>CM071620.1:10807682-13220182 GCA_036365135.1 Miichthys miiuy | reverse complement strand
TGTGCATTGGGCTCAGAATTTTGCTTGAAAGAGGTCATTACTGTGTGGTGGATTAATATTGGCTGTGTTGTCATATTTGGTTTTCTGAAAAGCTAATAAAGGCTGTGACAATATTTCATGTCAGATACTGTCAGTCCTGACTCTGTCATGAGTGGGGTGTGTGATTTTCACTCCAAAATTCAAATCTAATGATGATGATTTCTATTCAAATTGTGTTTTCTATTTCAACAAAATCTGTGTTGTGTATTGATTTCCTCTTCCTAGATAGATTAAAAGATGTCATAAAGTCACTGTGGCACATTTGAGCTGTCATTAATTTCGATCATAAAATAGTGTTTTATGAAAGAAGGGCAATTGCTCCACAGTCTGGTGACAGAATGTTTAGTAACACGGTTAGTTGTTCATTGAAGCTAGACAATGGAAGCCAATTCCAACTGTAGCTAGCAGTGGACATCTTAGTTATTGTTCAGCACTCTGCATGTTAATTGTCACTTCTGTACCATGTGGATGTTATGCTGGAATGAAGCTCAATGTTTCAGGCATGTAACTGGAGCGTTGTCATGTCTGTAGCCTAATTGCAATTATTAACTGTTGCACATATGCCTTTGTCATCCATCTTTTGTAGTATATAAGTTCACCATGGCTGTTTTATTGCAATTCATTGCTCTGTATAATTTTATGACACCTACTATGTCATCCACTTTAAATGGTCAATTCTTTAGGAAACCTTACCTGAATAAATCTAGGCTTTTTGCCTATGTGAGACATACATACATACAATAGGATATATATCACATTATTAGGATAGTCCAAGCTGAACACTTTTTGTTGAAGCATATATGTTATTTCATTACTTACTTCATAACCATGACATTTATTAATGTTGAACAACTCCAACAGCAACAGTGCTTAGCGCCACTTAAAGCTCCAATTTTCTTTTTGCACCTGAGCATAGCATGGCACCAGGACCTTCACATTATCTGTCTAGTCCGAGCTCAGCACCTGACACTGTGCTCTAGTGATTTTGCGGATCGATACTAAATATCGATACATTCCGAGACCAGATCTTTATGCTCTAAAATCGATTCTAAAACAAAATGTCGATACTTTTGATACATTTGAGGTAATGTATATCATTAACAGGAATACAGTAGGAAGTAACTAAACTATTGAGAGCTTGTCTAAATGATACGCGATTGGTGGGGAACTATTTTTCTGCCCGGGTAAGTGGTATAATATTATCGCAGGCCTGTGACTCTTTCACACCAATCTTCTTGACGAGTGACGCGCGACAGAGGACAGAGGAGTCACATCAGGATCTAATATACCAAGTGCAGTTTCAGTAAGTGTTAAACACTTTATTTCTTAGCGGTTTCTTTTATAACTTATTCAAACGATCGTCTTTTGAAGCATATTAGCCCACTCGTTACGTTGTCATCTCCAACCTGCTGGAGAAGGTACAGCTAGCAGTCTCGGTAAGTGTTCAGTTGTGTTAGACACACATGTAGAAGAGTGTATAATGTTATTTAAACTGTAGTGTGTGAAGTTGGCGTTGCACCTTAGCCAAATGCATGTTGGGAGGGTGCGATAGCTCTAGCTTAGCATTGTCCTTTTAAAATGTGTTTCTCAAACTGTCGGTTTCTTCAAGTTGAAGTGCACCTTGGCTGGTGAAGGTCGCCCGGCATGTTGAGGCCTAGTGCAGATAATTAGACTCTGTCTTTATCCTTAATCTCAAGTAATCTGTGATCTCCTAAATTATTCCTTTCATTGTGTGTACATGTTCATGTAAATCAGGGTCATGGCTGTTCTGTGTGATCAGAGCAAAGTTTAATCTTTCCAATCTGCAATTAAGTACATATATAAAATTTGTTTCTAAATATTAATAACAATATTCTCTAATGATTTAGTTAATTTGTCATTTTAAAGGTGCTCTGTCACACAGAACAGTGCTGTCTTTGGACATATATAATTGCCATGGAAATGAGATTCTATTTTTTAAAATATCATCTTACATGAAAAAGTAAGCTATATGTTAAGTAAAGGGACCTTTGCATGAGAAGAGTTATTTGTGTGTTTCATTATAAATAATAGTTCAAATTTTTGAGTGGGGTTGAAGAGCTACATATGAGTTAAGTAGAACTATATGTAAAGAATATCCTTTAAATTTGTTTTGTTTGTTTCACTAGTTAACAAAAGTCACCATTTTATATCTGCCCTTCAGACTGGACAGAGAATATTTTTGTAAGCAGACTGTCCTTATGGATTTAGTGATTGCTATGCACTATGTTATGTCTTCAGTTTGCAGAGAGTCAGACTAAAGATGCTTTAAACCATGTTGTTTTTTTATTGACTTTACACAGAAATGGATGTTAATCATCAATGACTGCAGTCCTCTTATCTTATGTCATTTGGTTTAAAATATCCTCAATTCACAAAACATGGAAAGGAACCAGGATAGGTAACACTTAGTTTATGATTTGATCAATAATTACTTTCCTCCTTTCAGTCTCGCAAGGAAGCTCCACCATCTTACAAACAGTTCTTATTTGTCCATTGAGAAGAGAGGAGAGTCAAGGGTTGTAAATTATCTGCTTTCTTGTTTTGAGCAAGAATGACACTTTGTTATTCATTGTTGTTTTGATTTGTTTTCATTTGCAGATTGTGTTTTTAGTACAGTGATTTTAGTGTTTGGTTGATACATGTAATGTTGAAGCCGATTGAGGAGGAGAGTTTTTTGTAAACAGGTTGTACTGTAAATTTTCTTTTTTAAATTTAGATATTTTGTAAGATGTTAAATTTGGGCCAATCTTGGTACAACCAAAACTTTTTGTTCTTAATTATGTATAAGATGTCAACAATGTCTGTCAGGTTTAAATAAGGCAACTTTAAACATAGTTAGACATGGACAAGACATTAGAAAGAAGAAAAGAGCCAGAGATGATTTCACTTGGCCCATATTGATATGATGACATCCAGAAGTGTGTGTGGGCTAGTGAATGATGAACAGTAACTTTTGATGAAAACCGGTGGAGAATTACTTATTATGTTTTTGCTGCCCATGACATGGTATGTGAGATGACTGCAAAGTATATAAAGTGTAGAGACAGAGCGAGTTAGATGAAAGTGTGTGCACAGGAGCTATTATTAATGTTTTCAGATTTTTGGAAATAGAAAAGAATAAAGGGCATTGCAGGGGTAATGTAATGTTTTGGAAAACATCTACTTGGATTATTCATGGTTGTTGAATTATGTTGACCTTCTGTTTCATTATGCAGGCCGTACAAATCATTGCACATGACATTGTGTTCCATGGAGTTTGTCCATGCAAAGAGCTCCAATCCTGCTGTCATGTCTGAGAAGGGATGGCAGGAGCTTCTTGCCCACAGGACACACCTCAACAGGTACATTCAACTTCATCACTTGTTGTTTACTTTGACGGCCTGTTTAAGTTTGGTTTGATAACTAAATAAAGCAGATGGGTATTGTAGGGTACTGTATTGTCAATCAGGTCTACTAACAGTTAAGTCGAATGCCTCCAATGAGGCAAAAGATAAAGGACTTTAAAGATGGATGTGAACCTGTCTGGATAGTTTCCTGGGCCCAGTGATGACTGTAATCTGGCACATTTATTCCCCACAGTGCACGTTATCATGTTTTCTATGAGTGTTAAATACAATCCAGACATGCTTTGTCCCCATAAAGGATGATAACATGGTGTGTAAAATGTCCCCATTAAGCTTGTTGTATTGAAGATGTGTGACAGCAAACGCAGCTTGACTTATTAGTCTGAAATATTACAGTACAATTTGGAGATTTCTTTTCCTCTGACTGTGTGGTTTGTATTTATACTTGGATATTATGCATATTGCTGTGTTGACATTTCCTACAGGTCTTCATCCTTCATTCAGTCTTTTACAAATGGATACTCATTGTGTGAATGGATACTCATCCTGCAACTTTAATGCTGTCATGTCTGACCCAAAGATGGCAGGGCTTCTTTCCCCAGACTTGTTTACTTGTACAACACCTTTTGTTGTTTACTAAATTTTACAGATGTGTAAGTTTGGTTTGAGCAACTAAATAAAGCAGATGGGATTGTAGGGTCTGTATTGTCAATCAGGTCTACTTTAACAGTTAAGTCGAATGCCTCCAATGAGGCCAAGATAAAGGACTGTAAAAGATGGATGTGAACCTGTCTGGATACGCTTCAGTGTTTACTGTAATGTTAAATACAACAGTGTTAAATGCACGTTTCATGCTTTTTCAATAAAGTGATGATAACATGGTGTGTAAAAATGTCCCCATTAAGCTTGTAGTAAAGATGTGTGACAGCAAACAGCTTGACTTATTGTCTGAAATATTACAGTACAATTTGAGATTTCTTTTCCTCTGAGGTCAGGTGTTTGGCATGTATTTATCTACTTGGATTTATGCATGTGTTGACATTACGTTGACCTAAAGGTCTTCATCCTTACATTCTTTTCCAAATTGCAGATTACATTGTGTGCCATGGATACAAATGCAAAGCTCCCATCCTGCTGTCATGTGGGATGGCAGCATCTTGCCCACAGGACACACCTCAACAGGTACATTCACCTTCACACTTGTTGTTTTCATTTTACGGCCTGTGTAAGTTTGGTTTGAGCAACTAAATAAAGCAGATGGGCTCATTGTAGGGTACTGTATTGTCAATCAGGTCTACTAACAGTTAAGTCGAATGCCTCCAATGAGGCAAAAGATAAAGGGACTTTAAAGATGGATGTGAACCTGTCTGGATAGTTTCCTGGGCCCAGTGATGACTGTAATCTGGCACATTTACGATGTCCCCACAGTGCACGTTTCATGTTTTCTATGAGTGTTAAATACAATCCAGACATGCTTTGTCCCCATAAAGGATGATAACATGGTGTGTAAAAATGTCCCCATTAAGCTTGTTGTATTGAAGATGTGTGACAGCAAACGCAGCTTGACTTATTAGTCTGAAATATTACAGTACAATTTGGAGATTTCTTTTCCTCTGAGGTCTGGTGTTTGGCATGTATTTATCTACTTGGATATTATGCTGTGTTGACATTACGTTGACCTAAAGGTCTTCATCCTTACATTGTCTTTTCCTTACAAATCATTGCAGATGACATTGTGTGCCATGGATACTCATCCTGCAAAGAGCTCCCATCCTGCTGTCATGTCTGAGAAAGGGATGGCAGGAGCTTCTTGCCCACAGGACACACCTCAACAGGTACATTCACCTTCATCACTTGTTGTTTACTTTTACGGCCTGTGTAAGTTTGGTTTGAGCAACTAAATAAAGCAGATGGGCTCATTGTAGGGTACTGTATTGTCAATCAGGTCTACTAACAGTTAAGTCGAATGCCTCCAATGAGGCAAAAGATAAAGGGACTTTAAAGATGGATGTGAACCTGTCTGGATAGTTTCCTGGGCCCAGTGATGACTGTAATCTGGCACATTTACGATGTCCCCACAGTGCACGTTTCATGTTTTCTATGAGTGTTAAATACAATCCAGACATGCTTTGTCCCGTAAGGATGATAACATGGTGTGTAAAAATGTCCCCATTAAGCTTGTTGTATTGAAGATGTGTGACAGCAAACGCAGCTTGACTTATTAGTCTGAAATATTACAGTACAATTTGGAGATTTCTTTTCCTCTGAGGTCTGGTGTTTGGCATGTATTTATCTACTTGGATATTATGCTGTGTTGACATTACGTTGACCTAAAGGTCTTCATCCTTACATTGTCTTTTCCTTACAAATCTTTGCAGGTGACATTGTGTGCCATGGATACTCATCCTGCAAAGAGCTCCCATCCTGCTGTCATGTCTGAGAAAGGGATGGCAGGAGCTTCTTGCCCACAGGACACACCTCAACAGGTACATTCACCTTCATCACTTGTTGTTTACTTTACGGCCTGTGTAAGTTTGGTTTGAGCAACTAAATAAAGCAGATGGGCTCATTGTAGGGTACTGTATTGTCAATCAGGTCTACTAACAGTTAAGTCGAATGCCTCCAATGAGGCAAAAGATAAAGGGACTTTAAAGATGGATGTGAACCTGTCTGGATAGTTTCTCTGGGCCCAGTGATGACTGTAATCTGGCACATTTACGATGTCCCCACAGTGCACGTTTCATGTTTTCTATAAGTGTTAAATACAATAGTGTTAAATACAATCCAGACATGCTTTGTCCCCATAAAGGATGATAACATGGTGTGTAAAAATGTCCCCATTAAGCTTGTTGTATTGAAGATGTGTGACAGCAAACGCAGCTTGACTTATTAGTCTGAAATATTACAGTACAATTTGGAGATTTCTTTTCCTCTGAGGTCTGGTGTTTGGCATGTATTTATCTACTTGGATATTATGCTGTGTTGACATTACGTTGACCTAAAGGTCTTCATCCTTACATTGTCTTTTCCTTACAAATCATTGCAGATGACATTGTGTGCCATGGATACTCATCCTGCAAAGAGCTCCCATCCTGCTGTCATGTCTGAGAAAGGGATGGCAGGAGCTTCTTGCCCACAGGACACACCTCAACAGGTACATTCACCTTCATCACTTGTTGTTTACTTTTACGGCCTGTGTAAGTTTGGTTTGAGCAACTAAATAAAGCAGATGGGCTCATTGTAGGGGTACTGTATTGTCAATCAGGTCTACTAACAGTTAAGTCGAATGCCTCCAATGAGGCAAAAGATAAAGGGACTTTAAAGATGGATGTGAACCTGTCTGGATAGTTTCCTGGGCCCAGTGATGACTGTAATCTGGCACATTTACGATGTCCCCACAGTGCACGTTTCATGTTTTCTATGAGTGTTAAATACAATCCAGACATGCTTTGTCCCCATAAAGGATGATAACATGGTGTGTAAAAATGTCCCCATTAAGCTTGTTGTATTGAAGATGTGTGACAGCAAACGCAGCTTGACTTATTAGTCTGAAATATTACAGTACAATTTGGAGATTTCTTTTCCTCTGAGGTCTGGTGTTTGGCATGTATTTATCTACTTGGATATTATGCTGTGTTGACATTACGTTGACCTAAAGGTCTTCATCCTTACATTGTCTTTTCCTTACAAATCTTTGCAGGTGACATTGTGTGCCATGGATACTCGTCCTGCAAAGAGCTCCCATCCTGCTGTCATGTCTGAGAAAGGGATGGCAGGAGCTTCTTGCCCACAGGACACACCTCAACAGGTACATTCACCTTCATCACTTGTTGTTTACTTTTACGGCCTGTGTAAGTTTGGTTTGAGCAACTAAATAAAGCAGATGGGCTCATTGTAGGGTACTGTATTGTCAATCAGGTCTACTAACAGTTAAGTCGAATGCCTCCAATGAGGCAAAAGATAAAGGGACTTTAAAGATGGATGTGAACCTGTCTGGATAGTTTCTCTGGGCCCAGTGATGACTGTAATCTGGCACATTTACGATGTCCCCACAGTGCACGTTTCATGTTTTCTATAAGTGTTAAATACAATAGTGTTAAATACAATCCAGACATGCTTTGTCCTCATAAAGGATGATAACATGGTGTGTAAAAATGTCCCCATTAAGCTTGTTGTATTGAAGATGTGTGACAGCAAACACAGCTTGACTTATTAGTCTGAAATATTACAGTACAATTTGGAGATTTCTTTTCCTCTGAGGTCTGGTGTTTGACATGTATTTATCTACTTGGATATTATGCTGTGTTGACATTATATTGACCTAAAGGTCTTCATCCTAACATTGTCTTTTCCTTACAAATCATTGCAGATGACATTGTGCACTTTTAGGTGGACAGAATATTTCCCTTTGACACTCGTTTTTAAGCCACTGGTTAATCAAATCAATTAAGCAATATGTTTTGTAAAATAAAATTTGTCAGTCTTTCTCACAAGAATGTTCAGGTCAAATGTTGCTTTATCCACAATTTGTTTTGCATTTTTTTGTTAAATTTCTTACTGTAGAATGACTTAAAATCTTGTTTGTGTTTGCAGACTCGACATGACTTCTGTAATGAAAGTGAAAATATTTCACCGAGATTAAGATGGACAAAAAGCATTATAGTAAGTCCTCAATTAAATGCTCCAATCAACAGCGTAACATAAAGTACATGATTTTATGTGATTGTTTAACGAAATCATGTCTAAGTGACCTTTATTTTTAATCTTAGATGAAAGACACACGTCTAGAGGACACAGAACTGTATGATAGCACATCAGTCAGTGGAGATGATGATGAAGATGAGTATGTTCCAGATTCTACCACGGACCCTGAGGACAGTGATCTTAGCATTGATGTCACCCCAAGAAAACGCCAATGTCTTCCTTCACTGCTAAACCCTGGCTCAGATATGCCCAATGAATGTGACACCACAACACCTGAACTGGACATCAACCCTGTTGTATCTGAACTCAGTGTAGAGGAAGAACCCTGCTTTGAACTCACTGTAGAGGAAGAACCCTGCTTTGAACTCACTGTAGAGGAAGAACCCTGCTTTGAACTCAGTGTAGAGGAAGAACCCTGCTTTGAACTCACTGTAGAGGAAGAACCCTGCTTTGAACTCACTGTAGAGGAAGAACCCTGCTTTGAACTCACTGTAGAGGAAGAACCCTGCTCAAGTCAGAACACCAATGACAGCCTAGTAGTTGGTGCTTACCAAAATAAAAATGGCAAGAGAATCTACAACAAGAGACAGTATTGTTTATATTGCCAAAAGCCATATGCCAAAATGGCAAGACATTTGGAACATGCACACCAAAATAAGACGGATGTGGCAAAAGCTTTTAGCTTTCCAAAAGGCTCAAAAGAGAGGAAAAACTACTAGAATACATTCGAACAAAGGCAACTATGCCCATAATGCCACTGTAATGGAGTCAGGAATGGGACAACTTGTCCCATGTAAACGTCCATCAAAACAAGCAAAGGGAAGTGATTTCATGCACTGTGCATACTGCCAAGGACTTTCACACGAAAGGTTCTGTGGAGACATATGAAAATTTGTCGACTCAAGCCTGGACCATTCAAGACAAAACCTGGCAAGAACCGTGTTCAGGCTCTATGTGCATACACTGGGCCTGTGCCTTCACATATCAGCAGGCAGCTGTGGGCAGTTATCAGTTCCATGAATGTGGATCCTGTCACTGAAATAATTAAGAATGATCATGTCATCATTGAATATGGGCAGCACTTGCTCAATAAATGTGGAGTGACATTAAAAAGTCAACAGTGTATCCGTGAAAAATGCGTGAACTGGGACGGCTGCTAGACAATGCCAGGAAACATACCCCATTAAAAAGATGGAGGATTTCATTAATCCTGCGAATTATCTGAAGATGGTTAAAGCTGTCAAAAGTACTTGCGGCTATGACAGCAGGACCAACACATTTGCCGTTCCATCGCTGGCAACAAAACTTGGAAATGCTTTGGTAAAAGTCAGCAAGCTCTTGAAAGCTCAAGGACTAATTTCCAACAACCAAGAGCTTGTAAAGCATGCATCTGAATTCAAGAAGTGCACAATCAGAAGTGGAATGCATTGGTTTCTGCAACAGCACTAAGGAATATTGTTGAAGCAAAGTGGAATGCACCGCTCTAATGCCCTTTACTGAGGATGTGCAAAGAATGCACCAGTTTCTCTGTGAAAAGCTAAAAGAATGGAGCATCACACTGTCTGAAAGTCCCTCTACAAAGGCCTGGATAGCTCTTGCAAAGGTGTGTTTAACACAGACCATCCTCTTTAACAGACGCAGAGAAGGAGAGGTGGCAAGCATGCCTCTGTCTGCTTTTTTGTCAAGGGACACATCTGACCACCATCAGGATTTGGACTGGGCACTGTCAGAAGTTGAAAAAAAGCTCTGCAGACATTTTTCCAGAATTGTCACCAGAGGAAAGCGAGGCAGAGCAGTTCCAATTCTTCTGACCCGAACATGCTCCATGCTTTGGAACTCCTCGTTCAGCAAAGAGAGGCCTGTGGGGTCCTTCAAGACAATATTTATATGTTTGCAAGACCTGCAGCGATGTCACATCTCCGTGGCTCAGACTGCATCCGTGACTTTGCCAAAGCATGTGGTGCAAAGTGTCCCAAGGCATTGTCATCAACCAAACTGCGAAAACATGCAGCAACTCTGTCAACAGTCCTTAACATGACTGACACAGACATGGATCAACTAGCCAACTTTCTTGGTCATGACATCAGGATCCACCGCGAGTTCTATAGGCTACCTGACAAGACACTGCAGCTCGCAAAGATCAGTAAAGTTTTACTGGCTCTTGAGAGTGGGAGATTGGCTGAGTTCCACGGAAAGAATCTGGATGAGATCACAATAGATCCAAATGGTATGTTTGATTTTCACTGTATTTAATGTATCAACTTTTCTTTCGGTCTGACCGTATGTATAAGCTTGTCATGTCTCCTGCAGAAAACGTTATGGGTAGTGATGAGGAAGATGGATGCGATGGAGATTGTTCATTTGCTGTCGATGGTATGTAGTGTAGTAATCCACGGTAGTACTGTCGGGTAGAATTTCTGGTATAGTAGGAATTGTGATGCTTTGGCACTGCGTACCGTGCAACTCTTAATTTTATTTATTTTTTTTACCAAATGTATTCTCTATGTATTTTATATAACCATCAGCAGAGGAAACTGTTGCAGATGTGGGCAACTCAACAGGCAAGAATCCCATCCCACAAGAGCCATCAGCAGAGCATGGAGTAGCGAGTCCTGTGGCACATTCCTCCAAAGGTGTTGTGTTTTTTCTTTATTATTACAATAATATCAGGTAACTTCAGATAACTTCAGCTCGATCATTTATTAGCTATAGAACATTTAGATTTAGTTACAAATGAAATATACTGTATTGAAATGTATTATGTATGTATTTTATAGAACCATCAGCAGAGGAAAATGTTGCAGATGTGGGCCACACAACAAGCAAGAAACACAAAAGGCTATCAGCAGAGCATGGAGCAGTGAGTCCCATGGCACATTCCTCCAAAGGTGATTTTTATTTTATTTTTCTTTATTATTATCCCAGTAATATCAGGTGATTTGGAGACAGTAGATAAATGAAGAAAAGACTACTACTATTTTTCACCCCTCAGTCTGGTGGCCCCAAGTACTGATGGACTCATAACAGAGTACATTTGCCAAAGTAATGTACCACAGTTCACGCAAAAAGTCACAACAAATAGCAGCAGTGGTTTGCACAGATAACTCTTAAAATGTGTGCAACACTTTCTCATCAGAACCCATGCTCTCCACACCGTCCTGACATCAGCTGTTATTAAAACGCAACTCATCAATAACAGGATCACAATATTGGACCACCTCTGCTGCCGTTTTCTTCAAATGAAAGCTCATTAAGTTGTTCAGCCTCTGGTAGAGTTATCCTCCATCACTGCAGTTGAATTAGCCGCTAAACTGCGAGGGGTACGTCTGTGTGTTGACAATTCACGAAAGCAACTTGAATGTAAGTGCCACTCAGACTTAATGCAGTGCTTTTGGCATACATGTTAAGTCTATGTGGGAACAACCTGTGCGAACAGCCACATACGTACAGGCAGAAAAGGCATAGGAGCTCTGTGCCTTTACTTAGAAATACGAGACGGTGAGTGGCTTCTGCAGCCGCTGCCTGGCCAGAGGCTAGCTCTGTTGAGTCGTTTTATTAGACTATGAAAATCACCAAATGCTGACATGTTTAAATCTGTAGTAAAGTTATCTGAAATTAAAAAATAATCAAACCTTAGATTAAATTAATAATTTTTTTCCTTACAGCCTAGGTGAGGCACTGCCTACTCTGGCTAACCTGAGTGCACGCCATTGGCAGCAGTGTAAGCCTATAGCAGCGTAGCTATAAAATGGTTATGACCCATGGAGAGAGCTGGTTTCAAAGTAAAGAAGCCTGTTAACTGGAAGGCTCAACCTTCCAGTCTGTTCTTAAAGATACTGGGAGTCACTAACAGACCTTAATTCTGGGAGCGGAGTGCTCTGGTAGGACAGTAGGAAGTGATGAAGTCTTTCAGATAAGGTTGAGTATCTCAAAAACCAGAGCACTTTTGAGGGTCTTGAGGCCCTCTGGCCTAGAATGGCATCTGATCACAAGTGCATGTACATGTAGGTTTATGTGAGCTGTAAACCAATGGACGTGTGATGAAATAATTGAGAACAGATGCCTCTGATCAGCCTCATAATTTCACTTGTACTGGGACTGTAGCTTCTCCCTTATACTGTTAACTGAAACTTTTATTTTTGTCTCCTTCCTTGCAGGTAAAGCTCCACAAAAACGAAGACCCTGGCAGGCAGCAGAGATCAGGGCAGTAGAGAGACACATGATTCAATTCATTCGGTCTTCTACAGTACCATCAAAGACAGATTGTGAGAAATGTTTAAGAGCTGAAGCTAAAAGTCTCCGTAACGAAACTGGCAGAATTTGAAATTCTATGTCTACAATAGAATTACGCGTTAAAAGGAAAATGCACCTAAACAGTAAAGTTAACACCCAGTTCTAGCCTCGGGAGTTCTTTTTAGTTGTTTTTGTGTGATTCTCAGCAAAACGTCCTTAAGTTTAATATTCAATTTAAAATGTAATTTCATGAAGCCAGTCTGGCAGTTATTTCTTACAGAGTTTTTGACATCAAACTTGTGTATGTTTTATTTTATACACATAATGTTATTGTCATAGCTTTGCATAAATTAAAATTCTGCAAACAATTTTACTTTCTCAATAAAAAAAGTATATTGTGCAGGTCAAACCAGTTTGATTTCTTGGTGGGGTGGTGTTATGTGTTGACTGAGTAGTAGCAAAGTCCTTACAGGCAAATCATGTAACTTGGCAGTTATTTTGGGCTAACAAGACCAGACACTATCTAAATTTATGAGGATGGAGCCAAAACTTCTCTTCCAGTGATGACTGGGACATTGAAACGGCATTGTATGGAATACCTGCCCAATTCTGGTTGTGGAAATGGTGGTGGATGGTGGAAATGTCCAGTTCTGTCCAATCTTCCCTGCTGTCTTAACTACCTTCTGGAGAGCCTGCTGTTCTGCCTTCACAGCTATTAAACCAAACCCTATGGTGTCAGGGATTCTGCATGACTCTTTATTACATTATTTGCCATTTAAATATAAAAATAGGTCCCCAAAAGGTCCCCACTATTAAAATATAAATCAGTGTGAAATATGCAAATTTATGCAAACGTTGTCCCCTGTAAACATAGAAACTCGTTTTGACAGGAAGTCCCCATAAAGCATGGCCCCAACCAGTGCATCGTCTTTTCAAAGATTTGAAGGCGTGTTTAGGCTCACTAACCAATGGCTGCTTTACCTAATTTTTTCACACTCGTAGAGCTCTAGAAAGGGTGGTCCCACAAGTGATGATCAAAACTTGGTCCCCATGAAATATGGAAACCAGAATGTGTGTGTGTGTGTGTGTGTGTGTGTGTGCATGTGCCTTCTGTGTTTCTGCCCACAGTGATTAGTGCAGTGTGCTCAGTGCTGCTTGGCAGAGGTTTATAGCCACCTCACTTTGCATCAAATGCATCCTGACACACACTTCTGCACTGCCTCTCTCATGTTTGTTGCTTTTACACGTACTTGTCACACCATCTGACAGTGTTCCGCTCTCCCTAAATGCTTTGGGGCAGCGGGACACGGCACTTTTGCTTAACATACAACACTCCCCAACAGCAAATTGTGACTCACCGGTCAGCCAACTACTTGCTACTTCTGGCCCTGGCATGGTGTTTATGTGTCTACTCTTTATATCTGTTCTGTACATTTGTTATCTGTGAGTGTTGGTGTCAACTCCATACCTGACCTTCACTCGGAGAAAGTGGGCAAAGCAAGAAGTGAAATGCCCTGCAGGGATCAGGAAAGTGTCAGAAAAAGCACTTTAATGTTTAGATCTCCTTTCCCACACCATCTATACTCCTAATCTTCTCAAGTTAAAAAAATATCTGCAACTTCTTAGATCTCATCATTACTTCCTCTTATCCCTGGCATGTCTCTGCTCTGCGATCACTGTGGACAGGGTAACTGTCATGTCACTGTGGCTGTGGCTTTGATTTTTGCCCTTCGTATCATCAATCACCTCTTGTGCCACTAATCTAGGAACTGAAGATTATTCCATTCGCACTCACTGAGAGTACATTTTTAAAGGACTCCAGTTTATTAGTAGTTCTGACCATGGTTCCTGTCACTAATAATACAATTGTACTCAATTGCATTGTTGCGATCTGGAAATGCTGCAGCATCACCAAAACAAGGGAGAAAGAATCCAGTCATATATGTTATAAACAAACCTCCAGGTTAACCAATCATATCTGAAAGATGAAACAAAGGATGAAGGTTAAATTATTGCCCAAACTGTCTGGTGTAAACATCTATCACAGTTTTCAACTTTAACCTACTATACTTAGCATAATTGTGTGTGCAGTTCTCCAGTGCAATGAGGGTCATTACAAAACCTTTGTTGTTTTTTTTACCTTCAGATAGATCTCTCTTTGTCAGACTTGTCACCATGCCCCTCGGAGCTCAGCTGTTTGGTCCCAATAAAATATCTTTAGTAAAGTTTAAAAAAACCAAAAAAACAACAACAACATTGGACATTTATAACCCCACAACAGTAAGCCAGATAATTCAACAAAAAATGTTAATTTTGATAAACTGTAGTGCAAGCCAATATCAGAGGTGAGATATCAGTTTTCCTCTGTGGTTGTTGCTGTTTACTGTAGAACAGTATCCAGTATGCGTTTGTCAGTGTGTGTTTGTTGTTTAAATGGCTGCTAGAGTTTCTCCCTCGCGTTGCCTTCGAAGCTTAATCCACCCTCTGCCTCATCTCAGGTTACTGCGCTTCTCTCACGGGACGCACTCGCTCATGCTTTTCTGTTTTTCTCATCAAAGTTTTGCTGGTTGTTTTGCACTCTTCTACACCACTTCTTCCTCTTCATTTGCATGTTTCCACGTTAGTGTTATCGCCTCTCTATCTATCTCTCCCTCAGCTCTCCAATTCCCTTTCCATGCCATTTACTTGCTTGTATTTCCTGTGAACGTCTCCTTTATGTCAGCCTCTGCTCGTTGTTTTTACGATTAGTGTCTCTTCTCTCGGCCTCCGTCTGTCCCTCGTTTCCATGACTCTGCCTCTGTTGTGTCCGTGCAGTTTTATTATCTCCCTCTTGCATTTTCTGACCTTCTTCTCTCTCCCAGAGTGTTACTCACCAAACTTGGGCTCAGAATTTATGTCTTGAAAGAGGTCTATTTACTGTGTGTTTTGGTATTAATATTAGACTCTAGAGTGTCATCTTTGTGTGTGTTCTAGAAAAGCTAATAGCAGAGAGCTGTAACAATACTTTTTCTGTATGCCACATGACTTTGTCAGTCTTCCTCTGGGCAGGAGTAAAGTGTATCCATTTGTCATCCTCTCATGTATAATTCAGATCTGGTTGCAATGCTCTGGATTTCTTTCCAAGACTTGCTGTTTTCTATTTGGCCCAGACCAAAATGAGGGATAGTGTTAGTGTGGTTGTCTTTCCTCTTCCCCTCAGCTATTTTACCAACCTGTTTTTCCGAAAGCTTCAGCTGTGCAGCATTGATTTTTCTCTGTTATTCTTTTCGCCCTCTGAAAATGTCAGCTGTTCCTGTATGAAAGAAGGGCAATTATTCCCACAGCCTCTGTCTGACAGACGGCCTTGGCCTAGCCTAACCCGGCTTAGCTTCTCCATCATGTGTGGGTTTGCTTTGGGGACAATTGAAATCAGCCAATTAGGACAACAATGTAGCGTTAGCCGGAGGAGGATGATTAGTGGTTTATTATAGGTTTAGCACTCTGTAATGTTGATTGTGAGTTTTTGAGTGGTGATGTTGATTTTGATGATGATGAGATGAAGCTAAATGTTAATTATTGTGTTCATGAGAGACATGCCAGAGACAGAGAGTCTGTTGGGTAAAGCCAAAGTGCAACAAGTAGAACTGTTGTCTCTTTCTGCTCGTCACACATTTGGCAAACATACATGTATGACATATTTCATGATTCCCCCTCTCTCTTCTCAGTGTCTCTTCAAGACATCACCATGAGGAAGGCTTTCAGGAGTTCCACTATTCAGGACCAGCAGCTGTTTGACCGCAAGTCGCTGCCCATCCCTCTGCAGGAGACCTTCCAGACATGCGAACAGCCGCCACCCCTCAACATCCTCACGCCCTACAGGTCTGAATCTAGCCCACCTTTTTTTTTTTAAGTCAGTGATAATGTGTTTTTTAAAACTACATTTTGCAACAGAATGAAACAATGACACTACATTAGAGTGTAATGGAGGAGTGCAGAAGTTGCAATTGTTCTAAGCAAAAATCTGCAAGTTGAAGGTTCCCTTTAATTGCAGCCATTTTTTTTTGAGCACAGCATGATGCTAACTACACCGACCTTCACATATATTTGTCTATTTCCACTCTCCACACGCTGGATATGAATACACTTGTAATTTTTTTTTATAGTTTATAAAGACTGTTTGATTGCACCCTGCTATGTTAACACAAAAATGATCATGCATTGTGGCTGTTATCTGTATATTTATAAAAGTTTTCATTATGTGCAACAGTGATGCTCAGAGAAAATAGAAAAGACACACTGAGATTGCAATAACCCCAAAAGAATACAAGATTTTATTTTGCAAATATTGAAACTGCACCGTGGTCGGTTGGTATAATATTATCAGCAGGCCTGTGACTCTTTCACACCAGGCATCTCTTAGCTTCTGAGGTTGAGGCGCGCGAGCAGAGCGACAGAGGGAGTCATCTCAGGATGAATAATCCATAAAAAGCTCTGCCGGCCAGCACTCCACTCCCTTTTATTTCTCGACTCTCTTTCTCTCTCACCCTGCTTCTTTCTCGTCAACCTTTTTTTCTCCCTCCTCTCCTGCAGCATCTTCCATGACCCATCTCTGTATAATGCTGTCACTCTGACCAAACCTGTTGGAGAAGGTCACAGCTCAAGCACAGTCTTTTTATTGTGTGTGTGTGTGTGTGTATAGACACACACACGCATTGGAGATAGAGGAGTGCAGGTGTACGCTGTGGTATTTAAATCTGTCGTAGGTGTGCTTTTAACCTCTGGGCTTTGACATGGCTTAGACCACGCAAAGTCAGGTGTGGGTGTCTGCCTCGCTGATGTTATTTCCCAGTCTTACTCTAAATGTCCTGTTTCAAAATGTGTTTTTATTCAGAAAAAGAAGGTTTAATGGAAGTTGAATTTGACATAAAACGTGTACATTGTAAGTGTAAAGGTCATTTCCCAGGCTCATCAGTTGATAGAGTAACCCGAGTGCAGGATCCAGTTAGTCTCTCCTCTTCTCTCCTCTCCTCTCCTCTCCTCTCCTCTCCTCTCCTCTCTCCTCTCCTCCTCTCCTCTCCACATCACACCAGGAGACTCACTGGGACACCTCCCCGGGCTGTTATTTCTCAGATCCACCCTGAGCACAGCTGCTATACTCTCTCTCTCGCTCTGCTATCTCTTTACACACACAAACATTTGCCTCAAATATACACAGTGAACACCATGCCTAATGATTTACACAAACAAGTCAAACTACCCAGTGCACGCACACACTACAGTATCTCTCTTTCTCTCTCTCTCCACCCTTGCCTTATCCCATTGTTAAATTCTATTTTCTTCCCTTTGTTGTGTTGCACATCATTAAACTTTCCACTCCTGCCCTTTGAAGCTTTTCCTTTTCATGTTCCGTGTTCTTGCTCTTTCGTTGGCATCATCAAATAATTGCCTCCCAAAATGCGTCTGACTCTGGGTGAAGGCAGCTACATATGAGTTCAAGTCAGAACTGAATAGTCGGGATACAACGAATATTTCTTTAAATTCTGTTTTGTTTGTTTTTTTAGCGTCAAAAGAAAATCTGAGATACCTTTTTATCTGCCCTTCAGCCCTGTCCAGAAATATTTTTGTAAGTGACTGTCACAAGAGATGGAGTTAGTGAGTTGATTTGCACAATATGTTGAAGTGTCTGTGCTAGTTTGCAGAAAGTAAGACTAAGAAGAGATGTCATTTAAACCAACATTGTTTTTATTGATCTTTACAGGCTTGGTATTGATGTTAATCAGGACATATAGACTGCACCCCTCGCTCTCTATACTTATTTACATCTTCTCTTTCAACAATATCCTCAATGTCACAAAACATAGGAACAGGAATCTCCCGGATAGTGTAACGATCCTGTAGGTTTATGTTGTTGGCTCAACTTCAATTACATTTCTGAGAAAGCGCGTTTTCAGTCTGGCATGACGGATGGCTCAAAACACAATACGTATACAATATCCATTAGTTTTGGATGCTGTCGCTATTGAGAAGTCAGAGGTATGAGTCATAGTGGTTGCAAATTAAATGCTTACTTGTTTCAGCTGAGCAAGACATGACACCAAAGTTGTTGAATTCATCCAAAATGTTCAGGATTTAAAAGTTAATTCATTCAAGCTGCAGATTGTGTTTTTAGTTTTCTCAACACTGTAATCTTTAGTTTCTGTTTGCTGTTAACGATACATGTAACATAGTTTAAGCTTGTCGATTGTATGTTTCTAAGGAGAGTTTTTATGTAAACAGGCTTGTACTGTAAATTTTGTTTTATTAAATAACTAGATATTTTGTAACAATGTAATATTTTGGGCCAATGATTGGAGAAACCAGAAACTTAATTTAGTTCTTCTATTATAGTCCCAGATGTCAACAGAAGTCCCTACTCCAGGGTTAGTGCTGCAAGGCTACTTGGTGAAACATAGATCCAGACATGGGAGGAAAGACATCCCAAGAAAGAAGAGAAAGAGCTCTGCGGGGTGATTTACAAGACTTATCCCCGTATTGATATGAAATGACATTCCCAGACAGTGTGTGTGGGCGTTTGTGCATGATCATTTTCTTGTCAAGAGGGACCTTTTGATTTGATAACTACCTGTGCCTGGCAGATTTTTTTTTTTTTGTTTTGGTTTCCCTGTCTGTTATCATGACACTCTCCTCTGTGACCATCAACCCCAAAAGCTTCGATAATACAAGTGAAAAAGACAGAGCAGAGTTAGGAGAGAAAGAGTGATAGCACAGGAGCTATTATTCGAATGGTAAACAGATATTTTTTAAAGGAAAGCAGACAAAGACAGACAAGGGCAGGGCACAGGAAAAGAAAAATGATTACTACAAAACATCCACCCTCCATTTTTCATGGTTGTCCAAATTCTGTGGCACCTGCCTTCTGCTTTTTAAGAGAAGGACAGGCAGGAAAAAAAGACGAGAAAATATCTATTTTTAGCCACATTATTTTGTGTTCCACTCCCCCTGTCAGCCTTTTCTATGTGTAGAGCTGAAACAAACAGTTGCTTAATTAATTAGTCTATATATGAATTGTTTGAGTCATTTGTCAAGCAAAAATACATCTCTGATTCGAGCCTCTCAAATATATGAATTTGCTGCTTTTATTTGACTTATATATTTTATTATGTTATATGATAATATATATTATATGATAGTATATATATTATTTTATTTTTAAATATTTTTTTTCTATTGAGAAAATTAGCAGACCATTTATTTGCAGTACAAAAGTATGCTATATTAAGGAACATACTGAAGTTCTTAGAGGAAAGGGCTAAGCTGGCAACTAATTATTATTTACATTAGAGATTAATCTGTTGTTTATTTTTGTGATTAATTGATTCATTGTTTTGTCTAGGAAATGCCAAAAGCTAATACGTAAGTGCCAAGGAAGTCAGTCTCCATAAGCCTCCATATTAAAATGTTCACAGTTAACAACTTCACAGCAGAAATAAACACGTTTACAGGTGCAAAAATTGGTTTTGGTCTCTATAGCTAATTTCCCCCGTTCATGACAACTGTGCTGGTTTATATTATATCAAGTTTTAAAGTTATGCATAATTAAGAGTGTGGCCGCTTTGACTGACAGGTAGGTGCCTTCACAGGTGGCTGGTTTCAACAGCCAGGCTTCATTCAGCCTGCCTTCCACAATTTTTGGATTAGCTGGGAGCCGGCAGAGATAGGACTACTACGTCCTACGACTGGAACCGTTTTTATTTATACATGGGTCATGGGTATCACCCAAAGATCGAGACATTGGGCTTCTTTTCCCCCAAGATTTGTGGGTACTTTTTTAACAACAACTTCTCCTGCTTGCCAACCGAAATGTAACACGATTTCTTGGTTTCTTTTGTCCATCTGCAGGGACGATGGGAAGGAGGGTCTGAAGTTCTACACCAATCCATCGTACTTCTTTGACCTGTGGAGGGAGAAGATGCTGCAGGACACAGAGGACAAGAGGAAGGAGAGGCGGAAACAGAAGGTATGTCTGAACACTCACAAACACAGGGTCCTTGCAGTGCGCACTACATTTTTTTTTTTTCCACTCAACACTTGAAGAATGCACTTTTGATACTTTGGTTGCCGCAATAGATCAAGGTGCTTGTGATGAGCAGTGGGGCTGTGAGTACATGAACACCGAGGTTAGCAAGTAGGAAGAGATGAAGTGAGTGTGAACAAGAGGCTTCCTGTGCTCTCTACAGATACAGATTGATGTGTCCTGCTGGAATAAACTGACAGGCTGATTCACCGATAGATTCACAGGCCTGGCTTCATACCATGTAGTCTAATGCATTAATTAGCCACCACTCAGAGATTAATCAACTCTTTCGCCAGTCAGCCCTTTTAGTTATTACTTGTGTGATCATTACATCTAATTAATGGGAGCATCTGTTGTTCATTTGCCCCCGCACTGTGCGCCACCTCTCACAAACAAGCACACACACATAACCTCTGTACACACACACACACAGTCAGATTTTCATGCAGACAGACACACATAAATTAAATAAAAGAGCCCATTCACATCCATAGAAAGCCACTCCAGTATGAAATGCAGAGCTGTGACCCCGTATTCCTAATGGTAGGGCTTCCCACCCTCAGCATCAGGAGCTCTAATCAGCACCAGCTTGCATTTCCCGCGTGGGAAGCAGGGCGTGCTCCACATTTTGCCCCTCGCAGTCAATCAAAGCTTATTACAGTCACGTCAATGAAGAGTAAGGAGATTGATTTTCCGCTGAGGGTTTATGTGAATGAAGAAGATATAATTTGTTGGTTACGAGGTTTTTAATGATGGTGGGAATGATTCACAGGGAGCGGACAGAGGGCAAGTTTAGCCAAGAATTAGACGGGAGGATGCAGAGACTGGGAGCAAAAATCAAGGATGTTCATTTGCGGTCTCGTTTCTCATCATATTTTTATAATAAACATTATTGGGTGTGTAAAATGAAACACAAAGCTCATTTACAACAGTAGACAGGACTTATTTGCTCCAGAGGGTTAGGTTCACATGAGCGTCTGTAGCCAATGTTCATTCCAGTGATTTCATTCTAATTAAAGCCCCGGGTGGGCTCAGATTTTAAAGCCACGTTCATTTCCCTCTCCACCACACTGGCAGTTAGACAGACCCCATGGAAAGGCCTAGAGGACATTCACAGGGAGAGAAGGATGGATTAGAGGAATTACACACACATATTTGTTGGTTTGTGTAACCATCATGGCGGATAAACGGTCTGAATGAGAATCAGGACAAATAGAGTGTGGAGAGGAAATGTGCGAGAGCAACGAGTGAGGGATGGAAAATGAAAGTTATGCACTCGCATACACTCACATGTACACTCAGATGGGTGAAATTTAGTGTGTAAATCACTAACAGACCTATTGAGTGGCACTGCCACATCATCCCTCCCTCATCATGCGATCAGTGTGTGTTTGTTGTGGTAACTGTGTAAAGCCCTTTGTATTCCACCTTGTTATAAAATACCAGAATATTACAGATATCATCTTTATCATTATTTGTTTCTAAACTTCTAAAAATATTTGTTTCATAATGACAGTAGGTCGCACACACAGATAGACACACACAGGCATGGATGTGCACGCAAAAAAAGATCAAAATCGACCATGCAGCTGCGGTTTGGAAGACCCGACCTGTCAGTCAGCGTGACGCTATCAGAGATTGGCTGCCAACACATTTTGTTCCGTGACGGACATTTAGGGTGAGAGAAAGTGAGAGAGAGAGCTGGAACATTGTCTGTGATTCAGTCTTCACTCTGACACTTTCTTTCCGGCTCATCTTACTTTTTTTTTTCCTGCAACTTTGCAATATTATCACAGCTGTGCTGTGGAAAAACGTTGGAAAAACTAACGTTATAATACCTATAAGAGCATTTTTAGATAGATTAATAAGATTAATATATATCAGGATGTGGCACATGTATGCAAAGTTATGAAATTGACATTAAATGCAATGAAATCCAGCGTCTCCTTAGCTGAGATCCCATTGAATGGATGAAAAGGAAGAAGAAAGGGTATTAAGAATGCAAAAAGGGTGATCCTAAAACAAAATAATTGAAGATGAACAACCTTTCTTACAACTTTCGTTATTATTACAGCTGAATATAGCTGGCAGGGATATTCAAGATACAAGGACAATCCAGATAAAGAGTTTCTGATATATTTAATAAGTTGACGTCAAATCCTGTCCTAGGGGAAATCTAGCTTTGTGTTACTGATCCTTTGAACGTTTTTATAGATATATATCACCCTTTAACTCTACTGAACTATGAAAAAAGGAGGTTTGGATGCATTCCAGTGAGGAGAAAAAGCAGCTGACTAGCTGGTGTTCAGGGAGACGCAGTTCAAGGGTTCAGGTCAAAGTTTCTTCTTACACCACACAGGAAAGACAACAAATCAAATATTTTAGCCCAGGGCTGTGAAAAGAGTAAATTGAATGACTCGGTGAGCAAAGTGGTGACAAGGACAGTCATGATAGACAGATATAATGTAGTCAGTTTTAACAATGCGTCTTTTTCAATAGTGTTTGAGAGATTTATTCACCTAAAATATGTTGATTTTTTCCAAACGAACTTCATTTTTTCTTCATACCTGGATTGTATCATACATCATAGAGTGAGATGTCAGAATAGTCCATAATGTATTTCCTCATGGAGGGTCAGAGAAATCAAAGAAAGTCTAGATCTAAAGTTGCATGTAAAAGTGAAAAGTAAAAATGTTCCTTACAGTGTGAAACATGGTTTTAAAAGACTGGAAGATGTGTGTGTAGTGTGTGTATGAGTGAGTGTGAATGTTTAAAACCAAAATGTCGCCTGGAAAAGGGAATTTCTGCATTTTCCTCCTTTCATTGTTTTCAATTATCACCCATTTTCTTACTGAGTCACATCACTCATAGTCTACAGCCACATTTACACACGCCACGTCACACGCAAGCACACAGACATTAGCAGCCAGTGATAAATGAAAAGCAGCACAGGGCAGCGAGAAGGGGGGAAAGAAGCCTACAGTGTCCTAATCTCATTAGCTCCTGTGTTAGCCTCACCCTCAGTGGATTAGCAGAAGACGATGTGCTGAGCCAGTCAGAGGGGACTCGGGAGGAAAGAAACATTAAGAGAGAAAGTTGGCAAGAGAGTATCGCTGCCTCTCTTTGAGATCACTGTTTGAGTCCACACTACATCGAGGTTTGTCTCTAGCGTCTGGATCCCCTGTGGAGCCCCTTTGGCTCTGCTTCTTGTGTTCCAGTCTCATTATAGCACTCACAGTCACAGGCAGCTGGATGTGCCTTATCATCATAATAGAATATATTGACATTTAAATTCCTGCCTATTTTTTTTCTCTGTTTGTTTAAAAGTGGGGAAATGTTTTCTAGATTTAGTCCAGCCTAAGGAAAAAAAACATTCTGCTGCCAGTCCTCATTAAAACCAGTGGGTGTCCAAATATTTTGCCCACAATGTCGATTCAGATTTCTCAAAATGTCAAAATATCAAAGGACTACAAAGGCCTCATATTTACAGAGCCAATATCTGGTGTAAAGTATCAATGTGGTGCTGTAAAAGAACAGAGCAAGTTGTCTGTTTGGCTCAATAAAACCAGGTTTTCTGTTTACAAGGAGCATTTTTAAACCAAAAACAATAAGCGTTTTGTTATTTTTACTTGTTATGCTCATGGGACACCCACATAATCACCGTGTGTGTCTTCATGCTGTGCTGCATCCTCAGCATGAAAATTGAAAATATTTTTGATTTTGATTTCATATCCACTAAAGGCTGAGCTACATGTGGTGGTCATGAGTAGAGTTACAAGTCTTTGAGTTATCTGTAGAAATACTAGAGAAACAGTGTGCATGCTTGTGGTTAAGACCACTTTGTTTTATTTTTTTATTAATATTTGATGACAGTGACTCAGAAAAATGAGTAGAGCCTATTCATTTGAGTCGTTTAAGATGTCCTTCTGCACACCTGAAATGAAAGTATCAGAGGACCGTGCATCAGAGTACCATAAAATACCAAGAAAACATTTGTCTATCTACACTTATTCTGAAGATACATACAGTTGTAAACAAAGTCATATCTCCATCAATACTGCTTTCTAATACAAATGTTTAATGTTAAGTCACTCCCCCTTTTCTGCGGTTGCCGTGGCAACTGTTTTGGTCCATTCAAGAGACTGAGACAGCAGTGAGACGTAAAGATGGGCTGAGGCTGACACCCTGAACAGTGGCCTGCTATGGGCCACAGCAGCTGCACACATCCAAAACGGCTCCACTGTCAACACAGACACACCCTGGACCTGTGAAATGACTGACATGGAGCTGAATGTGCAGATTATTTGTTGCTCAGACACTCAGTCACTCATGCAAACGAATAAAGAAATTGATTTCATTTCCAACGTTGACCTTTCATCACGACGCTTTGGCAGCAGTGGACTCGACTATCATTAGTAAAGCATGGTGTACTTGTTTGAGTAAAAAAGTCATGTTTACAAATATCATTATCTTCCTGCAACATGATGTGTGTTTTAATGACTTGAGCCTGCCTTGTCCGCAACACACTTTCAGCATGCAGGCAGCCCTAATGACTGTTTCTGACCAGAGAGAGGCTCTGTAATGACTGCGATTTCATCTGCAGAATTTTTATTTATTTATTTATTTTTTTGCTTTAACGGCACCTTTTTTACACGCGAGGACTGAGTAATATGTTTAATGTGATCTAGATTATATGCAAACAGCTCATTAAAGCAGCAGACTGCATGTAAGCAAAGACCTTTGTTGCGTTATCCTGCGTTTCTTACTCGTTTAATGCACAAACGTAGGCGGCTACAGAACAATAACAACAAAATAATGTACAGTTTTCAGCTAGATCAAATCTGTCTAATTAAATCATGCACGGACAATGAGCATATCAAGGAACAGGTATGAAAAAGTGGTGACTTCAAACTGGATCATTGTCAAATTAGGTTTAGATGGTGCAGTGTGCCGTGTCATCGCAAGTGCAAGAGCAGATTATAAATAAATGTTTTCTATCCTAGTTTAGTGTGCCATTAGAGACTGGGCCAAGTGTGATTTTACCAGTTTTAACTTGGATACCATTTTCATGTTAATTAAAACAACAATCAAACTGAAATATGTGGCAATTTTAAGCCACATGAACACACACACACAGTTGAATATGTGTGTGATATTTTGTAGTGTTTCAATGATAAATCAATGTTAGTGCCCCAGAACATGGTAGAACTTTACTGCTTCAGGATCTCTCTTCCTCTGCCTTCGTTCCTCTCTACCTTTGCTTCTCTCTTTTCATTCCTGGTCTAACTCTGTCCAACTCCGTACAGCTGGAAATGCCTTATCTTGTGTGTCCCAATGGCCTCATAAGAGTGCTCTCTGAAACCCCTTCTCCTTTCCTCACTCCCCCAGAGGTAAGACCTTCTCCTCCACCTCCCTTCCCTCCCTCCACCAGAGCATCTGCTCCCCATGCGGTAGCCTGCAGCCCTCCCTGCCTTCCCCCTCCTCTGTCTATACACTCACCCACTGGTTTGCTCACAAGTGAGACAAATGAGCTCATCACCAACACCCCGTTACTAACAACCCTTCAGTACTTACCTGCCCTGACTGACTGCATCCCAGTTCCACTCTAGGGATAGAAATCCGTGACACTGAATGATTCGTCACTTATCATCCAAAACGGTGGAAATTGTTGGACTAAATTTGATCCCCCTTTAGAATTACAATTTTGATTTAGATGTCTGACTAGTTCTTTTCTTTCTTCAAGTGCATTTATGTTCAATTACAGAACAGGAAAGTGAGTTTTAAATGTAATAACTGAACATTCACTTCATACAGGATGGACGATAGAGATGGGAAACACTCCTGTGTTTATGACCTGCGATTGTTTTACGTCACTGGACAACTCAAGACAGTCCAATGATAACAGACTTGTTTAAGTGAGGATATATTGTGCGTTGACAATATATAATACTCACTCCATTAAATCTAGATTTAATCACATTGAGTGGCGTACTTTGGATACTCTTTGGATACCCGGTCATAATTACAGCAACGCCATTGACAAATCTTGTAATCACTTCCATATGACATGAATGCAGCATTACCGTACATGCAATTCTAACTGAAGGTTTATTGGGTGGCACTTGAGTTCTCATTAGCTGTATTGTGTTGTAATTAAGAAAAGAACCATACATCCAGATAGTTGTGGCCAATACACACTGCAACCTCCAAGCTGGTTGTTTAATTGTTTATTCATTCATTTATTTATGCATATTTAGTCTCAGCCAGACTTGAAATTAAATAGATCATTTTAAATTTTCAAATCAGTGTCAGTAAATGTTTAAAAAGTGTGTTTGGGTTCATCTATGAAGTAGGAAAGGATACTCTGAAAGTAAGGAATTTGGGACACAGCCATGCAGCAGACACTACTTCACTAACAGCAAGATAACTCAGGGCGGTCACGCGCTCTGTGATTGTGGTTTGAAGTCTAACTGCACATTTCTTTGGAATCCTCTTTGGATGACGTGTTCGCCTCGCCGGCGTTGGTTTAGCGTTCACGCTAACACTTCCTGACACACGTTTGAGCAGAGACATCTTCCTCTTTGTTACAGTTTTCAAAACATAAAACGGATCCACATTCTGCCACTTTTTGGCATGCAGCATGCCGCTGTGGAGCCAGCTTTCTCACCGAGCTTATTTGATATATGAGGCTTTATGATAATGCAGAATATTGCAATGCCATTACAGTTCTGCACACCCAATATTTTTATTCATTTGAAGTTGTATCCTTTTTTTGTTTTGTTTTTTAGATTCATCAGTAAAATCAGTAGCTGCAGATAATTACTGTACAATCCAAATCCAATAGATCATCAGCAGCAGTACTGTGTGTGTATTGTGTGAGGGGTTTGTGTTATTGTCAGCAGCAGGGTGGTCTGGTTGCCATGTGCCTCCGCAGGGCCTCCTGTGGGGTTATTTACCTGGTAGCTGCAGTTCTGCTGAGTCTGTCACATTGAATGCTCACACAAACATATAGAGACACACAGGTACACACACACACACACACACACACACACACACACACAAGAATGAATTTTGTGTATAACATGAATCTATAACTGCACACACACTCGGTGCTTGCGCATTCAGATGAAAGATGATGAGCTAGCAGAGGCACCACAGCCCTCTTAAATTAGCTACATTTATAACGGCTGTGATAAACATGTGTGCACACACACACACAGATGCACTGTTTCTCATTTTCTTTCATATACAAACAGTGTACCTCCCTCCCTTGTTTACTCTGCCTGTTTTCTCATTCACGCTGCTGCATTAAAACCTTCTCTGTTAGACAGATGGTTGTCTAGAGGCCTTTACCTGCCTTTCCTTACCCTTTTATCTGCCCTACCACCTGTCCTTCCTGCCACTCCTCATTGCAATATCAATAAAACCAAAATCCCATAATAACAGTCCATAAACCTCTGAGTAGTACTGCGGTATGCACACTTATTTTTTTGCAAATGTGCTCTGTAATGCTTCTTTAAATACCACCAAGACATGGTGACTTTAAGGAAGTAGGAGGTTAAGGCAGACTAAAATTAATCTTGCAGAAATTTACAGCTGAATTTTCGAGGCTCGGCACAATTTGGAAAATGGCAGAGCTCGATAAGTTAAAATGTTTGACCTCCTTCAGCCTCAGCACTCAGTGTTGTCAGGATGTATTGCTGTCTCATGTTTGGCATAAGTGATATTCAGTTTGTCAGTGTAGATATATAAATGTGCAGCTGCAGAGTAGGAGGAGGCTGGTTGTGTTGTGTGTGTGTGTGTGTGTGTGTGTGTGTGTGTGTGTGTGTGTGTGTGTGTGTGTGTGTGTGTGTGTGTGTGTGTGTGTGTGTGTGTGTGTGTGTGTGTGTGTGTGTGTGTGTAGAGTGCAGAGGCTACCACTCAGCAAATGCCTCATCAGGGTTAATGGGCCATGATGAATCAGAACCTAATCAATGTGCATTACCATTAGGATTTATTCCCATGCTCACTCTCGGCAGCCCGGCCACAGCAGTGGCCAAGCAAAATCAACATCACTTAGCCAAACCAGAGGAGATGCTGTTCACAACCCACGTTGTGTTGAATCAGCCGCCTGTCAGCCAGCATGTTTCATTTGAAGACCAGCACACACACACACACACACACACACACACACACACACACACACACACACACACACACACACAGTTATTAAATAACCAGGTTAGGCCACCCTGGAGGATCTAAGTGACATAAAAGAAATCGATTCGTTTTGGTTTTAATGCAGAGTCTCAATGTCGCAGGCTGGAAATTATGTTTCAGGGCCGTTCTTCACCTTGCCTCGAAACATTTCTGGGGAGAACAGCAATGATACAGCAACACATCACAGACACACAAAAAGTTTTAAAACTGTTTCTGCTGCTAGAAACAAGATTGCAATAATTGTTTGATTCCTCAGAAGCTATAAAGCCAACAGGAGGGGGGAATGTTATGAATGCTTGTGTAAAGGCAGTTTGTAGAATGTGTTCAATTTCAGCCATACTGTACTACAGCTGGTTTAATAACTGATTTCATAATGACCTACACTTACAGAATGAGTCTAGAGATAGTCTGTAGTTTTTTTATTATTATCAACAAATCCCATGAAATGACTAAAACCAATAATAAATTGATCCAACTGACAAGTGCAGCCAGAGCCTGATGTATCGTATTCCTCTGTGCTATAGACCTCAAAAACTATTAAAAACAAATCAATGAGACACAGTGTGCACTCTGTGACATGTTCTTTCATTACAATGAACATGGGTGCTGTAGTTTATTTTAAATCAATCCTACATGCTGCTGTAAATACTCATTTTTTAAGGCTGACTCAAGCCCTGCATGAAAAAACCTCATGATAGATGTGACGATGTGTGTGTTCGGTAGCATTTAAATGCGCGATCTGTTACTCCAACTGGACTTCCTGGTTCATATTTAACCGTCTCACCTTCACCAATCCCAAACTTAATCTACAGCTGAAAATAGTCCCTAACAAAGGCTGCGGCTTGAGTAATTGCTGCTAAAAATCTTCATTTCCCAGTGCTCAGCCCTCTTTAAAAAAAATGGAACCATAAATTTGTAACCTGCTTTTTAGATTTACATCTGCAGAGAGACCAGAGGGCACAAAGCATCACTAATGCATTACTGGTTTTAGTCTTTTCATGGGATTTGTTGACAGTAACATAGTATAACATAGAATAACACCAGATTTATTTATTTATTTATTTATTTATATTTATTTAATACTTGTCTATGAAGGTGGAAAATGTGTTTTTTTAATTGAACTGTTTATGTCAGGATTGCAAATTTTTCTAATGAATGCATAACGTGGCTCAGGATATCTCATTTGACAAAGTCAAATCCGTATCTAGCCTTCATGTTAGTGTTCTTGTGCTTTAACCTGTTCTGTATTATTTTGAGTTGACTCGAGCATGTCTGTCTGTGTAGTGTGTTTCTGTTTTGCATGTCATTCTTCAGTGTGAGCTGTTCTTTGTAGGTTTAAAAGTTGTTTTTTTCCCCCCACGTGTAGAAACACACCTTTTGTAGTTTACCCTCCCATTCCAGTGAGCTCTCTCTCTTTCTACCTCAGTCTTCTTTCTGTTTGCACTGAAGCTCAGCTCTGTTATTTCATGTGTGTGTGTGTGTGTGTGTTTGAACTGGACTGTGTGTGCCGCTGCGTACTTACCTGCATTGTGACGTCCCCTGAGTTAGCGCACGTTGTCATTTTCTGTTTAACAGCACTTTTCTTCTTTTCCCCTTTTGTCCCACCTTCTCTCTCACCACCCACTCTGTTGTTGTCCTCGTGGGCGTAGCGGTTGTTGTGCTCAATCCTGTGCCATGTTGATTTTTTGAACTCCCCTCCTCACCCCGGTGCTTCTCTTGTGGTTTTGTTTTTGTTCTTATAGTTGCAGGACCCCCGCATGTATGATCAGGTCTATAGGTACTTAGACCTTCCAGGGCAGGTATGTGAAAATACAGCGATTATTTTAAAAACACTGTGTGATTTCTGCTACAGCAGCTCGCTGCTCAGTTTCTTTACAACCGTGTGTGTGTGTGTGTGTGTGTTGAAAGTCAGTCATGCTGAAGTATGGGAGGCAGGGAGTGTTGTTTGTCAATGGACCTGAGTAAAACCTTCTCAAATTGTCACTTCAGCAGAAATATATACTTGTTTGATAACTCTGATTCGGTCCAAACTAGTCGATGAGCACTCCCTGTTCCCAAACGACAGTATTTTCTTAAACGTCTGTGTGATTTGTCTCTCCAGAGAGTTAAACTCAGTACATTTCAGTCCTCATCGTCTAGTTTAAGATGGATAGAAATCGCACAAAGACGTTTTGACAGTAGCTGCTATGTAAAATAAAGGTTAAAGGTTAAAGGTTAAACTGTTAAAATGGGAGGCTTTGCTACAGTATTTGGATATTATGTGGCACGTGTACAGTTAGATAAAGAGGGTGTAGCAGCAGTGTAAATGGCCAGAGGAAAACTTAGATCCATGTTTAAAATTTGGATCTAAGTTTGTGTTTGCGTGTCATAAAATGTTTCTTTCTTTACTTTTAAATCTCTGATGGCAGATCTCGCTTTGCCTGTTGTTATAGTGTGTAACAGGCAGTTTTTTTTCTTAGCAAATGACAAATAAGATTTATTTAACAGCAGCTAATCTGTCATCTTTTCTCTCCTCCTCTCTCCCTTTCGTCCCCATTCACCTTTTTTTTTCCCCCCTCCATCCCCAAACCACCATCCTCCATTTGATTCCACCCACCGTCTGCCTCTTCCCTCTAACCATTTCTTCCCACACCACCACCACCATCATCATCACACCGTCCCGCCCCTCATCACCCTCTCCTTTCCAAAGCTGAAAGCGATAGACCGTCCACAGGAGCCGGAGAAGGTACCGCGGGCGCCTCACGATCGTAAAAAGGAGTGGCAGAAGCTGGCACTGGGTGCAGAGCTCGCTCAAGACATACCCGAAGACAAACACAGAGAGGCCAACGGGTCTGCAGGTTACCACGACAACAGGTATGTGAAGGTGGCTGTCCTGTGCCACGCGTACCACAGTTGGAAGTTTGTCAGCCAACTAAGAGACAAACATGAGCCTGTCGCACTAGCATGCACATACATCCCGGTAACCATGGAAACACAGAATATATAACTTCTAATGCTGATTGGATAAATGCTGAATTATCAACTGGACGTAATCACTCCATCTGCAAAAATAAATTGTGCCCACTCCACTCGGAGAATGAGTTCATGCAATTTATCTACAACAGCGATGATTAAGGTTCCTCACAGTCTTGATTGCATTTATTGTGCCTCAAAGCTCCAAATGCCACTCACATTCAATCATTTCCCCGCCAGTCAGCGTGATTAATAAGAAAGGATTTCATGTAAATTGGTGTTTTTTTCTTGAATTTCATCAGAGCCATGAATATCTGATATAGAATCTTTTCTCAAAGGACATAACTAAATTTATGCCACAGTGTCAGCACATATAAGATGGTTGTGAAATAGCCGCGGTGTCTGTGATGGACAGACTTGTCTGAACCATGAGAGCAGCACAGAAATACTGACAAAACATTGTCTGAATTATTTTTGTAACTGAGGCACGTTTAACACCTTTTTCTCCTAAATGAAGATATAAAACTGGTGCAGTCAATTTAAAAAGAAGCAGATTAACTGTAACTTCATGCTTTATAGATGAAACCATTTGTTAAGCCTAGACCTGTGTGATACTTTCTTTCCTGTATTAAAATATCTAGTTCAGACGCTGTGTCAAAAAAAAAACTGTGGAATAAGAACAGCATGTAATCTCTAATTTTATTTAACACTTCAAAGTGTTATAAAATGTTCACACACGTGTTCTCACAACAGAACGTCAACAAGCTTGAACATGTCTCAAAATTCGTTTCCTAATTGCCTCATCTCCACTCTGATTTAGTTTGACTCTGTGCTTTTAGCACAATTGATCTTGAACTGCTTCATGAATACAGGTTTTCTGTACTTAAAAGTCTAATAGTTCCCAACTTGAAGGTAAATCATCTTCATCCTGTTGGATATTTTGCAGGATAAGAAAGAAAGAAAGGAGCAACATCTTGTGCTGCTACGCAAAATCATTTTCATTTTTTTTATTATTTTTCTCTCATCTTTGCTTTTTTCTTTCCGTGAAATGCTCGATGTTCTTCCTCTTCAAGCTGCTTAACACGATTCAAATGAATCTAGGACGGTTATGAGGGAAAAGGTCATTCTTTGGTGAAAGTGCTCACAAGTTGCTTCATTGTACGGTGACCATTAGGTGATAATTACTCAAAAGTTGGGATTAGTGGGTCTGTTCTATATGTAGCATGAGCAGCAGTCACAGCCAGATTACTGTTTACTGTTGCATTTACTTGACTAGTTTTTAAAAAAAATCATTTCCGCAGGTAAGAATACATATTAAATATGACAAGTGACGATAAGTAAAAGTTCAAATGAGCAGGGGAAATTCAAAGGGGAATCAAACAAAGTGAGAAAATGAAAACGTATCTCTCTGCTCAGGGCTCCCTTGTACATGGAACATTTGGACGGGCCCTTCTCGCTGGCGGCGCTGCCCTACACCCAGATGAACGAGCTGCTGAACCGTACCGGGGACAGAATGTATTCGCGGCCCCATGACCCTCCACCGCCTCCACCTCTCATGCACCCACTGGGAGAGATCAAGCCACCCTCTGTGATCAGGTGGGGACAGGAAGACGAACACGTAACCTCAGTTTTATGTCCCCTCGGGAAAGATTTAGTCGGAAGTTTTAATAACAGGTGCTCACCCACAAGAACGTTACTGTAGCTCTGATTTCCAACTTACCTGACCTCAAAACATTAATCCTGCTCGCCTGATGCTCCGAGCAGATTCTGGTGTGAAGAATTATTTGTAAATGCTATTTCGCTATGTGTCTGATTCACAAGCAGCACACATCACATCCCCATCTCTTCTGGTTTGTTTGTTTTTCTTATCTCCTCCTCTTATGGATCAGTTTGGCGTAGTGACTGGCATTCCATTACTTTTCTTTTTTTTTTTTTGTGGGTATTTATTCTGAGGATTTTACGCTCTGTTAGAGCTAGGCGGAGAAAAACCCAGTAAAGAAGAGATGGGTGGAGTGCTAGATGGAGGTTTTGTGGACCAAAGATGAAGAAGGAGGAAAAAAAAAAAAGACTGGGAGAAGGGCAGGATCAATAAAGTGTTATGGCCACTGAGCGTATTACAGGTTGTTTTTCTGCTGCGCACTTTTGCCGCATATGTCACTGTTTGAAGGGATGGAGAGATCAGAGGGAATGATTAAGGCTGTGCCTGCAGCACCCAAGAAATATCTCATTGATTTTTTTTTTTTTTGCAAAAGTCCTTGCAGCTGTCTCCACTCAAAAACTCTTTCCATCCCCATCTCCTATTTTTATTTACTTCAGTCATTTTCTGACCCTTCCTGCTGGTGTTTCTTCCTTTATGGATTTCTATAACGGCGTTCCACATCTCATCATTTTCTCACTTTACCCCCTCCCCACGTTTAATGTAGCACATTAAGTAGATATTGCTACGGACACAGCCTTAAGTATTCTTGGGGAAATACTCATACACATTACTCCCCTTTTCCCTCGCTTTGCTTTTTGTCTGCAGCAATTTTCTCCGTATGAAGAAATGATTGTGAACATGTCTGTCTTTGTGTTGCAATGTCTCCATCCACCCACACAGCTTCAGCGTCAGTTAACGGCCAGCAGTGATCGCATTCTGTCATTTAATATACGAGTTACAGTAAGATTTAGATGTTCTGTGCTTTGAATACCCCTCTCTCATATGCAGCATCCTTTAATTTAGGTAGACTTTCACTGGTATGCTGTGATTTCCAGTATTTTCCAGTATACTTATAAGGGCTGTTGGCAGAGTGAAGAAACCCTGCAGGGGCATCATCACTCCATCAAAACAGCTAAAACTCTCTGACGACAATTTCAAAAAGCTACTTGTACGTATAAATGACTTACACCAGTGTCAGCCTTTGTAAGACTGAAATAGATTTTTTTTTATTGTTCCACTGAAAAGACATAACTCTTGTTTTTTGTGTCTTGTTTCGCTTATTTTTTTTCCCTCCTTTGGTCATTGTTGCTATCCTCGGTCAAGCTTTCCATTTTAGTACTTGTGCAGTTTACAGTGATAACAGTAAACAAACAAAAGCAGGTTCCTCATGTCCAGCCGGCAACCAGCAATTTCTATAATGACGACTGTTGCTGGCAGATTTTATGAGCTGTAGCTAGCTAGCTAATGAAGTTAATGTTAGCTCCACGTGTTGCTTGAAAACGGGTAACTCTTTAACGTTTCCGTTCCAACTTTTGAAAGCAGTTTTAAATATGTGCTCGATGGTTACATACATGCTTAAAAAAAAAAAAAAAAGGCTAAAGCCGCAAGCCTCAGGCAAAGTGTCAGCATCCTCAGCAGCTGATCCATGAAGAAGACATGGACAGTGTAGAGTGAGTTGATCCTAGCCTCATAAGTATAATAAAGATGTAAGATGACTTGATTTTTGGTGTTTTCACATGATTTACTATTATGGCTATTGATTTAAACTCTTTTTCTCGCTCTAGTTTTCCGCCTTGACCTCCTTTTCTTTCTCTCTTCTCTTCCCTCCAGCTCCAGCTCGGGTTTTTCCGACAGCAGACCCCAGTCTCCAGCCCGGACAGCAGGCCTCAACTCCAACACTCCTCCTCCACCACCTCCCCCTCTTCCCCCTCCACCTCCCCCGTTACCCTCAACAGGCATGCGGGGCACCCCTCCTCCTCCCATCCCTCCTCTACCAATCCAGCAGCAGCTCCCGGCCATCCCGCCTCCGCCTGCTCCTCTCCAGATCGCCCCAGGGGTGCTTCACCCGGCCCCGCCACCGGTGGCGCCTCCTCTTCACTCCTCCTCCCCGGCCCGTCTCCAACAGGTCCTGGACAGGGGCCAACCCATAGGCTCTGGGACCCAGTCGGACGGCAGCATCCTGCCTCCTCCCCCACCACCTCCTCCTCTACCCCTCCCTGGAGCAAGAAGCTCCTCGCCCTGTCTGTCAGGCCCGCCACCTGTGCCGGCCTTCCCCTCAGCAGGAGCCATGGCCTCTCCGCCGCCCCACACCCTCCACGATGTGGGGACAAAGAGGCACCATCCAGCCAATCTGCCACCCATCAGCGATGCGCGCAGCGTCCTGTTGGAAGCCATTAGAAAAGGTGTGAAAACTTCCTCAGCCAGCAGTGGAGAGTCATGCTCTCTCTGGATAAAGCATATGCTCACAGAAGCCAAAATTCTATTAGGGAATTGAATAATAAATGAGTCAATTAATATGCAAAATTTCTTCCATATCATCATAAACTAAAGTCTTCCCCTGCCTGTTTACTTCTTCTTTCCATTCCAGGCATACAGCTGCGGAAAGTGGAGGAGCAGCGAGAGCAAGAGGCTAAGCACGAGCGCGTCGGCAATGACGTGGCCACCATCCTGTCACGCCGCATTGCTGTGGAGTACTCCGACTCCGAGGACGAGTCTGAGTTCGATGAAGGAGACTGGATGGAGTGATGTTGATGGAAGAGATGTAAAAAAGAAAAATGAAAAAAGAAAAGCAGCGTTGGTGGCAGAGGACAAACGTGTTCAGGTGTCCCCCCAACCCCCAAACCCTGCACTCCACACCTCGCCATCAAAGAGTCCTTTCTACTCTGGGAAGGATCCAAACATCTTTGTCGCCCACTTTTCCTCTGTCGAGCTTTTTTATCTCGTCATATCTCTGTCTCGTTGTGGTCTGAGTTCGGAGGGAAATCTCCAGGTCGCTCTCATCTGTCTCTCTAGCGTCTCCAGAAGAAGTTTTTACATTCATTCTTTTCTGCACTACCACACGTACTTGTTTCTGCTGGATTTCTTGTGATGAAATCCCCCATGTTTACTATTGTTATACATGAAAATAACTTTTTTTGAGAAACCACTTGTTTTTGTTTCTTATCTGTACGTCGATGTTAAAAAAAAAAAAACAAACAAAAAAAAAATCAAACAAAAGAAAATAGAAAAGGAAAAAATGAAGGCATGTTGCATTTATCCTGAGTTCTCCAGCACCGTTTTGCCACCTGGTGGCCGAACACGGCATTGAATGAATGCTGTTTTTATTTTATTGTCTTTTTTTTAATTTACTCTTTTATTTCCTGATGAAACATTTGCGGTTTTAACGGGGCCAGTAGTTGCTGATACTGACCGCTACATGAACAGTCACTCAGTGTGAACACCAGCTGGGTCGTCTTTTGTTTTCTCTCTTGTTATCAGGACTGACTTTACCACTTAGAACAAGCAAAAGATTGTGTTTGTATGTCATGTGATGATTGCTGTATGGTTGAAAATGAAGAAGGGGAAGCATATGGCTGCTTTGGCGTGTGCATATCCATCCACTTACATCTAACTTTTTACCCCCAGGGAAATGTATGCCAAGAGATTGAGCTTTTTTGACTGTCCAGGTTCTGAGGAGCTTTGTATGCTCATGTTGACATCAGGCAATGTCAAAGAGAAACACTGAGCCATTGGTTTTTAGTATGTTGAGCTCCCATCCTTCTTTTCTGCCATAGAAAACGGACACTGGATGCGATTTGATGCTGTAGACATACATCAGATTTCCTGCCTCTCTTAGTGTCCCCGATGAATATTCAGTGTGCCGAGCGAAACTTTGAAATTTTGAGAAGGTACCCACGATAATGAGAGTCTGACCGCCACCAGGTACAAACCACTCAACACCACCGAAGGCAGCTCTTCCCTCAGATCCCCCTTTACTGTGTACCTGCCCACTAACGAGAAGCTTTACCTCGTTTGGGTCTATAGCAGCAACTGTTCAGAAGAATACACTCTGTGTGAAAACTGCCTTTTCAGGCCCGAAAGAGAAGAATACATTATGCCTTGTTTTTTGTTTTTTGGCTCATTTTAAAGAAAATGTCTGCCATCCTTTTCCGTTTAGTTCGTTCTTTCTTCTACTTGCCTTATTGTTCGTACAAAACGTATCGTTGAGTTGATGAATGTATTGTGCTGTTACTACTTACTTGCCTGCGCTTGTATGGATTTGCTGTTTCTATGTTTGGGGGGAAAAAGGGACGGAGGGACAGAAACCCTGGTTTAAAAAAAGAAAAAGATTAGATCAATACTGTATACCATGTAACTTATGTAACTGTTGACTGTAACAGTTTGCTTGAATTAATAAAAATCTAATGTTATGTTTCAGCCCTAAAAGGGTCTGTTGTTGTCGAGCTGACTTTGTCCCGTGTCCTCAGCAGAGCTCTGTTTTTCAAGTTTTCATGTGGCATCATTCGTAGAAATTTTATGCAGTTTGATTGATACATCAAACTAATTCCAGATCAAGTTTTAATTCATCCAAAAAGGTTCAATCTGGATCTACAACCAAGTCCAGTTGCCCCAGATTTAACCTTCTTGAAGAAAGATGACTGAGAACCTTCACAGACTTCAAGTTTTACTTCAGTTTTCAGTCTTAAATTATTAGGTAAGATTGATTTCTCTGTCATACAAATGTTATTAATGTGTAAAGTTTAATCTGCTTTATGGGAGTCTGGTATTTTCACCTTCTTTGAATAGTTGATAGATAAAGAACCAGGCAGTAAATGAGCAATGAAAGAGGTGCAACAAAAGGCCCCACAGCTGGAGTCAAACAGGGAAATCAGATGTTATCATATGATTAGCATTAAACCTCATTCAACTGTCTGCTCAGGCTGTCTTTATTTCAAAATAAGAGCTCTCTCTCAAGATTAACAAATGAAACCTCTAACTGAACTTTAACAACCATTGGCTGCTCAGCAGGTTAGACTGGAGTGGTTTAGCTATCTGTAAAATCCTGTCTGCACTTATGATGCGATTATGTTTCATAAAACGTAGGCTGCAATTGATAAATCCGAATCTTGTTTTCTTTCAGCTGAGCGTTGTCTTTTTGCTCATCATCTCAAGCTTAATATAGACTGGTTATAAAGAGATCATTTGCACCTGAAAATGAGTTCATATTTGGGGCTTCACCTGTCTTGCCTATGATCCACCTAGCCGAACAGCTCCACATACATTTGAAGCCGCCTTTGATGACATTCGGGCTTATTAACAATCAAATCAAGCTAACTCACTCATCCATGTGGTTTTCCCAAATGATCCACATCTGTACCGGGGGAAGAGAAGAAGCATCCTGTCTCAGATTCTGTGTGTCAGATGTAGATAAAGACTGACAGTTAAAAATTACAAATTCACAGTTTCATGTGTCGTCACACTTTCACTCTCACCTCCTTCTATTCCCATTTGTCTCTTGTCTCACTTATATTCCTCTTTCTCCAGTTTTCTCTTCTCACCCCTCTCTTCTCACCTCTTTTCCTTCCGTCATCTCTCTCTAGACGAGAGAAACACTCCGGAGTTTTCAGGTTTGTTGCTTGTTGCTGTTTATCCTTAAAAGTCTGCAGTTTCAGCTTCCATGTCAGGATGGCACATGTCAGCTCTGGGACTGTGTGCATTATATAACTTCAGTTCACATTGCAATTTGCAGCACGCTGGTAAGAGGAGGCCTGTTATTAAGTGTGTGTTTGTGTGTGTGTGCCTAAGGGGAGCTGATGAAAAAGAGATTTAATTACCAGATACAGTGTGTTATTCTATTCATGCTTGGGAGATGTCCAACTATTTAACCTTGGAGGAAATTGATTGATTTGTTTTCTTCTAGCATTAAAGTGTAGTCAACAGGCCTGAGATAGCTTTTGCAAATAATCATCAGCTGCTGTGCTTTAGCATCACACTGATGAGTTTTGCCACATTGACAGTTCAGTTTTACAGCTCCCTACTTGAATTATGCTCATGTGGAATATTCAGCCTGCCTGCTGCTCCAAATGATTTACAGTAAAACAAAAGCTAAAAATAAAGCTCTTGCCTCAGTGCTAAATTGTTTGTGTATGTTACCGTAATCTACACAGCGGCAGATGGCTTTCTGGAACAATCCCCACAGTAAAGAAGTTTGTATAGTATACGAATGATTTATTTTTACTTTAGAGGGACAGTGTACAACCAGAGGACTGCACAACGTTTTCAAACACTGTCTTTAATTATCTAAGTTTCCAGGACATTTTTTTCCTGGAACAGACTTATACACAAGACACACACATCTGCATATCATCTGTTTATTTTAAAGTAATAATGACACCATTTTGTACTGAGGACTATTCTAACAAGGCGCTTGAACGGTGGTGATACAGAATACATCAAGATGTGTATAAATTCTGTATAAACTTAGCTGCACCCAAAGCGCTAAAAAAAGAGAGAAAGCATAAGCAGCGAGTACTGAAATGTATTTACAGCAGAAGTCAGAAAAGCTTTTTCATACGCAGGACTGTTGGCTATTGACATGATCTACAGCTCAGTGAAGGTGGAAATAAGAAGTAAAGTGGGAAATACAGTGAGTTTATCATAAATTGAGTTATCGTCACCCAACCTTTGTGTAATTTCATCAGCATTCATAACTACCTCATAATTATTAGGATATGTACACATGTATAATGTGTTTTACATTCAAGAGGCTAAGATCTATTTAAAACTAAAAATATATGTTTCATAGTTAGTAAAGAAATAGGATATCACACTAAAGACATGATTAGCTGTGCTAATAAAAGAGCACACAGCACCTACAGTAGTATTGATCATATTGATTGACCCACAGATCAAAGAAAACATCTAATACAGTAACTGCAGTAAGATATTGTCATACCGTTTAAGGCTGTGAACGTTAGATTGTCAGTCCCCACACTATCATACAATCACTAACAAATTTTCTGTTCTGTTGGCATGACTGATAAAAGGATCTCCACAGGTCATCACAGCATCTCTCTCTCTCTCTCTCTCTCTGTCCTTGTCACTTAACTCTGAGAGTGTTATTCTTCCTTCGCGGTAGCTCCTTCTGGACCTGACGGGCCCGCGTTCCTAAGCCCAGAGACTGCAGAGACTCTGTGATGAAGCGCTGCGTGGGAGAGACGCACAGCATCAACAGCAGCTTGGCGTCTCCACCTAATGGAGAAGACGGAGAAGGGCCGAGACGTTAAAGAACGATAGATTTGATTTAATTACATGTGCGTGTACCTTCATTTTCATATTTTGGTCATGAGCAAATATATATCGTGCAAGCACATCTTCATTGAGTATTTTGAGCGGTTCGGTGTTTGGGTGTGCCTATGTGTGTGTCTGTCATGAATACTTATATGTGGAATCTCTCAGCTGGATGAAGATATTGTGGGCTTGAGTCTTTCCCAGAGGCGGCAGACATGGAAGCATGAGTCATAGGTCATGTGTGCGCGTGTGTGTGTCACCTATGGCATCTTGAAGCAGATGAGTGAGTTTGCTGTTCCTGTAGGGGACGTGTGGTCTCTGCTCGGCGAGAGCTCCCAGGACGTCAGACAGAGCAGAGAGACTGCGGTTTATACAGGAAACCTCCCACAGACCTGCACCCGAAACTCCAGACATACCTGGTACACACACACAGACACACATATATTTGTGTGCCCTGGAGCTAATTGATCTGCTCAGTGAACATTGGTCGTTCTGGGTTCACTGACCTTTTTCCTGCATAGCTAAAAGGTTAAGCAATTGGTCATTAGAAAGACCTCGGCTTTGTTTGTGCTGTGAACCTTTATGTGTAGATTAATCATTTGATATTTCATGGTCCACAACACACACTATGTATTTGAGCACTAAGCAGTGTATTATAAAGTAAAGCCAAGTGGAAAACTGTTCATATTTAAATCAAACCAAACACTCACATCATTTTGGTGAGTCCAGCTTTGAACGAAGCACTCACTGCTGTCTCTTATAAATGAACTCATCAGAGCACAGATGAGTAGCCTACCCACTTGACACAGCGCTTTATTCTTAGCATCTCAATTAGACACGTTTAAAGCCCCATTTTGCAATTTTGCATGTTAAGATGAGATGATCCAGTTCAAATATTTTCTGGTGCATTGTCAAACATTCAAAGACCAGTGTTCCTGCGATGTCTATAAAAAAACATTTACACTTTTCTGGTGTTTTATTTGAAGTATTGATACCCAGAAGATATATTTGTGGTTTTAAGTACCTAAAAATTGAGGCCCTCTTACCGACACACTCGCTACCCGCAAGGTCGACCAGCTGCAGCTTGGTCATGAACGGATCCTGGGAGATGCTTGGCCTCGGGGAGGGACATGGGGAAAGGGAAGGGGAGAGGCAGGGAGAGGAGGCGGTGCTTCCAAAGAGCTCGTCGGAGGAGTTGCGGGCGGCGGGGTTGGCACGGCGACAGCGTGGACTCCACCACTCCTTCTGGGTGGAGTGCTGCATGTCCTTCTTGGCACTCTGTAGCCTGCGGGCTGAATGAAGGAGTAATGTCACCAAAGCAGGAATGTGTGGCCAACAGTGTCATTTACGCTGACGCGTGTGGGTATGCGAGTGTGTGCATATGAATGTGTCTCACCCAGGGCCACTGCGTTTGGGCTCTTGGAGGAAATGGTGAGGGTGACAACAAGGTGAGAGCGTGAAGAGTCTGTGTGGATGAGGGTAGGACAGTGAGCCCTGAGCTTCAGAACACTGCTGATGATCTGCATCACCTCAGAGGCATTACACACAGGCCTATAAAAACATATGAAACACATATTTCATGCACTTCATTCTTTAAAGTTCTTATAATCGATATTTGTTACATTAACGATGGATATGTGTATAGGGAGTGCATAGAGTGCAGAGTGAAGCAATTTGTCCTGTTTTACTGCTCATAACTTTACTGTTTCAGTTCACCCACACCTCTTTTGTAGAGTCATTTTCGGCTACAACAGGGAGCTGTTCAGTGAGAAAGCTCCACCTGCCTGGCATCAGAGCCGGACATATTCCTTCATCGGGTGGCTTCAAACAAGACTCCAAATGAATGTCTTCTAATGTTGCCTCCATGGCTTCTGGATGTGTAAGAGGCAACTGTGCTAACAAGTTCACCAAAGTGGCCAAAAAACAAGCTGTGACATAAAATTATGGCGAATAACTTTGCAGTTTCCCATTTACATATCCGGTAGCTATAGAGCCACATTAGCATTCAGCTGGAGTTGTGTTTCTAGCCACCTTAAACAAGTTAGCACCTTTAAAATTCCCTCTCTTTTAAGCTCAGCTCTCAAACTTTTTCTCAAAAGTTTTCTTTATGCCTCTTTATCTTGTTAAATGCTCAATAAACTTTGTCTGTCTGCTGTTGGCCAGGTGGCATACAGAGAGATTTATCTGAGATTTTTTTCGCTCTGCCTGCTGAGGCTGCAAAGTGGGATTTTTCGAGAGTGGAACTTGTTGGCCATAAAACCAAAAACAATTAACTAAAAAGGGGCTATAAAGGTCCATAGATCTGAGAGAAAGCGACACCTTTCCCATTACACATAATTTGATACATTTTTCATCTTAAAAAAAAAAAAATTAGTGGAGCTTGAAAATAACTGCAAGGAGTCTCACTGCAAAATCTCATATTCTCGACCCTTACAAATAAACACAGTCTGCACACAGCTCTGGCTGTACTCACTCGTATGTGAGGGAGGGGACATGGCTGGTACCAGAGGAGGTGGTGATGACATCCCGGCGCTGGCTGACAGCGTTACCCTGCTCATCTCTGGCTAGAAGGTCGAGCACCTCATTGTTGTACACCTCCATCACTGACACCCCCACAGTGTGACTCTCTGCAGGCTTCTCAGAGATCAGCCTGGGTCACACACACGTGGGAACGGACACATGTCAAAGTTCAAACCAACTGTATTCTCCTTCAACTCAGTGCACATTATGAATACATGGACTGAATTTATTTTATTTCCGATGGACTTAAGGACTGAATACAGTAAATCAGGCCACATGTACTGTGGTTTTCAGCATAAAAACATACTTCCTGTAGAGTTTAGTCATTACACACTGTAAACATCGTAAAAACAAATGAATAAAAACTGATTTCCTGTCTTACCGAAAGAGCTCAGCAGCAGCCTTGGGGATAATACCCTGCTGTGTCTCCTGCTGCGTCCCTGAGTGCTCCTCCAGCGGCTGGGATCCCATCATGGTGTGAGTCTTCCCACTGCCTGTCTGCCCATATGCCATGATACAGACGTTATAGCTGCAAAGCAGGGAGGGAGAGGACGCTCACTTCATGCACTCATACGAAACTGTTTGTCGGGTATTTCACTCGGTTAAGTTAATGCAGGGCATTGTTAGTGATAAATACAAGCCGAATGAATGACGTGTCACATAGTCCTTTTTTGTGTGTCGTCCCACACTCACCCGTCCAGCAGGGATGTGAGGAGCGGCCTGACTTCCTCAAACACGACATCCTGGGAATCCTCTGGTCCATGCACTCTGGGGGAAACAAAAGTAACCACAGTGAGTACTCATTACTGCAACTGAAAATGAAACAGAATAACGCACACTGAATCATGGTAGTGTTTGATTTTACCTCTCAAACTCAAAGATCTTGTTTTGCACTGGCATCCCTGTTTTCATGCAGTTCACCAACACTGTGTCCTTAAAACAAACCAAGAATAGAACATAAAAAGTGAAGGAGCAATAAAAGCATTAACAATGCTATAAAAAGAGTCTGTGAAACTCACATCACTGATGGCAGAGACCACTTCTTCTGATGACGCAGGGCTGATAGAGAGAAGTACGGAATTTAATTCTTTATAGTTTTAAATTATCGTACAGTATTTCACAACGTGTTGATGAATCATGTGATGACCTACCCAGATCCAAGGGTGGAGGACTGGACGTGGTCAAAGGGTAGCACTGGTCGTACCCTGCAGTGAACCCTGATGTTCCCTCTCAACTCCTGCAGAAAAACAAAGAATGACAATGAAGCTCAGATCCTATAAGAGATGCTGTAGGTCTTTATGAACCTACATGACCTTATGGCACTTGACACTAAACATCTGTCCTTACCACCAGTGTGTTATGGAGTTCTTTCCTCCTCTGCCTCTCCGCCCTGCACCTCTCCTTCTCCTCCTCCAGAGAGCGCTGCAAAGCTTCAGCCTGAGCTTGCAAGTCTGGGCATGGAGAGCAGAAAGATAGTAAAAACTGAGATTCAAAAGGAGCATTTTTAACATCATTAAGCCATCATTGTGTCCATTCTGAGACAATAAGCAAACGAGATCAACAGTGAAAACCCTCCTCATTGCATTAGACACTCTGGGCCACTAGGTCAGACTTATAAAGTGAACGAATGGCTGTAACAATCGACTCCAAAGCCAGAGTTATCTGCTCTCGGATGTAAATCTTTGAATTCAGGCCAAGTCTTTAATCCTGGAGTGTGCTCGCATGTAGCCACACCTGGCACCAAACACCTCCATTCACACTGGACAGGCTGAGACATTCAAGAATAGACTGGGGTTTAACATAAATAGAAGAGAATAATGTAGAATGAACAGAGTCTTTCCTCTTGAGACATAAATTATCCTCAATAAATCCACATAACAGTAACAGAAGAGCATAACAACACATTTCTGCACTTTAAAGCCTACATAAATGTATTTATTTGTTTATTTTTGGCATGTTCCTGGGAAGTATAGTTTAATGCTTAAGAGGACATAAAAGTTTCTGGATGCAGTTGCTACATCCAAAATCACAGTTGTCACCTGGGTTTGACATGATTATTCAACCAAAGGGATGCATGTTTCATTTGTTGATGTATAAAATGTGGCTGATTCTTTAAACACTGGAAGGCTTTTCAAAGATTTTGGAACGATGAACATTTTATATAATTTATGACAGAAGGACAGAAAGTCCAACCAACCACACAACCAGAACAGCTCTATAAATCATGCCTCAAAATATAGAAATATGTATAAAGTAAAAGAAAAAAAAAAAAAAGACTATTTCATATTTAGCACCAGTAAGCAAGTACATTTTTATATTCTTCCACAACTCTATCAACTAACATCAACAATAAAAGGTCACGGAAAGCCATTTTGTTTAGAGCAGCTTGTATCTTTATGCACAGCACGTGCCTGAACTTCTGTGGTGGCCGAATTATTTCAGGAGATCCGTTTTCACCAATCATCAGAGCCACGGTGACCAGCTGACAGTCAACCTTGGGCAGCCTCCAAGGGCGGGGGTGACGGTGTGAGAGGATTACCAGCAAACACACCACACACACACCGTAATCGAGATACAGCCAGCACTTAACCTGTAAACCACTTTAGGGTGGACGCAGAGAGGGTGAGTGTGTGAGCAGAAGCGGAGGTAGAAAATGTGAGAACTTTAAAGTAACATCTTCAGGTCAGTTTGATTCACAGTTCTCTGAGTAGACTGAGCAGCATATCAAAGCATGTAAATAGACATAAATGAAAAGTATTGGCTGATATGTCACTATCTGAAGTGTTAGACTCTCAAATATTGTTACTGGTATCAGTAGAGTTTACTTGAGAGGACTTTTGGGACTGTGATACTCAGCAGTTAAGTGTGGTCGGACAAAATATCCATCAGACAGTGTTTAGGGCAGAGTATAAGTGCCTTAAGATGCTGCTCCTCTAATAGCTGCCTGTTCAGCCCAGCTCAGCGTCTATGTTATGCTGTGGTTCCACACGCTTGAGATACTCACTCTCAACCTCATCTCCACGGTGACCATTTAGAGAACGGCCGGCTTGCTCTACTTTTTCCAGCAGCTGCTTGCTCTGCTCCTCCAGCTCTGTGGCAAAACTCAAATACACTGCAAAAACTTCACTCAAGTCCTGCTTCACAGCCTGCAACAAACACACAGAGGAGAGGACAAATTATTGTGGAGAGCTCTGCGTGTGTGTCTCTTGTTTGTCTGTCGTGTATGTGTGTCTGAGTTTCCATGCGGACATAATACAGAAATAGATGCTTGGGGTAATTTAGATCTATTTATTATGCTCTGTGTTTTTTGTATAGTTACCTATAATTATTACATTTTAAAAGAATTGTGTGTATTTATTTAGTTTGTTATTAAGTTTATTGTTTCAATGCACATATCCTGCCTCCATTACACATCTTTGTTTGATGTGTGTTTAATAACCATGTTTGAGCAATCATTGTTCATTGCATCATGTATATTCATGTATAAAGAATATTGGCCAATATATTGATAAACTTTTTTACTGTATAAAGACAACTCACAACCTTGCAAGTGCACACACACACACACACACACACACACACACACCTTTACATCTAATTGCATTTGTACCTGGACCTCAGGGAGGAGCTTGGCGAGGGCTGACCGGGTAATCTTCTGTGCGCTAGTCTCATGTTGATGATGGTTCAGGGCTTTAGTCCCCTCCTTGGTGTCTTCTTCCTGGTCCCGACGGAGTTTCCCCAGACACTGAAAGGGATAGAACGTCAACGTACTTATTCTGCACTGCTGTGCCACTTCATTCTTACTTATTCAAGCCAAGCTACAGTATGACTAACAGCTGAAATGAGCTTATCCTTGCTTGTATCATGTGATGCTTCATTGTGAAATTTTTACGCTGGCACGCAAACTGTTAAAAGAGAAACTATCCTTATCGAAAAAAAGACTGTACAGTAACCGTGCTGATGTTAAATGTCAGCAATTGTGTCATTAAACATTGCAGCATATTTGAATGACATACATATACAGTAATGAACAGGTGTAGACTGTTATATTTTAAATACAAGTAAATACATGGCTGCCCAGTTGACAGTGTTAATTAGTGTTTTTAATTACCAAGGCACCACAAGCACAGGTGTAATCAGTTAATTATCATTACTGGTGTTCACTTTATCCATCCTAACAAGCTGTGAGCATGCATGCACAATATCAGGACCCTTGAACTACCTCTCTTAATTAATGTTATTAATTACATGTCAAAATGTCTACAGTTAAAAAGGCCTATAAAACCCAATTAGACATTTGGGAAACACTAAATGTCTGCTTACGAGTCTGTACTGAAGTGTTGGCCTTAAGGGACAGTTTACTGGGATCATTTTTCGTGACTATATTCTCATAATACAGTATAAAATAGACATACTGTCGAGTATGAGCAACTGTTGATCGTTTGGCCAGTCTACTGAAAACTTGTGTCTTGGAGGACGTGGTAAATAAAGCATGTCGGTGAAATTAGTAAACATCTGCCATCGGTTCGGCATCTTTATTAGACAGTACCAACCATCTGTCCAATGCATCTGTCCCACTCAGGCTTAGCTGATTTTCACTGTCCACCAGAATATCTGGTACCATTCAACAATAATTATCACCCAATATAGAGACAGTGGATACAAATTCAATTTCCAGAGAAGTCACAGAGGTGTATAAACCTGCTGACTTTAAGCCAAATATCTACACACACAGACATATAGGTCATTCAGATAAAAGCCTTCTTGATCAAGGAGATCAAGGAATAAATATGACAGAATCATGCTCATCTAGAATAGAATAGAATAATCTGGGAGGCCGATAGGTTTAAGCCTGTAAGTAATGAATGGCAGAAATCTTCTTACCTCTGCAAGTCTTAAATGAAGAATAGCATTCTCCGTTTCCAGCTCCAGTATTCGTTCCTCTTTACTCTGAAAGCACAGTGAAATAATGCAAAATGACATCAGCAATAGTTCAAATATTGTGTGTAGTTATTTGGTTTGGAAAGAAACAGTGGCTAAAATACAAGTCGATGGAGAATCTCTAATAAACTAATCCCACACTTCACTGAACTCGACCCTTACCCTCAGTTTGTGCTCCAGCAGGTGTACCTGATGCGCAAATATTTGGTCCCGGTTAATAAAGAGAGGCATATTTCCTAATAGAAAAGCAGCTATGGTGAAGAAAATGCACAGCCTCGTCCCTTTTCCTTCCCCGCTGATCAAATCGTGTCCTCTGAGGTCATATAATCCGATTAACAACGGTCAACAACTCAACTCTGCTCACCTGTCTGCCTCTCAGAGGGGAGGAGGATCACAGTCTCAGTCTGGGAGGCTACGGCCATAGCAGTAGTTTCATGTGTAACGTTAGTTTAACGCTATATGAACGTTTTTATAAAGGCTGAGAGCGAAATATAGTCTAAAATCAATTCCAATTTATGTGCCTGCTGCTGCTGTTGTTGTTGTAATAACATATTTCACAGGTTTTTAAATACTTTTTACAGTATACAGATGGGATTAGTATGTGTAACCAGAGTCAGTTTAGTGCACGTAACAGCTTCACAGTCAGAGTTATGCAGGGGGTATCATATCACAGGAAATGGAAAACAAGGCCTGCACCCCATGAAATGCACCCCACCTGCATAATTAAACCTTTAACAGCATACATTTGGTGCCAATATATGTATGAGTTTGACAGGTCTGACAACAGAACAGTCAATGGTGGATGGGGGATTTATTGATTGTTTTGTTTTTTTCAATTTTATAAAGCATGCAAGAAACATATTTAATATCTTAAAAACAAGAGTATTTGATGGAGATAACATGTCCTTTAATGGTGAGAAACACACAGAGGTTATGACTTGTCTATCAGTCTATATAGGCACATGGACCACATTACTTTTTTATTATAGGTGATATTCTGGATCAGAGGGCTATTGTTTCGACCTATATGAGTAGCTTATATACAGTTAACCCAATTAAAAGCACATATACTTTTGAACCTATGAATTGCAAGAAAACCTGGGATTATATTTAGCCTTGTGATACGCCAAGTCAAATACATTCAACTTGCTCAAAAAAAAATCAATTTAATTAATTTTGTAATTATGGCTGGGGAGCCCGGGGTATATTTCCACAGAACATACAAAAAGGTGCGTTCGCTATTAAAATAAATAAAAAAATAATAAATAAATAATTAAAATCGTAAAATAGTATTTTCCCTGCGTTTGTTTGCGATATTGACTGAGTGTTTCCTGCGCGCTCCCGCGAGGGGGTGCGTGTCACAGCGGGGGTGCTTAATGCGCCACAACACCGGCACTGTAACACAGACAGAGGGCAGTAAAAGCCTCTGAGGTCCGATGTGCGTAAAGGAAAGAAACGAATACGAAGAAGAAAAACACTTCCGCATAGTCACACAGTTTCTTCGCCTCTGCGCTGTTGGCTTTTATCACAAAATGACTAAATTAAAAGACAAAAGACGAGAGAAGATCAGCGTCGCCACGGAGGTAACGTCGCCTTGCATGCGCCTGCTGCTGCTGCTGCGTTTTAACATTATCTAACGTTCACGTGACACAGGTTTCATTCATTTATTCACTGTCGTGTTTAATAACTCTCTCTCTCAGTCAGTGTCGTCCGGTGTTTAAGTGTCATAATTTATATTTAATCTGTAAATGTTGTAGATTGACCGTTTGGAGGAGCGACGGGCGCGTTGCCAAGACAACCTGGAGAGGGCAGAGTTCAGGAGCAGGAGAGAGACGCTGTCTGACAAGGAGAGGTGAGGAAGAAGACTGTTTCAGAGCTGTGGTCAACATCTTTCATAGAAAAATCCTAATTAACAGCTTTCACACTTTTATAGCCTCTTCAGATAGTGATTAATGGTGCTGCTTTGTCCTTCTCTCATCCTCTCTCTCTCCACCACAGGCAGGAACTGGACGATGAAATGACCATCATGAATGAGAGGGTGCAAAAGTTAGGTAATTACTGTACACATAACTGTGTAATATATTTTTTTAATTGAGACGTCATGATAATCCTTGGTCCGTCTGTCCATTAGGTGTCCTGGAGAAGGACACTGAACCCAAAATTTAGTCTCTTACTGCACATCAAGTCTTCAATTACTGCAATACACCAGTAACAGGGCAGCAGTAGCTCAGTAGTTCAGTCCGTAGTGACATGGTTTGGGAACCTGAGGGTTCTAGACCAAAGTATGGAAGGCAGACGGACTGGTTGCTGGAGAGGTGCCATTTCACCTTCTGGCCACTGCTAGATAGATAGATGACCAGGAATTAGTGCAAACTGCCCATTGTCTCTTGTCCCCGCCTGCCATGACTGAGTGACTGTTTGTCATTTCCAGACAAGGAGCTGGAGACCTTAAGAGGAGAGAACCGGAAGAACATGATGCTATCAGTCGCTCTGCTGGTCATCAGTGCTCTCTTCTACTATGTCTTTTTCTACAATGAAGAGGACTCCTGATACCACCTGGTATCTTAAAAGGAAATTTAAAGAATAAACCACCCAGGACAATGTTGTCATGAGATCAAATATGAGGCCACTGGGATTAAATACCTGAGAGAGTTTAAAGGGCTGTATTTATGAAATACCTCATCTCTGCCTCTAGATGGCATTATTGTCATTCCTCTGCTCATCATACTGGGTTTATTCTGCACAGTCAGAACCACACCATGGCACATATTGGACCGCAAAAGCTGGTGTTTCAAGCATGTTTAATTATGGCCTTTACTTCAATTTCTTTCAGCATATCCACACACATATTTCTCTTGACCGTTTTGGATCAAACGTTGACTCACTTTTGGAAGCTTTTTTTGTAAATGTCAGTGTAGCATTTTGTAAATAGACAGGCTTAGACGAACAGACGAAGGGGAAAGAAGCAGCTGCTGTGGTTATACTGAACTATCCAGTGACTAAGTTGAATATGCATCAGTGTGTGTGTGACTTGCAGACACATGACATCTATACACTACTGCAGGTGACACAGGATGGTATCACCTCTAACTCAGAAGATTTTGTACCACATGTGAGAGAAGGTCAAGGTGATTTTCCTATCTTGTTTACAGTCACACTTTGTATTTTCACTGCTATATAAAGACATTACTTTATATTAAGACATGAAGTATAAAAAGAATGTATATACAATTGTTTTTTCATAAAAAATAACCAACGAACTATAAACTTTGTCTGATGATACAATTAAAACAAATGTAACCTTGCTGTATTTTATGCAATATATTGAAGAGATGCTACATAAGATGGTGCCAATTTAAGTCTTTTTATGGCTTTTCAGTCACGTATAAGTAAACACGTGTGATAATGCATGACGCACATCACACGTGCAGTCAAACGGATACAAATATTTGATAAGTTTGGTTTCTTTTTAAGTGTGAGTGGTACGGTATGTTTTGTTGTTACAACAAATGAAGAACTTGAAGAATGTATTACTTGTTTTAAATCTCATGCTGGCCATGTACCTGCTGCTAATAAAAGCTGAAAGATGCCAAAAATGTTCACAAATGTCTTTTTTTTTTAAAATACACGTGAAACATGAGGGTATGAGAGTTGGGTTTGGTCCTTATGACAACATATATTAAAGTATATTAGCACATTACATTTGAAAGCATATTGTATTATTATACAATTTACAATTATTGTATTGTTTGTCTGTTGTTCATTGGTTAATACCTTTATAAAGCTGAACTCTGCAACTTGTTTGTTTTCATAAAGTCACGACTTACTGCTTTAATAGAGGCTGTAAAATGTTAGAATTTGATGTGTCATTTTTGGATGAAATTCCTGATTCTTCTCGAAACATCAAATTAGACCAAATAGTAATAAAACAAAAGAGAACCTGTGTTCTGATTAGGATGTGTGTTGTTTGTCACTGGAGGCATATAAAGAGGTGGTGTAATTTCTTGCACAGTCACACAGTCATAGGGTGGCACTAGGTGGCAGTTTAAGGACAAGACTGTAAAAAGTTTTAAGGCTTCTGTATTCTGAGTGGATTAAAAAAATAAATAAAACAAAGTTCCTGGTATTGATTCTCATCACTTTATCTGTAATGACTCTCTTTATAACTAAAGACTAAAGAATCATTTGTCTTCTTTTAATTAGTTATGCTCACACTCAGGACTGAAATAGATTTAGCTAGAGAAATAATGATGTTGCTTTCACCTAGATTCCCCTGGTAAAAATGTGCCATGCAATTACATGCAGAAAGATTGTGAAAGTAGGGTAAATCAATGCCTTGTATCCCATTATCTGTTATTATTCTTGCCTGAGAAACGTTTCTTAACTGCATGGTCACCTAAATATGTTTTCACGCTTTGAAGTTGATTTAATTTTGAATAATTTTGTGTCTTGTATTCAAAGACTGCAGTGATTCTCTGTGCCAGTTTTCCTATTGTATTCACTCAGTACGACTTTTCTACCTGTTCTAAATACAGTATTTAGTTTTATATTTTGATGCTGATAGTTTGGAAGTAAAAATCTAAATGCATGACTTTTACTTATAACAAAGTACTTGGTGGTGTTGCTATTTTTATGTCCATGACTCAAACTTCCCAACTGTCTTTGGTACTCTGCCACAAACCCATTGGCTACTACCAAAAATCTTTAAAAACATAATGAGTGAATAAATAAATAATAATTTTTGGTCAACATTGGAACACAGAGATACAGTATCTAAATAAGATATATCAGCCGTTTTCCATACAATATTTATTAGTAGGATCAATTCATTGTTTGCTTTTAGCATTACCATTTATTTGTTGACCTAAAAACATAACCAGACTCATCCTGTAATTAAAAATAAGTTTAGCTTACGTTGGATGAATAAGCAGTTACAGAAAATGGATGGATGGATGGATGAACAGAGGAGATCTGTTGTGTGGCTGTGGTGGTAATTCCATTAAATAGATGACAGGACAGCCCAGCAAATGATTGTTTGTTTGCCCTTCCTCCTACACACTCCATTATCACCTACACAGTCCACAGCACGCCTACACACTTTCAGTCTCTCATCCCCAGATAAAACAAGTGTAAACAATCCAATTATGCAACACTTCAGTGTGATTTAAACGATTATTATGGCCACTGTATATATTCAAAATTCATTTTCACATTGTGGTTGATATTGTTGCTCATTTAAAACTAAATGAGCCCTTCAAAAGGTGATTAGTAACAAGGGCACAAATTAGTCTGAATATTTTATGAAGTAACACTTCAGTTTAGTGCTTATGTTCAATACTGAACTTGACTTTTGAATACTTTTCAAGTGTTTATTCTTATATGTAATAAAGTTTTCTCATTTGAAATAAAATAATTGATAAATGACTGTGGAAAAACAAAAAAACAGATTTTTTTTGTGAATTAGCAATACCAACAGTATGCCTATCTTTTATAAAAAAGCATTTTTGCATGAGTATGTAGGTCAGTCACCGACCTTGTGTGCGTTTTGCTTTTCATGACACTGTTCGTTAAGTGGCCTCAAGTTATGAAAGCACATGACTTACAAAAAAAATAAATATTTTAATAGAGGTCTGTCTGAGCACCAAAATGCCAGATGTCACTTTTGGTTCTAAAGCTGAAGGATGTCTGAGCTCTCCTGCTGCAGGTGAGAGTTCAGTGTCTGCACTCAGGTCAGATATTATTATGGAATTTGTCACCTTCAGGTACTCAACCTCCTTTGTTGTCATGATAACACAGGAACTGACCCAGAATGCAGGCTCAGACAAAGGTTGGCAAGAGTAGGGGATTTATTCGTGACGTGGGAAGAAAGGGGAATGGCTGAGGTGAAGCAGTGGGTGGAATAGACAGTGGAGGCACAGAATGTGGGCTGTTCCTGGAGATGGTTGGTGGAGAGCAGGCAAGCAAGTATATGGCAGGAGGTGATGATGGTGGTGGACCTGAGCACAAGCGGATCAGAGGTTAGAAACGGGCTAGGAAACCAACGGGAAACACAAAGAATGGAGTTTTTTATAACTAGGTTCGGGAATATGTCCATGTATTTAAGCACTCCTTTTCCATCCACTCCTTTGACTCCGCTGTCACATCCCTCCCCCACCAAACCCTCTTTCTCGTTTGTCTTCCTTTTTCTCGTCTCCATTCTCACACAGGAACCAGGGGGCTCTAATCTGTAGAGTCACAGAGAGACGGTTCCCCCGCTCAGAGTCTCCATCCCTCCAGGTTCCCTCCAGGATCCCTCCTGTCCACCCGTCAACCTCAGGACCACTCTACCGATGGTCCTGCCTCCTCCCCCCACCCCTCATCCTCGCATCCCTCATCCCTCTCACCTTTCCTCCCCTCATCCCTTCCTCCCTCCCTCCCTCCCTTCATCCCTCATCCTAACATTCCTCATCCTCCATCCCTCACCCATCATCCCTTCATCACTCATCCTAACATCCCTCATCCTCCGACCCCATCCCATCATCCCTCCATCCCTCGACCCCTCTAACCCCCCCTCCCTAAACCCTCCCCGCAGCATATCACCCATGCTTCCCAAATGTTACTTGTAATAAACATGTTTAAACTTTATCTGTACGGGCGTGGTCCTTAGTGAAACAATAGTTAAGGAGGTCCGACCGTAGACTACCACAGTAGCTGAACAAACAATCTGACAAATCGCGGGAGGAAGGCCGGGGTTTATATGCAGCTGAGCTGATGAATTGATGAAAGGCAGGTGAGCTGAAGAATGGCAGGTGTGCTTCATCCGTGATTATCCAGGAGGGACCAGGGAAATGTGCCACGTCCACAACACACAAACAATCATAAAGTAGCACAACATTTGAGTAAATGCACTTAGTTACATTTCATCGCCACATGCTATGGACATCAGAGCTGTTGGTTACTTGTGGTCACATGACCTTAAGTTACAGATATGAATATTTATAACATTGTTTTGCTGTCTTTAAAGTTTTGCATTAAAAAGTTGTCCAGTGATTATCGTTGACTTATAGAAAAACTTTAAACAACTCCTACACGCTCTCAAACACACACACACACAGCATAACAAATTATATAGTAAACTACCCGACTACATGACTCATTTTTTTGACTCAGTACATTTATATTCTGTGATTTAAATCAGTCCTGCTATCGTGCTCTTGTTACAGTTACACAATTGCACTTTATGCATTAACCCAGCTGTCATCCTGAGCGACATGTAAAAGTATCTTAAGATCATTTCTTTGAAACTGCCAGCATTAAAAGCAGATAATAGTATATAGTTAAGTCATCATGCCCAGATGATAATAATAAAGTCATATTCTTGAGTCCTTAGGTTGGTCACGACTGAATTTATCCCCTCCACACCTAATTTCTACATTAGTCATCAGCGCTGTAGTCAGAGTGGTGATGAATCTCTTAATAAGTTGAAAGCGGAGTCAAGTAGAGGGGGAAGATAGGAGAGTGGTTGGTGGTGGCATGGGGGAGTAAATTTGTGCCTCTTAAGCGTTGAGCTGTCAGGTTATGAAGGTTACACCAGTCTAACTGCCCAGACTGGCGCAGGACGGTATCCTATAAGATGAGCTGATGACAGATAATGACGGTGAATGAAGGTGTGAGTAATGGAGAGCTACGCTTGTAGAAGTATCAGACTGTAAGTGAACTGGCTGAAGCTACATTCAGTTTTGTGCGAGAACTTTACAAAACTCACACGTTCATCTTCAGCAATTTTATCTGCCTTCTTAATCTTCTTATCATCTTCCAGGTCAGACTGACCTGTTTCACGCAGGGAAGTATTCAAGTCATTTCATTCAGTGTGATACTCCCTCTCCTTGCCTGAATTGTTGTAAATAAACTTGTGCATAACCGTGCATTGCTGACAATTTGAAATAATTGAAATAATGTTTTGGTTAATTTGATCTGGTTGCAGAGATTGGGGGACACAAGTTTGATCTTTGACTGGCCACTACCTTGTGTGATTTCTTCCTGAATATTTCACCATACGAGCACAGACAAAAGCAGACCAGAACATGGTAAATTACAAGTCATTGCTGCACGGCTTGACTTTCACTCCCTCCCTCTTTCACTCTTTAAAATGCGACCTTTTGGCTGCAAGGACCATTTAGTAAACTCCTAATGACCCTTGTCCATTTACCTGGTAACAGATGTCCTATAATGGAACCTAATATAACACAGTGTCCACAGTATGTTGTAAAGTATTGTTCTGTTTAAACCACAAATCAGTGGAGAAATTAACGTCCACATTTATAGTGTGGTTTAACTTCTAAATGAAACATAATGAGCGTAAGTATGAAGTGAAAACACTGTGTTGCTGCCCACAACACTATATTAAGCTCATTGTACCTTGAAAAATGTCCCACACTTATCAGGTCACACAATGTTTTTCTGAGAAGCCACAGGAGAGGAGTTAATGTCCCCTGTGCCTGGTTTAGGGCTGGTCTCTCTCCCTCCTAAACACACTCTCACACACATATACACACACACACACACACACCTCGACAAAGCATACAGCCATCATACACAGTACACAATACAGACAGCACATGCACTGCACACCCACCTACAATCTGGTAAATTAACCATGGCGGCTCCTAGTAGGTGCCAGGCTACTAACAAGCACACTCATACTGTATGATCCTGTGCTACACGCGCACACACACACACACACACACACACACACACACACACACACACACACACACACACACACACACACACACACACACACTTGTGTTTAAACAGGCCACAGACAAAGGGATGAAGGCAAATGTTAATTTTTATTGCAAAGTGTGGGTTTGTCTGCTTTCCCGAAAGATAAAGCGTTTGTGTGTTTGTGTCCGTGCTTGTGTGTGTGGATATATTGAACACCACGTGGAATAAGATCAGCAATGAATGCCAACTTCATATGAATATGAAATGACAACCAGCAGTGGAGAAAAAAAAACAGCCGTGTGATTACACCATCAATAACCCCAAAGCCTTTTCCATCGAGCTAATGGCTAACTGAGTAATAGTAGTGTTGTTTCTATGGAGAGCATTTGCTACACCGCTGTAATTAATGTTATTAATGAGTGAATCATTTGACTGTGTACTTTGGTAATTACCTGGAAAGCTGCTCTGGTCTGCACTGATCAAGCATTACATAATTCAAACACTGCTACCAGCCCGTATTTAGTCTAATGGATGTAATATGAAAGTGAAGGGACAGCAGGCAAATTTCAGTGTCATTAATATCAGCCTCTGCAACAATAAAGAGTCCACTTTGCTGAAGAGATGACACACACTTCTAAATAGATTTAATGATGTTTTCTTCATGAAACAAGCTGTTTGGACTTTTAGCTGCAAATGTACATCTTTCTTACAGTATGTGATCAGGCTCTACGGCGCCTGATACAAGTATACAAGTGAATAAATTCACAAATGGAGGCAAGAAGAAAAAGTCAAAAGTCATGCCTTGATTACACCTACAGGTATGATCTTTATGCAGTAACTGTTGTTATGTATTGTGTTTCCACACTTCATGACTCAACAAGCAACATGTGACATCCCGATTATTGTGTACCCTAGAAGTGCGTTGTGTAACCGAAGATTACTGGAGCAAGTTCAAACCACACATGTAAACTCCAGAAATGTTCAATCTATATGCTATAATCAATATTTTGAAAGTAAAAATGGTTCAAATGACCTGTGTGTTAATGATGTTGCCCATAGTGACAAACCCAGTAAGTACATACAGTATGTGACCACAACTGAATGAGGCAGGTGTATTGCAAAGTTAAATTCTGACTACAAACCTCTGAACCTAACCTCTCCAACTGATTTGTAGTGAGTAGTCTATAGTCACAGTAAGAACTAGGGATTGTCAACATTTTTCCAATCACAGGTTGAGCCGTATTCTTCCTCTGTAGTGGACACGTTTCTATTTATCTGATCACTAAACGTAATAACTGTGTGAGCACGAAGCAGGCTGTTGCTAGAAAAGAGAGTCTATTAAGTGGACCCTATACAATAGCACCTATTGCCATAACTCTATGAGCCCTGTATACAAACAGGTGGCTGCCTGTTTTGGTACGTGACCAAGAGCAACATCTGTTGAGGTAGAGAAAAAAACAAGATGAACAAACATCTCGTGCTCCCAGGCCTTGGAGTGCAGTCCATTAGTGGGCTCCAGCATCCATCACCTTTCACCCACTTTGTGATCAGCCTTAAACTGAATGAGGGCTTCACAGCTTTAAAACTGGAGATTATTACAGTTGATAGTCCGCATGAGGAGCAAGTGCAGTCACCTCTATTTTGGTGTTGTGTGAATCAGAATCAGAAATACTTTAATAATCCCAGGGGGAAATTAGTTTTGTTACAATACTCCAGGTATACAAACAATCAAAAACAACATATGTTAAACAAGTAATCATCTATTAAGAACAAAATATAAATATATATATAAACTGTATAAACTGTATATATATATATATATATATATATATAGTATATGTCAAATTTACAGTTAAATAATGTGCAACAACTGCAAAAAGTAATTGTTCGTGTTAGTGTCAGATTACAGAAGGGTGTGTATCTGACTCACTGAGGGAGGCGTTATAGAGTTTAATGACCGCAGGCAGGAATGATTTCCTGTGTCGCTCTGTGGTGCATTTAAGAGAGAGGAGTCTTCTGCTGAAGGAGCTCCTCTGCAGAGCAGGAGTCGTAGAGAGGGTGTGAAACATTGTCCAACATGGACTGAAGCCTGGACAGCATTCTCCTCTCTGCCACGGTCGTCAGAGTGTCCAGCTCCTCCCCCACGACATCACCAGCTCTCCTGATTAGTTTATTTAGTCTGTTGGTGTCTGCGACCTTCAGCCCACTGCCCCAGCATGTGACAGCGAAGAAGATCGCACTGGCCACAACAGACTCATAAAACATCCTCAGCATTGTCTGGCAGATGTTAAAGGACCTCAGCCTTCTTAGGAAGAAGAGTCAGCTTTGGCCCTTTTTGTAGACAGCCTCGTGTTTCTTGTCCAGTCCATCTTATTATTTAAGTACACCCCCAAGTACTTATACTCCTCTACAGTATCCACAGGGACCCCCTGGATGGAAATGGGGGTCACTAGTGTTTTCACCCTCCTCAGATCCACTATTAGCTCCTTCGTCTTTGTCATATTGAGCTGCAGATGGTTCAGCTGAGTCCAAGTGACAAAGTTGCCCACAACAGTCCTGTATTCACTATCATCACCCTTTTCAATACAACCAACTATTGCTGAGTCATCAGAGAACTTCTGAAGGTGGCAGGATTCAGTGCAATAGTTGAAATCTGAGGTGAAGAGGGTGAAGAGGAAGGGAGAGAGGACAGTCCCCTGTGGGGCCCCGGTGTTGAGGCGTGAGTGGGATCAAGCTGTCAAACAGAGACAAAACAGTCTCAGAGTTATTTAAAAAAAAATCCAAAAGCAGAGCACCTGAAGTGTGATAGATAGTAATTACATAACCATGTTAATGAAGCAATGAAACTGTCAGGATAAGTAGGCCATGGTTTATAGAAGAATTCACCAAGCTGATATGGTTTGTCATACAGGTGTTGCACAATGTTAAAATATGAAAACATGACTCATAGGTAATGCAAAGTATTGTGTGGGAACATAATTACAAGGGAATGTAAGAGAGTTTACGAGGGCGTTGAAACATTATTGCATAGATGAATGAGCAAATAACATTTACAGTGCAGCCTTGTCAGGATTCTGTAGTTGTTACATAAACTGCAGTGTGTCAACTTATTTTTAAAGTCATGCTTCAGTAAAACACGCCTTTTCTTCACAGCAGACATTTTGACTTGTCATAGCTGGAAAAGCTCAATAACATTATTATTATTAATGTTACTAATAAATGGAATTCAGCCATCATTCATTTTATTATCTACATCTGTGCTTTTCTTACTGTCCTTCCTGGGGTTTAATCTGCAGTCTGCATGTTGAAGTGTCCGAGATACTGAGCCCAAAATTGCTCCTGAAGGTCGTGCCATTGATGTGTCAGTGTGAATGTAAATTCCTAGTTTGTTTGTTCCTTCATTGTCAGCGTATGTATGTATGTGATTTGTAGTATAAAAGCGACTTGAGTTGTCAGAAGACTAGAAAAGCTAAATAATTTACTGTTTCCTGGCATTTAATTTTAGATGTTAATTAATACTTATTTGTGAGCACATATTTAATCATGCACATGCTGGTTTATATCGTCTTTCATTCTGAAAATAAAACAATTATTAAATGTTTATGGTGTTGTGCTGATGTCACTTTATAAAAGCAATATATAAACAGCTTGGCATTGTAAAAAAAAAAAAAAAAAAAACAGGAGAAGATATCTGTCCATGTATCCAAACACACCTGCAGCTCTCCTGGTTCCTGTGTGGCTCTCTGATGCCCTCAACCACTACCTGTCCAAACAGCCTGGCAGATAAACAGCTGTGTTTGTTGCTACTGAGGCTGCCAGGTTCATTCGGACTCTTTACAGCAGCTGACAAGGAAAGCAGACAGACTTATTATCATCACTCGTGTCACTTTGTCACACGCACATACACGTGCCTGCGGTTGCTTCACTCTTCAATCATAACTGTAGATGTCGATGAGACGAGGCGAGATAAGAGAATGTCCTGCGCTTACACAGTAGAGTGCATCATATCTTATCAATACAACCATATACCAAGGTCAATAAGGAGTTATATAGATGGTAAATTGCAAAAAAAAAAAAAAAAAAGCTCATTTCAGTTCAGTTCAGATGTGTTTGAAAATGAGCTAATATTTTCCATGAAATGGTAAAATGTCTCAGTTTTAACACGTGATATGTTGTTTATGTTCTATTGGGAATAAAATAAGGGTTTATCATTGTATTCTGTTTTTATTTACGTTTTACACAACATCCCAACTTCATTGGAATTGGGGTTGTAGTTTGTTTATACTTCTGTGTACATTAGGTTACATTGTACCTGCTCCTCCTGAGGGGAATGAGCAGCACATGACACGTTTTTACATTTACGGTATTTTTCTGAGCAACACATGGCACGTTTTTATATTTACGGTATTTTTCTGAGCAACACATGACACGTTTTTACATTTACGGTATTTTTCTGAGCAACACATGACACGTTTTTACATTTACGGTATTTTTCTCGCTCGAGATCATCATTCACTCCCTCTCTTTCTCTTCCACACAGACTGAGCAAACAGGATTCAAATGTGTCTAGGTGTAAATTGAAGCTATTTTCCGGGGCAAGGTACTTCCTTTCTCAATGTGCCATTAGTCTCTCCAAACAGACCCCACCTGCACTCCGGAGGGAGAGACTGGAACGAAGTGAAGGGGATATATATATATATATATATATATATATATATATATATATATATATATATATAAAAAAAAACGAAAACAAGTCAGGTGTAACACAGTGACTCCTAAAAGAAACCTGCTACTGTAAAGACACGTGATGGAGCCACAGCTGGATTGTATTCCTTTATTCTTCTTGTAGAAAATGTACATCAAAGACAATACCATACAAAATAGAAAAATGGTACACGGTACTCACAAGTTCAAATGTTTAAATACAATAAGAGCTATACAATACTGCTTTGGCATTTAAAAAAAAAAAAAGAAAAAGAAAACACACTAAAGTGCAAGATTTTGCCATTCCTTTTCTCATTTAAGTACATTCACAGGTTTGTTTTCTCTTTTTCACAGAAGTTTCTTGTTCACAGCATTTCCAAACTCTCATTCGAACATTGTGTTGAGACATAGTAAAGTGCAGACAGTATGTATGAAAGACACATTTCTAGCATCACACCCCTGTTCACTGTCGATTGTAAGCAGATTGTCAATGGTCACAGGATGGTCTATTCTCACACACTAACAGACATACACTCGCAGCCCTGGCGCCACTTTAGACTTCACTTGGTGACCTGGATCGGTATGCTTTGTTTGCCTGAAAGCATCCGCAGAGAAGCATGTAGATGGAGCGCTGGATCTCTGCGTTTCTGTAGGCGTAGATGATGGGGTTGATCATGGAGTTGTAGGTGGCAGGCAGCAGTGTAGCATAGGTGTACACTGAGGGATACTCCCTCTCGCCCACCAGGCAGTAGATAGCAAAGGGCAACCAGCTGGCGCCGAATGTCCCCAAGATGATGGCCAAAGTGGAGACCCCCTTCTTAGTGGCCACATAATGTGATGTGGCAAAAAAGTGCTGCTGGAGGGCAATCTGGTGGGCGTGGTGGCACACGATCTTACAAATCTTGAAGTAGAGGGTCAGCATGATCACAAAGATTGCGAAGAAGGAGGTGGCCAGGAGCGTGACGTTGCTCCGAGTCAAAGGGCGAACGATGCTGCAGGAGTCTGGCTCGCTCAGGCAGTTCCAGCCGAGCACTGGCAGCAAGCCCAGGAACAGAGACACACCCCAGGTCCCCAATAACATCAGGTGTACATACTGTAACGTCTTCTCTGAAAAGTATGTCAGAGCGTTGTAGAGGGAGAAGTAACGGTCCACTGTTATGGCCAAAAGGCTGCTGATAGACGCAGTGAAAGAGGCCACAAGGAAGCCTACAGTGATAAGGCTGATAGTCTCAGAGGAGATCACATACTGAAACACAAAGTTCAGGATTAATCCCATACCAGCCAGCAGGTCTGCCGTGGCCAGGCTCCCAATCAGCACAAACATGGGTGTTCTTAGTGTTGGCGTATAGAAGATGATTGCTACCACTATGGCGTTTTCACAGGCGATGACAGTGCCTGACATGCAGAGCATAATGTCCCACGGGTTGATGGGGAAATCTAATGTGGAGGTGGAGAGTTGCAGGCTGCTGTTGTGCTCTAGAGAATCAGCTGGGAAAGCTTCCACAGCCACGGCACTGGCAGAGGAGTCGTTCACCACCAGTGACTTGTTCATGTCTCCACACTGTCGTCTTTTTGTCCTGTAGGCAGCAGAAAAACAAGTAGATTGGTTCGTTAATAATAATGCAAAGGCAAATTCTCTTTTCACTGGAGATTTCAGCATCTTGCTTAAGTGTTGTTACCTGCCACAGTAAGTCTTGTCCAATGCAAAAACATTTAATCTATCAGTACATAGATTTTGATAAATTGAAATAAGAATTAAGCAGCTCCAGGCTCAGAATATTGTGATTTGTAGAAAAAGTGCAGGAGTCATGGAAAAGTTACAAGGAAAATCCACCCTAAAGCATTAAACATTGCATTCAACTAAAACTAATTTAGATAGAATATCTCAAACAAAACTCAATCACAACGTTTACTGCTTTGATTTTTTAGCTTAAATAAACATCTGCCTTTAATATATTGTCATAACTGTTTAAAATCAGCAGCGAGGCAACATTTAAATTCAGTTTTAGGGTGGATTTTTTTCTGTTAAAGTTATTCTGATAGTGAAGCAGCTGGAGCTGTCCGCGGTGCTGAAAGCACAGCAACTGTACCTAAAACCATTTCAAATGTTTTTTTTTTAATACTTGTATGAATTAATTATTACTTTTGATAACAAAATAAATAAAAAAGTGACATCTTTAATAAGTGTTATGTCTTTAAATTCTATCATTGTATTACTGGAGTAGCCTTTGAGTTCATTCTTATAACAGCCACTCTGCTAATTTGGACAGTTCACAGCAAAATAACGAGCACAGATTCTTCACATGGAGAATTTTTCAATCAGGATCACAGTTTCTGAAAAGTTGACAGTACCTACCTCCGTGACAAAACGGTATGAGCTGAGATTTCCACCGAAAACAGAGCTTCTCGTGCGGTTCGAAAAACGTCAGAAATAAAAATAAAAAGGATGCAATGGTGGTCCCGACCCTCTCAAGTGAAGCCCTTGACTTTGTTGTGCTTCCCACGCATGGGACAGACACTCTGGGAAGAGGTGCTGTGTAGCATTGGCCGGTGGCCAGCTCCGTGAGAAAGGTGAATGTGAGTAGGAGGAGCAGCAGGAGGAGGAAGAGGAGGAGGAGGAGGATCCGACCAGAGACACGCGAGGAGAGTTTTAAACCCGACTGACGTCACGGCAGAGAGAGAGAGAGCAGCATCTCTCTCTCTGCTTTGAATCTCTCTCCTGCATCACGTGATGATTTTTTAAATTTATTTTTTATTTTTTATCTGCAAACTGTTGAAGATCTGCTACAAAAGCCAGTATACAAGGTCCAAGTCATGAGCATCAGGGGCATCCCCAAAAGGGAGGGAGGGGGACAGGGGTCATGTTTCGACCACCTTAGGCTTGATACTTACAGTAGCCAAAACATGTTGGCTTATTTGAGATTTAGCCATAAGAAAAGGCTTTTAAATATTCAATTTCCATCCTCATCCTATGGTAATTATCTGTCGTGATTTTTGTCTTTGAATTTTAAAATTTTAAAATTGAATTTTACTGTTACGCGTGTTTCTAAAAGGACATGCCTGAATCACTAAGAATTCCCAGATATTTAAAATGTGTGAAACCCTTTATAATGATATATGGATGGCATTGCTAATGTTAACTTCACCATGTGCCGAAATTACAGTGTTATCCGCATATACAAGTGGTAGGTTGCTAACATATAAGTGAATAAAAGAGGTCCTAGAATTGAGCCTTGTGGGACAAGGAAGTTTTGAAAGTGAAATACGACAGTCTGGAGTCTCTTCTGTCATATTTTACCCTTCTTAATGCACCACACATTTTTCCCATCCTTTAATACGAGGTCACGCTGTTCTAACACATGCAGTATGTGGTTGGGCATTGTGTTGCTACAATAAACAGAGACACCCCTGAACAGAGGTCATGTGGATGGCGGCACATTACCTCCCAGCATTAATGGTGCAAATTTTTCACGCCATGGGCACTAACACACCACCATACTATCACAGATGCTGCCTTTTGACTAGTAATAAACTTTCTCAGTCTTTTGTTGCTCCTGTCCCAACATACAGTATTTGGAACATGTTGCAGAAATCAAATTCAGAGTGGGTGTATATTTACAAAAAACAACCTTATTTGGACATTAAAGATCTTGACTTTGTACCGTATTGTTTTATTCACATTTTACAAGCAAGGCTTGTCCTAAGTTTAAAAAGTCAGTTAGTTGTTCAGTTACTGCATTCCCAGCAACCTTTTTCAGGTGAACAAGGTTAGTCTTGGTCTTAATCTTTGTACCGTAGCCCTGACTATGATTAGTTTAGTTTTTATTACGCTAGCCACAAGGCTAGCTGTCTGAATATGGAAACAACTAGGTAAGTATGAATTTATTGTTAGGCTAATATAGGTTACTGTGTTGTCCTTTCACTGGTTATGCATACTTTGTCCTTGCACATTCGAGATGGATAATTCACACTCAGTGTGCTTTTGTAAATCCAATTTTATTGTTGTTGTATTAATTCAGTGTTACCACTACATTTAGTCTTAGTCTTTATTGGATTGCACTGCACGTTGCATTGTATTTTCTGATTTGTAAACACTTTTTTCAAATAGGTTTTCGCTGTTTCAATGTTGCCTCTAGAAAAAGGCCACAAGGCCTAGCTCGCTGCAGAGTTTGAGCACCTACACACATAATGAGCAGTTAAGCTCTTGTACTGATGCACTAAATGTTGTAATGGCATTTAATTAGCATCAAACACTGTTATAGACATACTCTCACAGCAGACATTTTGACTTGTCATATGGCAGAAAATGCACAGGTGCAACTATAATTACATTAATTACACCTCAAGCAAGTGTAGCTAATGTTACAAGTTACACCTGCGTTTAACGAGCATTTGTTGCATGGCCGTGAAAGAAAGTGAGAGCGAGTAACAGCACAGAGAGAAATATTTCAGGCCATTGTAAACTCAGAGAGGCAGCTCATCATGTGGGCGTGACAGATGGTCTGGAACAAAAGACTGGCTAACAAGCTAATGCACTCTGGGAGAAGGTTAGCATAAAAATCCTATACACTATGCAAAAATCATGTGACATGAACGCCGGTGATGGTAGATTAACCACCTCAGGTCATCAGTAGTAGTACCATGTGCATATTTATGTATTTTCAGGTTGCTCCCCGCTTGCAGATCACTTTGATCAGTTTCAAAGCACTGTGTGTTCTGCACCAGGTTACAGTATCTGCAGCACAACAGGCTCACACACGTGATTTAGTTTGTCAGGTAACTGTTCGTCTAGGTACAAACATCTTGTTGTACTTTATAGGGACTGATAGTACTCTATATCTTTCCTCTATTTGAAACATTTTTGAATGTTCAGATCCTTTTTTTTATTTCTTATTTTCTTTGGATTAAACTTGTTTTCTTATCTTACCAAAAGATTCTTCAATACTGAAATTATTATTCTTTTTATTACTCATTTTTCAGATGTGAAATAATGAAAGTTGATCTAAAGGTCAAGAGTTTAATTTGGTTTAAACATTTTTAACTGCTCAAATGTGTGTGGACTGGTTATTTAAAACCTTGTTGGTTACTGCACCTTTTTTTCTTTTGAATTAAATCATCTATTTTTCTCTCATAACTTTGCAAAAACTAAACGAGTAGTAAAGAACAGTAACTGTAATTTATATGACCATGAAGATATGAATATAAACAAATTACTCAGTGACAAAATTGCTTAATGATACCAAAACTGTTGTACTAATTAAATGTCATATAACAATGAAGGACATATTGAGTTGCAGTGGGTGGGTAGGTAGGGGGAAATTCAAAGCAGCATAGCAATATGGTAACCAGCTTTGGTTTCCAAGCAACAGCTATTTGGCCACCTTTTGTCAGTGGACCAGGGGCTGGAGAGGGGGTAGTCTTCATTCATAAGCTAAGCGGTCACATGAAGTGCCTAGTGACTGATGTCAAAGACCCAGGCAGGTACCCAATCACATGCAGGACCAAAATACATCTTGAAATCATTTCTGATTGTTTTCCATGATTGACTAAACAAATGTAATTTCCAGCGAAATAGAAGCACAGCATTGCACAACATTTATTTTTTATTTTCGTGTGGACTACCAAGAATAAGCTGTCTAAAAATATCAGTGACTACATGCAGTTGTTCATCCATACCCATGTGTGCAGAGAGGTTTCAGTGTAATGAGACACCTGCCATTAGGAACATAAAAACATGAGAAAAAAAAACGACCTCTTTTCCCTTCAAAACGGCCCCCTCCAGGAGAACACTAACCGCCTACAGTCCCCCTGCCCACAAATACAGACCTCGCACATGCTCTTGTGCTCATGCCCAAACATATCCTTTACCTGAATACCTTTATGGAGATATTTACTCAGCAAAAATGGAGCAGAGAAAAGGCCATTAATGAAGCAGCAGAGACAAAAAAGAAAGTAAATTCAAGTACAGGAAATGGATATAGATTTTAGAGGACTAATGATGAAACATTGAGTGGCAGGAAGGACGTGTTAGAGATGAAATGTGTCTGTAATAGCTGAACTAACACATTTACCATGGAGCCAATAAACATTTACCTCCTCTTCTTCTTCTTACAGCACAAGAGACTAGAGACACGTAACTATATTCACTCAATGATCCTCTCTGCTGCTGTCTCTGACACAAATAAAGTCTGATCCAGTGTACCTGCCTCACTGCACATGTCATCATGACCTTAATTTTATGATGATTATTGATGGCCAAAATGTAATTTGTTTTTAACCACTACTACTGCTGAGCCACAGCCACCATCAATACAACTAATGCTACTGCAGTACAGCGAGGAATCAAAGCCACATCATCTGTTTACGGGACACCCACTGTACCTCCTGAGCCTCAGCTGTCATTACCACTACTGCTAATACTGCTACCACTGATCATCTGACCATTGCCTCCACTACTACTACTGCTACTGCTGGGAATCGAACCACCAATGATCTGATTATGGGACACCCTCTATCTCCTGAGCCACAGCCAACACCACTACTACTGCCAGGAATTGGACCACCGATCATCTGATTACCCGCTCTACCACCTGAGTCACAGCTGCCATTACCACTACTGCTACTATGACTGCTGAGCCACAGCCTCCGCCTGCAGAGAAGTTCATTACTTACCAACCTCAGAAATCAGCAATTAACACCATTCAATGTGGGTGTGACAATGTGGGGGTGTGACAGTGCGGGAGTGCTACCACAGCATTCTGCAGCAATCACATGCCATCACATCTGGTTTGCGTGTAGTGGGACTATCATTCGTTTTTCAGCACCCTTCCACCAAAGGGTTATTTGACCTTGAAAGAAGGTGATGGAGTGCTGCGTCAGATGACCTGACCTCCACAATCACCTGACTTAAACCCAATCAAGATGAGTTGGAGAGCAGAATAAAAGAAAAGCAGCCAATAAGTGCTCAGGAACTCTTTCAAGACTGTTGGAAAACCATTCCAGATGACCACTTCATGAAGCTGCTTAAGAGAATGCCAAGAGTGTGCAAAGCTGTCACCAAAGGAAAAGGTGGCTACTACTTTGAAGAGTATTTTTAAAGGTCTGGTGTGTAGGATTTAGTGGCACCTAGCGATGAAGTTGCAGATTACAACCAAATGAATAGTCTCCCACACCTCACCCTCTTCTTCCAAGCATGTAAGAAAAACTCTGGATGTCAAATTGACATTAAAAGTAAAAGGACCAATCAAGATCAGAGTTTGGTTTGTCTGTTCTGGGCTACTGTAGAAAAATGGTGGTTCAACATGGCGGACTCCATGGAAGGGGACCCGCTCTCACTGTAGATATAAAGGGCTCATTATAAGACAACAAAAACACAATTCTTATTTTCAGGTGATTATACACCAACGCCCAAACCCCATCGGGCCCGTCTGTGGCTCCGCCGTGGTCCATTATAGACGCGTCCCAGACGCGTCTCGATGCTCAGCTACGCGTGAATTATGCGCCTGTTCTATTTTTGACGCTTGACGCGAGCAGCACGTGTCACTTTACACAGAGCACTTCAAGTACAGGACGGACCAAAATCACGGTGTACCTGACGCTCCAGAGATGTGTGCAGTGGGGTTTTGGCACAATGAAAACATACTAATGAATACTGTATTTAAATCCTGCCAATAAATACTCCTAATCACAGCAACTTTTGCAAATTTTATTTGCTTTGTAAGCCTTAAAAAATTACCTAAAAAAATAACTCTTAATAGAATATCTTAGGCGTTCAGAGATTGCAATTTCAAAGAAAATTCCTTTCGAGAAAACAAGTCTTGAATGATACCTTGAAGACTGCTGTTGAGTTTAATTTATTACTTAGTAGGGCATGTGAAGTCACACCAAAATTGGACACGTAGAAGAAGAAGAAGCTTTCTGAGAAAATTAGGGAGGTTGTCTGACAGGAACAATATTACATTTTTGAATGTAAATAACATGGAGAACAAAAGAACACAGACATTAAGGCAGTGGAGCAAAGAGGGGAAAAAAATACAAAACAAGTCTGTCACATGGTGTTAATAAATAAAAGTTTAATGTATAACTATTGTACACTATTGTTCATAATTAAGTTGACAGAAATGCATTTACACAAAATAAATCAGTGCGCAGTTTTGTAAACTAAGAATGTGGTTTAATAAAACCCAAAATATCAAGGAACAACTGATACAAGAAAAGAAAATTCAGGTTTAATACACAACAAGGCAATTTGAAAAAACAGTAGATGTGTGAAATGATGTAAGACTGTTGTTTGAAATAGTTTTTGAGCAATTAAATAAAAAACAACAATGTATATCTCTGTAATGGTGTTTTAAACACATTTTACAAGGCTTAAAAGGTCCAATGTGCAAAATTTAGGGACATCAATTGTTGCATATGGTAAAAAAAAAAGGACCATAATATGTAATAAATATGTATTTATTTCTACATAACCACATGATAATGAGAATCCTTGTGTTTTCTACATATCTACATAGTCTGCAATTTTGCACTTCGTACAGAACGGACAGACCAAATAATGATGGGTTCTCCTACATGCTTATGCTTGGAAGACTATGGTGAGGTGAGAGGTATTCATTTGGCTAGATGCCACTAAATCCTACACACTGGACCTTTAAAAAGGAACCTGTTTAACAGAACGACTGGAAAAGTCAGTCTAAACTCAAAGCACATCTGAGGTGGAATTTAAAGAATCAGTCATCATAATCGTTGGTCCTTCATTCATAGTACCAGTTCCAACATTTCAGATTCAAAATATTATATCAATAAATCAATTTACATATATTTACATTTAAAAGTGTCGGTAAACATTCTTAAAATATCTGCAATTAAAATTTACATCAAGAACAAATAAAAAAGCACCATATGAGTAGACTGTTTAAGGCATGTTTGAATTAATAAAAAAAAACACAGATATAACCGGACAACATATGAAGCTATTAAAACAAAACAAACAAAAATTAAAAAATTAACAACAACAAAAGAAATAAATCTGCAAAGTTTAGTCCAAATAGGTTGTTCATTCTTCATTATGGATAGCGTGCTTCTAGCATAACAAAAGGAGGTGAGTAGTTGAAGCACAAATGCAAGAAAACACGTTGCTCGGTCCTGAAGCTACAAACAAAAGTCTTTTGTGCTGGATTGCAGTTCACGATCTGGATTTGCATATTGGTAACAGAAATCCAGTCCGTATGTCTCACATGTATCTGTTCTTGACGTATTCTCTGTACATCAACATGTCGTCCCTGCACAGCACCCTCACCTGGCCCTGACTCGCCATCACATGGCTCTCAAACTCATCATGGGTGTCTCTGTCGACTTGCGGAGGAGAAACTGCGTAGACGCTGTCCTCGGAGAAGCAGGACACTGGCTCTCTGAGAGGGAGGAAGAAAAAAGACAGACGGGCATGTGAATGTAACAAATAATGGATGAATTGAAGAACTAAAACGAGCTATGACAATTAATTTTCACATCAAAGAAAAATAGTTACTATCTATAGTAGTCACTATATGAACAAGGACCCAAGCCAAGAAAAACAGTTGAATCCAACCATAGATGACTTGTCCTGATGGAGTGGGTTATTAAGAGGACTGTTAATGGAAACAACACGAGGATGGCGGAGATGTGCGCTTTTACAGCAGAATTACTCATACTTTCAGGGAAACTAGACTCTAAAGCATGTCTCATCATCTTAAGAGTGGATTATCAACTACGTGCCTGCCAGGTCAACCACTCAGTCAGCCAGTTCAACAGCAGCTGAGGCCCCGGTGAGAGGCTGCACATACACATGGCTGCATTACAAATGTACATCCTTAATTACTGGCAGAATCAAAGCAACAACAGAATTCAATTATGAACTGCCGCCAGCATGTATATCATAATTTATTCTAGTTTTTTTTCTACTGCTACTCTACCGTTTTCATTGATACACCAACTTTTTCACGAGCCAAGTGTAAAAACATTTCCATTTTTTGTATTTCCACTTTTTTTAATGCACAAATTGAGACAGTGTATAAAAACTGCTGGATGGAAACATCTACTCCTGCAGCGCACACTGATCCAGCCTGTGATCAGAATAGCAGTGGAGTCTTTTATCAGTCTGTCCCTTATTTGTGGCCATTAGTACTTCTTATGTAAACGTTTGAGCCAAAATGGTACATTCTGAACCTTAGCTCAGTTATAAATCAGGAAATTAATGTGTACTTTGTCCCGATGGAAACATTTAAAAGAAATAAGAGCCAGAGAACATACGACCTACTATTGAACAGTTCACGTCAGTGTTTGTGTGTGGGAGTGAATAATGCATTTCAATAAATAATAATATGTTTCTGTAACACTGTCAGTAGGTTAAACGCTACAGCCTTAATTTGGATTCTGTCTGTTGACTTGTGATGACTTTAGACACACATCTGACATCTCAGCCTTACAGCCTGTCGACATGTCAAGTCATGTGAGGCTCCAACGGCTACAAACATGTTTCTTTCCTATGATCTCACACTTATAGAAATGGATGTGAAATGTCGCTCTGACTGGAGAAGAGAGTATCAACTACACATCAGACGAGCACGATGGAGAGCATTTCATTAGATAAAGAAAAACTGAAAATATGACCCATGAGGTAATGCAAATCCTCTAATTTTTCAAAATTTAAAACTGTTTTTCTGAAAAATCTTTTTTTTGGCCTTTTCAAGCTTTATTTTGATAGAGACAGCTGAAGAGTGACTGGAATGTGGGGAGAGAGAGACGGGGAATGACATGCGGAGCCACGGGTCGGATTCGAACCCTGGGCTTCCGCAGCAAGGACTGAGCCTTCGCACATGGGGCGGCTGCTCTACCAACTGAGCTAAACGCCGTCCCAGTTTCTCTGAAAAATCTGGACTAAAAGTTTACTGGCAGGTTTAACTGTGCAAAGGTTAATAATGAATTAATAATAAATACAGCCTTTATAAAACATTTGATCTCTGCTGGACAGAAAAAGGATAACATTTTAATTACACATGAAAACTTTGATGAAACAGATCTTTTTTTTTTAGGTCAGTCATAACTGCCCATTAATCTTGATCTGCGACTTAAAAGCTAATTATAATTTATGGAGGAAACAAATCACCATACCTCACTGATGCTTCTCAACAGGATTCCACAGTATTCATATCCTGTCTGCTTTTATCTCCACCAATTGAGTCAGCTTTGCTTATGCCTAATGGGTCAATAGAGGAACTGCACAGAGGGAGGTGACAGACTAAAGGGCCCCAAACAGTGCAAACACATTTTGGGTGTTGTAACAACGTCTTAGAAATGCACTGTTGCACAACACAGAGACACACCTGGATGGACGGATGGATGGATGGATGGATGGACTAATGAATGGCCAGAGTGATAAGAGGTGAAGACATACTGTAGGTAGACGAGGGGAGGTTCAAACTGAACCAGGGTGAAAATGTGTTACAGTTCCCTGCTGACTGAGGTTGCACATGCACATAAAAGCCACTGTATGTGTGTCTGCCACCTTTGTGTGACGTGTAATAACTTTCCCCTGTGAAGAAAGAAATGTATTTCGGTCAACATGTATGTGCAGCAAAGAGAGTGACGTGTTCAAAGAGAAGCATTATATTTTCACTCTTAAAAAGATTATAGAGAGATTATACAGCTCTCTAAAGATAGTCACGTGCTAGAAAATACTCTCCTTCAACGTTCCTCCGAGTCACTAGTTTCCAACTTGAATGAATGTAACTGTAACTTTAGACTCTGTCTTTTTCTAAAGGAACTCTTTGTCACCTGCACACTCTCTCCATCTCCAACCAGTGCCTTCAAACAACAAGTACAATACAGGATGAATAAAAACACTACCACGTGGAGCTATTTTTATCCTCTTCTGACCATTTTCCTGCTCTGTACAGTTATCATCTCTATTTATCTTCCATCCAGCTACGATGCACATAGCTGAACCTCCATCTGGCTGCACGGATATATTGTTAGAGCAAAAGAACAACCCTTTACCATTTCCCCTCATGCCTCTGCTGCCTCTCAGTGCTTTCTCCTTGAAAAACTAAGCATTTCTCATCGAGTGGAGTTAAAAGTTTGTTTTTTTTAGCAGTGGGTTTTAGATATAATACCACTATCCTGAATGACTGGTACACTATTCTTGTGCAGAGTGGTCATCTACTAGAATAACAATACTGTCCAAATATTCTATATATAAACTTCCTTTATTCTATTTTATTTGCAGACTCTGGCCTTCGTGTGTGTAGAAAATTTGGACAACTACGTCCGTTCATCTGCTATGAAACGTCTGAAGTACGGAAATATAATAAAATATTTTCTTGCGTTCCCATTAATGTGTGATAATCTGGTGGCAAGACCAGAATGTTATTAATGCAATGTACAAGGTCAGGCAATTATTCTGTGAACACACAAGAGTCTGTATAAACTGTCTGCAATAAAATGTAAAAAGCATATTACATACATAACATCAGTGGAGAGTGAGAGGAGTAGATTGATATCACTTTCACATCCGTCTGTTAAATATGAACTGGTTAGCTTTGGTTAGCACAAACACTGGAAATAGGGGGAAAAGGGTAGCCAGGCTCTGTCCAAAGGTAACAAACTCCACCTACTAGCACCTCTAAAGCTCTCTAATTTCCATGTTATATTTTGTGTGTTGATCTACAAAACTTTTTATTTATTTTACAGTGGGTTATGTTATGTGCCAAATACTGTGCTGCTGAAGCTTCATGTTTGGTGAACAGACAAAGGACTTGGTTGCCAGAACTCTGTCCAAAGTGTGGCCTCTTGCATGACTGTGCACATAATATTAAAGCATATTCATGTAAGTGTTTAATAAAGAACAAACAAGTAGCATGAGGAGAATTAAAAAAGGCTGATATAAAGCAAACATGCGCTGCCATTGCGTCTTGCAATCTATTCTCTGTGATATGATTAAATACAAACACTGGAGCCTGATTTGATTTGAATCCCAGTGGTGTTGCAACATTAGCAAAGCTGACGTGTACAATATGTGTGAGAGGGTGAGAGAAAAGTGGGAAAGAGCAAGAGTGACCGGACCAATTCCAGAGAATACATATTTAGAAGAATCCTGATGACAGTCTTTGTGATGTTGTTTGCGAGTGTGTGTGTGTGTGTGTGTGTGTGTGTGTGTGAGCTGGAGATGGAAAGTGAAGAGCAAGACAAAGAGGGGGAATTGCTGATGTGGCTGTGCGGCTGCACATTGCCTTTCCACGTGTGAATTTTGAATACAGCTGAGGGGGAAAAAAAAAAAAAAAGACCCAGGATGACCTGCTGGGTCACGACCACAGTGAGCAGGAAGGCAAAAGGGAGGACTGACTGGGAAATAGCAGGGATGACGAGAAGTAAAGAAAGAGTGTTTGGTATAAGACATGAAGATTAAACAGCACACAGCTAGAAGCGTCCCTGGAGAGCACTTAGTGCGAGAAAGCGTGTTCACTTGTCCCAAAGCTACTGGAAATGCTGAGTGGTATTTAAAAGGGTCGGATTATAACTACAAACCAATATTCCAACGTAATGCTTAACATTACACATGAGTGAGGATTACTGGGTTTTGGTACATATGTTTTGTTGTGTATTTGGTTTAATACGTCACACGTTTTACTCACAAGCAGATGATGTTTGCCAGGTTTATGTGTTCAGTTCTTTCCACCATGTGCTGGCTCTCGCCCAGATGTGCAAACCTGCAGAAAAAAAAACAATAAACACACAAAATGAAGAAAGTCTACGGTAAACGCACATACGGAAAACATCTGTGCTACTTCCATCTTCATCATGAGAAGAGCCATTTAAAAAAAAAGGGGTAACAGTGTAACTCATCTCTAATGGGCTCATTGTACTTCTATTTTTCGGTCCCAATACTCAGATGAGATAAACATGTCTGATGAGATCTCTAATGTTCAGAGCACATCATCATCAAATCTCAAATCTCTCCGCAGGTTATTTTTCTCTCACAAAGACACAATAATATGCAATAATTGAGAGTTCCCCTCTGGCTCTTGCTTATGATTTTTAATATTAATGCTTTGATTAGCAGAGCTCTGGCTGCAGCTAACATCTCTGGAGCCATTCCAACTTCCAGCCTCAATATTGAATGTAGTTTCATTCTCATTATGTGCCACTACAATAAGAGGATATGAACAACATTCTTCACTACAATTTTTTTTTTTTTTCTAACTTAATTCCCTTCTTCAATTACGACACAAAACTGTGCATGGTATGTCCCAGATTACTTTAAAAACTGAGCTTAATCCTACCCTCCTTGATAATTATCACCCAGTTTCTAAAAAACATTTTTTTAAAAGGCTGTTTCAAAGCAGCTTCTGCTGTGAAAAACAATAGTATCTTTAAAGAGTTTTAATCTGGCTTTTTATCAGCAACACAATACTGAGACAGCCCTTCTTAAAGTCACTAATGCCTCACATATTCAATTTTTGTCCTGCTGAACTTGATCATGGCCTTCTTTTAGATAGACTGAGGCACTAGGTGTGCGTATCTGGTACTGCACTAAACTGGTTGGAAGGAACAGGAAGTTTTGCATCTTCATTAACAGCATTACATTAAATAAGGGGTGCCTCAAGGGTCAATTCAAGGACCAATTTTGTTCTGTCTGTAGGTTCCCTTCAAGTGATCCGTAGACATGGTATTTCTTTTCATTGTTATGCCGATGACAAACAGCTGTATCTCTGTGTTGAGCCCACTGACCTCAGTATGAGTTCCATACAGGACCCCCGGCCCAGAATAGATGTGAGGGGTCACAATATAATGACCGGAGACTACAAAGTAGTCTTATTAATACTATTGCTACACTAACATGTCCTAGTTGCACTGTACCTTGATTATATACCTTTTTTGTAGTCGCTTTGGATAAAAGCGTCAGCTAAATGACTAAATGTAAATGTAATGGATAAAGAAAAAGAAAGAAAAAAAATCATTAAATTCATGTGTTAGACATGTCTTCTTGCGAAAAGCGGAATACTTTCACCTTTTCATGACTCTAAAGTTTCTTTAAATTATGTCCAGACTGAGAAGAAAGCCTGTAATAAGTTGTCACATGCTGATATTGCTTCAGTATAAGGAGCCATCAAAACATTGGGAACCTCAGTTCTAGAGGGCAACAATCAACAATCATGGGTTGTTGAGTGTATATTTCAGGTTTAATATTAAAAATGTTCTTTTTTTGTTCAAGTCATGCAATTTTTAAATGAATAGTCAGGACAGTAAATTGTGTTTTTGTGCTTTGCCATGCTTTTTCTAATTAATGAATTCATACATTTGCTAAACTATAAAGTGTACATGTTAATCTACAAATGGTTACTATTGCTTCAAAGACATGAGCATCCACTGACTACTCAAATATAGATATACTGGGTCAGTTATATCCTCAGTGGGCTTAGGACAGCCGAGTGTGGAATAAAAAAAAAAGAAGCTATTAAAGCTCCATCGAAAGTATCACACTGTATCAAACGAAACGTGCAGTTTGTATCCAAAGAACAGATAGCTGTGTTCAGCTTGACGATGGCTATTCACTGTACCTCATCAACATGGTTGGGAGCCAAGGGAGAAAGGACAACATGAAATAGAAAGGACAGAAAGAAAATGAAACTTAGGGGTGAAGGGAGGAAGAGGTGGACAAAGACCAGTGAGGTCAGAAGTGTGATGCACACAGCAGGGCAGAGTTGACAATGTCCCTTTTGCAAAATGACCCACATCACCCTGATGGGGCTGCTGACACTGACTGCTTGTTCCTCGCCTCTCTGTCTTGGATGCTGGGTGCATTGTCCATAACAATAAAATGGCTTTTCTTCAGAGTAGTTAAATGGGCAGAGGCAGTCAGAAAATAAGGCTGGAGCTCTTCGATTTGCAAGCATTTGCTTTGACGTGACACCAGAAAACACGCTAGACACACAGTATACTGAGACCCAAAGGCCAAACAAACAAACAGAGGCTGGCTCGAGTTGGTAGATCTGAGACAGAACAACAATTTAAACAGAACTGTGTGTCTTACTGTCTCTGGTTTACAGCATCCAGAATCGTCAGCCTGTTAGTTAAATACATTCATCATTACCGCCACTGTTTTGCTATGTCATGGGCACTAAAAATTAATTATTGTCATCATCAGAATTATAGAGAAAATGTTGTAAATGGAGTGGACAAACATTAGGAGCATGCTTAAATCTAATGCATTCCAGTTGACACCACTTCAAACTACAGCCTCAATAATAAACATATAGTTAGATTAATACCTCTCTGACAGCAACAATCAAAACTGAACATTATCATTTCTGTAAAGATAGAAATTAGGATGGCATTAGATTTTACACATGTACCTAATAAAGTGGCCACTGATTGTCTGTTATTACAGGCTTAATAATCTGTCTCGCTTGTCAAGTCAATTACTACTACATTATTTGTTGTAGTAACTTGAATGTCCGAACTTAAGAGTGTAAAGGCATACACAATGTGCGTAATAAGTGCAATATTAAACAGTGCATGTATACATGTGTGTGCTAGCCTTAAAACCATCACCTTTCATAAATGAGCAGGTCGTCGTCAGAAGGAAACTCAGCCAGATTAAGGCCGTAGGGTTCCTTAAATGGCTGCTGCTGCTGCTGCTGCTGGAACTCCTGAAGAGGTGAGAATGCAAAAGGTAAGAAGCTAGAAAGCTTTTAACAGAAGGTTTATGATTACAACCTCAAAAGGATTGTTAAGAATAATACAAAGAGATTAAATGTAAAGCAGCTTTCTAAAAGCTAGCTCCTCCAGACAGAAAAATCAAGTAACTGCAACTCAAAATATAAAAATCACACCGATGAGGTCATCAGGTTCAGCTGCTTCTCTACAACTGATTCCCTAATTAAGATGGCCCAAGGAGTGTAACCTAAGCGACTATGAATGTAATTTGATTGTTGGTGTCTGATGCGGTGGTTTCATGTTCACGGGCAGTGCCCTCCTGGGGATTTTGCACACAGTGTCCGAAGTTTGTAGAGACATAATAATCACAACAAACAAGAGATCATCAGTTTAAGAAGGTCAGACCGGTTCAAGCCGATTCTGAAAGGCTTGATATAAAAAGGTCATGTAATCAGAGCTTTTTAATTCATATTCATTGTAATTCAGAAATTAAGTAGTTTGAAAAAACACATTCAAAAATGAATGGCAGCAAATCAAGTTGGAAGGTGATTAAATTATAACTAAAGGCCATTGATGATGAGGTAATGCACTAGTAAGAAGAGGGGAAAAGAAGATTGCATAATTGAACAATATATGAAACAGTGCAGTTACTCAATGAGAATAATGTGGCTTAATCACATAAAACTAAAACTAAATTTCATTCGCTCTCGTAATGCTACGGGCAGCTTATTGCGTCAGTGGTGCACAGAAAGACTTCTCTGAAAACATAACTTGTTGAACTGTTGGACACACTGCGGTCTACAGCATCAGAGGGAGGTGAATTTAATTCCTCTTAGTGCAGTCAATGAGGCTACGGCAGACACGTGCTCACCAAAACCAGACGAGTGATGAGTGAGAAAACATTGTCTGGTCTGATTAATCTCCGTTTTTGTGTCCACGTGCTGGTGTGTGTAGGGTGGGAATTTTAATGTAAACAGTACAAATCCATCTCGCCTTGTGCTGTGGTGCAATATTGCTGGGATGGTATTATATTGTGGTTGGGAATATCTTCTTGGCAGACATCGAACCATTTCATAACTGAGCATGATCTCAATCCTGCACATGTAGACTGCGAAAAAAAAAGTATAAATATCTTGTCAGTCTTTATCAGTCACATGATGTAACCTAGCACCCTGATAAAGGCATGAAAATATATTAAAATATATTTTAGCATAATCTAAAATAAGCAGATTTCATGCAAGTGCAAGCCGCACATTTGAGCCCGTGGACTACTTAAAGTGAAGTAAGTTTTGATTATATTATGAGGTAAATATATTTAATGTGTGGTTTTAATATTTGACTTGCACATAGCACATGAAAATGTATTCATATAGTAGATAGCTAGCTGATATCCCAATTTCCAACTAATTCCCATACATTTCAATAATTCCCATGGAAAGTTTCTGGAAATTTACTACCCCTTTGCAACCAACCACAATATATATTTGGTAACCCAACCCTACATCTCACAGCTCACAGCCGCAGACTAACGTAAAGATCAGTATTTCAAGTGAACTTTAATGTCAAGAAGCTTTTTATTCCTTAAGAAAAAATATTACTTGAAATGTTCTGAATCTTTCTAGAAACATACAAGAATAAGGGAGGCTTGTTATGTAACAAGAATGGCCGTGAACCAGTCGACCATGAACTGCTCTATTTGATGATGAACACAATGTACAACATTTTCACTGTATTTGTATTGATCTGAGCTGCAGGGGGCAGGGGGGGTTATGAGGGTGTTCCAGGATCATGTCCAAGAAACAGCAGCTGTGAACACACACATGTACACACACGTACACACACGTACAGGCATTAATTACAAACATAATCACAAAAACACACAGACCCGCAGACAAACATATGGAAGAACATACGTAAGAACACACACCTACTGCAACATATACACATTAATATGGTGTGTGATAACGCAGAGGGGTGTGTGAAAACACGCTTGCTTATACATACACCCACACACATTGCAAATCTATCCCTGTACATGCGGCCGCATGTACGCCCATACTGAGAGGAATATAAAATGAGCATGTGTAATTACATGGCAAACGTCGTAATGATCTGATGTTTAAATATTTCAACAGTTTTGTGTTGCACTGGCACCCTGGCAATCTATTCTCAGGGACATGCTCAGAGGCAGCGACTCGCATGGGAGCATGGGAGCGAATGCGTGTGCTGAACACGTGAGCTAGCTGTCCAACCTGAAATATTCATAACCAGCTCATTGCTCAAGGCCCCCATGAAGAAGACAGAGCTGAGAAAACCTAGAGAAAATACACAGAAATCCAGAGGGGAGAGAGAGAGGTGGAGCAGGATAGAGAAAAAAATAGTCTGATTAAAACCTGGACAGATTCTCTGCTCAGTTAAATCTGTTCTCGAGGGCTAAAAAGATAAAGCTAATATTGTAGCATCTACAATGATCATAATATGTGGTAACAAAGCAGTTGCCATTTAAAACTTGATTTTTCTTTGCTGCACCAATATCAAAACAAAAGAAATATATTAGAACTAAATAAAAATAAACTTTTAGTACTTTTAGAAACATGCCTATCACCTCCTGGCTTCTCAACTAGAGTCTGCGCTTCTCAGGTGTTACATTTTAACACTAAACACAAGCAGCTTCATAAGAACCAAAAAAAAGCAAACATGTTTATCGAATCAAAAAATATCAAATCAAAGAATAAGTAAAAAGGAGCAACACGGACGCTGCACTCAACTTTAAAATGTCATCTGCGGACAGAGGATGACAGTGGAGCGATGTCTGCCATCTTTATCGCTGCTATCGTTACAGAAGACAATTGCTTGATTTAGGCACTGAAAGGGATTGTGTTGGAACAGCATGGGCTGTATGAGCCTTCAAATGATGCCAAGCAATGACACCATCCGATCGACAAGGATCTGAATTACTCACAGTCTCCAGACATTTGGATGGCACATGACACATGACATGTCAGTGGAAGAAATAGAATTCCTTTCACAGCGCTGCTTGGTTGTATAATATGTTTTTATACATGTATAATAGGACAGAAGGGCAAGGTATGAGCAGAAGGAATCACCTCGCTCCTGCTAATAATGCCTGTAACCACAGTAACATGGTGGCTGCTGCAATCAACAGTTTACACATCATTGGAGGCTCTTTATGCATCATGAACGCCATGATTTATAAACTGAGAAATTCTAAGATGATGTTTTCCTGATGACCACATATCACCTGATGGCCTAAAAGCAAACCAAATCCCACTGTACGTGTCCTACATACACTCCTAAGTTTTAATATTTGTGTAAGATTTCTGAGATTTGTATATATATATATATATATATATATATATATATATATATATATATATATATATATATATATATATATATATATATATATATATATATATATATATATATATATATATATATATATATATATATATATATATATATATATATATATATATATAAAATCTTACACAAATATTAAAACTTACTTTTACTTTTGCAAAATATGGATAAACCGATGTATTTATAAACATATAATCTATTTTAGCTGTATTACTTTGTATTTACTTTACTGTAAATAAACAGATTTATTTCTGAAGTTAACTGAGACTAAAAAAACACATAGGGATGATTAATGTCACCATTTTTTGCTTGAGAATTAAATTCAAATGTCAATAAATAAAAGCTTGTTTCTCATTTCATGTCTGACTCATGTCAGGACAGTTGGCATCAAGAGGCTTATTCAGACTTTCATTTCTGGCCAACTTTCCAAAGGCCACTTTCAAAGAGAAATCACCAAAATATACATAATTGTTGTCATGGCAGCATGGAACAAGAACTTAAGTCTTCCAGGGACACATACAAAGTTGCTTTCTGCACATTATGTGTACAGTATTGTATGCGTACAGAACTGGGTCCCTTATGGAACACTGATCCCATTTTCAACACCACAGGATTCAGTTCAAGCGAAAACCGTAACTCCTTTCCAACCAAAACTTGTGAATGAAATGATATGAGAGTACAGAAGCTTATGTATTCTCGTGAGCTACAGATAAAGAGCAAAGAGATGGAGAAAAAAAGAGAATAATTACATAAATCTCTTTTATTCTCCCCCTAAAACCAACATTAACACAAACCCACACCATTTGGACTCTCTGCTCTGGAAATCACTGTCGCTGAGTCTGATCTAGTTGACGTCTAGTCTTTCGTCTGACGCAAACAGAAAACAGAACTAATTTCTTCTGAAGGACTCAGGGGATGTACAGAGGACAAAATACAATTAGGGTGACATATTCAAATTGGAATTCAAAATGCTTTTGAGGCCCAAAATACAAGCAGGTGGCATAAACACAGCCTGAACTGCTATGACATTTCCCTGAGGTCCTTAGAGGAGATTACTTATCCTTGAATCATTAGAGGATCTCATTCGATTGGCTGCTTTATTTCCTCCATATTAAACAATAAGGCACCAAGGTGATACAAATTTAGATTTTTTTGTTTTCATACCTCCTGTGTGCGATTGCTCTCGCCCGACTCTGTTAGCAGTTTGATCGGGGTCGAGCGCTGTGATACTGATCCGTCGTCATCGCGGTCCTCCTCTGAGTCGTCCTCCGATGTGCTGCTGATGGCCTCTTCGCTCGGTGGAGGAGGTGCGCTGGCTGCAGTCTTTCTCTGGAGTAGCGTCTCCTCCTTACTGCTCTTGTTGCTGCCAACACAAACAGACACAAAGATTAACATGGGTACAAAAACACATATGCGCAATGGCAGTTAAGTTGGTCCCTAAGAACCATAAAGAGCTCAGACTCATTCTCTTTCTGCAAATGATGTCTCCAGATAAGTTCCCCCCTTGATTAAGAAACTATATTTTAAAACATGTGCCAAGAAAAGCCTGGGTGGTGGTGAATAACCAGTGCAAAGTCTTCCCTCTTGCTTGTGTGCGCTCCTGCAAGTACAGCCAGAACATGTCTTGTTTTCCCTGCCTTGTTTTTTCAGTGCCCATTTCAGGGGAAAAATACAGTTATTTTGAAAACTGGACATTGTTTTACTTTTAACGTGATGGCAACATAGTCACTAAATTGGCCTGGCTAATATACTTGATCATTAGCTTATTGCAGCTTGTTGGTATAGGTGTGTATATAGAGTGAGAAATGAAAGGACAATACAGTGCAGAAACGGCAAACTTAAAGGATCATATAAGAAAAGTTTGTTTATGTTATGTGTTGATGAAAAATAGGATATACTACATGCACGTTTGTTTTAGAAGAATATTGGTCAATAGATTACTGTCATACTGATGTTTTAAACTTTTGATATCAATGTTGGTATTAGCAAAAAAAATCTAATACATACACACAAATGGTCTGCAGTTGAGTGTCACACAGACAGCATATAGATTAGCATTGAAAATGACAATATCCTGTTGCACAAAATATCCAATGTCTCGTTGATGGACTTGAGAAAGACTTTGCAAAGTGAGGTTAGATATTTGTTGATGGTGAAGAGAGCTGAACCCCAAAGTAAAGCTCAGTAGTCATGTTTTCTTGTACGTTATGTTTCCATGATGGGAAAAGGCATTTCTGACATTGTTCAGTCACACTTGAAGCACTGTCTTGTCATTTGGTCAGGTGCTGAGCAGGCTCCTTGTTAATATGTGCTTAAACGATTTAAAGGCTAACTGCAGAGGCTGAATTAAAATCTTGTCTTCTGTTATTCATGCAAAATGTCATTTAGAATAATACACCATACACCCACTCATGGATATACTATATGTCAACTGAGCACTGGTCACCTGGTGGTACAATCTGTATCAACTATTGTGTATCTTTTTATATGTGTCATTTCACTTATTTTCTGATCTTTATATTTGGCTTGTTATGTCTTTTCTTGTTTCGTAGAAAATGTGTGATTTTAAAATGTTTGTTTTTCTAGTTATTGTTAGTGTGTAGGCTCCAGGAAAAGTAGTGTAGTCCATTTTGTGAAATCTAATGGGGATCCACAGAGAGAATAAAGACTAAGCATTAAAGAAAAACACTGAAGCAGTACAGATCATTATACGAGTCATGTAGTATAGCAGTAGTCATGCTATGCTGCATGTGGAGACAATCATGACTCACCAGCACATGAGGCCTCTAACCATATAGAAGCTCTGCATTAAGTTATTTTCTCATAGTAAGTGTGTGCAGGAAGGATAATTGTAAAAAATATATGTGCTCACAAACAAACACTCAAACATGCACACAAACACACACACAAACACACACATAAACAAGCACACAAACAAGCACACACAAGGACAGAGCCTTGTTTTTGGTTACCTGAGAACACAGTGTCAAATTAAGCCGTGTGTATGAGGGCACAGTGACATAGGATTCATTACATCCAAATAAAACAACAACAAAAAAAACCCAACAAAAACTTCACAAATGTGAACATGAATACATGTAAAATGTAAAAGACTCACCCCAAGACTGATTTTCCAGTTTCCTCTGGCTTGCGAACTGTGAATGGGCTTGGATCCACTCCTACTGTCTTGGGCATAAATTCCCTTTATGAACACAAATCAAAAGGAAACCCCTTAGATGATACACTGCAGTACCATCACAAAAATAGCCAATGAGTGTTTGGTACACTAATTAATAAAGACATTTCTCCAGTGTTCAATTACAACCTGGTAAAAACAAGCTTTTATATATATTATATGTTTGTATGTGTGTGTATTCACCTTGCAGAGTTGGTCATGGCGATGCAGAATGTGTCATCAAAGGAGGTAAGTTCATAAGGTTTGAAGAATTCTGTGTAGATGTCAGTACTCTCATCAAAGCGGTTAACTCTCTTCACTTTGACCTTCTTCATGGTATCCTCACAGGCGACTGCAACCACACAGGAGCACACAAATGGAGCCACAACCAAACACACATTAGTCTGCACACTTGAAGTACAAGTATAGTCATGTTCCATCAAAAGATCAAAACCAGCAATGAATGTAGCCTAACAAGTATAACCTGTGTATCTAAAGCCTGGTATAACTCATTCTTTTGTGCCATAGAGTTTTATTGTCATGCAAACACAAAAACTTGGTCACAAAGGTTCTCTGATAATATGAGTGAGGTATCTCACTAACACATCAACATGACATATTGTTTCATTATGATGAACACATCAATCTCATATACACTCCTCTGCTTCCATAAATACTTGCTAGCACACCAAACCTGCAGCCAAAAACAGTCCACAAATATTGGCTTCTTTTTTGAGTAATATTTGCTAAAAACAAACAAACAAAAAAAAGATGCATAGCCATAAAATTTTGGTACAGATGTGAGCATTAATTTCATTTCAAAATTTCATTGTGTTATGACTAAATACCCACAAAACTAATGATATTCCCATTAGCTTCGGCTGTAATTTGTTTTGTGCAAATTAGCAAACGTTAGCATGCTACACTCTAAACTAAGAGGGCGACATGGTAAATATTGTACCTGCTAAACATCAACATGTTAGCGTTGTCACTGTTAACATATTAGCATGCTGATGGTAGCATTTAGCTCGAAGTGCCGCTGTGCCTACAGGTCTGCTAGCGTGACTGTAGTCAGGTTTATGTTGTTAGCAAGAACAGATGGGATTTGGACTGAGTCTGGCTGAGGATGTTGGAAAGCATAGATGGATGAACTCTAGATTTTTTTTTGTCTTTTCATAGAATTAAATCAGATATTATCAATTGAAGATATACCTTCATCATAGGCCACAGGAAGGTAGGACAAGATTCCTCCTGACCACCACTGAGTGTAGCTGGAGACAAACAAGACACAGAAATGTGTTAAAACCTTCCAGAGAACTTTGTACTGACTGATGTGTATCCAGCAGACTCTACTGAGACTTAACATAACCTAGATATGAAAATTGTCTTCACTGGACCACTTACTGTACAATTCCTGAATACATCAGCCTTCTATTTAGTATGACCAATTTGAGTGAATGCATTGATCATGATTTTGTGTGTGGTGTGCTACTTAGGTGAGTTTGAGAGCAAAAGCACAGTGCCGTCTGCCGAATTGAATTGAGCTTCATCCATTTCAATCTCTTGGAATAATGGCTGACCTACCTTGGCTCATTGAGGCTACATAAACTAGTGGCATGTAGCAGATAAATGGGTCTATTTTTTATGTAAGAACAACTTGCATACTAGAATGCTCCCACACAGTTTTGTGGATCAAAACTGCTGAAAACTAATAAAACACAAAAACACAGCATTGAATCATGAGTAAGGACAGGCCAAGTGACAAACCAAACAAAACAGCTTGAACGGCAGCAACCTGGCAACAAACTTATATATACAGTATGACATACAGTTATGTTCATAATAATAGCAGTGTGTTTAAAAAGGTGAGTAAACCTCAAAATTCTTCAAATAAATTGTATTTTAATGAACACAAATGCATTGGGGACACTGCACATTCTATTTCAAAGCAAGAAAATTGGAAAAAGTAATTGGATTTGATAATATTTTACAGAAAGTCAAGAAATATAATGTTCATATAGCAGTGTTGACATCTTTCTTTACAAACTCAAAAATGTACTGTATAAACTAAGAAATGCTTGAAGATTCAACTTTCCTGAGAATCATAAACTAATATTTAGTTGCATAACTACGGTTTCTGATAACTGCTTCACATCTGTGGTACATGGAGTCGACCAACTTCTGCAACCGGTCAACAGGTATTGCAGCCCAGGACAACTGTACTACGTTCCACAATTCCTCTGCATTTCTTGGTTTTGCCTCATGAACAGCATTTTTTATGTCAGCCCAAAAATTTTCTATGGGATTAAGGTCCGGGGATTGTGCTGGCCACTCCATTACTTGAATTCTGTTTGTCTGGAACCATGATTTTGCTCGATTGCTGGTGTGTTTGGGGTCACTGTCTTGTTGAAACACCCATTTCAAGGGCATTTCCTCTTCAGCATACGGCAACATGACTTCTTCCAGTATTCTGATGTACTCAAACTGATCCATGATCCCTGGTATGCGATAAATAGGACCAACACCATAGTACGAGAAACAACCCCATATCATGATGCTTGCACCACCATGCTTCACCGTCTTCACTGTGTACTGTGGCTTGAATTCAGTGTTTGCAGGACGTCTGACAAACTGTCTGTGGCCCTTAGACCCAAAAAGAACAATCTTACTCTCATCAGTCCACAAAATATTACGTAATTTCTTTTTAGGCCAGTCAATGTGTCCTTTGGCAAATTGTAACCGCATCAGCACATGTATTTTTTTTAACAATGGGACTTTGCAGGGGCTTCTTGCTGGTAGCTAGGCTACACATAGACGTCATCTGATTGTTACAGTACTCACAGGCAATCTTAGATCTTCTTTGATCCTCCTGGAGCTGATCATTGGCTGAGTCTTTGCCATTTTGGTTATTCTCCGATCCATTCGAATAGTCGTTTTTCTTTTTCTTTCTCGCCTTTCTGGTTTTGGCTGCCATTTTAAAGCGTTTGATATCATTTTAGCTGAACAGCCTATCATTTTCTGCACTTCTTTATAGGTTTTCCCCTCTTTTATTAGTTTCTTAATCAAAGAACGCTCTTCTTCTGAACAGTGTCTTGAACGACCCATTTTACTCTGTTTTTCAAGGACAAATGCACAGCCAGCATATGCAGTTGCCTTAATCCTTAAATAAGGGCCACCTGTTTAACACCTATTTTTTTCACATAATCAATGACCTCACTAATTGAACTCGGCACTGCTATTTTTTTGAACACGCCCCTTTCAGTAAATGATTCAGTTTCACAGAATCAGCAGCATGCACATCAAGCCTGTTGGGTCTGCTGGTTTTCTATACCTTTACTAAACCTTCTAGAAACTTACTTGCAGTGTGGAAGTTGAAATTCTAACAAAAACAGTGATTTATCTTGCTAGTGACGTGGGACTGCTATTATTTTGAACACAACTGTACATATAAGAAACTGGTAATTTTGTTGGCCTTGTAAGCTCTGCAAGCTCTATATCCTTAAGAAACACTTGCAAATGGACAAAACAAAAGAAAAAGAGGAAAACTTGTTTTAGGTTGCATTTTATCTATTTTTGTTGTTGTGGAGTTGCTGATTGCTACCCCCTCACCCCACCCTCTCTTTCCTAGCATGAAACTAAGAAACTATCTTGTGTGTTTTTAGATTTTGATTTAGATTTGTGCATGTAAGTACCTGCTTTTGTACAATGTACATGTAGGTTTACCTTCGTCTGTCTTGTGGGAGGGCCATGGTGTTCCTCTGATGCAGGTAGAAGTCAGTGGGCAGCTCCCACAGGTGCGGCTTGGACTCCGACGGCTGGTAGACTTGGAGAAACAGGTTGATGGCATCCTGTCTGTCAGCATCTGGAAGAGCAAGATGGATACAATAATGAGAAAAAACTGTGAAACATGAAGGTATAATACATAATATGTAAACATATAAGTGAGAATTCATTGTCATGACTTGTCACTTCTGATAAGTCTTAGTGGATTTTGCAAACTAAGAGAGTACAGACTAATGTAGAGCTCAAAAGATGTGTTGATTAATCTATTAATCAATTATTTTGATAATCAATATTTTTTTTACAATTCTTATCATTAAATTCACAAAAAAACCCCAAACAACAGAAACATTTTGTTTATCTACAATTATTGACTTTTTCCTGGGGCCTTCAACTGCAGAAACCAAGCAAACTCAATCCACCGATGAAGACCCTGAGATGTGTTGGAAAACTCTGGAAAAGGCTAATGTTAGGTGTGTTATGATTATTTTGTCAAAGTCGAGCTATGATGCCAATATGTCGATGACATCTTTTTGTATAATGTGTATTGTAACACATTTTATATTCATGGTTCATGCTATATGTGAGTGACATCTTTTATATACTATATATTTTTAATCTTTTACTGTATTGTATCATTTTAGATTTTAATGTTTTGATAAAGCCTTGGTAAAAACAAAACATCAATAGTATAGATTCCTGTGATAAACTTTAACAGCAATGAATTTTCAGGTTAATCAGTTTTATCAGTTTGGTAGCATGAGCCTTCTGCCGCACTTCTTCATAATATGAACTTGAAAGTTAAATGTCCTTCAAGACACACTTCACCAGCTAAGAATGTTGAGTAGAAAAGAGTAAAGACAAAGGGGCTAATTAATAAATTATAGCTAAAGCTGAACTCATTCAACTATCCACCCATTCTAAACATGTTTGGCTATGGGAGTGTGCTGAAATAATCTTAAAATAACGAGTCTTTGTGTCTTCATCATGTGGCACATGTTTTGCATGTTGCACAGTTTGGTGCCATTTAATCTATCCTCCAACTGTGGAGCCCGTGCATGCTGCTCCAACAGTGAAACTGGATAATTAGAAACTAAATTGGCTTCTATTAAAGCCTGCTACCAAGCCATTACTCTAGGTACTTTTCAGCCTGAGATTCATTAAATGCATCATAAGATAAGAATTTCAGAACGATCTGTGAACATACATGTACATAGGAAGGATGTGAATAAAAAGCGCACAGTAACTTTGCCCCCATTTTACTAATGTCATCAAACACAATAAGCTGCAAAGCATATGGGGGTGTGTACTGTGTGTTTGTGTGTCCCAAATGTATTTCTGAGTAAGAGAGAAGCTCTCTTAGCAGAGATGGAAAAAGCATACATCATTCACTTTGAATGAAGTGAATGACGGATGGTTGGTGGAGGATGGTTGGTGTCCATTTTCAGTATCAGACAAATGCATCTAAAGTGAAAAAAAAAAAGATGTTGTTTATTGTGCCTGAATAGCCAATGAGTGAGCCATGACTGAGTCCTGGCCAATTTCTAATGCCAAGAGTAGACCACAGAATATCCCACCAGTGGTCACTCTTGAAGGGAAGGTTATTGAAAGGATGAACTCCTATAATATAGAATACACAATAAAGAATGAATGAATTGAAATTTTGACCTGACAATGCCACCAGATGTAAAGTTAAGGGATCACCAAAGTGATTACAAATGTATCCCAAGGTGATCATCAATATCTGTGCCATGGCAATCCATCCAATAGTTTCTGAAACATTTTACTAGAAAAACACAAGACGAGGTCAGTAGGTTTTTAATATTCTTGTTATTAATCTGCTAATTGAAAATTAGCCATCACAAATATAGATTCTGTTGTCAAGACAGAGGCTGAGAACTCCTGAGCAGGTCTTTATTTTAAATGGAAAATTAGAGGTAAATTTTATGGTTGACCCAAAATCAAAAATATAATTTAGGAGAGAACATGAAGTTGCAGACTTCCGCAGAGCAATACAAGGCCAGATTTAGAGTGTTTCAATTTAGTAACATCAATTTGAGTAAGATGACGTGGCTGAAGAGTCTTGAATAGCTAGCTTGTCTAGCAGGACATGAAAATGTAATCATCAGTAAATGTATGAAAATGGTTGTGTCCTGGTAAAAGGGCAGTTTGACAGCTGATACTAGCTGGTCTTCAGACTACAATTTGCTTTGCTTTTCATAAATACATTCTCCTTTGGCGTTCTGTAGAGAGTGTAGAGGCATAACCTAGCAACAGGCGACAGTCATAGTGGTCATCTTGGTCATAAAACCTGATATAGGTCACGGCATTATTGAGTGTGCAGCTCAGGGAATATTGAGCACTTGTTGGTATGATAGTCTCTGTGCGTGCACTGCATTATATGAGGCTCTCTCACTTGACATTTCAGTCTGAATAAACAATGTGCAACTTTCACTGTCTGCACTGCAATCAACCAATGATCCCATTTTTCAAAATAAAGGGAATAACAAGAGTTGGAAGCAAAGACACAGAGAGGTCGACATAGTAGGTCAAGTTGTACAGCTCTATTACTCTATTACATGCACATTTTCATAGGCACGCTGCATATAACTACAAACTAGGGTGTTATTACAATTATTCGAAAGCTGAATTGCAGGCATAGCAAAGCTACTTTATCAAGAAAGATGAAAACATCCGTTCAGCAAATTTAAACATTTCTCCAGATAACAATATCTGAAATGTCCTCAAAACATCCCTGATTGCAGCTGTGAACAATAAGATCAAGAGTAAATGTCATAGACATTGCTTTGTACTTGGTAAACAATATGATAGTGTTCAGTGTGACTAAATCAGGTCATGTAATATGCTGGGTCACATTTTGTACTTCCAATGTTACAAATAGTATCTTTAAAGATCCAAAGTGGCAATACAGCACCAAGAGTTTACTTGTGAATGTGGTTAAAAGCTTACTGTGGCAAAAATAACAGTGTGTTATTAAAGATAACTGCAGCTATTTCTTAGTTTTGTAATAGAAGTTGCCTTACTTACACAACATGTCGTGTCAAACTGAAAAAATAAGTTACATCTTCCACAGGAGCATGTACAAACTGCAGAGCAGGGTCACACCATATGAAAAGATTTTAATCTAGATAATGCTGTATGCTGAGAAAATAAAATGAGTTTTGACTTAAAGTAGTGCATTATGAAGTGCATTTTTCAAGTAAATATCATAGGTTTTGTCTGTTTATCTACAAACGTCAGAGGCTACATTGAAAATCTTCAATATTTTCATGTGAACCTCTAAATATTCATAAAGTTTGAGGATTCAGAAAGTAAGTGTCACAAGTTAAATTGTTATTCTAAACAAAGAGGATGCAGAAACTAGATCAAGTCTGGAGGTGTTTAGCCTACTCTGGAGTTCAACACCTGCACCCTGACTCCACCCTGACTGTGGAGAAGACGCATTCAATTCAGAGACATGCTACGTCGTCTGGTTTGCATCTTTGTGGAGAAAGAATCATACTGCAGCAGGAGCCTAAACAAACCTCAAAACTTTTCAAGAACAACTCAATGACAAAAGAAGATTTCAGATTTCATGGACTTTGATCCGCAGTGACCTGACCTCAACCCCACTGAACATTTATGGGGGGCATTGTAGACTTAGGAAGGCGAGCAATTTGTGACATCACAAGAAGCCCTTTGGAAGACTGTCAAATCACGGTGGGATGACGTGGGTCAATGACATCAGGTTTTACATAGACTTGAGTCCATGCCAGCGCAAGTGTATGCTTTTGTCAAAGATTAAACTGCTCACTGAAACTGTTATATGAAATAAAATAGTATCACATTCGAAACAATGCAAAATAGACAAAGCTTCTGCATATATGCATGCAAATGCTGAGTTCATGTTTCTATGGTAACCTTAATCATGATTGTTCATGTTTCACAGGGTGGCGTGTATTGGCAAAGTTGAGGTTTAATATGGATGGATTTCAGGATGGATGGAAGAATGATGAACAAAATGAAAAATTACTGACCTGCATTATCAAACTTGGAATTGAAGGGATAAGTTAAGTTAATAAAAGTGTGTGAGAAAAAGCCAATTCAACTAAAATTGTAATGTTATGCTTATGTATGTGTGTGTGTGTGTGTGTGTGTGTGTGCATGTGTACCTGAAAAAGCATTGCTGTAGTAACGTGACAGTGTCTGCATGATATCTTTGGAGTGTTGTGTCCAGGGAGCGATCTTGCGGTAGGTCTTGACCCTGTGAACCAGCTGTGAGCCGCCATACTGCAGTGACAAAGTGTCTCCATGGTCCTCATACAGCTCCTCAAACAATCTGTGCCCCCCCCACACACACACACACAAGAAGACACAGACAGTGTCAAAGCAGGCAAAATATGGTCCTGATGGTCAAACTTGGCTGTCGTTTTATAATATAGTGAATTTGGGTCTTGGGGGATTAAACAGACATGAAAAAACAAACGCACTAATACTTTCCTTTGAATTATGGTAAAACTGATGATAAAATAAGGAGCTTTACCTCACGCAGTCGGTATCAAACTGGAGTTTGGGCTTATCAATCATTCCTAGTGCATAAAGCTGATAGGCCAACGCACACTTCCCCACCATGAACTGGGCTGTGTTGGTCCGATCCAGACAGTCCACACAGTTGGTCCGTAACACACCAGTCTACAACAACAAAGACTCATGAATCTTACTGACAACCTTTCATTAATCTACATGATGTTTATTTGTTTCAGAGAGTTAGACACAAACTACTTAAAAAGGTAATTAATGGAATCATAGCACCAACAGTAAATGTATTTATCTTATGCAAGTGCTGAAAATCAAATTACAATAAACAGCTTAAATCATTTCAGGAAGATCGCTGCATATAAAACCTCTCATTGTGCAGCTAAATGCATTGGCCTAGTTTGTAGCTACAGCAATGAATGAACATTATAGACAAAAGCTTTCTGGGGCTTAGAAATCTCACTGCCATGATATCAAGATTCAACTGAGAGACAGCCTTGTATGTTTACACTGTTATGTACTCCTTTTCCTGTGTATAAAAGCCTCAAGAGAGTCATTAATTTGAAGAAAATATTAAGTGCGTTCAGATAAACAGAACCGCGACATGAAAGTTACACCATACCTGTTGTGGTACCTGCTATGTGACATACCTGCACTCGTCCACTGGCTGTGATGTGTCCACCTAAATCTCCCCACCTGAAAAAAAATGACATTATAAAATATTTACTCATCTTTTTCTGCTACAGTGCTACAGGTGTTTTAAGGCTGAACATAATGGACTAGATACAAACATACAGTGCAGACATCTAAACCCACTGAACCCCATTAGGACTCCAAGTACAGGGAGAGATATTTACTTTGGAACACACTATATATATATATATATATATATATATATATATATATATATATATATATATATATATATATATATATATATATATATATATATATATATATATATATATATATATATGTATATATATATATATATATATATATATATATATATATATATATATATATGTGTGTGTGTGTGTGTATGTGTGTATGTGTGTATGTATGTATGTATATTTATTTATTTATTTATTTATTTATTTTATGTAAAAATTACAACAGGTTGCATCATGATCTAAGATATAAATTATATAAATAAATACAAAATACACAAAAAGTAGTCGGTTAGTTTAGCATAAAGAACAAACACAGTCCAAAGAAAACGTACAAATACCTAAGTGTAAAAATGAACCACTGCACAACATGAAACCAGAACTTTATCATTTTTTACATGTTTTGTCTGGATGAAACAAACCAGATATAAGATGTAAATATGAGCTTTAGCTGTGCTGGTAAGCACATTTTGTTACCTCTAGACAGGACCATGCTAGCTGTTTATCCCCTGTTTCTTTATTCTAAGCTAAGTGACAGCCAGCTATACCATAAAATCTATCTCTTCTCATCTAACACTTGACAATCACATTGTTTGATTCTTATACTTTAAAAAGAATACAAATAATGACAAACTTCAGTCAGATACAGAGTAGAGTTCATTTTAGGCTCTGGGTTCTGTCTTTATTCAACAGTCCTACTCTCATTCATCACTTTCTTTTAGAGTGCAGCAACAGGCAAAGTGAGGATAAATCTGTGAGGAAAACCGCATCTAAATTTTCAGACAGGGAACCCTGAAGCCAAATACAATAGTTGTTGAAGTGTGGGTATTAAAACAAAGTGTTTCTCATTTCGGTATGAACTCAACGACCTGACTGAGACTGATGAGCAGTTGTAGTTAAAGTATCAAGTACGCATGTGTCTGTCTGAGAACCCAGAGGACAGACGAGAACAGCATGATGAGAAAATGACAATATTAACAAATTTCTCTGATCAGTTTAATTATTCCAAACTAATTCAGGCCTGTGATAAGGCTGCAGGTGCTATAATTATTCAAGTGTATCCACATAAAAGCCTATAAGGAATTTGGTTGTGTATCCATATAGGAGCACTTGTGCATGAGTGTGAAGCGTATTACAAAGAATGTTAGATATCATTTGGAAATGCAAAGAGATGGTAATAAATACTGGGCTTGTTAGGTTATGTAACAGAATGGAAATGTTGCGTGAAAGAGACGCAGACAGTGGAAGAGCCGTGTGTTAAGTACATGGATGGCAATCTACTTAGCTCATTAGCATAAAACTGCAACGCGACTGCCATCAGGCATAATTTCTATTAAAAATTCATATCTGGAGAGTTTCAAAATCAAGCAGTGTCGATAAATGTATGATTCTCAATTTGTATGAATAGAAAAATGGATAACACACCAAAGTCAAATACGCAAATGCAGGAAAGACGGTGGTGTGGTCTTACACAAGGTTCCTTTTTAAATCACATCACTGGTGTATAATCTGCTCCCCTCGCTTATTTTGTAAAATTTCATTCTAGTTTAAGGCTTAATATGAAAGTGTAATGCAATAACTGAGTGTTTGTTTATGGAAAAGATCAAACTGAACAAAGAAATTTGGTTCAAGAGAGTCCTCTCCCTCACCTTTCTTGTCTGTTTTTAAGAGAAACAAAAGGTGCAGTGTAGGCACAAGAAAGAAAAGGCTCACCTGTCATCTGGTCTTAGGGTGTGACAGTAGAAGTCAGAGCGATTGATGAAGAAACCTGTTCGCTTAACCACGTTCTCTGCTATCATACTCAGGCGGTCCAGGACGTTACACAACTTACTAAAAGAAAGAGAAATGGAAAGATCATATTAACATTTGTTCTAGAAATCAATTATTTCCTATTATTCTTTATCAATAATATAACAATAATTATTTACATTCAGGTGTAATCTGTAGCATGCTAATTAACCACTTTTGGCTTATTGTTACTGGCTTGTGCAAACTATTCGCTCCTGCATGTTTGGTGTGAACCCACCATAAGGTTTATACTGGATGGAACATTAATCATACATCTGCTGTTGTTCTCTTGAGGTTGCATCATTTTTAATTCATGTGTTCCTGACTAATGGCATTTTGTTCTTTTCAAGTTTAATGGCAAAAATACAACGCAAACAAGGGCATCCAAAAGGTGCGTTTAAAGCAAATTTAGGATCACCACATGGGGACATTTACTGTCACAACCTTTTGGTGTAGCGAGCCATGTCCCAGGCGATGTAGTCGATGCAGTTTTCTGGGGGGAGGAACTGATTCAGGTTGATCACAGCTGGATAGAGCTCTTCACTCAGAATCTTCTCGTGTTTCCTTTTTTCTCGTTTCTGTAGCACAACAGAGAGACACATGGCATGGCACATGTACTGTGTAACTGATCCTATCAGAAAAAAAATGTTGTATAATAATATAATATACAGTTCTAATAGAATTCTAGGTGCTTAAAAGATCCCACAAGGACAACAGCACGTCTGTCCTCTTTGATGCATTTAGGTCTATTAAAGTCTTCTCCACAGTAACCTCAGAGAAAAATAGAGCTGCAATAAACTTTACAGGAGCCTTGCACAGTTGGACATACGTATGCAGTGAGAAGCATGGGTGGTTTACATCAGGACATCTGAATTTGACTGGTTTCTTAGGTCCAGACATTTTAATATTTTCTGTTGATAAAAATGCAGCCACACACTCCCAGTCTGTCTCTGTGACCTGTCATCACACTGTCGATGAAGTTATTTCTCTATTTATTGTGCTTTCTTGACTGAACCCTGGGTGATAATGGGCTCTGATGCATCATTTACCAGCTCACATCTCCATCCACGCATCTAGATGCAGCAAAGCAACACAGCGACCAGTCAACATACATTTATACCTACAAAAGCACACATGCACATACAGTAATAATCATTGTTGTAGGTGTGCAAAAATATATGATCACAAGTGATAACATGAATCCATACATTCATGTATGCACTTTGGGCTGGGCATGAACTTTAGATGGAGGGAACGAACACTGTAATTAATTTAATGTATAGTTTGGCGCAGTAAAAGAGTTCAAACACTCTCATCCCGTGTTTTCGATCTATGTTGGCTGTTTGTTGCCATTTTGTACAGAGATTTTGATCTTATGAGATCATCCCGATTAGATTTAAATTAAATTAAATATTAGAACAAAATATCGACTTAGGGAAAGTAAATGTCAAAACAATTATACTATAATTTAGTTAGTTGGTTGGTAAAGTGATTCACATGTTTGGCCATGTGCACTCATACAGACTCAGAAACACATGGACCTATAGCATAACCACACGTTCATCCTGTTGAGTTGACACATGCCACACTTACCCCTGTCAGCACCATGGAGAGATGGACTGTCATGATTTCATGGTTAATTACCAATTCCTTTCTCTTTCTGTCTCCCTGGGATCAGAGAGGAGGGAGCAGTGCATAATCTGGACATTACCCTCCCTTACTACCCAGTCTCCACACGTCACATGGCTGCAGCTTGTGCTTCTAAGGTCTGCAATTTGGTCCCTCGTTTCACAGCTCTCGTTAGGAGTGAAAACGTGACCTTGAAACCCAAGCTGCAGTGTGTATGGCTGCCTGCTCAACTGTACATATCTATCTGTGTGTGAGTGTGTGCAAAATGTTAGAGCCCTGGCACAACTTAGAAAATGTTTAACAGTGCACAGAACGATGAAGAAAGAAGAAAGAATCGGCATACAGTAACTCATGAAACCTTTTGTTTCCATGATTGTGATGGAGCAAAGATGGAGCAAAGCATTTTATTAGCATCACAAGTTTCAAAGATTCATCGTTAGCTTTTCTTTAGATATAATTATTTTCTCATATATATTTGATTTTCATAATTGAATTTTAGTTTGATAATTAATGCTGGTTTTTACAGCAAAATAAGGCAAAGTCACAAGGCCGTAAAAGCCACGTGTCTTTGCAGATGTGCTTGCACGCGGTAATGTCATCCCTTTCGTCATTGCTGCATATATTTTCGGAGCAATGCAGAGAGATATCAATTTTCAAGTTACCATTTCAACTGCTGGTAATCACCAGCCGCCAGGAAAGTCTCATGATTGTAGAAGTCTTCACAGCACCGACTAACACCGCCAATATCAATCCAGGACTTGGCCAATTACGCAATCACAGCCGGTGCTACTAGATAACAACTTGTCGAGTGATTCAACAAAGAGGCCATATTTCAGCCAAAGGCACTTGGGCAATCCACTAAGATCCATATATGTATCAGCCCAAATGCTGAGGATGTTTCCTTTAATAGAACATAAAGTTTCCTCAAAACAATTCCTCAATCACATTTTCTTGCTTTCATGCAGTATTTTCTTCTCATCTTAAACAAAACCGAATATTGACGTGGTTACAAAATCAATAAGGCAACAAGTGAGTAAAGAGATGGGTAAGCACTTATAATACATTAAAACAAAGTCAAATTCATCAATACCAGTACCAGTAGTGACTCAGGTGTATGATCTCAAACCACTGTTGAGTGGGAGAACATCTATGATTGCACCAGTGGAGCTCCTGAATGTATTATGGTGTAAGCTCAAAGCAATACAATTGTTTAGCAACTCTTTGGTAATCATGAAGACTAGATAACTGTGTGCCTTAAAATTCAAATGGACCAAAAGTGATCTTTTTTCTTTGTTATTTCAGTTACTACTTCAAACTACTCAGTCACTGCATTTTGATGCAGGATGTTCAGGAAAAGGGGAGTCACACTGTAAACCTTAAAAAGATTTGTGTCTGTACGTGTGTGTTACCTTGACCAGGTTGAGGATGATGATAGGAGAGCCAAACCGTTGCAGCATCTGGTCAAAATGGAGGGCAGCTACATGCGCATATGGGTCAGCTTGGTCCACTGAAAAAGAAGTCAAGGCAATTGTTTCATATTTAGGGCATTTGAGGTATCGGGCGGCACATGTTTGTGTGGGTTTCCTCCAGTTACACCAGGAGAATTAGAATAATTAAATTCTTGTGTCTGCACCCTTGACCGAGGCTTAGAACTAGAGTTTGTCCCAGGGGGCTGCCCATTGCACCTAATACTTATGATGGGTTGAACACAGAGACCAGATTTCACTATGAGGTCTACTGTGTATGATTGTTATGAGACAATAAAGTGGATTTGATGTGTTATTACGTAGTTTAAATGATCTTAAGCCATTGCGCCGTAGCTGGGTGTCTCTGCTATAAGTGTTATTTTGAAGATGACCTTTTTAACAAAGTAGGCGGATGGGGTAACAGGCCTGTCTGTTTCATACAGCCACACAATAACCAAACAAACTTACTTCTGATCCCTGCCTCTGGTCCTGCTCATTGTTCACCGCTACGTGCATTCACATCCATGTTCATTCTACCATTCTTTCCTTATTTTAAAATCAAGTTTAATGCTTCCATTTACCACTCCGGAGCCACACACCTGCGGCCTGCTGTTAAACTGGAGCTCATGGAGCAGGCACAAGAAAGATTAGTGAAAATAGGTCAGATCACAGTTCATCTCACTGGTATCTCAAAACAGACAATACAAGCACATCGTTTTCAAGTTCTCTCCAGCATCATTTCACCATCATTTCGTCCACTGCTCTTTTATTCAGCCCTCGGGGTAAATGAGACTTTGTGTCAACATAAGGAGATGTCACTCTATAACATTCTTATTGTACCTTGGGAAGAGAATGTTGATAATGACGATGATGATGAAGAAGAGTCAGCTATTAAGGTCATCTCCTTCTCAACCAAGACATTTGCTCACTTCAGACCAGTCATAAACACATAATATATATACATATACACTTACGTAACAGTGAGACTTGACAATTATAGCAGAGACTGGACGATACATGCTGTGATATGGTCGCCTGTACTCTGCATGCCCAGACATGAGCTCAAACTGTCTCGTTACAACATCTCTGACCTAGATAGACCCATAATAGATGTCATTCTATGCAGTCCACATCACAAATATTACGACTTTATTGAACAAGGATTTTACGTGGGGAAAAGAAGAGTGGTGGTGGGGAATGGGAGTATGTTGAACTACTCTAACGTAGGGACTGTTCCATACTCTACAAAGCAAAGCAAACCCAACATGAATCTTCTCTTGGTTCTCTCTTGTTCTTTTTCTTCATCTGTTCAACTATGTATCAGGAAATCTTCAGTAGAAGACAAAAATACTTAAAAGAGAACTACAAAAGTACACCAATACCAAGGGAAAACTGGTCAACATTTAGGTCGGATGAGGACTGTCTTTAAGGATCAGGAAGTGGCAGCAGGATGATGAGGTAAACTGATACACAGAGGGATGTTGGGGACACTCAGTGTCACTATCTACACAAGTAAATGTCATCTGAGGATGAATTAAAGGCCAAGCTGGGGGTAAAAAAGATTATGATTTAATACAGGCATTGTACACCTGCAAACACTGATGTCTTCCTGTGCATACACACCCCAGAAACACACACAGTCACATCAGTCTCGGGGACCTGACCACCTCCCTCTGGCCCTGGTTTTGTGTTTTTATCTTGTTCATAATGACACAAGAGAATGGATACAAAGATGAAAACCAAGAGGGGGGCATCCTGCCTTCACCTATTCTGTTTTTATTTTTCATCTGTGTCCGAGTGGTTGAGTGGAGAAGAATGGCCCTGGTACTTATTTTAATGCATTTTTAAAAAATCCATCCTCCCTACAAAGTTATTTATGGTCCAGAACAGCTGCTAGAATGAATACATTGAGCATTATAAACACTCATGGAGGATATTTTAGCATCTTCCATTTGTAATCTGTCCTCACGTGTAAGGCCAAGGTGGTTATGAGAAAAATGTTCCATCACGCCTGGGCAGCTTTACTAATGCTCTACATTTTCCATAAAAAACAGATGTTGGACACCTTGATAATCCAAGCCAAGATACTATTTTTCCTAATATAATATACAATCTAACATATCACGCTTGATATCTTAAACAAATTATTCTATACTGGACAGCAAAGAACCTGTTGAAAAATATCTGGTGGTTCACAGGAGTCTTACGTCGTATTGGCGGTTTTGGCATCATGGTGGAAATGTCCTGGGACCAGTAGAGCGGGACTGAACCTCGCACCTGGACGTATGAGGAGTAACTTCCTGCTATGAAAGACATAACTGAGGCATCATGGACGATCTGTTCGGTCTCAACCTCGTTAGCCACGTCCCCCTGGAAAGAACAGAGAAACACAAAGAAGCTATCAAAAAGGTTAAAAAAAAAAATCAATCATATTACACGATCTTCATCAACACATGGTGTCTGCCAAATTGTCATGGAATAGATGTGCAGATTTCAAACACCTAGTTTGAATCCTGATCAGTTCCATCTGCAGGTGAAGATCATGTGATATGATCAAAAGCTCCAGAACAGATACTGAACTGCTGATACCAAGGACAATAATCAACTTTGAACGGCTTACAGAAACACCAAAAGCAACAGAGCCATTGTTGTTAAACATGGGCCTTTCCTGCAACTGTCTGTTGTGATAAAGGAAAATCAGACAGCACGCTACAATTAAATAATTACTATTGTGTTGAACACAATACCAGGACGCTGTGAAAACGGTGCCAAACCTAATCTCTGGACAGCAGTCCAAATGGAAAGAGGAAATCTGTTTGTTCCTACAGTTTCCCCTGCCACGCACCCACATAGACACTTGCGTATACTCAAGAAAGAAGCAACAGGTCAAATTAACCCCCTGTGATCAACCTGAGTCATCTCAATTATCCTGGTGGTCCTCAGTACTGCCTCCACTATCTATTCTTCTCTGTTGCCTCGGCAACTGCTGTACCTCGCAGTTGGCTCCTCTTTTGAGGAAGCGGGTCCCGGCAAATTTGCTGGAGCGTCTGGCAATGAGGGTGATGTAAACCGGTCGGCCGTAGATCAGAAGTTCTGTAGTTGATGGGTAAAGGAGGAATAATAATAATGATAATGATAATAATAATAATAATAATAATAATAATAATAATAATAATAATAATAATAATAATAATAATAATAATAAATATATATTTAAAAAAATATATTAAATAAAAAAATATTTACATTTTTGTAGTCCGCTAGTACTTTCCACTCTACCCAGTCTTGTGTTGGCCTCACTGACAATTGAATATTTATGAAGCATCTTAAATTAGGGAAACGTGAACATGAATATTTAAAAAATATTTTTAGTCAACTCAGGGAATACCATAATTCAATATAAATGCAACTCTTTCATCCCATTTTCCTCAGGTTTAAATAAAAGTTCTAAGACTTCTTCTATGCACACAAAAAGTTTATTTTTCTCAATTTCTCAAATTCTCTTCTCAAATTTGTTAAAAATTCATGTTTCATTTCTGTCCTGTCCTAGTGGTCCATGTCACATACACCCATGTCGGATCATTATACTAACAAAGTCACCTGTGATCACGCGATGATGTAGTGGGCACACCCCAATATAAAATCCCACTGTCACCATGCAATCTGCTCCTACAGAATCTTCTGAGTGTACATACAAGTAGTTTTAGATCCTTTACTTCCACTCGTGAAAAGGAGCAAACCAAAAGTGTTGCATTCTGTTGAGTGCACACAGAGCAGTGTGCACTCAACAGAAATAAGAATGCACTTTTGGTTAGCACTGTCGCTTCACAGCAATAAGGTTCCTGGTTCGAACCTCGGCTGGGGCCTTTCTGTTTGGATGTTCTCCCTGTGTCTGTGTGGGTTCTCTCTGGGTACTCCGCCTTCCTCCCACAGTCCAAATACACGCACTTAACAGGTTAATTGGTGACTATAAACTGGCTGTAGGTGTGAATGTGAGTGTGAATGGTTGTTTGTCTCTATGTGCCCTGTGATGAGCTCGCGACTTGTCCAGGGTGTACCCTGCCTCTCATCCAAAGTCAGCTGGGATAGACTCCAGCCCCACCGTGACGCTGATGAGGAGAAGTGATTACAGATGATGGATGGATATTATTATTTATTGTAAGATATTTTATCATTATCTAAAGTGTGAACAATCTGGAAAAAAAACTATTCACTAACAAAAAATGAATAAACTTATAGAAGTTCTTGATTTTTATTGCTTTTTTTCCCCGCCTGCTTTATCTGCTACAATTTTTTTCATTTACTCTATCCGCTGGGTGTCTTCTTATTGCACCCACGACTTCTCTCATACTCTTAGAAAAACAGTACTGAAGGCCAAACAGATTCCAGGAATTTTGTCATTGTGTGACAGCACGTGGCCTGATAGGAGACACAACAGTGTTGATTGCAGCACTGTAAAGTGCACATGGGTTTATCAGTCTGCTGCAAGAGAAAAACACAAAATCTAGTGTAAAATTACTGATAAAAACATATCTATTTAACTGAAAGGTGTTACACAGCAGCATATTTTACACTGCTTAATGTGATTTATGCAAAGGAGACTTGATGGTAAATGATTAAAAAATCTGAAACCTGAACCTAAGGCAGACTTTAATCATAATAAATCAGACTGTTTACTCAAGTAGTTAAGCCCAAAGCCTCTCTGCAGCAGTAACCCATGCATTAATACTACAAAAGCTTCTCAAAAAATCCAGAGGAAATTATTAATGTAGAGCCTAGTACTAGCCTAATACCAATGGCTGGTAATGGTTTGTGTCTAGGCAAAAAGTTCAAATCAAAAGCTACAGTAGAACTGAAATGACAGACAAAAAAATCTGTGTATGCATGTACAAACGTGATCTGGCTTCAATCCAGAACAGAAAACGTGTAGCTCAAACACACACAATGCTTCTGCTATTCTCTGCAAGAGGTATAACAGATGGAGTGATTATACAAGTGGCAGTGTTTACATACCTGATAACCATCGCCTAATTGTCATAATACTTGTTTTGCTAAAGGCCTAAAAAACACCCTCACAAATTGCTTCGGCAGTTTCACGGTGAGTCATACACTAGCTCACAGTGCAATCCACGTGCTCTGATGGAGGCCATGCACAGTTCAACAACTGATGCTGAGGCTGGGAGATGAGGGGGAGTGCAGACAAAGGACAACACTGTGAGAGATACAGTTGCGCGATCGATCAAATCAATCATTGTCAAAACACACATTTGTTTTTTGCAAAACCCAAAGCAACAAGTGCATTAAATTAAAATTAAAAATTAAAAAGTACATGGCGACAGTCAAACAAAAACCAGACTGACTTGACAATACCCAAAGGATACTGGACTGGCCACAAAAGCCGTGGATTATATACATGAGCCAGTCGTGATGCACTATGTCCTTGACTCGTTCCAGCAGCTTCCCGTTCCACACGTACTTGTAGTACGGCTCATTCTGGAGGCCGTAAACCACTGTGGCGGAAGAGAGGGAACACATAAAAAAACCTCTGGATCATTTTACTGGGTCAGACGAAATTATCAGTTAGAAAGCAACACGTGGAAAAAAGCTTTGGCGACACAGGCTGTGGAACAAGAGCTGATTTACAAAGATTTAGATTCAATTTTCGTACATGGGATTCATCTTCTGTTATATTACAATACACATCAGCTAAGGGAAGTTATTTTTCACTGAAATGTCTTGTACTTCATTGACTTCATCAAAACAGGCAAACCTGCACAACAGTTAAGTGATGCATCAATTAATTCAATCGGTGACTCTCCACTTTTTATGGGAATTAATAGCAACAGGGGAAAAAAAAAAAACACTATGCCAACATTATCTCTAATTTATTATGTGAACAGGCCTTTTCTCTACAAAGGCAAAAGTAGCTTTGCCACCAGAATTATACATATTTGGTCAACATTCCATATATAAGGAATTATTATGCCAAATATGTTTTAACACTGTAATAACAACAAAACAGAGCTAAACGCTATAGAGTACTTTATTGATTTCTTGATATTGTATTAATTTTGTGTGTTGTTCTTGCATTTTTTTCTTGCATACCATACAACAATCCAAAGGTAGAGTGCAATTTACAGTTTGAATACTATGCAGGTTGTATGGCAGTGATTTTTGGGGTAAAATAAGCAGCCTAAAAACACACAATTACAGCCTTCAAATATGTTACACAGTTCGAAAGCCAGATATTCAAGTGCTGTCTGAGCTTCTAGCTCACTCTCTTTCAGAAGTCCCCCCATCCTCATGTTGCTCATCAGCCACCGCAACCCATTTCCAGCAGCTCCATAGGTTTGCCAGCAGAACATACAAAAGGAATATAGGGGCTCTTGATTAACTTCACTCACCTTGAGTAGGCAAACCCTCATCTTCAAAGATGTCAAAGCTGTCCTGCTTGCTCTGTGTTTGTACCTCTTCTTCTGAGGATGATGGTGATGACCAGAGTTCATAAGGCCTCTGCAGCAAAGTGAGGTTGTACTGTAGCGAATGGCTCAGGTCATAGCTGTAGCTGCAAGGCACAACGGCAATAAGATTTGAAACAGGTACAGCCTGTACTGTCCCATAATGAATTTAAGATGTGGCCAAACTACAAAAATAGACTATAAAAAACTATTTCAACACACATTGTACAATCGGAAACATCATGTCAGACAAGACTGACTAAAACTACCGGGGTTTCTTAGACTAAACATGGATGCACTGAAACATTCAGGGTCTTTAAGCTGCGTGCAGAGGCCATGTGACGTCCAAGGGCACCCTTGCCAAGATAGAAAACAGAAAAAACGAATGTCACATAAACTAAAGCCATTTTTAGATGTTTCTAGGCCTCATCTGAGCTCTCATCACACATGGTCAGCCTTGTGTTTAGTTTAGCTTTTCTTATTCTGTACTTTATTTATTTATTCCTTCTCCCTTCTACTATTTAACAATCAGACCTAAAAAGTTTTAAAATGCATTAGTAATGCAAAAATATTAAAAACAAACAAACAAACAAACAAACAAACAAAATCATGGAAGGCAGGTCCAGCTAGCCTCCTTCGTTTATAGATAATCTTATTAGTGATTCAGTAATAATTGACACTGTAAGCAATGTTTTTTTGTGGGGAAATTTGGATTTATCTTACCTGAAGTAGAAATTGCTGGATAGGTCCACATTCTGAAAGATGCGCACGTATCTAGCAGAACAAAAAGATGGTCAGTAAAACACATATCTGAAAGAAAGAAATCTATAGAGGCAAATTATTAATAGGGCTTTATATTAGATTGTCAACATGATTCTGTTCACTGTACACAGAATTATTAATGTGAATATGATGCAAGATCAGTCAGAGTGGAACTGATCCATTGTTACTGATGTGAAGTCCACCTGTGTTTTTCTGGCTTTGGCAAGTCAAAATGTTCCTAAACTAGACAGTACCTTGCTTCATCAGGGTGTGTAACCCTGACAGAATCATTTGGGATGTAGATCATGCTGGTGTCTTCAATTTTGTAGATGGAGTGGCCACCAATGTCCGCCATCTTTCTACGCTTGGTGATCAACACAATGTAGTACCCTTCAAGGAATCGTACAAACCCTACCAGGAAAAAAAAACATACCATTTTAAAATAGAATAAATCAAAAGCAACTTTTTTTAAGGGATGTAGGTCAACCTTTCCGCTGCATGTAAATCAGTTACAGCTTTGACAATGCAAACAAGTGAACAACAACATTTGTGGAGGTGGATCATGAGTGTTTGTGTGTCATAATTTGCTATTACCTAATTAATTTAATTCATTTAGTCTTACATAAGTAAAATCTTTCATGACCCAGAAAGCATCATGTAACATAATTCATGATTTGCTTTCAGCTTTTTATGGGCTATTTTCTCATAGGTGACATTCAATACATAATAGATGGCCGTGGATGATGTTTGTGTGTGAGTCAGTCTGGAAATTATTAGTAATATTTACCTCGTCAAGGCAAATGTACTACTGCTAAAACTAATCTGCTGACAGATAAACTGTGTCCCACAAATGCAGTTCTATAACTGAATAAGACGTCCTTGTACATAAGGACTTTTTAGAATTGCAGATGGCCTAGTAACATTGTGCTGCAAGCTGATATTCATATTACGTTTCAACATACAAAGAGTACATAAACAACCAATTACATAAATATATAAACTGGTCAAATAAGTCATCCCAGCCTCTAACTTAAGCTTTTTTAATATGTCTAAATACTAACTACCAAACTACCATGGTACTGCTATAAGTTGATGATTTTTTAAAATATATTTCCATTCCATATTTTTATTCCTGTCTGAATTTTTATCAGTGTTTAACATGGCAAAAATGTTCCATGTGGTCATACTGGCTTTTGTCCTAATGCATTTATTGCATGTACAGAAGTTTCATAAGCTGTAGGACTACTCCTGTTTGGATGTTGTTTTCTAACTACGAAAATATTCTGCTAAATTGAGTGTTACATAATACATACTTCAATCATTTGTTCACAATCATTAATTCCCACTGATATACCTGTTTATCTGTTAAGGACCAATTACACTCCCATTTGCCAAAGAGCATCCACAAAGTACAGGAAACAATGAAGAGCAGCATGGTAACATTGCTTAAAAAGGATTAAAACAACTCCAAATGTGTAAGGGACCTGTCCTCTGTAGGCTCCACTAGGCTGAAGATGACTTAATTTGAGACAGAGTGGTTTTTAGATATCCTTTATCTGAGTGGTTCAAGTGTTAGTCAGTCTATCCAAATTTGCAGAAATTAGCTATTTTTCACAATGACAATCAACTAAGACTGCGAGCTTGTATAAGAGCATATTATTCTTCAACAGCCCACTTTCACTTGTGACTTTGCTGCGGACAATTCCTACATTAGTTCACTGTGTTTCTTCCTGTCAAAGATGGGTCAGACTGACAAAACTGGCAGATGAAAGAGAATAAAAATATACTTACAATAATGGTACTCATTACATACAGTAATAAGAAATGTGGCAGGCAAAGGGGCTCTCAGGATACACTGTACCCTACATGACTGTATCACTCTTTTATTCCATTTTACACAGTGACTTTGGCAAAGAGTGGCTTGTGAACAAAGGTGGCATTAAGGTACAATGGGGGGAAAAAAAGCATCTCATTTATTCAGGCAGACGTCAAAGTCACAATCTGTCTGTGTCAGTGTGACCGACCCATGTACAGCCTCAATGAAGATTCTGAATTACCTTAGATGTCTTACTATTATGCCCCAAAAGGGCCTTGCCAATATTAGTTAACAATTGATAATATCCATCTTTGCCAGAAATGGAAATGTATACAGCTCCATTCACAAAAACCAACACATACATTATTTTCAGCTACACAAGTGGTGTGGCTCAGTGAATGGCAATGTCAGTCAGTCAGTCAGTCGTCAATCGACCACTTTGATCCAGACTGAAATGTCTCCACAACTAGTGAATGGACTGCCATAAAATTTTACAGATATTCATGACCTCCAGAGGACGAACCCAACACTTCTTTGCCTCTAACATTCCCCCAGACACCACTGTAGCTGTGTTTGTGATTTTAAAACTTACATAGTGAACATGTGTTAAAGTGTGTGTTAAAGTTAGCTGTTAGTTCAAAACATCACTGTGCGCAATTGTGGGCTCACATAGCATGGCTGTAGACTCTGTTTAACATAGCAGATGTCATGGACTAGGACCCATGGCATCTTAAGATATAAAAGGCTCATTCTACAGTAAGCATTTCTGCCCTTCATGTAAATAGAGCCACCTAAATCTTACACACTGGGCCTTAAATTACACACATGTATGCAAAATGTATGACACTTTGTTAAAAGTGATTAATCCATCAAAATCCAGTGTCCACGATTGTTTCCTCACAAACGGATGTTTATCGACAATCAATAATCCGTCCTGCATCAGAGAAACAGACATTTAAGGGTTAATTGTCAAGGATCAGTGATGACAGTTGCTGATTAAATCACCCACAAAGGTTCAGGATCAGGTTCTTCTGCTGTGTGTATCAGAATGTGTGTAAAATCAAATGTAGGTCAGGACCTATATACGTAACACTCAAAGCTCTGCAGCACAAATGACTTTTCACACAGCAACAGGGGTGGACAGTTCTGATGTAATGAACCTCTGGCTCTCATGGAGCAGACAGACAGAACAAGTGGACCTGAGAAAATGAAAGTGAGTGTGTTTTTGTGTAATGGGTTACGTAAAGGGACACTATTACTTTTTTTAATAAACCTTATGATCGTATAAGCTCAGACACAGAGGAAATTAGCTTTTTTTTTTAACTCTCCAAAATTAATCAAGAATTACTTATTAAGTGTTTTTAATTACATTTCTTGCACAGCTTTTTCAACATTAATAGATGCGTTGAAATTAAAAAGTATTGAGATTAATTTCAAGTAATAGTTTATACTGTATTCAGTGCCTATAAAAAGTATTCAGCCCATGATAGTTTTCATGTGCTATTACTTCACAACACTGAATATGAGGAGATTTCATGTGGCTTCTTGACACTGATCAACAGAAAAAGACCCTTTAATGCTCAAGTGAGAACAAACTCTACTAAATAATAGAAATTAATTGCAAAGTAAAACTATTTTGTATTACTATTACATTTATAGGCAGTTACAAGCAAGTCTAATGTGTCTTTTCACCTGATTTTCTACAAAAATAAAGAGAAAGTAATAAAAAAGCTTCTTACTGCTTCTGAATACCACTGAAATTATTATTTGAAACCTGAAAATTGAACATTATAAGCTGCACAAAGGTAGTAGTAGTAGTGGTAGCAGCGCTATATTGAAGAGAATTACATTATACTGGCAGGTGTTCCTCTTTTTTTCCCCTAACTTCATCAGTTAATATGCAAAACCAGGTCAATGCACACAGCGGTGGAATTAATGTTTTGGAGAGAAGGTACATGTTGCTATTATTGTGCCCCACAATGGTTGCTGCTATGCCAGTGAGGAAGATAGTGGTGGGACTGTACTCACCCACAATGCCAAAGGCTGAGACAGCCCTGGACAGGCCAGATGAACCCTTTTGGCCAATCTTGGTGCGGTTGCCGAGGTCCAGGCGGCCTAGCAACTCCCGAACCTCTTGCTGGTTGTACACATGCTACAGACAAATTCACACGCAGAGATATATATTCATAAACAGTATATACATGAATAGATGTGTAAGCGGTTTCTGTCTTCTTCTGTCTCCAGCTTTAAAACTGCTCTCCTCCACTCCTTTATCACATTCTCAAGCATTCACACTGTGATTACACCATATTCTACTATGCCAGTCAAATGTAAAACAAACATGGTTGCCTGAGGTATAATATTTGCAAGAATGAAAGCGTGGGGTGATGGATATTTAGTCATGGATGTTTCATAATAACAAACACATAATCATAATCACCCACAACACAAACAAACAAATCAACTCCCAGCTCATAGATCCTGGTAATGAGTAGTGGAGAAGAAAAGGAGGTGCGCTCAGCACTCATCAGCTAAGCTGTCATCTACAATACACTGGTGACAGGCTGAGTGATTGTACAATTTTACTCCAAGTGTACTGTACTGTATTACATAAGCATATACATTAGCACTATACTAACTGTGGTGGAAACTCTGCATTTACCTTATCATCAATTATGACCAGGTCCTTGGGTTCTGTGCGGTCAATCTTCAGGACTCTGTGTTTGGTCTGTGCCTGATTGGTCCCAACCAAAAAGTACCTCTGGAAAGAAAACATACATGTAAAAGTATGAATGCAGTTCTTGAGTGATTACATAGCATTTTGTGGATACTTGTTTTCAGCACAAGGAGCTTTCACATGGATGACATTAGATCAAATTCAGTCTTTCTATAAAAAAAAGTTTTTGAGAGTATGCAGTAGGATAATACATTTTCAACAGACATAGACAAGCCATCTTCTACAGTAGAGTCCTATTGTTAAAGGTTCACTTTCTTTAGGCCTTTTTTTCCCCCAATAATGTGCAACATTTTCTCGCCACACTGAGCAGCCCAAAAAGAAATTGATGTATCAGAGGCCTGTGAAATTACACACCAGAAGAATCCAAAGCAGATATGCTTCATATAATCACACATGAGAATATATGATTATATGAAAAACATAATATAATGATGTATGAGAATATATGCTGGAGCACATAATCAATCATAAGGCTACATTCAAATATGTTCTCAAATTTGTGTCCTTCTTATATGACTTTTTCTTTTGAGTCATTATTTCTCTCACAGTGGGTTGCAAGATGGCTTAAGATCTTCTGTCCACTTCTGTTAAATTGGAACACCATGTATCAGTACAGTCCGAAACCATTAGAGCCATTTTGTCCTGTTCCGCACGTCCGAGGCGTTCACACGGAGCTTTCTTTGTCCACAATAGTTACAGTCAGTTTATCCACGGTTTAGTAAAATGGGCTGCCAGAGGTTATGATAACTTAACTGTTACAAATGTTTCCTACCTTACTGCACATGCACATATTTGCACCAAATTTACACAAAATAATGAAGCCCAAAATGATATTTATTTGTAATACTGTCAAACAAAATGAAATTATTCTGTCTAGACAATTACAATGCAAAGCTTTAATAGTCAGTAGAATGGGGTAGCAAATCATCACTAACACTCTTTTGCTGCCATCTAGTGTTTGTTGAAGTGACCACAAACCTACAGGAGTTCTCCATCCTTCTCCACCCTCATGTTTTCATCTGTGAACTTTTATTTTTAACGATAGACATAGTTTAAGCATAGCTTTCTTACATCAGTACAATTATGATCAGGATATATTTCAGCAGGAGCAATGTCAGCGATTTAAACACCTATACACTCATACTGGTTACTGTGTCCTGAATCCGAGCTGGGGAAGACGGTGGGTGTGCTGAGTAGTTTCTAGCCCCAGTTTGTGTCTTTTATGCATTATCATTACAGCACAGACACAAACTGTGGCTAAGTAGTCCCAAGCAGAAAAGGCGTGGACCTGAATGAATATAAATCAGCCTGCAGATAAAGAACAGGCATGCTCACTTCTTCCCCTTTCATGTCCTGTTCTTTCAATCTGCTCCTGGCCTCTTGTAGTATGTACTAATATTTACCAGGATGCACAGGACAGCTTGAAAGCAACTTTAACATGATGTTGGCTACTTGCTACAAATGAACAGACTGAACAAAAGTTCTGGAAATGATGACGACACAGTGATAATAACAGCATGATCATCATGACAGACTTACAGCTCTGGTTTCATACAGAACCATCCTCTGGATCCCACTGATGATACCGGCTGACTGAGGCATGTTTGTCTCTGTATTCTCCAAACAAACACAGATGAGACAACAGCAGAGCTGCAAAGCATATAAAACACAATATGTAAATACACTACTAAAAGACAGTCACTGTGTGTCCATCTTATTTTGACTCTCAGCCTTTCATAGCTAACGTTACTCACCAATAATTCAGCTAGCCTAGCTGCGTTAGCCACTAATAACTCCTGAGGATGATAATGTGCATCTCTTCTAGGAGACAAAACAACTTCTTAGGACATTTACAATGAAATAAATACGTCTGTAAGGTTAACCGGCCCAAGTATTTACGGCTAACACATAGCAGAGCCGACAGCAACATGAATTTGTTTGAGTCAGGTGACTGTCACAACTGAGCGAGCGCATGTCAACACTGGTACGGTGCCTCGCACAGTCAGAAAGCTAGAAGGGCTGAAAAGGCGATTCATAAAAGCCGCTTTGAGTGCTCGTTTTTGCTTTGTTAGCCACTATAGATATTTATACAGTTTTATAACTCAGATTATATACAACAAAAAAACATATTTACAAGCCACAAAGTAGCTAGTGGTAGTATTAGCTAGGTGAAAACTGGACCCCAGTTAGTTTGGTGGTTGCTATGGTAACCGTATTCCTTGACTATTAACCTTGGATAGCTGACGTTGGGTTAGGATACTTACAGCTAGGTTAATGCTAGTTAACAATCGACGATAAAAAAGCTAAAAAATATAATAATGCCACAAAGCAGCGGTAAGTAAACTTTTGCTGAAATGTGACAGCAGTTACCTGTGGATAATTAATTTTTTTTAAATGTTTTTTCTATCGGCACTTAAGCAGGTTGACGTTATGTCTGGTCGTCTCATGTGTTACTACAAAAGACCGACAGTTTGTTAGCACTGTTTCTGTTTGTGACTTTTAATTGTGCACTTATATGTTAAATGATCTCAAATAGATCGTTTTGTGGACAACCTGATAGAGGATGAAGCAGAGAGGGAGACTCTTCTTGCCAAACCAACCTGCTTCATTATAGTTGGAAGACCGGTAATTTATCAAATGTATTTATTTATCACTAACATACAGTACTTAACAAAGTCAGAAATGGTGTCCAAGAGCTAGCTGCACACATATCCATAAACCTACACGTTGGTCTGTATGAAAACACACAAACGACATTTCCTTTTCCTCTTTCACTTCTTCATTTATCACCAACCAGCACAAAACATTAAATGCTGTATGTTTTGTCTGGTGATAAGGCTAAAAATCCATGCAGCATGAAGCTATTGTGTCAAAAAGTAAACACAGTGAGTAACAAGCTTGTGTTAGTGTCATTTGTAAATATTATATAGAGAATTTAGTGGCAAATAAAGTCAATAATGTTATTAGAGTGTACAAGGGTGTAACACTGAACAGTGTGATATAATCATTTCTCAGTCTCCACTTAATCAGTTCAGAGTGTTGCCACCAGCCCCCACAATTGAACCAGACACACCCAAGCACGTTATTTGTGATACCTTCCATGTCTATTATCATTATGTCATTTTTTTGTGGCAGGGTGTTGGTAAATCCACCTTGGCCAAAAGAATCGCAGAGTCCTGGAAATGTATCTTAATTGATGGTATGTACGATTGCGGTCTTTCTGATCTTTGGCCCAGCATAATTTAGATATTTCTAACCAGGTTTTATAATATTTCAGACACAGATCTGCTAGACACACACATTAAAAATAAAACAAAGGAAGGCACAGAGGTGAGTATCATTTTTTTCTTCAGAAAGGTTTACTATTCTCCGTGTCATATGTTTTCCATATATTTAATGGTCTATAAATTGTCTTTTCTGACCATTTTAGCTCTTGAAAATCTTATCTGGAGGGAGAAGTATACCAGAAGATATGGTGCTCCAGCTGATTCTTGCCAGGCTTAACTCTCCAGATGTACAGCACTATGGTAATTCATGTAGTTTGAAGTTTAGGCTATTTGATCAGCTTCAGCACAGTGATCATGTGTAGAAATTGCATAAATTTCACAACAACCTGCAATTCAAAGCACCACTATAGGAGCCCTGTCACTGCTTGTTCTTGATAATACATATGTTGTAATACAGGATATGTACTGAGCTGCCTGCCGTTCATGTCAGAAGAGTGTCTGAAGATTCATGAACAGATTGAGCTGATCAAAAACCTCAAACTAATGCCTGATTTCATCATCAACATCAAGGTTTACTCACATCCTTTATTACTGACTTGTGCATTGCATCAAGCTGCCATTGATCCGTTTTTTCAAGCAAAGTGTTTCCTTTTAAAAAAAAAAAGGTTTTAAACATATATGTCATATTCTGACAAAGAATCTGAGACTGGTTAGATGAGAACTTAAACACTCCCATCTTCTACCAGTGTGCAGACAAGGACCTAGTCCAAAGGCTGTCAGGCCTGAAGCAGCACCCAGAGACAGGGCAGCTGTATAACAGGGACCAGTGGCAATGTGAGGAGGTGTTTAACAAGAAAAAGGAAAACAAGGATGAGGAAGTAGAAGATGAGGAGGAGCAGGTATGACTCAAAAGAAAACACCTCTTCCCACTTGGTTTAACCTTTCCTGTTTGATTTTGCCCTTTCTTTTTCTTTTTTTGAGATTTCAACCTCACAAATTTAAAAATTTAATAAGAAATCTGTCCCATTATTACCCATTATTTCCTATTCACTTTTTTTGCTTGCAGGCTAGGGAAGAGGAACTCCAAAAGGATATTATTGACCAGATGGTGTGGACACCAGAGAATTTACCCAGAAATGCTTTTCTCAGAATCAACATGTACAAGAATACCATGCTCAGACCACTGGAGGTGAGCTATCAAGTGCTCGAGAAACTTAAACACATTAATTAGGAGTCAAATAAACATGTCACTCCCGAAAAATAATGCAGCTATTAGTTCGGCTAATCATTTAAAATTGAGTAATTTATTTGTTTTACATTATAAAATAAAATCTTTGTTCTTGATTACATGCAGTCATCTAGTACAGTGAATTTCAGACAGCTCTGATGGGGCAATCATGGTCATTGTTCTTACACACCAGAGTAAGTTTTGTCAGCTTTGGATTAGTGCAGACAGAGACTTTGTGTTTGTGTAAAAGTCCGACCCTTGTTTAGAAAGCCCCCAGTATGATGATATTAATAAAATATTAAAATGTTTGATTTGGGGCCATTTCAAATTTGGCTTTTGGTCTTTATTCTGGCACCCAGATCACATTAGCATTACTTTACAAATTTCAAATCAGAGTGATGACATGTATCATTCCACCATGTTTTGAAAACATTTAAATTAAATTAAATTAAATTAAATTAAATTAAATTAAATTAAATTAAATTAAATTAACAGAAACTTTTTTAGAGCCAATAATTTGTAAATTAATTGATATTTCTTTCAGGACTACATGACAAATCACAGCATTCTCTACCTGTTGGAGCTGGATGGAAACAACACACCTGAAGAGCTGCACTCAGTAAAGACACTACAACAGTATAATAAAGAATAAAAAATCACATCATCAAATGCCTTATAATATGCTGCTGAATTGTTTGTTTTATCATTATTGTAAGTTTTTAATTACTAGCAAATGTTAGTCTGGTGCTGGCTTAAATGTCAGCCTAAATGTGCACATTGTACCACCTCTGTATTCTGTGACTTTAGTTTGTTGATTGTTTTCTCTCTAGTCTGTAATGTCCCGTCTTGGATCCATGGCAATAAAGCGTGTCTCCATTCCAGTCCTCCTCCAACAGACAGATGAAGAAGATTTGCCATCAGACATTGAGACGGTCTGGCATTGATGACCATATTCATATTTTATTTCAAATCACAACCTCAACTGACTAGTATAAACCTACATATGAGCTATAAACGCACAGGTGATGCTGATGCAAAAATATGTAACAAGAAGTAGTTTAAACCTGACCATCTTTTTTTCCAGGAGGACCTACTGAGAAATATGTCCTCCTGCAGGACAGTTGCCCCTGGCTTCAGATGGAAAAGGAGCCGCTGGGGCCGAATTTGTCCTGTTGCCCTGAAAGAGGGTAAGATCATTCCTGGCAAGCCTGAATTATGTGTGGGGTAAGTGATCGTTTATGGGCTATAACCAGGTGATGAATCTATCCAATAGTTTCAGGTGAGGCTGGTTGAAAATATCAACCAACTCTCGTTTCAATCCATGTGCAGCTTCCAGGACAAACTGTACATCCTCTCATCTCAGGAGGCCTACCAGAAGTTTCTCACAAACCCCAGACGGTACTTACTTCCTCCAATGCCCAGGCCTCCTTGCAAAGTTTCCATCATTGGACCTCCACAGGCAGGAAAGAGCACTCTATGTAAACTTCTAGCCCAGCACTACAATGCATTAGTGCTTGACATGGAGGTATTGATGCAGCCGGTTCTGGCCAAGGTTGAACAGGAGAGGCTTGACAAAATCAAAGAAGAGACAACACAGGTTGCTATAGAGAAAATCAAGATGAAGGTGGAGCAGGATGGTGGAAAGAATTTAGGCAAGTTAAGCTTTGTTGTTGTTGATGATGATATTCACTATGACCTGTACATTTTTTTTCTATGTAGAGTAAGAGCCAACAAAATTATTTTTGAGATGTCTGTAACAAAATGTACCCAAAATATCAGACATTTAAATTGTATGTTTTGAACATGTGACTTACTGTCATACAAAAGCATTTCTACTCTGATATTTTATTTCATCAGATGAAACCACTTCTGTAGAAGGTAAGACATTCAAATATTCTCTTGGTCTTAGTCAAGCACAAACACATGTAGGCAAACAGATATGGATAAATTACCCACTTAAAAAAAACTTTCATATACAGTATAGTTCTGGGCAGTTTATAGGCTACTGTATTTGTGTGCAAATGTTTTCTCCTGTTCTCAGTGACAGAGAATCATCCAGAGGTACAAGCCATGGTGCTCACTGCGCTGGAAGAAGCCAAACATATGAGCACATCTCCTGTCGGCCTGTATGCTAAGGTACTGGAGAAGCACACCAAAGAGGTATGTCAAATGCATGAGGTAGAATTTAGATGTACGGTACAAGTATGAACAGTTTGCAGTGGTGTGGCCAATCATTTTGATGTTACAGATTGAAGAGGCTGATGCTGATGCAGATGTCAGGACTGGCTTGGTGCTTGACAACTTTCCCAAGAACCTCCTCCAAACAAATGATTTACAGCAAGCAGAAATCCTGCCAGATGTCCTCTTCTATCTCAGAGACAGTGACGGGCATCAGGGTACGAAACATAGAATTGTTGCATGACAAATAAGTTGTTTTGTTTAAATATATAGACTGGAGTCTATATTTGAGCCCTGTCAGTGTTCATGTATCTTTGTACTTGGATGTTTGAACAGTTTTGAAGAGATTGTATGAGATGAACAAGGAGAGCGTGGACAAAGCAGTAAGGAAGAGGTTGCAGGATGAACAATCTGAGAAGGAGAAACAGGCCTTGTGAGTGCAGGTGCAATGATGCTGTACAATTGTTGTGGGTTGTTAAATCTGCAATGGATTGTTTGATACAGCTTTTGTGTTTGTGCTGAAATTCTCTCTATTTTAGAAACCAGAAGGCGCAAGTATCAGAGGCCGAACCGCAAACAAATCTAGAGACAGTTGTTGAAGAGACTGAAGGTAATATCTGTCTATGTATGGCAGCCTGAAGTCACAGAGGCACCCAGAACCAGTTGAGTTTGACCAGCATTGTTTTTAATGCATTCATTAATTTTCTTTGTAGAACATCCTGAACAATCTAACACCATCAGCCCTGCACATCCTGACATAATCAAACAGGAAGGTGAGACATTTTTGTGAATAGGTCTTTTTATTTCTCTCCATCGGTGTGCTATCAATATTAATTAGTTTGGGCAAATAGAAGTCAGAACTCATTTCTGTTTCAAAGAAAAGTAAATTTAAGTTTAATCCTGAAACTTTCATATCACACTGTATAGGAATTTTCACACTGGCCACAAATTGTCATTTAGATTCCCCATATCTTTTTTGTATTCATAAACCATATAGTATGTAAGCACCTTAAAAACACTGACAAAACACGAACTGACAAAACATTTTCCCTCCTTCTTTAACTCTCTCATTCTCCCTCTCCTCTCTGTGTTGCTCAAGCTGTGGTACTACCTGATCATTGGGAGTTGGGTTATCCAGATGGCCCAGAGATGAATGACTATAAACTGCAACTGCTACAGTTTGTGTCTGAATGGGAGCAAATGCAGTCCGCCTTAACTGTAGAAGTCTCAGTACTAGAGATTGGCAGCAAAACCCCTGAGAATCTGCTTCAAGAGATTGTCCTTCAGATGGAAAGTGAGTGTAACCCTGTCAATCATACTTTATCATAGCTACAACACAAACCTCGTGTCTTTTAATTAGTCAGAATGGACAGTACATTAATTTTATTTTTAAAATGTTTTTTGGTATTGAGACAAATATTTCTGTAATATGTGGCATATGTGTGTATTCTTCTAAACTCATTTTATTCAATTAAATCTATTTTATTAACCCAAAATTAAAATGTACTTATGACAAAAGTTTTTAAATTGATAACTATTGGTTCCCTTTTATTGTATGATCTTAAGAATCCTTTAAGTATGCGTCCTGGGAGCTTTCAGCGATGGACCTGGACGATGAGGCAGAGGATATTGAGGCCTTAGCTGAGCTGGAGAGAGCCGAGGCAGGCAGCACTGACAATGACACAGAGGAGGATGAAGTCAGTAAACACAGATATCTTTTAACCTTAACACCCCAGTCTGTGACTTTTTTTTTTACTTTATAAACTACTGGTTTATAATCATATTTATTACATTTTATTATAATTATTTATGATTAAGAGTAATACAAACAAACCCTGAACAGCATCTCCTTCCTTTCAATGAAAGCAGGAGGAAACAACACCGAAGAGATTATTAGGCGATACCCATCATTTCTGCCCCGTGGCCTTAAAAAACAACAATGTCCTGTGGCCCTGTACGGACGAAATTGCCGTCAAGTACCGTGAGAAGACCTTCTTCTTCTCTAGTCAAGAAGCCAGGGATTCCTTCCTCCATAACCCTGCACAGTTTGTTGCACAAACTGGGCCTCTCAAGGTACAAGCTGACAGGAGAAGACAAATAAAAATTCACAGAAACAAGGGAAAATAAGAATCTCTAATAAGTTTCTTATCGTCTTCTATCCAAGCCTCCTGCCCTGAGGATCTTTTTGCTCGGCACCCGTGGGTCAGGTAAGACCACTCAAGGTGAGTGGCTCGCCCAGCAGCTTGGCATCTTCCATATTCAGTTCAGGGAGCAACTCCAAATGCTCATCATGGCCAAGACAAAGATGCAGGTACCTCACGCTGATGAGGTAGCATCAGAGGAGTCTCTAGAGGACTTGGAGGCCCTAATAAAGGAAGCTAGGGGGGAGAACGAAAAGGAGACGGAGGATACGTCAACCATCATGAATGACATGGAGGTAAGCTTTGATAAACTTCCTCTCGAGCAAGATTTCCAGCATGATGGTGCTTCAAATTGTGGTGAAGTATGATATCTTGACACTGATTTATTTTGTACTTGCCTTTGTCCATCTACAGCAGGAAGTGATACTGACTGATGAGGAGAATGCCATCAAAGCCTACTTGTCTGATGGAGAGCCACTGAGTCAACAGATCCTGGATATGGTTATCAGACCATACTGGAAAGAGGAACCATACATGTAGTTGTACACACATACGCAAACACACACTGCCCGTCCTTACACCCTCCTTCAAAGAAAAGTTTGACATTTGGGAAAATGCACATATTTGCTGCCTTGCTGAGGATTATGTTGTACTACTCTCACATCTGTACAGTAAATATGAAGCTACTCGCTTTATGGGCAACTAACGTAGCTTATTATAAAGACTGGAAACAGGGTAAAGCCTAGCCTAGCCTGGCTTTATCTAAAGGTAACAAAACTTATCTACCAACACGTCTAAAGCTTAAGATAAATAAATAGATAAATATGGACATTGCACAGTACACATGTATTTGTCATCAAACATCAAGCAAGTGCAACAACACAAGACATAGTAGCCAACTAATATTACTAACATACCCTGCCTTTTAGGTCTACAGGTTTTATTTTGGAGGGCTTCCCCCACAATCCCGATGAGGTGCAGTACATGTTGCAGCGGCAGCTTTTTCCTGACCTTGTGGTAATCATGGCAGTGGAAGTTTCCGACGTTCAGAGCCGTCTGTTGCCAACATACCTGGAGAAGTGGTATGAGCGGCGCAACCGGCGTGAAGCACAGCTGACCCTTCTTCGTAATCTACGTAAGAAGAACCGGGTAAGCATGTGACAACTAGGTAGACTGATTTTCCTGCAAACTTTATTATCAAGCATTATTCCTGCTATCTGTCCTGTAGATGACTATAGACTGTGTGAGTATTTGGCACAATTATAGGTATCTCTTTGGTACAGGAGGAGAACATTGCCAAGAGAAGAGCTGAACTGATGGCAGAGCAAGCTGTTAAGGTCACCAGAACAAAGGTAAGGAAATTGTCATAACTGCTATCATCTCCTCTTTATCACTGCTTAACACACCATTCCTCCTATCATCAGGAGGAAGAAGACGATGAGGAGGATGAAGCTGCAGGCAACATAGAGGATGAGATAGAGGGCATGCTAGAGGACGAGTTTCCTCCAGAAGAAGATAATGAAGACATAGAGAATGAGGACACTGAGGAGGCAGCAACTGAGAGGCTGGAAATGGAGATTGAAGAGCGTTTTGTGACAGATGAAAACAGCCTTGGTCCTGTGACGGTACAAAGACACACATCCAGTGAAGGCCATTAACTAGGCAGACATGCATACTTTGTTTCCACACCCATATCATTTCTGGTATTATTTATTGATACTCCTACTACAAACATTTCACATTTTGATTCCAAGAACACATCATTTGATTTTACAGACACAAGTTAGACCTAGGGTAAAGCCAATGTGACTATGTGGTCAGCATAATGTATGTTCTCACAATGTAATTTACTTATGTATTCATTTATGTTGCTTTGTTTTATCATCAGGAGCTCCTGAGTGAACAAAACATACCCAAACTGTCAATTGGTGCATCTCGCAAGCTTCGGATCGTGCGGCATCAGCTTCTCAAGAAAATTCAGCCCCTGCTGATCAACAGGGAGTCACTCTTCCAAAAATGCCAACCCGTCTCATACAGCCTGGCACATACGCTGCTGCTCTCCTCTTACAAGCGCCACAGTGCCTTTGGCTGCTGGGACCCCATAAAGGTAGGCATAATTCAAGTAACTGTGTCTTGTTTAGCATATGTGGTATAAGGCCATGATTTCTTTTACTAAAGGTTCTAGAAGTACAAATAGTAGTACACCTTGTCTCTTTTGTGCTGATATGTTAATCAACAGAACTCTAACATATTGTTTTATTCACATACACTTTCATTGTACAGCAATACAAAGAGAGAGATTTGATCCAGCCTCTGCAGTGGCCTCTTAGTACCACACATCCCCTGATCTTCCATCAGTATATCTACTTCTTTGCATCTAAGGAGAATCGCAATGCATTTATGCTGAACCCCTTGAAATACCTTAGACAGCCACAGCCCACCCCGTCCCTTCCTGTTAAAATGGCTGTTATTGGACCACCTAAATCTGGAAAAACCACTGGTAAATCTCATGACAGCTGCAAAATGATCCACTCAAAGTTGTTTCTTTTGCACTTTCTGGAGGACTTTTCTCTCTCTTGTGTCTTTTATTCACACTCTCCATTTCTCTTTATCACTTTATCTCTCCAGTGGCACAGATCTTTGCTCAGAGATATGGCTTAGCCCGGCTATCCATCGGCAGTGTTATACGTAATGTTCTTGACAATCAGGAGCACACTGATCTGGCTCTCCAGATGAAAAAGCATCTCTCCCACGGACTCATTGTGCCTGATGAACTGGCTATTCAGTGTCTGGAGGTGGCGCTGATGAGTTCAGTCTGCAACAATCGAGGGTATGCCAGAGGCGTGTTTTCCATTTATCTGTTCAGAATTATTAAAGTTTCAAAACAAAAAATTGTATTCTTACATGGGACTGTCAAGAAATCTGCACATGCTTGAGTGTGTTTTGGTTTTTGAAACAATATTATCTGGTATTACAGGTACGTGTTGGATGGCTTTCCAGAGACACTTAGGCAGGCAGAGCTGATGGGGTCTCGGAGCATCATCCCCATGATAGTAGTTGAACTGGAGCTGGACACAGTAGAGGTGCTGAAGAGAGGCATTGTGGACAAGATGAAGCCCAACAAGTCAGAGAACACAGCAACAGCAGCGACAAATGATCTTTTTCTAAGAAATCATAAGTCTGAGAGCTGTTTAAAGTCATAAACTATTAACGTTAATGTAATAAAATGTCCTCTGTCTGCAGACCTCACCTAATGCACGACAGCTCTGAGATCCTCCACATTCGTAACTCCTGTTACAAACATGAAGTGGAGCATGTAAGGCAACACTTCCAGCAACAATATCAGAACTGGATCCTGCTTGATGGCTTAAAAAGCCAGTGGTGGATCTGGAACAGCATTATAAAGGAGGTCAGCATCAGCATGAAATATATCCACAGCTATCTGGAGAGGACAGGCAGCAGTAAGTAATAAAAGCTTATCAAAGCATCAGCTCAGCAAGGATTCATTTAATTACTTCTTTTCAATTTTTCAACTTCATATTTATCTCTCTTTAACTGCTCATAGCAGTTTGCACAAAATTGAACTCACAAATGCTATAAAAAGACAAATAAAAAGTAAATAAGAGTAAATCTAGATCACATGTATTACTTCATTCTTCACATGCATTTTATTTTGCAGGACGTGCAGCCTGCATCAACAGACTGTGCATCACACCCAAGGAACTGCAGTATCGGCTTGAGAGTTTGGCCAGTACTGCCCTGTCTGCCTAGCTCTACATTACCACCTGGTGGATTGTTCAGGAACTACAGCTTTAACTCACGCTGCTGAGTACAAGGGAAACTATTACAAGATGTGTGACAGTGACCACTTAGAGGTCAGTTTAGTGACGCTGCACTTTTAAAAGACATTTGCACACAGATGGTCATAAGAGCACGGAAATGTGTTCAAGCCAAATTAAGCTTATTATGATTCTTCTTTTCTGATATGCCAAATTCTGTGCATGATTTCTGTCATTGTCCATTTCCAACTGTGAAATGCAGGATAAACGAAATACATAACACATTTTTAAATGTACATTTATAATAGCTGATTCAACATGCAAATAAAATATGTTGATTGCAGCTGAAAGAATAATAACACTGTTATGTTGCTCTCTTCACCACAGCGCTTCCTGCTCACTCCAGATCGCTTTGTGGCACCTGGCTGCCCACATACTCTCCCACAAGCCCATCTGCTGCCAAGAAAGCTTACTGAGAGTGAGGTGAAGAACAAGTTCCCACAACAAGTTGAGATGAAGGGCTTCTGCCCAGTCACTTATCTGGATGGAAAGCAAAGGTACACCGTTATAAGTTTCAGATCGAACTCTATCTATTAGCTTGAAAAGTCACGTGCTCCTCGAGTCAAAACTCCAATTCTGACACATACATGTTCAGTCTCTCTTTTAACATGTCTTATGGATATATTTTCTAAAACTCAAAACAAAATAAGGTTTATTTGTCCGTAGATATGAAGCCCTAGTTCGAGGAAAGTTGGAATATGCTGTGGAATACAGAGAACGGATCTACATTTTTGAGACGAAGCAGAAACAAGACAAGTTTTTGAGGTGTGGAGCTATCTCTTTGTATATTTTATAAATGTTTTGTTATTCATGTTTTATTTTCACAAGGAGGTATTCAGTGGTATCATATCTTAAAAGTACTTTAAATTCATTCATTATTTTAAAGAAACTCTAGTGAGTTTGTAAAATTTGGTCTTGATATACCATCTGTCAAGGATTCCTGAAACCTATTGGGACCAGAAGGTGCCCACTAAAGTTCCTCCTCTTTGTGAGCCTGTACCCCTCACCTCCCTTCCAACATTGGGGTACCTGGAACAGGTCAGACAACACCTCAAACATATCTGAAAAACATTACAATATGCTGGAATAATGCTCTTTGGCATCTGCGTTGCTTTGAATTAAGTCTCTATTGTTTAGGGTGTGGCAGTAGCAGTCATCAAGGCCATGACAGCTGTTGGGTGTCTCAAACCAAAGTATCCCTTCCTGACTATACAAAGATCAGCACTCCTTTATGTAGCCTTCTATCTGAAAGGTAAGCAAGATGTAAAGAGTAAGAGTAGATGATCACTATTTTATTTATTGACTTACTGTTGCTTTGGTAAAGTTTTAGCCAACTAATGAATTAAATCTCATATTTTCACAGCCTTTAACCACAAGAGCTCGGACTACACCAGCCAAAAGTACAAAAAGAAGCTGGCCTTGTTTGAAGAGAACTGTGCACTCATTCCCTACCTGAGCTCAACAATGAGAGGGAACTACAAACCTCCCAGTGAACGTCCCATTGACTTTGAGTTCAAGCTGAATCGATTCCTGGCCTTGGGAGACTTGACGGGAACCAACAGTGTGCTTTAGCTGTGCCTGTTTTGAAACCTTGACTACAGCTCTTTTGTATTATGTGAAGAACTGTCCGACTACAAAAGTAAGCTGCTGTAAGAGTTTATTTTATCTTTCATATTTGTATATTCATCATTTTGCTTCTATGTGGGCTACTGAAGTGAGGGGGGTCCCTACGTTGTTGTGTAGTGAGCCCTTTCTATCCAGTCTGCAGTAGGTGCGGTGGGTGTTGGGGCGGAGGGCAGGGGGTGGGCCGTGGGTGTGGGGTGTTTTTATGTTTGTTTGTGTTTTTTTTAATGTTTTTATGTGAAGGACTTTGTGTTACGTGTATTGTATGAAAAGTGCTATACAAATAAAGTCTGATTGATAGGTGTACATTGCATGTTTCTGTCCTGGGTCCAAAAGGACTGATCATCAATAAATCCCCTTTTTCTATTGAAAAATGAGCAACTATCCATTGCTTGAAGGTCCAGTGTGTAGAATTTAGTTGCTTTTAGTGGACTAATCGCTGTATTGCAATCTCCTCACATCACCCTCACCTTCCTAGTGTAAAGGAGAAACAACACTTTAAGGACCCTGTTTAGAGTCAGTATTTGTTTTTTCTGTTCTGGGTTACTATAGAAACATGCTGTTTCAATATGGCTGCCTCCATGAAAGAGGACCCGCTCACCCTGTAGATATAAAAGGATAACTTTATAGTAACAAAAACAAAAAGATTCATATTTTCAGGTGATTATACATGATGAAAACATAGTTATGAATATTATATTCAATGTCTGCCTTATTCTGAAAATAAAGACCCCAAATTTATTTTCTTTATTTTTATTTTCTTTATCGTTTAAAATAATAATAAAAAATATATATAATATAATAATTTATTAAGTCATACTTCATACATTGTTTGTTATTTAATTTCGATTCCATATCCGACAACTATGTATTCCCAGTGAGGGCCTTTGTTTTTGCCTTTGTTGAGGTGTATCATCATATCATCATATATTAAAAGTCTTTCTCAGTGGTCTGTTTCATACTGTCATTTACGACACAGTCAGTAACAGCCACAGTGTGAGGACCTCCTGTATTCACGCGAGATTTCCCGCGGAGTAGTGGCGGGCGCGAATTCGATAAGTGGTCCTCCCCACTGCTGCCGACCAGCTGCTGTGTGCAGCTACCGTGAAGTAGGTAAGCAGCCGCTTCCGAACCAACCATAACAACCCGTGTGATTTGTTAATAACAAAACACGCCACCGCGCACGTAGCTTCTGTACAGCTAAATCGTTGTTAGCGTTTAAGCGTTTAGCGTATAAAACTAGCGTAGCCAGCTGAGCTAGTTTTGTAGCATGGCTAACTGACTGCTAACTAGCGTTGCTCTTTAGTTCACCTGTCGTCCAGTACTCTGACAGTTGGTTTCCGAAGGATATTAACTGTACACAATCTAACAAAACACAGCATACGTGGCGATCGCTAATCCATTTAGCTGTAGAGTTATTGTTTGAAGTTAAAGCAAGTTAACAGCTTGACACCGTGCTAGGAACTCTGTTGTGTGTGTGTGTTCACTTTCAGTTTCATTTTACTCTGAAAGTAGGTTAAGCTGTCCATGATGTCCAAAAGGAAGAGTACCACGGCCAGTGACAAGCCCCACAAACGGGCCAAAGCTTTGGAGGAGGAAGAAGTGGACGATGCAAACGTGTATGACAGCGACCAGGACGACCAGGACGATCAGCTACTGGGTAAACAGGTATGGACGGTCACTGCCAAGCAAGTCTGTGTTCCTACAGAGAAGTTCCAGCTGTTGCTCTTGGTTGATTCCCTGTGGTTGTTATGAAAAGAAACTCTACTTTTAAATCATATATGTGGGGATGTGTTGGAGAGAAGTGACATTAATAACTTGTGTTTAGGCACAATCTGCTGGTGAGGTGGTGAGTGATGCTGGGATCGTGGAGAGCATCACGCTGAAGAACTTCATGTGTCACTCTCTGCTGGGCCCCTTCACCTTTGGCTCGAATGTCAACTTTGTTGTCGGCAATAATGGAAGTGAGTGTAACCGCTTAACCTGCAAGGTATTTCAGGAGACTGGGCTGAGGAAGTATTCAGATATTTCAAACCCTGTGGCTGTTACTATGGCAACCGATGCCTTAAACTTAACTCAAACCTGTTTTATGGGAGGTTAATGTTATAGCTGTCTTGGCACAGGCTAAATAAAAAGTAAAAGATGTTGCTAACCTTAACCTTCGACAGTTGTACGTGCGCATTTGTTATGATGATATGACTTAGTAGCAAGTTGATAACTTTGCTAACACAGACAAACATCTAGCATTTGCAACAACAAAAGTTAAACAATAGGGTGTTATGCAGAAAGCCATTTATAGATGGAAGCTGGTATGTCACCTACAATGTGGTCTGAAGAGATGAACAGATAAAGTGCTCATATAGAAAATAGTTGTTTTTTTTAGTTACTAGGAAGCAAACTCTCAAAAATTTGTTTTTAAAATAGTTTAATGTTGTTAAACTTTATATTTTGGTACTTTTTATTTGGTTAACAATGTTTCACATTTACCTCAGACCTGTTTCAGGAAGATTGTAAGAGATCAGCACTGATACAATAAACTAATTAGTCATTACCTACAGTGTGATCTTGGTTTCATCAACTCCACACTGATCCACGACAAACCATCTTAGTTTTGTTTGTGCTGCTGGATTTTTCTTTTCTTTTTGTATAATATTTCGTCATACTATGTTTTTTTTTTTGTTTTTTTTTTTTATTTGAGCTGCTCTGTAGCCTAATCTTAATTAATGTGTTCTGTTCTTGACTTGTCACGTCTGTAGTTTTTAGTTACGCAGGTGCATTTATCATGAACGATCTCTTTAGCCCTAACTTGGATCTGTTAAACACAAGTCAGTCTTTTTACTTTAGGTTAATCTTCTTTCTGGAATATGCTTCGCTCTTTTGTGTCTGTCTTATGTTCCAGTTTGTTCTGTTGTTTATTGCAGTGTCTAAATATTTCTTAATGTGTACACATTGCTTGTGTGACAGGTGGGAAGAGTGCTGTTCTGACAGCCCTCATAGTTGCCTTAGGGGGAAATGCACAGGCCACAAACAGAGGATCGTCCCTAAAGGGTTTTGTGAAGGAAGGGGAAAGGTAAACTTGCAACACATCATGCATATTCTTTTTTTGTCACGCACTTTCTGAGACGGGTCATAGTTGAACTTAAAGGCCTGTCAATCTAGGCAGATTTTTTTTTTTTTTTTTACATCTTACATGGCTCCTCTCCTCTAACAGGCAACATCTGTTAGATCAGCACAATAGATTTAATGTGCATTACTCTCTGTCCTCAGCTCAGCTGATGTATCGATCACCCTGCGTAACAAAGGAAGGGATGCTTACAAACCTGAGGTGTATGGTCCAGCCATCATTGTTGACCTCAGAATAACACGTGAAGGGTTGAGAACCTATAAACTGAGGAGCAAATCAGGTAAATATTGTGAAGTATTATTCTTACAGCATGTTGGTAAGATACTGCTGCATTGTGATACTATATAATAATTAAATAGTAAAACATTTCTAAATTATGTTTATGTCAAATGTTTCTAAAGAATTTATCACCTTAAAGCTAAAGTACAGAGTGGTCACTGAAACAAACGCTGATTGGATCAGTCAGTTATCAGAAAATTAATCGGTATTTTGGTCATGGATTAATCATTCAGGTTATTTAAATTTAAATGTGAGAACTTACTTCTTTTCCAGTAAAACATTATAGTGAGACTTTTTAATAAAGTGTGTAATATCTTTGGGTTATGAACTGTTGGTCAAACTAAAGAGCAATTTGTCACATTGAGCTTTAGGAAATTATCACCAATTTCTGACAGTTTATATTTTATCTCTTATAGGTCAAATTGTCTCAACCAAAAAGGAAGAGCTGCTATCCATCTTGGACAATTTCAATATACAAGTATGTACAAAGTTGTTTAAACACAATTAAATCTTGTGAGATGAACCTGTGTTACTGTGTTGGTGAGAGGAAGTCATTATTAGCTTGTTTTCTTCCTAAGGTCAACAATCCTGTGTCAGTTCTCACTCAAGAGATGAGCAAATACTTCCTACACTCAAAAGGAGAGGGAGATAAATACAAGGTAATTATATATGAATATATTTTAAAATTATTATTTTTTTACCTGTTTTTCTGTTTAAATTATTTTTTTGTCAACTTGTGAGACAGATTCTTATGTTGTTGTTTTTTTCATTCCTCGTGCAGTTTTTTATGAAAGCTACCCAGCTAGACCAGATGAGGGAGGACTTTGTCTACATCAAAACCACCAAACATGTCACCGAGGATAAAGTTGAACAACATAGTGAGGTAAGACATGTTTATATTTGAAGTGGTTACAACAATAATAATAATAATAATAACAATAGCAATCGGTGTAATGACAATCTGAAAAATAATGAGGCAGTGTAAAAAGGGCTTACTCGTAATGATCAACCTATAGAGACATCCAAATTTGCTGCTCTGTTTCACAGCATTGCTTAGCTGTCTGCTCCATAAATTTACTGTCAGTCTCACCGCTTTCATTGTATGCTACCTTCCCAGCACCAAACATCAGACAGACATGGTAGAGACTAGCTAGTGGACATTGTCGAGCATTCGGCAGCAGATACATTGAGACCACAATAAAAGCTAAAAAGTAACCTTTAGCCATGTTTTATATGACTTTATGTGATTATTGTGACTGTTACAGTGTTTAAAAGACTTAAAGCGGAAGTACCTAGAGAAAGAGGACCGTTACAAGAGTCTGGAATCACTTGATGAAATGCACACTAAACTGGAGGAGCTGCAGAAGCAAATGGCTTGGGTTTTGGTGAGATCATTTTTAATTTTATTTTATTTTTAAATTTTTCTCCCAATTTAGAACCAACCATGTTCACCTACTATCAATAATATGAATATTATTGACGTAAACGTTGCAGGTGGCTGAGGTGGAGAAGGAGTCAGAGCCAATTAAAGAGAAACTGCAGTCTGACAGACGTGCTACAGAGAAATATAATGAGAAGGTGGATGAATGGAAGGTGAGTTTATATTCATCATAGAATCTTTTAGATTTGGTCCTCATCATCATAAATAACCCCTGAACTTTTTTTTTTTTTTTTTCTCTCTCTCATGTTTTTAAGGATAACAAAACTAATTCTTGGTGAAAGCTCACACCATAACTGTGCAGTCAATGCATGACTCTCCTCTGCCTTTTAACATTTAACCCTCTACTCCTCTGATCTGCTTTATTGTAATAATTCAGAATAAGGTGGAGGAGGCCGAGAAGAAGCAAAGGCAGACCCAGGAACAGCTGGATGGCATCACGCAGCAACTCTCTGAGCTCCAGTCCAAATGTGCTGAGCTCAAGGCTGAGGTCCAGAGACAAAATAACACTCTCAAGCTGAGTGAGGTCAGTGTTTAGACAATGCGTTAGTGAGGATGTAAGGCAGACAGTGCTGGCGCTTTAATGAGTAATGGAAGTGATCTTTAGATTAACTGTCAGCAACGGGAATGAGATGGAGTGATGTGACCTTCTCTTAAGTTACTTCCATTATGATGTTCATTGGCATATGAGGTTTTTGTTTGTATCCATAGCAACAAGGATATTTAGGTCTCCCAGCAAATTTAATAGTTATGAACATGTTAATAGGGTAACAATTTATCTCTTTTTCCAGTTGCTAACATGTTTTATTTTGTGTAAATGTAGTCCAGATAAACTCAGCTCAGGAAATGCTTCATTTGCCCACCAGAGTAAAATGCAGCGCATCGTAACTTCCTGCCTTGTCATCTTGTCAGATAAGATCAGAGCCGAGCTGTTGACTTTTGTCATGTTGTGTAACTGGTTGTGTTTCTGCTCTTCAAATATGTGTGCAAACTAGGTCACTGTCCACAGATGCAAGGCCAACCTGAGGGACCTGGAAAAGGACAAAGTCCAGCTATCCTCAAGGATAAATGATCTGAAGCTGAGGTATGACCTTGTTTTGTTTTTATATCTTCTGCATTTGAGTTGAAACACATGTTTTTATTCCGTGTTGACCCCATCTGTGCTTTCTGTTCTTCGCTTATCCCTCTAGCATCAGTCAGACAACAGGAGTGGAGAGCCAGGCCAGGACAGAGCGCATGGAGCAGATACAGACTGAGCTGGAAAATCTGAGACACCAGATCGCCACTCTGGGCCAGCAGATTGACCAGTATCAGCACGCCTGCAGCCGTGCCAAGGAGGAACAAGGAAAGATGAGGTAGGGAAACAGAAACTGGGCACTGAAGTTAAATTAATCATGTATGGAGTAGCTCATGAACCCCCTCATACTGTGCCTCAACTTGAGCTGGAATAAATGTATTATGTCTTTCAGACCAGATATCCTTTCCAGGACCTTTGTAGAGTACTAACTGCCAGCCCCAAATAAACCTACTGAGGAGAAGAGCTACATAATATTCAGTAACAGCTTCTAACATACACACTGGCCTCCTTCTGTTTTTAGGAGAGAGCAGGAGATGCTCCAGAGGTCCACTGAAGCCAACAGAAGGAACCTGCAGACTATGGAGAGCAGTCGTTCCAATCGCCTACGTCGTTTTGGAGAGCACATGCCCACACTCCTCAACGCCATCCAGGAAGCTCACAAAAGGGGCCAGTTCAAGCACAGACCTCGAGGACCTCTGGGTAAGATTTGGAGCACAGTTGGTGGTGAAATTGTTTACAGCACCCACTTCCTTTTGAATCATAAAATCATGCATGATGAAGTGCTCTAAGTTCGTACACTATAAGATAAATATGTGTCTTTCCATTGAAAGCTGACCAATGTTTTTTTTTTTTTTAAATGTATTTTCAGGTTTACTCTTGTTTTGTCCAGCTGTTCCAAAAGGTGACATCTGTGCCAAAAATGCATCTCTAACTTGCCTTTCTTTTTTCATATTTTCTTCGTACAGGTTACCTCATTAGCCTGAAGGACCCAGATCTGGCCCTGGCTGTAGAAGTGTGCCTTAAAGGCCAGCTGCAGGCCTTCACTTGTGATAACCACGAGGATGAGCGGGTGCTGCAGGGCCTCATGTCCAGAGTGTTCCCACCTGGTCGTAGACCTGCCATCATCACCAGCCATTTTCTCTCACATGTCCATGACACAAGAAAGAGGTGAGAGCGAGAGAGTGACAGCGTACGTTCTTCAGAAGCCAAACAAACTGTATTTAGCCATATTTGAAGCAATACAATTAATTGACATTAATTCAAAGTCAACCAAAGGCGTGGTTTAGTTTGTGACACTGTGCATACCTGAAAACTTTTGCTCAATAGTGGTCTTGGTTTGTTTTGTGTGTGACAGGGCCGTAAATCACCCTGAATACCCGTCCGTTCTTCAAGCTCTAGAAATTGAGGACCCTGTGGTGGCCAACTGTCTGATTGATCAAAGGGGTATAGAGAGCATCCTGCTTATAAAGGTGGGTTGATATGTAACCATGTATTTGAAGGTTAGGTGTACCTTTTTGTGTATGCTTTAACACCTTGTTCAATATCGAGTTAGAGTATAGAGTTTTGTTTTTTATTTTGTGTGTGTGTTTTTACAGAATCGAACAGAGGCTCGGCGAGTGATGCAGGGCAAAAACCCTCCTCAGAACTGTAGTCAGGCCTTCTCTAAGGAGGGAGATCAAATCTTCATTAACCGTAGTTACACTGCTGAGCAGACTAGAGCCAACTACCTCTCAGGGGATGTTGAGGAGGAGATTAGGTTTGTACATGTGTGTGTGGGTGTGCAGTGAGACTAATTTTACCTAAAGAGCCAGTTGGAGTGAGAACCTCTCCTCCTTTTTGGTGTCTCTTTCTGGTTGAATGTGACTCGGTTCCTCTCTTTCCTCTCAGGCACCTACAGAGGGAGATGGAGAACCAGGAAGCTCAGGCGAATCGCTTCCAGCAACAGATGAGAAAGTTGAATGAGGACATCAAACAGAATGAAGGACTGCTGAGAAGAACCCACATAGAGCAGAAGACTACCAAAGTAATTCCTGTTACCTCTTTGAGTATTTGTTTCGTTCTGACCCCAGGATATAATGAAATAATGAGACTGTCTTAAGAATAATTCCTTGTCCTTTCTGAGTATCAAACAGGGGAACTAATAGCTCACACGGAACATGTTTTCTGTGATATTTGGAAATAAAATGTTCATAAACCCAAATCGCTTATTAGATTAAATGCACCGATATTATGCCAGATTTTGTCATTTTTTAATAAAAAGTGATTTCAAACAGATGCTTAAATGTAAAATAAACAGATGAGTTTTCATTTGGAAAAAGAAGAAAATAAAACCGCTAAACCAAATCTAGATTTTTCTAAAATCAAATTTCAACTATTCTTCTTTGATGATTATGAATTTTCTCATGAAGTTTGTACATTTGTTCTAGGACAAGGCCACAAAGCTACAGCTGGAGCTAACTGACCTAAAAAATGTGGAAGAGCCTCAGTCAGAGGACCTCAGGCCCCTGGTTTGTACAGAACACATCAATGCAGTACAATAATCAGGCATATCTCAGTAGAAAATATTACATTTTGACTGAATAAAAGCCCCCACAATGAATGATACATGAATTCACATTTAAAATCACGCAATCAAGCTACCTGTGACATGCTGCTGTCGCCACTCTACCACAGGAGGAAGACCTTCAGGAGATTGATACTAAGATCTCGTCCAAGTGTGCTGAGTTCGATGAGGCACGAGCTCAGATGGCTGTGCACAAGGCCTCCTATGAGAAGGCAGAGCAAGAGTACAAGCAGCACAAAGAGCAGATCAACATGATCGCCGAGGAAGCCGACTCAAAAAAGGTAAAAAAAAACTGTAGACCAACCACAGATGTCTACAAGAAAGATTTACAGGAGCGAACACACCTCGCTATTCTACTTGTGAAATTCCCAAACAACTTTTCTGCCTCTCAGAAATAAAACTAAATGTCCTAAACTTTCATGGTAAGTCTGCTGTATATTAACATTTAATCCATTGCATTTGTGTATATATATCATGCTGCTGCTCCTGTAAAAGTTTTTAATTATCACCTCAGTGCTATTCCCATAAATCAGGTTTAATTACTTTTCCAGTGGTGTCACAGGTAACTCGGATGAGAATTGACTACACTATATTCACTGTGTGGCTCCTCTCTGCCAACGAGCTGCAAGAAACTTGATTTGACATAAGAATGATCTTGTATTAGTACATAATTATGTGAAGGTCTTAATCTAGAATATAAGTTGTTTCAGAGGCTGTCAGAAGAAGCCACCATCCCCTGACTACTGACTGACGTTCATGTGGTTACCGTTTGTCCTGCTTTCAGGAGGAGCTGAGTAAAACCGATCAGGAGGTGATGAAGTGTAAGCATCACAAGAAACACTATGACGACAAACGCAGTGCACATCTCCACAACATACAGACCCTCGAGGCCAACCTGGAAAGCAAGGAGCAGGAACTCGAGGTATGTTACACAGATACAATATTGTTATCGTATGCACAGGGCAACACAGAGCACACTCGGTTTAAACTGTGTGCAGTATTTGGGCAAAAGCAATGACAGTGTTAATCTATGCCGTACTTTGTCTATTGTACTTTTACCTGCACTGAGTCTCAGCAATTGATGATTTGTTTCACCCTGCGGTTTAGGCATCTATAGCCAAGGCCACCAAAATCTGCCCAGAGCGACTTGAGGTCCGACGGACAGCCAGGAGTCTGGACAGCGAGATCAACCGTCTCAAGGTCAAGATCACGACTCAGCAGGAACAACAGGGGGACCGTGAGGAGGTTGTGAGGTGAGTTACTCAGATGATAATGTAATAACTGCCGTGTAATGTTGAAATGTTGCTACAAGGTCAATTCTTTCCCACATCCAGGCAGTATCAAGAAGCTCTGGAGAACTACAAGAACATGGCACAGCAAATGAAGAACCTCAACAGCTTCATCAAAAGTCTGGATAGTGTTATGAACCAGAGACTCCAGGTTTACGCCGAGCTCAGGAGGTAAAATGTCAAATGGAAACAAAATCTGAAATTAAAATGGATTGCTCTTCAAGCTAATCGATTATCAGAATAAAAAAAAACTGTTGTGACACAACTGTTGTTTTAATTCTTCCCTGCCATGTCCACCAGGTTCCTCTCGGCGCGCTGTAAATACTACTTCGATAGCATGCTGGCCCAGAGAGGTTACACTGGAAGCATGACGTTTAACCACAAGAACGAAACCCTCTCCATCTCAGTAAGAAGAAAGTTAGATTCATCAGTCAGACAAACATTTCAACAGCCTCATTTCTCTCTAAAAAAAAAATAATATATTGAAGCACTATTTTTGTCACACGATTTGTGTTTTCATACCACAAATCATAACCAACTCCAGTGTTCTCAAAACAAGAACATGGACGTGAGAGGCAACAGTTGGCTTTGCAACATCTGTTAGAAGAAAAACTAAACAAATGTAGCAGCAAACACATTGCACTCTTAATTCCTCACAGCAAAGATTTCTCATACAAACTGATTTCCCCCCTCTCCTCCTCTGTAGGTGCAGCCGGGCCAGGGAAACAAGGCTGACCTGAGTGACATGCGGTCGCTGTCTGGAGGCGAGCGCTCCTTCTCCACTGTTTGCTTTGTTCTCTCTCTTTGGGCCATTACTGAGGCGCCTTTCCGCTGTCTTGACGAGTTTGATGTTTACATGGTAATAAGAGCCAGTTGTTTTTTTGTCTTTTTTTCTTTTTATTTTTTGATATTGCAAGTTTGTCTGGACATGAGTGCACGCTGCCTTAATTGCAAACAGATGATCTGTAGTTTCAGAGCATTAAATAAGCGTTAGAGGAGGAAGTTGGGAGTTTATACTCTCATCTTATTGTTTAAAAGATAACACAAATGTTGGGTCGTTGTTTGTTTTATCAGGACATGGTGAACAGGAGGATATCGATGGACATGATGCTGAAGGTGGCTGCTGGTCAGAGATACAGGCAGTTCATCTTTCTCACACCACAGAGCATGAGGTATTCATTCATATATCTCTTTGTTTATATACAAGTCTATGAAAGCAGCTAGACCACCCAGATGTGATTTATTGACTTACTTGCTTACTGTATATTAACTTTGTAAATGAGCTATGACCAAGTCATTTTTTCATGAGTAAAGGCCGTGTGATTTTTAGTATTTTTTTCCCTGGGAAAGACCTCAAGCCACTTCACTTCAAAGATCACGCTGTCATCGTGAATGCTTTTCTCTTTTTTTTTTCTTTTCTTTTTTTCTTCTAGTTCTCTTCCAGTGAGCAAAATCATCCGCATCCTACGTCTCAAAGATCCAGACCGTGGCCAAAATAACACACAGAGGAATCAAAACGAGGGCCAGTAGTGTTGCCAGTGGTAATTTAACAACAAATGAGGTAACAGGACCACTAGCAGGTGCTAAGAGCCTCCACCAGTCAGACTCCAGTATGCCTGTTCCCGTCTTCTGGGGACCAGTGGACTGCAGTTCATGGATAGATTGCTTCTATCTGTTTGAAAGCAATAATAATTGTAATAATTATTAGTAGAGAGTGTGTAAAATGTTTTGTCCTATAACACTGAACCACCAATAAAATGTTGTAAGCACTGTTAGACTGAGGGGGAAATATTTTTTTTATAGCAATTGCCAAAATAACCGTTAAATATCTTAAAAGGAGGCACATTGAAGGAATTAATGATGTCATTGTAAGCAATATTTAATATTCATTAAATCAAAGAAGTTCAGAGACAAAAGTCTTGGTGTCTTTTTTTTTTTAAGTGTATCTCAGGATTGTAGTGAGTTTTTCCAACACAAGTCTGTCTCTAACTAGAAGTCATAATTCAAGTTCTCTTTGTTTTTTTTACCACAATGTGACAGGATGCAGTTAACACACAAGCTCTATGTGTGTTTTTCCTTAGCTGTGCTCATTATTCACTGGATAAAAGTGATTTTTGATTTGGATCTGCATTGAAACCCTGAGACTTAAGATCAGTCTTGTGAGGAGGGAGGATTTACACCTTTAAGGGCTCTGTGCCAAATCCTGCACACGAGGCGGTCCACTGGAATGCACTTCCACTCATGCACATAACGTCTGTTGACAACATACCTGACCTGAGGAAAAGTGGTACTTTTTTTTTACTAGATCCCTGAGAGCTGCGACAAGCAGACAATATGAAGCCCAAATCTCTTCCATCAGTGTTGTTCAACAGAAATTCAGCATCACCGGAGACTCTGAACCCACGGGCACCAAAATATCAACGGCATGTCGACTGTGCGGATCACCAAGAGAGTCTCCATCACTCAGGACACGACAAAAGCACACAAGATGAGAGGTGCCACAGAGGAGTTCATTTTGCATTTTTGCCAGAGAGGTACGAGCAACTGATAGACGACGAGGCAAAAGAAGAGAAGAAGAAAAGGAAGAAAGAACAGTACAAAAAAGTCAAGAAGGTTGGTTTCATCTTTACGTTTCTTTGAAATGTTAATCAATAAACTTGAAAATGTGAACCACAAATTGTTGCAATTATTGTAAAAACTCCAAAACTCAAAGGTCATCTACAGAAATGTGTTGGACCATTAATTTTCCTTAAGAATTTGCACAGCATGTGGGCTGGTTTAGTACTGTGTGTTCTTCTAGTTCTCTTGTAGTTTGTGATTATTGAGGTCATAATTAGTCAGAAAGTATACAGCTTTAGAGACCATCAGCCTAACATTAAACACTTTTTTTTCTCTCCACATATATGTCACATCTGTATTCTCTTTGGCAACCAGCAGCAGCTCATCTCAGATCACTGGCCTCACTTCTTGGCTCAGGTTGACCCAGGCGGACTAAAGCCAGAGATTACTTTTACTAAAGAGCTTTAAAGCTTCATTTATGTCACCTCTCTGGCTGGCTGATAAACTGACAAACAATGTAGAGGTCAGAACATGCTGTGCACTTCCGTTAAGAAGCTGGTCTGCAGTTATTATCACTTTATATCTGAGTGAATGTTAGTAATTCAGCTTTACCCTTTCAGTTCTTTTAGATAAGTACAGCACAGTCTGTAACGATGACACGACCAGATGTGCCAAATTCAGCAGGAGCGGAGACTCTGAACCTACATTTGACCACCTTTGACCACATCATTACTGAACAGATGGTTTTGTAATCCATATTTAAGTTTGATTGATAAGGAAATTATCTCAAGTAACAACATTCCAAGAAGTTTACCTGACTCACGTATTAATATTGACATTAACGGACCTGTTAGATGATTGGGTTTGTAAAAAATGTTAGGTAAACAGATCATAAATGAGTGGCAGGCATTAAAATTCTCATGTACGTAAAACAATGAGCAGGTAGAATGTAGTTTTTAAAAAGCACAAGTACGTAGAACAATTTGCTTGTGAATATGGACTTAAAAATACACCGTGTCTTGTTTGAAGATCCATGAATTAATCTGACTTTTTCTGCCTTTTCTTGTACTTTCAATTTGGGTAAGTTGAAATATGAACTCCAATTGTTTTCAAGATGGCATCAATCAATCAGCCTGATTGAAATTATTATAATGGGTGATCTGCAAGAAAAGGAAAAGGCTTGTGGAATCTAATCCCAACCAACATACTACAAAGTTTATCAGTGACATGACTGTTTACACTGAGGTGTAATCATCACATCAGACATCAGTGACATCAGATTTATCTGACCTACATAAATCTGTGCTGACAGGCTACTATTCATTCTTGACATTGTAAATGTTAGTTAGATAAAACTGTTATTCAAGTCCATTAACTAGAATTAGAGTTTGGAGCTATTATTATACTGTTTATAATGTTTTGTTTTATGAGTTTAGTAGTTCACTGAATCTGTTAAGTTAAGTTAAGTTAAGTTAAGATAATGTTATTAATAAGTTCAATTGGTGAGTAAGAGTCATTTTTACATACTTCACTAAGGAAGTGGGATTGTTTTTGCTCAATTTGCCTCAGACATCTGACTTCCTGTATCCGCTTTAGCCGGTCAGCCCTTTCCTGAAGAGGACAGGAGACAATAGTGTTCGCAGAGGTTTGTGTTTATGTTTTAGGGATAAATGCACACTGCACCTCTCCTCCTGCAGTGCTATTGTTTTAAAACACCACATGAGCAGGTTTTTTTTTTTTTTTTCGGTTTCTGCATGATTTCCTGACGGTTCCTAATTCATCATCACTTTTTAAACTGAATTCCATCAGAATCATTGATGGTGTGTCTGAGTTTTGCAAGAAGAGACACTGACTTTTGTGACTCAACCTTCGATCCATATTAATTTACCTTTATTGCATTGATGTTAAAATATACAATGATTATGTGTGTTTGTCTTTCAGAATGTTGGTAAGGCGCTTCGCACCACCTGGAAGTATATGATGCTTGGTCTGTACAACTTTGCCCTCAGCTACTCTACTCCGATCACAGTTGCTGCTACTTTTGTCCCTGACTTTCACCCAGGCCGAAACAGGACCTGAGCTGAGCCACATGCACCTCCTCCGGTTTCTTTGCAAACTGTACTGTATGTAAACCAATGGACACTGACCAAAGACGTTTAATATGTTTTTAATGGTTGTGTATTTAAATTTACATTTTTATATTTGTTTCTGCACATTTTAATCAAAATATGCTTATTGTGTTGTAGGAAATTGACTGTTGAAGTGAGAAATTTACCTTTTTCATGATATTTTGACTCTTCAAAGTAAAAAAAAAAAAAAGCACAGTGAAAAATGATTTGCTATCTTTATATATGTACTCCTTGAGGCTAAATGCACCCTAGTTTAAACACTGAAAAACGTATGTGCCTTTTTCACTCGAGCATCTAGCTGGTGTTTGCATGTGTGCAGAGGGATAATATTGTGAGCAGGAACGTCAGGAGTATTTACTGTAGCTGCAGATAAAGTGAATCAGGACAGTCCTCTTATAGGCAAGAAAGACTTAACGGGAAGTGATCATCAGTGAAGTACGACAAAAGATGTTGAGACTAAAAGGTGTGCACACGCAGTGAGGAAAAAAGCAGGGCACTCTATGCTTAAAGAATGCAGCAAGTGAAGCATCAATGATCTCCAGAGTAGTCCAGACTCCAGAGAGTTTGATGAATGAAATATAATGTGGGATTTTTGAAGGTAGTCCTAAACATTTCAGTGTTTGCGTACGTTGCAGGTCGTGATAAGTTGGCATGTGATAAAATGTGAATAAATTGTGCACCAAAAGGTGTCTTTTCTTATATTTTTGCTTTAATAGGTTTCTGTGTAAATTATCTTCTTTTGCCAATAGGTTCTTTGACTTAGTGACACAAAGTTAAGTATTCATCCATATTCATTTTAGCATAGTATAAATGGAAGGTACAAACAAATGATTTAATTAGAAATATAAAGTGGACACGTTATAGAATAAAGGAATATGAAAATGTGTGTATTTTCTAAATTATTGTGTGTTGTTACTGCCTGGTGAGGAGAGGAGGTGAAAATAGCAGACTGGCTGTGTGTTCACTATGCTCTGTATTTGACTTTACCTTCGAGATCTAGAGCACCCTGGTAATTTGGCATCACGCAATAGCAGGACCATATCTGATTTACTGTGCCTGCCAAGGTGAGGGGGATAGGTGAATCCCAAGTATAAGTCACACATACTCCCTTATCTGCCTAACTGCTTGTTCATCGAGAATATGGAGTGTGGCTGTGGCCTGGGTAATTTTTTTTCTGTTGAACTGGCTTTGGTGCTTGAAAGGTGGAATAATCAATTTGGCCCAAACATCCTCCAGTAGCTTCTCAATGATGAAGCCCTTGTCTGCTATAACTCCAAGATTCCCAACTGCCTTGTTAATGTCTTGTCAGCGACGAGCCAGTGAATAATTTGGATGCAAAGGTGATTACACTACAGGTGTGACTCCAATTAAAGCTTTGGAGATGTTGTAGCTCTTGTATCTGAAGGTGTTCCAGAGTGGAGGGTCATTGCCTCTAGACCAGATATGTCCAAAGTCTGGCCCGGGGGCCAATCATGGCCCGGGGTCAGATTTCATGCGGCCCGAAGCTTCATTTTTATAATATATTATTTATGGCCTGCTAGGATTGTCAGATACTGTATGACTGGAAGATTTGGCTTTTTTGGGGGATATAACGAAGCGTTTGAACCTCTAAGGACATAACTGCTGGTGTTATATATCTGTAGATGTGACACAAAATATTACTTTCTGAATTATTTTGTTAAAGACAAGAGCAAGAGTGATACGTTTAAGTGTTAACAGACTTTGCATTACTCATAATAAGTCATGTTTAAAATGAACATGAGGTTAAGATTTGTATCAACTTCATGCAAGTTTAACATATTGTAATTTACTCTGTGTTATCTGACTCCAGATGTAAAAGAAAGGAAGAACTGGTGTTTAGATTTATTCACGCCTGATTGGTTCATATTTGGTTACATTGTCGTTTAAAAAAAAAAGATATACATACAAAAGATGCATTTTGTATGCAACTTTTATTGGTATTTTTTTTAATTTTTAAAATGTTAGTATTAAAAGAAGTTTGGACACCCTTGGTCTAGACTCTCACATCTGAACTCTTTAGGCTGTATTGCTGGAATTTTACAGGTTGTCCTTGTCAGTGGATCCCTTTACAAGGTACAAGTAATTGTAGAAGTGCTCCCTTTAAATATCTCTGCCAAAGCTTTCTCCCTGAGGGACTAAATGGTGGTTAACTTGGTTAATACATTTGTTTGCTGTGATTATAAAAAAGATCCTGTAAGTCGCATGTACTAGCTTGCTTTCTGTCATTGCCATCATGAAAGAGGTAGACATATGACAGTGTTGTAGTACTCGAGATCAGTCTTGGTCTCAAGACCGGTCCTGAGACCACTTTTTGAAGGTCTTTATCTCATCTTGGAATCGACTGCATTTTTACTCAGTCTTGTCTCAGTCTCAGATAAAGAGGACATGGGATTTTATTTAAAGACCACAACTGCGGGGCTATCACCAGTGTTTCCTATTATTCACCTAATAATGTCTGGTTTGTCTGGCCACGGTATGAAAATATTTTCACACTTCAGGCAGAACTTCAGTTTGACTTTCCAGATCAGCAACTTAAGAGAGTTAAACGATGAAAGCAGCTAAGAAATGTTCCAAAAATTCCCCTACAGTCTGTAGTTATAGAGCAAACACCTACGTGACACATAAAACTAAAGAGAAAAAAGGAGAGGTCAGGTCGAGGTTTAACCACGAGCCGACAGCTGTTCCAAGTTCCTCAAAACAAATCAAACTCAGTATTTTATGAATCAACATTAAACCTCCTGCTTCAAATGAAACTAATAAATTGACTCATTTGTCATTTTTTAATGTTTGTTACTGTTAACAGCTGTCAGCGGTTGCTGCCCTCCTTCACACACACTCCTAGAAAGTGATTGTGCCTGTCTGAGAGGAGACGTCAGCCAAACCTACTGTAATAAAATCTGACTTCCTGAACCACAAAGAGTTCATCTGCAAAACAGTGTCTAAAAGTAAACACAAAGCAGGATATAAATCCTGCAATACACTTAATGAAAAGGCTGGAACCACACTTCACCCAAAGAGATTTAGTAATTATTAGCTACATGTTTGCTGCTTAAATACTATAGCTGGTCTTGGTCTTGACTTGGTCGTGCCCTGCCTTGGTCTTGGTCTTGACTTGGTTTCGACCCCTCAAAGTTTTGGTCTTGTCTTGGTCTCGATACACTCTGATCTTGGTCTTGACTTTGTCTCAGTTTAGGTAGTCTTGATACAACACTGGTATATGTTTAGCCCAAGAGCACAATGACTTCAGATGAAAGAAAGGCAAAATATATATATATTTTTTTAGATTTGTTCACGCCTGATTGGCTTAGATTTGGTTACAGTGCCATTAAGAAATGATAATTTTGACAATGAAAATAAAATTATTACAGAACAGTGCATTTGTTTGCAACTTTTATTGGTAATATTTCATTTTTTAAATGTTATTATTGGACCCTGGGTTTCTTCACATTGTCAAATTTCTATGGGTATATCATTAATATTTAAATTATCACCAACTCTCTGTGACTATATGTTGCTACTCTCCTCCTCACTTCTTATGGATTACTTTTTAAATCTGAACAAAAAGGCACACTACACAACTTTTGGATTGGACACTTTGTTTTGAAAGAAATCTAACCGGATGAGGGTTTTTTTGACAACATCCGGTTCGCCAGTCGCCTGTTTAACTGTGACGCTCTTCTCCTGCGACAGCAGCGTCTCTTCCGTAGTTGACTTGTTTACATTTTCACAGCGTCGAGCTTCGTTTAAGTGAAGATGACGCAGCAGAAAGCCGACAATATCAGCTCTATTCCCATCGACGCTTTCAGCAATTTAAGAATCACATCGATATGGACATTTCTCATGTCTGTAAGTTTTAGTGCCTGACTCGATGGGCTAACTAGCTATGAGTTAGCTATCACAGTCAATAGAACCTAAGTAACCATAGTTACACACGTGGAGCAGTTATGCTCCGGTTCTCGCACGACAGCTGTCCATTATGTGTTTGTTTTTATTCCTCGTAGGTGCAGTGGTCGGAGCCGTGGCTCATCGGGCTGTTGGTGTTTCATGTTGTGTGTTTGTGTCTGACTGTGGTGACCTGCAGGTACTACAGAGCTCAGATCTGTCACTTCCTGCTCATGGGTAAGAGGGAAAACTACAATAATTAACATGAATGAAAACTGGAAAGTTGTTGACTTATATTTCTGTCAGTATGTGTCAACTGCTTATTTACAATAACGCAGTTTTTCCTGTGACATGCCTGCATCTCAGGAGTAATTCAAAATTGGTGATTGATGACAAAATGACATAAGCAGTAGCAAGTGTGGTATCAGTAAAGTCTATCTTATCTAAGCTGTGTACATGCGATTAAAATCATATGTCTCTATAATCTGTGTAACGTCATGACTTTAATTTGGAATATTAGAGAACTGCTTTGTTGGTTTTGCACATACATTGCTTTTATACACAGTAGTCTAGGGTAAGGGTAACTTTGATTATTTCATTTTATTGTTATTTCTATATGCTATATGTTTTTGTATGTTATTTTTTCTCATTTGGATCCGGTACCTACCTCTCTGGTCAGCTACTGATCATGAAATACAAAATGTCACCCTTGGAACCAATAAAATGTTATTTTAATTGAAATCAAGTAAGGATAACTACTTATTGATGCGTGCTTTACCAATAAAAATGACCAGAAAATCTTCCACAGGAGCAAATTTTCTGACATGACTGGCATTACCTCTCTCCACAGTTGGCCTGGTGTATAGTGCTGAATATCTAAATGAGCTGGCAGCCATGAACTGGAAGTAAGATTATTTTGTTACTTCCGTGTGTGACATACGTTCCATTGTTTAAAAACAAGACGCATGCAGTAATAAAGACTCGTTAAGTCTCGTTAAGCTTTATTTATGTTTTTTCCAGGTCCTTTTCTGATTTCCAGTACTTTGATTCCAAGGGCATGTTCATATCTTTGGTCTACTCTATTCCTCTTCTGCTGAATACAGTCATCATCGTGGTACGTTTATTGTTTATCCTCATCCTTGTCACACCATATAAATGTTAAATGTTAGCACTACTGAATGATAATAGACCTTCTCTATGTGCGCTAAAATACAATGCAACGGTACCCAGGCAATTGCTTTCTTAAACAAATCAATTTATTAATGAATATTTAACTATAATATGTTGTATAATTCAACATATACATTGTCAACCAATTCAGTTCCTACTCTGGGCTGCTTGTCACAGTGTCACAGTTCCTTCTGCTAGATAACCTTTGCAGTGACACCAGTGTATTACCACCAAAAAATGATATCAGATAACATTTGAGCTGATACTGATATGTCTGCAATATGAAAATATTGGCTAATAATGTCTCTGCCAACCAATATATCAGCTCAACACCTGTTCATGTGGATGTTTGTGTTGTACGTTGACAGATGGTGTGGGTGTACAGGACCTTTTCCACGATGACTGAGCTTAAGACACTTCAGCTCAAGCGAAAGGCACGCAGGGAGAAAAGAGAGAAGAATGACTGATCCCTCTCTTTATGTCCAAAAATGGACTTTGTTTGGAGGAATTAAGAATCAGTGTCTCTGCTGTGCTAAACCTGAATTTTGAAAGGAGGAAGGAAGACAGATTCCTTCTTGTGAAGGATTGTACATTGATGGAGGACTGGGTGTCTGTTTCTGGTAATGGCTGCTATAAGATGATGCTGAATATACTGTACACTATGAGATTTACAAGGACCAAAGGACGTTTACTGTTTTATATGTAATGTTGTTTTAAAGGGTGTTAAAATGCACAGATAAAGGACGTTTTTGAACAACTTTCCTGTGACTCTTTAATTTAAGACCTGGGAATGGTGCAGTAGATTTTAAAAGGGAGGAATATAAAGCATGGAGTGGAAAAGCAACAACTTTGTTTCTTGTGTCATCCTTATTTGTGGAAAGGCGGGTGGGTGGTGGGTTAAGCATAAATCTATGGCTGATCATCAATCCATTGACTAATTTCTGATCTTGAGATCTTTCAAAAGTTTTTAGCTCAGGAAAGGAGAGTAAGGATTTCTAAAAAAAGTTGGCACGCTATGTTATATGTGTGATATGCATTGAACATTGAAGCCCCATACTTAACTGAAAGTAGCACAAAGCACAAAATGTTGAAATGTTTAAAAGTTTCTTGGAAAATTATACGCCCATTTAGAATTTAATTAATTTGATTACAAAAACATTTGCAACAAAAGGCTGGAAGAGTTGTGAACAGAAACACTGCAGCCCTCTGTGGGCTCATTTAAGATGGACTGAGGGGAAGTGGAAAACTGTCATGTGGTCTGATAAATCAAAATTTAAAATTCTGTTTGGAAATGACGAGGCTGTGCTCTCCAGGCTTAAAAGGAGAGGGACCCATCCGGCTTGTAATGAGCACACAGTTCATAAGCCAGCATCCGTGATGGTATGGGGGGTCCATTAAGGCTCAATGATATATGCACGTTTTAGAGCAACATATTAAGGCAAGTAGATGATGTCTTTTATAGTGATGGCCTCATTTCAGTAAGACAATGCCAAACCACATACTGCTCTTATTATAACAGCATGGCTCCGTAGTAAACTAAACAAAACTGACCTGCCTGCTCTCCCAACTTGTCACCTATTGAAAATGATTGGTGCATTATGAAACAAACACTGAGATGAAAACTGTTGAACTGTTGAGAAAGCAAGAATGGGAAAATATTCCACTTACAGAAATTGGTCTTTTCAGTTCCCAGACACTTAAAGATTGTTGTTAAGAGAAGAGCTGATGCAACAGAGTGGTAAACAAACCCTCTCCCAACTTTTTTGAAATGTGTTGTTGGCATTTAAATTCAAAATGGGCCTATGATTTTCCAAAAATAATAAAATGTCTCAATTTGTTATGTTGTTTTTGTGCTATTTTTAATTTAAATACAGGGTTTCAATGTTGCACAACATCACATTTTGTTTTACATCTTACACAGTGAGACAACTTTTTTGGAAAAAGGGCTGTACTCAGCAATCCCTCAACAGGCTACTGTGAGCTGGACTTGCTCTGCTAGACTAACTGGCAGTGTATCCCAGTATTGGTCCAACTTGTCAGACAGCTCCCACACAGTGTGGGGGTTGGAGGGGGAAGTGAGGTCTTATGACCTGTGAGTAGGTCCAACAGGGAGGCGTTATCCTCCACATGAGGTGGTGGCTGTTATTTGTCATGATACTGGACTAAGTTTGGACCCCTTCACATCTTTCAGCAGGCCTTTTACGTAGGTGTTATTAATAACAACGAAGATGGCTTTGTTGTATTCCCAGTCAGATGTGACTGCCAACATACACATCATGACCCTGAAACTACAGCAACTAAATGAAATTTCACTATCATTATTTTTTTATTATTCACATCTGTGGTTTTCCTACCATGAGTCAAGTGTCTGCTGTGAAAAGGTCTGTCAGTTTAGGACCCCGCGGGGCTCCACCCTGTCACAGTCCAACACTGGTCCTCCTGCCTGTTAGGATTACACACCAAGACTTAATTTCCTAAAAGTTAAACACTCTGGCAACTGTCAGCCACATATTCCACTACAACACCCATCGTCACTTTGAGTCGAGAGAAGTAAGGCTAGTTTACAGGCTAATGTTGCATGGCTTGTTACAACTATTATTACATTTATAATAATAATAAAAATGAAAAGTGTAATTGTATGTACTAAATGTGGAGGTGGTTGTTGAGAATTATTTAATAATCACCTTTAATAATCTCTTTATGGTTGCAAAAAAAAAGGCCTGTGGATGCACCGCTAGAGGGCAGTATGGATTAAATGACTGGTTCTGCTGTCCATAAGATCTGTTCTCTGGAAGACTTTTTTTCCTCAACTCACACTCATTTTTATCTGACATGTTTTACCTTGACCTCAATGTTGTTTTTATTTTATTTATATCACTCCTTAATTGTTTTTACAGATGCATCTGATATATGTGGGTGTGCTTTGCCCGCATTCATCTCTCATGATCCATCAAGTGTGGACATGAGTGATTAGACTGCAGTTGTCATCTTAAGTTATCTAAGAAAACGGGGAGGAAAGGAACTGGGTGTGTTGCATTGGTGGAGGTGGGGGATTGTGATGATAGTAAAGTGTCCTCCTGTTGTACCCTGACCTGACCTGGTGAACAAGGTGCAGGACTTACACACACACACACACAGATATGGTAGATCTCAATTGATGCAACCAGCTCAACTTCTCTAGAAACTTCGTTGGCTAAATTACAAAAGCACAGAGATAAGACGGAGAAGTTCATATTTCTCTGTTGAACAAAATATTGGAGGATTCTATCCATACGTTTAAATCTTATCATCTGATTGGTGTTAAAGTAGAAGCCAAATTCACTAGTTCATATATCTCAGATATGGCTGCTTTCCTCTGTCCTCTGGTTTGTCACAACAGTATGTTGCACAACATCCAGTCAGCTGCAGTCCTGTGGGTTAAAACACTTTGGTTAAAACAAAAAACACCTGTTAGAAAGATGGCTTGAGGAAATGACCATAGTGTTCAGGCCAAAAGGTGTGGAACAGTTTATGATAATGTGATCAAAATCACGAGACAATATTGGGAAGTGCATCTTCGAACAAACACGTCAAACCTTAAGGCAGATGAACTGCAAGTTTTATATTGATAGCGAGTTAAACAAAAAATAGATGTAGCCCGACAGGGCACTTAATTACCAACTGATGAGTGGAAAAACGTACCTTGTGTCAAAGGTATGAATTAAAGTGACCCTTGAAAAACATTTCCAGAAGATGGATTAAATCGAGGATGATCAGTAAATCCTAACTGATGAAGTTGAGTATAGTAGAGAGAGGTCTGCTATTAGAGAAAATATTAAATACATTTTATAATAATAGTAATGTCATAACACTTTAAAGTCTGTGTAGAGACAATTCTAAGATTTCTTTCAAAATACATTAAATATGTTGGAAAATAGTTTAAAAGACTTTGAACCATATATTACTGAAATGTGGAGTTAGAGATTAAAACAGTTTTTCACCAGTTTTCAGTCCAGGATTTTGTGGGCGGTCCTTAAAAGGTGGCTCGATGACACGCTGAAGCCATCCTGAGCATAGCAGGTAGAGATAGAGATTAATTCATCTCACTCAGTGTTAGTCATGTAATTTTCTGAACTCATCTGACACATTTCAGTTGCTTCAATGAGTGGGCGTGGCTTAAGCACATCCAGTGGACATGCACCCCCAGTCCTGGACCTGTGAATACTGCTCATTTTTGACACCTAATTTCATAAACTTTTGGCCTTTTCAAGCTTTATTTGATAGAGACAGCTGAAGAGTGACAGGAATGAGGGGAGACAGAGACAGGGAATGACATGCGGGAAAGAGCCACAGGTCGGAATCAAACTCTGGGCTTCCGCAGCAAGGACTGAGCCTTCACACATGGAGCGGCTGCTCTATCAACTATTTTTAATCATTTAAATTTGGCTGGGTGGTTAATTACATTGTTTTCTCTGGTCTGACTCAGAACACATATTTATTCTTACTTTACACAGACTTGAAGATGGACTTGTGTGTGGGGGTTTAATTGGATCTAGTATCGTAGTTGCTGAATGCAACCCTTACCGTCTCCTTCATAGCATGAAGGAGCTACTACAGTGCTCGCACACCACATGAAACACATAAAAACCCCTGTCTAGGGCCAGTTCTAGGCTGTCTGTTCTAGGCTACTGCAGAAACATGTCTGTTCAACATGGCAGATTCCCTGGAAGAGGATGTGCTCCCTCTGTAGATAAAAATGGCCCATGCTAAGTAACAAAAACACAACATTTTGTTTTCTCATGTGATTTTACACAGATGAAGGCTTAGTCATAAATAATATATTCCATTTCTGCCACATTCTGTAAATAGAACCCACTAAATCTTACACACTGGACCTTTAAAAAACATTTTGTGATTGTTGCCCAGAAACTGACATGCTTATCAAGGATGAATCATGTCAGTACATTATGGCGTGTGAGCTGAAGTTCACACAGGTTTTGTGCAGTTATCCATGCAACACTCCATCAAATGAATATCCTGTGCATCATTTTATGTATAGTCAAGCTGACTTTGGGATCTTAACTAGAAAATAAAATAAAGTTATGATGGTTTCAACGTGTTTGGCTGCACAGCATGGGTTTTTTAGCCTAATAACTGACTCACTGCTTGTCATGGTCATCAAGGGGAACTCCACCAGTTTTACACATCAAGGTCTTGGAGAGAACTACTGCACATGTGAAAAAAACTTGTTTAAAGCCTTTTGTGGCTCCAGAGGGAGCTTTGTGAAATCTGATAAATTACCTTAAGTGATGCCAAGTTTTAACAAGGAAGGAGAATGCCTGGAATAAAAAAAAATAATAAAAAGACAAAGTCTCTAGTCCTGCTGTATCAGTTTTGGTCATTGTTTAAAAACTATCCATAAGGAGTGTTGATGTTATGTTATAGAATACAGTTTACATGTAAGTCAGATGATGTCAGACATATTTAAGACTGTACAGTGTAACAGATGTTGGTAAAATGTAACTTTATCATTACAGTGTAAGCAAATCATCCTTATTCAAAAGGCATCACTCATTATATAGAACATAAACAGATTTATGTCAAATAATTTGTGAAAAATATTTCAACTCTTATAACATTTGTTTTTCAAATCTTTTGCAGGTGAACACCTGCAAGCCACCCTCACAACTCACCCTTGTCTAGCCTGAATCGACAGGTCGAGCCTCTAATGAACTCAGAGTGATGCTCCTCTGTCAGCTCTATTTTATACCCAGAAAAAAATCCTCGACATACAGTAAAGGCATGAGAATTGAGTCTGACGTCTTGTGGATGTTTATGATTGTGTTGCATGTCAGGCCAACTGCCAGCTAATCCCTAAATGCATTCTTTACTACATATGAAAAAATCTGAATACGCAGATGTTGTAGAGGTCAGATATACTGCCAAGATGCTGAGTTTGTATCTCGAACAAAGAAAGGAAATGAGCTCCAATGATGACCGTTTTTGCCGTCTGTCACCATGTTCAGTCAACGTTTCTATACAGTTTATGTTGGCTCCTGCTGTGGTTCAACATCTGTGGTTCTACTGGTAAAGATGTTTGGACAGAACTCAGTGTTTATTACAATGTTACGCTAATTACCACTTTTCCACAAATGTTGTACCGTTGTGAATATACATTTCTGCAAGCTTAAATTTAGATTAATTTAAAACATTTCTCTCAATGTAACAATAAGAACTGGGTCGTTTGTATTTCAACCTACAAAGATCTGCAGCTCCCCTCTGCTGGATGTGTAAACAAGCAACTGCTAAGTTTGCCACATCAACTTAAAACCCCATTGTGAAACTTTTCTACCATAAAACAACAGATTTTAAATCATTTTGAGCCTACACTGATGTGTAATCGGGTGATTTGTGCCTCTGCCATTCCCACTCTACGCCTTATACGCCTGTTCTTGCACTGTGTATCTTTGTGCTGTGGGTACGATAACCCGCAAGAAGGGTTAGTCACACACTTTCACCACCAACTATTTCACTGATTTTGGTGAAACTGGATCATATTTTATGGAGAAGGAGGATGTTTTCTGGTTTTCCTCCAGCTACACTGCCTCAGCTCTCTGTGATTTACAGAGTTTATTGATGGACAGTAAAGTAAACTGTAGCTGCTGTTAGCTCACTTTGTTAGCCAGGCTGCATGGGGGTTCATAGCACCGGGGTTTGTGGTTTGTGTTTGTACCACAGGTGTTTTGGACCACACGGAAGTGATACATGTGTATCACTTAATACAGCCATTGCAGAGGAAAGCAAGGCCCTGCAAGGGCTGACATGCATGAACATGAATCACAATCACACATGCATAGTGACTCTATTTTAATGCACACATAATCTCAGCCAAAAACATCTTTCACAAGTAGAAAAATAAAGCATCATCATGTACATAGTCTGAGCTATAATATTTTGCTATACAATATTCCAAAGGACAAACCGTTAACTGTTAACATTTGTTTTTAGCTCAGCTGTCGCTTGATTTTCGCATGTTGAAGTATGACAGTATATCACAATTCAATGTGTCAAGTCTATGGCCTACATTCTTTTAGATTTCTGATCATTTTTCAGACCAGTCGTTACATGTAGCCTTTGGTCACAGTCACATGTAAGTTCATTTTAAATCCAAACTGTACAATAGTGTAATTCTCTGTATTGTACATATATGACGAATGCAAGGCCCCAAAGCCACAAGGCCCTGTGCAGTCCTCACACATCTCCCAGCTCATGCAACAGTTCTGTCAAGCATTCATGAACACTATAATGGAGCCCTTTATATGGGAAGTTGTTACTAAACACATGATACGTGTACTTGCTGACAACTTGATTAAAGTACATTTGAATATGTGTTTACACACTGCTTACAAATGCTAGGGGGAAGAGGGTTGAAATAAAATGTTACCCTGCAGCTTTGAGCACTGAAAGCAGCATACTATCACCTGGTGGCATTGTCCTGTAGAAGCAGTCTCTGCTGGTTGAGTTAAAGTGACTGGGCATGCTCTGTAATGCAATAAAGAGAAAAGAGAAGGAGAGAGAGGGAAAACTGGAGTAACTGATACAGAGTGATAGATGACTCACTCAGTGTGTGCTTATGAATGACTCACTGTGATATACATGATTATACTGATATATTTTATTAGACATATTCTGCATACTGCTGATGTATAAAGCCTGGTACTGTTTTATATGGATTAAAATAAAATCACCAGTGATTACAGTAGAATCAATTAAGATATAGATATTAAAAAAAAAACAGTGTCACATTATATTATATTAATTTAACTTGTATTAATCCAGGATACAGAATAAAAGCAACAGTAGGCTTGAACTCAGTGACTCACTGTCAGTGACTTATTGATCAGCCTGTATCAATTACTACAGAAGACGGTCCAGATAGATGATGATCACCTTCTTCTATCATCGTCTGCTTCAGAGTAGCTACTGAAAACCTTATAAACAATTTTATTCCAACATGACAGTAATGATTACAAATGTAACATGTTTTATCTTACAAATGTAATATAAATTGACATTAAATGACTGTTAAACACTGTACTAAAAGCAAATTACAATTTTGCCCTAATCTTAAAAAAATGAGAATTGTTTGAATATAAGTTGAATTTAGATAGATAATATATATATATATATATATATATATATAGATAGATATATATATATATATATATATATATATATATATATATTTAAATCCCCTTCTCACCCTATGGTGGGTGGTGTGTCTTCCTTGAGCTCAGGTCCTACTAACCCTAACCCCTAACCCTATTAGTACACGAAGAAACATTTTTCAAAGATTTAAAGATACATACTGATTTTGCATGCCTGACTTAGAAGTAGCATGTTATTGACTGAAAGAGTTCCAAATAAAAGAAGCTTGATGGGAATAAAAGAATTACTGATCAGTCTCTGGGTGTACCCTGGCATGTCGGTAGTTTTTCGTTTTTAAGATCAGATAGAAGAACAGATAGATTCAAGAGGTACTGTGTTGTCACTTTATGCAACAGATATTCCTCAAACCAGATGTGTGGACTTTTTTTGGAAGAACTGCAGTTCAGTCTTTTCCAGAAGTCCAGATGGTAAAAAGTGAAATACTCAACTACAATCATTGATATTATGAGATTTATGTTTCAGGTGAGATCATTGCCAACGTCATATTCCTTAGAGTTCCACCTCAACTTACTCATCATTTACTGTTTATGCACATACTGCCATTCCCACAGTGACTGGTTCCTCTCTGTTACAGATATCCAATGGCATGGTGGGAAGGTGCTGATCATATCGGGAACTCTATGCCAAGTCTTCCGCTATGGTCTCTGACAGCAAACCAAGCCAGGCAACTTGTCCTTGGTACAGGGACTTACTGTGTAACTGCTGACGGCAACAATGAGATCATAAAGAACATGCTCATCATCCTTTGGGCTTACAGGAACAATATAATAATAAATAATAACAATTTGAAAATGCTGCTTTGAGTTTGTTTCAGCCAGATGTGTGAACTTAGTCTTAGAAGTTATGCAATGTGCAGGCAGTCCCAAGAAAATATGTGAAAGTCAATTTAACTGCTTTTAGAGTAACCCTTTACTTTCTATACCCGTGACTTCCCAAACATATGCTATGACGTTTCCTAGAAACGCTGATGTAATTTGGTCTCAAACTATGGAAAAATAAGAATTTGCTTAAAAAGGGTAGCGTGCTGAAAAGCTCCATTTGAACCCAAGTAAACAGCAATTCATCATTCAATCGTTATTGGAACCATGTATGCTGAACTGTATGCTTGCCTGCAAGCAAACTTTCCATTTTATGCATGTTCAGCTGACCCGCTGTGCACACAAAACTCTGTAGATTAAGCTAGCTAATTAACGTCAACTGTGCAATAACCCTGTGATATAAACATCCACTGTACTTAACTATTATTTAGCCTCATTGTTAAGCCATACAGTATTTTGACATGTAAATCACTCAAACACAAATCTAGACACACTACTCATACTGCGTACTGCATATTCATGTGTATACTATATATACTCTATATATACTGTCATATCCAAACACTTCATTGATGCAACCTCAGTGTCATTGTACCATTGTCTTACCATCTTTATATGTTAATGTTGTTTTTATATATCTTTATATCTTATATATCTTTATGTTTTTCTTTGTAAATGTCTATGTAATTGTCTATGTAAAACTGAAGTCAAGCCTGGTCAATTTATTCTGATTTCTGATCTGATTTTAAATTAATTAATGTATACAGTACCTATTCAACACAGTCTCTGCAATTAGTACTGAATTATATTGTTTATTCCAATAAACATTTAAAAAAATTCTTGGAAAGTATTGGGAAGTTTTCCTGAAGTTACATGCCCATAAAATTATATTAAGCACACACATTTCTGTCATCATGTTGTGCCCTAATTTCCTTTTCCCTGTCTTACACCAGATTCATCAAACAGAGCTCATCTGTCTTTGACTTGAAGACTTGATTTAATGACCTATCTGGAGCATCCTGTCATAAATTCATGGGTGGACACATACAAACCCCCTTACATAAACACACATAAAACAATATCTGAGATCATTAACTGTTCAGTTTTTATCAAAAGAAAGTTGAAGAAAGTCAACTTTGCATACAGTTTTGACCATTCCTAAAGGAGAAGCTGAATGGCTGAATGCATAAAAATGGAGGCATGGGTGGAGGATCTGCTGAATAAAATAAGCTTATTAATGTCCATTCTTACACATATCCGTCTGTCTGAACAACGAGTACACTCTAGGGACAGTGTCTCCATTGTCACTTATGCCAATTTGGTGCTCCTATCTGAAATGCATGAATCATTCCCCATTACTGTGATGAATTTAAGAACTTTGTCACTCAGAGTGAGATGCCTCATTTCCTTTGTGCGGCTCTAGTTAGTCCTGTCAGAGAGGAGGAGGAGACAGTTTGAATCCATAGCTTTACAAACACCCCAGTTCACCTTTCATGAGTTCAAATTGCACACATGTTTGGCAAAAGAGACAGATTCTTGATGCCTGCATTGACATACTTTTGATTTAACGTCCATCCTACTCACTGTTCACGCTATGACTCATCAGCTCTTATGCAGGGAGGGGGAGGTGGTGTTGGAGGCTGGTGGTGATGTCCCAGAATACTGCTACACGGATGCACTCTAGTGCAGAAAACCACCATGAGGCCCAATGGAGGGTTCAGTAGCACAGTGGGTGGCGAGGCATGAAACCCTGAGGTTGTGTATTGTTTTGACTGTAGAATGACCTGCATACAGTGGCCCCTTCCCTTCTTTGCATACATGTTAATTAGCAGTGCTGACAGGTTTGTATTTTATTCCAAGGCAAGCTCTATGTTGGTTTTCACAGAAAAGCTGAGCCCAGTCACCTTACAGGGACAAGTATCCTGGTGTTTGATGTTATTCAGGATATGGCATTAACATGATCATAGCAATATTCATATTTCTGATTGTCTGCACTTGATTTCTTACCATCTCAGTCACCATGTTCTGTACTAACACACCATTTTAGAAACCAGCATAAGGTGTATACATGTCACATTATCCATCAAGAACTCCAGGTCTTATATACAGGTTTCTGAAACCAGGTTATGCTGTTTACACGTGCAAAACATAATCAGAATACTCCAAAATCATAACCAGGACATGTGTGCATGCAAACACACTGCTGTTGAGATGGTGAGAAATCACAACACACAGATGATCAGAGACCTGGATACTGTTAGTATCATGAATAACGGTTTCTCATGTTCCACATGAACATCATACCCCTAGTAAGATGAAAACCAGAATAGGACTTAAAAAAACAAGATACTAGTGCACATGTAAATGTTCTCAATATGTTTTGTTGAGTTTAAACAATTATCAGTTAGCTCTGGATGATGGCCAGACAACCCCAGAGAGAAATGTTTTGGATTGAACAGCTGAGAACGCTGCAATCATTTGGACTTCAGTCAAATCAAAAAAAATTCCAGGCTACGGCTGCCTCAGTTGTTTAGTTTGTTTGCACTATGGTGTGACTCTAGTTCGAAGTTCAAACTAATGTGTTGAAACAAAATTACCACGATCCTTTAAAAAGTCCCTTAAACCATCAACTTAAAGGTGGCAGATAAATAAACGAAAGGTTTCACGCCACCACCACATACTCTCTGAAATATGTTCAACAAAAACAAAATGTCACATAGTTGGAAGCGATAATGTTATCACATCGGGTAGACCAGCAACGTCTGTGGTCTGTGACATAAATTACTGTTTCAATGGAGTCTGGTGGCTTAGAACAGAATGATATAATGGCTGCTTTTGGTTAAGCAAAAAGGATTTTACTCTTTAATAAAAAGGGTTTTCGGAAGGCACTTTCTCCATAATGTTGTCAGACACGTGCAAGTGAACGATTACCCCGAAGGATAACACATTGCAGCGCCCATCGTGGCGACAGGCTGCATGCTCTCCCTTAATAAAAAAGTCCTGATTAGTTACTTAGACACAAAAACATGTAAAAAATAGGGTCCAGGTTGAAAAATGGAGAAGTTTTGTCATCAATTATCCGCACTTGAAGATATTGTTGATTTTAAATTATTATAATCCGTCCACTGGCTCACTTTAGTTTGAAATTTCTTCACTTGAAGCTACAAACTACCAAACTCGGTCTTCAGTCATCTGAGGACTTCTGAGTGAGTTCATGTTCAGGTGTCTTACAAAACCAAATCTGCCATATTTCACTTTCTCCATGTGAGAGGAGCCAATGTTTGACAGGGAAGACTTGGCGAGTGTATGACTTGTATGTGTGTACCTCTCTCCAGACGTTGTTTTTTTTCAAATACAGTACCATTAAATTACAATTATCCGTGACACAAGCCAAAGAACACACAAGCTCTCACTAACATATTGAAAGATGAAAAGAAATACTTTTGGGTGGCTGATTGTGTTGTAAAGGATAACATCTGGCTGAAGAAGATGGAAGATGCAGAAAGATTGAGAGGTGCTGTGGATGATGCTGATGGTGGAGCTGGGGGGGGCGGTCAGAATGTGTCTGGTTTTCTATTAAAAAGTACTTACAAGCTTTTGTTCTTTGCCTTTGTCGCTGAGGAAGGACAGATATAGGAGTATCTGTCTAGGACTGATGAGTCATCATCTACATCATCAGTGCATGTCCACGATCTGGATCTGTCACATTAGGGGGGTCCAACCAGCAAATTCTCACATTGCTTCAGCCCTATGAATCACTCTGCCACGTTCAACGACATTTATAGCTTAACTCCACAGCCCGTTATGTCATGTCAGGTATAGTTGTTAATCTAATACTATGTGCTTCTTTCTTTTCAACCTTTAAAATAATGTGTCTGTTCTCTTAGATCATACAAAATCCATTTGTGAATGTGACGCAGATGCAGGGGTCGTGCAGATGGTGGGTGTGGAGTGGTCAGTCTTTAAAGCTGGCAGCTGCTGTGATCATGATACACCAGCTCAAGTTTCCAGTGTTCATTGCAGCAACATTAATGCTACAATATGCAAGTTTTATTTTGCATTAAAACAACAATAAACACACAATCTACTGTATATCCCCCCCCCACCACTGCACGTTACCTGTAATCTTTCAGCTGCAGTCCAGCAGAGTAATTATAAACTCAATAACACAGAAAGAACAGGCTACAATCCATAATTTTACTTATAAATATAGGAAACAAATGATCATGCAGCATACTGATGAGCACTTACATCAGTGTCTCCATCTGGTCGTCATATGTGCCACCATTCAGGTTTTATTTGAACACCATAAATGAATTGGTTATCATTGGTTATCATCATGTGTATGTCGTATTATGTTGTTTTCTGTGTGCACGTGGTTAATATAAGCAATAAAAGAAGACAAAGATGTCATTACACTGACACGTATAAATCATAGTAGAACTGCAGAAAGGGCTTGATGTAATAAGGGTGGAAAATGTTACACACTTATACTGTGCATATATAGATGTAAAACAGCTGCTTACAACTCAATCCCGCTCTGTCTCCTCCATCATGTTGTCACTCTTTTTTTTACTTAACATTTTACAAACTGTACTCTCACCGTGATTGGCTGTTTGAAAAAAACAAGATCAAAGCAGGATGCTGATTCTCAACACGTCTTCTCTTCCGCACCGCAGGCAGAGACTGCTGGATGCCTGCTCTGCTTCTGCCTATAAAAGAGTAATGCATAGTGTTTTCTCATCTAGGTCTCTGTCAGCGCTGTCCTGAATCTGCTGGATTAAAGCTGAACGCTCCCTGCTGATCACCAGAGTTAGCCGACAGGAACTTGTCACGATGTTTGATCTTCACGTATATGACCCACTCAGAGCAGTAATGGTACATTGTGAGGAAGTATTAACTTTGCACGGGTAAAAAAAAGAGACTGGTTTAGACTGGCTGCAATTCATGGAGGATAATTTTACCTGGAACTTTGCATTTTCATCTTCTTCATTTTAATTAGGGGCCAAATGATCCTCTGTGGAAACTCGGCTTAATTGCCAATGGTCACATATCCAGATATGAAGACTTTGTGGACCCTGCTGTCCAAAACAGGAATCTGTTCTGAGACCTGGAACACAAATGAGCAGGTACAGGGAAAAAAAGGGCAAGAAGCAATTACCAGACATTTACAATGGAACTTCTAATTGTTTTACAGGAATAGTTTGTACAAGATAATGTGTTAATTAGTGAGAGGGCCCAGTTAGGCCCAGGCCCGTTACAGAGGGCAGACTTTGTTGCTTTGTTTTTCTTTGTTTCTCAGGATGACAAAATAAACAAGACAAGACGTTCCAGTTACTTATTTTATAAATGAAACTGAAGGGATATAACATGTTAATTACTGCGCATTAGATGTGATGGTAGGTGGATTTTGTCCCTCTTGGACATAGCCAGGCTTGCTGTTTCCCGCTGTTTCCAGCCGTATGATAAGCTAAGCTAACTGGCTTCTCTTTCCAAATACATACTTAATGTACATACATGATATGGGTACCAATCTTCAATATTCTTCTGGCTTTAGTTTAATCTGAAAGCCTTTCCGAGAAAAAACAAAAGGAACATGTCTCGTCTCTGTTTGAGCCTTTGTAAAAGGATCTCAGAAAGTGGTCACTTGCCTTTTAACTTAATCCCATAATGCCTCTCAATCAATCTCTTCAAATAAATCGTTCTGTTTATTATCTTTCCTCTTCAGGTTAACCCCGTTGGAGCCAACCATATTCAAGAGTACACCAGGCTTACTCTTTGGCCAGTTTGCCAGTCCATCAGACAGACATCAGACAGACATTACTCACCTATGTAGCCAACACACCCACATGTCTAGGGAATGTCTGGGACATTTCAGGCCTCCAAGAGGTGACAGTAACTACCGAGACACCATGTTTCCTTCTACCCCCTTTCCATATTTGTCGTGAATTCATAATTGTTTCAATCTCCTCTGCTAAAAATTCAGATAAAAACTGATGAAGCATCGACAAGTCTGACAAGCGATTCTTTTAAACTTTGGTCTGAAAATAACCCTGAAGTCCTGTCTTTCCCTCGGCTGACGCCCTTTTGCGTCATCGGCCATGTTTGCTGAGATTTCCGTCTGGGCTGAGGAGGCTTTCTCTTCCTGATGTTTCCCCTAAAAGACATTTCTCTCACCGAGGGTAATTTCCCACTACATGACAAAGTGATGTAGGTTATGTAAACGCCCACAACACCTCCTGATAGCACACAGGGTGTTCACCCGCTGGACACGGAGATGAAAGCATAGATGAAAGAGGGATATTGGGAACTCAAAGGCCACCGAGAAAATACCAGAACCTTTTTTTTTTCTCGTAAAGAAATATGATGAGTAAGGATGAGATAGTCTCCCTCCTTGAAAAATATATTTACCCATTTATCAGACCCTGCCTGAGGCTCATACATTGCACCTGATGTGCTTTGTTGTCGAGCCAAAGTAAAATATTGGTTGTGTGCTTTACCCACTCGGATACTATAATAGAATTTCCAACATAATAGCATTTGTGGGAAAACGGAGGCTGTAACTTTCTTTTCAAATTCAAATGAATGAACGCAGCAGGAATGATGTCATTGCTAATGTGATAAGCAAAAGCGGTTGTCTTAATACTATGAAACCTGTGACGACACACGATGACTCAGACCGACTAAAACAAAAAGATGTCACGATCAAAGAGAAAGAAAACACATACATTATCCTATCCATTATACTATCTTAAATATGTAGGTATGTTTGAGCTGGTGATGGTTCTGAGTATTACCATGCTCTCTATTAGTAATGCATTATTGATAAATCAAACAGACTTAAAAGCTTGCTGCTCATTTAATTTCATTTAATGATCCTTCATACAGTATACATTGTAGCATTTGTGCATTTTGTTAACCTTTAACCTGTATGAATTATTGATAATTAACAGAGCTACTTTATGTGCTGTGCTGGATTCACGCCACAGAGTACTCAACATAATGCTGTAAGATCTCAGCTCCACATTGTGACCACATGTACTGTTAAACAATATATGAAGCTGACTAAGATGCTACTGTATAGGACAAAGTCAAAAAGTTTGACTTCTCACAGTTTGTTTAAAATGATGTAGGCTGAATTAGAAATGTATCTGTTGGTTAATTGATTCGTCCTGAATGAAATAATGTCTGCTTGTGACCCCTCATCGCAGGCAATAAGCTGCTCACATTATTAGCTGTGTTTAGATGATTTTATTTAAAGGAGGCCAGAAGAAGTAAAAATGTTCCAGTTACACAAGAAAAAACAAAGAAAGCAATTTAAATAATTCTGTAAACTATGTATTTTTTTGTGTCTTGTTTCTTTATTTATCGTATGACCTCTCACATCTCACACAGCGATAAGTGACTGATTTCTATGTTATTTATTAACCATACGGCATGAATTTCAGTGTTTCAAACATTAGGTTTCACTTCAGCTGTAAATATTTTTTACAGCTGAAACACATCTGAAATGCTCGGGCTGAAAGTTCATTCTCGACCCTGGAAACATCACAGTTGAGTACACGGTATCGTCACCTCAGTTGCGGAGGTATCTATCACATGATCTTTTTTGGCAGATGGAGTTCGCCCAGTTTCCATGAAATTTAAGTCAACGTAATGTAAAGAGCTTTAAGTGGAAAACATGATGAAAGAGTGATCTAGTTACATGAATCGCATTGCTCACTGTTCCAGAAAATTAATAATAAGTTACATCACAGCAGCCATTATCAATAATAGCAACAATCCTACACTCCTACACAAGTCCAGCATCTTTTCATTTGCCTGTCAAATAGCTTATTAAATGGACTAACTTGTTGATTATTAAAATAAATGTCCTTTATTTCCTTGTAAATCAACAGGCTCCCAGTGAAATGATGGCTCTAATATATGAGATGTTCAGCTCTTGTCCTTTACTATCTCTCTTCTCACTTCATTCAACCCACTTTTATCTCTTCAAGTCTGAAATATATGAGCATACATCTTTCAAACAGGGTAATTGTTATGAGCGTGAAACATCTGCCGTCAGCAAGTTGTCAGACAGACAGTTTGTCTATGTGACAGGATACCTGCTTTGTCCTCCCTGCACATAGTTTGCTTTAGCTTAGGCCTCTGATCTATGGGCACAAAGTGATTCTGCTTATCTACGGGAAAGGAGAAGGAAACAGAGCTGAAGAATGGACCAACTGGAAAAAAGAAATCTGTGGGAGGAGGGAAGAAAAGATGAGAAGAAAATGTATCAAACAAAAGAAAAAAAGAAAAGAAATGCACTCTAAATTTGAAACTGAAACTTTAAATGCCTCAAAGTTGCCTCACAGTTGCTTCATCATTACATCATTTTACGGTAAATCCTTTACCCCAATACTGCATCCGCTGTTAGATCACCAGTCTTTGACCTTTAAAGCGAGACTGTGCAGCTTTAGAAAGACATAACGTAATCTTCCTCTTACAAATAAAAGGCGAATTGATGACCAGTGAAATGCACCGTTGCTTAATTCAATACACTCTGATGTTTGGTGGTATGACCAGTATCTAACAGTGACTAATGTTAGTTAAAGTTAGCAAACTTTAAAGACAGATTGCTCTGAAACTGACATTAACTACATGACATGAGTTTATATCAATTAAATTAAATTCAGTCTCAATCTATAGAGAAGGTCAAAACTGTACTCTTTATAATATTATTAACAGAGACCCAACAATTCCTACCATGAGCAAGAAACTGGCGACGCTGGCAAGGAAAAACTTCCTCTAAGACGCAGAAACCTTGAGCAGAACCCAGGTCATGGTGGGTGGCCATCTGCCATGACCGGTTGAGTTAGAGAGGGAGAGGGACGAGGGGAGGTGGGAGGATAGATAGATAGATAGATAGATAGATAGATAGATAGATAGATAGATAGATAGATAGATAGATAGATAGATAGATAGATAGATAGATAGATAGATAGATAGATAGATAGATAGATAGAAATAACACACTGACATATCGGCCAATATGAATTTTTTTTACACAGCATACGTAGCCTAATACAACAGACAACATTCGCATTTTTATCCCTTTCCTGTTGCGTTGCATTATTCATCTTCTCAGTTGCCATTTACCTGACTTCCTGATGTAAAATGTTTATATTCTTCCCTTTCCGTCCTGTTCATCAATAAATACTGAGGCATTTCATTGGGCTTGCACTGGTGGGAATTCCATGGCATGTTAGTGTTCTTCTGTACATCTTCTCGGATGTCAACTCGTAAAATGACATGACAATGAGGACAACAAGAACGAACATAGAAAACCTAGATACTTACATATAAGAAAATGTAACAGTAATTATTATTGATATGACGCCTAAAACAATACATGCCCCCCATTTACTATATTGTGCACTATATTTACTTCCAATAATTCTTTGAGTGTCCAAATTAATTAAATTATCAGTGTGAAATTTATGCACAAGCCAAACTAACTTCTGTTTCCTGTGGAACATGTGTTAGATACTACAGACACAGTACCTGAAGAAAACATTAAAGCTCTTTTCAACATCAAATCATCATGTTTGCCCCCAGACAAATCTGCTTGTTGATTATTTGACTAACATTTAAACAGTTACAGTAATAGACTGCAGTGAGTCTGAAAGAGAGCAGGAGCAATAGTAACAAAGCACGCTGGATTTGCTGATGTTGTAAAACTCCCGTGCCTCAGGCCTGCACAGTCTGAGAGAAATAAAATGTTCATGTGCATGTGCACTCTTTCACTTTGATGCCTGTGTATTGATTTGTAATCTAAAGACAAACAAACTGAAACCTGACTCCGTTACCTTTAAATGTCAATCTGAAGTATAAACAGACAGTTTCATTAAAAGCAGCCCGAGAAAGCTTCTCATAGAAAGAGAAGTCTCAACAAGTGGATGGGCCCAAATGGATTGTTTTCCATAGTTAAGGTGTCTGTAGCTCTGTTATGATGTTACGTCTGCATGTGGTCACAGACATCAGAGCCTCTTTATTTGGCCATGATGCCTTATAAATTTTGACAAGCCTTTAGGGAGATGTGCTGAGCGTGTGTCCTATTTTCACTGTCCGGTTTTCAGAATGCAGTCTGGCGGCATAAAAAACAATGAAAGTACATCCTTTTCATTTTTGTTTTCCGAGGCAGAGGCAGTTAAAGATTATTGTTTGCTTCTTTACTTTTAGTTCCTTACAATTCTGTCTGTGGTGGTTTCTGTCGCTGAATGTCTGGCAGAAGTTTATTTATGTTGGTGTCACTGAAGAGGCCGTTGATGGTGGTTGGTCAGTGTCAAAAGAGGTCAGACATTCACCCCTATGGATCAAGACGCTTCACCATCTTTGACCTCAGCCTGACAATGTTACTACCCAGACCTGGTCTCAACAGTTCCAAACAAACCTGCACTATAAACCTGTTTGATTGCTTCCCAACGTGACAGAGAACATCTGTATTTGCAGCTGAAATATGAATAATGATTGCATTGATTACTATGTTACTATGTTTAGCTCCAAACATGTAACAGTTACCGAGGTGTTTTGTTAAGAGACGCTATGGCGGAGGGATCAAAACTCCTGCCATAGTACGCCCGTTTCAGGCCACAGACCTGTATCTGCAACCGGATACGAGCAGTGTGAAGGATGAGTTGATGGGGGTGGCTGGGGTGGGTGCTCTGCATGTAATGGTTTTACTGTTACGTCTAAGAGGTTGGGGTTGGGGAGACCAATGGTTTTGGAGGTGTGGTGCATGTGGGATTCACATTCACATAAACATGCACAACAATTGCTCAATTTAAGCCAAGAAAGTAAGTTTGGTGAATAGTGCAAAATATACAAGGCATTTTATGATATAATATGCCCAGGGAGAGGTGAGATAAGTTTTTCCTTGAATGGGCAGTCATCAAAGAAGCTTTGACCTTCTAAAGGGAGAGAAAAAGGGCAGAGAGCAGGCCACGTAAGGCTACAAGTGTTCAAAACAGCCAATGCATTCTTCCACTATCTGCTTTTCAGGCATGTCCCTTTTTATAGGCATATTAAGCTATCAGGCAGAACAGGGATGAAACTTGGTCATGGATGAGGTATTTACACCTCACGCCCACAGCTGAGCACTTGTGTCTAGTCTGTTCCCACACCCATGGTCTTCCACTCCTCTTGTTGGTAGTGCTAGATCTAGTCATGCACAAACACATCATTATAGGGGTTGAAATATCAAATATTTAGTGCTCTTCCATACCCATCACTTTGCAGCGCTTCACCTCGTGCACTTCATCATTTCATCCTTAAAAAATAAAACAAAAACAGTGCTGGTCATGTTCTCTACAACAGCACACATCTTGTATCTGTTCCAGAAAATCTGTTGCACATTGAATGAAGATGCCTTTGTTTCAGAGCAAGATTTCACACTCCGCAACTAAAGTAAATAAGGCCAACAATTCTCTATTACTCCCTAACATTCTTGTATGTAATCTTTGGTCAACTCCCTTGTATAAGTATTTTGTCTTAAGAATGTCTTGATTCAGTCTTTCAAGTGTTAAGTGAGGAGTAGATACGGCTGTGAGACAGGAAATTTACGAGGTGACTTGTTCATGAATCTTCCTGATAGAGAGTGAAGAAACCTCCCACCCTCTACACCCTGTGCACCCTTAACATGACTCTCTGGGAGATAACTTATGGCCACTAAAAGCCCGTGTGTGTGTGCTTTGTAATCTTTGAATGAAATGAAGTAGGGTAGGTTGGAAGATGTTGTGTATATCAACGATCCACTCTCTCTCTCTGCCTGGACAAACACAAGAGTTAAATTTCCACCTTCAGGGGTCTAAAGATGGAGTTAATGAATGAGTCGGAAAAAACAGTTCAATACAATACAGTATATCACAATTTTTATCCTGCAGAAGATGTGAAATGTAAAGAATACCACCAATAATATACATAAATCAGCAATATGTTGTAGAACATGGCCATGATTTAATGGTTAAATGGCAAATCTAACGTGAATGTGCGTCTAATGTGTTCTGTAGTTTATGTAAGTGATATTTCTGAAGGCAATATAAAAAGAAAAGACGAATAAAAAGTCATTTAAAGCACTTTCTTTTCTTTCCTGGTTTTAAGGATATCATTAAGGAGAAAATATATTTTCTGGCTCTTGACTTGACAGTCAGTGGAGAGTGTGCGGACACAAGCCTGGCCAAACAAGAAAAAGAAAAACTGTTTTGTCTTTATTAAAGTTACCATATGGGTATTATGGGTCCCTCAATTGTTTCTAAGGCTTCTACTAGGACGTCTGAGAGTGCACATGCAAGCCAAAAACACAGCAGTAAATTATACATCATGTACAGTGGGCTTATAAGTCAAATTTATCAAATTCTCAACTGTCATTAAAAAGCTGATACACAATCCCAGACCCCGAAAATGTTCTCTTACTTTGACAAGTGTTGTTTCAGTACTGTGCTGTGGTCTGGGGGCAGTCTGGAGGATATCAGCAGTAAAATTAAATGAAAGTTCAAATTTATTTATTTACATTATTTCTACAGGGAATTGTTTTTTTAAGAGATTATTCCAGAGGGAGAAACCTAATTAAAACTCTGAAAACTACATAAACAATTTAAAAATGTTCTGGAGTCTGTTAAGGGGAATGGCTAAGATAGTGCTCTGATGGCTATGAGCCCTGTACTGAAAGAGAAGCTGTCAGTACACTGACAGGAGACAATAAACAAACATGCACGAACATTTCAGAGCCAATCATGTGTTTGTATTGGCGTGCGGTTGTGATTCCTGATTTTTTATCATTTGTTCTTGTTAGTTTCCTGTGGTTTTATAATTTGTGTACCCCGCTTACAAATTGTTTAGCTGCACCAACATTTTACAGGTGTCTTGCACTTGTTTAGAGTTTGTTTAGAGTGTGTGTGGTTGCCCGGTCTGACTAATGTAAGCTGCAATGGTTAGTTCACCTAAATCCGAACTCAGACTACAGGATTTTGAAATATTGTTGCATCACCTACATAAGGAGAAACTTCACAGTTTTTCCTCTCTCTAATCTCAAACATGCACACACAATTCGAAAATAATGAAGCCACACACACCACAGGATATTACTGAGATTATTGTGCCAGAGAGAGCAATGCACCCCCTCACGTGATCTCTCATGATCTCACGTGATCTCCAGGGGAATGAGATGTAAACAAAATGGAGATTGATGTTGTGGTGCAACAACTTGCTTTGCAGTGAGAACAAAACAAAAGCAGAAGACTAAACAAATCTGGATGAGAAGATGGATGAGGAGATGTGGTCATCTATTCTTCAGAGAGAACAGGATGTGAGATTTTAACTGTCAGTTTTAATATCTGTCAACAATAGTGTGCTAGCTAACTAAGTCTCAAGGGATAAAATGTTTGGTTTGGCAACACATCAGCTGCTCCGTCTCCTTGTTGTCTCCCTCATTGGCTATTGTGGTCCTGCTTGGGAAGTATTGATGTAATCATCCAAATTTTAAATCCTATATCTGTTTGGTAATAACAGGGTGGTACCGATGAGTCTGGGAGGTTAGATCTGTAAATCCCTTACTTTAATCTGGGCCAAACATCGAAATCCCAGACCAGATTTCTCCTCCAGTTGTTGGGTGTGGTAAATCTGAGACACCGAACTCCTGTAGTCTGAGGCCAGCTAAATTAGCTTACTATTTAACTTCACAGTAGTAACCTAACCCAGGAGGTTTACACTCCACTATCATCCAGGATATGGTTTCCATTTTCTCTTGTAAGGTTTAAAGTTAAGCGTACTGTATTGCTTTTCCAAGTATTTCATATTTACTTTTTTTTAATGAGTGAAACGATTAATTGAGATAACTTTTGCACAATTACGCATTGTCGTTTCAGCCAGTAAATCGATGGTCAGAATGGCATAATAACAGTAACTAATGGGGGTAAAGCTGAGTAAATAGTCAGTTAAGTTGTTGAGAATAAGGTTGTCATATCTGACATGAATGACGACCACAACTGTTCAGTTTGTCAAAAGAAAAACGTTTTTCTTCTTCCACCAGTATCACAAGACAAACGGATAGTTAGAACAATTTTGTTGATTTCTTTTCTTCTTGTCTCCACAACAGTGCTGCTGTTCTTTCCAGTGCTGCTCACGGACAAGTCTTCAGGCAGATTTTATTGGCTTCTGTAATCACACACAAAATGCAACCGTTTAACCATGTGTCCTCATTCCTCCATTACCTTATGTTGTTTTCATGCTCCTCATTTTGTGCCTTCTCTCTCAACATCTCCCATTCTCCCATTTGTTGTTGTATGACCTACACTTGGGTATTTTTCTATTTCATTTTCTTTGGAAATAATACAGGGAGTCAGTATTGATTTGTCAAACTCGGCACCAGACAGATCTCAGTGCAAAGGCCTCAAGTGTCCGAAAAACAGAGCGATAATAGAGATAAAGAAAGATGAATTTAATTTGAGTGCAAACTGCATGCATAATGAATATACATGCATAATTTTGTTGCTGAAGAAAGAACTTTATGATTGTGAGTATGCATTACGCCACAGACAATAATATCCTGTTTCACGCGTGAGGTCAGTTTAACCTGCTCTGTCATCGGGACGAGCAGATGTAACGGGAATACTGCAAACACTGGCTGTGTGATTGAGGGGGGATGGCACCCATGAAAACAGAGGATGATGGGAAATGTCTGTGTGTGTGTGTGTGTGTGTGTGTGTGTGTGTGTGTGTGTGTCCTAACATGTCACATACCATAATCAGATAAGATATTTAGAGTACTTACAGTTTAATGGGTATATCACAGAACTCCACGAATAACCTTAAAGTATCAATTACTTCTCAGAAATTAAAGGCTTACTGTAACGTCAGTTTTTCCCAGACAGACAGATTAACAAATAAACACAACACCCTATCTGCATCTCTTGAAGACCAAGAAGTATTGTTTTTTCAATAAAAAAATGTGAAAAATACCAATAAAAATGAAAAGAAATATTCAGAGGTCAGAACTACAAAAATGTGTCCCAGGTTGTAAATGACAGTTAGTGGTTATGTGTCATGAGAGTCCAAACGGATCCAGTTTCGGAAAATGTCAGCTAACATCTGATGACGATTTAGCCTTTTAGGGGCAATAGCCAATGTTTCAGGGGTTCTGATGTAGAGAAAACAGATAACATATCCAGGCCTCTGCAGTCTGATTAGCAACTTTATACATGAATGACGTTTCTGCAAAGCAACAGCCTCCAATGCAAAAACTGCAGTTCCTCAAACGACCACTTGAGGCTGGCTACAGAACTAGTCAATCTCTATAAGCCCTTCATGTTAAAATGCCTAACTTCACAGCAGAAATAAACATGTTTACAGCCTGGTACAAAAAACTGTTTTGGTCTTTATAGCTAATTTCCCCGTTCATAACAACTGTACTGAGGGTGAATTTTTGTGTAACTTACCCGTTCAAATTATATTAAGGCTTAAAGTTATGCAGAATTAACATTGTGGCTGCTATGATTGACACATAGGTGCTGTTACAGATGGCTTGCTTGACCACACAGCTTGACGTGCATTTCTTTATACTGTCTATGGTTTCTGCTAATCTTATTTCCACCAATGCATTCTGCCTGTTTTCCACTCAAACGTGTTTAGTCAGAACTACACTGACTACAAATGAAAATCAGAACGCTTGCAATACCAAAATATGCTTTGCCCATGACTACAGGTTCTGCATTCATATAGAGAGATATGTTTATAGGGGTTAACACAGATCTGGATTATCAATATAAAGCTAAACAGACATTGTACGCAAGTATTGCCTGTGTAGCTTAATCCTGATGATGAGTTTAGTCCTGTGCGATATCTCTCCATTGTTGTCCAAAAGCTATGAAGAACAGTCTACAACCATGATAATGACTCTGTGAGGCTCTGCTGGTACTTGAGCTGAATGCTATCATTAGCATGCCAACATTCTCACAGGAATAATGGTAACATGTTGATGCTAAGCATGTATAATGTACCATGTTCAACATCTTACTTTAGCATGTAATGTTAGCAGGAAGTAAAGTACAGCTGAAGCTGATGGGAAAGTATAAAGTCATAAACCAAAGTAATGTACATATTTAAATTTAGACGTTATGATGCTAAATGAAAAGTTCATCCTGGGGAAGACAGAATGTCTGTATCAAATTTCTCCCACGGGACCCTGAAAATTCAAGGAAATCCATTAGTCCATCAAATAGTTGCACTAAAAAAGACCAACGACCATTACCATCGAGCCATACGACTAGACATCATCAAGCCACACCATTGCACTGGGCGACATGTTTCTTCATTACTCACATAGGATACTTCTGTCAAAGTAACATTTATCAAAGTTGTAGGAGTTATGTATTCAGTTGGAATGATTGGGCTTTAGTGCCACAGACAGAGAAGGTAAATCTGACATATATTTAGAGATAGACGAATGCATTGTTGGTTTTGGGCTTTTCATGGGATTTATTGACAGTTAGAAAAGTATAAAATCCCCAGGGTTCATCAGGGTTAAATCACCAGTTCATTGTCTTCACCAGTTCAGACTTCTTTTGGTTTCAGGTGAAACCCTTGTGACTTCTTCATATTTTCAGTTGTTTTGTTTTTTTATAACTCAGTGTTGTGCAATAGAGGCTTGTATTGCACCATTAAACAGACAGATCATATTCAATACAGACACATGCAAGTGGTCTACAAATAGTTAATAACCATGCATGCTTCAGCAAAAATCCTTTCTGGAAGTGGCTGCCTACAAATTACTTTCTGCTTTTTGTAATCCCTCCATCAGGGTCACATGGAGGCCTGACTGTAGTGTCAGGAGATTATTACATCTCCCTGATCTTATAAATAATGTCTGGACTGTTTTTTAGATTTCTTCAATAATTAGTGCATAGTTCAGATAAGGACAAAGACTCTCATCATGACAGAACAAAGTTGAGGATTAGCTGTTTCGACTGGATTTGAATAAAACCTATGCACACGTGGATTACAAATTATGTCATCTAGGAATCAGGCAGTCATAGATAATGGCTATAAGCATTACAGTTCTTCCAAGGAACTGGTTACTCGTCGATGGCTGCAGCCGTACAGTAACTGATCCATGTCTGAGTGCTTTTTCCGTACAGCGATGGTGAGGCCTTTTCTTGAGAACGCACTGTTGTCAAGCAAGCAGTCCTCTAGGAATTAATTATTATCTCTGATCTAATACAAAATCTAATGCTAAATGTATTCCTTGGAGTGAGTCTTCTTCTTTCTCACATTTTGACTGTCTGTGTTTGACATATGGATGCATGCTGGCCCAAGGAAGCATATTTTCCATTGTAACCCAATACAAAACTATACCATGTATTCTCCCAGGGGAAATTCCATTTGCAAAGCTTTCACTCTCTCAAACATTTACAAACACTGAGCTGACGCAACCTCATTTCTCTCCCTCTCTCTGCGTGGGTTTATCCTTCTCTCTGAAGCTTTTAGATCCCATGGCAGTGAGGTTGAGTGGTCGGGGGCACTGCAGGAAAAGTGTGTTAGTATCAATTGCTTCCAAGAAGAATGACATCTGCAAAGGACTTTTTCACGTGAGTTTAACAAAGAAATACATTTTCAGGTATGCTGCAGGGCCAGCTAGTTATCTTGACCTTCAGGGACATTGGATCAGATGATGAGGCATGACTAATCATGTGTGGATACCAAAGAAGAGAGGGATATTGTATGAGAGCAGTGCTGAGATCAGTCATGATGCTCTCAATGATGTGGGATTCATTTCACTTTTGGTGCACTGGGTATTACCTCAGCACAGCTTTCTGGCCTTTCTGTCATCTCTTCAACTCTCTAAAACAAGTAAACATGGTAAATCTATAGTTTCGGAAATTGGAGGACACTGGAGCATCCTGCCTAAACAAACAAATTCCGCAATGTTGTCTCATTTGTTTTGTGAGACTCCGCCACTAAACCAACAAACTATCTGCTGCAGCTTTCACTCATCATGCCTTTAGTGTCTCGAATACTGCATTTCATACAGATGTGGGAGGAACTTCAAAGCTTGCTGAATACAGGGCGCAAAAGTAATCAGCCATCTGTATTAATGGTGTGCCGCAAACATATGCTCTCATTTGACCAAAAACAGGATCCCAATCATGTCTGCAGGCTTGAGGAGAGCTCCAGCACCTGGTGTTCAGCTCAAGGATCGCACACAGGCACAGCGAGATAATAATCTGGTAATCGCAAACACACATTAAGAGTTATTATGCATAGACAGGCAAAAGAACTGAATCATCAAAAGAAAAGGCCAGCCAACAGAGTGAAGAAACAGCATACCACTGGCGCAGGCAGAGATTATTTCCTTCTTCCTAATGTTTTTGTTTTGGAGTTGGCCTGGGAGAACATGAGATCCAGGCCTTTGCTCATAAAGCATTTTATAACATTACAAATTACTAGTGTAATTAATGCTTTTTGAGTCTACTGGGCCTGTATGTATAAGACACTGACTGCTTGAATCAATTATTTAACTTGCTCTTTAGCAATACCTATTACCCCATTTCAGTCACATACTAAACCTATAATCTACAACCTTCTGCATGTCTGTGAAGATTCTCAGTGGTGGTAATTGGACTGGCTTTCCACATGTTTAAACAACAAAGAAGACTGATTGTCTAGCGTGCATTTATGATTTCATATTTGGGCCTGGCCACAACAGCATTTAAAAACAATGATTTCAATGGATTTACAGTGTAAATCTGCACGATTTTTTCACTTTGAGTTTAGGGAATATTCAACATTTTCAAACCATAAAAGGAACAGAGAAAATGGAGAAGGCTAACGTAGCAGTTAGCTCCGTTGCTCTGCTCACTTTTAATAATCACCTCTGATATATAAGCAGAGCGATTTGCTGACAGTGGACATGATCTTATAAATATATATTCTGTGTAGGAAAAAACTATTAGAGCTTATTGACTGAGGTAACATTTGGCAAACTTGCTAGCTAGGAGAACTTTTTCTTTGAGTAAAATGTCAAGGGGAAGTAAACAGCTCAGGATTCATAATAACACCATTGTGACTGCCCAGTGCTAGCATGTTCGCAGCGTGTTTGTGGTTAACTTGCCAGGTACAGCGGTTTACCAACAAGCTCTGCAAGCAGACACCATGTCAGTGAGCTTCCGCAGTGATAGATTTCATGAAGACACATTTCTGGTGTAAATAGGCGTTTATTGTTGTTGCAAGTTTACAAGTTTATTTTATTTTCTGTCAGTTCGTTGATCTTTTGCAATTTTTTCATAATTATCTGCCTTATAATTGTTCCCCCCTTCACCATGGTGACCAGCTTCTCGACACATGTTTGCAGGCTCCTGCTCTGAAAGAGCGCACTCAACAAAAAGAAAAATGCGTTGTCCGACCTTCTAGAAAACAGACTAATCAACAGCTGCCAAAATAAATATTTTATTCTTTTGGATGACAGGGATGAGTGTGGTCTCTTTTTATCATCTTGTTGCCTCTGTGGGAGGAATGCTAAATGACCGCAAATGATTCACAAATGATTTCAGTGATTCACAAAACGGTTTGAGAAATTGTTTTTGCACTTTTAAAGAGAGACAGTCACAAATCTACCACAAACTTGCACGGCATGTTTCAAAGCCAGTCTTTGTTTCTCAACTGCACAGACAGCTTTTCTCAAGTGTACCTCAGCTTGCAATATACTGTATGTTAACATCATTTCTGCAATGTTTTATGCTCACAAAGATGAACTGAGGGCTGATGGAGCTTCTCATAACCATTGCAGCTACTACATACAAGTATGCTGACAGATGTGCATGTTGGCAACAGCAGTGAAAAACAATTACCAGACATTTTATTTGGACAGAAGAAATCAAGTGACCTGCTTGCCTTTATGACCTATGTGGCCCTGCTTATAAAGAGCTCCATTAATAACAGATAATAAATAAGTCATGGATTAAAAAAAAAAAAAGGCATCTGGAATCTGACACAAAAACAAAATCTTAACTCTGCTATTGCCAAAAGTAACAGACCTAATAAGGAACCATTTAAACACTGTTAAATCTTCCACAATTGACACCAAACAGTGATTTTATTTAGCTGGTAGAAAATTATTTGACTAAAACGAAGTAAGCTCTTCATTCTGTTCTGTGTATGAGCAAACATTTCTGCTCCATTGGTTCAACAAGTTCAAGCTACAGACTCAGGTCACATGAAAAAACACAGCTCATACTCTGAGCTCTTCAATACAGACCTGCACTGATCATGGTTATATGATAAAATATTTTCTTTCATTGCATCATTTGAAGAGGAGGATAATGTGCTTTAACAGAAAGCGTCACAAAACAAATAAATCTAGTAAATAATCTATCTATAAAGCTTTTAATGGGCAGTTATGTTTAGTTTTGTTACATTTGCACTTAATGCACCAGATGTGAAGACCAACAAACTCCTTCATCCCTTTATGTGGAAGAGTATAATCATCACCATCATGTAACTAAGACCGAGCTCTGGCCGGCTCAAGGTCTCCACAGTCATTGCACGCCCACAAATTACAATATTACAAATTACATTGACAGTTACAGTGTCATTCCTGAGCAGTGAGTTAGTCCACTGTGATGCAGAGGAAATAATAGTTCCCATGTTGCAATTAAAAAAAATAATCAATCATGCGCGCTCCATGTTACTGTCAACTGTGTTTATTTAAATATTGTTTGTGTTTTAACACGATTTGCATCAGTGATTATGGGACACGCACCGAATGAGCTGCTCAAAATGAGACAGTTATGTTTGCAGGATTTGACCTGAATTGACCTTCCAATAGCATAACTGAACATGTGTTTTACTAGTTGCAGTGAGTAAGGAGTACAAGGTTGGCAGCCAGAGGGAGATTGCACAAGTTGTGCTGACCACAGCCCAGTCACCATCAAAGCCCTCATAATAACAATGCAACAGACAAACTGAGGACACAAAGTGTGAAAGAACATTACTTGCCCTCTCACTTTAACTTCCTTGACTCCAACCTTTAATAACAAACATATGTATCTTAAATAGAGGAAAAGTGTAGTGGGTGGAGTGGGTGGTTTGGAATTCCTATTAGATTGCAAATAAGGAAAAATGCATTTAATACAGACATGTGCACTTAACTATTTTTATGTGCACATTCAGTTTTCCTGCATGCCATACATATACTGATGACTATTCAGCACTGATTATTTCACTGTGCAACTCACGAAAAAAGCACCAGTTCACCTAGGGTTGTGCAGCAGCTGCATGTATGAGTCCACTGACAGCTAAAGCCTCTTTTAAAGCAGAAACCCTAATAACCAGTGACATTAATATATGTGCAACTGTGCAATGGGGTGGATTCCATGTGGCACAGTATAGTTATGGCTCGGGGGGGAAAACACTCGGCTGATTCCTGCCCACTTAGAGTAAGAGCAGCAACAGCTCTCTAACAGCTCTGCTAAATTTTTAAAATTACTTCCACAAGACATTTTATCATAGTTTTTGCGTGACACAACCTTTAATACTTGTCTCAATGCCCCACCTATTTTCTGTTAGATGCCACATGTAAACTATTTTTTTTGTCAAAGCAGGAAAAAAAATATTTTCATAATAATATTCAGCATATTCACATTCAGCTCATTGTTATGGTTTTTCCAGCCCACAAACGTTACTGTTTTGGTTCACTTTCACTGCTCTTACAGTGTTGTTTTTGGCAGTTTTCAGCGGAAAAGCTCTGCGCACCAAATGGCAGACAGACACAGTTAGTGACTAGCTGATAAACACAGCGTTTAGTAGCTAAAGAGCCATATTTTTCAGGTGAGATCAAAAGAAGTGGTAAAAAGAGAATGTTACAATCGCCAGGTGGCTAGAAACGTAACACCAAATGAATCCTGATGTTTTTTTAGTGTCTGCTCGATAAATAGGAAGCTAACATATTAGCAAAAAGTAGTTTCCCCTGCGTTATTGGAGAGAACTTGTGCTCATTAAAAACTTATCTTAAAAGATGAAAACGTATCAGATATCACGTATCTAATATTCACAACTAAATAAATGCAGCTTTATCAGCTGCGGCTGTGAGTACCAACATTGAATGCTTAAGTCATCAAGTTGCCTATTTGTAACAGCTGTATTTAATAGCTGAATGACATGTTTGCATGCTGAAAATTTAAAGCTGGTACATGTAATTCATACAACGTCAAACGCATTTGTTTAAATGCCACAAGACAATATAAAAACTTTATTAAAAAGCAAAGATCATCAACATCAATCACTGTGCCATCACCGTCATGTACTGTATGTTAGTAAGTGTGTTTTTTATTATATGCATATTTTTTTTCTTGATGTTTTTTTTTTCATGCAGACTGTGTGCTTAAGTAATCCCACCACAAATCCGCCCACTGTTGTGGAGAAATTGCTGAAGTCAAAGGTCAATGCTGAGGTCAGGAAGGAAGAAAGTGTTCAGGAGCCTCTGATTTCTTACGCTGTATTATTTATTGACGCTTGGCCAAGAGACACTCTCAAAGTACACTCTCAGAAGTGCCTGAGTCGGCCTCACATTCTGCCAAACTCGTGCTGGTGGATAGACTTTAAACCCCAAGACAACACCACAAATACTACACGCCCAGAATTAGTCAAAGAGAATGTTTTTATTCATGCAGGTGTTATTGTCAGCATATTCTAGTCTGGAGACACAGATGTCTGTTTACGCAGATTGGAACATCAACGGCAAGCTATCTATTGTCTAGGAAGGCAGCAATAGGTCTCTTCGACCCTGGCCACCACAGTGTTGAGATAGACTGGCACCTACTGTTCCTATTTAAAGCCAAACAACTAAGACTACCGAGGACCTCAAGGCCCACACGTGACCTCGTGTAACCTAAGGTTAGAAAATTCCATAACACCCACCACCATCCGTCATCCATCTACTGCTTTCCACATCACAAGTTAATGATTTATAATGTACACATTCTTCCTTTCACTGACACATTCAGACGTCTACAATATTTGCACAGGCACACCCACACAGATCACCGAAAAGATATGAAAAGATATAAGCTTTTACTCATCCAGAGATGGCTGCTGTTTCAGGTGGTTTCTCCTCTTTCTTTTTTTTATTTTAAGTATTTTTCTCATTCTGGTGCCAACTGTTTTTAAATTGCCCTAGATGAGGAATGCATTTCTTGTTGGCTCATCTGTACCGTATCATCTGTATGCAACCAAAAACCTGAAATTTTGCAATCGGGAAACATGAACACATTTTTCATTTAAAAAAAATAAAACAATGGGCCTTTAAAGTTCTTGGATGTTAAAAACACTTAGTATAAAGTGCGTGTTTGACAAGCAGGGCGAAATTGCAAGTGGAGGCAACACTGAGGATGAAGCACACTCGTTGGCGGGGCATGTGAAATCTGTTCAAAATATCTAGACCCAGCTAATTGTTTTGCTCTGTTGTCTACTTTGTTGTTGTATTATAGATAGTCTTAAATATTAGATTACCCTCATTAAAACTCCTGGTTCCATCCTATTAATCTCTCCGGGAGACATCAATCAAGTGTTGCCATAGTCATAAAAAAACGCACTAATCAGCCAACATAATTGAGAACGCCTGTGTGGAAGTAACACAAGTAAATTCAATAATCTGTTCCATACTCCATTACTTGTTTTTCAAATGTGCAGATGAACACATATTTTAATGACTGTGAAGGACTTCAGATATTTAAATTCTAACAGATTTTAGCGCACTATTAGTAACTATTGGCCATTAGCGCTGATTGTTTACCAAAACTTTGTTTGATGGATAAAGTGGAAGTGAGAGCTTGCAGCCGTTACTTCACAGAGAGGAGGCGTTTCAGTCTACATTCTTCTATTTAAGCATGTAGCTTTAAAGAGCTTGCTATGAATGTGGCGGCTGGATGCCAATAAGTTAATGTAAGTCTTTAAAGTATTACTACTGTGTTTTCCTTTACAGTATTAGTACTGTAATTTCGATTTTCCGACAGTGATTTGTAACAGCACGCTTTGGCATATAAACCTGGCATGTGGTGCAGCAGTTAAGACTGTGACCTCACAGCTAGAAGGGCCTTTCTGTGTTTGCATTTTCTCCCCATGTCTGCGTGGTACTCTGGCTTTCCTCCACAGTCAAAGACTGTATAGACACCAAGCAGCAACATCCAGTGCTGGGAAATGAAGCCAATGCGGAAGTGCTAAAAACTGTAATTCCTTGAGCAGCCACTTGCGACAGGCTGCAAAAGTGAGTCAGTCTCCATAAGCGCCTGAATTAAAATGTCTAACTTCACAGCAGAAATAAACATGTCTACATCCTGGTTCAGGCAACGGTTTTGGTCTCTATAGCAAATTTGTGATGGGGTGAATTTTTTTTAACTCGATCGTTCAGATAATATTAAGGCTTGAAGTTGTGCATTAACAGCTTGTCTGCTTTGATTGACAGGTAGGTGCCATCACAGATGGCTTATTAGAGCACCCAGGCATCATTTGGCCCACCTTAGGTCCGCTGATGATCCACGTCTTTGCCGATATTTAGATTAGCCAGGAGGCAGAAGAAGCAGTACATCACTGACATCACTCAGGCTATGTCCGTTCTTTATACTGTCATTGATAAACATGCAGGTTAATAGGTAAATATAGGTAAATTGTTGACTCTAAATTGTCCCAATTGTCTCTATGCACCCTGTGATGAACTGGTGACCTGTCCAGGGTGTACCCAGCCTCTCACCCAATGTCAGCTGGGGTTGGCTCCTGCTGATTAGGTTAAGCAGTTATAGAAAATGGGTGGAGGCCTGGGCGGCTGGGGTTCGTCTGGCATGCGGCCCATGTATCAAGGCTAGAGTCCTTACTGCAGTGACCCAGGTTTGATTCCAGGCTGGGTCCTTTGCTGGATGTCATCCCTTCTCTCTCTCCCCTGAATTTCCTGTCTGTCTCTCCACCTAACCTGACCTGAATAACCTGATCATAACGCATGGCATGAATCATATATCTCCAGCCAGCAGATGCCTTGTTCATATAAATGACACATAAATGATCTTTGCTGTAGTTCAGACAGGCACAGAAGCCGTTTTTATAGTCTGGTCTCATGTCTCATGTTTTATCCAATCATATTAATAGTCTTTCTCATTCATCGGCACTCATTTATACTGCGTACTCTAACACTCTGCTGCTTACAATTTACAATTTTCACTCTCCTCTGGCATGAAAATGTGTGGTTTCGGGGTTTTTTTCTGGCTTTGTGTGTTCATGTTCAACCAATCATCAAAGTCTGTTAATAGCTCTCGGGGAGTACTACTGCATATGTGGAAAAGTTGTAAAATAAAGACTTTTGTGGCTCCGGAGGGAGTTGCATGAAATCTGATAACCTGCCTCCAGTGATGTCACTTGAGTCAACATCTGTTACCAAACGTGATGCTGGGCACGTGTGTTATTCTAATTATTACTGTAGTCAATAAAGCTCATTGTACTTGTCTCACCCACAGACCACCCCATTGTTAAAGGCGGTACATCATCTCACCATCTTGGCAGCTTCATTAAGCTGTTAAAACAACTTCCTTCTCTCTCCAGCTGTTTGCTGACACATGGGGATGAAGGAACAGAGCTTATAGCTGTAGCGAGGGGGGGGGTGCTACAGCTGTATCCAGCTATAAGCTCTGTTCCTTCATGGGTGGCTGAAATGTTCATATTTAATACATGTGTTGAAAACTGAACTGATACACAACAGGACACAGTACAGTCGACGCTCAGCCCAAGTTACAGCAAAGCCGAAGCCAACTTATTGAAAGTATGTGAGGGGAGAGATATGAAGAAGATGTAAAGGATAAAATGTGGCACGCATGGATCTATTTTATCTATGAAGAGTATTTGCACTAATCAGAAACACATGGAGAGAAAGTCTTGCATAGATACCAGTGGCAGGACAGTGATAAGTCATTTTTTTGGTGGGAAATAAGTGTGGCAGTGCTTCATTTCATGCCTGAAGTCGGAGGAAAAAAAGATTGAAGAGAACTCTGTTGGTTTCAATCATGCTCAACCTTCTGTAAAACACCAATTCCTTTCAGCAAATGAAAGCACACATTTCCTATTTTCAAACTCAAATGTGTTGTTTCAGCCCAGGATTTTAAAATCGGTGTCAGTTTAATATGAAAACATCCTTGATTAAAAGCAGTGGGTTCCTTTGCTAATTCAGAGAATATCTCACTCTGTTTGACAAAGCTGAGAAAATGCCCTCGAATAACACCTTGAGGAAGTGAAATTTTCAACTTGGACAAGAAATTCAGGAAGAGAGAAGCACGTTGTTGGAAAAATTACCACATCCTCCTCTAAAGAATTAATTTAAATGCCTTTCAGAAGAAAAATATCAGAGAGAGTTCAGGGGAGAAAGGAGAAGAAAACAATCAGTGTGTTGAAACCAGTGACCACACTGTGGTTTACCACGTGGTTTACTAAAAAAAAAAATCAGATGAACATTACTCATTGATTTACACATATTGGACATCATGGTTTCACATGTGACTGCACAAAGTCCAGAAAGGTCATACAACTGCATGAGATTAAGAACTGGCTTGGTCAGGGTTACATGGCTGTCTAAACATTGATTTTAACAAATAATGTCATAATTTCTGCGGCCATCTTCACGTTGTCAAGCTTCTCAGTGTGCACGAGGCGGGGATGATGTGCAGCAGAGATTTCCAGAAAATTACACCAGCAGTCAAAAGACAATCCACTGAACCGAATAGCAAGCAAGGTGCCAAAATACACAGTTAGAGTAGCGATTCGTCTGTCTTAACTCACCTGCTTGCCAGGCCCTTTCGAAGAACTCTAACAAATATGAAAACATCAACCTCACTTTGGTTTTGCTGGCCTATAAAGCTCATTCATACATAATCATATTTTTCCTAAAAGTCAGTCTAACTTACAGATATCCTCACTTAACTTGTTGCACGTCGGCTAGACTCTAGCAGCTAGAGACTCAAGATATCAGATGTAAAGCATGTGGATAATTTGCTCAGCAGTCACAGGCCTTTAACTTTAACATTCTCGGTGGACATATTTCAAGTCTTAAATCCAGCCTATTACTCACAATTGGCATGAGACATTACAAATATGAACAACAATGAGAGGATTAAAATCTACAATGATTGCAGAATGATGCCCCCTGCTGAAACTGCTGCCTCTCATTACAGAATATTTCAGCAAATTAAAAAAAAATATTGATTTATTATTGATATTAATTGGCAAAATAACTGCAGTTTAGACTCGGCAAAAATACATAAAGTGTGCCTTATAAGGGGAAAATCTGATATCAACAGTTACAGATAGTCAAACACACCTTTGATTTGAATGAACAGAATATTACAGCTGTCAGATCAAATTGGGTTCAGCTCACATTGCGGCTCTAATTTTAATGATAATGATAAACATTATTTCTTTCTGTAGGAAAATTTCCACAGGCATGTCAGTGGTCAGACATATTTTATCTCTGTATCACAGGTCAGGAGGTTGGATGTCTGTCATAAATGGCCTGAGATCCAGGATTGTCTGGAAGATGTATCCGCTCAGATCACTGCACCTGCTTACTCCCCAGACTCAACACTCAATCGATCAACTATGCTGATCATTGTGCAAAGTCATGATTCATCAACAATCTCAGGGCTTGTTCATTCTCTTTTAATCACAAAGTTCAAATGTTATTGGATGCCTCACTCTTCTACAGAAAGGTGGATACGACAATCAAGATAAATGACCCTGGTGTGAATCACCAGGGAAACCAGATATCATCCATACTTCCCATCGTCGATAATATTAATCAGCACAGTGTTCGGGCAAAGCAAACCTGTCTGCCATCAGACTGGAAGGCGCTATCACTACATTTCTCCAGAGCATTGCCTCTTCATACAAGAGGTTTGGAGCTGGGTGACAGTGCGCGCTGTCCTTTCAGCACCAAGGTTTTACGCACGGCCACAGGAGTTACTCCGAAGTGACAACACTGAAGTTTTGTCCAAGTTATAAACAGCCTGAAATTATCAGATCATGGAGAACCACACAAGATAAACAGAGAAACACAAGATAGATAGACTTGTTGTCACAAAGTTTGTAGTCATGTTTTGAATTTCACACCATATGTTACTATTTTCGACTTGTGGCGCTCTGAAACATGTTGATTTCCCTCACTGGGTCTTCATAATATAATAAACTACTCATGTCTGACAGGTCACTCGGATATAGAGGGGGGGAGTGGGGGCTATGGGAGCCAATTGCACGCCCTGACTTAAAGAAAGCTGTACCAACCACAGCAGGCTAGTACAAACTAATCCCCAACGACGACAAACCTTCTCTAAACCTCAGCGATGCTGTAGTCGGTTGTTCTGACCAGAAAACTATAAGTGCAATAAGTTTTAAAAAACCGTGCGTAATTAATTTTCTAAGAGTCATCCTTAAACGGTGCTTGATTGTGTTTCAATCCCCATGATGGACGTAAAGTGCGCAATGGCTCTAAATGAAGTTATGAGACTCGCAAGAAGGATATGGGAGCATTTCCACTGAGATGCCGGTATCTGCGCTATACTGGGCTTATTGGAAATTTCAGTGGAAGTATTAGTGGGAAAAACGCTTCCTGTAACTGCGTATCGCAAAGATAAATGGAGTAACGGAAAGGAGGGAGGGGGACGCAGAAAACTTCACACGGCGCTCAAGTGATGGTCAGTCAACTCAAGTGGACTTTCCGCTCCAGGAGTGCCAATAATGCGTCTTATTGTCATCACAGACACGGCGGAGTAACTCACAAGGGACAAGTCACCGCGTCTGCGAGACAGAATAAAAAGTGAGCTTCACTTCAGGACGACCGATCTGCTACTTCAGCGAGGACGCACACGGGGCTTTGGAGCACCGGATCCACAGGCTTTTGGTCCACTCTCTTCCCCTACAGTCGGCCGGTGTGTTCAGGGGATGACCGCAGATGCTCAGCGAGTACTCATATGACTGCAGCTTTGATGTTTCCCACATGAGAGCAGAGTTTAATGGGGAATAATCCGGACTGCAGCAGGAACCTAAACTAAAGTTGCGCACAGTTTTTTATTTCCATTTTCATCGTTGTTGGACGTTCGGGAGGTAATCACACAGCACTGGAAAAAGACTATCGGGGATTGAAGGTAAATATATTTTTATCATCCTAACACTCACTTCTTTTCCAACTGTTACCATTTTAACCAAAGTCTTTCTGCTCTTGGACTGCGTATAGTGTTTTTTTCCTCTTCACTTTCTTTTCCAAAGCAAATCTTCATCTCATTGAGTTTTAAGTTATAAATAAATAAAAAAACCTAATGTGTCAACAAGTTATACAGGCTACTTCAACACCTGTAGTTTAGTTCATTTACAGCCAAAATAACATCCAGTGGATGGATTTTTTTTAATGAAGAATTCATAGAGAAATTAGTTTAAAAGACAAAATGGACATTCAAATTGCAAATTCAACTCAATGTGATTTATATTTATTTCTATGTAAGTTTTTTTTTTTTTTTGTATTTTAATTAAAGATGCCACAAAACCGCAAGAAATACACTCAGACAGTACTGTGGCCCACAGTTAAAGTCTGGTCTGTCAGCAGTTACTTCAACATGTTCTCAGCGGGTTTTAATGGGGATCTGGATCATTTAGTAGTAAAATGATATGAGAAACACTTTCACCAAATGCTTTCTGACATTTATTATTGGTCTGTCTTGCAGGTGTCCGGTTAAACTTTATTTTCCCAGAGGCCCTGGAGAAGGAGTTCACTTTTTTTTTTCTCCTCTCACTCCACGGAAGCTATGAACGGACTGCGCAGGCACTTCAATATGGGACTGGTGCTACTGATGTGCACGCTGACCGGCCACAGCAGCGACAGTGCGCCCTCGCCGGCTCCAACTGCAGCTGCAGCCGGCACAGACGCGCAGCAGGGCATGAGGCGGATAGTAGAGATCGTGAAACACGTGGAGGACAGCCGGGTGCGCCACAGCACGAAAACGAAAACCCCGTTTACAACGCAAGAGAGGATCGCCCCGTTGGAACCAAAGGATTTACGCAACTTGAAAACAGACAGAGGGGATCCAGCTGTTGGTGAGTGATGGCTTGTCGTCTGGGCGTGACCCTTATGTTGGATGTCAACAAGATGCTGTAGACTAAAATGAATCTAGCCTGTTGAATATGTGTAACTTTAATATTGCAAAGTCATTGTATTGAGATAGAACTACAGTTTAAGGGTTGTTACCCCCAAATTACCTAAAATAAGGGGCGTAGTTGGGGGTGAATTCATATAAAGTCAGTTTATCCACCTCTTTGACATGAGACTGGGAGTTTAAACTATTAATCAATGAGTGTAAACTTAGCTGAAGTAATAAGTAGCCATGGTTTGGAGGCAGTTATTTCAAAACATGGAAAAAATGAAACCAAAAGTGTTCATGGATATAAGATTTTCTTTTTGGGGGTGTACCAACCCTGATGATTTACTAAGAATGTTCATTTTGTACCAGTTTGCCTCTTACTTGACTATTTTTACCTTAAGTTTACCTTAACTTACAAAAAGTCCCTGATCCAGGTGATGTGATGGATGCCTTCAGTCTGTGCTTAATGGCAGCTATCAAGTTAAACCACCTTCTCTCTCTCCACAGCCGTATTCCCCAGAGTTCCCAGAAAGAAGGTGGATTTCCTGAAATACTTAACAGGTGGGGGGCCCTCATTGCAAATTTCTATGCCACTGATGCTTGAGTGTCAAAAGTCATATTTTATGAAAGAGACACAACAGTATCACAAGACAAGTGAATGATAGCCTCAGTAAAACAGATGTTAGCGCAGGTGGCTGTAGAGCTGGAAATTGTCAGTTACAGTTTGTTCTTTCTCCTTTCAGGTCCGCTGTACTTCAGTCCTAAGTGCAGGAAGCATGTGTACAGACTCTACCACCACACCAGAGACTGCACGATACCTGCATGTAAGTTGCAGTTACACTGCCCCTCTGACACCATGAGGGGTGACTCCTTTGTGTCATCGCACTGTGTTTAAAGGCACCCACTCATACACAAAATGTCTTCATGTTCTTCTTCTCAGACTTCAAAAGATGTGCACGGCTTCTCACACGACTAGCCGGCAGCCCGCAGTGCACAGAGGGGTAGCACACACAAGGTAAGAGTAATATATGCACATCTAATTCAGACATCAGTGTGCACAGGACTTATGGTCAAAGTGCTGCTGTGTTGTTTAATGTAAAAGTGTGTGAACAATGCAGACTAATACAGGGAATGATTGAAGATTCAAAAGGTGTGTGACAAAGTGGCACTGAAGTAAAAGTACATTATTTTTATAGCATGAATTATTTTGTTGTATTATTATTAGTGTGTAAGTATGATGAGGTAGAGCTCATTTGAGCTAATTTATATATTTATTGTCTAATATATTTTTTATGTAGTAGGTAAGAAAATAGTTCAGATATAAATGCAGTTGCAGAGTGGAAGTTTAAATAATCATAAAATAGAAAGTACAAGAATCTTAAATTCATACTTCATAGGTCAGCGTGTCAGATTTAGGAGGCTTTACTTACAGAATATGTCAGAAATGGAATATAAAATGCATAATTATGTGTTCATTAGTGTACAATCACCTGAAAATAAGAATTATTTTTGTTACCTTAGAATGAGCCAGGCGACACAGGTCCTCTCCACAGTAGAACTGCCATGTTTCAACACTAGCCTGGAAATGGACCAATTAAACACTCTCTTGACAGGCCCTTTGGCCCTATGTGTTCTCCTTTATGCTAGGGTGAAGCGAGGGGGTTGCGATCATTGACTACACTGCTAGATGTCACTAAGTCCTACACACTTTTCCTTTAATTACAGTACTGGAGTAAATTTCCATTGCTGCAAGGTGGTACATGTGCTGTTTATGAAACTGGTATTTACAGCACCAGACATGGTGCATGAGAGCAGGGGTGGAAAAGAGCAACATACGTTCACTCAAATACTTTTTGCGACACTTGTACTGTACTTTACTTGAGTATTTCTATTTAGCTTATGTACTAAGTATGTATATAAGTAAGGGCTTAAGTTCAAAAAGTGAAGATTCATGTTTTCCTGTCTGGATACACTGAGACAATTGTTCACAGTGGTTATATGCGTGCTGTGTTGATACACATAGGCCCTAGCAGCAACACAGCGAGAGCAGCAGATCTGTGGCAAATCAAATTTATTGATTTATTTTTTGTGATTCTTTTTGGAAAGAATTTATCAGGTGCTGCCAAGTTGGAGACTATACTGAATTTCACTTCCTCTTCGTTGCAGGTTGAAGCCAAAGACAAGTTCTCCAGAAGAAAAAAAAAGTGCCTTGGACAGTAAGAGGGAAGCCTAAAATACTCTGACCATCCCCAACTGATATTAGGCACAGTACTGCCCTTCAGTGAGGTCTGTTCTGCTAAGGCTTGGATTACTGCCACCCAACGCTCTGGCTGGGCCTCGATGGCATGATTGTCACCACGAGGGAGCAACAAAACCAGACCAAGAAAATGATGGTGACACTGAACAGTGGAGAAGAAGAAGAAGAAGAAAAAAAAAAAAGAAATGGCTGAGAGAAAACATGGGGCCTTTTTTTCCTGCTGGCGTCCAAAAAGATGTCGCTAAAACAAAAAAAAGGGAGTGCATATTTTTATTTTGTTCATTTCTTTAAGAAAAGAGCAAAATCCAAATGTACTGTTGTTAGCATGACTTGCTTTCTGCGATTGGTTTGCTCTGTATGAGTGTTTTGGGATGAGCCCATGCACCGCCCGTTACGCAGACAAAAAGTCCTCACAGACCCCTGGCTGGCAGTCATGACATAGTTTGACTCACTTGTGCTCACACTGAGAAAGAACTGTGATTAAATTATTAATTGCATAAATATTTCTCTGCGTCTTTGCAAGACATGTTAAAAAAGCAGTGGCGGTTGTAAGTCACAGCCCTCCTGTGGATCTTGGTAGAGTGTGGTACAGTCTATATTTATATATTTGTTGTCACAAGGTTCCACTGCACATAATATAGGCCATGACCACGTAAAACAAGAGAAATATGTACATACTGTAAAGCAAAGAATGAGAGGACTCCACCTACCTATCAAAAATTGAAGTGACTGGCATTTATCAAATGGCTGTTAAATACATATATATATATATATATCTAAAAATGAAATATATTTAAATAAATTATAAGATTGGTACAAATATGAATGGTCTTTTGTCTTGTGCAGTGTTTTCTCATTTTATATTCCCATCTCTTGAAATTGTGGAATGCTCTTTGAATGACCACATGACTGAACGGAGTCCTGGGACTAGAGATTTGGTGAACTTCCCACTGCCGTTATAGACTGTTTAAAAAAGAAAAACTCAGAGGGAATGAAGTGTTTTCTGTTTGAAATTATGAGGTTATGTACAAAATCATTTGTACACATACCAGGATGTGTGGCAGAGTTTTTGAGCTATAATGTCTATAAGAGTTCTGCTGGGTTTCATTTGTGGAGCTCACAAAATTGCAAAATGACTTTTAAGGGGCATGCTGGTAGATGGTGTTCTGTCAAAATTGGCTAAAATGACATAAAAAAAAAAAAACATTAAAAGAAAAGAGCCATTAAAAAGAATGTCCTGATTATTCCATACTATCTATATACCTCATGCTGAACATTGTTGCCAGCGTAATCTGTGGATTATGCAGTGTAACGAGGACACTGAATCATGGGGACATCTGGGTTAAGTGAGAAGGTGTTCTTTGTCATTTGAGTGAACTGATTTCCGTTTAATACATCCCCCTTACTGGGACAGATTTTTGACTTTATGTGATAGTGACAGCAGAGATGACAAAAAAATGAGGAGAAAGAAAAGATAACAGTCTCCAGGTCAAGGATGACCCAATTTCTAATCTTTCTAAGTCTAATTTAGATGTTTTTGTCTGTAAGAAACATTGCTGGACAATGTCTCAAGTGACATTTTTTAAACTATGAGTTTTATTTGGGGGGGAGGCAGAAGTCTCAGAGACAAACATCTCAAACACAAGACCTTGACTATGGTAGATTCATCTAGTGTGTTCTGAATATTTTGGGGAGTAGGTATTTGTTTAGAAATATAATTTGTTTGGGTTAGTTTGCTATGCTTAGAGGACTTCAGAGAGAAAGCTCAACATTTTGGGAAAGAGACTTGGATGAGACTATGTACGACCCTTTCTTCTCTGTGCACCAAATAATAAGCTAATGCAAACAGCTTCGCTTAGCACAAAGACTGGAAACAGGCAGAAACGCCTCTGTTCAAAAGTGCCAACACCTCTAAAGCTCACTAATAAATATGTTACACCTTTACGAACCAAAAACACGCAGAGAATCTATAATTGGCCGTTTTATGAGGGGTTATGTGGTTAACTTTTTGTTGACGCTGAGCAACTGCCGAGCAACCAATTGGAGACTCCTGGAGGTTAATGGTTTAGCTTTAGAGGTGCTGGTAGATTTCATTACCTCCAGACCTCCAGACAGAGCCAGGCCGATGGCTTCCCCCTGCTTTCAGTCTTTAAACCAAGTTAAGCTTGTGTATGCAGCTTTGCTTTTACGGTACAAACATTATTGAGATACCAACTTCTCATCTCAACTCTTGACAAAAAAGCTTATAAATACATTTCCCAAGTGTTTCAAACATTGTAGCCACCAGTTAGTTCGTCTAACCTTTGGCCACACTTTTTGTTTCATGTTACAGCTCTTACTAAATGTCAACTCTAGCGTGTGGAAATTAATCGTACTAAATGGTAATTTATACTGGCACTGATGAGTCCTCCCTCATGGGATTACTACCATTTAAGTAGCAAGTGGTGTTTGGCACAGAGGAGAATAATTTCTACGAAAAACAAGGAACATTCAAGAGAAAATCTCAAAGCAGAGCTTGTTTTTTTTATGTCTATTTTTAAAAGGTCAGATATTTAATATTCGTGAGAATTTCTTGTATTAATAGGAGCTGTATACTAAACACAACCAAAAGCAGCGAGAAGAAAACAACCTAACCACCAAGCATCCAACAAAATATCTACGAAGATTAGCATTTAGGCTAGCATTAACTTTGACCCCGGTGTTGACCTTTGACCTTTAGACTTCAGAAATGTCCAGTCATGCATTATCGTCTGCAGGATATCTTCATTCATATACATTTTTCAGCATATTAACAATGTAAAGAATGATGTGTGTACAAAGAAATCTCCAATAGTTAGTACTTATTTATCCATTTTATTAAATCATTTGAATTTACAGTCGACAAACATGACCACGCAGAATCTTTCTAAATGTACACAATGTGTATAACATTTGTATAACATTTACAACACTGAGACAAAGTGCTCTGGTTTCTCTGTTCACCCAACAGATTCAGCAAAGATGGTTTAAGGTTGGATGTTGTTAGGAGTTCTGCTCCAGAAAAGCTTTGCAGCAGCGTACACACTGTTCGTACACCTTCTCAAAGTCTTCATCGCTCCCCTGAGAGATAAAACGAGAAAAAAAAGAGACAGAAATGAAAATAAGTTTCAGCCAAGTGCTGAAAGCTGAATTTTACATACATCTGTTTGATTTTTTTCTTTGAAGCGCTGGCAAAGTATTGAAATACAGCTGTAGACCTGTAGGGCCAATTCAATGTGAGTTTCTGAATAAACTGATAAATTATTTTCAAATCCCCAATCTAAGCACCAAAATGTTGAGTTGCTGTGAAGGAAACAGATCCCAGACTGCCAACTGACTTCATAGATACACTTGAGCACAAATTTGGTAATCCAGCATTTCCTAAGGGAGAAATATCCTGCCAAAGGTACCAAGTACTTTTCAATTACTGGTTTTGGAGGTACTGAAACCTTGATGAATTTTTATGGAAAATCATCTCTAGCCACAGTAAAACTTTGAATTGTGAGATTAGTCTGATAAGAATACAAATTTATATCAGTCCCATGTGTGCTGAGAAGTGAAATGAGACATTAGACAGTGAGCACTGACAATAAAACAGAAAAAAAACAGGAGTTGTATGCCAATAACCACTAAGAGGAGACGCCTTTCAGTAAAACAAAGTTTGACTGAAACAAATTTCAATATTTTTACACACTCCTGTGATTTATCATCTGATTTTAATTAAATCATATAAAATTATATTATCTAAGAAAATATTCCACAATTTCCTAGAGTGGAGAGCAAGATATTCATATCCCCTTTTGTTGTCCAACCAATAGTCCAAAAATATTCAGTTTATTATTGTATAAGACAAAGAAATGCAGCAAATCCCACATTAACCAGTAATTCTTTGGCATTTCTGTTCAAAAAAGGACTCAAAAAGGTGAATAAATTAGCAAAAAAGTTGCTAAATAATTTTCTGTTGATGGACTTACTGATTACTTTTCTGATTGTTTCAGTTCTAAACACACTATGTCAGCCTGTAATACTAGACTAGCTAAACAGGTCTATAACAAAACTACAAAGTCTACAACGACGCAGCTATTTGAGGCTGTTAGCTCAATGCCAACATCGAAACGCTAACAATGCTAACATGCTGATGTTTAGCACATATAATGTTTACAGTGTTTACCACTGTAGTTTAGCCTTTTATAAATACAAAGTACAGTTGAGGCTGTCAATAGTTTTGCAGGTATTTGGTCAAAAATGAAGCATTGGACAAACTGAAATGTTGACCTGACGATGCCGCTAGAAGGAAATGCAGTGGATCATCAAAATCATAAGAATTCATCCTCTGGACATATATATAGAAGATTTCATCATGACACACCACATATCTGCCAAAATATTTCAGTCAGGACCAAAGTGATGTCATCCACAGAGACATGCTCCAGCAGCAACCTCCGTGGCTGTGAAGTGAAGTCAATGCCGAAGTGCCAAAAACGGCAGTTCCTCAAACGTCCACTTGAGGCTGGCTATAGAACAAGTCGGTCTCCATAAGCCCCCATGTTAAAACGTCCAACTTCACAGCAGAAATAAACATGTTTACAGCCTGGTACAAAAAACAGTTTTGGTCTCTATAGCTAATTTTCCTGTTCATGACAACTGTACTGAGTCTGAATCTTTATAGAACTCACCTGTTCAAATTATATTTAAGCTTAAAGTTATGCATAATTCACAACGTGGCCTCTTTGATTGGCAGGTGGGTGCCGTTACAAGTGGCTTGTTTGAGCATCCAGGTTTCATGTAGCAGAGATGCTCCATGTCTTTGTCCATTTTTTAGATTAGCAGTGAGGTCGATACATACACTGAGCTTCACAACAGCTCTTTGATAAGTAATGTAAATCTGCTGAGAAAGTAGGTTCTCAGGCATTTAAATCTGAAAGTGTTTAATGGTAAATTATGAATCAAAACTGTCAACTGCGTCTAGTAATAACAGAAAAATGCTTTGGTGCTCCAGTCATGCTGTGAGTGTGTCATTTTAAATCACATGAAACGGACAAGAAAACTTATGTCTCCATTTATCCCGACACGTTGACAGTGACTGTCTGGCTCCTCTTGGCTCACTTTGCTGTCATGCCATGTGGTTTCTGGCAAGGCACCACCACCCAATGCTGTCAAGTGTCCAAACCACACTGAGTGTAAAGAGCATTCATTCACCCCTTCCTTTGGCAAAAACGAGCTACAAGAAGACTCATGCTGATCGCCACACACACAAAAAAAAGGGGTGTTTAAAGCCAAAATCTAAGACAAACTAATATAACTGACGAGAGTCAAATCAACTGTGGTCAACCACAACCTCTTCTTCCGCCCACATTACTTATAATTTGATGACTGTTTTATCTTGCGATCTTGGTTCAGCAGAATGTAATTCAGTAGTGCAAATGTGCACAAAAACATCATTATTACGCCAACAGAGCTTTAGCTGCACATCATCCATCAAGACCACACAGGGAATTATTGTATTATGTTTCAAACTGTGTTTGTATTTATTAAAATACATTATTACAGTGCCTCAAGTTGAGATTTTTTTTAACCTACTGTAATGTTGACAAGCTATCATCACCATTAAAACTTTGAAACGTTCCCCAACCTATCCTTTTTCACTCATAGCTGTCAAGAAGAGAAAAAGCAGCCGTGGACTTGTGTCAAAATCATTTGGCAGGACTTTCAACTGTAGAGAAGGCACGTAAGGAACGTACTGGATGAGTGAGCCATGGAGAGTGAAAAGGCAAATCAATCTGAAGACAGAGAAGACTTCCTATAGTGATGTCCAAGCAATCAAAGCGTGTGTAAAAGTAATCTTGTGGTGTGTACTGGGCTGGAAGGGTTGAATAGCAAATCTTTTATGGTTACAATTTAGGCATTTATTCAAAATGAGTAAGCAAGGAACTGCCTGTGTTAATGTTTAACTGTTGGAGTTTTGTGCTGTTTATTTCATGAATAGTTCCTGGACTTGATCCCACCTTCCCCCATGGAGAGTAAATTCTCTCCAGAACTACTACAAGCACCAGAAGACATACATGTTGTGTCTTTGAACAAACTTCCAGTTTACCCCACTTTGAAAGAGATAGTGTGATATATGGCATTTTGAACAGGTGCACAGTCTTTCTAAGAAGAAAGATCTGTTTTCTGTGTTATATCCAAACACAGCCGACAGTTGACATTCACCATGCACCATCTAACAGTTTTTAGTTTTTAAAGACCTGAAAAATCTTTTTTCCTCAGTCCACTTCTTGCTATGAGCGATGGGACCGTACTCAAACACACCCTGTCTGACAGATTACAAACTGTATTTCTGTTAATTTAGATGACATATTTCTTGTTTAGAGTTCTTTCCCCTGGTATGACGTGGACAGGACCTCGTTATAAAACTATGAGACTTGGATCAAAATCTGATGACAGTTGTCAGGCCATTTTAAATCTAATCAGACCAGACCCACACAGCCCTGATGGAGAATAAATAACTATTTTTGAGTGTTAAACTCGTAATAAGCGATACCAAAAGATATTTTTTCCTCTCCCATACGCTTACAGTAATTGATGTTTTAGTGGCTTTAAAACAAAATTTCCTACAAATAAAAAACAAACTATTAATTTTCAACCAGCGCATATGGCTAGATGAATCCCATAACAACTACATTGCTTGGTTTGCAAGCATTAATTTTAATTGGCAGATACTGTAAAAACTTTTCATGTGAACAAACGAATTTGCATTCTGAATTTCTTCCAGGCGAGATTGTCTGAACATATGCTCCATTATCCCCATATTCGTAGTTATCCTTTTGGCAAATGAATTTACACTTCATGGTATTAAATCTAATCACAAGCAGGTTGAATTTTAGAGTTCCCGAAACTCTACTGAAAAATCTCTGTTTACTATTAGCTCTCGTCCAATCTTAGTTATGCTTGAATATACTAAACCTGTGAGTTTACTTGAATACTTACGTAATACGGGTCTTTGATGATGCGCTGCTTCTGAGGGTCATATGAACCGAGAAGCTCAACCTTTGCTCGGTAGTCTTTCACTGACTTTGCTTTCCTGTTCAAGTCACTGTAAAGGCGAGAGAGAAAAAAATATATAGTTACAAAAATTACAGAAGAAAACACAAGTTTATTTAAGTACAATCAATGTTTGTTTGTTTTTTTTTTAGATTGAATAAAAGTGTATTTTTGTGTGCCAGTTAGATGTGAGGTGGAACATCTAGCTGCATCCATTAATTATTTTTAGCTATTATTAAAAATACTTCCAATAACAGACAGAATATAACAACCCCATGATAATGACATCCATGTGTTTAACTTCCTCCTAAAGAACAAACAACAGTCTTTATTAGGCCAACGGTTTAAGAGTACAGAAAATAACAACTCAACCTGTTCTCAAACTAAAGCAACAGAATTCAAACTCAAAAAGATGTTACAACAAATAATAAAAAACACGTTCAAGTTGACAACAACAAGATGTGTTCTGATAAAAGAAAACTAAACCTAGACCAAGTACATTTCTGTCTAGGACAAGGGTTTATTTTCTCAGTCTCGTCAGCTTAACATTTGTGGAGAAGAAAAAAAATTATGTGGGAGAGAAAGGGGAGAAAAAGTGCCCAAAGAGCAAAGACGAGGCATCCAAAGAACTCAGTAAGCTGCTTACAGATTAGATCTGCCATAGGCATGTGATCTCAAAATGATCCCTAAACGTTCAAAGTATCAAAAAATATCCCTCCCCCTGACCTTTGGAAAGAGCTTAAGAAAGGATATTGCTCATTAAAGGGAGGCATTCACCTACACGTTACTTATAGCTCAATGTTACCACCGTTTTCATGTGCATGTGAAGTAGCACTATTGAGACGGTTAGCAGGACAACCTAGTTTGACCCCTTTTAAGGCAAATATTTTTTTGATCCTAGGCATCCGTTAATAAGTAAGATGGGACACTCAACACATGACACCGGCGTTTTCAGCGGCTGTGTGTCCAAGCGCGATCCACATTCGCAGAAATAATAAACACTGCTGCTGCGAGCTGAAATAACTGTACCTCAAATTGCTCTCATCCATGCAGAGAATGTACTCAAAGTTCATGAAGTCTTCCTTGGTCACCTGGAAGTGAAGACGAAATAGAGGACAAAACAAATATTACTTTTGGCTTTGTTTGGAAACACAGTACAGCCTGTAGAGGGTCTCTCCGGTCCTTCAGTGAGGGCTTATTCGTTTCCAATACAACAATAAAGACAGTCTGGTCATTGAAATACACATTTAGAGTCATGATCCTTGAGATTTTGCTGAAATCAAACCATGTTTTTCACACAATTTGCATTTACTGTATCATGGTCACCACGGGCAGAGATGGGCAGTGTTTCTGTTACTCATGTTAAAATATGTATATCAATTACTTTTGAGTATTTTTGTAATTGCTATATGACAGCGGTGTAATATGAAACAAGATACTTTAGAGTGGAGTAATTGTGTGCACAAAAACAGGTCAAAACCATTGCTTTCTCTGGAGCGCTGACTACTCATCAAGCTCCTTTTTATTCACTTCCACACAAACCTTTACTCTCAGCATTGATTGAAAGAGATTTGTTATTCCATCTGTACTGGAGGAGCAACACCACAAATATTTGGAAAGTTATTTGTTATTAATGGCAACTAAATAGGAAACTAATTGTAATGATAGTTGGGTCTGAACTTAGTTCTTTCCTTGTCATTCAACTGCACCAAAAGCAAGTCGACCTACCGCTATCTGCATTTTTGTTGTGTGTTTTTTTTACAGTACTTCTTGCTTATCCTTCACGTTGGGTTCAACCTCTCACCAGAGCCTTGTGTACATTACGCAAATTTAAAATGTTCTGCCCTTTTGTACAAATTCAGAATTCCTAATTTAAATACAAAATACATGCATTTTATTTTCATACAATGAAACGGCACCAGTATTTAGTATTATAATACATTTGTTTGAAAGATATCAGGTAGCAAGACATATTTCGATTTTGGCTCGCAGATGTCTGGGTTATTAAATGGATTTCCACTGCAGGATCTACTCAGCTCAACTCACTTCTTTTGGTTTTCCCTTGTCAAATGTCATGGGTAGTACCTGGTACTTTTTTTTAGTATCACCTAGGTCACAGTTCCAATCGAGCTGAGACATTGCGAAACATGAAGCAAACAGAGTTGTCTCGCTCTGATGTAAGATTTCCCAAACTCTGTTCTTTCAGCAATCTTTTGTCTCGCTGCAACAGCCATCCAGCTCGATATCCTCCATTCTCCCTGTGTTTGCATCGCATTGGAGATGATGTCAATAGCACTTTCACGCAACGCCAATAAGAATCTGCTAACTTCTAACATATGGACCCCCACCTACATTGAGGGCGGCGGAAAGCAACATCGGGAAAAGTACCTGGTATCAAAAATGATTCGAGTTGAACCGAGTCGTACCACGCAGTGGAAACTGTACATCTGAAAGCATGTGGAGGGGTGTTGTGCAAAGTATTCACTGTGTTTTGTGATGATTTAATGGAACAAGCAGAAATAAAAAACAGACAGCACCCTGAACAGTTTTGAAGGGTTTTGAGAACAAATTTCTAGGAATGCCAAAGAGGAGGCGAGGGCAGCAGGAGACAAAAGAAAGAAGACGACGAGAGAGACGAACAAAAGAATAAGACATGAATAAAACTCCTACAATGCTCCAGATGTCGAGATACAGAGACATTCAATCACAGACACAGCTGTGGCCATTCATGCAACAGCATTGGAATAAACAGATGTTTATTATGACTGTTTTGAATCCATGTTTATATTCCCAGTGAGTCTGGATGTAGCCATGAGGGTCTGATCACTATATTTTCCATTTGAACACCCTTTTCTTTCACACAGGGTGGTAATCTGTGGTAGTGATAATCACGGTGACTGTTGATCCCTCTACTCCGTCTACCTTGTGGTCTCACACTCTGACTTAAACAGTGGTAATCCCCTATCAAAAAAGGCTCATGCTCTCTCTCACAAGGCTGACACAGAGCTTGGTTTGATTTCTGAAATATCTGGCTGAGAGTGAGATGGGAGCCGTTACAGTAAATGAGGAATGAGCAGGGAGACACACCATACTTCAAGTTCAGAGAGTTCAAAAGAAGATAAAACTCTTCGAGGACACGAAGAGACATCGTACAAATTCTATGAAAATAATCAATAATAGGCCATTTTGAAAGACGGAGTGTTGATATATCACAGAAAGACCAGCATAAATGTGAATAATAAAAACAAAATTTAGCTGCTGCAGTTGGTAGTATCGTTATTGGTAACAGCAGTGTTCATCCTATGAAAGTCAAAATGTTGTTGCGAAGTAAAGTAAACTGTTGGTGTGTTAACGCAGTTGTATTAATATAAAATATGTCTTCTTAGATAAAGTTAAAATTGTTGACAAATATTGGATATATAGCTACAAAGTGAAGCATTTAACATGTCTGTCTACCTCTTATAAATGCAAAAGGAGAAGGGCACTTAACTAAAGTTCAAATATTTAAATTGATTTTCATTTTAGACTTTTTTAATATACTTTACACTTTTACACACTACTGTATATAAACATTTTTTTTAAATTAAACCTTTATTTAACCAAGCAAGTAATTTGTAATTTATAATATAATATAATATAATATAATATAATATAATATGAAAAAGTCAATAAAACTAAAAACTAAACTTCAAAACTAAACTGAATCTCAAGAGCAGCCATGGGCATGTGTCAATTAATTCCATATCAGAAATCATTAAATTTAATGTCTGTTTGGCAATTTCTGATATGGGATTAAACACTTCACATAATTTGTTAGGGATCACTTTGTTTGCTTTAATAATTAGGTACAAATGTATGCTTATGTGGGGATACTGTGATCCCCAAAGCGTCTCCCACCTGGCCTGTCTGCTGAGTGGCAGAAGTTCAGCAAAGTTCAACAAGTAAAGAAAACTGGGGGAAAGACAGGTAAAAAAAAAAAAAATAGAGCATGGGGGCAAAAGCCAATAATCAAAATGTAGGGTGGCAAAGGAAATGTAGGGTGGCAAAGGAAAAGAGGAAAGAGCAAAAGCTTGTCAAAGCTCATTGTGTGGATTTGGCTGGGTTTAAGCCAAGGATTGAGCCTCCCCATCGCCGCTTTGAGGAGATTAGACGAGGGTCTGACTGAATGGTTTGCAGAGAGACAAATCGACAAGACGGCAGATCTCAAGCACAGGGTGAACCCCCCAGCCACCCTCCTTTTAGTTTTCTCAGGGAAAAGAGTATTTTAAGGGCACAGGGGAGTAGGAGTTGCACTGAGGATAAGCCAACACAGCGTAAGGCCTAAAGGTCTTACATGGACAAACATCTTGGTGTAATTTCAGGCCTGTTCCAGGATTTGAAACACATGCTGCGACGTGATACAATGATTACTAGATCGAATCTATCAAGATTTCTTACACACCACAGATACATTAGTTTGTATAGCGTTAAGGACCGGCCTGGCCAACAGGTTGTTTAAGACTTTCAGACAGTCAAACACACATAAAGGTTAGTTCTAAGATAATGACATTACAGTCTCTAAATTACTTTTATACTTGGTGCATTTGGAAACAGACTTCCTGAAATACTTAAGTATACATATAAAAAAGTTGAAAGCAACAAAAGCACATTTTTAACTGCTGCTGTAGAAGCTGAACCAGCTGCTGTGTCCTGTAGAGTTCAGTTAACTGTCACAAGAGGTCACTGTGTCTGAGGTTTGAGCTAAACCTGCTGCACACTGAAGAGTAAACTTTAACTGTTCAAATCATTTCAATACAAGTACATACATTTCAGGATATGTGCCATTATAAAGCCATATCACATAGAAATGTAATATTGTTGTGTGCAGAGACAGATATTTAAACTATATAAAGCATATTAATGTAGGTGCATACTGTTCCACAATACAATGTGGACATATATTAACTTATTTTAAATTAAACTAGCGGTTCCCAATCTCACAAGATAAATCTAAGGGGTCAGAAGATAATTTAGTGGTTATGAAAACAGAAAAACTATTTTACGCTACATAAAATTATGTTATATGTTTTGTTATAGATTGACATTTTTAGGCCAATTTAAATAAAACTTGAATTTGAATCTTTTGTTGAACTGGCCACAAGGAGAGGAGAGCTCACAACAGAGGTTTGTTTTACAGGCTCATACACCAAAAACATTGAGAAGCACTGTATTAGACCAACACCAGGCCACGTAATGGTTTCTGTCTGACTTTAAAAAGAAAGAGAGAGCCAAATTATATTATTAATTTATGTCCACAGTCATTTCATTACACCATCATTTAATCCTGGTCCCTTTCTACAGCCTTCAACATCCCCCCATTTTTTTTTGTTTTTAAGACCAAGACTCGTGGTTTGAATTAATGTTTTTAATTTGTGATGGGGATGTGTTCAAGCAGAGAGTAGTTTATCCTTAAAAAAAAAAACAAAACAAAGCGCTGAACCTCTGAAAAATAAAAATTTTCCATTCTACTCAACATAAATCATTCCTACACACGCTTGTGATATTTGGTATTCGTCATTGTTGGCTGGACAAGTTCGGCTGCAGTTCAAATGAACACATGCTTGTCACACTCCTTATTCATGTTAAAGGAGAAATTCATTTGAAACTGTATTAAACTGGAAAAAGGCTACAGTAAGCTAGTATTGACAGAGTAACAGTAGCACTTGGGCGTGTTACAGGCATCAATCTTACAAACATCACACTCATACACACAAGCACCAGTGAGGTGAGAGGAGCCACGGGACATCTTGTTGTACCTGTCGGGCCCTGTGGCTCGTCTCAATGTCATGCTTCCTTAGACAGGCCAGACCGCGGGTGTCCGGTTCGCTGCCTATATTCCAGTCGGATGTGGCACCACTGTCTATGACCCACTGCAACAACAGAGAACAGAAAAGGGACGCTAACTACTGCTAAGATAGGTGTAGAGGTGGGTGAGCGTACCTGCCTGGCCACATGCCTCATGGGCACATCATGCCTCTTCATGCAGGCTTGACCGCGGTGGTCTGGAGGGTTTCCTATCTCATAGGTGGAGGTGGCCGCACTGTCTATCCTCCACTAGGCAGAGCACGGGGAACAATGACACAGCAAAAATGGTTCATACTCTCACGTACAGGCATGTGGTAGGTGGTACAGCATTTACAGGACAGTGTACTATTGAGGACATGTGAGACTCAACAGGTGGAGTGCTTCCTGCCCTCATTCATGATCTTTAGAGGCTGCAGCTCAGCTATTGTTACATATTGTTAGGCCTGAGGATGATGGCCTATTTTACTCCAATTTAGACATCCAATATCATTTTACTCTATTTACCATTTCAACTGCAGCCTCACATCACCCACCAGTACTTTATGCATGAATATTTCCATATTGTGAATCTTTAAATGTATTTCATCATTAACACCCAACTCAATCACAATGAATACAGTTTACTTTGTCTTTTATCTGCCACCAATAACTAGTATTTCTCACTAATATCGGTTAATAACAATAATCAGTGCAAGCATACTTTAGAAAGATTGTCAGTAGTACTGTACAGTACATGTCATTAGTAACAAATGTATTAACGTAGACATAACTGGTTAGGTCATGGGTATCTATGTTCTCAATACTTTATTCCTGTTACTGATTTGATAATTATGTTAAATAGCATAGTCCTAAAAAGATTTAAAAATATATATATATAAATGTAGATGCAATATTAAGCCATTAATGACCTATATTATAAATACTGCTCTGTACAATGTAATTAATTAATTACCTTATCAACAACGCCGCTTTCTGTTGCCATCTTTCTGAAGACTGCTTCAGCAATGGGGGATCTGCAGATATTCCCTGTTTGAAGCCACAAACACAACGATGAACTTTAATGCAATGTTTTTAAACATTTAAATTAACTTATGAACAGTTTTTACAGTAAGCTGTAACACTTTACCACCATACTTATACTACACCACTAATACAGCAACACAATAGCATGATCTGTGTTGAGAGTGTTTTCATTTGGTTTGCCGTCACGGGAAAGTGACTCCAAAAACAATACAGCATGTAAAGCAAAGTCAAACTGCATCAGCAAAGAGAAACAGCTGCCACAAGACAAAACTAACAAAACTGGTATTTCCATTGTATGTTACCACTACGTCACTACGTACAACACAGCTACAGCACTGTTTGTTATTGTATGGTACTATTTAAAATTATTCTCCATGTTTATGTTTTCTGTGTACTTGCTGAGATGACATGTGCACCTCATAATACAGTCGTGCTTAATGGAAGAACAGAAGACATCAGGCAAAACTTTATAAATATGCTGTTAATTCAGACTGTAACTGCATGCAATGACAAGCAGACTGAACAATATAATGATACACAGAGTGGGATGATAAATGTTTCTTTGCTGTCTGTACCCAGGCAAGTGTCCCTTTGCTCTGCTATATGGGAATTATTTGACTTTGACAGGAGGTCCAAGACCTCTAGGTTACCCTCAGAGTCACTACAGGGGGGCATCAAATTATTATTTAATTTTTATTAGTGTTTTTTTTTCTCCAACATTAAAATATGTGAAATATGAAAATACACTTTAACAAAAATCCAACAAATCAACTAAATCATAATGATATTGTAGTCCCAATTTAGTAAGCAACACAATTTTACAATATACATAGTTGGGGGGTCCCTGCTCTGTCAGCTGTCAGCTATGGGATCCTTGGCCTGATTTACAAGATGGAAGCATTAATTTACAAGTACCTTCATGTTTAATATTTAAAGCACTGACTTTTGTATTTTATTTTTTAACAATGATTTCCAGGAAATATACTACATCAAGATATATGGTGGTGTCACATTACAAGATTACATATACCATGCTACATTATTATTTTTATTCATAACACAAACCTTTTGTGTCTTCTCACATGCTGCCATCATTAACTGATTCAGGTTTTTATGAATTATATTAGATTAGATTAGATTATACTTTATTTATCCCACAACGGGGGAAACTGCCTCGTTACAGCAGCAGAAAAAGCGTAATATACACTATAGAAGTAAAATAAAAAAGGGCAAACACAACAGACAGACAGAAGTATCTTTCAACCTATGCAATAAACAAAAAACAAACAACAGACAAGTGTGCAGACGTGCAGAACGAGTACTAAAGGTAAAGTGGTATAAATGATATAAATAATACTGCACAGTAACTGGAATGGAAATATAAATACAGGTAAAGAAATAAAATAAATATAAAGGTATGGTGAGTAGTGTGGCAACTGAAACAGAAACTACAACATGATCAGAATCAAATCACTGTTTTATCTGGTAAATAATGACAGGCTTGGTCACACACGTCTCTCAGCTTCAGTAACATGACTACTAACAGAGTCAGACTTCAGGATGGACTCTGACCTGACACATTTCCGGGATGCTGTCATCAAATATCTCGCGCCTAACGTTTGTAACGTGACTCAGCGTTTCTACAAAACTATGACGATGTGCATCACGGCTGAGACTGTGCACAGCGCCACATTAAAGTTAGTTCATATGACAGCTCATTCATTTAACACAGCGAGTTTAGCACTTTAGCTGGCGCTCTTCTGCTAAATCTAACAACAACTACATGAACTACTGAAGAGCTGCCGGTCGTGCACTGATCGTATGTGATATTTGTTTTAATACAGCCACACTCTGTGAGGATTAAAGGAGCTCCTTCCAGGTTAAAAGACGTCTCTTACCCAAACACACGAACAAAGCCGACCTCCTACTTGACTCCGCCATGTTGTTATGAATGGTCCTGCGTGTGACGTCGCCGGTGGTGGCCAACGAGTGCCTGAACAATATTTATTTGAAGCTTTTTACCACTCATTGATTTGATAGAGAAAATGTGTACAAATATTTTAGCATTGTTAAAACTGTACTGTTACAAAAAAAATGCCGTTTCTGTTGCAGGTGGCAGAGGTAAGTACATTTAGCCTACATAAGATTATATATACGTACACTTTAGTCTTCTTAAACAATAGATATCTTTTAACTTTTATGTATTTTTTATATTTTATAGTTCATGTATATTGCCGTTTTTTTTGGTTTACAGCTAATAATTATCTTGAATATGATGCATTTTTCTAGATGTATAACATCAACAATTGCCAACTACAACACTGAAATTATGCTTTTAAATGAATGCAACAGTAATAACCCAACCATACATACACTGACCGGCCATTCCATCAGGTACACAGTCCAGTGTGATTCAATACAACAATACTGCCATGAATCCTACTTTTATGAAGCTTATAATGTTTTTGCGTTTGTTGACACGCTCAGAAAGTCAATATTTCTACTTTATGTTTATTATAGACATCTTATTGGGTGCTTTTGTTATACAGGAGTGCATGATATTGAAAGGTTGTTTCTAATATTTTGGCCCACTCATGGTTGGAGTGGGCCAAAATACTCATGTACGCACTCATGTACAATCACATTGGATTGTACATGAGTGCCTTAATCAAGTGTCCTGAATCTAACCTTAACACATACTTCTTTTGATGCATTTTGCTGATAATATGTGCAAACTGTAGGTTCATTCTTGTTGCAATGTTTTGTTCTTAACCAATCCTTTGGGATCCAATACATTTCATATTTTTGCTGCACAGGAAAGTACAATTTTGTGATGATTTGAACCATATGGCTCACTAGCTTGTAACACTCACTATTATTTTATTGCTAGATTATTGCACACCAGCTTTGAAGTGTTGATAATTGATGTTAGAGTTAAAGGGAGAAAAATTACCCTTTATCATTTTTTTTTAAAGACATTCTCAGATCTCATAAATTAGAGACATAATCTGGCTACAATCAATCTATTAACAAGTGTAAATCACTGTCACGCTTAATGAATTGCACACTTTTTATGAGTACAGCATCAGCAAATATTGGTTTGAGGTCACTTCAGACTAAAAGAACCCCATGGGCCCCTTAATGAGACACAGTGTTCACTATTTATAGACTTCTGCAGCATATTCTGTCTAATGTTTTGCTAAGTCATGGTATGAAATAGTAGGTCATTAGAAAATCCTAGGCCAAGGCATTCATAACAACAGATTACATTCTTTCCGAGCTGTGACGTGAGCCTTTGCCTCACATTATAGAAAAGTCTTGATTCCCACCTTAAATAGAGGCTTAATGATTCTTGTTTGATGTTGATGTAGGTTTAACATACTTACAGATTCATTACCCTCAGCCTCTCCACCATAGTGTGTACCACCCTATATCTGACTGACTATAATAAGCATCTATGCAAAGAGAGTAAGGATTTCTGTTAAAACTTTACTTCAAATCTTCACTCTAGCAAGAATTACAGTATAAAGGACAGTGTTGTTTTTGATACTACAGTCAAAAAAGAAACTCAATATAATCAGAATGGTATAAGCACTATGTGAATTTTTTTCTCTCTCTCTCTCTGAAAAGAAAGCAGCATAATAAAAAGAAGCTGAGCTGTTTTGAAGAGACTGGTTTCAATGTTTTTAATGGCTGTCTTAACTGTTCTCAGAGCATTAAACTTAATCTTGGAAAAATTTTCCAAATCAAACCAGCAAATGGCTGCCACTCTCATAACTGAGTTCACGTTCTCAAAACCTCTTACCGTTAACACAAATCAACTAGCACTATGTGGGCCAAGTTGTAAATGTATTGCTTTTAACTGAAACCAACTAGGATCAGTGAACTCACTGTTTAAAATCCAGGTAGTAGTAGTAGCCTCCACTATTACTGGGCACGTCTCCTTCATGTATGCATGACTTTTGCCAAACTGTTCAATAATTATGGTCAAAATCTCACATTTAGAGGCACTCTGGTAGCTCACCTGATGCACCCCATGTACAAAGGCTCAGGCCTTGCTGCAGTGGCTTTGGTTTTGATTCAACCTGTGGGCCTTTGCTGCATGTTATCCATCTTCTCTCTTCCTACCTTCCTGTCACTCTTCAGCTGTCTCTATCAAATAAAGTTTCAAAAGACCAAAATTAATATTTAAGAAAAAAAGCCTAGAATAAACAAACCAAATACTGGCTCTCATTTTTTGTGTGTGTGTGCAAATTTTGCAAGCCACCATAGTTTCTCCTACACACTTGGCAGGGGAGCGTTAGGTAAGCAGTATTCAGTTGGTTGCAATCATAGACTGTATCGAACATGTCTTTACACTCCAGAATAAATGAAGAGCTCCGGGCTAATCCCAAAATGTGAGACATAGGTGCATAGGTGGATCTGAGATGGCTTGAATGAAGCCAGGGTGCTCAAACAAGCCACCTATAACACCACCTGTCAATCAAGGCAGCAATGCTCTTGATTATGCATAGCTTTAACTCTTAATATAATTAGAATGAGTGAGTTACATAAAAATTCATCACATCTGTTGCCATGGACAGAGAATATAGCTATAGAGACCAATACCAGGCTGTAAACATGTTTATTTCTGCTGTGAAGTTGGACATTTTAACATGGGGACTTATGGAGATTGACATGTTCTGTATCCAGCCTCAAGTCGCCGTTTGAGGAACTGCTTCATTGGCTTCATTTCACAGTGGGTTGCAATCTTTACTGTTAGGAGGCACTAAATCCTACACAGTTCACATTTAAAGCAGTGAACATTTGGGAAGACCCATAGTGCGGTTCAGTTTGTATTCCACACAGAAAGTGGAAGCTAATAGCATAGCTTCCTGACATTAGCACGGATTCTGACAACACTATGTATGTCACCCACATGATTCAAACACAGTAACAGAGTAACATATGGAGTCAAGGAATGTAACAATCAAATCACAGGCAGATTGTACATCTGCCCCCAAGCTGGCTTTTATTGGATATTGTCATTTTGAGCTCAAAATTTTACCTACCCCATTTATATCAATGAGGACAGGCTAAATAACAGAAATACTTCTCTGAATACCACACAAAAAAACATTATTTTGGAAAATAAATGAAAACAGATATGTGTTGTTTCAAATGAACCCCTCATAGTCAGAATACACTTGTCTTGGTTAGAGAGAAACATGGTAGGTTTCTTAAAATCCTAACCCCTTTCTCTCCTCTGCTGGCCACTTTCTATCCGATTTGACACTGAGTCAATCACAGTCATTTCCCTGCTTGTCTTTATCTGACTTGACATCCCACAGTTTGCTTTTCATCTGTTTCACATTATGATAGATTCACGGGATGCACATTACAGGAATTATTCATCTGGCTATGGTGCACACTTCCATTTGATGTCACAGACTTTATATTCACAGAGTTTTCAGGAAATCTGTGTCTGTGGTATCTTCTTAACATGAATAGTTTTGAGTTTTTGTGAGCAGCATGTGAACTTTGGTTCCCAGAGAGGTAACTGCAGCTGCTATGCAGGGTAGGATGTGTTTGGGTGTTCTCATGTTTGCAGATGTGGTTTGCAGGTTCCTGGATTAAACTTCTTGTTAACTTCATAGACATGGGACTTTGTTGCCATTTATAATAATTCATTTAGATAGACAAAAAAGAGACCCAGGAAATATTTTGTTTCTTCATGTATGGCACTCATTACTTTAAAGCTTGGTTCTGATATTGTAATATGACTGGTTTATATCCCTGGTATGTCATGTATTATTCACAACTGTGAGAGACTATAATCACCTCAATATGTGCATGGCGAAAAGAAAATGGATTGGTTGTATTTTTACAAAGAAACTCTTTGTGTCTATGCTCATTACCCTGGAACATTTATATATCTACTAAAGTGGGATAATCCTAATTAGTTTTAATTTCAGTTTCAACCTGTTTTAAATAGAGAAGGATTATCTCACCCTAACTGCACCAGACTATCTGGCTACATTCAAATAAATGTCACTTCTTTTGTCTTAATTACAGATTTTTTTGTTTGATTTGGTTATTTTTACCATTTGTTCTGACCTCCTGTGGTTTCCCGAAATGCAGAAGTAAATTATCAACCAGACTTTATTTGTACTGCACTTTTCATACGAACAAAATCCGACTCAAAGTACTTTTACACAATAAAACGACAGCCCGCACATCCTTTCATAAACAAAAAACACAAACTGAGCAAAGTCTCTCATCATTTTGCAGTGAGGAGCTGTGCAACGATGTTAAGTGTACTCCAGGGTGTGTCAGTACAGTATGACATCACCGATGGGTGTGGTTACCTTAGGTACGGTGTTTGGGAAATGACAGGCTGCAGAAGTGAGTCAATTTCCATAAGAAGCCGTATTAAAATGCCCAACTTCACAGCAGAATTAGACATGTTTACAGCCTGGTTCAGGCAGGTTTTTGTCTCTATAGCTAATTTCCCCATTCATGACAACTGTGAGGGGGGGGAATTTTTTTAAATCACCCGTGCAGATGATATTAAAGCATCAAGTTGCACATAATTAACAGCATAATCACTTTAATTGACAGGTAGGTGCTGTTACAGAGCACCCAGGCATCATTCAGGCCGCTTCAGGTCCGCCGATGATGTACATCTTTGCCCATATTTAGATCAGCCGGGAGGCAGAAGAAGCAGTACAGTCCAGCGTCGCATATCTTCAGCTTCAAAACCGCGCTTCGGAAACCTACGGGCGACGTCACTCAGGCTCTGTCCAATCTTTATACTGTCATTGGTTTACAGGTTACAGTCGTCTTTTTCCAGGAGGCTTATATTGTAACTGTCAAGGAACCTAGTAACTGAAACCAGGCAAAGGAATAGAGAAACCTGGTTTCCCCAGGTAGATTTCTCCTCAAGAATGCAGATTTCTTGGCCAGCTATACAGACAATCAGGTCAGGAAGTCAGAAAGTAGTATCTCCTTTCCAATTTCACTTTATTAGAGCATAAATGAGGGATGAGGGAGGAATGAGAGGATTTTTTTTGGCCTTAAAACATTTACCTTTTTGCACATTAATATACACAGAGCAACATTTAGCATTCATTTAAGTCTTGTTTCTGTACATCTGCTGAATGTAAGTCCAATACTCACCCTCCATTTGGCTCTGTTATGGTCTCCAACAACACCTGAGTGACGTATTTGGCTTTTTTAACGTTCTTCTGTGTTCACAAGCTATTCTTTTCATCATGTTAGATGGAAGAAGAGTCTGTTACTGTCCTCGGGTGAACAGGAAAAGATTAAGAAATGAAAACCTTTGATGTACCATGAAAAAACACTGCAGCACTGATCCGCACTTGTTTTCTGAAATACAGTAAGGTAAGCATGTGATAGACACTGACGAACTGAGTGGGAGGCGACCTTATATTCCTGGTAATTGGCATTGCATGCATAATTACCAATTATTAGTTACTTTACATAACACTCAAACAACTGCTAGCAAAAGATGCCTGCAGCAATTATATCTCATAATTTGCAAGCGTTTTTTAATTGAGTCAGCCAGCTTTATTCACGTCTCAAGGATGGATGGTAATTATTGTGAATGACTCAATAAAAACACAATTAGCAGATGATACAGTGTCACATTAAAGCGTGGAATATGTTTGTCCAACTAGCAGCATAAGTTAAGAATTAAATAAAAGTGAGAGGGCTCAGGGGAAAATTGACTAATGGTGTCAGTGTTCGTGTTTACTCTGCTCCCCTAAATCCCTCCCTGAGTCTGCTCCCTCTCTCTTTTTTCCAATTAAGCAAAAACAGGTTTCACAAATCAATCAGACAATGTGCTAAATTATTGTAAACAGAGCCACTGCACTTAGTTTCAACTCGAGCGTCTCTAAAGATGTGACATGGGAGTCTTTTGAAGTCATGTTTCTTTTTGCAGGGAGGTATATGTGTGGACACATATGCGCATTTGTTATAAGCTTATTTTTTTTTATTTGCTCATGAACTCAAGACGAATCTGCAACAGAAAAACATGAAATGAAATGATCAATTTTGATATGCTTATTTTTGTTTGCCCATTTCTATTACCCATACAAGTGATGTGGCTCTTGGGATGGCAAAGTCGGTCTGTCAGTTGTTTAAAGAAATATGTCAACAACCACTGGATGGATTGCCGTAAAATTTTGTACAGACATTCACGGTCCTCAGGGACACATCCTAACGATGTGGTGATCCCTTGACCTTTCTCCTATTTACATGGGATTTGTTACACACGTTTATGCTGCCCTCAGGAAGAATTGTAATAACTTTGGTGATCCCTAAGCGTTTCATGTCGTGTCATTGTCTAGTCAAAATTCATGATCAAAAGCCTGCAAAACTAATGTAAAATAAAATGTTACCATGCGAACACACCAAACTAAGACAGTAAACATAGTAGCACATTAGCATGCTGATGTTAGCATTTAGACTCTTTAGACTCATGCTAAGACAAGAAGCCAGTTTAAACACTGTTATATAAGACGTGGTGCCATGTTTTACATAGCAGTTTTACCAAATATATTTAATTTCATGTTTATTAGTATTTATTAGCAACATGCATTCCTAATCCTTACATTCACATTACTTTAGTCCCAAGAGGATTCATTAATCACACTTTGGCATACCTCGGCATATCAACCAGACTTTATCTGAAAGAGTTTGTGCTTCATTTGAAACAGAGGTCAACAATAAAGTACAAATAAACTCTGCAGTATCCCCAAGTGAACTGTTTATTCTGATTTTAGGGAAGCCAATCAAAAGAAATTACACGGCTGAATAAATGCAATCAACACGAAGAACAGATGTGGTATGATAATGATGCACAAACACTGAAACACATGAACAACAACTTTAACAACTGGCTTAAATGCTTTGAGAGGAATCAGTAAAAAGGTATTTAGGTCATCGTTTTCTGTTGTAAGTTAGAGACACAAGCAGAAAGACCGCACTGTCTTCTTTTGCATGATGGATGATTCCACTGGGTATGGAGTGCATGCTCGTAAAGGAAAGTAAAGAAATGAAAATAGAGTAATTAAGCCAAAGGCAATGCAATGCTTTATTCTCATGACTTCCACACTATGCATTCTAGTGCTGCCCTCTGCCTTCTGAACAAGTAGATCTGATCTGGTGAGATTCAGTTTGTACACAGATGTTTCAGATTCTACTTCAGTGAATGGTTCCAATTATACAAGGAAGCAGAAAACAGGGAGTCATTTGTTACCCCGTTACTTTTTATGGGATTTCTTTCCTTTAATTTCCATCCATAGCAGTCAAATCTTGATCTTGCAGCTATAATGAGCCAGCAGGGATTCAACACATTTCCTCAAAAGTGTTGTGTGAGTGTTGCACTTGATAATTTTCTAGTTTGAGGCGAATATTATAAAAACAGTGTATAAATATTTGCATAATTTCATTATTGTGCTTCTTTGTCATTCTCTCTCTCCTCTAAGTACCCAGTCACATGTGCTGTGAAGGAATCAGCCAGTTTCAGGAGCAGCAGTACATGCAAGGAAAACTAGGAAGGAGTTGTAAGAAAGGTCTTTTTTTTCTGTGGAAAACCCTCAGCTGGTAAAACTGTAACATTGCCAAAATGTAGTCATTCACACATTCAGCAACACATGGAAAGTGTGTGAAAATGCTTTGCAGAGCAGAGCCGCACAGAGAGTTTTCTCTGTTGGTGCAACTTTTAGTTCTTTTGCCAAAGTTTTTTTTTATTGTAGTTCACAATGTTCACACAAAATTAGACATGTATGTTGCTCTTGTCACTCGTGATTTTAATGTTTTTGATGAAGATTTATGTATTTATTTAAATTACTAATTACAGATGAAAGAATAGTGCCAAGTACCAAGGCATTTACTAGAGGACAGTAGCAGCAGTAACTGAACACTTCCTGAACTGTAAGTAAGTAAAAAATTAACTTAGTTTTATGGTTTGAGTAGCCATGTTCAGAAATGAGTTGAAATGCGTGTAACATTTAGGATGCAGTAAAACCTCAAAATAACGTTAGCAACAGTGTTTTTGACAGGCTGGAGGCAACAATGTGTAATTATCCTTAATTGACCTTGCAACATTTTTTCAAAGGAATGGTAACTCATCCAGTAAGTTACAGTTACTTAGAAAATGAGCAACCAAAGCAAAATCCTAATGTAATCCATAAAACATTTTTCCTCTTTGAGTCTAGAATTACACAATATTGTTTTGATGGCTTTGACAAATAATAACTGCTGTCCCAGTAGGAGACACACTGCATGATTTAAAGAAGAATAGGCTGGAAAAACATTTATTGCACAACTTTAACACTGTAGTTTGCGCTAAGCCTATTTGATGAGTCAGTGTCTCTGGTAAATGAGTCGATAAAAGGTAGTGCAGTGTATTTTGTAAAGACAGAAACCGGCTTTCTTGGTAGGGGATAATGTAAGATTTTGTTCTGTATTGAGCAAGAAGGATAATGGCCCGCATTTCCACCAGGACAAGAGAAAAAAAGTCTGCAGCAGTGTCAGCTTTCACTGTTCTCACTTGTGACGGTATCAGGTGTACTTTGTACAAGCTTGTGTTTGGTTAAAACTAGCCTTGCGCAGAATGGGTGGGGTAATGTGTTTGAACAGACAAGGTAAAATCTCCTGTTGTGATACGTGCTCAGGCAAAGAACGGGCTTGAATGGAATCTTTTACCTGTAACAGTGGAGAGACTGCGCGCTAAAGGATTACCCACTCTTTGGAAATAACTGATTTGAATCTTCAATAAAAACCACAATGGATGCGACCAGCGATACCACAAAAATCCTGGGGAAGGGTCCTGAATACCTTCGAAAACAAATGGAACTGGAGAGTGAGACAAAAGGACGCATGAGTGCTGTGGAGAGGCTCGCCGCAAGCAAACTGAAATATGTCAAAAGCCAACAGGTGGTCAACTCAACTCAGGAGCCGGTAATCAGTTTTGGATCACCCTCTGTGAGCAGCACTGGGTCTTCTAACCGGAGTTCAAACCGCAGTGGGAAACTTGTCACAGGGAGTAACTCAACAAAAGCCACATGTGGTGCTCAAAACCGCTCACCAGGGCAGGTACGTCAGAACAGCTCCAAAAAACGACCAGACTCCCTCCTGCTTTATAGACAGAAATGTGAGCTATTGAGAGGTTCAGCAAATGACCGTAAACACCATATAAGCCGTAAATTGTTGCTCAGCTCTGTGCAGAAAAAAGTCCCGTTACCTGAGGCGGCAGATAAGGAGTGTGAAGCCGAGGAGAAAATCGCCACACCTGAGGGAACAGCAAAAGAATGCAGCTTGCATGTTAGTGCTTCTGGGACAAAGGTGGCAGCTGGTGTTGGGAATAAATCTGCTGGTCTCCTAATGGTTCCTGAGTTTGAAAGGAGATGTGGCAAAGGGGTCAGTCGTTCTCACTCTGACATCAGCTCCAGGTACTCCAAAAACTTTGCAGACTTTGATTCTTTTTTTATGTACTGTGGGCTGGACGGGGAGGTTATTGAGTCTCTGGGGAAGGAGAACTTTTCGGCACGCTCAGATGAAGTTGCAATAAACATCCGGAGTGCCAGCGTCTCTACATCAGACGACGGTTTCTCCAGAAACAGTGGCGACAGCGACGGACTACTGGAGGATGAGTTACATGGAAAGATACATCAGGGGACATCAGTTATTGAGCGCAATGCAAGGATAATCAAATGGCTGTACAGCTGCAAAAATGCCAAAGAGAGTGGAAAAAAATTAAGAGACCTTGACTGAGATAACTCCTTTTTCTTCCTCTCCAGAGGCCATATGCCTAAAACTGCTGTATTAATGGTACATTTTATCCATTTATCACATTTTATTGCAGAACACACATCAAAACACTGTATGTATTTGTGTGTTTATGTGCTTAGATCATTGCTCCCTTTGGTTTCTGTGCATATTACACGTGTGTGCCAATTTCAGCAGATGAAAGTGTGTCTGTTTCTGCTCAAACTTGCATAAAAACAGTTGTTATGTGTCACGTTGGGGGCCAAAGAGAGCCCAACATCACACACAGACTCAAAACTGTTCAAACACATTTTCATGTTGAAAATGGACATCTACTTGTAGTTTTATTTGGTAAAGCTGTGCACTCGACATCGATTTTTCACACACCTGCATTAATTTGAAATACAATCCTGCGTTAAAGCTCAAAAGTATGTGCATGTGTGTGCCTGAAGACACACACTGACACACAAATCACAGAAGAGCACATAGATTTCAGTTTTGGCCACAGGCCACGTATCTGTCATCAGCTAAAACAATAGTTCCAAACACTGGAAATTCAATTAATAGTAATTAAGTTGAAAAATTTATTCATTAATTTTTTTATTTAAATATGTACATTTGCTTCCTAATATGTCACCCTTAATAAACAGCTTATAAGTAATGGATTTATGATCTATAAGACAATAGCTATAAGACATTGGTGAATTAAGGCTATCGTGATTAGAAAATGGTACCAGTAATTTTCATATTATGGCACATTAAACATTTCATAAATGATGTTTCTCAGCAGGGCCTTTAACACCACGAAGCATGAAAGTGTCCTTAAATTATAATTTATGTTGCTTGCCTCCTAAATTCATAATCTCTCACTCTCTCTCACACACACACAGACACACTTATACATACACACAAACAGTTACTAATATAAAAAATGTCAGTAAGAGATATCTGCTATGTTCTATGTGATTGTAGCTTCTAGTAAAACTGGTAAAATCATTAAATTTTACTGCAGCCAAACAGAAAAAAAATGTAGGATGTGGTTATTTTCCAGCCAAAACATCAGTTGGTTCCTGAGGACTGTGTGAGAGGAATGTACTACCTAATAATCTGATAGGCTTAAGTCCAGTGAACTGTTGAAACTGTATCTCCACTTCCCTCCCAGATCTTTGTCTACTTTCTCTGTGCACCACGATCTCTCTCTCTCTTTCTATCTTTTCGACAACTTTTTGTGCCGATCAAAGCTCAGAGGCTGTAACACAAAGAGGGGAAAAAACAAATGACAGTCTATTGTTGGCTCCATGTGTTTAACAGAATTACCACCCACTCTGTTTCTTTGTCACACACACACAAACACATTATATATGTACAGTATTTGTGAGCAGATACACTCTGCTGCTTGAGTTGTCGACACTCCTTTCACTTCTTCGGAGGCCTGACTGACTACTGCATCACGGCAAGTCACGTCTTGCCCTCTCCGCTTGTTTGTTGCCAGAACATAAAGCTAATCTTAATATTCAGTTGATGATTGAGTTTGACAAAAGGGCACTTTGTACTTCTTACTGACTGAAAATGTACATTACTTCCATTGCTGTAGACTTTTTTCTTCTTTTATTAGGATTTGTATTAATTATTATTATAAGTGTGACTATGCTCTCTAGGCTGACATTTTACTGTAATGTCACTCCACCCCTTACCCTGGTTCAATCTGGGGTTGATACTGCCTGTGAAACATTGTTTTATACTAAAGTGCTGTAAATTCTGTAAAACTGATACACAAATAAAGTTGTTAATTATTTTTCTTACAAGCATATTGTCGAAGTTGTGTCTCAGCCTATATGTAAGCCAGGTGCAGAATAACTGATGAATAACTAATAGCTGATGATGACTTAACTGAGTTAAAATTTGGCCTTTTTTTTAGCCAAATAAAGTTTTGGGGTGTGAAGTCTTTTCAGTTTTAACAGTGTTGTATAACTCTTTAAATCGAGTAGTTCCAATTGAACAGAAAGTAAATCTCTATAGATATAACACTGTTGTTTAAATGAATAGTATATGTATATCAATAAGGCACAGATGTCAGTAGGAACTCATTCTGCATGAAGTGATTGAAAACTTGAAATTACTGTAATGGGACTGAGGGGGGCAGTATCTAACAACAAGAACCAACAGAAGCAACTCTATGTCATCAGGCCAGGCCTACTAAACCTCTGACTTCACTGTAATCACAATGCCCAGAGGAACGATCACCACGCATAAACCAGTCTGGGTGGATGTTTGACATGTGATGCTGTTTTAGTTAATTTGAGGAAGACAAAGTGTGTTTTTCCCACAAAGTATAATATCTAATTTCAGCAGAAATTCAGATTTTGTATCCCCTGTCACAAATGAATATGCATAAATACCAGAGATGTCAGACTAACATTTGACTTGGACTGGTCTGCTCTGAGTCTGGACTGGTTTTGGGACCTGAAAGCAAAAGTTTTATCTGTTAAAATACAGGAACAATTAAAAAAACTGAATGTTTTCTCACCTTGAAATTTAAAGAACTCATCCACTATTTAAAAATACATAAAATACAAATGTGTACTCTAATAACCTTGTCAAAAACCTGTGAAAATTAGATCTACTTTTTCTTCCACATTATAAAATCCAGAATCTGTATATTGGCAAATATTTTCTCTCAGCAACTTTCAGCAGACTTCTGACCTGGGTTGAACTTGCTCTAAAGAATAAAAACCTCATCTGAAATGCTTTAGATGATAGACTGGTAAATGCAAATGGTTAAAAAAAAAAACAGAAATATAGTAACTGTAATTCACACAATAAGTTTTACAATTACACTTCTTCATATGCAGATCAGAGCAGGAACTCCCCAATGACAATAGAACAATGACCCATTGTTAATTAAATACCTGCAAATAACTGTATAAGGTCTGAACTTCTGGTTGATAAAATAATGTATTACTTACTTAAAAATCTCCAGTTACAAATGTTCCATAATAATCACATAACCACTCACATAACTGTCCAGAGGTCGTGTTCACATCGTCCATCACAAAATCAAAACATAAGTACATGTGCGCAGTCCTCTGTCACGTGTGGAAGAAAGCCCCAACAAAACAGACGGGATAAAAAAAAAAAAGAACATGATTGACAGCTGCGGACAGCCAATCGGCGACGCGACACTGGGTAGCAACACGATAAATACCAACGTTCTATCCAATCAGAGAGCAGCAGGGGGCGGAGACGAATTCCACTGTCCGCACTGTGTTTACTTCCGTCAATATATCCAGTGAAGAGTCCAGAGACAGAAGCGGAGACGAATACAACAAAGGAGTCACTTAAGGTTTGTTTATATCCATATTACAGAAACCCACAGCTGTTTTATACCATACAGTAGATTTAATATTTTATTCCTGTCGTGATAAAATGCGTTGAACTGACTGACAGCTTGTTTTATGTCTCATTTTTAACCGTAAATCAGCCATTAAAACGATTTTGCTGCAACGTTTGCCAACGTCCTGATATTTTTTTCAAATGTTCAAGGTAAAAATGCGTCATGGTCGTTGTCAGGTGTGTTATTTGTCTCAGTATGTCGTTATATATCTCAGGATTTACCCCTAATATCAGGCTTAATATAGACAACGTTCATAAATCTAATGGTCCTTTTGTTTATTTGGTAGTTGTCAGACAATACGCTGATATGAACATGTAGTCATAGGCTGCAGACTTAATTTATGGATGCTGAAAAAAAAGGCAATTATAATTTGTATTTATTTATAATTGTTGAAATTTAAATCTATAGCAATTAATTATTTTTGGGAAAAATCTGAATTTATGAGGTTTTAAGGTCATTTTCATCTGGTGCAATTTAAAACCTTCACAGCTGAATTCAGATAAACGTGTCCTGAGTTTCCAGTCGCCTGTTTGAACTTCAAAAGATCCATTGACTGTCCTCTGTAGCTCTGATGTTCACCTTTCTGAATCTTTCTGTTTGATCTTTGGTGTTTCTGAAACAATTTGAGCAAAGGGATTTTTTTACTTGACTTGAATTTCAAGATGGAGAAAAAAGGAATTTGACCAACTTGAAGATTTGGATTTAAGTTTCAGCATTAAGCCATGACTACATTTCTCAATTAGTTATTCAGTTGCTTGTTATGGACCTTCTTTGCCTCTGCAATCCCACAGCACAAATATTAATCCTTCATTTTATTAACCCTCCATCAGGTGTTTGGAGTGGCAGCAACCCACGCTGCTCAAAGTCCACCTCACTAAAATGCCTTTCTTGGGCAAGGACTGGAGGTCTCCAGGATGGAGCTGGACCAAGACAGAGCATGGCTGGAAGAGGGATGTCTTCTATGGGCACGAGCTGGAAGATAACAACAGAGAGATAGACTTGGAAGAGTAAGATTATAAACTTTCTCACCTTTTGTCACCTATATCTGCCACAGTACTGTCTGCGTCAAACCTTATAGTTAATGAGTCAGTGCTTTATCAAGACTAATTTCTGCAAGCATAGCATATCCTAGAGCTGGACAACAACCTAAACATTTATAATATGTGATCATGATGTATTACCTGCCATAAATAAAAACTAACAAGATTAGTGGTGTTTTGTGCATTATACATTTGAGGATTGTCTGATTTAATTAACAGTAAAAGCACACTTCATTGCATTGGACACCAAATTGATTACAGTCTTTTATACTTGTATTGATTTCACGTCCATTGTCCAGCCCTCTGCTTTACAGCAGTACACAGCCTGCCTCCCGTTTAGCTTTTTTGAATGACAGCAAGACTACTGTACTATTCAAAACAACTGAGTTCGTTTTCGGAGCCCAGCAGTAAATGTAATCAAAGTAGGATGAAATTTTGCTTAAGCTTCAGACGTTACTACAGTAAGCCAGTACATCCAGCAGTATATTAGATCTTATTAGCTCTACATCTCTGTTTAAAAGTGGGCTAATGGTTGACTAGAGCTGACTGATTGTCAGGGAATTGACTTTATTTTAGACATGTAACCTGCATAAAAATACCTTCTTTTGAGAGGATTTTCCCCTCAGGGAGAGAGATAAACTCCTAGACTACCAAGAGTAGACTAGAAAATATCTGTGTTGACTGTGGATTGTTGTTGTTTATCAGCCTTTTTCTGTGAACTACAGTATGTGTTAGTGTCTGACTGCAAACCACATTTCCTTCAGGATACTGACAGATGAATTTGAACAAGTGCATTTGGATGAAATGCTTAATAGATCAAGAGAAACCGGAAGATGTGGCAGGGAGTCAGTAGATAATAATAACAGCGGTAAACGTCTTGACCAAATTGAACCGATAGGGTCATGTCTGCTCAGCTTCATAAAGAAAAAACATGCAGCCAACTCTTATCAGGGCCGTAGCAGAGAGTCTTTGATGAGGCGATTTGCATCTCACGATTGCAGCCTGTTGTTGCCAAAGGGGCGTCATGGCAACAGACAGAGTTGAATATAGGGTTGAGTTTAGACGCTTGAGAGGATAATTTTACATGAGACCAACTTAACAGTCTGTCCTGTTTAACGAAAAGATAAATATTCAAAATAATAGATGTGGAAGATCCCAGTATCACAGGAAGATGTTTGAGGTTTGACGTGTAAAGATCACAATCTAACCTATGGAGTTTATTTGTCTCTGTGTGTGAACTGAAATCACAATAATAATAATAATTGTGGTGTATAAAGTGTGTTTACTGATGCCCTGAAAGCCAGCATTGTTCCAGAGAGTCAGAAAGACAATAAAAATTGTGCTTCCTGTATGGTATTTGTCTCTTGTTACTTTTGGATGGTGCAACTCGTAAATCCTGTCAGAAGGATTTTTGGCTGAAGTTGTGTGATGAATGTTAACATACCAGTACTTCTGATAGGAGCACACAAGAATAAAAATAACTTCATCTTCAAACAATACCTGTTGTGTGGTTTTACAATACTGTCCCTCCCGCAGTTAGTGGGTTGAAATACTTTGTTGACTGCTGTTTGTTGAAAGCAGCTCAGCTAAAAACAAGTTCTGTCATTTTAGTCTTTCTGGTCTGGATTACATGTGCCCCTTTGGGCAGTCTGGGTTGCTTCCCAGCAGGAGAACTTGCCTTGTTATCTGCAGGAAACATGGACTGTTTTGATGCATGCCAACTGGCAATGAGTGGTCACATAAAGGAAGAGAAAAGAGGTTTTCTGGTCTTATGTTTTTTTGTTTTGTTTATACACTACATGGATTAGCATTTCTTCACTTCTTCTTTTTTTTTTTTTTGATTCTTGTTACCTTCAAATATGGATATGTTGCACAAATAGTAGTAATGTAGATTTTAGCATTGCCGTGAAAACTTTTGTTACAAAATGCATTTTATTAGAGTTGTGAAGTTGCGTTGATAGCTCATTACATCACAGTAATCCAACTAATCTGTAAAATCTGTAAAGAAGGCAGCAACTACGTGCTTGCGATAGCATCATAACTAACAAATAAAATATATCATAAAGTGCAACGACACACATTTAGTCAAGTAGTATGTATTTAGCTTTTTCTCAAGTCAACCCACGTCCCTGACCTTTCTGTCCTTATGGAGGACAAGGGTCAAAATCTAGATTGCGATGAGTGTACTAAATCAATTAATCAGTTTATAACACAGGCAACTATTAAATTAACTCAAACTTCAACTTAAAAACACGTAAGCATGGCAAACATGGCTGCTCATTTTGCTTGTAAGGACCAAAGCTATTTATATACTGACTGCAAGGTACACACTAGAATAATTGTCATTATCTCCATGTACAAAATGTAGTACTCTGCACTATGGTGCAATCAAGAAAGAAGTACAAAAAAACAAGTACAAAGATGGTAAAGTGCAAGTCGTATGAAGTTGAGTAAAGTGCAATGACGTGTAAAGATGTGCCTGATTACATTAAAAAGTTTAAACATTCTGATAAATAAAAATACATACAAAACAAATACTAGTAATACCTGCTATAATAAAATTACATGACAGGAAAAGTCCCACTAGTAATAAAGTTTGTGAGTTTCATTTCAGCTTCATGATGAAGTCTCACTTTTAAACAGACATTGCTGGTGCTGATAGGGTTAACGGTGCCAGTTGGTGATCTCTCCCTCACGACACAGCGTCGTCCTTTCTATTGATGTCACATTAGCCTGTCAGCAGTCTTTTCCACAAAAAGGCAAAGGACACAGCATCAGACAATAACTAATGACATCAACTGTTCTACTTGGCCACTGTCCAAACACAGCCTCACTCAGAAAGGCCAGTGACTTCATGCGACGGAGGTGCGTTTGGCAGATTGACACATGTAAACCAGAAAGAAAGAAGAGCATTATGATGACCAGTGGCATGGTACACAGTGTCACAGAAGTAATTTAGGTCAAACTGATTATCTGTAAACATACAGATAACATTTGTGTGTTAGCTCTGACTTCACCGTCCAGTAAAAGAAGAACAGATCAACGTCACATCAGGATCTAGTTTAAAAATCCACAAATCCTCAATGTTCCTGCTGCTGTTTTGATGTCTTTTATTGGCTCTGTGGAGGCCAGTGCTCCGCATGCAACCTGTGTAAAACAAGTCAGGCTATTGCATTCCTCACTTGTATTTCACTGTGACAGATTACTGTACTGTGCATGTGTGTTTAAATGGATAGAGATGAGGGATTACTGTAGAGCTCATTCACCCAGTTGACTTTGCAGTCAGGGAAGCAAACCCATGTCTTTATGCTGGAGGAAGAAGTAAATTGGTTTGTTCATTCAAAAAGCATGTGTGTTGAAATCACTCAGATTAGCTAATATATTCTTGAGCTTTCCTTCACATATACAGTATATATATTTCTTCCTGGTTCTCTGGACCTGTTACCTAGTACCTGGTATTTGTTGCAACCAGTTGCAACCTGTTGAGGGAATGTGTGGCTGGGGCAGCTGTGTAGACTGCAAATAAAAAAAATAAAAAAATCTATTAATCTGCTAATTGTTCTCTTGATTTGTCTTTCGTCTATAAAATATTAGCAATACTGAAGTACGGCCTTATAATGTTTTTGAGCCCAAGGATACATCTTCAGATTGCTTGTTTTGTCCTACCAACAGTCTCAGACTCAGAGATAATCAGTTGTTTACCATATACATATTACCATATATAGCAGGAACCAGCAGATGTTTGCAATTTTGGGCTTGACAGGGGACTAAGTAAGCAACTGACAAGTTGTTTTAGCTCTGGAGTGCTTTGTGTGAAACTCCTCACAAGGATATGAAAAGAAGAAGCTAATGATTCAGGAGCCGTCAGCTTGTCTCTGGTACCATAACAACATGTAAAATAAATAAACTAATATTTCCAGCTGTATATATCAGCTGACTTATAAGTTGTGCTCCCCAAGTTGGCAGTGTCGCCCAACTTCAGCCAAAGGATTATTAATGCATGGAGAGTCAATTACCAGTCCAATCCATTCATTTGATCTGTCAGTTAAAGGCCATTGGAAACCATTCCTATAGATCTTGGTACAGAGGATTTTATTTTATGTAATTTAATTTGTTTCTATTAGAAGATTAAAAGATTGCAAGTTCTCACAATAGTAGCACTCTGCAGAGAGACTTGATGTACTGTCACAAAGCATTTATATTCGTGTGCACAGACCCCTATAAACACACATCTATAGTAAATCTGTATCCTGTATATATGGTATCAAAATGTACTTGCATGCTTTCATTAGGGTTTCTGTTGGAGTTTCAAGCCGATTCAAACCTCCCATGACTACATATACATACATTTTTACATTATATCAACATGTCTTTATATTTATTTATTCTATACGCTGCAGGCCTGGGAACAAATTTCATTCCTTCATGTTTTTAACATATTTAAATGACAATAAACTAAACTGAACTGATAAGTCAACTTCAGCTTTATTTGTCCTCAGAGGACAATTATTTTTGCAGGGTAGGTTGACCTTCCCTGCATAGAGAATGAGTGCTGATAGTTATTCGTTAATGTCATCATGAACAGCAAAATCAAAAAGTCATCAAGTTGAAGTCGGCTGCCAAAATGCCAAAATCCGTCTTATCTGTAACAACAACGAGGCCACTTATCAATCAAGCAGGCCCAGAAATAACAGAGCTCGGATAAAGATCTCATAATGTTTTGCCTGGTCTCTGAGAAAAGTCTGTCTGAGTCACATCTATGGTTCTGTCTCTCAGACAGATTTATATGTCTGCCATCTGCGGTGTTTCCTCCGTCATAACAGACATGGTGAATCATTATATTTCACATCTTGGGTATTCTGACTCCTGTCTCAGCCTACTTATTATTCTGATCCATTCTTTCTGTCAATACTACTACGTTCTGTTCAGTTTCTTGTTTCTTCTGTTGTGTGTCTTTATCATTTTTAACTCACACATTTGCCGTCCCTGTTAAGGTCAAAATACCACAGCGCTTGAACTGCCTTGGGCCCACCATGCCATGCAACAGGGTAACATCAGTAAATAGTCACAGGCTTGCACCAGGATGTTGACGCAGAGCAGACTCTTTACAGCGGTTTGTAATTACATTGTATTTCAGGTGCAGCGGTCACACTCACATGCAATGTTATTTAAAAATTGCCCCGTGCTTCCTCTGTCTGAACAGGCTCTGCACCAACAACAAAGAAAATCTGTTTGCTGGAGATGTGTGTGAGCTCGCCACCACAAAGAGGAAAAAGGATCACTACAACAACAACACCAAATCTCAGTGTGAGTGTCAGCAACACATAATCACTATTCTGGTTTCGCCAAAGAGGTTGTGGTATGAAAATTAAAGGCCCTTTTACAAAAAGAAAAAACAGTTGAAATACTGGTAGGGACACCTCATATTTGCAGTAAAGTGTCCCACCTATTAAAAGCTGAGATTGATTAGACTTTTTTATTCACACATTATTCAATTTATCACCTGAGATTATCATATTGAAGCTTTATTTTTCTTTAAATTAAGTCTCTTCAGCCGGTCAACATTCATCAAATTCAACCTTCTTTTAGCACAGATTACTGAATATACTTCTCATCTGAATGTCAGTGACACAAAGGGCAACATTTTCAGGGTTTTGGGCAATGTGATGTAGCAAAATGTGTCTTTTTATAATAGCTTTGAGTGTTCTACAACTGTACATATCATCAGACTCTGTGCGGTTCATCAGTTGTGGAATGTAACTAAATACTTAAATTTTAAGATACCTGTATTTTACTTCCATTTTATCACTTCACTACATTTGAGAGAGAAGTATTGTACTTTATACTCCACTACATTTTTACAGCTTTAGCTACATGATGCTTTTGGTTAAGATTCAACAATATGCAAAACTGTTTGAGACTGCTTGCAAGTAAAGTTGGATATAAAGATGGAAGGAAAAATGTTGCAAATGTTTTATGAGGGACTAAATGCATTCAGTGATTTTGCTAGTTCTCAAGGATACACACTGGATTTTGTTGAGAAACTTTTATTTTGTTATTTTGGTACAAGTTTGGGCAAGTACATTTTACTGACAGGGCTATCTGCCCGTGTGTGTGTGTGTGTGTGTGTGTGTGTGTGTGTGTGTGTGTGTGTGTGTGTGTGTGTGTGTGTGTGTGTGTGTGTGTGTGTGTGTGTGTTTGGTATGCAGGTCAACAACTAACCATTTGGGCTGAGGGTTGTGTATAGAGCCTCAGGTTCATTTTATTTGCCATCCCCTCTGAGTCTTCTCATCTCATCTACACGTTGCTGTTTATGTAATGTTTATGTTCAACATCAATTGATCAATCATATTTTAAACACTGATTTATACGGACAGATACAAGAAAAAAATAAAATTCTGAGGCTGCACACTGTTAATCACATATTATGGTTTAGTATTACTTAGTATTATTATAGTATTTGTTATTATTGTTGTTGTTGTTGTTGTTGTTGTTGTTGTTGTCCTAAAATATGGTTTGTTCATCTAAATAATTTCACCTTGCAGCCATGTGCCATTGATTTGAATATTTAAGGATAGTAGTATTTGGAAGAATAATGTTAACGTGTCCTAAGAGATTATTATAAAAAACTATTTTCTGAAATTTGAATACCAGAACACACAGTGACAGAATATTATTCTGTTCAGTACCAATTTCTATATTTTGGCTACGGTTATGATGTCCTGTGTTTGCTGAAACATACTGTAATGCATGAAGAGTATGTTAATGTAGAGAGGGGAAAAAATAGTCAGGACACAATAACAAAAATTTACACACAGTACAAAAACACTACAAACATGCAGGCCTAAAAATTAACAGAATTTTACATTAGCCAGTATCTTTACATGATCTTCACAAAGGTAATATTTACGGCACAGCAGTTGTATGGGATTACATTAAACTGCACAGGGGGCCCATCATATTGTGTACATCTCAAATACAGTATGTACATTTAACCCAACATATACTATATGAGAATAATAATATGAGAATAATGTATTTTTTTTCTGTTGTCCAGTTGTTTTCAGTGATAAATGGATCTATGTGCAGAAAGGTAGCACGAAAGAAGTGAGTTACTACAATTTTCACAAGAAGGATTTATTTGATTGAAACAGCAGAATTAATGTGTGTGTATTTCCATGTCAACACACAGCGTCATGGATACTGCACACTTGGTGAAGCTCTCAACCGTCTAGACTTTTCCAGTGCCATTCAAGACTTGAGAAGATTCAACTATGTCGCAAAAGTGAGCGACGACGATCACATAAGTCGCTGTACAACTTACCCAAGCGACTCTCCCTTTTAACTGTCTTCCTTTGTCGCTCTCCGGTAGCTTTTCCAGCTAATAGCCAGGACTCAGCTGACCTCTCTGAGTGGAGCAGCCCAGAAAAACTATTTCAATATACTGGAGAAGATTGTGCGAAAAGGTAAGAAGACCTGAGACTGACATTAATTGTTTTTTTAATGGACATATTCTACATGCACATTTTCAAAGCACTCTTCAATGTGTCAGGTTGTTGATGCACCCTCTAATGTAGGCTCTTGTTGTGTTAGTAAAAGTAGCTTTTTAACAGAAGGAACGTGAAGCTGATGAACGTCTAATGATAAGGCTCAGAGCAAGCAGAAGATGTTTCTCTGACTACTGATTAGTCACAGCAGCTGTTATTGCATCGAGTGCAGAACCACAAAACCAGTAGGACCAGTGTGCTCCATCATTATGAGGTTGTGTTTCCTGGTGGAGCAAAGTACAGATGAAACAGGTGAAACTTGCATGGTAAATTAATCCAATTTTCAGAAACTGAGGGTACCTGTCACAAAAATATTACTTTATAAATATTCTACTTTTTTTCCTTACATCCAGGTATGTTAGATGCAGAAAGGAAAGATTTGATTACATTATGTTACAAAGAAATGCTTTATTTTATGTCTTAAATATTGTCATTTGTTTTTAAAAATTTGTCCACTAGTTCTGGAGGACCAGTACAATCCACGCCTTGTCAAGGACCTGCTGCATGACCTGAGCTCGACACTGTACAGTCTGACTATCCACGTCCGCACGTGTGTCCTGGTGGGAAACATCAACATCTGGCTGTGCCGACTGGAAACCATTCTCGAATGGCAGCAGCAGCTCAACAACCTGCAGATCCCCAAGGTATAACATGTATTTATGTTTGTACATGCATGTGTCTGTCATGTGTGTGTATAACCCATCCCAGAACCTGCTTCAGCATACTCCGGGCCTCAAGATACCTCCAGGTTGAGCTTGCTTGTATGTAAATGTGACTTTTAAAAAGGGAAGTAAGCTGAAAATTTGAAAGTCATTGTGGCCACACGTAGGTGTTTATCTACTGCTCCCACTTTTCAGTGAGGAACATGAAATATGAAAGGAGAAGTACTGAAATCATTTAAAGCTTAACTGTATATCAGTCTGCTGTATACTCATTACAGCACAGTCCAGCTCTGATTTTAATGCATTGCTCTTAATTGTTTGTTTGTTTTTTTTTAGCAAATGTGCAATAGTGGCATGTCATTCAACGACTTACCGCTGCACATGCAGAACAAGATCCTCTACAAGTTATCTGATGCCTATGACATCATTAACCTGGGACAGGCCACGCCCACTCTGCACCTCCTCAGTGAGAACAGGATACTGTGGAAGAAACTCTGCCACTTTCACTTCGCAGACAAAGAGGTGAGAGAACAATGTTACAACCCTGAATTCAAAAAAAGTGAGGACACTGGATAAAATGCATTTTTTTGCAACTGCATCATGTTTGCCAGTAATTTTAACTTCCATTAGTATGTTATGGTTAAAAGATGAGGCGCAGCTTGGTAGTTTACATGATGGCCACTAGAGGGCAGCTTTGCCACAGTTTGCTCACAGTCTTTCTCTCACACACTTAACTCATGTAACACCCGCACAGGATTGGTGTTAATGATAAATTGTCCCTAATTATATAAAATTACGCTTGTCATGTTTATAATTACTTTCCTATCCCCTGTGTTTTAATGGTGTTTTAATTGTGTGTTTCCTCTCCTTCCATGTGCAGTTCTGTAGGAATCTGGTCCTAACCAAAAGCGATAATGTGGACTGGAAGCTTATGTACTTTACACTGAAGAAACATTATCCGATGAAGGAGCAGTACGGCGACACCTTGCACTTCTGCAAACACTGTAGCATCCTCTTCTGGAAGGTAAACAAACACACCTGTAACCACATACATGTCACGTAGGGAACACCTATGACAAACCGGTACTGTTCATCAGAGGTAAATTATAGGTTGGGCGTTACATTGGAGGAAAACATTAAAAGAAGAAACCTGCACTGTTCAAAGAGATGTCTCTCACACACCTGATATGTAGATCAGACATGAAAGTTGTATCAAATCTAGTGTCAAGTTTGTATCAGAACACATTGTATTTCCTTGGCCAAAGAGACAAATCATCCATTATCATTTGGTACACTCAGAGAAAGTCTCAGAGACTTTTTGGTCCAATCACACACCCTCTCCGACACTGATCTGTCTCTGGCGTGCAGAAATCCCATCTTTATACTGTAAATATTTGGCTTTCCAAAGATAAAGAAAGATATGTTGTCTTGACTAAATACAGAGCAAATTACTGTTAAAACTTCAGGACAGCCTAAAAAATAGTTCCATTTTCTGAACAATGTAGTGATTATTCAATGAGCATGAACGCGCCATGCATATAAGCATACATTATCACTGAATGGTAATCCTTGTTGTCAACAATGGATCCTGTGAACATGTAAACGTAGCAGAGGTCAGAGGTCAAACACATGACTTGTGTGACCTCAGTGAGATCTTAAAGCATGTGAACTCAAACAGAGTTTTAGTTAATAACTTTGGGGGAAGACTGCTCCTTCTTTTAGTCTCTGTCCCCGCTTTCTTGTGATTATTTACTACCTACAATTTTGTAATCCTCCATGACTGGGTCCCTATACTTTTTAACTTTGCCCTCTTTGCATTCTTCTCCTCGCTTGTCTCCCTTCCTTCCCGCCTCTCCTCCTGGCTCCCCTTCTCCCTGATTCCCTCAGGATCGTCACCTGGCTTTATTGTTCAAGGTACTTTCTGTCCCATCATGCCTTTGTGTTTCTTCAGTTGCCAGTCTGTCTCATGTTTCCCAGATGAGCTGATTTATGACTTATCTTTTTCCATACGTTAAGCCATGTCTTGTGCTGCTCTCTGTTTCACGTGATGTCATCATGTTTTGCTCGAGGTGTGTTTCGTAAACAGTGTCACTCTTTCTGCTGACCTTTTTAAAGGCCTCTAACCACATTCTTTAAAATAAAAAAACATGTTTTACTGTTTCTGATTGTTGAGATCATGTATCTGAAAGAAAACAGTCAGTCATCATTTAGTTTAACACAAATGTTTGTCTGTGTATACTAATCTAAATCTGTGTGCACAACTACTACAGGCTAGTTTCCAGCTGTTGGTTTATCAGGTACCAAAACTTAAAGCTAGCAAAGACGTAGGTAATAGTTTTCTTTGCTGTATGCACATACAGAAATATATATTTCATTTTTGGTAGTATTCATAAAGTGTTGAGTGAGAGGGAGATATCCGGTTATGCAAGCTCACGGACATTAGTAATTAGCCATTCAGTAAACAATTATTGGTATACGTTTTTGTAATTTGTATGCTATGTTATTTATGGCATTAGCTTAATCTTTAGATTCTTTACCATACATATTTAGTTCACATATTTGGACATATCTAGTTAAAATCTGCAATGATGTATGGTAATTCTGGTTATTGTTGACACTATCTGTTAGAACTAGTTTTGTCAGTTGCTTCAATCCGCTACACAACAGTTGCACAGCAGTGAGTGGGTGTAATATTAAAGTGGCTATAATCAATACTTTTACATTAACAATGGATGAAATGACTACTTGTATGTGGAAGTGATGAACCCAAACAGAATTATCGCCTGGCTCTGCAGTTCCTCCACTCTCACCGTTTTCATCATAAATTTTTAGACTGCACAGGTCATCTTTTTTTATCTGACAACTGACTGTATACTACCAACCCATAATGGACAGACGAAGTTAGCAACTAGCTGGTTAGTACAGTGGGGCAGTGAATATTGGACCTCCATATGTCAGGTGGTCAGAAACTTTACTCTCTATGAATGAAAATGTTGCTCTTTATCTGATGTGTTTATATATTATATGTGTTCCCCCCTAAGTGGTCACAAAATCTCTTATTACAGGTCATAAACAAATTTTGAACGTACTAACAGCTGATGCAGCTAGCTCCACTGTCCCACATTAAGTCACTGCATGTGAACTGCATGCATAGCTTCTCCTCTGGTCACCTTTCTTCCTAATAATGTGGTTGTTGACTGTGTTCCAGGACTGTGGCCATCCATGCACAGCCAACGACCCAGACAGCTGCCTCATGCCCATCTCTCCGCAGCACTTTATCGACCTCTTCAAGTTCTAGACCCTCAGTGTTCTTCAAGTGTCAACCTGAAAGCGTGTACGAGACCTTGACATTGTTTACCCAAATACAAAGGGCTTCAATTATGTCTTCATTCCCTTATGCACAAATGTTTCTGTAAGACATAGGAAAGATTAAACATGTATTGATTGGTTGATTTTAAGAATGTTGGAGACGGTTGAAATATAAAAGGAAGTTTCATGTTTTTCCTTCTTTTGCACAAATACTCACGTTCTTGACAAAAAAAGGTATTCCTGTCAGAGAAAAAATGTGTAAATGTAATATGAATATGTGAAAGGATTTAAATGTAAAAGGAGTTGTAGCATGTTTATGGTAGGTGGTCATAGATAAAAGGTAAACCTTTGGTGTGGCAGAATAAGACAACTCGTGTGTTAATTCTTTATTTAATGGGGTTAAACTATTCTGCTTCTGTTTTGATGGTATTTTCCTGCAATAACCGAACGCATGTCGTGTTTGAGTCTCTGTTTACATAATGTTGTCCTTTGTGAATTCTTTCCGTGCTCTGTGTATATTGAAAGCGTCAACACTAAGAGAAAATAATGTAAAACTTCATTGGTCGTTACAAGTTTTTACAATCTACTTTTGTCAAAACTGTCAAGTGACAGACAGGCGAGATGTATTATTTATGAGAAAAAAAGTTTTGTATCCTCCCTCAAACTTTTGTAATATTTCCTTTCTGTTCCAATACTGGAACTGGTACTATCATGACTTTTATGGCACACTAGTTATACAATTATTAAATATTTCTATTAAATTGTTTCTGTTCTTTATTTAAACTACATTGTTTTTTTAATCACAGTTTTGGATATAACTGGACTTTCACCTAGAACAGCTCCGGTCTTTAATTTCAGTTCAGTAGGAAGTGATGCACAAACTGACGTTTTCTAAAAAAATTACTTTGAAAAGTAGCCGTAACTAACAAGAAATGTCCCAAAAATAGTTATGTTTGTATGCAAATTTAAAGACTGAGTGTTATTATACAGAACAACAGTTTCAGTATTTTTTACACCTGACTATCTAACTTTAAAATGCCTGCTGATGAAGAACTGTCCACAGTGTCAGCGTGAACCATCTGGGTGGTGAAAGCAAAGCTCCAGACTGCTGAAAGAAGTAGAGCCAGACAGTCAAACTAAACTCTTTATTCTGCTTGAGAAAATATGACCCAGCCATTTAGTGAATAAATACAGGATACAGGCATCCCTGGAAGTGGACACTGTATCTGTGTACACTTCTGGCTGCAGTGAAGCAGACTTCAGTATCAAATTCAGATTAAAACAAAGAACAGAAGAAAGAAGCAAAGGCCAGTGGCATGAAGTTTCTCATTCACCTAAAAGAAAAATCATTGTAGAAAAGACTTTACATTGTTTCAGTCATATACAGATATGCATTAAACAACTGACCAGCTTTGTTTGTAACTGGAAACCAGGAAGTGTGCTGCTGGTGCAGCACAGGCGCATGCCGGGTCGACCCACCTGCACCTGCACAGATGTTTGGATGAGCACAGCAGGTTTGTGCTCAGAGGATTTAGTCTAGTTCAAATTTACAGCAAACGCATCATGTCGTTTTATTTGATACAAGGCACTTTACAACCTACGAGACAGTACGATACAGACTTTATAAATATTAAATCAGCATCAGATTTAAACATGTATCAGTCTATGACACTGTGGGGGTTGCTTTGATTTTTTTTTTTTTTCACAGCATTTATCGCCCCCACATACTCCCCACACATCCTCACTTCTAATCTCCTTTGCGATGCCATCTGCCAACTAAAACAAAAATGCGTGCATGTCCATCCGCAAACTCACTTTCTCTCCTCACACACAAACACACACATACACACATGATTGCACAGATTTTAAGCCTGTCACTGATAGTATAAGTTAAGGCTTCAGACTCACATTCTTCACTCAGATGCTGTGACTGCATAGACAGAAAGGAAGTGGAAACCAACAAGAAGTCTTCATTAGCAGGCTTGCATATTCTTCATTGATTCTATACTACTGACAGCCACAATAATTACATGAAAATCACTCTTCTCATTTCTTGGCAAAATAAAATATCTAACTGCCAGGCCAGTGACATCACAGTTGAAATGATACAGTAGTTTAAGGCTTTCATTTGTTTATGTCAGTGGTTCAAAAGAGGCCCAAGAAGCCCGCTGATAAAACTGACTGTCTTCTAAAATAAAAAGGACAAACCTAATGTGTTATTTTCACGGCTTGACTACAGCATCTCAATACCAGTTAAAAATTAACACCGGATTTGTCCAGAACTAGAGACTACATATTTGGTTCAGGTCTTCATCCTCTCTATTGGTTGAGGAAGGAGGTGTATCAAAGGTAAAATGGCGACTATTTAAACCCCTCCCAAGCGCTCTCTGACACAATCCCTCTGCTCATTCTGCTGATGCCGGCCAGCTTGACTTTGGCGCGGGCCGTCCACCTGACAGCAGCTGTTGAATCCTTGGAGTCCGACAGGTTAGCATAGCGGGAGGAGTCCTCCTCAAGACCCCGGCCTCCCCAGGAGGCCAATTCCAACGGGAGACCTAGAGCGTCGGGGAAAGACACCGGCGAGTCCCCTTTTTGGCTCTTTTTCTCTGGGGCTTCGTCGGTCTCAGTCTCAGATAAGTTCTCCAGGCGAGGCGGCTCCCAGCCCTCCATCTTCTCCAGTTTTTTGGTGGGTGAGATCTGCCTCATCGTCATGGTAACGCTCTCCCAGAAGCAGTGACCCTTCTCTGGCTTGTCTTTCTTTTCCTTCTCCTTCTCATCATCCTTGATTTTCTTGTGAGATCTTTAGAGGAATACAGGCAGAGGAAGAGGAGCACAAACTTTCAGTGTATAGAATAACAGCTCACGTCTTAACTATAAATAGGACTGACTACGTGTTCATGAAACATATTTACACCGGTGAGTGGAACTTTTCCCATACAGCAAGCCATTGTATAGGAATCCCCGGTTCCCCAGAGTGGTGATTAATTTAGGTTTTCCTCTTCATACATGTTCCACTTCCTCAAGAGGTCTGAAAGTTAATAACTGCTGGCAAATGAAGCTCTGTCTTCCATATAAACAAATATAAGTGGTTGGACATGAATCTTCTTCTAATCAAGTTAGTAAATATTTTTGCTACACATACTTGACCATTAAAGGTCGCTGAGTATTCCCTTTACAGTGATGTGAACCAGGAATTATCTGGGCAGGTCTGACATACTACAGATTTAACATGCTAGAGACGTCAATGTAGTTAGCACAAAGTTATATAAAGCTAGTATTGTTGAAAAGTAATCAGTAACTCTCACTTTGATTTTGTTCAAACTTTAAATTACACTCTGTAGCCACTTTATTAGATACAACTATGCTCATGCAATCCAGCCCAACAGCCCTGCCACATTCGTGAAGCTTAAAATGTCACGTTTTTGGTAATTCGGCTATATATTTATTGTTAAGTCATGGTTAGTGGTGTTTTTGTATTGGTTTGCATTATATTTCTAATATTCTTCCCCCCTTTTGTTTGTAAATGTAGTGGCGAAACATCAGAAACACCTTAAAATTACAGTAATACCTCTGTGATGGTGTCAATCTAAACTGAACATTAGACTGTATAGTGCTGCAGTGACTGTTTTAAGTTTTCTTAAGTATAGTTGGATAGTGAGGTTTTTTCTTTCCATGTTACGATTCCTAAAAAAGTTATTTGTAGCTCTTTAAGCTCCTTTAATTTGAACAGCACCCACAAGCCCTCTTTGTTTGTTTAAGCTCCTTGTAACAAATAAATTTGCCTTACCTAAAAGCACCCGTTTTTTTAGGTTTTCCCTTCAGAATAGTCACGAAAGGGTCATGAAGGAAGTGTATATTGGTCTTGAAGAGCAAACTAAACATGTAGTTACAATCAGTGGTGAGTATTTTTTAAGTAAAAGTAACCATACCAGCATTTAAGTCTTTAGAGTCCTGTCTTCTTAATGTTTGTCAAGTATAAATGCTTATTTAGCAGTTAAATGTACTTAAATGAATAGTTTAAGATTTTAGGAAATACGTTTATTTGCGTGTTGTTTACAGTCTTTACGATAAACTGAGGTATCAGCCTGCTGGTTCTAGCTCTATAATTAGCACGCAGACACGAGTGCTATAAGAAATAAGAAAGTTTCCAAAATGTCAAACTATCCTTTAAGTATCTTAAAGCACTCATTATAATGACTTTTATAGCCTACATTAACATTTGAAGGTCTCTGAGGTTGAGGCACCACAACAAACTGTGGTGAAACTACATACTTTCAATGATTAACATTGTGATGTCATGTAAAAACATGGTGAGTACATAGATTAATGTCATAAAAAAAAGATGTGCGTGTATCCTCACCCTCTGCGATCAGCCAGATTTACCCCGGTCAACAAGAAGTGCTCATCGTCTTTAGAAGAGAACATTTTCTTCTCCTTCCTCTCTTTCTTGGACATGATCTTCTTTACCATGGCATCCTGACAGAAACCAAAGAGAGGATTTGATTTTCACTTGCAGAGTTAGAACGATTACCCTCATCTGTTGCACGTTAACTTATTTGATGCCTATGTGTGAGTGATTCATGCTCCCTGAAGAGGGTGATTTCATAAAGTCAACTTCACAGGAATTTAGAAAAGCAGTCTTATGTTCAGATTGATGAATGGGTATTCTTTTGAAATTCATTGGCTCTGAACTAATGAAATGTGCTCTCTCTCTCTCTCTCTCAAAGCCAAATCATACATCCATCTATCTTCCACACATCCATGTTTAATTAGTAGCACACAGGTATAAAGCAAAAAGTTTTTTTCTGCTTTTTGAGAGGCGGTAAGATTGATGCCACTCGCTTGTAAGGTAGATATGAAGCTATAGCCAGCAGCTGGTTAGCTTAGTTCAGCACAAACACTAAACTGGACTACAAACAGGAGAAAACTGCAAGCCTGTCCAAAGGTTTTAAAACATGCCTACAATCAACTTAAGGTTCGTGATGCTGTATATATTTAATACATATAAAAATCAAAGTAAACAACCACTTGTGGCCCTATTTCTGGCAACTGTAACTGATTACTTGGAGTCAGACCAGCTGTTTTCCCCCAAATATGAAATTTACTGTACAGACTGACATCAGTGTAAGACAACTGGTAAGCAGCTAGTTAGCTTAGCTTAATGCAAAGGGGAAACGGTGGAAAACATCTACCCTGACTGAAGTTTTATTGCACCACCGATGATCACTACTTAACACATCATGTCTTTTTCAGGTCATCTTTAGATAAACTAAAGTGTTTGCATTGTGGTGCATTCTGTTACCATTAGATAGAGCTAGGCTAGTGGTTTCCCCCTGTTTCCAGTATCTGTGCTAAGCTAAGATAGCTGGCTGCTGGCTGTAGCTTCATAGTTATCGTGAAGACAAAAGTGATATTGATCCTTCTATAAAGATGTATCCAAAATGCTGAATTATGCTTTTAAAGTAAATTTACAATGCTACGACCAAATATACCAGACAACTTTCTTGTTGGCTAAAAAAACCTGATAACTGCAGATAGATAGAGAGATTGACTTGGCAGCAATGTATACTGCATTCCAGTGAAGACCCTCTACTCCCTCTGAGACTCCCCCGGACTCCCGTCACATCAGAATTCCTCCCTGCCCTCGAAGCTTTCCACCCAGCACAGATACCGCCCTCCACAGCAATTATGGAACAAAGTTTTGGCTCCGTTTCTCTTCATGCCTGGGAAGAATTCCCAATGTCAAGGTCATAACATGTACTCCTACTCACATCCGTGCCTGCCTTTTCTTTACCGTTATCAAAACATTCTCAGTACTCACAACTTTGAATGAATGCGTTTGACCTTAGCGGCCCCTGCAAAGGGCTTCTTTTGTTTCTATATTTTACCTATCGAGGGGCAGAACACTAACACACACGTTTCATCTCTCCTGTGTCATTCTCTGCATTCAAGACCGGAGGATGTGACAACGGCTACAACAAGCAAACAGCTAAACATGAAAGCAGTAATTTCTCAAACCAAACAGGAACACGTACAATAAGATCCGTCACCAAGATCAAACTTCAAAATGTCACAGTTTAGATAACATGAACTTATACAGAACAGTTTGTCCTACTTGTTTATAGGTCAAACATGCTCCACATTTGATCCCACTTGTGATCTCTTCTCACATTCAAAACTATGTGATATTTGTTGGATTTATAAAAGTTGAACTCGGGAGGAGTTGCTGATAAATGAAATATCTAATTCTCCTCTCACCTCTCATCGTCACAAACATGCCTGAGGGCAAAAACGTGCCAGTTTCTTGGAGTTTATTATCATCAAAAAATAGTTACAAATTTTTCAGCTCAACTATTTCAACACCCTGTCTCTACTCTCCTCACTCTGCTTCTTGTTTCCTGTGTGCCGCCAAGTGTAAACCGTGAATCAAATTTGCTGTAGTTCAAACTTTGCAGAGCAGAAACCAGAGATGTTGAAACAGGTTGAGTGCATCTGTGTGTGTGTGTGTGTGTGTGTGTGTGTGTGTGTGTGTGTGTGTGTGTGTGTGTGTGTGTGTGTGTGTGTGTAGCTAAATTCCATCTCTGTATGTGCATGCATTCATGTGTGCACATACAGAGGCCTACCTATTCACCATTCTCTTCAGCATTAACCTCCGGGCCTCTAGATCCAAAAGCAGCTCAGTGCTCAGTAATCTCTCCGACCAAAAAGTAGGTAAACCAAGCAGCTCACTGAGGCTCACTGTGTGGGGGAGCTTTACCTACAGCTCCACGCCTGGAGGAACAATAGAGCTCTTATTGGGCCAAATTCTTCCATCCATACCCCAGAGATGGAAGCTGGGAGATTAAAGAGGCATTTGAATTTGGAAATATTGCCAGGTGTGGTTATGAGAAACAATACAGTTTTTTTTAGAGACAGTAAGCAGATCATTGTTTTGGGAGGTTATGTGAAAAACTTCAGGTATTAGTGGCTCACGTGTACTTTTAATGGGTTTATTAAAGGGTTTCAATAGAAAAGAGGGAGGATAGATTATTTCTAAAATAGATCAGCATCTCTTTGATTTTAGACACATTGATATTTAAAAAAGGGACGACTTACACCACTCGGTGAATTCTTTTAAAATAGGGCCATGTTTGTGTCCATCATCAATACCTCCCAAATTTCAACAACACATCATGCAGACCTGCACATCAAGCAAGCTGACAGGTTCATTCAACTTAATTAATTTATCTTGATTGGACGCAGGTTCCAATCAAGATAAAACAAATGTTAATCTGCAACATACAGGTATCCAAGAGACCTCCATGCATGTTTGCTTACATGCAGCCCAAAGAATCATAAGCTTCATATGTCAGAAGATAATCAAGAGCGCCTATCATAATTCCTCACATTTGACAAGCTTGGATCAGCAATTCTTTGGTGTTTTTTCTAAATATAAATTACTTGAAGAAATAGTTAGACATTTTGGGAAATACTTCCTGCCAACATTTAGAAATCCATCCATTCAGTATGGAGCTACAGTCTGCAGAGGGGATCAGCTCGCCACGCTCTGTCTGAAGGTAACACCTCACCTCAATAATGACACATTGTGTTTTTGTTTGTTCAATCTGTACAGAGTTTGAAATACTACAGGTTGTGGTTTTACAGGGGAAGGGGGACGGATATTACATCACTATTAAATATACAACATTAGCACCATTAAATTGGTTATTATATCTTGAGTTAAGGGCAAAATCAAGAATGTTAAGCACTTGATGCTGCTTGAATTCAATTGAGCAGCACTGTAAAAATGAAACCTCCTCCAACTAGAAATGGAATCAGCCTTTTACAGTGAAAGGTTACCTCCATGTCTACTTTGCGTGTCCTAATATGAACATGAAACAACCAACGGTGGAAGAATTGTAGCCTTCCTCAGTGTCAGAGTGAGGCTGTGGCTATTTTCAGCCTTGTTTTCCTTCCATGGTGATTGTTCCCATCCAAAAGGCCCAGCTCCTCGAAAGAATGCTGCGTTTCCTTCCCTTCTCCAGCACAGCCACTCGTATCCTCACAAACAGGACAGATCATGAAATATGTCCTGTGAACTGAGTCACCTACAGCAGATATACATACAGTAGGAACGCAGCCAGTTCAAAGACAATGCACCGTGAGTGTTTGAGGTTTACACTTTATGCCAGAAGAGTTCACAAACAACCACACCTTTGAGTAAAGACTTGATGTCAGTAAAGATCAGGAGATGTTATATATCTCTCTCCTGAACAAAGACACGGCATAATCTCACTCACACACAGATTGTTTAGAGCGATTGTGCACAGCTGCAGATAAAGTTGCGTGCAGGTATTAAGACTACTTGTTCTCAGCTGTTGATCATTTAACAAATCCTTGATGGGGCTGCGGCGTCTTCATAAATCCGTCACTAAATCTGTGAAGTCCTTCCTGAATTCTTAAAATGAAAATAATGATATTAAACTTTAACTGTAAATCATTCATAAAAGTAGGTATGACTTTCTTTTCCTCATCTATACCTGAACACATCGAGAAGTATGTGTGTTTCTGTGTTAATATACACCCAAATAAATGAATGAGGTGGGTTGTGGACTTATTTTTTATTTTCAGTTTACTCAAAAAAAGTGTCTGTTGGGTTAAAATATGTTTTTCTAATAAAGGCCATGTAATTGTATCGCTTAACATAACATTTTTGATTTTAAATAACTTAATGCAATTACGTGGAACCTGTTGACAATATAAATTTAATTTAAGTCAACATTTCAGCTTAGCTTTGCTTGTTGGTTCCAACAAATAAAAGGGAAGCCAATCCTTGATGAAGAAATGTAGTATACAGGTAGCCTAGTTTAAATAGGTTTTCTCTGCACACACTGAACATCAGACTTTTTTTTTCATATTTCAGCACCAATATTTGTTGATAAACATTACAGAGAGCGCAAGCACACAGAGACCCCTCCAAAATCACAGAACACCTTTCGTGTATGTTGACTTTCACCTTTTCATTTTGCTCTACACTTTCACACCATTGCAAATTGAAAAAAAAAATACATCTTTAAGTTATGAGACTGCCACAGTTTTATTAATGGGGCTCAACAATGAGGTCTAATAATGATTAGAAAATTAAACTTCTGTTGTATTGTATGGTATGGAGGCAGAAATCCACAAAGATAAGGATATGTTGCCTGACATATGCTTGCTAACAGAAAAAAATGATTAACTCTACCTGTTTTTTGAAAGGTAGCAACCCTGGTTTATGATAATAAGGCTACATATCCAACAAAGGATTTGCTGCGATCGAGGAAACACAACATCACTACAACACAGTCAAACATGAGCAGTCAGACAGGTAGTCCACAGGCCAAAAGTTTAGCCAGGTCATCAGAAAAGTAGTACAGCAGGTCAAACTGTGATGAATTTCTACTAGAGACATCTTGGGTAATAATTTGACTGTTTATTCTTATTGTTTCTTCCAAATAAATCTGACTAATCTTAACTGCCTAAGGGTTTATTCAAAACATGTCTGATCATTTGATTTCTTCTGTTTCTTGCCCTGTATAACCAGTTTGCTTGTTGTTTGCTTGTAGCGAGTACAATGTTAGTCATACTGCTAAAAATGATGGTCAAATTATGAATAGAAGTTGTAATAAACCAGAATCTTTTATATCTTGACCTAAACTACAGTAACCTCACCCCACAGTCCCAAACTGTGAGTTTAGGATAAAGTACACACATTGACATAACAACAAGACAAGTTTTCCAGTGATAAGGTTAAAGATAAAGCAGGGGATGACAGCTGAAGGCTGGTGTGTTTACAGATAAGCACACCAGCCTCAGTAGTCTGACCCCCCTGCTTTACCTCAGCTTCACCATGAAACACTTTCTGTTAATCTGACAAGAAGAAGTTGCGTGTGCTTTGGGAGCACTGAGACGTTTTTGGTGATGGTATCCGTGAGTGTGACATCAGTGTGATGTTGTGAGCGTACGCATGTGTGGGCGTACAGTCAGTGTGTGAGAAGATTAGAGCATGTTAGACAAGAGCATCTGCACTGTCAGAGGTAAAATAGTGTGTAAATCGAGTATAAATTTGGAAGCAAAAAGTGTTTTTGTGTCTGTGTTATGTCCAAATATCTGTGAAGTTGTGCTGTTTACCTTGGATACTGCAGTGACAGCTTCCTCCTCCTCTTCCTCTCCTTCTATGTCTTTGTCCTGAGACACACACACACACACACATACGCCAGCAGTGAGTTAGCACAAATAGCAACCCCCAAACACAAACACACACACACACACCACCCACACTTTGTGGCACAGGGATGTGTGTATGTGTGGAGTGTGTGCAGGCTTTCCTGTTAAAGAGAGGGCAGCCTTTTTAAGGCTTTAACATAAACACACTGTGTTTGGAGGATGAGATGGAGGGATGGATGGAGGACTGGGGGCAGACGAGAGGAAGCCACTGAACTCAGAGGGCAGATTTAAACAAAAGAGACAGAAAACAAATTCATGACCTACTGCATCAAAAGTACACAATACTATTTGGGTATCCAAGAGGAACTATTTTTGTTCCATTGTGCACCAGTCTCCAGGGCTTTTTTTCCATTTTGACATCCTTTGATTAATATTTGTCTTACAGTTTCATTGTTTATATTATTTTATGTGAAGCACTTGGTTACTTTGTTTTGATAACTGCGATAAATCTAATAATAATAGTGATAATGATTACTGAATACATAGACCTGTACACTGTAGATTTAAGGTTTTTAACTGAACCCGGACTTATCTGTTGTGAGACTTTACTTGTACAACATGTTCAAAGTACTTTTTATTACAACTGCCTTCTTCGGTTCTGTTTTGTTTTGTTAGAAATACACTGACAGTACATGACAATAAAGTATGCCCTAAAGTCTTAACTTGATGCTTGTTAACAAAAGCATTCAGGTCTCTAATCTGGCCTTAATAAATCTAAAATAAATAAGACAGCATCCATTAGTTCTTTCAGAGGCACACACTGCTAAGCAACCTCCTCTCAGATATGTGAGATACGCTGTTAACAAAACTTTGAAAGGAAAATTATCAAATTGTGTCATTTTAATGGCTTCCCCAAACATAAACTGTACACAGTCTTGGGATGTAGTCACTTAAAAATCTGTTTTTTTTAACTCGGCAGATAATGACTACTATGTCTGTGCACAGCAAAAAAGATATTTTCCCACTGACATTATAAAGAATGGACAGGGTATGCGTGAGCTGTTTTGAAGGGCAAAATCTGTGGCTCTGGCTGCCGCCGTGTTGGCAGTATTGCCTCTTCCGCCTCCTGGCTAATCTTAAAATCGGCAAAGACGTGGCTCATTGCAGACCTGAGGCAGGTCAACTGACACCTGGGTGCTCAAACAAACCACCTGTAACGACACCCACCTGTCAATCAAAGCGTTCACGCTGTTAATTATACATAACTTTAAGCCTTAATATAATATGAACAGGTGAGTTAAATAAAAAGAATTTAGCTATAGAGACCAAAACTGTTTTTTATACCAGGCTGCAAACATGTTCATTTCTGTTGTTGACATTTTAGTATAGGCGCTTATGCAGATTGACTCGTTCTGCCACAGAGGTTGCCCCTTGTATTTTCCCACAAACAAAAATCAGTCCTAAATAAACCATCTGTAGTCGCTAAGGTTATCCAAAACCTCATTGCGCCACTCCTGAAGATCCATTTTCTTTGAGTCTTACACTGATTAATAAATCTATTGTGGCTGATATTTACCATTGTCACAGACTTGCACTTTGCCTGTAAAATCTTGTGAGTCGACTTGGACTTGCTCCAAAACGACTTTAAAACATTAAATCATAAAAAGAGGGCAGCAAGAAGTCATCAGATGTGCAGCTGAGCCAGAGATCACAGAAGTGGAGCCAGAATTCCTGTAAAACGATCAAAGCTATAAGAACTTCTTGACATGTAACAACTCCACAAGAGAGAGAGAGAGGGGTGGGGGTGAAGAAACTGTGGTTTGAACATGTCTGAGCAAAGTCTGCTGGGTCTCTGCCACCTGAGCTGATCAAAGATACACTTGCACACACTCACACATGCTGATTGCCAACTACTGTTAGAGCGTAAAAGCATTAACAACTTGGAACAGAGGAAGAAAGTGAGGGGAGGGGAGATTCAGAGAGAAAGAGTAGTGTTTTGGAAAAAACCTCTCCTAACAACAGAAAGCACAAGTTTTGCTTTCACGCCTCAGGGGGTCAGTTTTTTTTTTCAGTCCATCTCTGTTTTCATCTGTGTTTGGGTCTGTGTGTAAGTGTGTGAATTTTAGCACAGTGTTGTCTTTCAAAAAGCCAGATTACTAGGCAATAAAGACGCAGAGTGAATTTCAATACCATCACTAGTGTCTAAAAGCCAGTGCACGCTAACAATCCTCCACATTCCTCAAGCTCAGGGACTCACCAAACACTAGACCAAACATATTTAGAAATAGTTGGCATTTTGAAGTACACTTTCCTGAAGAGCTTTAGATGAGAAGGTTGATACCGCTGGACTAAATATGAAGCTGCACCACCAGGAGCTGGTTAGCTTAGCTTAGCATTAAGACTGGAAACAAGTGGAAACAGCTAGCCTTGGCTTATGCTGCATTCACACAATGTCAGCAAAACTCCGACCTGGGAGTGTACACACATTATTAAGGGATGGTTGCCCCAGTGCTAGCCTCATACACATCCTTTAATAGCTTTAATTAGCTATTTTTATTGGCTTTGTGTTCAGGTGAAACCCAACCAGATACAATCTGTTTAGCTCCTTTAAAATCAGATTAAATGTTATTATTGGCTTATATATTCTTCTTGTTTATTCATTTTTATTTACCAGAAGTAGTATATTTACACGTAATTTGTTAACGGTTTGTGGGTACATGTAAATATTTTTGTATTTTCACCAAGTGTGAGATATCGTTACTGTCACAATTTCCCTATATCTCCGACTGAATTGAAGTCGAAGGCTGAGATGAGCAGATTTCCCACTCTGCTGCTGATATGACATGAATGTGACCCGCTAGCATCTCACTATATCTCATTTATGGTTGTAAAAATTACAATTTGTGTTTCTTGCAGCAGTAGCATTGACTTCCTGGACAGACCAAGGCTAGCTGTTTCCCTGTTTCCAGTTTTTGTGCTAAGCTAAGCTAGCATCACAACCTTCTGGTCTGAATCTTGGTCAGAAACCTGATATTTTATAGCCACATGTTGCTTTAAACGTAAAAAGGCATCAGACAAACCCTTTTGTTTTGGCGTCATGACGATTTGGTTTCAACTTGTGAGACAACTCTGAAACTCTCAAACGTTTGATTTTAACCCTCTCCCTTTCAACAGATGATCCGCTCAGCTTTACCTTTCTTTTCCTTACCACTAATGATTTAGATGTGAGGGCGTCTGAAGAACTTATGTGCACTCTCATGATCCCACTTCACAAAGAGGGCTCCCACAGGTGGAATTAGTGTGGTGTTATTGAAGTATTCAGGTGTGTTACCACTTTAAGCCATAGACAAACAGGCACACGCACCTCCTGCGAGCTCACAGCTGCCTCTCACAGTCTGCTGAACTTCAATAGTGGGTGAGTGGTGAGAAAGCAAGCTGCAGCACAGGGCCTGCACTGTAGTTGCCCTAGAGCACTGTGGAGGGAGGACAGATATTAAATTCAAATCCTGCATTTTCTCCTCCCTCCCCCTTGTGTCTATGGGTGTATTATCCCTTCATACTTGTCTGTCTCTATCTGTCTATCTGCCTGCAGGTCTCTGTCTGTGTCTGTCTCTACACTGATGTACAGTTTGAGCTCATGTAACCACATGTAAATCATCTGTTCTGTGTAAAATATAAACGAAGATAACAAAGAGTAAACAAAGCACAAAGGAAAGAAACCTACTGTATCTTGTAATGACTAGAAACATAACGCTTTGTTCAAATGATCGGACAAAATATTACTTTCAGACAAAGTCACAGAGGTGAGCTAAGGGTAAGAAAACCTCACTGCTTCCACACTTGTATCACCAGAAGTGAAAGAGCAAAGCATGTGAGACCCCTAACACTAAATCCTCCTGTGGTGATGTCCAGCAGCCAACAGGTGAGACTGTTGTTCCGAGCAGTTTGCATGAAAATGCGTTTGTCTGCGAAATTAAACCAATTTGTGTCAAAAAAAGAAAGTACCAAAAACTGCAGTTCTTACAAGGCTTGAGGCTGGCTACAGAACGAGTCAACCACCATAACAATTGACCTCTCATTAAAACTGTACTGACGGTGAATTTTAATAGAACTCACCTGTTCAAATTATATTAAGGCTTAAAGTTTTGCATAATTAAGAGGGTGGCTGCTTTGACCGACAGGTGGGTGCCCTTACAGGTGGTTTGTTTGATCAATCAGGCTTCATTAAGCCCGTCTCATCTCCACCCACACTCCACGTCTTTGCTCATTTTTAGGTTTAGTGCAGAGCCAGCGGATGCAGGACTGCCACCACACTCAGAAACAATCCAAGTTGACAACATCCAAGCTGTATACAGTCTATGTTGAAGTCAGAAGTTTCTGTCATACTGTGCATCAATAGGCTTTAATTTATCGTTATAATTTAGTTATCTATATTATGAATATATCTGAATCTGTATTCAAGATGTATTGCTGACTAAAGAATATGACCAATTAATATTATTATTATTATTATAAATTGCTGTGATATAAATAATATATAATAAATGTATATTTTTAACAGAGCTGAAACAATTAGTCGATTAATTGATCGTAGAAAGTTAATTGGTAATAATTCTTAAAGTCCAATAATCATTTTCTTCAACCAAAAATGACAGAAACTTCCTGATTCCAGCTTCTCAAATTTGAGGATTTTCTAAGAGAGTAACATATTATATTATATATATTCTGTGGTTTGGAACTGTTAGACAAAACAAACAATGTAAATTTATCAATTAGTCAAGAAAATAATCAGCAGATTAATAAATACTGAACATTTTGAAGTCTAAATTTGGCTCTATTCAGTCTTACATGTTTGATTATCTTTGGTGACAAGAGATCAAAAAAAAGGCTAAACACATATTCATGCATGTGATTGTGATGTAAGAATGCTCCTGATAATCTTTCTCCCTCTCTCTCTGCTGGGTGATCAGACAGTGTAGCTACTAGGATTTGAATGAGAGGAAGGAAAAGCCTGCATGCCCAGACTGTGTTATCATAACTTTTCATCCTGGCCTCATGCTGTATAACTGCCGGGTTGGATCAGCCTCTTCACTGTGTTTACGGCATTTTATGATCCAACCCCTGACCCCTGGATGTACTTTGTTGCCATGGTGACTTGAGGAGACCTCCCTGATGACTTTCCCAGGATTTCAGAGTCAAAGTTTCTGCTCTGATCTCAGATCAGCTCCTATGGCCAAAGTGGCTGTGGTGACCGCTGGAATCAGAGTCACACCAACTGAACTCAAAGCAACTCCTCAGAGGTAAAGGCCACATGCGTTGGTTCCCAGGGTGGAAGCAAAGAGAGCCCAATAAAACCCAGCCAAGGGTCGCAGATCTCGACATTATCACAACAACAGATGAAAAATGCTGGGAAATGGTGTTGGTTGATCTTCCCAATTGCCTACTCTGTGACACATTGTGTACATCCAGTGAAAGCTGTATGGCAATGCAGTGTGGGAGCATGGACATGATTTATAATCTAGAAGTTTTCTTCTCTGTTGAAATATGAACTATCCAAAAAAAAGAATTAACATCTCTTATGATCTGATTTATTCATGTATAGTGTTAGTAATACAAGCCATGTAAAACATGCACTTCTGAAAGCTTAAATATGTTGATTTATTCTGGCCATAAAACCTTGATTCATTACAGTTTTTATCATACGTACTGTAAACTGATGAGACACCACAGGCATGATGACAGCGCTTTATTCTGACTTGAACTTTAATGAAAAACGTGAGTTTTAACTGGTATATCTATCGCAAGAGGTGTTACTCTAAATCAAAGCACAATGAATAAACTGAAATTAATAAACTTTTATGAATTTTATGATCTATGTTAGACAGGTTTAAAAGGATTTGGCTACAGCAAGCTGAAGAAATAAACATGTCAGCTATTTCTTATCATACAGGACTGCTGGATGCCTTTGCGTGCGTGTCTCCCTTATACTACCCCCCAAAAAACCACCACCACACACATACACACACACACATACATCCAACACCTTGACAGAGCCCAGCTGCTTGCAAGTGCTGATACGGATGATATAGATGAGACCTCACACACCGCCGCTCGCTTCTGAAATGTGGTGGTGTTTATCATTCTCTTTTTCCAATAACACAGAAGATTGATGCAAGTAGATGAATGTGAGCTGTTCCCTCTTGGCAGTCAAGTGCTGTGTCAGTCCAAAAGTTGATCTTTAAGCTTTATAAGACAAAATTATTGCACTGACTGTAGTTTAAACTATTAATATTCCTGTGAGTTTAGCATACTTACAGTATCCATCTAAGATATGTAAGGGTTGGTTTGGTTCTTTCTGTGGAGACAACGAGCATCTTTTCATCTTTGACCTCCTAGCATTTGGTATCACTGACATGACATTTAGAGTTGGAGCACTTGTCCTCCTCCTCCTCCTGCACAATCTCATTTAACAGCATACTTGGTCACTTTTTAGGAAGCTCAGCAGCTTAAATAGAAAAGTATTTTTAAAAAATCATGGAAATAATTTAAAATTAAAATGTAGTTAAAAAACCGTCTTTGTGCCTAATTCCGATCATATGTCAATGGATTTATCATTCATTTAAGATGTTTAAATGTTTGTTTTTTTAACACCGAGTGTGTTTGGACCCAGCTTTAGCTGTTTCGTCCTTGAGCCTCATTTTACTGACACTTGTTCATAGAAAAAAGAAATCCTGAAACAAGTGAACTGCTGAACAAGCGGAGTAAGACATTTAAGTGGAGTTACACACGATCATGTTGCCAACCTGTTGTTCAAACAAGAAAACGAACAAAGCTGCATCTCATTGTTTGAGTTTCCATCCGTCTCATTACCTTGTAAGAGTGATGATAGTGCCAGGACATGTCGTCTTCCTCTGACGCATAATCCACCAGCACTTTACTCTTGCTTTTCTTGAACATATTTCCACTTGTCGCTGAAATAAGCCGTCTTGACCTTTTTGGAAAAAGTTTCCTTATTTGGCCAAAATACAAAAATAAAAAAATCTAAACTTTACTCTGAACTGTTTTCTGGAGAGATCGCAGCGACGCACCACCGTTCCGCTCTTTTGGTTATTTCTGCACCAGCAAATCCAGGAGGCTTTCTCTGAAAAACAGCTTATTCATTCAGAGAGGTGCCAGGAGCTGGAAGGGGAGAGGTTTTTTTTTTTTTTTTTAATGACGCTCACTATTTCGTCAGCGTTTGGCGTGTGTTTGGTGCGTTTTTACGCTGGCTCGACCACCTGGACCTCAAAACGTCGCTCCTCCCATCTCCCCCTCCTCTTGCTCCTGTTCCTTGAAGTTGCCATGGTAGAAGAAGGAAGGGGTCATACGTCTCATCTCCGGCCAATGCAAGCACTGAGCCACGCATTCATGCAAAATCATTTAACTTTTTTCATATTCTCGATAAACTGAAGACTTGAAAAAACACGGAAACGGATATTTGGAAGTTGTTGTTTCACACAGAGTGAAACAACCTTCAGAGTCCAGGGAATCAGGCTCTACAAATAAATATGTATTTGAAGTATATAACATGTGTAGACCTATTCAGTAGAGGGAAAAGTGCTCAGATCCTTTCCTAGACTACAAGTTAACAATAAAACAGTACAACAATGTAAATATACTCCATTACAAGTAAAAACCTTATGTAAGCAGAAGTTTTGTGATCAAAGTGTACTTAAAAATAACTCAAAAATAAGTACCACCTGTCAGTGTTCTAATATATTATTATTATTGTATTATTTATTAATAATACATAAATATGTCAGCAGTAATTTATGGTGCTGCTAGTCGAGGTGAAGCTAATTTTAACTATTTAATATTCAGTTGGGCACATTCATCCCAGACAAGTCATCATATCTAAAAAATGTAAAACTGTGTAGCTGTGATATACAGTATATAATGTAATATTTATTTTTGTCACGTCATTTTTTATTCTTATTTATTGAGATTTTTTTTTTTTTTGGTCATGGGTCTTGAAAATAACCTTCAAATTAAACTAAATCTTTTTCACTAAATCACTCTGTTAGTTTTTGTCAAATCTGTGTTTGTCATGAAAATAACTGGATCATCTGTTTTTAAAAAAGTTGATCTCATGTTTACTATAGACAAAGACAGCTCTGTATTACAGAAATGTTTATAACACACACATTTTATCCTGTTTTGCTGACTAGAAATGTGATTTTAATGTGTTTTTAGAGTTGGTGGTTGTATTTTATTTGACTAAAAATTAAATCTCTCTCTGTCTCACACACACACTCCCTCTCTCCATCTCTCTCTCTCTCTCTCTCTCTCTCTCTCTCTCTCCTCTCTAAGACCTCTGACGCCAGAGGAAACAAATGACACATTATGCTAGTGGGCTGACCTCTTAAAATAGCCACAGTTTAGCTCCGGTTAAGACCATTCACCTGATTCAAAGGTCCTTAAATTCGTGGTTCAATGTCTACATTATACAGTAAGTCAGCAGAGAATGTGGATTGTAACATGTGTAAGAACTTACAGGAAAGACCAAAGGAAACACTCAGACTCACAGTGTTTGACTCTTTTCTGAGAAGAGGCTTAGTGACAGTCATGTTTTAATCCATATAAAGTGTTATTCGATGTGTAATCAAGCATGTAATCAAAGGCTAATAATTTAATAATGCTACTACAGCAGTTTCAGTCAGATTTAATCAGCCTCAAATGATAACTGAAAACAACGCTTGGGTCTAAAGTATGGTATTAATTTGTTATGTTAGTGTGCGTGTCTTTATGTTTATAAGTGGTATTAATGATTTGTTTTTGTTGGTTTTTATATGGTCGGCTCTTCATTAGCACCAGCTGACACAAGCCATGACAGGACATGTTCTTCACCTGTCAACAGGAAGGTCAGTGACCTTTGACACTGAAAGGTCATCAGTGGGACAACTGTCTATTTGAGACCCATTGGGACGTACATTCCCACAGTATCTCTACAGTGCTTATATACAGTCTAAGTGGCCCTGGTTGCCAACATGTATGTCCTAATCAATCCTCCTGATTGTCTTTGCTCAGCAATGACCAGTTTTAACAAAGTGGAAACCACTTATTGGAAACCATGCATCAAACTGAAATGTACTCCTTCATACAGTATAATGAGGATGAAATATATACCAGCACTATACACTATATCGGCAATCTTTTGTCATCTTTGAGATCTACCAAAACATGTCCAGTGATTGACTGTAGTTACCTTTTAATACTATAATGAAAATAAAGAGTTTATATAGGCACGGACAACAGTTATCCATGCTCATATCATATTACTCTTGCACATAGGTCCTAAACTTCAGGTTCACAATATTGTAGTTTGTTGTAATTTAATCAAATTGCACCACTATATGACATTATTGTACTAAAATGAAGGCATCACTTGTAGCTCATTACTTATACCTCATTTACTTATGCCCCATTTTGTAGAGGAGTCCAAGTTAAAATCTTGTTTAGAGGCCTTTATCGTTTTAAGTGCTATCACATCATAAGCTATCACAGTAACACTTTACTTTAATGCTGCTATTTAGCATTTAGCACTACATAAACATTAATAAATGGTTATAACACACAATAGTTGTGGTTATTAGTGCACAGTATTTGCCAGCTATTATAACTTCTTCTGTGTTCATTATTACAAGCATGTTGTTATTCATTATTGATTAAATATCAGCTCCTTTATGAATGAAGTGGAATTACAGTTGGTAAATACACAAATAAAACACATACAACTGCCACATTAAACTATTTGCTGATGCCATGCTGACTTAAAGTTAAATGTTATCGTTATCACAAAGTAATTACAGATCACTCGCTAAAGTGTCAGCAGGGGCACACGTCTAATTTTTTGTCCCTGAGGCCCTCTAATGTGTTAATCCAGCCCCGCTTAGCAATTACAGCCTTTAATGATGTCCTGTATGTGTGTCGGCATGTACTCTATGTGCATTGTTAAGGCGCATACATGTCACTGTTACGTCAGCTGTTCTGATCATTGAGACAGCAGGTCAGGCCTGACAGCGTCACGCAGTCATGGTGGGACACAACTGGGATTATCCAACCTGCTTCGGATGTCTCACATGTACCGTACAGCTTAAACCGCACAGCTAGGCCTAAATTTATTTATTATTACTAGACTCTGCACCTCCCCCAAGGTCCACAGAGCTTTATAGCAACTTCAACTCATTGTTTTAGTTTTATGGCCCACAACTTAATTGGTTCAGTCTCAGCTACAGCATGCTGACAAATGATGTTAGCTAGTTGGTGAACATAGTGCAGACCAAAACAGGGCTAAAAGAGACTGAATATTGGACTGAAATCCACCAGGAGACAAGAAACATTACTGTAAATGAATGTTGCTGTGTCAATGCTAGATGAGTAAACACAGTTACATATTTGCTTAGCACATTAACCTAAAAGGCAACAATAACTCAGTGTTGTTTCTGCTGCCATCAAGTGGCCAAAAAACTCAGATTTAATTAGATAAATAGTAGCAGACAAACAATAATAACCACAGCAGAGATTTGTTCTGTTCAGTCCTGTTTTTGTTACACAGCAAACGTAAAGAGCCAGCTGACTTTAACCATGACTCAACAACTATCTGATGAAACTCACGGGTCACAGGGTTGTCCAGTGGAAACCCACGGGACCGCATGAAAATGTGTTAGCCAAAAACAGAGATTAAAGCTTTAATTATGCTCTCAGGCCAACTCTCAAAGATGTTCCTTAGAGACTCTGCCCAATGTAGTGTTAATGAACAGTTGGTATCTGAGGAGTGACTTAAAACTACCACATAGAATTTAAATTACTGTCTATGTATTTGTTTTCTTAAACAGTTTGTTTTGTGAACATTGCAGAATATTTTGCATGCAATGTCAGTTCTAATCCAAATTATAAATGAATACGATAAGGAGAGTAATAAAATGAAATCAAGCTTGTTTCAACAGGAGACACTGTGGTGCAATTATAGATTGCCCTTAAACCTTTAAACACGTTTGCACAGCAATTTCAGGAAATATCAGAGGTTTAAACACTAAAACTTTACAATTACAAACAAAAGAATCACTGTTATGAGTACTTTCTCCCAGTTGACAGTGCTTAAAACTGTATTAAAAAATGCCTCTTATTAAGTTTACTCAGTTAAATTGGTTCTGGGTTAACTAAAAGCTTTTGTCAGAACATGTCAAAGGTCAGAAACAGAAACGCTGGGGGTGAAGTAATGGAAAAGTAAAACATCTTGGGGGGTCTGAGAGCCATAGAGCATGTAGATTGAGAGTGCCGAGTCATTAGTACAGCTTTAACACAGGACCTAGAGGAAAGTACGTGCTCTTTCACTCATGCAGTCATGCTTTGAAGTATATATAACTTTAGATTTCTTTCCAGTGGTCCTACAGGCAATTGTGTGTTGGAGTTCATATGCCTTTTATACATTCATGGACAAATGTTTCCATATTTATAAAGAGCAGATCGAGAGGATATTTTTTATAACAAACGTTATCAATGACTTGTAATTGGCTACGTAAGCCCATTCACAACAAGGCTGAGTCACACCTCATCAATTCTGCACAGCAGAGCTAAAATAGATTGGATGTGTCTTGGCATACACATCTCCTTGTGCCTGGTAACAAGCTGCCAGGTAACATCATGCATCCACACAGCTGCTGTTTCCCCTGTCAGTCTGCCAACTGGCCGAGAAGAGGAGGTGTGCACCTAATCTCATACATATAGTATATCAATATCATTGGTCGATATTGTTAATTAAAAATATGTTTTTAGGTTACATGTTCATAATGTGTGTTTGTTTTGTGTCTGTGTGCATGACAGCAAGAGGTGTTTTAATGAGCTCAAGGTAGAGAACATGAAACACGAAAACAAGTCTAAGCTCTTCCGCTGTTCAAGAAGAGCCATTTAAAGGGCGGACAAATGTGCTGCGTCACCGAGGGCGCCCACACACAAACCAACAGATAAACCCACCAGGCTAAAAAGGACATTGTGCTTTATCATGCCAAACTATCTGTGCACACTTAGTGTGTGTGTGTGTGTGGACAAGAGTAATAACACCTATTTGAATTAATATTACTCAAGCATAAGTTGAAATCAATGCAATTTAACCTAACACTGAAACTTGACGATAGCAGAAACAAGTTATGAACACTGATATATCATCACTTTTAATTATGATCTGGCAGATATGTCAGTAGTTATAGAGGAACATTTGGAGTTGTGTTTCTGTCAATATTCCCTCTCTTTTAGGTGACTTGTTGATCTCTACCAACCTCTGAAGGAAATATCTGGCCCTTTAGCGGCTAAATGCTTCACTATGTTTCACCAGCTAGTCGCTCACTGTGTCTGTCTATGAGAACTGTGAAAGTGACCTGAAACTTGTTATAAAGCTCTATAAAGCCGAGGGGAGATGCAGACTCTGGTGATCTGGTGAGACTCTGTAGGTTCATCGCTATGAACAAACATTTTTACATTGTCATTTATGATAGATTTTTCTGCAACATTTTCTTTGTTATAAAATAAATATTTCAATACAAATACACCTCGCCAAACAGTGCTTTTCCACTTCAGTCCAGCTCTACAGATCTGCGTCGTTTGCTAAATTCATGATTCATAATAAATTAATTCTACACTATGATTCTTTACTTCTTAAATATAGATGACAAACACGAAAAAGCTCTGATTGCTAAGTACTACGATACTTTACTCCTCTGATGATCTTCTCTGTTTCTGGACAAAACTTTCTTTGTAAACTTCAAGTTCTCCAAAGAGATTTGATATGATGATATACTGTTGAGCTTATTTCTCTGCTTACATCCCCTCTAAAAGGAGGTCAAAGGTCAAGATCTGCAACAGAAGAGCCCCCACCTGAAGCTGATAGGGATTTGGTGTGTTGCTCAGGACACTTCACTGAGGTATTTACAGGAACAATACTTGTTTTTCTATGTTAATAGTTTTGACTTTGGTGATATTGCCTGCACAGCTATGTGTAAAGATTTTATACAACCTGAGATTGCACTTCAGATCACATCGAGGCTGAAATACATTTCTTCATTATTGTTTTACTGATTTTCATTTTTTGATACTAACGAACGTTTTAGCTGACCTTTTTAGAGTTATTCTTCGAAAAGATTTACCCGAGGCAACAGCTACAGAGCACAGGTGCAGCTGTACGTCATACAAAGATATATCAGACTACTACTAAAAATGTTGTGGATATGTCGCTCACTACTTCTCATCCATCTCTTTGGTAGCAAAGACATTCAGCTCTTTGTTGTTGGCTGTAAGAGACGGTAACAAGAGCCTCCTGAGGAGAAGCCACTGAAACAGACACACAATGGACCTCTGTGTGTGTGTGTGTGTGTGTGTGTGTGTGTGTGTGTGTGTGTGTGTGTGTGTGTGTGTGTGTGTGTGTGTGTGTGTGTGTGCGTGTGTGTGTTTGAACTTGGTGAGAGTGAGGCAAAGTAAGAAACTGTGTGTCTGTCCCTGACTCCTGACTCCTGGTTCCTCTCTTCCCTGAGGCTGGGAACCCGATAAAAAAGCTGAGAAGAACGGGTGTATTTCCCTGCACAAAAGGCTTCTAACAACCACAGTGATGTTTGTGAGCCTCCAACTTGTCGTCAAACCGACACCAGTGTAGGTGTGGGGGGCTCCTGGTATATTTCCACTGAGCTCAACTTTAAACTCCCATTCAAACCAGAGTGCCACAACTTTAACCCTCGCTGGCTCCTACTGGAAAGATTTGAGTTTGTTTCCAAAGCAGCTTAGATCTATAACTGGGTCAGAACTGTTAGTCTTGAGCATGCAGCGTGCTAGCAGCTAATCACTGGAGATGACTGATGGGCAGATCAACTTGTCTGAATAGAGCAATGACAGCAAAAAACTTGTTTCTAGGTATAGAGTGACAGACAACAAAGCTCACAAGTGAGAAACACATTTTAAAACCTTAAAATTGAAACTGCAGCAAATATTGCTCTGTGCATCAAAGCAATGCTGACGTGATGATTGACAGACTTTTATTCAATTCCACTTGTTTCGAAAAATATCTGTTTCACTAATCAAAAGCTATTGTTTGTTTGCGGGTCAGTGGGGTCATAGCTAACTCTCACATACTGTACAGTGTGCCCATTGCACACATCTGAAAAAAAAAATGGCTGAAAATCTATGCTGACATCTGGTGCATGAGGGAAGCATTTCTTCCTTTTTTTCACTGCATCTTTCACAATACCACACGAGGCACATAACAAGTCTGCTCCAATCTTTTTTATTTATTCTTGCACACATAGTGATTAAATCATACAAAATAATGCATGTTCAAAGGTGCTTTGTTACGCATTTATAATGCTTGATGTCCCTAAATCTAAAGAATAATTTCATAATTTCATCTTGTCATTACGAGTCTTTTTCATGTATCACTCTCTTATTAAAGACACGAAAAACTAGTTTTGTTGTACACATGTTAAGACAAAGTCAGACAGAAAAGTGCATAATTAAAAATGCATAAGATTGTCTGATCTGATCACCAATCTGCATGAGACTAATGCCACCAAAGCTGAATTAAACTCACTACAATGCAAAGCATATGAAAAACAAAACCGCAAAATATACAACACCCTTATACTTTATATATACACCTATGTATACGTCTATAATGAAATAATATGAAAGTACCCCTATGTCTTTGATAAGAACAGATTCTTTTGTCATTAATTCACAGCACAAACTTCCAAAAATCTGCATTATTTCACATGTAATTGGGCTGAATATACAGACTTACAAGCTCAGATAAAAAACAATCTAGACAAGCAAAACTGGCTATGCAATACTATACTATTCAGAATCATCATTAAAATCCCTTATTCAATTCCCTGTCACAAACTCAAGTGACATAAACAACCACACTTCTTGCAGCGTCACACTCTTACGTGTCTCCATTACAGGGTTAGTGACCCCTCTCATATGTAAGCTGGTCTAAAAAAGACAGGTATCCTAAGAGGATCTGTGAGGGATCACTGTATCACTGCACACACCTTGTGACCTGTTAGCATGCTGATCTTTTCTTATATATTCAACAGACATAAACCTTTTTTTGTTAAATCAGAACAAGAAGCACAATCATCTTTAAAATTACAGTATAACTGCTAATTTTCATTCTTTGTCGGTGATACATTCATATGCTGTCAAGGTCCTTTTTTTCCATTATAAGTATTGTACACAACACATATACAGCCAAAAAAAATCTACCTATGTTAAGAGACCTTAGTGGTCATTCATCTACATTCATCTTGTCTGACAGTGGTGTGCAACCGGGAGAGATCCGGGTGGATTCACTTGTTGGTTCAGGTGGTATCCAGGGTGGCTGTCCTGGTTCCTTTGCCTGACAACAACACAGCAGTGCCGTGTGTCAGTCCAGCTAGATGTCACCCCGTCCAGCTCACAACACAGGCTGGTAGCACCCAGTGTCATGCTCTACTAATCTCATACAGCTTCAAAGTGATATGTACATGATACAAATATGTACAAAAAAAGTGCAAAGTAGCATTGTTTACACATCACAAGTCACACATTTCTTTGGTTTCTGTTTGTATTTTCTCTGTGATTTTTCAGGAGTTGGGTGCAGCCAATCAGATTGAGAGCAATCCCTCACTTACTATGTGAGGTATTTTGTCACACAGACAAAGAAGAGAGATATCAAGAAAGACCAAAACTCATGCTATCAACTCCAGAATCATGACTGAAATCAGGCTGAAATATAAACGCCCTCTTGGTTCTCTGAGTTTGAAGCTGCTTCTGATGTGATGTCTCTCTCCGTAACCTGTCTTGGGCAATCTCGCCCAAGAAATCCAAAAAGAGCAAACCCGGTCAAGACATCACAAAACTGGCTGTCCTTGCCAAAATGCCAGAGGAAAAAGTAATGGTGATTAAAACAGGGGGGATTTTGGAGCTCAGCTCAAGCTGCTCCTCTGGTGTATTTGAAATCATTTGAATGTTACATTCTGACTGAATACCCCCATGATAAGGCACAGGACAGAGGGAGGGATTGTGGTTCAACTACAACATCAACCAAGTCCATGAGAAACATTAAAAGCTGCCTTTCTGCTACACTGCATATGATTCACAAGAAATAAAGGAAGTTAAAAGGAGGGGAGAGAAATTTCTTTTTTACTTTTTGTACAAACTGAGCCTTAAGGCAACAATCTTTTCATCTCGAACACATTAAAATCATAATGAAATCCAGAACAAGGATGACACTGAAACTGAACCACAAATATTAGGAGGAAGGCACAGAGAAAAACAAAAACAGAAACAAAGAACCTGATAGCATTGCTTCCCCCAATCTTGTTAATCATTTCATGTTGTTGTTAAAGGAATAGTTTGACAATGTGGGAAATACATTTGCTTTCTTGATGAAATGAAAGGATTGACACGCTGCTACTATGTTTGTCTGTGAAATAAGGACACGGCCAGCAGTCGGTCAGCTAAACACAGTATAAAGAGTGGAAACGATGACCTACCAACACCTCTAAACTCAATAATTAACACATTATATCTTGTGTTTATCTTGTACAAAAACAGTTGTGTAAAGTTTGCTGTTGTTTTTTCATGGAGAGTTATGTGGTGAAGCTTTTTTGGCAACAGCTCAAGAAGCAGAATAATTTCCCAAAATGTCAAATGTTACCTTTAAGTAAAGGAGGTGTGCGTGCATGTGTGTGTGTGTCCTTCATCTCTTCATCTGAAGAGGTGACTCGATGGCTTGTAGTGCTGTGTGAGTTGGCGGGAGCTGTAGCCGGACATGCCGACCCCCATGAGACCCAGCAGGACGGCCATGCGCGGCATCACAGGGGCTTCCCGGCTCTGCAGCACAGTAAGGGCTGCCTGAGTCTGAAAGAGAGAACAGGGGTCACCACCTATGTTCCCTTGACAACCAACACTGGCTTCAATCAGTGTGACAGCAGCGTTCCTCCTGACCTTGGTCACACACCTGTCTCATCCAGTCTCCATTTTTGTCAAGTTTCAACACATATTTGAACTAACTCATGTAGTGACTGCCTGTGTTTGGAGACCTCTCAGAAATTTGAGCCAATCCAAGTCATGTCTTGAAGTTAGACATAGTTTCAGTTATGTTATTAGCTTGTTGCTGTCCAGTGAAAACCATGACTCTCCAAATTTGATGATGAACTGAAGAAGCTGAAGTGTTCTCAGTGTTCTCTAATGCTAAATAAACAGTTTCAGTTGTTCCAAAGATGAAAACAGGAATGTATTTCATAGCTTATGCAAAGTCACCACACAACAGGTACTTCTTTATACAAATGGCATAATTGCATAATGACTAACCATGACCTATTTTAACGAGTGAGAATTACTTAAAATGAAGTCAAGAGCTGAGACACAGATAACGAGGTTTGTCCTTTTTTAAACAAACACAAGCCACTCTGTGGCTTTCTAAATCCAGCTGCAGGTATCTTAAATACCCACCAGGGTGATTGAGAACATGGACCTCTTGTTATTCCTCTGGAGATCCAATTAGAGGGCATTTACCTGACTCCATTCAAAGACAGGCTGCTGTAATCCTCTGAACTAAATCCTGACATGACACAGACACAAATGAGCACTTTGTTGCAAAGTGATGAGTCAGTGACATCTGTTTAAAATGAGCTTTCACCAACAACTCAGAAACTTTTCTTCAGGTATGCATAAGATGATTTGATTCAAACAGTTAATCTTAAAGAGTTTTAAATGTTTAATCTACAATGCAACACCAACTTTTTACTGAAGCAGTGTAGACATGTGCAGAGTCGAGGCTCTACAGCTCAACACTTGTTTGTTATTAGAGGCTCTAATGGAATTTGTTCCTCTGCAGATGTCCAAGACTAATCATTAATCTAACTATAAAAATAAAAATTGCCCTACAGCATCTTACGCACCTGGAGGTATCTAATATATCCAGGGGTGAGTCGAGGGATGCGGAAAAACATTGTTGTTGTTCTCTCCAGTGTTTCACAGCTGAAACCACAAAATACCCCTCTGCGACCAGCCCTCAGGACTTCCTGCTAGGCAACTTTATCCCTGTGAATCCCTCTGCTTCTTCACCCTCGGCGTCTCTCTGGCGTAGATCTTCTTCACCAGGCTGAATTGCAGCTCTCCCCTGTGTCCGAAGACACACTCCTCACTGCCTCGCTCAGATACACACACACCTGCACTGTAGTGATCTCCCCTGAGGCAGAGCAGTCCCTATAGGTAGTATATAAAGCCTTGGCTTCATTGCGTAAGCTGGTCACATGGTTCTGGACTGTGTTTGTGTGTGTGTGTGTGTGTCTTCATCTGAACTTGCATTTGTGTCAGTGGAGGATTAGCAGAGCAACTTGAGTTGCATTGGATTAATATACCTGTGAGAGCTGTTCTGTCCATTGGCCACCAATTATGTAGGAAAGAGGACACACAACCCCATCAACAGATGACAAAGCAACACTATAATGACGTCTGCTGGGGTCACGGAGACGGAGTTTAACAATTAGGTACAATTAAAAGGCAAATTGGATTCCAACAGTGGATGATGGCATAACAAAAGCAAAAACACACAATCTGTCTACATATAGATTTTTACAATATCTCAGCCATAATCACTCTTTTCTATACCTTATTTGTCCTCCTCAGGGTCATGGCTCAGGGCTGCAGCCTATCCCAGCATGCACTGATAAACAGTAGTGAAATATTATTTTTATTATTATTATTACATCAAGAAACAACTAGCAGTTTAATTAAAAACAACTTAAACAAAAGTATATAATAAAGTACAAAATCTTCACTACAATGCTTTATCTAATCTCAAACAATGAAGCAAAGTGACTAAAAGTTACTTTCTGAAGTGGTGAATACAGAATAAATAGCTGCAAATGAAGCCATCTCCAGTGTCTTGTTCGCTTCCTCTTGTTATCTCTTTAGTGTCACGAAAACAGGGTATTGACTGAGAAGGATTTCAGATTCATCAAAGGAGGCATGCAATGCACTGACAGGTTTGCCTCAAGCTGTAACGTGGGAGCCTTTACTTGAGACTTAAGAATCCTACAGTTTCGACTGGACATTGCTGAGAACTCAGATTTTACAAATTCACTGAAAAAAAATATTAATTTACCCCGTGGGATAAAAACGATTTTCACTCGATGTGCAGACAGTCTGGAGCCACGAAATTGTGTTGACATGTTCCTGAGTGTCTTTATTTTTCACAGGAAAGCTTGAAGGCCTGTTTTTATAAACTATTGTCAAGTACCACTGGAAATAGCTCAATAATTGTTTTGACAGACAGCTCAGGATCCATTAACTCAAAGCCAGGAACGGATTAGCTCAACGCAACAAACATGCAAGACTGGTTAAAGGAGGATCTAATTGCTTAATCACACAGAGAGAGAGCGAGAGAGAGAAACACACACAAAAACAAATTAGTCCCAGCTAATGTTATTCTTCGTCCAAAGAAATCCAATTTTTCATTTCATTTCAATTTTAATTTTTAGTGTCTGCAGTATGTATCCAGGCCAGTTTAACTGTGATAGTAAAGTTGTTTGCATACAAAAAAAAAAATACACAAAAGATTTTAGAATGATTTTTTTCTTCATAAACAATGCTGAGGAAAGTACCATGGGTTTCAGTCTTTGACAAAGAAGCTGGCTGCAAAGAGGAAATCCTGTGTTGTTACTATGTAAATACATATTTTTTGTGGTCAATGCAAAGTCACTTTCGGCGGCAGTAGCTCAGTCTATAGGAGGGTGGCCAGTTCAAGTCCAATATGGAACAAAGTATGGTGGTGGACTGGTAGCTGGAGAGGTGCCAGTTCACCTCCTGGGCACTGCCGAGGTGCCCTTGAGCAAGGCAACAAACCCCCCCACCCCCTCGCAGGGCGCTGCTCTGGGTGGCTGCCCATCACTCCACCATCTCTCTCCACATTTGCATATGGACTATGTGTACATAAACATTTGTGTGTGTATTTCAGGGTTAAAATGCATGCAAAACCGAGCGAATAAAGAATTTAATAAAGGTATCTCTTCTCTTCTCTTCTTCTTTTTTTTTTTGCTATAGATCCATATCATCAATATGAAGTTAGAGCACCTTCATACACTTTTTATTCTTTATGTCAACATTTCATTAACGTACTGGCAAAATAACAAAAAGCAGGGGTCACCGATAAAATTAATACAACGAATAAAATAAAATAAAAAAACAAACAGGCACTTGTTTGGACAGCCGTTTCGTCACGCGCATCATTTGTACGTGTGGTCAGAAACGGAAGGACCCCTGAATGCTCTAAAAACATAACGCGGGCTCATGTAAACTTCAAAAAAAGAAGATTTATGACGAAAGTTTGCACGCAAATACAAACCTGACTGGGACATTTCGACACATGTGTGGACTTAACGTTTTGTCGCTGCAGTTTCACCGCAGAAGAGAGAAGTTTTTCCTCTGAGCTGGTAAAAACTAGCTAGAAGCTAACAGTTAACGCTGCTACTGCTGCGCAGTTTAGTTTCTGCAGAAAACACAGAAAACACCCAGACTGACACACACCATACCAGCCTGTGTACTTCAGCTGTCTGCTAAAAATAAATCTAGGAGAGTGGCATGGGCCGACTTTATCAAACTTTGATAGCTGACTGCTGCTAACCGCAACATAACCGCCGAGGTAATGGCTCACATTTGCAGGAAAATGTGTTTTCAGATTGTAAACATGATGATTGTCAACTTCTGGCAACGTGGAGGGTCAAGACATGAGCTTGTGTTGTGTGTGTGGTGTTGACTAGCTATAGTTTACACCTTTTCTGAGTGTAATGAAAGGCACTGAATGAGACTAGATGTCCAAGTGACCTGTTTACATGTGTGTTAATGTTCAGTTTTGATTATTGTTGCCTCGCTGTGTCTGTTATCACGACAGAAAATAATACAGGCACCTAAAACAGACATGTTTTAGATGTTCATCAAATTATTATTTTAAAACACTAACAGCAAAGAACAAAAGCATTTTTTTTCTGCTTTGGTCAGATCAAACATGTACGACTTTAAAGCAGTAATTAATATGTAAGTCAGTACATATTGGTAACCGTAACAGTTTTCATTCTCAACAGTTGAATAAAGTAACAAGTTAAATAAAAATGATCCTTTTATTGTTTTTTTTAAAGGTCAAACTTATCAAAGTACATCAGCCTAAAGGGATTAAAATTAAGTAATTAATTAAATACACTAACAAAGTGAGAGAAATTAAACAGATGTTATTTGCAAAGTTAGAAAATCTTTGCCAAATTTACTTTATGACCAGTACTGTATGCATGCACACATTCATGCATTAATTGTTTAATCTTCGGCACTATACTTCATAATACTTGTTGTCGTCATTTAGTTTGATTTGACGTTTGTTCATGTACACGAATGTAGATTCTGCTGCTCTGTTCCATTTTATTTTGTTTTGCAATTATTTGAACTCATTATTTATTACACCTGCCACAGTACTTGATTTCATATATATATATTTGTGTGCTGTTGCATCAGTATCTTATTCTTGTTGTGTCCGCTCTGTTTCAGCCACGATGAAGAGGAGAAGCGATGCGCCCTCGTCCCCTTTGCAGGGATCAAAGAGGCCTCGAGATGACAGCAGCTCAGATGAAGAGTCACAGTTATCAAGACAAGGTAGATACTGATATCTAATTCTCTTAGTTACTGTTGAAAGCCACTTCCCACTTGTTGTTGTTGGTTGGACAAATGTCAGGCTGTTATTATGTTATTCTGGTTTTAGCTGAGATTTGTTTCTTTGTTTAATGCGTGCTCCTGTTTCTAGATGGTTTCTACCTGTGTCTCTGTGGTTTTGTCTTGTCTAGACTCGAGCCAAAATGATTCACTCAGTGACCAGGAGGATCAGAGGCCGCGATTCTCCAGGCCCTCTGTATCGTCCCTTGATGACCAAGACAGTGACGTCACACAGACCTCCTCTAGTTTCTCACTGTACAACAGTGTGTCACAGAAACTCATGGTAATGTACTGAAACTGGGACTAGATCGGTTTCTTCAATATATTATGACATGTTTCATTTATTTTAATTTAAAGTGTTTTTCTAACTCCATTATTCTCTCTTACCTCTTCCACCTTTAGGCCAAGATGGGCTTCCGTGAGGGTGAAGGTCTGGGAAAGTTTGGCCAGGGACGTAAAGAGATTGTGGAGGCCTCTACTCAGCGAGGCAGAAGGGGTCTCGGTCTCACACTGCAGGGCTTTCAGGGGGAGCTCAACATCGACTGGCGCGATGAACCAGAGGTACACAGCAGTGAAATTGTAACTGTAACTGTAACTGTAAATTATTGAATTATTTTCTGACCTGTTGACATGATATGTGTTTTCCATCTTCTCTATTCTGTCCTTTTGTTTATCTTTTTTTTCTGTTTGTCTGTCCAGCCTAGTGCTGTGGAGAAGGTAGACTGGTTCCCAGAATGCACTACAGAGATCCCAGATTCAGATGAGCTGAGGGACTGGATGATTTTAGGACGGGTAAAGACAAACACTTCAGACACATTTAGATATACAGTATATCGTACACACGCTTCACTCAGGCGTACTCTTTTTGCTTACAACTTGTTTTTGACTGCTTACAGAGAAAACTAAAGATTGAGGATGAGACAGAGTTTTGCACTGAAGACCTCCTGCACACTCTTCTAAGGTGCAAGGTGAGTTATAACTGCATCTGTATGTAAATATCTTAGCAGTATATATTCAGTGTTAAGGAAACAGAGGTGCCACTTAATTATTATTGATTGACAAGCCTGGTGAAGCTCTACTTGATTTTGTGAATGTCACATGTGTTGACTTTATGCACGACTGTCTTGGGTCTGGTGTGAAAGCTAATGATAAACCAGGAGAGGACGTTTAAGACATGTAGGTTTCTTCCTATGTTTCCTTTGTTTACATTTTGGGATCCCCTTTTCTTCATATATGTATTGTAGTGAATGATGTTATCAATGGACATTTCTGTGTGTAAAGCTCTGTGGATTGAACTAAACACTGGATTGACACAAATCATAATGCTGTAATATCCCTGAGTTGTGTAAGCAGTATCTGTTTGATGTTCAGGGAGTATTCGATAACCTGGAAGGCGAGGAGATGAGGAGAGCGCGGACACGTTCTAACCCCTACGAGATGATCAGAGGAGGTATCTTCCTCAACAGGTCAGTCTTTATGTGGATAACATTGCATGCGTGCATTAATGAGTACTGTTTAGTGTTCCAACCCTGTAAAGACGATGACATGTTGTCTTATGTTCTTCTCGTATTTAGAGCAGCTATGAAAATGTCCAACATCGACCACTGCTTCGACAATATGTTCACCAACCCAAAGGATCCACAAGGGGTGAGTTTGCTCAAAGTAACAGCCGATATGTGTTGCACTGAACTTTAGTTCGCTGAGGACACACAGACCCAAATGAACAGATGGTGAGACAAACTCCTCTCATTATGTAGAAACCTCTGACAAAAGACCGCGAGGGTGAGCTTCTGTACTTTGCCGACGTCTGTGCGGGGCCTGGAGGATTTTCAGAGTACATACTGTGGAAAAGACGTTGGCATGCCAAGGGGTTTGGCATGACACTGAAAGGACCCTGTGACTTCAAACTGGAAGATTTCTTTGCAGCTCCGAGTGAGCTGTTTGAACCTTACTATGGTACGTACGTATGTACATTCACATCACGCTTAAGGGGAGAACAGAAACTGTCTGTCTGAGGTGATGGATAATTCAGTGAACACTTGACCTCTGTGCGTCCCAGGTGAGGGAGGGGTTGACGGAGACGGCGACATCACTCGGCCTGAAAACATTACTGCCTTCCGAAACTTTGTCCTGGAGAGTACAGAAAAAAGAGGCCTGCACTTCCTCATGGCAGACGGGGTGAGACTATTTCACTTTTCTTTTTTTTACTGCAGAGTATATTTGTAGCAAAATCTAAAATGTGTGCATCAAACAGAGGATTAGGTCACATGGTGTGGCTCTTGATGAGCTTTTCAGCCTTTTGTCTTGTAGTTTGATGACTCTGGTCTCTGGTAGGGTTTCTCTGTGGAAGGCCAGGAAAACATCCAGGAGATACTGAGCAAACAGCTGCTGCTCTGTCAGTTCCTCACAGCCATCTCTACACTCAGGACAGGTGTGTGTGTGTGTTTACATGTGCACAAATGGCTGAGTCACCTAATTAGTCTGCATATGTGCAAAGTGGACAACCCCCAGTGTTTCTAGATTTTCTTAAAACTCAATTCATGTTGTTATACTCACCTCTGTATCAGTGTTTGTCAGAGTTCAGGGCACATTAAAGCAGCACTTTCTGTCTTCTGCAGGCGGTCACTTTGTCTGTAAGACTTTTGACCTCTTCACACCCTTCAGTGTGGGTTTGGTCTACCTGCTCTACCTCAGCTTCGAAAGGATCTCTCTCTTTAAACCTGTCACCAGCAGGCCCGCCAACTCTGAGAGGTGAGGCTGTGCATGTGTGTGTGAATGTGAATGTACCCTGTGTGCAACAAGATCTGTTTGGTTAGTTATGCAGTGCAGCTTGGTTTTAAATGAATATTGATTAACAAACATCAGGTTTTTTTAAATAAAACATTCAGCCAATTAAAACATATTTTATTTTAATATTTTATTGCTGATTGGAAAATCAAAATAGCAGCAATATAAAGTTTTGAAAACTCTGTGTGCTATTTGACTTTGTGATATGACATGGTGGCATATTTGACTCTTGATCTTCTGCATGTCATTGGTGCCCTTGTTGGACGTTACTTCATGATTTGTTTCCCTTTTTTACTGGATCATTTACTCTCTGTCGCTCTCTTTGTCACTTCCTGTGTGTAGTATTTCCTCACCTGTAACCATACTTAAAATTAGAGTTGAGTATGGTTAGAAAAGATTAGTGGGCAGTGTGTCAGTTAGAGGAACTCAAACCGTTTCTCTGCTATGGATCCAATTTTTGATATAGATTTAGAAGAAAGATTTAGCGTCTGTAATTCTCTCTCTGCTCGTCACCCTCTGCAGGTACGTAGTGTGTCGTGGTCTGAAGCCCGGTTCGGATGCCGTCAGGGAATACATGTTCAGAGTCAACCTGAAACTGAACCAACTGAAGAACTCGGAAAGGGACGTCACAGATGTTGTTCCCCTGAGCATCATCAAAGAAGACACAGACTTCTACCAGTTTATGGTCAACTCCAATGAGAGGTAGAGACTTGCAGTATTCACAAAGGCCTTAACCTCTTTATTTCAAACTGAGTGACTGACGATTTCATTTACTCTCACTGCAGCCTCTGTGCAGTCCAGATCAAGGCCTTGGCTAAGATCCATGCCTTTGTCGTAGACCCGTGAGTAACTGTTCTTGTACTGTGCATTCATCTGTGTTACAGTATAGCCATGTGTGATGGTTTATGTCTACAGCTAACTGTGTCTGTTTCTCTAGGACCCTTTCAGAGCCACGGCAAGCGGACATTAGGAAAGAGTGTCTGAAACTTTGGGGGGTGAGTGAAAGAACCGTGATACAAGATTTAGTAAATTGAAGTTGGACTGAAACAGTTTGTGGAATAATGTAGTCTTATTATGTGTCATTCCACCTATAAATGCATTTTGTGTCCATTTCCAGGTCCCTGATAAGGCCAGAGTCACACCTGCTTCTTCAGACCCAAAGTCCAAATTTTATGAACTGGTTAAGGTCAGTTAATAAATCTGGGATTAAAGAAATCTTACTGGGAATAATACTATGTGTAATACAATGTGCTGATAAAGGTGCTCTGTTTTTTCCACTTCCCAGATGCTGCTGATTCTGAAACAAATATCATATTTATAATATTTTTATTACAGATGAGCTGGTTTAAAATGTTAAATGTGTGTCCTTGTCTGACTTTCTGTCTTTCTTTACACTTCTTGCACCTCAGAATTCAGATGTGGAGTCGTTCCAGTGTAAACTCACACCTCTCAACTCCACCACTCTTGAGAAGTTGCGTCACATCCTGGACCACAGATGCATTGTGGGAGGTGGGGAGCAGATCTTCCTCCTTGCGCTGGGGGTGAGTCTTAAAAGACACAAAAAAAAACAGACAATATGTGAGTCTTGAACTTGTGTGTGTCTTACGGTGCTGTAGTAATGATTGATGACTGATATTAGATAGCAGCTTATATTTATTCATTATTATACTGTAATGAGACACCAGGCAAGTATCATCAAATTCAGCTATTCTATGTGTAAGCTGATGGGCCAGTGTTAACCCCTAATGTTTATAGTTGTTATCTAGAGCGATAGTGGTTACCACAGAGGTTTCACTGTTTGGTAGCCTGTGTTTAAACCTGTTTTCATCTTTTAATCTCTCCTCTCCATTTCACCTTGGCTCATGTAGAAGTCTCAGATATACACATGGGATGGGAAGATGCCTGTGCGCTGGAGGAAACTGGAGAATTTCAAGCTGGAGCTGCCAAGAGATACACTTCTAAGCGTGGAGATCGTCCAAGAGCTGAAGGGAGAGGTGAGAAGAGGGGACGGGGCTAAATGGATAAAATATGGAGCCTCTATCCAACCTCTTTAAACTTGGCTGTATTTCTGTTAATGCTGAGAGAATAACAGTTGTTCTCACTTGATGATGTGCAGTTTGGTTGTGTTATAGTTTCTTAATCATCTGCTGCTCATGGTCTTGTATAAATACAGTATATTTGGTCCTCAGGGCAAAGCTCAACGTAGAATCAACGCAGTTCACGTAATGGATGTTTTAATACTGAATGGCACGGATGTAAGAGATAAGCACTTCAACCAGAGGTAGGACAGCATCACCCTGTATCACTGATGCTTACACTTTTATTGATTTATTATAATTTATTAAATAATACCCATTGTTTGTCAGGATTCAGATGGCTGAGAAATTTGTGAAGGCAGTGGCCAAACCCAGCAGACCAGACATGAACCCAATCAGGTATTGACTTAAATTACTTTAACCATTTTAAATGTTGCTTTGTAATTAATTTGCAGGGATCTTATTCTCACTGAAAGCACTGAAGGGTGACACATACATAATATTACACATACTACAAAGGACACTGTTATGTGGATTTTAAACTGAAGTCTAAGACTAGATTTAAAGCCTAATGACACATTTTCTGATTGTGTTAATCCCACATAGTCAACAAGTCAATATCATATTGTAATCTAACACTTGGGCTTTTGACAGTACTCTAGATGCTGACAAATATTGGTGAAGTATATCTGAGTCTAAGACACATACAAGTACGTACAAACATGATTTTGTAACATCACAGTTAAACGAATGAAAAATATTTGCATATTCATAGATAATATATGTTTAGAGAGGGAGAAGGATTAGATGCATTTTAAATGTGTATAAATGTATACATTTTTGTGGAAAACCCAACAAATTATAATTTCAAAGCATAGTCGCGAGTCGTTTTTGTCTTAAATGTAACATCCGTCTTTTCCTAAACAGAGTGAAGGAGGTTTACAGGCTGGAGGAAATGGAGAAAATCTTTGTCAGGTATGACCAGGATGACTGTCCAACAGTCAACATAATCCATAAAATATCAGGCCAAGTTTCATGTGATCATTTTTATAAATGTTGATGATCCTTTCTTCTTTTCTTCATCCAGACTAGAGATGAAGGTGACAAAGAGTTCAGGAGGAGTCCCTCGTCTGTCTTACACCGGCAGAGATGACCGACACTTCCTTCCTACTGGCCTTTACATCATTAAGACTGTCAATGGTAATTCACTTTAATTAGTTTGAACTGTTGTGTGTCGAAGCTAAAGCTAACAATCCTGTGGAGTATTTGTAGAGTCATGTCTCTTTCCTCTTCGTCCCGCAGAGCCGTGGACGATGGCATACAGTAAAAACTCCAAGATGAAGTTCTTCTATAATAAGACAACCAAGGAGTCCACCTATGAAATGCCGCCCAACTCTGCTGCCCCCTTCCAGTATGTACTGTCTTTTCTAGTGAATTAATTTATTTCTGATTTGATCAATTGAATCAGAAGATAGGAAAAAAAGTAGTTGTTTAATATATAATAGCAGCTGCAATGATCTGATGAATGAACAGTGTTCTTCCTTTGTCCTTGTCCTCAGTGTTTGCCACTCTGAGCGGCTCTTCTGGGCCTGGGTGGACGGGGTGATAGTCCATGATTCTCAGACACGGGTGGATCCTGAGAAACTGTCCAAAAATGATGTTCTGAGCTTCGTCCACCAGAATTACCAGCCCTGAAACACTCACAGAGGCCCAGAGCTTCACCAGATACAACCGAGACGCAGAATGCACTAACTTATGAAGAGTACAGAGCCTTAGAAATGGTTCATACAAAGCCATAATTGATATTTATTTTGACAGTAAAAGAGGGATTTATAAAAGACTGTACAGCCAAATAAATGCACCTACTAATACACAGATCAACACTATCATTTATAGTTAAACTATAAAAAGTGTTTCATTAATCCCTGTTTATTGTCCAGTTAAATATCAATTAATAAAACTGCTTTATGACCATTGTCAAGGCCCTCTTCTTCCTCTTTGTCGTTGCTTTGAGAAATTATTACAAGGTTGTAGCTGGAGTTCTGGCGCTCGAGTGATGACTTGTTTGCTGCTAATTTTAGCAGTGACATTTGGACTCTTTTGTGTAAGCAACGGACGTTTGACAAACCACTCTGTCTTTCTGCCTTTTCCACTGCCCTTGGCTCTGAATTGTAATGAATAAGACTCGCCTCATAGGACAATACAGAGACAAAAAGCTGCTGTTGTCTCTGCATTGCATTGCATGTCCCTGTAGATGAAGTTTTTACATTTCCTCGTCAACACAAAGCTTGTGTGTGTGTGTGTGAGTGTGTGTGTGTACGCGTACATCACAAGAGAGATGCATCTGCGATTTGGATAATGATAGCTAGACAAACGTTAAACTATGCATCCCTATCTGTAAACACAGTCTCGCTTGCCTCCCTCTACACCTGCTCGAAAGACAAACAACTGCTCCTCTCTTCATCTCCATAGAGACCAGGCTTTGTCCAGGTTTAGTCCAGGCTCTCACACCAACAGGCTCTGTGTTGTCACACCTGCAAAACTGTAGCTGAAGGCTAAATACAACAAGCATGTTAATCATGCTGAACTTTATCCTCCACCATCATGTCGACTTTCATCAGTTACAGATGTAGCAGCTTTTTCCCGTTCTTACCTGCTCCTTCACACCGTTTGTAATTTGGATGGTGTCCTGTTATGTTTTAGGTTTGTTTCTACTCCGACACCTCTCTTTGTGATTGTGCCTCATATCGCTTGTGTCTTTCTTAAAAAAGTTGCAAATGAGTTTGTTTGTTTTTTTTCTTGTAAAGTTAGCTATCAATCCATGTGATGTAAATAATAATAATGTAGTAAATAAATGGGAGGTGCTCTTCCGACTTGAATGGCTGCTTGACTGTCTTCAAGTTACCATCAAGTAAAGCACACACAGCACATTATAGATATCAATATCATATCTAAATATAAATGTAAATATCTTACATAGAGAAACCAATCTGTACTCCTATACTGGAATACTATCCACCCCAGGGTGTCTGTGTGTCAGTTAGTTGTAAGTTAATGAAACAACTTTGTTTTGTGAAGTGCACCATGTGAGCACAATATAATCTAAAATAATGATGGTGTTAGAACCAGATTTTGACACATGGCCACAGAGTTAACTAATAATGTAGGACCCAGTTTATACTATCCTTCAGTATAGAATTCAATTCCCAAACAAATGTGGAAGTAATCAAATTACCGAATGGAAACAGACACAGACTGGACCTAGGACCCATAGTGGGGCTCTGGGGCAGTTTCCTGCTTTGTCATGATAACCCTAAATTGTACTAAAACTTAAGGGCCGCTATATAAACTATTACTACAAATATATTCGTATATATTTAAACAAATGCCAAGTAATTACAATTGTAAAATGCTCGTTACTGCAAGCAGTAACTTCAGGGAGGAACCTGATGGTTGCCTGGCAACTGCTCATAGCCCAGAAGTAGCCAAGCACACAAGCTAACAAGCTAAATGATTAAATGTCAATAAAATTCAGTATTTTTATGGACTAAACAAGTGAGATATAACGTGTTATTTGGTGAGCTTGAGAGCTGTTCATGTGTTGATTTTATTACTTTTGAATAAAGCCAGTGTCGCACCGTTTCGAGTCTTAATGCTAAGATAAGCTAACGGCTGCAGTTTCGTAACATTATTTAAAGGACAGGCAGAAGCGTTAGTTAGCTAACTCTCGAATAAATAAATAAAACAAACAAAATAATCAAATTATTAATATTTTTTAGGTCTTAAGATGTGGTTGTAACTGAAACCGGAGGAACTTGATGTTTTTTTTTTATTATTTTGCTTTTAAAATAATCCTTCACCTGAGCGGACATTTTTGGTGTGTGTACGTCATTTGCCTTGAACCCTGCACCATTTTGCTGCAGGTCTGTTTGTTAGTTCAAAATAAACACACAAACTAATGTTTGCATAGAGGCCACCTCTTTATTTACTCCGTATTGTTGACATTAAAGATCAGTACTCTTATTTTGAAATTTCAACCCGCTCAGCCAATCAGAATCCGGATTTATGTAACCGGAAACGATGTTACGAAAACAAACGCACTGTGCAGCCTGACAGCGAGCACCAAACAACGTGAATTTACAGGTAATTTTTCTCTGTTTCTTTCTGTATGTATTTTACAATTTACAAGATTATAATGTTGTTTTAGCAAAGGGTTAAGTTAGGTGATGAAGTATTACGTGTTATTATATTAACTAAATAAGTATTTACAGAGGTGTTTCATAAGCCAAGATGCGCTTGAATATATAACTAGTCTCATGTGACTTGATGTGTGTGAACCAGGCTGAGCTATTATATTGCCTATCTCTGCATACGAAACATTTTGGTGTTTGGAAAACTTCTGAGTTTGTCGATATTTGACTTTAAAGAGACATTTTTTGACCTCCTTCACATCAGACATGCTGAAAGCTGTGGGACAAGCTCTGTTCTCGTCTGGTCTGCAGAATCCTAAATTCACAGCAGAGGAGAAACAGGTAAATGATTCCCTTCTATAACCCTATATACTTAAACCTTTGACCTGATGTTAGTTGTTTGTCATATGACCAAGAGATGTGAGTTAAGTTGCTGCTAAAATGTGTAGTCGACACAAATCAATAATTTTACAAGCACAAATGTCAAACATTCAAAGATTCCACACATGCTCCTGTAGATATTTGCTACTTTGCTACTGTTTTTATGATTTATGCATCATAAATTGAATATTATGGGGTTTTGACATTAGTAAGTTTTCTGCTCTCTCTAGTGCTGCAAAGATTAATTAAATAATGAATCAATTAAAATGAATAATTTATCCAGTGACTTATCAAATTAAATTACCAAACATTTGCTGGATTCAGCTTCTCCACTCTGAGAATTTGCTGCTTCTCTTCATATTACTTCTGTTTTAAATTGAGTATCTGTTACCTGTTACACTAGAGGGTTAATAATAGAAATAATTTTGATGCATTGACCAAAGTGTGAGGCCAACTGATATCTACGGTAAATATCAATCAATCAAACTGTATTTGTAGCTGATAATAAGACACATACAGTAATGTGACCTGTCATGTAAACACTACAGTGTCACCATCTGTTGTAAGAACCACTAAAATATTGACTTATCTAAATACTGTAGGGTCATCATTTCTGGTAAAAGCCATCAAAATAAAGACTTTTGCAATGACAGAATGTGATGTATCATGGGCATTTTCACTAGTTTCTAACACTTTGTTGATTAAATGTATGTGTGTTTTGCAGGGTCAAGACTATGAGGTTCGTACCTACCAGGCCACTAAGTGGGTGAGCACCACTGTGAGCGGGATGCAGTGGGATGCAGCCATGAACACCGGCTTCCGCCGACTCTTCAGCTACATTCAAGGCAACAATCACAACAGTGAGTTTCATCAGTATTTTTTTTTCCCAGAATGCCACATGGACGTGATTTAAAAACCTGAAATGTCTGATGCAACTTCTTTCGTGGAGGTTGTGCTGTTCTTTATTTTGTTGAGACTTTTTCAGAGAGGTGTTGAAATGTTGTTTTTTTTAAATTTTGTAGTATGGTTAAAGAAACTTGATGTAAAGCCAACAACTAAATCAACAAAACATTATTAAATACATCCAGTCAAGCTAATAATGTTTGAATGTTGCACAGTGAACCGGTGTGAATACAAGGGAGTCGGATGAATAAATGCAAGAGTCAATGAAAAAAGTGTACTTTAGTCTTACTCAGCAGTTTGTAACAGCACCACTGCCTTTGTCTTACTCAGCGGTTTACACCAGCATTATTTATGAGAATATATATTGTTTGTGCTTGTTGACTCCTGAGGTCTGCAGTGTAAAGAGAGCGTGATCTGTACATCTAGCATTTAATCCTCTACATCTGCCACACGTTATGTTTATGTCCACCATCTGTTCAGGTGTCATTACGTACTGAAGTTTTGATTCACCAGCTGTCACCTGAGGGTTTGTTTAGAAAATGTGATATCTGTGCGTCTCTTACAAAAGCTGATTACATGTCGGACCAGTATTATATACAGTATTTCTCAAACATTTTACACCACGTACTGCCTCAGAAAATATTGCCACCAAGCAAGTAAGTCCCGCCATTATGACAGACGTTAAAATACAGTGGTGTAGGCTGACCCCTTTCAGCTACAGACACGTTGGAGGCAAGTTTCTTCCTGCCACCTAAGACTATTATTTATTGTTGGTGGTTACTCCTGATCTGACTTCTTTTCCTACTATTTCCCATTTGTAGCCACGATTTTTGGAGTGTTTTTGTGTGTTTTTGCCTCCTCTGACTATCTTGCCACCACATTTTAGCTTGTAACTAATCGTGGTTGTAGGGTTAGTGTTAAGCGCATGAACGTGACTATGATATAGCTGATATTGACACAAAATATTTAAGGAAACTTATTTTAAATTACATTCCAGAGATATTAATTAAAATATTTCATTATATTTTATTTTAAAAAATGTTAAGAGATTCCTCGGCCTACCACTAGAGGGCACTCGCATACCACGTGCTATAGTTCAAGAACCAGTGTCTCACTACATTAACTCCCTTTTTATGTATCATGCTTGTCAGATGTGTTTTCGCAGCTTGTTTTCTTCCCCCTCTTTTCTAATACATTTCTATCCGTGTTCCTCAGAGGTGAAAGTGGACATGACGGCCCCCGTGTCGTGCCGCGTGGATCCTGGAGCCGGCCCTGCATGTGAATCTCAGTTCACCATATCTTTCTACATCCCAGAGGAGCATCAGGACAGTCCACCGGAGCCGAGCGACGCGGAGGTGTATGTGGAGCAGAGGAAAGAGTTCACAGCTTATGTCAGGTAGAGTACAAACAAAGACAGCATTTATATATTGAATTGTTAATTTAAGGTGATGTTGTGTTTTTGATTTTCTTATTGTTTTTTTTTTTTTACTAAATAGTTGCAAATGATTGCTGATACCATAACAAACATGCATTGTCATAATATATAAGACTTTAAATGCCTGATATGCAGTACTCAATCTTCTCGTCTTCCTTCTTCCAGGACATACGGTGGTTTCTCCAACGAGAAAATGAAGCGCGAAGAGCTCATGAAACTTATGGAAAGCCTGCAGAGGGATGGAGTCCCATATATGGAGAAGCCTTTTTATGCAGCCGGGTACGACAGTCCCTTCAAACTGACCAACCGCAGGAACGAGGTCTGGATGCTCAAGAAGGAGCAGGAGTAGGAAGTTTAAATGTCATGCCACACTCTACAACACAGAGCCACAAAAAGAGATCTTTTGATAATACTTGATGAATTTCAGACAGTTTGATTACACTTATTAATGTCCAAAGGAAAAAACATTACAATTAGAAGTATCATGGATGAAATTGTTTTCAAGGTCACACTAACAACCAGCATTTGTCTGTTTTGTTTTATTTTTAAAGATTTACTGAAAGTCTTGATGAAGAGACAAAGCAGATGATTACAAGATGATTACTCTTAGAGTCGATTAATAAACCAATTAGGAGAGAAAAACTGGATACAGTGGAACAATTTCTCCAGCAGATGGAGCCACAAAGTCAGAAAAACATTTGGTGCATCTCCTTACAACAAAAACCACAAGTGCCTCTTTGTTTTTTAATGAGTGCCTCGTTAGAAACACACACTAACTTGCTGTTTTTGTTTTGTGGACATTGTTTATTGCGTTTATTCTTTGAGGTGAGGAAAAAAAAAAAGTTGACATTGCGATAATGTGATGAATCTATATCACCTAAACCTGAAAGAACGTGACTTTACAGTATGTACGTACTGGCTGCAAAGTGATGACTTCCCCAAGATCCAGAGTCATTCTGTGTAAAAATACTGAGCCAATATGAGGCTATAACCAAGTTAGTCTCGTTAAGAGAGTATCTATCTAATTACAGCCTTTTTGAGTACAAAAACTCTCTTTATGTTACGACTGCTCAGCAAGGAAACACAAAGAAAGACTTGTCTTTTATAAAGAAATCCTCATGATCTTCTGACTCAGACTGTAGAAGCTTCATATTTGTATTTTTACACAGAACTGTGGATGTTGTCTCCTGTCACTGACATGAGAAGGGATCTGTTTGTACCAGTATGAACAGAAAGGAACCAATGATGCATTCAAGATATTGTTTTAACATAAACTCTTTGAGCTTACCCTTTTACCTTTTTACGTCACCTGCAAAGTCTGACAGCAGTTTTCTCCTCTCGTCAGTCAGTGGCCGTGCTGTGAAGGTGACTGTCTGACAAAATGTTGGTAAATCTCAGCTTACCTGATCTCAGAGCTGCCGTCACACTCATTATGAAGAAGGACTGAGCTGAGTTATAGTAAATCTGGACCAGTCATACCTGAGTCACTCACGTCTCAAGATGAATAATGAGTGTGCAGTTTCCTGCCTGTCTGCTTTAAGCTCAGATTTATAAACATTTATGATGCTTGGTGTGTGAGATACTCACAGATTTACAAGCTTTTTTTTCCTACCCCTTTTTTATACATTAAATCATATTAATAATCATATGTTTAGCTCATCATGTACTAGAAATTGTGTTTTTAACCCTAAAGAAGGGATATCACATGGTACTTCATAAGGGAACGATGACACTGCACTGATGTATAAATCATGAACGATATTACTGACTTCTAAATGATGTTTAAGAATGTAAAATTTATTATCTCATCCATAATAAATGTAACTCAGCGTCAAATGATTGATGACCTCCAGCGTCACTGTGTAATTATGTTTTTGTCATCCTTGTTTCGTGATGGGATTTTTTTTAAACGTAGTTTGAATGACACGGCACAGAAAGCCTCGCCGTGAGTTTCTTTATCTGATCTGATACAGTTCAGACGTCCTCCACACTCTGATAATCGTGACCTTTTATCAGCCGGACGAAATCTTCACCACAGCTCCTGCACGCCCTTTATCCTCCCTCACCTTCTCCTCTCGCCGTCAGGTTCATATCTGCTGAGTCACTCTTTTTATTTGTGGCAGAATTGTTCCCACTATCATGTTCAGACACTCAGCAGAAATTACATCTTTTTTTATTCTCTGCACACACACACACACACACACACACACACACACACACACACACACACAGTCTCTCTTCATCTGTTGTTCACCAGTCGATCGATCTCATTGGCTGTGGTCATTGAGGTGAAACATTGCTGCAGATAGGAAATGTATAATCAGGTTCACTGTTTTGTTCCATGTGTTTTAATGTTTGAATCGGCTTACATGATGAGGGGAGGACGCGTAATAATACTTTCATTTTCAGCTCGACTGGAAGAAGCTAATATGCAAATTTCTTACAAGCCACGTGTTTTTTCACACGTCCCATATTGCAAACTTATTTGCCAAAAGTGTAGGTGTCAGTATGTGTGTATTCTTTCTTTGCATGTGTGTTAAATTTACTTTGCTGGCAACTGTTTATGTTAATTTTATTCTTTCCAGGCTGCCATTAGTTACAGTTATCAGGATCAATTCATCTTTCAGTTATTCTATTCTTGAGTCATATGAAATGTCTAAAAGTAGTGAGAAACGGCCATCACAACTCCACAGAGTCGTGTGACGAAAAAGGCAGCAAACTGTCACATTCATGAAGATTTTTTTGCAGCTCCAGAGACAGAACATTTACCCGAGAGAGGTAATCTGTACAGTGAACATTTAGTCACCTTTGAAATGTCGATGAATGCAAGTCAGTGGTTCCCAGCCTGTTGGTGGGACTCCCTTAAGGTGTCTCAAGATAAATCTGATCACAAGTTTCGAAATAAGATAATAAAACAGTTTTTGCCACAAAACTTTCAAAAGAAATTTAAAATCTTTGCTTTATTTTGAAATACTATGAGGTTCTATGTTTTTAAGACTCACTGTGGGAGACAAGAGTTCACTTACTCAACAGGCAAAGATCTGACGTCTAAGATTAGACGCAGCTGCCAACAGCTGTTTTTTGTTGCGAGAAATTCTCATGTTTTTCATTTTCTGACACCGTAGCTTGTGACTAACACCTCACTTTAACTGACTCTTGGCAGTTAGTGTTTCCAATATAATATCTGTGTTAGGCAGCGTCAAGTTGATTTTCCTGGCATAAGGAGGAAAGGAAACAGATTTAAATAATGCAAATGTAAATCTGGAACTAAATCGATGAAACAGTTCTTTAGATGCTCTGAGTGAATTTTTTTCAAATTTTACAACCATAATGTCGCCTGAACAAGTGCAAAGAAACACCACAGCATTTCACTTTTTATAACTCAGTAACTACAGCTGTACCTGTTGACCAGACTGAGTCCTTCATAAAGACTGAGTCTGTTTCATTTGTCACGTCACACATCAAGGATACTATACGAAGGGTCTTGAATACAAGAGGAGAGGGTGTCAATAGTGTGATTATAGCTGGGAGGAGTTTGTATTGATTTCTGTCTGACAGCCAGATGGATGCAGCGTCACAGCAGCAGGTGACTCTGCTGAATTGGAGGTGGGGAGGGACTTCATTGTAAATACTAAGAGGCGGTCAGAGTTTCTGTGCCCTTGTGAACGAAAACTTGACACGGCGAGACGTTGAAAAGGCAGCGAGGACCTGCTGGGAATGTTTGAGAGGATGCAGTGTTCAGTCTGAAGACCTGGGATGTGAACTGAGGGAGGTTTAACGCTGCTCTGAAGTCAGTGGAAAGGTCTATTACGGGCCGTGATTCAGTGTGTGTCCTAATAGGACTGTCCAGAAGGGGACATAACTGATCACCCCGCGGGGGGAGGAGGGTTGAACGATGGCCTCTGTAGCTTTCCAGATGACGGACGAGTGAGGGTGCCATGGCGACGGCGCTAATGAGCCGGTGATTTGGGGCGTTGGGCTGGCAGATGGCCGTGAATCACACGCACACACACACACAGAAAAAATGACACAGACCTGCTCTTTAAATATCACCTTGTTTTTATTACACAGACATACAACAAGAGTGTTAGCAGCCTGCCTTCAGCTCCACTCCCACTACTTCACGACTTCTTCCGTCGCCTCGTCGTTTCACAAGCTCTCTCTCTCTCTCCAGTGAGATTGAGACGTTTCCCGTCATGAGACGAGCTCCGGGGCCCCACCGAGTGCTCAATCACGGCCGGGCGAGGAGCCGGGAGACACACTTTGGTCACAGGTGATTAAACCACTGGGTGTTGTGGAGGTTATGAAGTCTCACGCCTGTCACCTCAGTTTATGACCCTGAAGAGACCACATTTACTCAGCTGTGGGCACCAGTTTGCATGACTCGAGATTAAGGGCAGTAGATTTAGGATTGAAGCATAAATATTGACATTATTGCAAGTTTAAAGCACCTTTAAAAAGGAAAGAAATGGCCTGGTGGGGTCAGCGTTGTAAATGTGGCCCTTCATCACCTTGCTGGTCGGCTCTGATCGTGACGTATTGCAGCTCTGCTATGTGAAAATAAATAATCTACCAAAAAAAAGAAAAGAAAAAGGAAACCACTCCCTTTCCAGCAAACACAGGGCTCTAAAAATGTACACTTAAAACTCCTTTCTCTATGGATTTATATACAGAACTGCAAAAAAAGGATAACAGCATTATAGAAATCATTTAAGCCCTAAAAACTTTATTAGATCTCAGCAAACTTTATGATGACCAAATGCATGTGTCAGACAAGCGGCCGCGCTTCTCCGATTGTGTTCACGTGCAGATTAATTTTTCAGTTCTTTGGTAGCTATCATCATCACCGAAAGACCCAGACAGTAAAATTAGATTTTTATTCTAATGTCTTTACATTTATAGATTCATACTTAACTCCCAAACACACAAGTCATGACATCACTTGTTTTATTAAAACAATCTCTAAAACATAAAAACTCACAAACAATGAGAAACACCTATGCACAGTGCGAAATGTCCAAACTAAAATTCATTTCATGGAGTTTTATGAGCCTTTATATATATATATATATATAAGTAAAGAGTAAATCTGCTGTTTTGATTGATTTTTTTAAATATTTATTTAACACCCAACAGTTTGTGTCACTTCCTGTCCATCACTGGGTGGCAGCACTGAACCCTCTGCACTTCCTCTGGACCACTGAACACACCAGCTCTGCAAATTAACCCGCTGACCTAAGAGCATAAAGCAAAAACCTGGCGATAACCGTAGCTGAAGTTGTACCACGTCCTCGAGTTCTTTCCGCGTTATTATCATCATTACGGGGCTGTTTGAAGCCAAAACTTGCAAATCGTGGTGCTCTCAAACACTTTCCAGAGCCAACAGGAGTGACGCTGAAGCTGAAGATTCACAAGGCGAGCGCGTCTTTTTTTAATTTTTTCTTTTACGTTCCACTCTTTCCAACTGCCTAGCTATGTAGCACCACGGCAGCGACGTGAAGCAAACAGCTCGTGACTTTTCGATTCCTTCGATTCACCTCAGTTTGCCATCTTAACCTCGACGTTCAGAGTATCTAAAGGGTTTCTGCGTGTGTTAAGGACAAGATAAAGTAAAAAAACAAAACAAATGTAAAACAAACTAAAAACAACCAGGCGTAAAAGAAACACTATTCTTTTAACACAAAGGGTGAGTCGCCAAACGAAAGAGAGGGTGAGAATCATGGGAGATTTGAAAAGCTGCAGCAGAACCAGTTCTTCACTTCAGGCTAAGTTCAGCCTGGTCCATGATGGGGCGACCTCTGACCTCACATCAGGACCCGACATGTCCACTCCCTCAGCAGCAGCGCAGAGGGGGTGGGGCTCAGGAAGGTGTCTTTAGAGGGCCTTCTACGGGCTCCTCTTCCTGTCCCCATACCCTGGTTATGATGAGTGAGTTCAGCTCCCTCTGTCTAAGGGGCTGTCATTGCTCTTTAACTTCTGCTCTCTTCAGATAAAGTGCCATTGGAGTCTTTGAGCACAGGGAGAGTCTGTGCCGCTGGTCCAGACAGACTTTCTGCAGTGTCTCCATACTCGCTCTCAGCCATCTCCCCCTCGCGCTCACAGATTACTGTCATTGGGCTGCTGAGGATTCGGCTGCGAGCGTTGTATTTGCTGCTGGCAGCAGAGGGCGGCGTGCGGGAGCGCCCGTACTTTAACCCGCTCATTGAGAAGGACGATGAAGTCGGCGAGGACAGAGAAAAGGCGTCGTAGCGGTTCCACTCATCCGTTGCCCTCTTGCCGCGGCCGGGGGAGGTTAAGGGGCTGTGGGGCGCGGTTGGCGAGGAGGGCGAAGCAGCTGGGGGGTCCAGCTCTGACTCGGAGCGTGTTCTCTGGAAGCGAGGGTCAGTGGAGCGAAGCATCTCAGCGGCTGACATCCTGAAGCTGGTCTCTGAGCGGCTGCCCTTCTTGAGGAGAAGGGCCTTGAAGGTGTCGCTGCTGGTGGAGGACTTGCGGAGGTTGCGCTGGATGGAGCCCGTCTGCCGAGGCAAGGAGGACACCGATCCTGGGGACATGGCTGTGGGAGTGACGGGTGGAGACTGCGGGTGGCAGCCAGTCCGGGATTTGTCCTCCTCAGACTCCTTGCGACCCAGGACCTTCCGCTTTGACCTACGATAAGATGCGGAAAAGTGAATTAATAACATGCTCGTAGAAATTCTGCAGAGCAAGCGAGTGCAAGCACAAAGTAAAATAATTTAAAAGGCAATTAATGTTGAACTGAAGAAGAAGTGCAAGAGATGGGGCCAGTTTTTGTCAAAAAACAATGACTTCAAATCCAATTGATCAAATTTAAATGACATAACTGAGCAGAAAGCAGGCTTTGGTAGACCGCTCAGCTCAGTCTTGTGTCTTTCTGTGTTGTCGTAGCTAAAAAAAAGTGACTGCACTTAAAAAAACTTGGCCTACACGACTGAAATCTTTGTCCCAAATTTGCCATATGTCAGCTCTGCCCCCAGCAATTAGCAACGCAGCACGAATCTTGAAGAAGTAAAACAATAAGGACCACCGAGCGGTGTGGGCGCTCGAAAGAAAGAGAAAAAGAAAGAAGAAAAAAAAAAGGTTGTACATTTTCGTTAAAGAAATCCAATGTGTTTTTACGAGAGAAGCTGCAGACGCTGCAACTCTGCAGGAAAGCTCAGACGCGGCACAATGAAATTAATCAAAAAACACAACACTGGGAAATGTGCCCAAAGCAGTTTTAATCACACGAGGACAATTCAGCCTCCACTCAGCAGGGGGTATCAGAGTGGTTGAGTGCACCACACAGGCTTACACTGTCTATAACTCCTGCACCAAAGCATAGCGAAAGAAAAGCTGCAACTGGCAGAATACAGGAGGATTAGGGCGAGCAGGGGAACAGCTTTATTAATCTGTAGTCCGGGGGAGTTGCACTGTTGTTGATCCAAAAGGTAGCATCACGGAAACAAGGCTTGCTAATTAAAGGCATGGGGGGCTACTTGCCACTTCGCACCTCTCTAGAAAGAATGCGCCCACCCACTGCATGCCCCCTCTGCACAAGGAGGGAGAGAGGAGGAGGAGGAGGAGGAGAAGAGACAGAGGTGATTATGAAAAATACAGATTCTGTGACAAGGGAGGAGGATTTGAAGCCAAAAGTAAAGAAAGCATTGAAGGACGCAAAGAGACAAAATCTGTAATCCTCTGATTAGATCTCCAGAAAGAAATACTCCCACAAAGGACGAATAACCTGTGGAGGAAACACTCGTGAAGGTCAAACGAGAGGGAGAAGTACGCTTTCTTGCGAGAGCGTCTGCTTCCTGCTTCAGAAAGACTGCAAAATATGAGTCTGTGCCCTAAATTCAACCTCCATCTAGCATCGTCCCCTGCGAGCTCCCTTGCCACATTAACCCATCAGCATTACATAAGGCTTTTCTCACACACATTCCCACGTGCCTACACACACACACACACACACACACACTATCTCTCTCTTTATCTCTCACACACACACACCTGAATTCAGTCAACCATGACGGCTACATACTGAACTCACGGTTTGTTAAATTCACAAACATACAGCCACAGTGGAGAGGCGGTGATGCCGATCTGAGTGAAAGAGGTAAACAAGGCTGCGATTTAAGACCCATCTTGGACGACTTGATCGATTTCTCTCTCTTGGCTGTGTTAGATTGGGTTCGGAGGATCTCCCTCTAGACAAGTTGTATTTTGTGCTGCGGCTGCGAAGGCATTTCATTCAAGATTTTCATCATTTTGTTTTCCCAGAGGGGAGAGAGGGATGCGATTTAGTAAGTGAGATTAAAGTGGAAATACAAGGGTACTGAACAGGTGAGAAGAAGGAGAGGAATAGATTTTAATTATATATGTGACGTTCAAAATGAACTCTTAAATCTGAGAGTTGAGGAAGTCTGTCATCGCTTCTAAATGCTCCATACTAAGCAGGTGTAATGAGACCAGTAAAGCGAGCGGTAAACAAACAGCTCTCACTTGCGAGGTTAACGCATTCACAAACATGCTTGCACAATCTTCACGTATAATTAAACTGCAACAATAAATCGCACTTGCACACGTGACCGCGCGCCATAAATACATCGACAATCTGTCGGCGCGGCAGCAGGAATAAAATGCCGTGAAAATGAAATCCTGTGATGCTCAAGAGAACTCCGACCGAGACCGCACGTGACCGTGAAACACAAACGGGCGCGCTTGCATGAGAAATTTATGTGTGTGCTGCCGCCTTTTTGAAGCACGTATGCAATATATGTCAGAGACCGCAGAGCAAGACAGAGAGAGAAATCTCTCTGGTGGCCTCTAACCTAGATTAGGACCAGAGGGTGTCGAGTACTTAAATTATGGATGAAGCCGCTGCCTTATTTCTCCTGCTGAGAATGAGCAACGCTAATGTGACTACACTAACACAGATGCCTCGATAAACATTTGACTTCTCCCGAATCGGTCCTGATTGACCAGCGACAGAAAAAGCCACTCTCTCCGGGGCTAAGAGGGGCTCCAGAGAGCAGCTATCTGACAGATGTTTATGCTTGCAGATGGGACAGCGCTCGGTAAAGTTATGACTGAGAGGTGGAGGGCAGGAGGAGGAGGAGGAGAGGAGAGGGGTGGAGATGGAAAAAGAGAAATTATGGGTTGAAGGATGAAGGTGGGGAAGGAGCTTGGAGTTCAGGGTGATACACTGTGGTTTACGAGGGGGTGGAGATGCTGACAGAGAACGAGGAGGAAGATGGAGAGAAAAACAAACAGAAGTGACAGAGTGCGAGAGGAAAAACAAACAAGCTCGGTGCAATGAATTACATATCGGGAGCAGGTGAGAAGTTGGAGTAATAGTAAATAAATGAAGGAGTGACAAGATGTGTAAAAAAGAAAGAAAAATGCATCATGGTACCTGTGAATGGCAGCAAAGAGGTCCTCTGTGGTTCGGGCCCGCGAAGGAGTCGGGGTCACCATGTTCTCCCCGTTGGCTGACGGGACCGGAGACGATTCCGCCGTGCTGGAGTCGAACACCTCACCTGAGACGGAGAAACGAACATGAGTGAACACACATACTTGGGGGTTTACTCACACACTCGGAAATCCACCATCCCGCCCGGCACATTAACCTGGCAGCCTATAGTATCTGAAGTGGTACAGAGGAGGTGCCGGACTGTCTTCTTACATTCTCGTTTTGTCTCCTCTCTTTTCTTCTCCTCGAGTTTAGCCTCCTTTCTCCCCCTCCTCTCAACCTCTGCGCTCACGTCTGAGCTCTGACTGCCTGAGCCGCTGCAGGCAGTCTCACTTTACGCTCTCTCTCTCTCCATCCTTCCCTTCATCCCCTTTACCAGATCTGTTCCCCTCCCCTCCCCTCTGATACGATGCAGCCCCTCCCTCCAACCACGAGAAGCATCTCCCCTGGGACACTTGCCGCCTCCCTTACCTCAGAGAGAGAAGAAGGGAGCAGGACACAGAGATAAAGAGAGAGAGTGAAGGGCTGAGTGGGGATGAGGGATAAACAGCAAATAAGAGTAAAAAGCAGAGAGGCAAAAATGGATATTTGTAAATAAGGATGGATGGAGGAGAGGAGTCGAGTAGACAGTGGTGGTGGTGGTGGGGGGGGGGCAGAGGAAAATAGCAATGCGGGAAAAAATGAAGGGACAGTAACCAGAAGAGAGGTGTGCATATAAATACAGAAGGATGAGTAGAAGAGAGCATGAATTCAGCAGTGCTGTCCCAGCGATAAGCGTCTCTCCTGCACTATTTTCACAGTTTTTTAACCTTTAGAAGCCGGTGGTTTGAAGTTTGGATCCTCTGCTTCAGAGGGCAAAATGAATTTCACAGCTGCCTGAGGTGCTGCCCACACAGCTACCAGGCTGCTGCATCACTGCCGACTATATAGGATTATGGTAATGGGATTAACTAATAAGTAAATGAAGGTTTTGACTGACAACATCTAAAGCTAGCGTTTGTTTGTTTTTTGTATTCAGACTCACCGGTGTCATCCTCCTTAGAGCTGATGGAGCCAGTCGTGCTGCTTGTTCCATCTCCCTCCTCCTCCTCCTCCTCCTCCTCCTCGTCCTCTTCGTGAGCCTCTCCATTGGAACGCGGCCCGTGGTCAGGACTTGTTTCCTGACTGGCAAAAGCAGAGATGTGGGACTCGTCCTGGCTCACTGTGGATGTTTCGCTGCTCTCTGCGAAAGGCTCGGAGCTCTCTGAAGTTTCCTCCTCTTCCTGTTCACTTCTACTCTCCTTCTCCTCTTCTTTTATTTGTCTTGTCTGCGGTGCATCTACTTGGTCTTCCTCGTGCTGAGATGGAAGCTGTTCGTTCATTGGTTGAGAGTTAAATGGTGGGAGAAAAGAAATTTTGGGTTTCTTAGAGACTGCTGGAGGCTTCTGTTTGACAGGAGAGCTTTGGGAGCTCTGTTGGGGACTGGGCAACGAGTCCCGCCATTCGACGTTGGCTTTTCCATTTAAGAGGAAGTAACTTCCATTCATGACAGAGCTATCCGGTGTGTAATCTGTGATACTGCAGTCTAAAGACAACTCTTCTAAGAGCTGTGACACAGGTGATGGTGAGGAGTTATGTGGATCTTCTTCTGGAGAGTAGTTTGACAGGGGTAACACAATGGGATGCTCCAGGGAGTGACACTTCTCCAGAGTCTGGGGTTTTAGATCCTGAAGGAGGTCCACCCCCGTTTCCTGAGCTTTGGTGTGGTCTGGTTTGCCGTTAATCTCCTTTTCTGGCCGTTTAACAGAGCGGAGCTGAACACTCTGCAGCGCAAATGGGGTGATCAGGGGCTTAGATGACTTTGTGGGGCTGCTGGAAAGAGCTGGATTAGGAGCATCCTTCACTGCCTTCACAAAAGCTGGAGAGGAGGAAGGCGGGACAAAAGTAGGCAGTGGTGGAGGTGGTGGGGGCCCCAAGGAGGGGACAGGAGGAGGAGGAGGAGGAGGTGGAGGGGGAGGACTGAAGCTCCCATTGAAGGATGAACTGGGGTGGATTAACATTTCAGGGGATGGAGGAGGTGGGAATTCAGGAGAGGTGGAGCAAGCAGTGGGTGGGGACAGAGTTGGACCTTGTGGAGTAGTTGGTAATGGGGGAGCTGGCAGAGGAGTGCCCGCACTTGGCGGTAGAGGGGGAGGGAAGGGTGGAGGTGGGCTGAGAGGAGTGCTGGGAGCTGAGGAGGAGGAGAGGGGCAGGGGTGGAGGTGGTGGAGGAGGAGGTCCGGAGCTTTTAAGTGAGTCCGAGGTGTTAGAGGAAAGGGAGGTGGAAGAGGAGGAGATGGATACAGAGGAGAGGAGGGATGACTTCCTCTCGGGCACTTTAGGCTTGGGCCGGCTGCCCGAAGGAGACATGGACCTGATGAAGGAGGGCACCGGGGTGCCAGCTGTGGGGGTGTTGGACTGGCTGGAGTAGCCGCTGGATGGGGAGGTCAGTCTGTGCACCCTGTCTGGTGAGGAGGTGGACATTTTAGGCTTCACTGCCACAGCTCCCTCCTGGCCTGGAGCTCTTGGGGCCTGGCTGTGAATCTCACCTCCATTTTGTAGCTCACCTTGGTGAGCCCCGGCCGACATGTTATCTACGACGTGGACCGGAGGCGTCTGCGCCCTTTGGTCTCCGTGGTTACGAGGGTAGTCCATGTAGTAGCCCCAGGAATCGGCGTAGTCCGATCGCAAGCTGCTGGTCTCACTGTGAGCGGGCGTGACGTGACAAAGCGAGTACACGTTAGAGACACCGCCACAGTTGGCGTTGGCTGCTAGTGACGCCGCAGAGCTACCTGCACTGATGCTACTCTGACTGCGTGGCCGTAGCACCCAAGGGTCGTCGTAGTCGCTGCTCGGGCTGTGAGAGGGCGAAGAAGGTGAAGCCCCTTTTCCTTTCCCTCCTCTCAGGCCCATCTGCAGGCTCTGCTGCAAGCTGGCAATCAGAGTCTCATTGAGCATGGCTCCGTTTGGTTCGTTACCTCCGCTGATGGCGCTGACACCTCCAAGGGGCTTTTTCACACCAGACTTGCGCCTGAGAGAGTCTGTACGAGCTGGGGGCAGCGGAGGCTTCTTGGACTTGCGGAGGGAAATGCTGCGTGACAGGGAGCGATCACTGTACAAGCTTCCAGAGTCATCCTGATTGGCCATCTCACGACACTCGTACATGCTGTGCCTGGTGGCCCGTCCAGCTGCTGCACCGTGACTGCCATGGCTGCGAGAGCGCAGGCCTGAGTCCATGTGCATGGAAGTGTAGTATCCATCATTGTCTTGGGAATAGAGGGAGCTGGAGTCAGTAGTGGTCCTGGAGGAGATGTCCAGGCTGCTATACAGCTGGTTTATAGGAGTGGAGCAGCTGGAGGTCAGAGTGCGATGTGGAATCACTACGTTTTCTGGCGTATCGTAGATCCACTGCTCCTCTGGCAGACAAGATGGCGGCGTGGGAGCCAAGGTGCTGTGGCTGTGTACACTGCTGTCTGAGTGCCCTGACTCACTAGCAGGTGCTGCGACTACCAGACCACCGTCCTGTGGTGTATGAGTCGGGGTCGAAGTGGCCAAGGCTGGGCAGGTGGAGCTGTGGGCAAAGGCTGCTGGACTGGAGGTCAAGGGATCAGTGTTGGTGGAGGAAGCCAGACTGAGCGGCCGCGCTGTGGGGTAGGCAGAGACTGGAGAGTGGGAAAGTTGACTGGAGGTGTTGAGGGTAATGACCTCAGAGGAGCTAGATAGGGTGGCGTTGGGGATGAATGAGGTGGAATAGGCGGCGTGTGGTGAGACCACACACGCTGGACCACCACCCCAATCACTGGCCTGAGTCCCCCTCAACTCCTGAGACTTGGGCCTGGGAAGTGTGCCTGTCCTTGGAGCATTTCTCATGTGCACCGCTGTATCGTCAACCTGCAGCTTTCCGATCTGCCTCTGAGGTGTAGCTTGCTCCTCTGACTTAATCGGGGTGCTGCTATAGATGGGGTCAGTGCTGAGGGACACTCTGGCACCTTGTCGGGGCAGACTGTGAAAGCGGGAAGGATCTCCGTTAAAGTGATGCGGCAGCATCAAGACCCCAGAGCTGTCGCTACTCGAGATGGATATACTTCCTGTTGAGGAGGAAGCAGAAATGCCGGCCATTTGAGCAGCGATTCCTTGTCCTCTCTGAGCGCGAATTCTTCTCATGGACGGCGGTACAATCTTCACTTCTTCTGTCTGGCAGCCAGAGTCTCTGGTCTGTGAACGCCGGAGCGTTGAGTTGACGCTTCCAACTCTTCCCAAGGTGGAGTACTGTCCCGGGATGAACATGGAATGTGGCCGGAGCTCTCCGCCGTGTCCTTTTGCTGCTGTCACAGGAAGAAAGAAAATAACATAAACACATGATTCAAAATATCTGTTTTTCTCTTCTCTGTCCTCTTTATACTGTCTTCAACCACAATTCCTTCTGCTCTCCTGGCTGAACCGTCATATAAACTGTGGTCACAGGGAAGCTAATTAATTTGATTTTCTATAACCATGTCTCATGCGATAATAACTTCTGGTCTTCTTCATTAAGGAGGAAAGGATATGAGGGAAGACAGAGACTCCCTACTATGCTTCCCGTCTTAATCTGGCTCTGACTCTGTCTCATAGAAAAACAAATGGTCCGCTGGGGTCCAGAACAGGCAGCTGGTAATGTGTGAGGCAGCCAACAAACGGAAACACATACATGGACGCAAACATAAAATGTTGACATGTCATGCACTGCCATATAGGAGAGAACATACAAAATATGCAGACAGACATAGAGACAAGGACACACAGGAGCTGCAGACATGACAAAGACACACACACACCGAACATACCGGCTAGTACACAAACAATTTGAAGAATGAGTTGTAAAACGAGAGAGGACGGCTAGTGTGCCTCTCTCGCTGTGGTGGCTCTCCTGTTGATGCTCGTATCCCAAAACATACACACTCGCATGTCCTTTCTTCTCTCTGTCCCCCTTCCTCGCTCTCTCTCTCTCTCTCTAAACCACACATGCACTCTCTTCCTCCTTTGCTAAAAGCTGGAGTGACAGCTTGGCTGCTGCTGCTGCTGCTGCTGCTGCTGCGATAGATTAAGCTGCAGGTCTACTCTCGCAGGCAACTATAGTGCAAAGAGAGGAGGGGATGAAGCACTGGGACAATTACCCCGGCCCAGTAATCATGACATTCAGAGGCTGTCGTCAGCTGGGCACTAACCAGACTTTAAAGCTCTTTTCCTATCAACCTCGGTGATCTTATCACACAGAGAAATGACATTCTCCGTAAACGCTGCTGCCATTCAAAAGCTCAGAGATGTGTAAATAAACATCAACGATGCTGTGCCGAGTGTCAGCTTAATAATCTTTGAGCTCGCTTAACACCGAGCTCAGCTGAGTACGGTAGGGGACCTCTGGACCTTTATATTTGTTATTCAGACCTCGTCTTTTTGTAGGTACTGTGGATCATATATTCTGATATTGACAGAGCAAAAAAAGAGGATTGTGGGGCTTTTTAGGTGTCTGTGATCATCGTCACATAGTCAGTACATGTTGGTAAGTAAAACACATATAGGACACATGCTAAGATTATCAATACGGCACCAGGATTAAGACACAAACACACACACCCTCACAGAAAAGGACTGCAGAAGGTTGACTCTGAAGGATTATGACACAATACGTATTTAACAAAGCCTACACTACAGTACTGCTATGCGACATGAGGGCAAATGTTTCTAGAAAAGGGAAAAAAAAAAGAAATAATTAAAACCACAAAACTACTGAAAATGATTTCATGACTGGCTTCCTGTTGTGGATACAGTTAAAGAGGGTGGAGGAGAGCAAACGAGGACACTTTGGATGTAGAACTGAAACGGAAAGACTGAACGACTACAGGGCCTTGATCCAACACTGTGTCATTTTCTCTCCCTCGGTATGACTTAATCAGAACAATACTGGTGTACACAGTAAATGTACACAGTTAGTCTTGATAGAAACAGAGTAAGGTTATAGTAAAGAAGGAGGGATGCTTGTCCAGAGTGTTGGTACAGGTCTGTGGACAGTAGAGGGCAACTTATTGCCCCGCAGTGATCCATACCTAGCTCCTGGTTGAAGTTGTCAGGCAGCCCTGATATAGTCTTTCTGCGTTTGACCTTCTTGGGCCGGCGGGACACGGTGTCAGTGTTAATGAGGGAGCGCCGGATGCTCGCCTGTCGGTCAAACACTGCCCCTGGTAGCCGGGAGGGCGAGAGCAAGGCAGGCGGACACACAGGCAAATAGAAGTCGGTTAGTTGGAAGGAACAAACTCAACGACATGCAGAAAGTTTTTTTTGTTTGTTTGTTTGTTTTTTTACAACATGCAATAACAACAGGGCGAGAAACCTAAAGGATCAGTTCAACCAAATTAGGAAGACACATTGTTCTTCTCCCTCTAGTGGTATCAAATATTTAGGAGTTTAAAAAGATAATGATAATTCAACAAACAATCTTTATGTGGATCCATCAGATCTGTTTGATTGTGACATTTAACAGCTGATAGTTAGAAAAAAGGTATCAGTGTTCATTGGTGGATAAACTATGCAACCATGACACTTTTTCAGATTTTCTGAACAGCAGTTTTTTCGTTACTTATCAGCCGACATAATTCTTTTTTTGATGGGGCTTTTGATCCTTTATTTTGAAAGTAGCAGCTAAAGAAGGGAAGCGGGGACAGAGAGGGACATGCAGCAAAGTGCCACAGCCTTTGTACATGCGGCGCACACTCTACCAGGTGAGCTCAGTCAACATATTCGATGATGCAGATGTATCTGGAAAAAGGTAATATCATCCCATATAGACAAATTCTTCTGTCCAAGGTCTTCTCGAGCTCTGCGGGGTCACCTTACATTCACATCTAAACTTAAAGTATCTGTATTGGATTGTACCACTAAAGGAAAGAAAGAATGTTTTTCTGTCATTTGGGTGACTTGATCCTTCTTCAACCATCAGCCAAACTGCCTAAAAATTGACTAAATCTACCAGCTATTTTCACTCATTTATTAGCCAAGCTGATCAACAAGAGGCTGGAAAACTTTGCATCTTTGGCTGATGGTTCGTGTTTATTTCCAACCCTGAGTATAAGTAACTGCAGTGTAAACGTACAGTACATGTAAGATATGTGAGATGTATAGTGCATGCTCAAAAAACACATACATGCATATGACAGATATGAAGTGTAGCAGGCACACACACACACACACGCACACACACTCAGTCTTTCATTCTTCTCAATATCCTTCTCACTCTCTGTCCAGTTTCCCTGAAGGAAGAGCAATATCTCACTAGGAACTGCTTATTTCTACTATATGGCGAGCTGGTGACAGCCTGCAGGCGTTAGGGAAATAGAAATTGATATGAGGGCAGATAGTGTCGCTCACATTCCCCCGTGCGTCAGAATACTCTCTCATGTCTCTCTCTCTCTGTGTCCATGTGTGTGTGATTTACTCTGTCTTTCTCAGTAATCTAAAGTGGCAGGCGATGAAGTCAACAGTGATTTGTGTGGAGTGGGACCATATTCAGCACTCATTAGTGTATAAAAGTTGACAGCATCGCAGTTATACTGGTCTTGACAGCAGCAATATTCAGAAATTGATAACGGGCTGCCATTTTTGGAGTTTTTGTGCAAATTTCTGTCTGATATGAGTGAAACATGGCACCAGCTACAGTGTAATATCGTTATAATTAGAGCTGGTTAAAAGAGATGGCACATCTTAAGTATGTGTGTGGCTCGTGTGGTAGGTCACTGAAAAATGTGACATGCTAACAAGGGAGTTGCGTGGACACGTTTTGCTGTGTACCAGTGTTCATCTGTCAAACGCCCTGTGATCTGACATAAAGTCAGTGAGAAGCCTTGACCCTTTGGATAAGCTGTCAAACGATTTTCACACACAAACGCTCGTTCACACGCGCATAAAGGGAGGTGAAGGTCAGTCTCCGAGAAGCATGAAGGAAGGGGAGAGTATACACAGAGGTGCAGGAGGAGAGGCAGACATCCACGACTGACACATACAGTTTTTTTTTCTCTGCGGCTGACTGGATACAGTAATTGATTGCTCTTTATCCACTTAGCCGCAGAGGGTTGATTAAAGTAACAGTCTGACATTTTGCATTCTCTTTATGATGCTGCCTCACTGAAGATTAGATGAGAAGTCCGATAAAATCACAAGATGTGACACGTTAATATGACCATTATTAGCCACAGCAACATGGCTCTAGAGATAGTAATGACCACTTCCAAACTAAAATATCTGGACACGTGCCAAATATCTGTGGTCCTACTGACTTGGAAATCTCTTCACATTTCCTCTGCTGCCACCAGCAAGTGTTGATGGATTTGTTTGATCATTTGTTTGGTACAAACGCTCACACGAGTTATTTAATTTCAGCCTAAATTATAGTAATAACTTTTCATCTAGAGCTATCATCAATTTGTCCAATACTTTTGTTATGGCTGATGCTTTAACCACCATAAATCATGATATTCCCATCCCAGCGTCAGCTGTACTTTGTGTTAATTAGCAAATAACAGCATGCTAAGATGCAAGTCTTATACCTGCTAGCTAGTAAGGCTGTAAACTCTGAACCTGATATTGCTCTTCTCATCTAACTCAGTCAGAAATGTCAGAAAATTCCCTTAAGACAAACAAAACAAAGTGTGTGATTGGTGGTGAGAGGTTAATGTTACAGAATCGACACCGGGGATGAGTGAGACCAGATCAAACTCAAACTAGTTTGATTTTTCTACGTTGCTATTCAGAGGACCGGGACAGCTGTTTTCCACTACCATCACTGATGACGATTGGTCACTACACGCTAATGTTTGAGAGATGAACAAAATAGTTGGATGATTCCTGTTTCCAAGAGGTCATACCTGTGACGTTGATGGCAACTATGTCTGTGGGCACGGCCTTGGCTGTCTGCCTCATCTTCTCCTCTGGGGTGGGTAGGGGCGCACCCTTGTTCCATACCACCTGTCCGTCAACCTCGGACCCCTCCCCTCCTTCACCTTGGGGGGTCTGGGGCCTCATGGACAGCTGAGATTTGTTGTCTTCCGCCGATGAAGCTGTGGACTAGATGAGAAAGAGGAAGAATGGGTTAATGAGGAGTGAAGAGGGAATGGAAAGAGAGCAGAGACAGGAAAGGGAAGGTGAAAGAGGATAGGAAATGGGGCAGAGGGAGGAGAGAGATAATAGAAACAAGGATTGGAAAGAGAATAACAGCGACAGGTAATTGAGACGAGATGTGAGGAGGAAGTGAGTCGAATGAAGAGGGAAGGGAAAGGGAGAAAAGACAGGAAGAGGGGGCGACAGAGGTGAGAGAGATGAAATACAATGTGCTCTAATGAAAGGCAGTGAAAAACAAAGATTTTGTTCGAGCACAGAACTGATGGATTAAAAAAATGTCACGGTAAAATGTCAAGATAATGGTGAGTGTGAGCAGAATAATATAGAAGAGAACTTAATTGCCCAAAACTATAACAGGCAGATTGTATGGGACATACTGACACACACATACATACACTTTAGTATATTACATTGCTGTGACCTTTAGTAGCTTGTGGTGCTGTAAATATTTTTCACGATCAATCAAACCCAAATAAAAATACACACACACACACACACACATCCATCAGAGTAAACTGACAGAGCGGTTGGAGATGGCAGGATAAAAGCAAGAGAGCAGCAGCGAGGAGAAAGAGAGAGAATCCCTCATGCATTAAACTGTGTTCCCACACTAACAGTCCTCGGTCGTGAAGGGGGATTTACTGCAGAGGAGCAACAGACTGCTATTACTGCTGCATCCAGTCTTGAAAGGGAGCTGTTAGTCGACAGAAAATCATCAACTTCCAGTTGGCTGAGTGTTTTAAGTCAGTCAGTGTCCATCTGAGATTCTGAAATCGTTATTTCGAATAAAAAGGAATTGAGAGGGCGATGAACGCAAACGATCCCAAACTGTTCTGATAAAAGACAGAATAATTAGTCATTTCGAACGGGTTGAGAAAAAACAGCTGGTAAGAAATTGAAAATGTCTCAAGTGAAGGTTTCCAGAGTCTCCCAAATATATCCAACAATCATCTACTGCTCCATTACTGTTTATCCCAAACATGAGACTGGCCAGAAAAGATGGCTATTAGTGCTTTCATACATGCATGGATAAATGGAGGGAGGCATCAGAGGGGGTGGGGGGTCAGAGGATGTAAAGAAAGGATCTGAGCAGGAGTTTTGTTGTAAGCATGGCTTGTTATTTTGCATCACTGTGACTCAAACAGGAGCCCTGTTTCTCCTTTTGAGGCTGCTGTCAGGCAAGGTTAGGCTCACTGGCCTCAGGGCAACAGGAAGTGACGGATAAAGGGGACAAACAGCGGAAAATGGGAAGGGGGAAGGAAGGCACAGGAGGAGGAGGGGATTGGCTCAGGTTGAAGAGAGGGATGCAGAAAGTAGAAAAACAGATAACGAGAGATAGGAGTCGACAGTTTGGAAAAACAACAGAATGCTCTGAAGGTCAAGGGTCGAGGCAGGCATGAAACGAGTGGCTGCCCTCTCTGGGCTCAAGGGGACAAAAGAGACCCTGATAATAATAGAGAAAGACCCACTGACCCATTCTGAACCCCTCATATCACATGGAGAGGAGAGATATCAGGCTGTCAAACCATTTACACTTCACGTCACACTAATGGTCTGCCAGTCAAAAAGAGCATTAAATAATAGTTTTTTGTCTGCGTCTCTTTTCTTCAGCTCTGCTCCTCTCTCTCTCTCTCGGTCTCGTGTATCACCCAACTGAGATTATAGTGGTATGAGACAAACAACAGCCCCACCAAGTGTAGAAGAACGACAAGTATGATGGAAGAAAGGCCACCAAGGGTTTATTCACGCTATATATGTTGAGCTCTGCTGCCGAAAAATTGGGACAGGTCAGAAAATGAGATGAAAATAAACAGTTGAACATTTAATTCAACTCTTTCATAACTTATAATATACTGATATTATATCATACTGATATTATAACTTTATAGTAAAGTCAGTGTTAGCTTAGTGCTGGTTCCTACACCTTTAGGTCAGCAGTTCACAGCCTGTAGCGTATATGGTGTTTGAAGTTCTCGTCCCCTGTGTTGAATGTCATTAAAGAGTTAAAATGACTGAGAGCTGCTTCTTCTATCTTATTCCATGTTGCTTGCCACAATATAATATCTATAAATATATACAAAGTAGCGTCCGGTGCTGCACCCACCTGCTTCAATGCCCTTATACATGCATTTGTTACCACACGACTGTTGCGGTCCTCCAATGAATGACGCCTGGCTCTGCCACCCGTACGCTCAAGGCCATCCAGACTCTTCATATCTGTTGTTCCCCATTGGTGGAACGTCCTACCAGTTTCTACCAGATCAGGGGCATCCCTCTCTACCTTCAAAAGCCTCCCGAAGACCCAACTCTTCAGAGATTACCTCCTCTCCAACTCTACAAACAACTGGACATGCTACATCTATCCCCCTCTACATCTGGCACAGTACTTATTGCTGCACATGTAACAAAATGCAACAATATGTTTGTTTTTTTTCAGGTGATACACACAGGTGATCTTTTCATTAAATGGAAACTGGAGTAAAGACTTAAAGAAAGGTGTATGTTCATGTCTGACCACTAGATGGCAGCCTGACACTGTTTAAATCACTGGAGGTGAGCTTCTGTGCTGCTGAATCAGCACTGCTGTGCTCACCTGAACTTGTATATACACAAAATGTAGTGAGTGTCACACCTTTGGGAGTTTTTTGCGCAGTGTTTGTGCGTACATGTACCTTCTTATCATTGTCGTCATCCTCGTCGTCCTGCAGACTGCTGGTGGACTGTGAGGGGTCAGCAAAGGTTGGACCCTGAGAGTAGTACTGAGAGCTCCGGAAACCATCTTTCCTCAACTTGTCACATTCTGCAGGACGGACAGAAAAGACATGTTACACAGACACACAAAAACAAAAAAACTGTACTGATGTTTGTCAGTGTATCAGTGTCTTCTCGGTTGGATGCTGCTCACACCTCCTCCCGTCACCACCTGCTGCGATGGGAGTTGTGATGTACATGTGTGTGTGCCAATGTGTGATAAGAAGAGAGCTTACAAATGAGTGTGTGTGTGTGTAACCAGAGGAGGGGGTATCAGTTTCAGTCTGTCACACACAGATGGCAGAACTGTCCCTCTCCTCATCCTCCTCCTCCTCCTACCCCCCTGCCCCCTCCCTCCGCTCTCTAAGGGGGCATTTAGCACATCATCTCTCTCTTTCTCCCTGTGCACATATCTACTAATGCATCCTTTGTCTAGTCTTTTAATAGCTAATTATACTCGTGTAATTCTACTTTTACGGGCTCAGCTGCGCACACACACATGCTCACACACACACACACATATATAAGGATAAAGAAATCTAAACTGTGAGAACAAACCTTACATTTCTCATTAAATATGAAAAAATACAAACATTCCTGGCACATCAACTGACAAACGTGTTTGTTTTTTTTGTCTCTCTCTGTATATTATCCCTGTTCCATACACATGTAAAATCCTCCCTGGTCTTTTATCTTCAGTGGGTGATGCACCATCAAAATCTCTTTTGGTGAATAACACGTGTACCAAAGCACATGCACATCACTCCTCCTACCCTGGGACCTGAATGATGCTGCCTTTGATCCCTTTTCATGTGCCATCTATCTCCATAGCTAATTACAGCCGGTCTCTGTGGAGAGGCACACTGGTGCATGTTTAATACTGTCACTTAATGGATCCTAATGGGGCTGGCAAAGGTAGACAACAAGCTGATGTGGTAGCGGTGTGGAAGAGGGGATTTAGAAAGAAAACACACCGATGATGATGATGATGAGGAGGATGATGACGGGGTGCGGAGCGGTTAGGATGATTGGTGTGGCGTGATTGGGGACGGTTGATAAAAATAAATAAGCGTTGATGAGGCGAGTGCTGCTTGTTGCTAGGCAGAGCTGAAGGGAGGGGACCGGTACGTGGCGACGAGAGAAGACGAGCGTATAGACTGAAGGATATTGAGGGCAAAAATGTCCAAATCTGTATATTTAACAGTGGCAATTTAAATTTAGTAATAACCTAAGTGGTGTCATAAACATTTAGCGCTGCAGATATTCACCAAAATATGCACAAAAGATGGTCATTGAAGTAGCAGTGTAATGTAAGCTGTAATAAAGCAGAATTCTATCTTTAAATATTATTTAAGTGTCTAACACTTAGCAGTGACCTTTGTTGTGTTCGAGCTATAATAATGTTTTTGGACACAAATTGACGTGAACCGATGTGACACTTTTTAGTCTCCACCAACTCTTTGGGTGCTCAATGCTTCACAGTGTCACCAGCTAGCTGCTAATTGTCTGCTGTTTGGTGCTGAGCATGTAGTATACAGCAGGTGTTGAGGACTTTTTACAGTAGCCTAACCATGTCCAAAAAACACTATGAGAGCGGTGAGAGTAATGTTAGTTAACTTATCTGTCAGTACTGTATGCAAAGCTAATTATGATGAAAACAGGTGACAATTGTGAGGTTATAGAGATAAACTTTTTTTTATCTTCTGTCTGACCTGACAACTGACACATAATTGGGATATTATTGACAATAACTGTAACTGTTGCATAACCTCTCTGATATATTTGGACCTGTTGGCACGTTTACTATAATCTATCCTGCAAAAGCCTCACTGCTAAACACAAGCTGAACCCCGTGTGAGTGAAAGGAACAACAGAGTGGATGCATGTTGCCATCTGATTGCTTATTGATTCTTCTGCTTTGCAGAGCAGAAAGCAGGACTCGTGTACCTTGCTGTGCTTGTGCTGGTGGCACTCGATTTAGGGACCGGTTACACGTGCCCTTTCCTTTGGCACTAACATTGTCTCAACCATAGAAACAGTCCAACTGGGCCGCACACAGTGCATTACGACTCAGATCTATTACTTCAGCTAACACTGTTTTCCTTATGGCTGTGCTGTAATTAGGTGTGTAACATCCAGCCTCAAGAAGGAATTAAAGAGCTGATACACACATCAAGGCTCAAATGGACAGAACAGGTGCTCTCATTGGACACCTGTTGGCTTTCAGTTAAGCCCCCCTGGGGCTGGGTGGTGGTGACAAGATGATAGGACAGTGACAGGACGGAGGGGGTGGTTAGCTGAATGTATGCAGCCTCCCAGGTGGTGTTTGCTCACCAAGGAACATCAATATTGCAGGAAGTATTAGGCAGCAGCAACAGAAAAGGGGTCAAACAATGGGAAAGACAAAGAAAACCTACAGTGTGTGTGTGTGTGTGTGTGTGTGTATATCGAAGCAGGTGACTCATGTTTTACACACCGTAAGCATCAGGTTACAACCAGTTTATCTCTCATTCCCTTTAGCACTCCCTTATTTATCTGCTTGGCACACAAGGCCACCCCTAGCATGTAAACAACAAGCCTTTACTGTAACACATCCACCCACGTACACACACTCATGTACACACTAATAGTGTTTTCTCACACAGGCCTCTCAAACTATTATCTGAGAAATGGGTTGAAAATACAACTTTCTCAGGAACTCTCAGCGAAACAGGTGCCAGCGTTTACTGGTATTCCCACTTCCTGTTCAAGAGGAATGTTGTGGGAATATTAAACAGTTGTCACTGTGCTGTGACTCGACTCTCTGTGATTGTTTGTTTGACAACAAGGACGTGTCTGATTATACTGGACAAACGGGAAGAAGAGGATCTCACGCTGTTGTGTTGTTGGCTAAACTTTGGGCTGAACACAAAATGACAAGTTTGGACATTTTTTTAAAATGTTGTAGACAAACACAGCTGACCTTTACTTTGACGCCAAGACAAATGTGATGACGCCCTGCAACACTCCCAATGACGAGATTTGTCACTGTGTATCTTTCGGTTCACTTAGCTGATACGGATTAAGTGATTGGAGATATCTATGAGTATCACCGAGATATCACTTTGTCATTGGAACAGTAATTCCACTGACGCAATGAACGGGTCACTTAATGGTCATTGTCAATTTTCAAGCAAAAATAACAAAAAATCTTTTGGTTCCAGCTACTCAAATGTAAAGATTTTTGTTTGGTTTGTTTGACTGTAAATTAAATTAAAAACTTTTTTAGTATTTTAATATAGACCAAACAATTAATCTAGCTATTGATCAAGTAATCAGCTAAATAATCGTTAATGAGGATATATTGTCAGTTGCAGCACTAATATATCAACAACTACGCTTTTTTTTCTCTTTGTTTTGATCATTTTTATGTCTTAAGTTTTCATACTTTTTGGAATATAATATAATAATATTTTATTACCCAGTATCAAATTCTGTATACTAGCACTGGCCTCACTGGCTGTACCTGAGAATCACCAAATGACCTCATAACTCCTTATTTCAGCACAGAAAGAAACCATCAACGGCCAAAATATGATTAGTTCCCTCAACATTAAAGCATCTGTTAACTTTAATGTATATATATATATATATATATATATAAGCTGAAACAGTGCAAACACAAAGCAATCGCCTCCTCCACATGAGCATCAAATGACTCTTATAACCCTGTCTGTGTCTGTGATCATGGTGGATCCTATCAAACTCTTAAAACAGTCCAATTCCAATGATTCTCACCTCGCAGGGCGGTCTTGAGGTTGACTTTGGCCTGACGGTGGAGGTCTTCTACGCAGGGCGGCCTGCTGCCTGGTAGGAAGACGTTCTCCTGCTGGTGCCACGGAGCTGTGTAATGAACGGTCCACTTGCTCTCCTCATCCAGGTTAGACACCGCTGCAGAAACACACAGATCTTGAGTTATATTTTCAATTTTATTGACCCCAGTGGATCTCCTGAAGGATCATTTACTACATCATAGAATCATCATGGAAGAAAAGATAACCCGGACACAGTTAAAATATGTCAGACTTCTGTAAAAAAAGGGGGTGGTAAAAGTAAATGATGGACTACAAAATATCCTAGACTGGTTTGTTTATATTTGTTGGAGAAAAGGAAGAGGAAGGTGGTGCTTCGCGTCGAGGTGTCAGACTCCACACCAACAACATGACACGTAACTGAGACATCACACAGTAGGCCACACAAGTCAGAGGAGGGGGAGGACGGAAAGAGTTGGAGGGAAACACTAACCGGATGAAATATGGCTACTGAGAACATACAAAAGCTAAAATTTAAGCAAGCTAACTTCCTTAGAGAAACCCCTTTAGAGAAAATATACAACAAGACTGCACTCACTCAATATGTTTAACATCTAGCTACATCTCAAGATCATTTAAAAGCAGATAAACATACACAGCTGGCTAAGACATCCAACCATCTGTTCCTTTGTAAGACAGGGAAAACAACCCTTTTCCTTGATATGTGTTTGTAATTTTCTAGAGCACCTCTCTCAGTTTAAAACATTAACAGAACATTATGGCTTCTAATGAGGACGATCCAGGAGTTGAAACATTTGTAACTCCGAACACGAGACTAAGGTGTAGATATCAAGAACAACGAATGTGCACACTCAAAAGTTAGGCTTACCAAGCGAGCGAATCCAAGCCAAAGTTGGTGATCGTGGGTGTAGAACTACCTCCATCTATCTACAAGTTTGTAAGACTGCTATTTGTTTGTCCCTGTCCCGATCATCACAACATGTCCATCAGTCTGGGACTGAGGGAGTTGTCTGGAGGAATCAGGAGGAAGGGGACGGGTTAAAAGAGGGGCTGGGAGTGTGTTGACTGTTTTTTTTTTTAGTGCTTTTTCACAGGTGTTAATGGATGCATAGTGAGTGTGTATGTGTGTCGGGGGAGGACTGAAGACCTCCGAGGTATCGGGCGGGGCCCCATGACTGCAAATTGGCTGTTGGAGAAAGTGTGAGACGTTGTGTAACTGCTTTGATATAGAGATAACCTCTGATAAGCATCAGCTCTGTCCTTTTTAAAGCCCTTCTGTGACCAGTCCAACTTTGCTTACATGACCATAAGAGATTTTAATGAGTGCAGCAAAGATGAACACAGTTTTATGGATAAATTTTATAAGGGACAGTCGAGTGTGTTAAATCCTGCTGGTGACCAACGTCTCTCTCAGTCGTTAACTGTTGCTCCAGCAGAGGAGAGGGGTCATTGTGTTTATTCAGGTCCCCACACACTTCATTTACAAATCTAATTTTGCTGCCACATTCAAACCTACACGTGTGCTGCATGTGCAGTCATGTTAAAGTACAAATACCTAATTGACAGCAAGCCTGAGCCAGCAGTGCTTGTTTGCTTTAAGCTATAACAGCCATATGAGCAGGGTGTAACACCCAGGACACTGCATGCAGGAAATGATATAGAATATATTGCAGTCTCACATGAGTTAACCTCTTATAATCATGCAGATGTGGCAAGAAATGTAAACAAACACTATTTGCAAATGTTGCAAATTTGCAAATTTGACAAAAGGAGAAGGGGGTCAAAGTAAACACCCATGGTGACATGTATGAGGGTGTGTAATGGGTAAAAACTGCCAGACAGAGCGTATATGTAAACAGAGTGTCACTGTGATTGTTTACCAGTGTCGTTACACATGCTGTTTGAGCTGGTCCGAATAATCAATCGAATAAATCACGAGGCAAAACTCTGTAGACCACAAGTCTGGACCGCAGAGTTGCATGAGACCAAAATGCCGACACACACTCACACGCAGCTCAGTGGAAACTTTAAGTGTGAAGGTTAGAAAAACAGGTTGGTAGTTTGTCTGGATCAGACGTTGCCACCCAGTCGAAAATAACTCACAATGTGCCTATGAGCAAGGCAGTGACGCCCCAGCTATGTATGAAAACATCCTTAAACCAGCTTGCAGAGATAAATAAGGGTTGAACATGCCTGTTTTTCAAATATCTTGCCGTCCCACACCCATTCAGCACAGGTAGCCCTCCCCCACTCTCCTCTCTGACCATGGGGTTTGAATAGACCTCGGCCAGGCTATAGGAGACCAAGGACATGGGGACTATGGACACAAAGCCTGTATTGTCCCTCTGCATCAGTCTCCACATCAGGCTTTTCAGTACCACAATACCCCCTGGTCCCTCACACACACACACACACACACACACACACAGTCTTGCACACACACCGGACTGTGGCGCGAAAGTCTTTCAGAAGTCTACTAATCCCTCTGTCCATTGACATCCCTGCTCTCCCTGCACACATTAACCAACACAGACTGACTGAGTGTAAACAGGCTACTGAAAACTCTGAAAGACTCAAACAGGCCACAAGGTGCAAAAATGCCAAGGCTGCTGCATGCAGTAATCCCGGGGAAAGTGCACCTGCATGCACACACACACACACAACAGACTTAATAGCTGTTATGATCAATAACAGTGATCAAATTGTATTGGCGATATATCGGTGTTAATCCTCAACTAGGTCCCCAATCATCCACCAGCCAATAGAGCATTGACTTTCATGCATAATACGACTTCCTGTGTTTCACAGAGGTCAGCATAGGCGTGGGTCAGGTCCATTTTTGCGATATAACAAAGTTATTTACAAAATAAAGTGTAAAATCATGTTAGTTAATAGTTATTTCATGGTAATCGGTAATTATATTAACCGAACAGCCTTCTGAGTAGTAGTTTTTAAACTTATAAGTTAAGTGAATTTGTAATTCTACTTCTTTCTATGTCTAAAAAGTTTGTGTACTCCCGATATTACGAAAAAGGTGAAGATATGAGTACTGCTCAGTGTGGACCTCTTGATCCTCTGGACTGCTAAGAGCAAAGTGCAAGCACGTGTAAGATGTTAAGTTAAGATGTGAGAAGTACAAAAAAAAAAAAAAACACTGAGGTAATGATTAATAATTTCACCTCAGTCTTTACTGCCACACACACACATGCACACTATTAATACACCTGAGATTAGAGTCAACACAAGCTGCTTGCCCTGCATCAACCAGGTCTTTGTTAAACATCCTCACGTGCTTAATACAGAGCCACTGAAAAAATAAATAACAGCCTTGGATCATTAACTAATCCTCCTAACCGTAATCTACTGTACATGCATGGCACACAAGCCACTATGTTTTCCAGATGAAACATTTGAAAGTAAATACACATTTAAAAAAAAAAAAAAAAAAAGTTCAAAATTGTTTCAAGAAGAAAGAACAAAGTGCAACAATTTTCTAATAGAGGAGCAGTAATTTTAAGTGTTTCCAGCTGCCACCTTTACAAACACTGTCGGGTCATTTAGTGCTAATAGTTGTCGACTCTAAAGTCTTGACTCGGTGGTTACCTGGTAACAGGGTGCAACAGAGGGTTGTCTCTGGGCTCAGCAGCAGTGAAGCTACATGCCCACAGGAAACCATGAGGTGTAAATAAAAAAAAACACCATTACAACTGGAATGTGTCCACTTTTGATACAGAAAAGCTTGAATCAAACTATTTAAAATGGATATTTAAATGAGCTCAAACAAAAATACTCATACATAAATACAATTACTGTCAAACTGATGCGAAATTAACTGCTGTTCGTTCGATCCAGTCTCCACGTAAAGTCCAAACTACTTGTACGACACATAAATGATCAATATAATAAAAGGAAACACATCTTACCCTTCCTTTTGAAGTATTTAATCACAGATTTTAACGAGGTCCCGATAAACACCATTATTCCGATTGAGTGTGTCTCTCTCTTTTAAAAAAAAAAGTGCTGTCGTAAGGTGCAAAAAAAAAAACTCCCCAAATCCTGGTGATACAAGAGAGAGAGAGAAGACGGGACGAAGGACTGCTGGTTGGCGTCCGTTCTCCTCCACTCACATTCTCGCTGTGCGACAGCTTAGCTAAGAGTGTGTGTGAGCGTCTGCTATGCTGACAATGAGCCACTACCCCTATCTCCCTCTCTAAACACACACACACAGTCCACCACTCCCCTTCACCACCACCACCACCACTCCTCCTCCTCCTCCCTCAGGCAGTCCAGTCCTCGGAGACACACACACACACACTCAGCAGGAGGGGTGTAGGACCGGCCCCTCTGTTCCTCTGTGCTTTGGTTACCAAGGAGTTCTGGCTGCCTCTCCCTTTATTTCTCATCATCAGTCGTTCTCTCGCACGTTTTTTTTTTCCTCCCTCTACACTTTCTTTCCTCTGTTCTCTGCAGGACTCGGAACATAGCTGAAAGTTAAACATGCTTTATTAGAACAAACAGGGCACACCGTGAAGGATGATTCTCATTTCTTTTCTCTCTCAAAGTAATCAGTGCGTTTGCAGGTTTTCACCGCCACGACAGGCTCATCTGGGGAATATTTATGCATCTAATTAAACTATCAGGCACCCCTACATCCTTTAAAAAAACATGTTGAGCTTTTCAAGAGGTATTCTCAGGAGGATGCAGATTCCACCTGCATGCTAAGTGTCATGCAAACAGGAAATACTGTTAGATAGCGCTGACATTTATCTCGTTTGATCTCATTTTGTACCATTTTACGGCTTGTAAAACAACATGAAACCATTACTGGAACAGCGTACACACTTTCTATCCTGGTTTCCAGCAATCAAAGGTGTCTAAAACCAGAAAACAATTAAAATTGTGCTTATTTTTTCTACATAAATCTCATTTTTTTCTTCTATCTGGATGTTTTCTATCAACCCCTCTTCCTCTGTCTGATCACTCTCAGCCTGCTGTGTCCGCACATGGCCACTGAATCTGTGCCACATGAATATAGATCTCATACAATCCTCCCATTGTCCAATCGGCTCACAATCTATCACAAACACACATACACTCTGGCAACCACCCATTCAAACCCATGCAAACGTGCACCTACACACACACACATACACACACACCCCCAGGAGGGCAGGGCCGCCCCTCCTTCCACAACCGTATTTCTTTTCAGCGCAAATGGTTGATGAGGGGAGGGAGGGGGTGTGTGATGGGGAAGGAGGGAGGGAGGGAGGGAGTGGGCTGCAACAAGAGCTTGAATGGGACTGCAAATGATCCCTGAATTTGTGGGTAAAAAGGTTTCCCCTCTCATCTCTCCCTCTCCTCTGGTCATCTGAACCTTTCAGCCCGACTCTGAAGTGCATTTGGATTTGTCGGTGTATATATTTGTTTGCTAACATCAGTCTATTTGGGGACGTTCTTGTCTTTATGTTATGTTAGTTTTAAAGCTGTAAACATGGGTAATATATCTTTGCACGTCAGATTCATCTTGAGACTTCAACCTGTCACTCGAAAAGTTCATGTACAATCCACGTTAACACTCAAGTCTGCCTCAGGCTGAAATCTACGGTTGAAACGGTTTCAAGTCAACACTATAAAGCCACAACAATTCTACAATAATAACCTGAACATAAACTAATGAGAGCCATGACTCTGCAGTAGTGTTTGAGTAGTCTTTCATATCCAAGCTGAGCAGTGGACTTTAAACTGAAACAATTAACCAATTAATCAATAATATATCTGCATAAAATTAGTAATTTATCAAACAAATATAGCAAATATATACTGGTTTCTGGTACTAAAATGTAAATATGTGCTGCGTTTCCCGGTATTGTAAATGTATTATATATTTAATTTTTGGACTTTTTATTGAACAAATAAGCAATATGAAATCAAGAAATTGTGAGGGTCACTACTTTTTTCTATTTTCTGACATTCTCTTGATAAATTACAAACAATTATCAACAGATTAACCAAAAATAATCATTAGTTGAAGAAGCAGTCTGACAGTGAACACAGGATTATCCACATGTTCTGTCAGTAGCCTCTGTTTGGCTTGTATCTCTACTGTTTGGCACGCGTACAGTATTAGGATCATTTATGCAGACGCGAGTCCAAGCAGCATCACTCATTAAAAAGCCTATTGTTCTCTGCACAGTGTCAACGCACACGCACGTACACACACGTACGCACACATGCACACAGTGTGACAGACAGGTCAACAACTCTATCCGCTGAAGGAGGGCGTCTAATCTAGGCCAGCTCCAGGATTAGGGCTATCTAACCATTCAGCCATACGTCCATACATCCTTCCGCTCAATCCCAGCGAAGAATGGACTCCCCCCACCACCACCGTATACCCCGACCCAAACAATATCAATCTTTCATCTGTTCATACTCTAAGCAGCATATGAAGGAAGCTTGCAGACTAAGTGGATGAAGCTTGGACCTCAGAGGAAGAGCTTATTTTGCACGACAAACAGGAATCAGGGATTATTGTGAACATGATTAATAAGCAGTCCTAGTTATATTAGCCCGAGGTTATGCAATTAATAAATCTTGATCACCTAAGCTGAGGCAATATTAGCGTTTTCTTAACTCTTTACAACCTAAAATTACATTCTAGGACTGCAATTAATGCTTATTCTCATCCATTTTTAAAAATCCCTGTCACGAATTTCCATATAGGCGACGTCTTATTTGGTCTAAAACCAAAAGATATTCAATTTTCTTTCACAAAAAAAAGCAGATTTTTACTTGAAAAATGTCTTAAATGATACAAATTAACAAGAACTGTCGCAGCTCTAAATAATTCAGAGATATTCATGACGTTAACCGTGTGCAAATTATATTCTTTTATCCCTCTTTGAGGTAAGTACAGCTGGTGTAAATTGTGTGGGTTTGTAGCCATTTTATTATTTAGATTGGTGATTAAACCAATGACATTGCCAAGCAATTGTCAGCATTCGAACAAAATCTCAACACGTTCATTAGTATCAAGGCCTGCGGTAAGACAGATCATCTGGTTTTGATAAAGAACCAGCAGCGTGTACACGTGAAAAGGTGGTGACCTTCGGAAGAAAAAGGAGAAACTAGACGGGTGATGTGAATAATTAACAAGTCTTGGTTGCGCCATACGTTATTAAGACTCAAGGGTGAATGTGGCAGAGTGATAATAAAGGAACGAGATTGATGAGAGGCTCCTGCTCTTCCTCCTGTCACTGCTCCTCCTTTCTTCATCTTCGCCTTCCAGTTTTCACACCTCATTTGGATCTCCACGTTAACCTGGCAGAGGGAATTAGCTCCACAAACTCTCTCACATTCTCAGACTGATTTAACTACAATTCCCCGCAGCACTAGTTATCAATCCTCAAATCACACACATCTCCCTCGCGTTCAATATCATAGTCTATCAAACATCCGGTCAAATTCCCAGAGTGCCTGAACCTGGCTTTTAAACACACACACACACACACAGATTCACACCCCTCTCTCTTCTTCTGGCAGGTCTCAGCTTTCATTTTTCTAATTGGACTTAAGAAAAGAGAGATAAGCTGATCGCCTCTCTAACTCGACCTGATCCACATTTTCTTCCTCTTCTTCTCCTCTCTTTCTTTCAGACATGAACGCTTGCATGGCTGCTAATGTAATCTAGCCTGCATTGATTTTACCCCTCCCATCTCTTTCTTTTTCTGCATTCTCTTGTTCAGACTCTGACCTTGCACACCTTCCCCTTAACAGGTAGAAAACCTGGTGGAGATAAGCAGGAGAATACGAGGGGGAGGAAAACAGGGAAAAGTATTTGTTTCATACATGAACACGCAAAAAAACTTGGTTTGAATCCGTGAACTTAGATTTAGTGAACAAAAAAATCTTCTTTTTTTTTAACAGTGAACGAGAATGAATGAATAAATGAATGAATGAATGGGATGCCTGCTCAAACAGGAAACGTGCCTTGAAAATGAAAACTGAATAAATAAATACACTCCATCATATTTCTCTTTCATCTGCCCCTTCTCTCCTTTTCTGTGAATGAAAATCTATAATTTATAACATGCAGAGCGACATACTCGCTCTCTCATCCGTTCCCCCCTTTCTTTCATCACTACATGTCTGTGAATGAAAGCTCAGCACCGGGGGTCAATGGGAACCAGATCGCTTTGGTCTTCCCTGAGATGTAGAGTAAGGCATGAATAATCTATAAGGAAAGAGTGAGGGAAGGGAGGCAGACTTTACAGTATATACAGTTTCTACAGAGCCTGCCTAATAAAAACAGCGTTATCATGATGGTGATAAACCGTGATGACAGTTCAGGTGAATGCAGCGCTCATTAAAAGGCAGTTAAACTTCAAACTCACTCCTGAATAAACACAACTCTCTCTCTCAAACATAAGATACACTGCACAAACAGACACTGAAACCAAGGTGACAGAGAGGCTGGGCTGTGTAAACAAGCTGTGATAACTGTTCTTCCGGCACTAATGATTTTAGCACAGGGTAAAGTTCCCGCGCATCACAAACACATAAAGCTCCGGCACTTTCTGAATGACCTTTCTCTGACACCAAACTCTCGCCGTCTCCCTCTCAGCCCTCCTGTCTGTCTGTCTCTCTCTCTCTGTTCAGCAGACAGAGGTTTCTGGGTAATGCCAGTCTTTCTTCCTCCCCCCCAACCCCTTCTGGTGTTTCCGTCTGACCTACTCTATTGAAGCAGCTGGGATTCCATCACACACAGCCTATACATTCACACACACTCTGTCACATCCCATAGCTGCCCTCAATTAGTGACTGTGTGCACATAAACATTAAGACAGAAACACAGATACATAACGACCTCGAGACACACAGATAAACCAACAACGCTTTCTTTATTCTACGAGTCAGTTCAACCGACTGTCGTCAATGCAGACAGCAAACTCCTGTGTGTTCACCAGAAAGTCAATGGCCACTACAAGGCTTTTTGTTTTTTGGTGGTCTCGAATGGGCCCCATCGGCAGCGTATTTGCATGATTGCATGCAGAATACGGCGGAGGTTACAGAGGGCAGATTCAAGGGGACAAATGTATGACAAAAAGCTACGGTAGTGGCTCACAACTTGGTTCAGTGAAAGGTTTTTCTGTGTGTGTGTGTGTGTGTGTGTGTGTGGTACAATCCAGTCACAGTTCACTGTGTGTGTCTGTGTGTGCATTTTACACCAAAATGGAAAAAGGGATTTTATTTCAATTCAATGTTAGCAATGAAAACCGCTGCATTTTGTGAGTGTGTCTGTGTGTACGCTGGGTTATTCTTCTCAATGAAAGGCTAGCGGGGGCCCCTCCCTCTATAGGCTGCTGCTGCTTCTTTGTGATCCATGAGAAAACCCTTCAAGTCCTGGGTGACACCCCACAAACTACGCCCTGGGCATGCACACACACCGTCACTAACATGATCAACCTCTGATCCTTGTGTGTGTTTTCGTGTTTCACAAGCATATGTATGTGCATATCCCATCACTGATGTGGTGACACACGTATATTTGCTGTTTTATGTTCTAGTTGTTCTTCACACGGCGTGACTTGTGTGTGAACCAGAGAAATGTCTTTGAAAAGGGAAGCACAATACAAATGTGGGGAGAAAAAATGGAGATGGTATCAAAAGCAAAACTTTGCACAAAGACTTTGCTTCCAGTCTTTTTCTTTGTGTCTTTTTTTTTTTTTTCAAAGTTTGCATTCAAAAAATGTTGAAAGATTCTTTGATGTGGCAGAGGGAGGGCCATTTTGCTGAGTGGCGATGCGAGGCAGGATAGAAAAGGCAGCGTTTAAACGAACAAAAGAGAGGGAGAGAGAGGAGATAAAGGCAGCTGGGAGAGAAAAGTCTGGGGTGGAGGGCAGGAGAACAGATGAAGCGAGGAGAGAGATAGCCTAGATGGAGTGTGAGTGCAAAACATCCATAGGTAGACACTCAATAAAAACAGATATTATCCACACAAACATACACAAAGGCCCAGCAGGCTTGGCCGTCATGCCTAATTTTCTCTCCCCTGGCGTCTGACCCGGTTGCTCCCTACCGACCCCTTTTGAAATTCAAGCCAGGATGAAAGAGAAAGACAGACAGAGAGAACAGATAGTGGATATATGTACCTCTGTTTGAGAACGAGGAGTCGAAGCTGTGCTGAAAACATTGTTGTGCATGACTTTGTACCTCAGCATGGCTAAGAAAAGCCTTAAAACAAAGACAAGGTAAACTAATAGTTAAAACAGCTGGAAGCGCACCAACTGACAAGGAGGCGTGCAACCCTTAAATAAGTCCTTCCTCATTCATTCACTGAACAAGCAAAGTTTTACAGCCCAATGTCAGCTTCTGAAAATAAAAGGGAGGTTACTCTTAAAATGTAAATGCCCCTGAACTGGGTGTTGAAACGCTGTTATTTTACGAGCGGGCTGATTTGTACGTCTGAGTTTTTGGTGCCTTCAAGAGAGGGTGGCAGTTTTGTTGCTAACTTGACGCATTTTATGTCCCCGTCACGATGGATTTGTAGCTAACCGTCCATTTCCCTCCGGCAACGGAGCTTTAAATCGAATGCAATTTAACCTCACTGGTCTGTCACCGCCACCCCCTGAAGTTGGCAACACAATAAGAACCTGAAACAGGACCCTGCTGGAATCAGCAAAGTTTATAAGTTGGCAGGACGACAGCGCATGTTTTCCAGGTATTTGAAAAGGGCGTTTTGACAGAATTTTGAAACAATTTTCAATTTTGTGTTGTGTCGCAGCTGAACAGCATTGTGGCTGGACAGCAGACAGGTAAGTCATTCAGTGTTGACATTGGCTATAAATCAATTCAGCAGTTTTCTTAGCATTCATTTTTCAATTATTCAACAAAGCCACTCCTGTTCTGACTATGTAGGTGTAACACATGTCTGACATGCTATCATATAATAATTTCCCAGTGGAAAGCTCCATCCAGCCACTGCTAGTGTAACATAAAGACGGACCCCTGGTAGCCCTGAGACTACATTAGATGCCATTACCATCCAGCCAAACTGTCTCAGCTCATATTGACTCCTGGCCCTTCTCGCCCTCTAGTAAACCCTCTGAGGACCCGACACATCAATAACCACAAGGCCTAAGTGTGTTTGTGTGTCTCTCTGTGCATTCAGATGGCTTACAGCAGGCTGACATCACTCTGTATGTACATGTTATTGTTCATGTGTGAATGTGTGCCTGCAGCTTCTTCTACAGTCTACTACATTTAGACAACAGACCTAATCACACATTACAGTCTATACCTTAAAGGAGGTCTAGCTCACTGCACCCCTGTGTGTTTCTGCTATTGACACACACACACACACTCGTGCACATATAGGTTATAAGACAATAAACGTGCATGTGCCTATAGTAGATATGCTTACAAGCATGTAATCGCACACAGCTTATTATGCACATACACCATCCACATGGGGATGCCAGCACATGTTGGCTGACACACTGATTTTCTGACCTACATTTCAACACCACGGCTGTTGGCTCTTCTCTCCTAAGGGCCTCAGTGTGTGTGTGTGTGTGTGTGTGTGGATGGTTTTCCTCCCTCCTATATTTGAATCATAGTAGCACACAATAATTAATCCAATTTTGTAATTAACTTCACACATACGACACACTATAGAGTGCTAACCTTGGGGTTGTCCACTGTATCCACTTTGAGTGTGTGTGTTTCTGCAGATTTTCAAGCCCCACACATAAACTGGCTTAATTAAAAGTGTGGCTGTGAATAATGTCCACACTGGGATATCAATAGGTAGCAGCTGGAATATTACTTTATTTGCTTTTACAGTATGATTCATTAGCACCAATATTTCACACTGAAGGCACTTAGCTGACACTCCAATCAAGAGTGATTTACCAACAAACCAACAGCACAAGTTTAATTTCCAATCACCTGCAAAACACATCAGCCGGGTGAAAAAAAAACTGAAAGCAGAGGTGATAAATGTTCCTTATTTTATGCTTCTTGACTTGAGTATACAGAATAATATTCTAACTTGAGTATACAGCGGCGTGTCACTTCTGCTTACGGTGACCCTCGTGTTCAGCTCATGCTGAGGACGAGCGGGTCTTGTCTGATTTAGACACAGAGGCACAGAGGCAGACCGAGCTAATTTAGGTTAAGTGCCTCCGGTAGCTCAAGGGCACAAAGCAACAAGCCACCTGGGGCGAGCCTGCATCACAGCGAGGAAAGCCGAATGTGTGTGTGTGTGAGTGCCGACACACTGATACCAATGGGAAGTGGGTTAAAGCCACATGAACTACAATGTGTGCGTATATGTTTATCTACAGTTCATCCACCACTGGAGAAAAATTGACACTATGCCGTTTGACCCATTTCCCACATTGTACCTCGCTTCTAATTAGTAACAGTAGGTCATGTGGGGAGGAGGGTGCAACACCAAAGCATCCAATCCAAAACCAGAAATTAAACCAATTGACCAATGACCACAAATATAGGAAGTGAACAAGACAATCAGCCTCGAGGTAGGGGCACAAATCGGATTTGAATTTGGATGAAAATTCTGGTGGCTGGCATTGATTACTGTTATTAATTAACCAATAGATTTACACTGCATGGCTGGCTCTGTTCATCAGGCCTGTAACATTGATCCAGTTTATAACTCCTCTCTGGTAGCTGGTTTGTTTGGGAGTGTTCACTAAAATGAAGTGAACTACATCCTCAACAACACACAACACTCGAATGACTTAGAAAAAGTAGCCTTGTATAGGAATTTTGTGGAATCATAGAGATTATACTAATAATTAAATTTAAACAAATCTGCTCCTACTCATAAACCGTTGGTAGTCATCACGTGAAATCATGCAATTTGCTGAATCCGGTTTGTGACACTCGTACGAGGAAGTACATTTATTTTTCAAGCCCACATGGACTTCACACAGAACAAACAAAGGCAATAAACAATTCTAGGAGCAAAAGAACAAGTAATAAACCATGCAGGCCAAACAAACAGTAAGTAAAGCCAAACGTCATATATTATATTATCTTGGCAGACTAACCATTTCCACCTAATCATAAATTCTCGATGCCACTGACCCATTGTTTACAAGACTGACACAAAGAACAGTAAAACAGTATATCATCATTCTGATGTGATATACTGATACAGAGCTCAGTGTCCAGATCAAAACTAGAACTGTTTCGTGTTTATCGTTATCGTCAGAATTACTACACATAAATATCACATTGTAGTAATGCAGCCATGCCACACTTGTAATCCCAGATGGGGTTAAAGATGTCTCAGGACAGGCTTATGATGTGGCTCGGTATCATGTAAAAAACACACACATATGTACGCACACATCTGGCCTATCAAACAGGGATTCAAGTAAGTGTGTGTATGTGCGCGCGCACACATGCATGTGCTAAGCCTGGCTTCTTCCATTGATAATCCTGTGTTGAGACCTCGTCTGGGAAAAAAAGCAGGACCCCCAAAATCTACCCAACCCCTCCCCTTGCTGTTTCCTCCTCCTCCCCCTTCCTTCTTTAATAAACCACCCCCTCCCTCTCCTCGTCTATCTCCCCGTGCCTCCCCCAGCTAAGCAATAATGAAGGGATGGAGGCCTTAATAGAGAGAGCAGACCTCTCTTGGATGCAGCGAGCGTGCCCTCCTAATGGGCCCCGGGGGAAACTAGACTAGCTCCCTGATCAAATACACCCCAAATTTAAGACCGCCATTACTCCAAATTAAATTCCTCATGTGTCTCTTTCTGGGGTGTGTACATGAATGTGTTCTGTCTGATGGGCAATTAATCCACGGAAAGTAATTATATTTAGTAATTACCATAATCTGATCAGGTTTGTCTCACACACTAAAGTGTTTTTATGTGTGCTCTAAATTTCTATATTGGCTAAAATTGATGATTCGCGGGTGATGAACTTTGAAACGAAAGACTAAAAGCAGTGAAGTGTCATTTTACTGAATGAGTCCTTCTGCTTGTCTGTATTATAACGCCACCCTGTGGTGAAAAGGAGCAACAACTACACAAGTGTAATTGTGTGATCTTCCAGTGTCATCCTGGTTAGGAGGTTAACAACAGTCTGGGAATGTAGCTTCTGCTATAAACAAACAAAATTAGAATAAAACTGTCACGAGGCTGTTTGCCACTGTGGTTTTTTTCAAACAGAGAAAATGACTGTAGCTTCCCTTTCTCTGCAAATTTTCTTCCTTTTTTTTGTCTTTAACCGTAATCCATCGACGCATGTGGAGTGGAAAGTCCTCCAAAAAGAGACGTTGCCATGGCGAGGACAACTCATTAACGAGACAGATTTAAAGAGGCTCTTAAAATCACTTTCTCCCCCCCCCTCCTTCCCTCACTCACTCCTCTCTTCTTTTACAATCAGCCTCTATGGGGGAACATGAGCTTTTCAAAGGCTTGGCTTTGCTTTGCTGAGGCTTAATGGAACCTCCAGCTGATTGGGACATAAAGGAGCCTGGAGCTGAGGAGAAGGCAGGAAGAGGGACACTGGGGCTGGGGTACATGGTTGAGTAGTGAGGGGGTCTGTGGTTGATGAGAGTTGGAGAGATAAAAGATGAGACGGATTAGATGATGTCAGTAAGAGTAACAGACAGTGCACTGCAGTGGCAGCTTGTAAAGCTATGACTGGACACAATAAACAACTTGAAATATTCTTATTTCTTTGAAATGATCAAATAAATAGGCACACTACTGTTCACTGTGCATCAAAAAATGTAAACATTTATCAATGTGTTGTTGTTGCTGATTATTTTTCAGATTGTCAAATTTATAGAATTTACTGTAATTTACTGTAAAACAGAGAGAAGCAGCATTTCCACATTTGAGATTGAGATTGATTACTCAATTAACAAAATAATTATTGCTTATTTTCTCTAGTTTGACTAATGATTTCCTCTGTAATCCCTCTGGTTTACTGTAATAAATGAAAGCTACCTTTTCTTTGAGAAGTTTAGAGGTAATTTTCCTTGGTTTAAATGTTCTTTTTGTGAACCATACAGTCGAAGGCAGGAATATACCCATGCGTGCAGACAGAGAGCAGACTGGTCAGTAGGGCAAACAGGGCCAGAGACCTCAGAGGACCAGACTTGAAGCAGCATGAGGTGGAAAAAAGCTCCTTCTAATAGCAGCGCTCATTAAAGAAATGAGCTGTGACTGAGGTTGGCACAGCCACCGAGTGCTTAAACGCACTTATCCTGCACTACGGCACAATTAGATTTTTCAATTACTAACAACAAGACCAGTGTTGAACTGACTGGCGTTAAAGAAGAGGGCAAAGGCTATTGCTGGAGCAAACACGGGCCAGATTAAGACTTGAAATCGCATTTGTTTTCTTCATTATGGGAGTGTTGAGACAAACCCGTTCATTGTGGAATAGTTTTTCCACTGCAGAAGAGTTTAATTATGACTTCTTCTTTTGTACACTGGACAAATACACTGCTTTTTGTCTGTGTGCATGAAAACAGTTGTTTATCACAGAGAAGAATACAAGAAAGCACACACACAGCCTATTAACTGATTGCACTGAACCAAAAAGGTGACACCTCACCTCAATAATTATACACACAAATATACCTTTATGCCTCTTACATGCCGTACATACATGCAAACCATGAGCTGCTGTGCTTATTTTGACTCCACAGTGTTACCTGCGATCTTTTCTTCACAAGAGGAGCAACCAGGAACCAAAAAGACCCACTTAGTTAAAGATCTGCACATGGCATCTAATCAAAGAGCTTTCTTCATCTTGTTCTTCCAGAATCTGGGTGCCATATAGTGCAATACACTGACCCGGCCTCCAGGAGGCTCCCTTTGTCAGCAGGAAGCAGGGGTAGAACAACGCACTGAACATACAGCCGTAAATGTTGAGTTCATTAGGTTCATTAAGTTCACTGACAGAAATAAAGACACAAAGAAAAAACAAGAGGAAATATACCCTGAAAGAAAACAGAAGCACATTTCTTGGTATGTTATTATTAAACCCTCCCTTGTGTTTGACACATTTGGTCAATGGGAAGATAAATGTCTCTGTAGATTCAAGTGATTGTCTGGCTGTTACATCCTGATGTCATAATCAAGCCATTAAGTAAAACTCAATTGTACACACATGGGGCTGTGGGGGTTCCTTACACCTGATCCCTCCTGAAATTAACACTGTTCACTCTGACTCACTCTTCTCCTCCAGTCACCCTAATTAAAAGCCAGCTGACGCCAGAGGCACATTATTAATCTGACCAGATTACCTATCAAAACAATTTGTCAATCAAACCACACACACACACACACACACACACACACACACACACACACACACACACACACACACACACACACACACACCAAAAAACAAAACCCTGGAAAATCCAAACACGAGCTAGCTTCAGTCCAGCTTCTAAACTAAATGACAAAATTCCACCTGGTTATTAAAAAGCCTTCGGGTGTTTACCATATTTTGATTACATTTGACAAATTACATTATATATTATGGGGCATAAGGACATTTTGGACATATGGCTTATTAAAATCTTATTATATAAACTTAATTTACACAAAATGCTTCAAGCAAAATGCATTCTGAGCTTCAAAAAAGCAGGCAAGTAGCGCTGTCAGGTGTGCTTTTGTTCCTGTGAAAACTTCTCATTGTACAACAGACATTAACAATGAGAAATGTGTTCATCGATCCATTGTTTCAGAAATGCTAAATATTCTAATATTTTAGCTTCTAACGTGATGATCAGCTGTGAGGACAGTAAACTTCATAGATTTGGGTTTTGGACTGCTGGTCTTAAACAGCAGCAATTTCAGATTATAGAATCTTTTATATAGAAATATTAATCATTTAAGAAGTCCCACACAATGAAAAGAGTGCCGCCAACTCCACAGCAATGAAAACTAAGCAGCAAAGGTTATAAAGAAAAGAAAAAACACATAGAATCTATGGAAACCAACGCAGACAGAGCCCCACAAAACTCAATTACCTCCCAGTGTTTGTCAGTGATGACTTCATTAGTCGTTGGTCACACATGATGGAGGAGCACCTGTTTATCCAATCACTAGCCAGCCTTTACCTATTAGGCCTTTAACAAGCTGAGAGGTCTCCATCTGTTAGATACACAGCTAGCTATTACCCACTGATTATCCTTCACATCCTCTATCTCCTAAATAAATGAATGTCTAAAGAGATATGTACCGAGAGGATGAAGATGGGACTGTTACAGCTTTTAAATTCGGCTGAATGGAAAAGGAAGAAGAAAAACGAGCAGACATGCACTCATTCACACAGACACAAACAGGGTTAAAGACTTAATCAATGAAAGAGAGGAACATCGAGCGGGAGATTGAGGCAGACACAGAGTTGCTGTGAAGGAAAACAGAGCCTTAACCCATTTTACAGTTGAATGACCCAAAGCAACCCTCTGACCCCCTAATTCCCGAAAGTGTGTGAGTGTGTATGTGAGTGTGTATGTGTGTGTGTGTGTGAGAAATCCCCGTCTTTTCTCCATCTCATTAAGCAGTGTGTCATGCTCTCTACTCCATTGTTCTGCCCCCTCCAACTTACTATCGGAGGGAGGGGAGAGTTTCATGCACATTCAGGACTAAGGGTATACTTGTCTTTACTCATCTATGTTTGAGTGTGTATGAGTGTAGATGTGAGTCTTGAATGGGTGACTAACACATCTCATTGTGTTGTTATGAATGAAGTTTCACCTCAAACTCTAAAATCCCCGAGTAAGAGAAAAAGACGAGCTGCTTTGACCGGAGGTTTTCTGCACACAGTGAGAAACATGTCATTGTTCACAGTCAAGTTAAATGGTTTAGAATAACTAGACTGGGGAAAGAAGGAGAAGAGAAACAACCTTAAAAGCTTGTTTCTAATTTGTCTCTGGTCTCAAATCCTTTTGAGAACGAATGAATAGATAAATAGAGGCTATTTTAAACTCCTCTTGGTGGCTATAAAGAGAAATGAACCTGCAACTTTGACAATTGTGGACCAACTGCCCAGATTTATATTGTCTTGAAAAGACGGAAACTGTAGCTATGTTTGTTGTGAATGAAACAGCAAAGTGAAGACGACGACAAAGAGCTGAGGCCAAGAGCAAACCCCTCCTGAGGCCCACCACCACAATTATATTACCCTAACTGATTTTCAGCAGTGCCTCCCCCCATAAATGCAGCCAATCCATTTCATTTGGCCTCATCTAGTTACTCTACGAGCTTGGCCTCCCTCAGGTGCTCTTCCTCTGGGAGCTGTTGGTCGATAGCTGAACCTGCCTTCCCACCGAGGGATTATGGGGGGGATCCAGAACACCTGCTCCACCGCTAAACTGATATAAAATAAAAGGGAGAAGCCGATGAAAAGAAAAAGAGGTGTAAGATTTATGTAAAGAATCAGATAGAGGACAGGAAGATAAACTCAAGGCATGACAGAAACAAGCACATGCATTGAAAAAAAATGTGAGCGTGTTTGAGGGTCGTCTGTTCAGCGGTGCATGAATACAGAGAGTGACTGGGAGGTTGATTCATCCTACAGAGCCCAAACAATACTGTACCCATGGTGCCGACATCTTGAGCTGTCACGGCGTGTTAGCTAAAGACGGCGTGAGGACGGGCCGCACTCGTCTGGCAGCATATTGTTACATTAATCGCACAGGAAGAAGCGATTCCATTTTAGGTAGCCATACATGCAGAATAGATGAAGACGGATAGATGAAGACTTAATATGGGATAACAAGAACAACAGAAAACAAGTTACAAAAAGTTTTATTGCAAAGAAAAAGTATCTTAGCCGTGCTTTTCCGGTTCACTTGCTTTATATTGGCACTCTTTAGTAGTGTTATACCACATGAGTATCCTTGTTACTAAATAATGATCATGTGACAGATCCCTCAGCACTCTCTCATATCTCCCTGATGGCTCCTTTATGTAGTGGCAGAGGTGAAAGTGGGTCACCTCTGTAACCCAGTCACCCCATCACCCCGATACCGTCAGCTCTGTTACACTTCACCTCCAGCTGCTAGCTATTGTGTCTTGTTCCCAGGGTGCCCACCCAGGGGTGTTATGATGCCCTACTGTCTCAAAGGAGAGTGAAACATGGGCTTGAATGCAAGCATGAACCATTGGTGTAGATTCATTGAGCGCACACAGAAAAAGGCCGAGTGAGAGGCATGAGTGAATAAATGCATCCGCAAACACACGTCCAAGCACGGTAATGAGGGTCGTCCAGTTCTTGCCTGGAAGACCCCCATCACCACACCAAAGGCTAAAGGTCTCCGAGGTCACAAAGCCACAATCTGCACTGATGCCACACGTGACGCCCAGTGTGACACACATACACATACATGTAAGAATGCAGACTTGCACGCACAAGGACAGACGGCACAGATCACTCTGTTACAGGGCGATGGAAATCACCTAATAAGAAGAGACAAAGCCCAGCTTGGGAAAAAGCTTCCACTGTATATGTCGTGACTCTCTGGGACTGTGACATACAGCATATAATTAATTCCCACCAATAGTTCAGGTAACTTAGCTCACTCTAAAGCAGGAGTCTGTTTCCCAGCCAAGGCAAATACCATAATCATTACTGTAGCAAAACAGCAATGTGGTATCATGTTAAGTCTTACTAAGAGGCTCACAGAGGCTGCTACCTGGGGAGTCCAGCTCTAAAGTAGAAGGCAAGAACCCCTATAATCATATTGTCTTTCAGCTGAAATGAGAGGGAACAAAACAAGAGCCAAATCTTGACAACAGTCTGGAGTACAGAGGCGCAATTAGACACTAAAACAGTTAAAATCTTGAGCAGTTGTTTGTTCCAACTCTACAACTTCAAGCTAACAAACTTCATGACAGTTCTCTAGTCTGTACCTTTGCCATCCTGGAAGGTTTGTGTTTTATCCGGTGAGGCTTTGGCGACTGGTCCGAGCAGTGGTTTGGGTGTCCAGAGAGAGTCCGGCCTCTGATGGACCTTTGACACCGATAGCAGACGTTTGCGCAGGCAGCCCTCTGGCCTGGCGTGCCTGGGGCCGGGGAAGGCCTGGGACTGGAGGCTGTTCCCCATCTTCTTGGCGGGCTGGAAGGAGCACAGAGTTCGCTTCTCGCCAAAGGGGTCCTCATAGCAGGCCCTGTGCCAGCAGCTGACCACCGGCTCCGAGGAAAGGCAGTGCACGTATGTGATCATCCCCGGCTAAGACCTAAACCCCCCACCCTTGACAACATCCACCCTCCCCTGATCTATCCAGGACCAAAGACCCCAACTCCTCCTCCTTCTTGCACGGCCCTCTCTCTCTGAACAAGCACTTTGAGGTGGTGGGATGGAGGGGTGACTGTTCAGGGTGTGTGGGAGACCTCCCCCTTTGCTCCCAAATTCTCAATAGGCCTCCCCCTCTCTGGGATGATGGGATGGAGGTTTGGAGGTTTTTGCAACCCACAGGGGACCCAATCCCCCTCTGTCTCCTCCTCTCTCTCCTCCTCCTGTTTTTGTCCTTCCTCTCCCTTTCTCATGGGGTCCTATTGACTTGCATTGATTTGCCTGACAAAGAAAGGCTGTGCACAGTGTTAGATTACAAGATTTAACTCCAGAACAAATATTTCACAGAACTATTGCAGCATAAGGCTATTAAAAATCCTACATGATTATCAGTTGGACGTCTGGCAGACACCCCGGCAGCTTGCAATAACAACAATTCTGACCCTAAACGGACCACAAGAACTTTCGAAAATACTCCGAAGATGCAAAAATAAGGTTTAAAAAACAAAGGGCAGGGCTTCATTGGAAATAACTGTGGTTATAGAATGTTTTCCTTTGCTATGACCCAGAAGCATCACCACAAGTTGTGCAAATGAAGATCCACAAAAAGTCAAGAAAGCAGCTCATGGCCAAAGATGGTGACCGCCTCATTTTGGTAAATTAGAGATGAGGTTAAAAAAAAATTGTGCTTCCAATGTTTAGACATGTTTGAAATGTCTAAGAGCATCCTCCGGCATTTTTCTCCACCTATCTGAGACCAAGCAACGACATGGTCCACACAGCCTCTCCTCTCCTCTCAGCTCTACCTCCTCCCTCTTTCCTCTGCTCCTCATCGCTGCTGTTCTAATCTGTAAACCCAGATTATCCAGCCTCCAGCCCTATCCTCTGACTGTGACACACACAAGCACACAACACAGATGGACACCAGGCTGTAGATAATTAACTACAACACCTCCAGTGCTCAAATGTGTGGAAGTTCAAGAAGACCTGGCGTGTTGTGTGTCAGCTGGTTAAGTTGGATGACGCAAATTCGAGTGTAAAGAAAGCTTCATGTGGGGTTCAACCTTCTGCCTCAGGTTTATCCTCACCTGACTGCTGTTAACGTGAATAGAGATCCAGATGAAAATATTCATGACCCAATTCTTTGAAGTGGAAAAAATACACACAAGTTTCGAAGCTCTGATGAAATTAATTGGACAGATTGGGGCACAGATTGAGGTAATACCTGACACAAGATGTGCAGCAAACAAAGAGATAAACACAGATGAAAAACCAAGGAGTAGAGTAGATAGAGTTGTTACTAGTGGTAAAAAACAACAGACTAACTTGCCAGGTCAAAGAGTGTGTATGTATGTATGTGTATGACTCTTAATCAGCTTGGCTGTGAGGCAGGACTAAAGACCGGGTACTACAGTGTTGGCCCATTAACAAATGAAAGGTCAACCACCAGAATAAAATAATAAAAGCAAGATCAAAAAAAAATGAAATTAAAAAGAGGCCAAAAACTATTTGGGAATACTGAAGCAAATGTCTCCCTCTGGTGGTGATGAACATTTTGCGCCAGCCAGTGTAAGTGTGTTTGGACTGACAATACTTTATAAAGTACACTCCAAAGCTGAAACAATTAGTCGTTTAGTTGATTGACAGAAAAATAATGAGCAACTATTGTGATAAACAAATAATATTTTTTTTAAAATGCCAACATTTATCTGGTTTCAGCTTCTCCAATGTGAGGATTTCTGTTTTTTTCTCAGTTCTCTGTCATTGTAAACTGAATATATTTGGGTTTGGAGCTGTCAGTCAGACAAAGCAAGACATCTGAAGACTTAACCTTAATGCTGGAAAACTGTGATACAAACTAAACAATTCATCAAAACAGAAGAATAATCAACAATGAAAATAATCTCTAGTTGTGGCCCAAGTATATTCATAAAAACCTACTGAAACTTTGGGAGAATCCGGACAGGCTGTGTGTGTGTGTGTGTGTGTGTGTGTGTGTGTGTGTGTGTGTGTGTGTGTGTGTGTGTGTGTGTGTGTGTGTGTGTGTGTGTGCGTGTTGTTGTGCTGCCAAAGCCTCAGCAGATAGCTAGCGGCTAAAAGAGCCATTACTGATGGTTATCATTACCACAGCATGGTGAGTCAGCCAACACACAAGCTGATTACAAAACCAAAACCACTACAAACACACACACATACACACACACACACACACACACACACACACACACACACACACACACACATATATATATATATATATATATATATATATATATATATATATATATATATATATATATATATATATATATATATATATATATATATATATATATATATATATATAAAACTGTGTGGATACAGATAGTCCACTGGGCCAAAAGATTCTGACCCTGGCCTAAATTGCACTTAACACTGTTGTTGCCCTAAAATCCATAAGACACAGACACAGTGGGTCATACAGTTCACACAGGGAACAACGTCAGGAGGTGTACAGTCACACATAACAGCATCATAACATCATAACAGGAGGCGTTTTACTGTGACAAACATACATTATAGACATTTTACAAGAAAGAACATGTATGTTTGTGGTGGTGACAGTCGTGTGTGAATACACACACACACACACACACAGAACAAATGTTATGTGTGTGTGCTAGTTGGCGGTGAATGTTCAAGTCTTGCCCAGAACCCAGCATGCATGGCGGTCAGACTCTCACAGCCCACTGCCCATGAATGAGGATTATTACTAGTAAGGAGTTATGTGTGTGTGTGTGTGTGTGTGTGTGTGTGTGTGTGTGTGTGTGTGTGTGTGTGTGTGTGTGCAACAATTCTTGAACAATGCAACATCCATGCTGAATTCAAGTTGTGTATGTATCAATGCATGTGTGCTTACATGCATATAAACTGTGCCTATTAAGACTCAATGTGCACACAGCACAGACTGTGTGTGTGTAAGTTTGTGTGTGTGTGTGTGTGTGTGTGTGTGTGTGTGTGTGTGTGTGTGTTTGTGGGTGGGGGAAGCCAAAGCGGAAGGCTTTGGGGAAGGGACAATGGTAACCATGGATACGCATAGGTCTGAATGGAGCAAGAGGAGCACCTGCACACTGAGTTAGTCCTCTGTCTGGGGAAGTCATCCCCACATCATCCACAGGGAGTCGGCCATTGTCTTTTCAAACCCACAACAAAAGTTTTTGAGCATTGTCCCTGGAAACGTCGCAGCTTAACTCACCAGAAACTTTGTTTCAAGCTAAAAATACAGCAAGTCCCTCTGACTGACTTCAACAACTTTCTGAACTTTTCTGAACTTCTCATCCATTGTTTTGTAAATGCTTTCTGGAAGACAAAAGCCTCCCTGGAGTCCTGACTGAGTCCATTCAGAGGTGATTGGACCTTCACTATCTATTGTTTACCTATCAAGACCAGAAATCTCCTCTTCTGGTTTAGAGGTTTGCTTGATTACAGCGGTGAACATTTCGTTCTGAGATTCCTGTCTCACGCTAATTTATAAGTTGGACAGAGTGACTTTTTTTTCATAGGCCATTTTAAGGTCAAATTTAAAGTTTTGCTTTAATAAGTAAGTACTTCATATTTACCTTAAAGTTAAATTATCTACTTAAACATTGCAGAAGAACTGCTAGAAGCTAGATATGAAGTGAATTAGCTAATAAAAATCTAATAATTAATTAGATTCTAGCAGCCAGCATAAATTAATGTCCTAAAACTGAGGACCTATATCAGCCCATATTCATGACGTTTAAACTTTATTTGCAGTGCTCAATGCAAACTGATCACAGTTTGTCCACGATACGAATATACAGCTGGACTGAAACACATAAAACTTGTGGAAAATGTAGATAGGAACACGTAGAAACATACGACATAAGTTTAAGTGACACTTATTTTACTGTCTACATTCAACACCTCACTCCTCTCCTCCTCTCAACTGGAGATAAGGAGCCTGCTTCATTGAGTGTGAGAACATCAATCAACACCACTACCCACAAGGCCAGAGGGAAGGTAGAGGGTCAGGCTTTGGGTTAAAGGGTCACGGTCGCTTCAGACACACAGCACAGGTGTGATGGTTATTGAAAGACTATACTGGTTAACAAGCGAGGAAGTTTAATGGGGTTGGATGGGGTTTCTAAAAAAAAAAAGAGTTAACGATTCCTAAACAATTAACGATTCCTCAAAATGAAAAGTATCTCTGATTTTGATTTGTTTCCTCCAACATGATGAAATATTAAAGCCTTAGTGAGTTACATATGTTCAGTTATTCAGTTATGTTGAACTGAAGCAACTAATCTAACGTTTCTGCTTTAATAATGACAGAGATAAAAAAGTTTCAGCCTCTCTGATCTGATGTGCAGCTAGCATATATACATATAGCTGGTGAGAATCCTGAGTGAAATGCCATGAAGGAGTTTAGGTTAAATATAGGTTTAGACATATCGCTATGTGGGTCACTGCCCTGTAGGCCGAATCTAACACGGCCGGCCCGAAGAAAAAACACACTGAGCTCCTGCTGTCCCCCCGAGAGTGTGTGGAAGTCATACACACACACATTCTTGGAATTCAATTCACACACACGAGTGTAAGCGTACACAGATGTTCACAAACATCCCTGCATAACCAGTATCTGTCTCGGTCAAAGCTCAGTTAAACTGTTACTAAGTTATTAAAAAACTTTTCAAAACATGATCCAGCATGTGCCGACACGTCTGAACAATACTGGGACATTTAGTTAACAGCTACTCATTTTTAGATGGACCTGATTTGATACTAGAATAGGATTTGATAAAAATACTATTTTACTTTGTCATCGGGCTGCAACAAATTAATATTCTCATTATGAATTTATCTGTTCAATATTTACTTGAGTAAGCGATTCATCAGTTAGTCTGTAATGTGAGAAAATTGTGAAAAATGCAAAGTTCTTAGTCTAAGGTGATGCCTTCAAATGTTTCGTTGGACCAACAGTCCAAAAACTGATTAATTTTATAAGACTAAGACAATAAGACTAAGAATGCTTCACATGATGACCTAATTACACTTAACTTAAACTGGATGATGGTTCAGGCTACTCCATGCAATCAAAGCGCATACTTCATCAACAAAGCATGTGTGTTTGGCTGGATCGGCACATCTGCAATTCCCCCTCAACTGTTGTCCGCAAACAAAACATCTGAAGCCGCTATAATGCTCACACATCCGAGTGGTTGAAAACAAACCTGGGAAAACTGGAGCAACTTCCACCCAGCAAAAGACATTCGTTCTTCCAGATTGGACATGGCCCGAGCTGCCCTTAACTGACCCCACAACAAGGAGGTCGGATTAAATCTCTGCAATATGTTTGCTCGACAGGGCTTACATTCACCAAGATTGACAGAAATGTTGCATTTCCATTCCCCTAACACTGCGGGAAACCTCCAATTTGAGTGAGGATGAGGTTTCCAAAATCACTCTAGCTAATCCCTACTTAGCCCCATCTAATGTCTCCTTAACGTACTCTACTGGAGTGGAGTGGAGTGCAGAAATAACTTATGTAACATACCAAAAGCCACACCAAGTGGTCTGGGCGGCTAGCAAAGGGCTTACACTAAAATGCAAGGCTTTACCGCAGGAGAGGAGAGGAGGGGGTCACCAAAACAGATGAGAATCCACTCTGGCCACAGCTGGATGTGGAGGAACATGGGCTCAGTTTGTGTCACATCTGCCTCAGAGCTGGCAATCGAACTCGTAACATAACATAAGCGGACATTCTGTAACTGGCAACCAATGCACAGTACTGCAATCTACCGGATCACAGCGTGCACAGTATTTGGGTCAGCTGAAAGCTGGAAACTCAAACTGGTAGTGGTGCTTGTGAACTCTTAAAACAAAGTAAATTCTTAAATAGCATGTATAAATGAAAAGACCTTTCTGCTACGATACAACTAGGTTTGTCAAAGATGCAAAGTTAAACCAGAAAATCTTGTTTAAAAATGACTTCATCTAACAAAACAGATTTTTTTTTTCCTCCAACACAACTCCCACATCTGTTTCTCTCCATATACCAAAAATCTGACCAGAGTCACAGAATGGAAACTGTAACTGACATAAATCACTGCGTACAGCTGATGAACTGGGACACTGCCACAAATACTCGCAGTGTTTCACTTTATATTAGCTCATTTCTCGAAAACCATAAATCTACAGGGTACAGAAGAGAAGAAAAATTCTTGGAGCTCACAAGAGGGATGATTTCGTCACTTCTGAGATAAGAGCGGTTTAGTAAGACGCAGCTGAGCACCATTTTGTTCCTCGTTTTATTGCATGTATTGCACACCTGGAGCACATCTTCAACAAATCTTATTATTTTATTCGCTGCATGTGAAGAGTTAATTTTGTACAATACGATTCTGGCTGACTGTTGCTAGGGGAACACAAGTGCAAACCAGACCAAACAGTGTAGAGCTGGCGTATACTTACAGGAATGATCAACATTGTTATATTAATGTTCACATTTCTGCATATGCAGAACCATAGAAGTGAGAAAGATAGGTAAACATGTTCTCACATCTGTGCAGCAGCATGTATTTCTCAACAAAAGAGACCCAAAAAAGTGGAAGAAAAACTCCTACATGCAACATCAGTACTGCTGTGTTCCTTTGTGTTAACAGTGGCATAGCATCTATTTGAAAACTCCAACAGTATTACATGACTGATGGTGAGGTCAGTGTTTGTGTGCAAAGCAAACAGCTTGAGTCATACGTACAAAGTCACACATGAAGCATAAAGTATGCTGTAATATCAACAAGAGATGAAACAACAGTGTGCAAAACGAGGCTTCCAGTAAAAGATGAACCAGTTTATCTTTTATCTCACTTTAACTGGTCAGTCAAGTAATAGCCAACACATGGCCCCACTCTGCAGGACAGCAGCAGCCCAGCAACTGCTGCTCTGCCAGCTGTTACTGTGCACAAAACACACCCATACACACAAGCGCACACGTATCTTTTTTTCGCGGCTAAAATATACCAAATTTTGATTTTTTTTTTTATTTAAAGCTCATGCATAGCGAGGTTTCATATCAGTACCGCTTCCACCAAAGTAAAGAATGAGCCAGAGTGTAACTGGGAAGAAGAGCGATTACAAAGCAAATAGATAGAGGGGGGAAAAAAAAGGAGAGGTAGGATTAAAGTCAGCAAACCTGAACAAGTCAGAGACAGAAAAAAAAGAACAAAGGAAGAAATGATTAAAGAGAGAAAGGAGGGTTTCCTTCACTAAAGAAAAACACATGAGGAAGGATATTGTGTTGAGGACGCCGCTGTGACAGAGATTACTTTCCACACAGAGGAGAGAGATGAAGTTCAAACTTTTCTTTGTCTCAGAAAGTCTGAGGGGAAAGTCCCACACTTATACAGAGGTGATGCAGACACATACATATAACACACACACACACACACACACACATACACTTACCTTTCAGACAGAACATGGCTCCTCACTCATATCCCCATTTATCCACAAGAAACAAACAGCAGTTTCTTTCTCTGGTCTTCACTCTTTCCTGATTTTCCTCTTTCTTGCCCTCCTCTCCTCTTCTCTCCTCTCTCCCCCTCTCTCTGTTGCTCTACTAGTCCTAGTCGGTCAAAGTCTTCACACACAGACACACAGATCCCGACACATACACTCCTCTCTCCTGTTGACTCTCTCGCCATCTCCCTCCCTCTCTTCCCCCCCCCCTCACACACACACACATGCAGACACTGTGGAAGCTAGCCAACTTCTACACTGCAGGAAACTGCTTTGCGAACCCCCCCCCAGCTCTGCTTCCCTTCTCTCTCTCTCTGCATCTCTAAAAGTCTCTCCACAACACTGACAAACCCCCCATCTCTCCGCCCCCATTAATATTAAGTAGTAGAGAGCCAGAGCCTCAATCTGAAACTCCTGAAGCTGCTGTCACTCCATGATTACTGTTCTAAGACCAGAAGTTAACCCAAAAGCATATAGCTATTAAATAGTATTTAAATTAATTTGAACAAGATCCATGATGTTATTAGGGCAGGCGAAATTAAAAACAAATTACACAATCGCACACAGAGCGTCAGCCTCGTCGAGGATTGTGATTGTAGAGAATCTGGGCAGTCAGCAGTTCAGAGGGAGGCAGGGGGCCCCGGCTTGAAGCCGATCCATTGTGCACTGATCAAATATAATCGCTTTAATCCCCACATTTCAACTGTTTGTTATCAGAAGCTGCTACAAGCTTGGTGCATCCCACAATTTCCACGTCGGCCGCTCTGATTTAGCAGAAGCATCACATGGAGGAGACAGAAACACTGACTCACTCAGACTGTGGAAAAGTCACAATACTGTTTTGACTGCAACAGAAGGAGTTCTTAATGTAAGAACAGTGATCTGGGCTTCAGTGCCCTTAAAACATTCTGATAAAATAATATAACTTAAAAGAAGCAGAGATCAAAAATCATGCAGAAGCTAAGGAGAGATTTTTAGACCCTGAAAGGACAGCAGGACAAAAAATATCCAATCAATACACAATTAGCACTAGAGCGTAAGCAACCTTTAATGAAGGCTGTGCGGTGCCAAAATCCAAACGCAGTGACAACAGACAATGAATGTGTCAACTCAAAGTTTGGCTTACTCCACGCTACACGGCTGAATACAAAATGCCATTGATTTCCAATGAGGATCTGTAATGGCTTCCTCTAACACTGCAAAAACACAGTAGGTCTCTGCTTACAGGGTGATAAAGTTTAAAGACAAAGAACACCCGAGCTTCATTAAACAGGGTAATAGTTTGACTTGTTACGAGTTTGCAGTTTCATTCATTAATCACCAATTATCATGCCATTTAAACACTAATCAGAGGAGTCACACACGGTCTAATAGGCACCTGGTGACAGCCGTAATTACGACAAATTTATGGCGAAAACTCGACACCACATTTTATTTGCATTGACTTCTATTCTGCAGCTAATATTTATTCTGTGTTATAGAAACCTGCTTAACAACATGCAGAATACAGTGAGTGCATTACGTTATTTGAAGCAGTGTGATGGCTCCATGTTCATCGTGTTCACTGCACTGTAACCTTTCATGCATAATGGTTAGAGTAATTGCAGTAGCAGTTAACCTCAAATTATTGTGTTCTTACTTACAACTATTGCTGTAATTTATGTCATCATAAAGCATTATAAGGGCTTACAGTGACATTTAAACTACTCATCACATGGGGTTATAATCCTTTATATAGGCTTTTATAATATATGATAGCCATGGGCTTAATGGAAAGTCTCTTTATCAGGTCTGTTAGTCAGACTGAAACATACCAGAGTAAGTGTGTTTGTGTGTGAATGTGTGTGTTTTATGAACATGTTAATCCTACCCCAGATTGGCTTGCAGGCAGTGACATGTCTGCCTGGACCAGATGTCACCAATTATAAGCTGATGAGTGTGTATGAGTGTGCATGAGTGTGCGAGTTGTGACGGTGGGAGTGACATGGAGCCCCTATGCAGGACTGCATGAAATGCCACAAAAACACAACCCTGGAAATAATCAACAGTTAAAACACATACAGATCCTTCAATATACCCACCTAACCAGGCAATAAAATCTGACTTCATCAAACCTCCACCTTAATTAGACGCTGAATTCCCCAAAACGGCTTTAACTTTAACCTTCACCACAAAACCCTCGACTCCGAAGAAACTCTTGAGGTCTGCCTAATCACTGCTCTACGAGGCTGAAGTCGTAAAAAGCACAGAGGTGGAATTTGTTGCCTATTTTTAAAGTGTTTAGAGTATGTTTTTGTTTGTTTTCTTCAATGAGGATCATTCAGGTGATTTAAGTTACAGCATATACAGTAGGTAAGTGACAAAAAGTGTATTTCCATCAACCTGTTTTTGTGCGTTTATTCAATTCAAAACCTGAGTCGTATCGATAAAAACAAAATGTAACAAAGTGCAGACAAATAATCAAAATTAATCATGACGCTGAAGTGACTACAAATTGCGGCAGATGAAAACATCAGGTTGTTAGTTTGATTGCTGCTCTTTAATTTACATGATTCTGTTCAGGCCTCTTGTTCTGCGATGATTTAATGGCACCTGACTGGAGAATTAGCGCCACCAACTATTTCTGTTGACTCTTTATGTTCCCACAAAGGTAGTGGATAGAAACATACAAACGTGATTTTCTGTAAAATCTGTGCTCCGTCTGGGAGGAAACTTGGCTTATTTTGACTGTCATCACTCCAAAACACAATTAATTTAATTATACTGCTAATGAGGTTCAAACGCTCATCCAAATTCCAGAGCTTTTTTTGTTACAAGCGTGCTTTAAAAGCAGTAAAGTAAGTACATATTTATTTATTCATCTGTTAGTTATTATACTTTAAATGTATTTTCTAATTAGAATTAATACTTTTTTTGCCTCCATTTTGTATGATATTATTGTAAGTCTGATGTCTGATTGATTTAAAAGAATGTCTTCTTTAGGACATGTCAGCACTGGACTGCGTGGCAACACGGGTCCTCTGCTTAAATGGCAGTTGTACTGTAACTGCAGCATATAAAGACTGTATTCAGAGGCATTCCAAACTGACCACTGTTGTCGCTCTCCAAAATACAGTCTTTGACATGATTCAGCCCTCTATGATAGTGTTTCATTCGTACACAAAGGCCCCACGTTAGACAATATCTTATCTTCAACGTCAGAGTCAATAACTCTGCGTGCTGCATGTCTTCTATTGTATCTGGTGCAGAACATACATGACATGTTGTTACTGTCAACTGCGAGCTCTGCGTCAGCGTGAGATAAAACTGAATAACATGTGCAGATAAGAAGTAAGCGTGGTTGTGGCAAACGTAACACTTACAGTTGTCACGCAAGAAGAAGGAACATGGAATTGGAAAAATCTAAACCTACCAGACGGCAAAGTTAAAACAGATTGATAGATTAATAGACTGAAAAACATCACTGGATTTGTGATCAAGGCGACTGAAAAAGGGTCGTCTCTTTTTACATGACATCATCACAGCTCCTGTATATGTGGATTATAATCTCTAACCTCTGGATTGTGTTGGGACAACATCAGTGCATCCTATCAACATAAGCCCTCTAAACCTTTATCCCCTTATGAACTGAAATCATCCTCCACCTCCCCTTTTCACCATCGAGTCAGAGCATTCACGGATTAGATCGCATAATACAAAAAGGTAATAGGATACATACAATATGATACAGAAAAGGCGGGTGGGGCAAGTCAGAGAATTGTTTTTTAGTGGGAAATACAAGTAAATGCGATGAAATGCGGGCTAAGAATGTGACCTGACAGGCTTTGTAGGGTTCTGTAGGTCTGATCTGGGATCAACAGAAAAAAAGAGGTTATGTGGATCAGAGAGCAAAAGATTTGACTTACCTGAAAATCACCGTATCATTGTCAGCACATAGGAGAGAAAGACAGAAAGAAAAAGCTGATTAGAAACAGTTTAACACATCTTTCCTTCGCGATTAAGTGTGTGTGTAACTATATATTTCTGTGTACAGTAGGAGTGTGTATACGCTCCGGGCTGTGGGCCACATTACCAGATTCCCAATGTCTGTTTTTTAATGAGGCCTCGCTGGTTTATAAATCACATCCCCCCACCCCCACGGCAGAATTATCATCTGCTAATCTGGATTTACACACAGACTACATAATGATGTAGAGTCTGTATCGCCCTTTGGACATGTGTCAGTCCGTTAGCTGGTCCAAAACCACTAAAAAAAAAAGACTACACTATTACTGTTACACTTCTCTCAAATTTCTGTACGCATCTAACATAGATAAATATGTTCTCCTACGTAGACTAAATTCGTAAAAAGCTCATTAATAGCATTTTATAATACAAGACCCAATTCTGGTTCTGGCCCCAACAACACTGCTGTTATGGTAAATATTTGGATCAACATGTTGTTGCCCTCAATTTGAAGAAAACTACAGTAACATACTGTAAATACATAAAAACACACCCCAAAAACTACTAAATCCTTTAATCTCCTACGTGCATGTTAACATAATGCACTCCTACGTGCCAACAACAGAAATCTCAATGAGTCATCATGTTCATTTCATGTGGTGACTTGCTGTACACAACACATAAACAGTATATACTGTAAGAAGCAGTGAAGTAATCATGTAAAGCCCACATCCCAAGTCAGACAGATGAGATCAGGGGCTTCAGCAGCCTGCCCCAGGGAGCCCGACCTGATCTGTTCGTTGACACGGCCTTCCAGAGCAGCCATTATGAATACATTTTGATTGATTCAGACATACAGTGATGCAGGGGGGGGATCAATGTTTGATTGAGGAGATTGATCAGGTCATTGTGTGTCTATTTATATCTGAGACAAAGCAAGGAAGACAGAGAGAAGACAGCAAGTGGAGGAGGGAGTCCAAACTACAGATGAAGGAGGCTGAGGAATAACACAATCGCCGCTTTTCCACCACTGTTGCCACCTACAGGCTTCAGGCCTTACGGGCAGAGCGTTTTCCTCAGCTGGAAATCACTGAAGAAATGTGTCTCAAATTATTTTACAATACACGCTAAATCTAAGCAGGTTTTGACTATGTGAGATGTCAACATGAATACTAAATCCACTCGATTTTTGGGCACGCCGCTGTCCCACAACTCTCTGCACAAAGAAAACTGAGGAGCTGCTCACAGCAGGAAAAAGTAAAACATATTCTGGATGGTGGTTGGAAGAGTTTCAGGAACATCTCATAAAACAGTAAAAAAAAAAAGTATTAAATCTTTGAGGCATCCTGCTGGTCTGCTGGTTAGGATGCATACCATATACTCTGACCAGGGACCTTTGTTCCGTGTCACACCCCTCTCGTCCTTTCTACCCATGCTGCTCTCTGCTGAAATGCTTAAAACGTATTAAATGCTTGTAAAACTTTATATTTTTTTAATTCAAACTGGCATCCCAAAAATGCAGTTTAAATGCAGTTCATTAGTGCAGCCATTATACACACTTCTGTTAGTGTGGACTGGACTTTTTGTATACTAACTGCACAAAGTATTTACTATGAAACTTAGCTTATAGTGCATATTATACACAGTGAGTTTGAGCACTGTTAACCTGCAGTACAGTCACTAAGATATGAAAAATTATATTGAGTATAGTTTGATTCTTTGAAGACTAAATAAGAATTTTCTTACTCCACAAACGAAGCCAAATATTTAAAAAGACCAGCCAAAACATTTAGTTTCAATTCTCAGTCAGTATTGTTGATCCACCTCAAGTCAATTAAAGTTCGTCAGGTCTTCACCAGGACATCCAATAGCAGCTTGTGTAACAGACGGCTCTCTCACACATCATTGGTTAAGAGTTACCCCAATAGGAAGGTCAAACTCAACCACACTAGGAAGCGCTCACTCGCACACCCGTTACCATGGCAACTCGGGCAAACACCCAGCCAGTCAAGCTGGAGGCTGCGTCAAAATTGCAGGTTTTGGAGCCACAGGCACTCATTTTAGGGCTATATTTACACACAGGCACGGTGCGCGGCTGCCCATGTTTCTTGTAATGGGTCCTGGCAAGCGTGTGGAAGCAAGATCCAGATGTTATAAATACTTCAGGTTCAAACTAGAGAGGTATTCTTATGAGACGTTTCCTCTGTGTGGTGTACAGTGTGCATATGTACAGTATGTGTGTGTATACTTGTGTGTGGATGGAATAATTTTATATTGACCTGTCTCTGACACTGTCTCGGGCCTAGAATTAGCTATAAGAAGAAATGGACTGTGTGTACGATAGAGAAAGAAAAAAAAGAGGGTGTGTGACAGAAAAAACTGAGCAGGAGAGGCTGAAAAACAAAAGTCTTGTTGCTGTTTTAACTCATTTCTCCATCCTCCAGTGTCTTCTCTCCATCTCCAAGCTAATATAACAAAATCAATAAACACTCCCCACTTCCTTCCTTTTAGCTTCAACAAGTAAAAGCTCAATTATCATAGATTGAAAATGACCAATTTGGAGCTGCTTCCTGACTCTACTCATCAAATAATCAATCGGGAGACTCGAACCTATTAGACTGTTAAATTAACAGTGAAGGCTTAAAATGAGATGTGTCAAAAACAAAAAGTAAGAAGAGCTTTCTGAGGACTACACGAGGGAGCAGACATGGACACGATGGATTCAAAATAAGGTAAGATGATCAAACTTTTTGTACATTCACGTAAAGATTTGTCTCATTTTTGCACATGCACAGTTATAGTTTATAGGGGACCATCACTGTTTACTTCATGTGGAAATCACCCAGAGCATACGGATACATTTAGTATTAAAGGTTTGATTTACACCTTAACATGTATGACACGGTTTTTCAAGTTTTCCTGTAATGTTGATGAATGATAAGAATTAATCAATTCTCTCTCAACTAATAGAGCATACAGTATGTTCAAATTATCGTCAACAAATAGATACAATATGTATGCATACAATCCTATCCTATCCTGATGATATTGCTTCAGTTTTATAAGCATGTTTAAAAATATCCAAACAAATCTGCAGGTTTGTGATAGAGAAAATATTTGCGACAAACATTTAACAACAACTGCATCAACGCCACTTTTACGCCAACTTGTATGAAATGATTCTGAACATCTACAGCCTTGTTTTTTTTAATGACGACATTCCAAAATGGTGACTGCAGCGTCTACTCTTTGACTTTGAGAAAAAATGTGAGGACTTCAAACCATGCCAGCGATGTGCAACCCTGAGCTGTTTTAAGAAGGGCCAGGTTCAGAGGTGACAGAGTGACTAGAAAGGAGTGAGACATGCAATAAATGACAGCAACGAGCTCCACATTCCCGTGAGTCAGCTAATGTTAGGTGGCTCCACGTGTCTTTAAGAACTGCTTTAGTTTGGGCAAACAGATGCATGAAAAAATGATTTATTTATTAAATGTTGTGAATAAACATGCAGAATAGAGACTGAGTCTCACTTCTCTTGGTTATGAACGTGGTCTTACTCCAGTAGCTTTGCGCTCACAGGGAGGCTATCATTATGTATGCAGCGAATTCAGCTGAGTCAGATCATTGTTATGCTTGCTAAAAAACAAGATAACTTATGCTCAGTTAAGAGCACATGTTATGTACGCTCTGGTCAGAATCAGTGAATGAGTTGGTTGCTCTATGTCTTCTCGCTTGGTTCAGTTTCTTTCAATCAGAATAAAGTCCAAGGGAACCAAATTATCTCACTAAAACCTACACGAGAATGTTCGCTCGTCGGTTAAACGTGTCTGGGACAGGAGTGGGAAAGTAAACACAGGAAAAAAGGTCCTGTAGAGTCTTGTCTGCCTAAATATTCAGCATCAAATCCAGGTCAGACATGGATTCATTTTCTGGCTATCCTCATCCCAATACGGATCACGTTCCCCCCCACAAACAAACCGTTTCAGAACTTGTCTGTGACTGGACCAAGACCACTTCCTCTAAAGGGTCTCCTTGTGGTTGTTTTGCTAAGTAAACACGATTACTGTGTTCAGTTCTGCCCAAATGAACACAAGTCAGATTCATGTTTAAACAGTCATATGCAGACTGCTACAGAACTGTGCATATGAACATGGACGTGCATGTACCATGAATATAGCGAACATTGCATCAAGGTTCAATATCAGATTTTTTTATATATTTAATTTAAAAGCTGACACCTCCCTGCAGATATCTGAATATTAAACATAATTTTAACAGGTAATATTGATTATTATTCATTTATAATTATGGATGTCAAACTAGCCTTTGTTGTGCTTACTGATGTCTGAGTCCAGCTGAAACAGAGCTGCCGCTGCAGCTGTAGACGACAGCCGTACGGGTCAGAGTTAATGAAGAAAGTCGTGAGCGTCAGTGTCTTTTTCCACTTCCAGCCAAAGGTTAGGCTACAGTTACAACCATTGTCCCCAAAGTCTTATTGACACCACTGGCCAAAGACACACACATGCATGTACACACACAGCTAATGAACTAATCAATAAATGATGAGCCCAATCAGGAAACACAATACCCCTGAGGTAGTGTGAGAAGTATAAATGGCTTTCTTACCTCAGTCAAATGATGTCCAAATATAAATTAGAAATGTCACTGATGAAAACATTATTCTACAGTATCATTACTTCGTCTGGGTGATGCGATATGCAAGTCTACACACACACACGAACCCTCTTCCTGGCACCAAACCCTGCGCTCACAGCGCCACCAGCCTGTGACATCACCGTGCCCCGTGACATTACCTACTTCCGGCCAGACACATCATCATTGTTTACCTATCACGCACACAAAGTGCCCTTTGACCTCCTAACAGCCCCGCTGATCGTGGACACATCACGCTCGCTCCCTTTGGCAACCAGGAAGTGCCAGGGAGGTGGAGACGGAGAACAAGAGGCCATAAAAAGACAGTGACCCACTTCTTGCTTTTGCTTGTGCATGTAAACAAGTCATTCACTGGCTTCCTGGTTGAGAGCGAGAACAAAAATCCATTCAAATGAACTCGGAGCATTGTGACAAGTTGTGATGAGGGCCAAGACAAACGTGGTGTGGACGGCGTGCATCAATAGAAAGACACACAACAAACAGAATCGATACACAGAGACAAAGATCGTCTCTTCATTTTCATCTTCGTCCTTTCCTTTCTTCTCTCACCTATTTTGTGTTGAGGTTGGTACACCCAGTTGTCATCATCATCCCCCCCGTCTTTGTCCGCGGCATGAAGGTGTGTGTGCGAGTACGAGTGAGTTTGACGGTGGTGGACGGCGTGGAGCTCATTCTGGCTGTGGAAGATGCGCCTGCTCTGACGGGAGAGGGTGGACACGCTGAGCCAGCTGAGAGCCCGGGACAGGCCCGCAGGTTTCTCCTTTCGAAAGGAAGAGGACCTCCTGTCCCCTCTCATCCTCATTTAGGGAAAGAGAGTCCAAGATTGGGAGAGTGTAGGATGAAAAACGTTTTTAAAGCCAAGTTTTAATCCTCAGATCCTCTAAATCCAGATCATTCCTAACATTTGAAATACAAAATCCAGACCTCCACACATGCTAAAATGCTTTAAACTATTCAGATTCAACGTTGAGAATTAAATTAGATCCAGGTGGAAGTTCAGCCGTAGCCCAGTTTTGCTTCACTTTCTTCGCACAGTTCCACATCATGACTCCGACCTGCACAGTCTCAACTTCCAACCTCTTTCTCCTTCAATTAATCTCTGTGTCACGAGCCAAAAGTCAAACTTAAATCATCTCTTTTTCCCCTTTCTTCTTCTCTTTTGTGTTTAATGATTCCAGGCGTGCTACCCAGAACCCAAAGGGGTAATTAAGAAATCCAGCAATGTGGAAAATCACCACCCCTTTGCAGCACACACTCCACTTGTATGTGCACACTCACTGCTGGCTGTAATACTCCTTGGTGGTGCATGACAGGGAGGAGATGTTTCCAAATTACATTAAGATACTTTCCAATCACAGCAACTCAACGGTTGTTGTTTACAACCATGTGCGCCCTTGAGAGCCGTTATCTCCAGTTGTTAGCACACACACACACACCGGCTGACACACACCATCTCCTGCCAGGCCAGACCAGGAGGTTAAGAGGTTTCAGCGTCCGTGGCACTATTCCCAGCCCGATGAAGTTACATGCATACTCACACACTGGCACAAACACATTTGCGTATAAAATCCTCCCGCCACAAGCTCCAAATTTGGATCCTCTCTTGTGTGTGTGTAGATGCCTGGAGGCAAAGATGACACCATCTCTCAGGGTTTCCAGAGGATTTCATCCAAAGTCTTGACAACACCTTCTTCCTTTTCCCCTACGTGCTGTTTTGATCGCATTCCCCGGTGTATCTTTGCCACTGGCGGACGAGGAAGAAGCATGCCAAGTATGTTGATGTGGTGAAAAAAGTTGTAGTGTTGACAGCTGCCTGGATCTGTATCTCCAATCAGCTGATCCGCACAAGTAAGAAACAGGAAGGGAAGTCCACACCTGCTGAACACACATGCAGCGTGACGGGCGGGCGGGCCGATAAGAATTATGTGCTGATGAGGATTCCCTGAACTCTGGTCCTCCAGAGTGTGTGACTGACTATGCGTGTTGTGAGTATATGGTTAGGATTTCACCCAACCCTAGTAGCCACGGTGCTGAAATACGAGTCAGGCCGTCCTTCCTTCTTTCCCTCCCTCTTTTTTCTGCGATCGCTGATCTTTGTCCCTCCCCTCCATTCGTTTGCCGGCATGGCAACCACTCCTCCCTTCCTACTTCACTCCTTTTCTTCCTTCCCTCACACCCTTTTTTTCCACCTCCTTCTGTTTACTTTCCTTGTTATCCTTGTCGTCCAGGTGCTTCCTTTTCTGAGAGAAAGAGACACCATTTAATACAATCCCCCTTCAGCTACTGACAGTATTAATTTCAAGTCATAATTCAATCTAAAATAATTTTTTAGTTAAGTTGAAGAGAACAGCTACAGACTATAAAAGAACATGCTGTACATCTGCAGCGATTTCTCTAAGGAGAAACAAGAAAACCACGACTTTAGACTGTTTAAGGCACTAAACTGTATGTAAAGATTGGTTAAGGGCACTCTCGTGGTATTACTGTAGCTCAGATTTGCCTGAGGTGCTGGAAGCAACTGGTTAAACAACTAATTTCAAGTACCTGAAGACAGCATAGCTTAAAATTCCCACCTGACACAGATATACATGTAAGAGAACGCACTGAAGTGGTTCTTGTTTTCAAAAGATTTAAAGACAAATATACAACTTGCGTATATTTTTCTGTAAAATATAATACACAACATATATTTAGCCGCCCAACATATAGTTGAGGTAGGTTAAAATAGCACACAGAGGCCCTCGGGGACAAAAACAAAGTCTTTATGGGGAGCTACAAATGTGTTCGGAAGGTGGAGTTTTCCCACCCAAGTGTAACCGCAGAGGGAGTGTGTGACCACCAAGGTGTGACAATAAACCCAGTGCTGTGTTTGTGCGCAAGTGTGTTTTTATGTGAGTGAAGCACACATTTCACAGTCACCTCATAACTCTTATCAATTCCTTTCACTTTGTTGTTCCCACCCAAGACAGAAAACTAAAGAAAGTAGCTTGTTATTAACTCCTTACTACTTCGGTGGATCCATTAGAGAGCTGAAAGCTGATGCCAGATTTGTGGATGTGTAAACCTAGACTTTAACCCCCCCCCCCATCGCTCTGACAGGTCCCTGAACTCATTTTCTTTTTCCCTTTAGAGAGGAAATCTACTATCTCAGCACTTGCTGTTTACACAAAGGGACAACTGCCTGCTACCGATGTCGCAGCTTAACTTACAAACATGAGCAAATATGGAAACACACCCACACATTTAGGTTTTAAGACTTTTGTCCACATGATGACACAATAAAAGCCACAGTCCTTTAATGATTAACCTGCATTACTCTCTAATGTGCAGTGATAAAGGGGACTGTGTAAAGTATGAAATGAAAATAAGTGATTGAACCAGCAAAGGGCGAGATGTTAACTGGCTCTGATGGGGGAAATTATTAACTTTGTTTGAATTCAAGCCAACATGGAAGACAATCTACAATAAATACAGGGCAAAAATAGACGTGGAGTGAGGGCCGGTTTAGTCTATTGATTTTCTCTTTTCAGGAAGAAAGGCTGTTTTAGTACCATAACACCCAAAGGGAATTGAAAAGTCAGAGGTCATCATAAGAGGTCAGCATCCTGGTTCAACCCCCACCTCACTTCATTCATAAATCTCCTCATTTTCATTCCCTTAAAGCTGCACACGGACAAGCAGCAGTGACAATAATCAATATGCTCAACCGGACGTTTAACAGCTTCTGTTTGGCTGTTTCTCGTCAGAAGAGACTATCAAGATTAGTCTTTGACAGATTACAACTGTCAGCTTAGTTTTGATCTGTTGCCTAATTATGTGTTCACAAACACCTTGATCAAATATTTAAAGAAACAATCATGTTTTTTTTATACCTTACAAAGTAGAGGTAACAAGATAAGTGTATACTTCTTCCTACTCCTTTTTGAGCATGCAAGATTTAATTTTTACTGGTTAAGAAAACTTTGAGTTTGTATAAGTTTGATCTGTTTTCTTCTTTAGTTATAGAATACATAGTCATATGTATGAGCTATGTGTGCGTTTCCCTGCTGATCGTGGGTCAAATTATGGGGCAAACTTAAATGTTTATCATCACTATTGATGTAATGTAATGATATCCCCTTATGTTTGTATTAAATACAAAATTTAAACAGTAATTTAACCTGTAATGGCATCATTTCAGCACCAGGCTCTGCAGGTTCAACTAAGTATCAACGAAGTGAGTATGTGACAGCAAAACATCAACATGTTATTATATCATAGGAGGCATGTGGCCGTGATTAGCATTGAAATGATAAAGACTCTAAACAAGCTGCTGTTTAAACAGGCTACACAGGTCACATAGCCAGTTTGGGACATTCCTCTCACACATAAGAAAAGGAGACAGGAGGCAGAGTAAGGGCAGACAGTGATGGGCTAAACCTAAGCTACCGGCATAATTAAAGCTAAATTACATGAAATCAGATCATATTAAAGGGCTTTAGAAGATAAAGTGGATTCACACACCCCTGCATCAAAAAGACACAGAATACAAAGTTAAAGAGCGGATAGTTATGACAGCGTGATATTTCTCAGAAAGCGAGTAAAAAGAAACACGTAAAAAAACAGAAACTACAACTACAGGTGACGACGTGGATACAGTGAACGAGGCGGTCCTTTGAATCCGCTGATTATAAAGATAAAACATCTGACTGTGAAAAAGATAAATCCTGTAATTTTACTCAAAATTAAGGAGAACGCAGCTAAGCCAACCAAATGATATATCCTGCTGGATAAACATCACAAAGGTGAAAAGTATAAATTTCACCTCAGTGCATACACACACACACACACTGTCCACGGTGACACACACATGAGATGGTGACATGAGAGCGACCTGGTTGCCAAGTAATCCAATCAGACATCAAAAGCCTGACATCGATACATGCCGACACTGTTGCACATAAACAAGTCTACCTGGACGCGCCACATGAGAGCACACGCGCGCACAAAAGTGCCATTTATTGCATCCGCGGCTCCGCAATTGTGTTTTTTTTTTTGTTTTTTTCTCCTCCGCTCCTAAAAACAGACAAAAGCCCTTGGCGAGCGTGTCTGCCAAATTCCAAATCCCAGTAAATACAGTTTCACAGAGTGTGTGTGTCTCAGCAGTAACACATTCAAAGAGCGAGTTAAACACAGGGGTTCAGCTACACCACAGAGGAAGGCTTTTATTACCAGACAGCACCCCACATTTACGGTGACAGTTATATGGGAGTTGGTGTTTATGTGTACTTGTGTGTGTTTTTGTCAAAAAGGGCCACATTTAGGGACAAATTTCAAGCCAAACCAGTTGATTTGGGACAGCTTGTCTTTTTTGGGAACGCGACTGGTTTGCCCAATTTGGCTTCGCTGCAATCAGATTCAGATCACTGTAAAATTAATTCTGTTTAGTCTTAGATTAAAATATAGTTTAAGGGTCAGAGTTGAGGATGTATGGATGTAGTTATGGTTTAAATTAGGGCGCTTCCCCTCCTGGGAAGTGCTGTATGTTCTATATTAAGTGCCTACAGGAGGTGTTGGAATCTTGTTGAAGGGTAAGGAGTACGGAGGGCCTCTTCTCCTTACTTGAACACACAGTTGTCAGATGTGCAGATGCATTTGTGTAGATTATACAAGCAACTCAGAGTATCAGTTGTGTTTTGTTTATTTTGTTTATTTTTTTTTTGGTCAGATTCACCCAGACACTCTCACACTTCTGAATTTAATCTTTGTAACGACCTATATTCTCTATTAATCCTTTAAAGTCTGTGTAAAGTAAGAATAAATATGTGTTCTGAGGTTGTCAGACCAAAGAAGAAAGTGTTATTAACCACCCAGCCAAATTTGAATGATTAAAAATATCGACAAGTTTATGAAATTAGGTGTCAAAATCAGGTAAAAATGAGCAGTATTCTCAGCTCCAGGACTGTGGGAGCGTGTCCGCTGAATGTGCTGAAGCCACGCCGACTCGTGGGAGCAGTCAAGCAGCAATTTTGAAGCGACTGAAACGTGTCAGATGAGTTCAGAAAATGACATGACTAACTTTGAGCGAGATGAATTAATCTCTATCTCTCTGCTGGGGGTGCAGGGGTATATGCAGGGTGGCCTCAGCGTGTCATCGAGCCACGATGTAATGTCGGTATGTAATGTCTTAACAGTGAGATTAAAAAGGTAAAGTGGTACATTCTTACCAAATTTATAAAAATCTGCAATTCATGGTTTGAGAATCAACACTCCAGCTACTGTATTAAATCACCCTGTGCCTTGAAAGGCCAATGCTGACATAGTCAGCCTTTGAGAACTAATTTACATCTTGACATTTATATGAGCAAAACACTGTTAACGCTCTCTAATCAGATGTGACCCACCTTTGAGTGGGAGACAAGTCTGTGAAACCACACTCCATTCTCATTGAGTCGCTTAGTTTTTTTTTTGCATGCGGAGGCAAGGCCCGCTGCAGGAAATGGAAAGAAGATGAAGGACTGGGAGGACAAACAAAGACAAGAATGAGTGCCCTGATGAAAAGACTTATAAAGACATTGATTAGATGTAGTATCACATCCTCAGACTGTCTTCCTGAGTGTGTGGACAGTATCCTGTTCTTATCTTTACACAACACTAAAGACAGTGTTATCGGCTGTCACCTCCTGACTACTGTTTGACCTGTAATGCTATGAACTCTAAACCCTGACCTCTCTTTGAACCTGGGAGCTTAGCCTTTACCTCCGCAGGCAGCATGTTGTTTATCTTAGTCCTCTTTGTTATGCTTTTCCCTTATACAGACATATATTCAATGTATTCTCATCACTTTTACAACTCTTCATTAAAAACTACTTTCAAAGAACGCCTGAAACCCTAACCCTAAACTTTGAAGTTGTCCTACAGTTGACCTTCACTGTCAGACGTGCAGCAATCATACATTAGCAGGATTGATAAAGAGCATCGGAGCTGAACTAAGAATAAAAAAAAAAAACAATATCAAATTGTATAACTTGTGAAACTCGAGTGCGTGTGGCAAGTGTGTAGGCAACCTCCTCGAATTCCCATGAGGCTTTGAAGAGGTGATGTGTCATTCAGGCTGACAGTAATACACAAGAGACTCTGCTTTCTTATTTCAAAGTGTGTTTATGTGGTATGTCAGAAAAACCACATGATTTGTGTGTGGGATAACATTAATGTATAGTGTGTGAGGCCTGAAAGGGGAAAATTTACCACAAGTATCCATATGCATGTGGTGTCAATGTGTGTGTGTGTCTGTGTGTGTGTGTGCGTGTGTAGTGCAATTCACTCAGTTAGCCATCTGAGCCCCTAAGGTCACTAGAGTCCATAGACTAACCTCATATAGTGGTATGATGCACTTAAACTGCCACCATGAATGATGGGAGGTAGAAAGGTTGGCCTTCATCATTATTGTTGTGTGTCTCACTACAATGAACAAGTGCACACACACACACACACACACACAAACACAGGATGTCAGTACAAAAGAAAGAAGAAGGTACGCTCTTATGTAAGTCAACTTTGATCAAACTGCAGTCCAGGGAGGCGGCAGATGACGGAGAATGAAAGTGGCTGATCCTCATGATAATAGATAAGGAGGATGAGGAAAAAGTGAGTCACGGTATAAAATGTCTCTATCAGGTTAGCTGCCTAGCAACTTTAGACCTCCGGGGGGCGTTGCAGGGTGGAACAGGGCATGGCAGCGCTGGTAGCCTGGCAACAGCCCTCTGGTGGCGGTGGATAGTGTTACTGAAGCTTTGAAGTCTATTTAAGCTGAGTTATTGTGGATATTAAACAGAAAGAACTATTGCAACAAGATGATACAGTATTGATTTTTTTTATACTATATATATTTATATTATAGCTCCCAATATTGATCTTTTTGTATAATATGAAATATTTTCAAGAAATTCAATTATTTGGCAATTATTTTGATAATCAATAACAATAATAATGTTTCAGTTATTCTCCTTCTTCTACTTGCTCCTTTTCTTTGTAATGTATCATAATTAAGTGAATATTTTGTTGAGTTTCAGTCCGATCATCACACAGCCCTGTGCTCGGGGAAATTATAATGTGCTTTTTTTCAATGCCTTCTAACTTAACCGAGAAGACCGTCAACAGATTAACAAACAATGAACGCAGTTTGTACTTTGAAACTGTTGTACTACTTTTTTCAGCTCTTTTCTTGGATAAAAAAATAAAGTTAAAGTTTGATGTCGTGAGGTGGAACAATGACATTTTAAACTATCCACTGCGTGCACCCAGGCTAAGCTCTCTTCCCCTACGCACATGCTGGTTAGAGCAGATCTGTGCAGGAACAAGCGCATCCAGCGAGAATACTGGCATTCTGCACAAAGGGCTAAAAAAGACCGTACAGATGTACAAGTAGAGGCTACTATATAGTTAAAATTCACTTTTGAGATGTGTGCGGTGAGAGAAAAAGAGAAACAGTCAGGGTTTGTCTTTAATTAAGCTATGAAGCTGTGTTAGTAAAAGAAACTGATTAAAAAGTTTTGGTCAAGATTGGAATTTATTAGGCCATGAAAAGTTTAACAGACTGTTTTTTTTTTCTGCCCATCGGGATTGGGAGGCCATCTTTAACTTTGCTTTTAAACGAGTTTACATGCAACATTCAACACTTGCGATGCAACTACTGTTTCACATTTTAACAATCAGAAAAGGATCTTCAGTACTAGCATTAAACATTAATTGTCCATTCCTTTTAAACCTTGCCTTGTTGAAGTGTAATTACTATTTCCGACCACATGGGGACACCATTGGACTGAAACTCCTCTGACGAGTAAAGTCTTCATTGAAAGGTTAAATGAGCCAGAAAAGTGTGCATCCGTGTGTCTGTGTGTTTGTATGTACACACCTAACACAGCTATCAGACTGCAGTCAATAAACAATGCTACCTCACACTGCCTGAAGGGAGTAGTATAGTCAAATACGTGTGTGTGTGTGTGTGTGTGTGTGTGTGTGTCTGCAAAGATAGCAATCTTTAGTCAGGGATAACACCGCTATTTCAAACACTCAAGGCCTATATTTGGCCTCTGTGGTGCAGCCCATTCGAGGACACACACACACACACACACACACACACACACACACACACACACACACACACATAGAGGGTCCTGTGTGGAGTTGTTAGACAGCAGCAAAGCTGGTCCAAACCCCTGGAGTCAACTCTCGTCTATTCACTCTGGTTTGAAGACAAATCCCCTCATTCCTCTGGCCACGTGCTCCATTATCCCAACATCTATTATTCCAGCAGAAAGCACTATGTGTGCGTGTGCGTGTGTGTGTACTTAATTCTATTATTCTCCGTTAAAAGCTGCTGGCTTAGCTGGAAGTACCATTCTCACACAGCCCTCCTGAGTGCATGCAATTAAGAAAGTGTGTGAGTGTGCGTGTGTATGTAAGAGTCATGTGCGAGTGCGCTTTACCCGTGGAGACAAAGAGAAAAAGTGAAGCAGGTACTGACCCCTGAACTCTCTCACCCCTGACCACAAAGCAGCAGCTGACTCCAAGCTTAAGTACGGCTGTAAGTCGGTCACATTTGTTTGGTGCGCAAATTTCAACATTCGTGCACCAAACCCGAAGAATGCTGGATTTATTTCCTGCACACGCACACACTTGGGACAAACGGCACCATCGTTAAGACAAAGCACAGCACAAACTGGGTGTGCGTTTGAGCCACATCTGTTAAAACAGCCGAGTCCAGCACGAGCGCGTTAAGTGTGTGTAATCATATGTGTAGCATTCATAAGACTCCCTGCGTTCACGTTGTGGATTTATGAGGTGAGGGGCTTCGTCTCTGTTAGCCTGAGAGAGAGAGAGAGAGAGAGAGAGAGAGAGAGAGAGAAAGAGCGACGAAGTGATACCGTAGCTTTTAAAGAATAAGAGTTTGAGAAAGGAGTGGCACTATAGCTTACAAGACAAATGAACTCTGGTAATCTGAGCAGGGCATTCTCACACATACACACACACACACACACGCCCAACAGGCCTGCGTCCAGTGGTTGAAGGGGAGAAAGGGTGCGGTCGGCTCTGTGCATTCCTGATCAGTCATGCCTGAGTGGAGGAGCTTTTTCAACAGACCTGAGACCAGATGTGCTTTGCATATGCATTGAAGTTTTCACGCAGACTATGGCATTCATGAAATCATGTACAGATGGTGAATTTAAATGTCCAGAAGAATAAAACTGTGCGTGATGTGTGAAGATTTGCAAGTGAAGTGAGAAGACTTATGTTCAGAGTTTATGTATCCAATTCAATGCGACCTTTGCTTTCTTCTACTCAGCTTCTTTAGAACTCTACACAGAAAAGACGACACATGATGATGTGTAGTTCGACAGAAAGGAGTTCCCTGCTGAGCGCATTTCTGAACTGCAGGGGAGCGTGTTTGTCATTGCAACAGTGTTTAAACTGGGCTTGTGTAATTCTGACATGTGGCTGAACCTGTTCGTAAATATCACAGGTGTGCTCGCTTGTGAAAGTGTCTGTGTGTGTGTGTGCGTGTGTGCATGTGAGTGTGTTTTTCCTTCCAAACCTGAGTGGTGACGGCAGTTTGACAAGCAGCTGTTTGCAGGGAAGCACCGGTCAGGATGGAAGAATGTATAGTTTTACCTCACATGCTCATACATGAATACATACTTGTACAGTAAATTGTATATTTACACACACATACGCACAGGAAATCTTTGAGCTTCACTGTCGTTTGAGTATGTTGTGTCACGTTCATGTGCAGAAAGCGAGCTCCATGTTGACAAAACATGTGTGTCTATTCAACAGCGACCTCCCACCGTGATATTCCAGCAGACTCACTGCTGAAGAAACTTTCTCAATAGCTCTTCTGTTGCCTCACCAACGTTTAATGTCCGATACGTTACAGGTTGCTACTAGTCTTTCAAAGCCAGTATACATACCTTAAGGTGTGTGCATGCATGCATAGGAGCTGCTTTTATTCCATACTGAGTGTGCATTTTACCACATGTATTTAAATTGTTTCATGCTAGGACACTGTTTTAGAAAAGAGACTCATTCCTCAGTAGTTAATATTAGACTCACCATAAATAAAGGAGCTTGCAGTGGCAACTTTGAATTAAAAAGGCAGCTAAGAGGCTGAGTCGGCTCCTACTGTGACGTGTAAGAATGCATAGAAAGTCCACGTCCAAGTAGAATGATGAAGAATGAAGAATGAAGAATGATGAGACGGAGTGATAATAAACAGTGAGAGGGTCAAAAGAAAATACCGGAGTCTGTTTGCAAACTCAAGTGCAGAGGTAAAAATAAGATGCAACCACAACCACGCCCCTGTGCCGGCTCCAGATACTGAACATGGCATTTATTTTTTTTAAAAACATGAAGAGACCCCACTCAAAAAAAAAAATACACTCATATCACTGCTTACACTAGTCTGGGATTTGCAGCCACTTTGTTACGGTAACATTCCAAAATCCATTCGTCCCAGGGCTTTACAACAAGAGTGTTTTCCTTCCTTGGGCCTCCCCACATTTTTTAAACTATAACAATGTGAAACCACCATTTTTAAAAAAACAAAAAACAAAAAAAACAGATCAACCACTAGAGGCCAAGGTTTTACCGTGGTTTTATTTCGTACAGAAATTAAGCTGGACTCCCGGGGGAGAGATGGGGGAGGGTCTGAACGGTCAGACAGAAGCGAAGACAAAGTTCAGCTCATGTGCTGACAGCCAATCTGGCAACCCACCAGGAGTCCAATCTGGCAACACGCCAAACAAACCCCACTGGGGCCTGCGTACTACAGGTGCCACTGTCTACTCCTGTTTTTCTTTGTGTGTGTGCGTGTGTGTGTGTGTGTGTCTGACAAAATGAGTTAGAAAAAGATAAACAAACAAAGAGAAAACGTGAAAAGCTAAGGTGTTTTTTTTTTTTCAGCATGTGCAATTTTACGACTTACTACGAGGTGTGAGAATTATACGCCATGTGTTTACATATATAAAACCGTTTAACAAGCAACACCACTGAGAGGAAAACTCACAAAAAACAGGAAGTGTGAAATATCAGTAGCAGCGGTACATTGGAGTGTGTGTGGCCCATCATGCCTACAGCAAAAACACACTATATACCAGAAACACTGGTATTAATGCTGATTTAGAGAGGAGGAGGGATAAAAGAGGACATCAAATTAGAAAGTGATTAAGTGTAAACGTGAGATGGGAGTTGAATAGAATAAAGAACAGAGACAAACAGACAGAGAGAGAGAGAGAAAGTGATTGAGACACATAATAAAAAGACAAAAAGACAGCGTGAGTGAGAGACGGAGTAAATTATGCTGATTGAGCAGACGGCAGGCCGACCGTTACCGTGACAATAGGGGCCGACTTTAGGTCTGGCTTTCTGCCCTCTACAGCTGTGAGCTGTCTGACACACACACACACACACTCAAAATTGTTCGTTAGTCTGAGCTCATCTTGGCTCATAGCGCTACATCAACCCAGCGCAAGCCTCCTTTAAAAAATCTGGACCGAGACCAGCTTTAATTTACCAACACAGATTCTTGTCTGCAACCTCTTTTCCACCCCACTGGCTTACTTTCCTTACTCCTGATCCAAGAACAGCTCCCCAAGCAAGTCGACCAGCTAGTGAGGGATTTAAGAGCAGGATCCAGATCAGCGGTTACTAGCCAGACCAGCTGGCAGCGCCGACTTCCAGCCGTTACACACACACACACACACACACACACTGGGGTTTTAAGGCACATTACAGGCAAACCATGGGTGTAATGGTGGACCAGCACACACACACACACACACACACACACACACACACACAATAGATCACCTCAAAATAGAGCGTCTGAGTGGAGCACACCCACGCGGAGTAATATAAACAAGGAGGGAGTCCATGTTTGCTATGCTATGATTAACAATATAACACGACAAGACTGTCAAAACACACACGTATCCAAATGCAGACACACCATTCAGAAATAGAGTCCCCCAAAGATATTCCTCCCACGAGCTGTCAAAGTTTGAGAGCAGAGTTCCATCTGGCCACCCTTCATTTCTCTCCCTCTTTCCTTCTCCCCCATCTGTCTTTCTCCATCTCTCCACATCCCTTTGTCTCATCTATCTCCGTCCCTGGCTAATCTTCCCTCCTCAACTCGCTTCTCTTTGTTTGTTGATCTCAAATCTCATTGTCGCATCCCAGAAATTACTGTTTCAACATTTCTCATTTCTCACATTCACCCCCCCCCGCCTCGTCTAATCACTCTTTTCTCAAACACAGCCTGTCTTTGTGTCTCTGCGTCGAGGGGGTGAAACACAAACTCTCGGCCCACCTCCGACTCAAAGCCAAAGGCCACCGGTCGTGGCCACCCACCCACGGCGCACCAACACAGTGGGGACTTTCCCGCTGTGTGTGTTTGTGTATATCCGGTCTTCATGCCTGTTTGTCTCGAAGCACGTGTCTGACGCTTCTCAGAGGTGTGAGTCTATGTCTGTATGCAGGCGTCCGTGTGTCTGGGTGTGCATTTTACACTGTAATCTCTGTACATGTGTTTGCACATACTTCCCCTGTCATGCATGCGCTCATACTAGCGTGTGTCCGCCCCGTGCACGCTTTAAATCCAATCAAGTGACCACCAACAAAGGACTACGAGACGAATCGACGCTGATCTGTGAACTTACACTCTGGTGCTCAAACTGCACACCTCAACAGCACACATGTATTCAGTTACTAGTCAAAGATGAATATTGTTTTTCTAGCAAAGAAAAATGAAAACATGAAATGCACCCAAGACAGGTATTGTGTATTTTTCATTGTATCTCATGTTCCACTAGTTCTCCTCCTTCAAGGCCTCTAACTGTGTTCAAACAGGCTTAAGTTTCTTCAGTACTTGGGAAGAAAACATCGTAACTGGACTACAACAGTGTTCTACACTATTCTACCTCAGGTTGTTGTCTAATATTTTAACAACTGCAGGTTATGCTGATATTTGTTTGACACATTTATTCCCTTTCTAGATGCCGGACACACAATTAAACATCTTCTTTTTATAGAGGCACAAGAGACATGTTTTTTTAATTAATCAAATCAAAGCATAGGCAGAGAAATCATGACTCTAAAAAGGTTAAGGCAAGAAATGTGATACACACCACCCATAATTTAACTCAACGGCATCTCTTGTTAGACCCTCCCTGCCAGGTAAATACCACATCTATCAAACCCCAGCAAAGCCACAGAAGACTTTATACAAAGTACAAACAAATTAAAACAATACATAAAGCAGTTACCAATATGCTGGAGAACTGAGATATAACAGCTATGAACTGCAATTTGAATGCTTTAAAAGGTCCCTTATGCAAGATTCTGAGGCATTTCTCATATTCATTTTATGTTTTATTGATGTTATATATAGAGAACCTTTAAGAGTGATGGTGGTGGTGAGATTTCACTCGTCTAATCGCATGAAAAATCCTCCACCCAGGCTCTCTGAAAGCCAGGGAAACCCCTTCAGTAATAAGTCCTGGCTGCATGTGACACACTGGTGACTGCCAAAAACAACCGACAGAAGATAAACCGACAGGTCCAATGTAGGAAGCGCAGAGAAATGAATGTGTGGAAATAACAGCAGACAAATTAAAATCCCTGAAAGCTGCTGATAAAATGGTTAAGGCAAGAAATGGATAAGAAGAAGAGAGCTTTATCTAAATTCTTTGGCAAATTTTTGAGTAAGATTCCTGCATTAGTGGAGTGAGACATCTGATGTTTGAGCAACACAGCAGACCTTTAACAAAAGTCCAGTTATAAAGGCAGTAGAAGATACTCTAACACTGACTCACATGGCCAAGTGAAGGCTACAGCCTCAGTTCAGCCAAAAGTGTAAATATAGTTATTTGTGGGTGACACGCTTTCAGTTGCTATGTTTCTATGGGCAACCTCTCCACCTCCCACTTGTCTAGACAACGTCGCTCATCATTAAAGCGCCAGGCCATAGCTGCGGATTTCCCCACATCATGAAAGACTGTTGCCTCACAGCTGGATCTGCTTCAGTGTCAAATAATTGGACGGATTAATTGCTTTGCTGCCGACCCTTTGATGAAACTTAATCTCAGTCAGTCACAGAACAGGTTTAGAGACAAACGAAACATCCTGAAAACCTTTTTGATCAATCAGCTTACTCATCTTGAGCGGTGGGGGAGATTTGTGTATTTATGTTTCCCATCAATGCTTTCCTCAGCGGTTTGATGTGGGCTGGGCTCTGCTTGAAAAACGTGATGGCGCGTGCTTCCAAGGAAGGATTCAGCAATATTTTAAATCACATACTGTTGACAGTTGTGTGGTTGTTAATGTTGCTACTGTCAATCAAAATATGATCAAGCCAAACTAACATAGTCCCAATGATGCAGATTAGTTCAATTTCCAAGCGTTCACATCTTCATAAATAACAATTTTAACTTTGCTTCCAGCTCATTTAATCATAAATATTTATTTCTCTAAACGCTGAGGGGCTTCTTGATTTATTGGCTTCTTTTTTGTGGTGACAAAAATCTACAAAAAGAGTCAAACACTTCCACAAGAAAGGAAAAAAAGAAGGGAGAGAACAGAGTTCATCTAATTCTTGCCCAAAGGCTTGTATAATGAGTTGAGAATAGGAGACTTAATAACCTGTAGAGACGCAGATGAGTCTCAGTGTAGCCTACAGCACTACAGTACACGCACATGAACACACACACGCACACTTAACCTCATTTCAGAGGAAGAAAACCCAGGAGAGCCTCTACAGTCCTTAACATATACCTACACCTGAATACACACATTAACGTCTGCACCCAGAGATATACAGCAGATATAAATCTATAGAGGAGAAGCTGCTTTTTCCACTGGAAAGAAAAGAGAAAAATTCTCACCAGGTGGCTTCTTTACAGATAAAACAAATAAACTAAAAACTGCTTTAACTGTTTTCCATTCATCAATCAAAATCACTGCTTATTAATCAGCTCTGTATGCGTCTTCCAAACACTGAAGCCAAACTGAACTAAAATCAAGAGAACAACTTTAAATTAAACTGAATCATCAGCATCTTGAAACGGCACTCACTTTATGTGCATTTATTGAAAACGTATTCAGTCTTAAAAGGTCCAGTGTGTAAGATTTAGGAGGATCTATTTGCAGAATATAACAGAAATGGAATATAATATTCATAATTACATATTCATTAGTGTATAATCACCTGAATACAATAATTGTTTTGTTTTCTTTACCTTAGACCGAGCCTTTTATATCTACAGAGGAAATGCTTAGAATGGAAGGGTGAGGTGAGGGGTATTCAGTTGGTTGCAATCTGCGACCTCACTGCTTGATGTCCAATGTTCACTGTGATGCAGTATCTGAGGTGATCATTTCCATTTCCATTTAATCATTAATGCGCCAAAGACTAATTCAACATCTGGCAAAGGGACAACACATGAAGATTAGCCTTCTGGCTAACAGTTGTACATTTACAATCATTTTGATCACCGTGCATCGTCCCTGTGCTGTTTTATGAAATAAAACAAGACTGACTAAAAAGACTTCCTTTCATAACAACAAATTGTGTTTATTATCTCTGACCTTCTGTACACTTCCTGAACCCTTAAAAAAAGTGGAGGTTCCACTTCCTTACAAAAATATTTTTTTCCCCTGTTGGAATAATAAAAATGGCTTGTAAATCTTTGGGTCTAAGTGGTTGGACTAGTTGGACAGGTCAGCTGTAGCTACAGGCTGTTGGCTAGAGAGAACGAGGATCGGTGTAAGGAGAGGTGATACGGGTCACGGGGGTGTGAGAGCAGGTCAGCGCACTACAGTGAGAAAACACTTTATGGCTGAGCTGCAGGAGCTGGAGTCTCTGTGAGCGAGTGTGTATGACTGTGGATTCATGTGTGTGTGTGTGTGAGAGAGTTACACAAAGACACAGAGAGGAAAACAGAACGGCGCCTGTGGGCTCTGCATGGTATAGCATTGACAAAACACTGAGGTGATCTCACACAGGCACTATTTCACTTTCTCACATGGCGAGGACAACCCTCGGGCTGTTTCCACTACCTGAGTAACACACATTCGTACACACGTATTCGTGTACTTTTAACACACAACACAGTTGTCCTCATATAACCACATTCCTAAAAAGGTACATCGCTCAGTCAACAAATCTATGACTATGACAGTCTACAGGGAGTTTAGGTTGTAAATTGTATACAGTGGAGAGACAGAGAGAAGAAAGAAAGAAAATAGAAAGTGAAGTGAGTATTACAATAACATCTGGACCTTAAGAGAAACCTGCTGTACTGTAAATCAGATGAAAAATAGTTGAGTGTGTCAAATAAAAGCACTTACCTGTTGAAATGCACAGACAAGGACATAAAGGGGTCAGGTAGAAGGTGGAGGTCCCAGAGCAAAACCATGTGGAGAGAAGAGCAGAGCAACATTACAGGACATTCATTTCATTTGGCAGATGCCTTTGTCCAAAGAGATTTAAAATAAGTGCATTCAAACTTGAAAGCGACAAGATGTCATTAAAAACTGGAAGACTATTGTTCTCAAAACCAACATCTAAAATCGTGTTCAGTGCTACAGTACAGATGGTAGCTGTAGTTTAAAAAAGTAAGGTTTCAGCCTGAAGAGGAAGACAGTCAGTGACTGTCTATTCTTGACTTCAGCAGACACTTAGTTCCACCACTGCCAGGTCAGAGTACAGGAGAGCGACCACAAGGTCTTCGATGCTATGGATACACTGCAGGGACAATAGTTACAGCAATGTAATGTCTCCAACCTCCTCTCCTTCTACTCAAAATCAAACAGACATCTGGAAAAATCTTCATTTTTCTGAGAGAAACCGACTTTAAATGTTCAAAATAGCAACATTCCCATCCTTGATATTAGCTTATTGCAGATCAGTATCGAGCTGTGTCAGCTGAAACAAGAAACTGTAGAACAGAAATGCTTCGGACTGTGGGAGGAGCCCGAGTACCTGGGGGAAAACATGCAAAGTCCACTCAGAAAGGCCTCAGCCAAGGGTTCAAACCAGGGACCTTCTTACTGTGAGGAAACAGCGCTAACCACTGTAGACTTCATCACGAGCTAAATATTTTGTTTTCAGCATGAAAAGTGTGAATTTAATCCCTTGACGTGTTACCATCACTTTATAATCAGCTACAGAACCTGTCGTGTTTAATTTTTAATTAATTAGTTTACTGAACACAGTGGCAAATTAGTAATACATCTCTGTGATCAGGACACGAGCAGTTGTGTTGTTTGTATCACGTTGCGTAAGAACAAAAACCTCTGAGAGAACAGCATGAACATCATCATCAGGATCATAATAAGCATTTATAGCATTGTTTTGTTTGTGTGGCCTGTGACAACATGTCTGCTTATCCTACCGTTTGATAAGACGCTTGCAAAAGTATGATGGATGGTTATCACAAGCTGTCAAGAGGTTGGGAAATAAAGAAGTGACACAGCTGACAGGCACTTAAATATCTTGTGAAGAAAGAGGAAACGTTTGTTGGTTTACTGGCAGTGAAACGCAAGATGTGTCTGTGCCAGCTGCAGTAGATGCTCTGTGCGTGCTCATGCTCGTGTTTACACACCTCAGTGTGGTCTTTAAAATCTGCAGTGATAGCTGACTTTTCAAGAAGTAAGTTCAGTAAAACGCCGAAGAACAGAATGGAGCAAAGGAAGTGAAAGGTAAAACAAAACACCATGGTGACGTCTGAGTATATGAGTCAGTCAAGGCCATTGAGACTGATGGGAGGAGGAGGAACGGGAGGCTGGAGGACGCCATGAAATGACAGGGTTATACAAAAGATTTGTGATTAATGCTTAATCAGAAATAAAAATGTGGTTTTCTCGAATCAAAATTGACGTAAGAGACCCAGGCTCTTTAAAGGACTAATAAAAATTCAAACAAGTAACAAAGGGGGGTGAAATTGTCCATAACTAAGCTTTCACAATGTTCATAGGCGTGAGTCATAGGCGTGTTTTTTTGGTGCATATTTTTCAGTGAGCTACTAACTGAATAACTGCTTGATAAATGACAGAAGAAGAAGATGGAAATCTACCACTAGTGCACTCTCTATCTTGGTTTGAATCTTTGCTTATCTGCATCCCGGAGAGCTCAATCTGACTGATCAGACATATAGCAAAAAGTTTATCACATAGTGAATTTCCAGCCGTCATATTTCATCTTTCAAACTGTGCCGTTCACATTTACATCCATAAAACATGCCATGTTTGAATCTGGTTGTTCAGTATCAGCTTGTGTACTAAATTCAGGTTACACTTTCTTTCCACGAGAGAGAAAAGGAGCAAAAAAAAGAGAGATGGGACCATTAAATTAGTGGTATATAAGAAAGGTTAAGCCAGAGACAGAAAATGAAACATCCTGACAGCAGGACAAAATAATAACACACTGGCAGAAAGGGAAAAGGTAATAATTGCAAAGCAACAGAAAATGTGGTTTGAAATAGAAAAAAGTGGGGAGAGTGTGATGTGTGAGAGAGAAATGTGTTAATGAATACTACTGCAGCACTGCTAATAAGCAAAGTCACGCCTTGGATATGTGGTTAGTGGGGTGGAGAAGGGTGGTGCTGGATTTGTGTATGTGGGGAGGAGAGAAGCTGCTGCATGACACAGATCAGTAAAATCTTTCCTCCTGCAAAGACAAAGGATGACTGAACGGTGACGAGTGCAGTCAAATTATCCTCACACATTACTTCTGGCATGTCAAATATGAATATACAGAACATTTTAGGAATGTTCAAGGACATGTTAGGCTAGTTAAATCAGAATTATAACCACAAAATACCATTAAACATCAAAAAAAAAAAAACAGATCAGCATAAATCTGACTTTAGGCTAATCATCTTGATTTTGTTATAGATAGACAAATTATTAGAAACCTTTCATCTTAAAGTACAGCCTCCAAAGTCACTCAAAGAGTCGAAATCCCTCTGACACAGCTATATATAAGAATATATAAGATATAAGCTGTGTTGAATGTATTGCAGGACTGTTGTATTAAATTGAATGAGATTAAAGCTGGATGTATTCAATCAACATCTAATTCAGACTAAAAGAAAACAGCTTTTCAATTAGATTAGCTTCATGAAAATTATTTTTATTGGCCAAGTTATTAATGAATTAATGCCTAAATAAAATACATTTTTAATCCTTTCTTTAGACTCAAAAATACATCGAGCTCAACATAAGTTTTGTGTTCCAACTTTTTTCTACTGGCTGAAAGGTGTAGCGTGTCATGTGTTCCAAATATGAAACCCCTAATTAATAATACAATGATACAGGTTAAATTATTAAAACATGGACAGAAAATAGTCACAGTGTGTTACTGTAATAAATAATAACATCATCGTGTGGTACCGCTGCTGTTCAGAAACCCTTTGACCTACTTAAGACTGTGAGACTGGAATAAGAAACAACTGGTTGTTGTGTCACTTAAAAAATCATTAAAATCTGAACATCCGGGTTTCAGATGATCAAACAATGCATACTCGTGTTACAATGCAGAGTTACAGACGAACAGCAAGCTGGACCAGTTTTTCATAACTCAATCTGTGAACAATAAAACAATAGTTTAGATCAAAGCAGTAAAGCCACTGTACCTGTTAGCATACACATTCCTTTACCTGCCAACACAGATACATAAATCAGACAGCTGCATAAAAACAAGCACCTGCAGTGAGACCAGTCCATTCATCTCTCCATCAGTTTATGTTCACTCTTCTGTCCACCATTCAGAGTCCTGCTGCTCTTTACAGGTCATCCCAGCCTGAACAAAGTCAGCTCCCAGTCTGCACTATTTGAATATTACCACCAGCTTTGTGTCGTATCACTCCCTCCTCTTTCCAATTCACGCTGTTCACACATTTCTCTTCCTATTTTATCTCCCTGTCTCACCCTCAGCTGTTTAATTCTTCCACTGAGTTCACCGTGAACACGTGCGAGTGTGTACAAATCATTTTCTCCAACACATGCTCCCACAAAATAAACTCGCTCACAGAAGGACATGCAAACAGTCCTACCTTCGTATGGGTTCCTCCTTTGCTTCCGGCTCAAAAACCCAATCCCTTTAACAGGCATGATGTTACCTGATCACTAAACTGCTACAGACATAGTGCAAAGTTTGGCCCCTGATAGCACCATGGCACTGCTAACATCAGTTTAAAAGACTATACACACTGACACACACACACACACACACCCACTCACTCACAATCACACTCTGCACCGCCTCGTTGACCAATTGAAAAAACCTGTCACAAAGGAAGAGGGGTGTGTGCGAAGAGGGAGTGGTGCATTGAAGGGGGCCCCCTAACCGGTAACCTCCCAACCCCAAGGTTGCTACGGTGATGTGGATGCTATCTGCCAGTGGCAGTTGTTGCCGGGGCGATGCAGCATGGCCTGTACACTTCCAACGGGTCCTCAGGCCCCTTTCAGCTATCAAGATGGGGGTCATCGACACATACACAGGCAAGAGCACACTCACACACACTTCTGAAATGGGTTCTTTGTAGGGCTTAGCTGCTGTTCAATCAAGCCTAAAGAATGGTCAGGTTTAATTTGATGTGAGTCAGTTTGGTGAAGGAGAACAAGGCCTGCGTTGGGCTTCAGTTGCAAGCACACAAATTCAATTTTAGAAGTCCACACGACTTTGATTCCTGAGTTTCATATGAAAATCTACATGTCCTTAGGTAGGTATGTTTGGGAGTGTGTGCAGCTCTACAGTCCTGTGTTGAGTCTCTTCAATTCTTTGCCCTGAAACTCCACCTTAACAAATTTATTCACCACTCAGCATGTTGTTACATTTACCCTTGTGTCTCTGCATCATCCTTTCACCATCTGTCTGTGCCTCTTGGTCTTTTTCAGCCCTCTCTAGCTGTCTTCTCTCCATTTACTCGTCTCCAGTCCTCGAGCAGACAAAGAGCTTTCTCCACCTAATGTGATTACGAGGGGCTTTCAGTACTGAAACAGGCGTGATCAGTGAGACAGACGAAAATTGTGATGTTGCCTGCAACCGCGTCATATCTGCATGCCTAACTCTGACCTACAGTATGTTTTAAAGTCAGTGAAAAATGTAATTATGTGTGTGAACAACTCCCAGCACTGGTGCTTACATTGTTTGCCTCGATCATAACTTGCAAAGCATCCGGAAAACCTTTTGACTATCCCTTTCCGTGAGCCAATTCATCACTGGTGTTCTACTTTTCCAATTCAGCAGGAAGCGGCGGTGAGAGACGTGTCACATCCTGTGGCCGCTGACGCTGGCCCGGACAATCGGAGGGAACAATCTGAGGGAGGTGACAGCTGTCCGATTAAGAGCATTCTTCCTCTGAGGTCCAAATGTGTGGTCAGGGGTCTGTGGTGTAGGGAGGATGGCGACAGGGACAGGAAATGGAACAGGATGTAGTTGACAGCGCATCTCCCACAGGATGCTGGGAAATGCATCTCTGACAAAGGGTTAATTCATGGGTAACGGTCTGAAATGTGGACAGGTAGAGGAGGTTAACTTTAGTACCAAGAGAAGTAAAAGAGGAGGGAACCTGGGTTGGACTGGTTGGCATAAAGATTTCATAATTTTCCTACAGATTAACATCAACACGCTCCCTTTCTTTCATCGTTTCTATCGATCCAAATGAAGAACAAACCGCTTTAACCTTTTCTTACAAAGGGTGTGCATGCTCACATCTGGGATAACTCAAACACGACTGCGGTCTTTAAAGTGTTTCACCAGTAGGAGTAGAAACTGAGAACTGGTTCCAAACTGTCCGATCCATTGGAATCGCATACCTCCGAGCTTATCAGTTCCTTCTCATCAATGCCGGCATATTTTCTGGGAGTCGTACATTGCAAAACAATGATGTCAAACTCGTGCATCTATGCTGCTGAAGACTTTCAACAAGAACGATTCATGGCAGAGAGGAAGAAGCAGTCCAAAGCATGGCATCATTTCATGTAGGAGGATGATAACGGCGCTAATAAATTACTTGACGCACAAGTGCTGCTTCCTTATCGAGCGTCACGTCCGTTACCGGAGGTAAATATCCTGTTTTAGTATTAGCGTCACATGGGGAAACTGAGCACATTCTTTCTTTGAATATGAATACAGAGATGAAAATGTCGACTATAGCTACAGCTGTTTCTACACTATTCAGATTTGATTACAATGTATTCAGAAAGAATAAAATTGACACTGAAAATGTGTGTAGGCCTACTTTTTTCCACATAGAAAATTGTTCAGGAATCAATAAAGGAACTAGAGTCTTGATCTTTCCATTTCTCCACCTTCACCCTCAGTTCATAGACTTATAGTGGATGAATCTTGATTAATCTCACCATCCATCCTTTCCTACACAGCCTCCTTTTTCCAGCTCCATTTATTTTTGAATACTCACACTCCTTTTCTCACGTCATTGTAACTTTTTTCTGTCTGCCAGAGTGTACAAGTCATCAATCCAGTACGTGAGTGAGTGAATGAGTGGTAGCCACAACTCATTTCCAAAGAGAAAGGATTTCCTCCTCTTCCTTCTTCTTCTTCTTCTTTCCCATGTCGTTTCACTTACCCTTACCTCCCAAGACACAAATCTACCAAAAGAGAAACATGAAATGATGGAACAGAGGGAAAATAGAGCCCAGAGCTAAATGAAAAAGAATAGAGTCAAAGAGTAAACAACACAACAACCTCAAACCTCTCTAAAATGCTGAACAGGCCAACTATCATTAAGGATGTGTTTTGAATATGAAGAAGTACACACTAACATGCCAACACACCCACACTCACACACACACAGTGAAGCTGTGCTGCTGTGGTTGAATGGGTTTGGTCTGAGCTGACGCGCCGAAGTGAAAACACTGCCACATGGGCCGCCTTGCATTTTAACTCTCATTTCACACCGAGTGTGTGTGTGTGTGTGTGTGTGTGTGTGTGTGTGTGTGTGTGTGTGTGTGTGTGTGTGACCAGACAGACAGACAGACAGACAGTGTGTGATTTTTCTCACACTTGTGAGCATTTGATGCCAAATTCACACTCATTAGCAGCATGAGAAAAAGTCGCCAAGGCCTTCAATCAGACACACTTAAACACGATTAAGGATACAGAGGTGCACACACACACGCACACACACACAAACACAGAAGACAAGCTTTGTTTTTTGGCATCAGTGAGACCGCAGAATGAAGCAATCAAAATGTTTGATTGAGCTTAGAGACATTTGATCATGCGTGAATCCCACGATTCCGGAGTCTAGTCAAACAAAGGGATTAACGAAGGAATGAGCACAGACAGAAAAATGCAAACATGCAATAAAAACAAGAATCAATTTGTCTAATGTCTGACACTAGTTACAACAGGAGTTAGCAGCTGGAGCATGAGGAACCATGGTCTTCTGTCTTTTTCTGGACCATAAAGTAGTAGTAGTATCCGTAACGTCACTCGTGGAGCGTGTGTGAGTGTGGCAGCTCTAGACGTCGCCATCTTGTCTTACAGCTAATCTGAATATAATTTTAACAAGTAAGTTATCTAAAAAATCACCCTCAGTTCAGTTGTCATGAACGGGGGAATTAGCTATAGAGACCAGCTCTAAAGCTCAACATTATAATATGGGGGCTTATGGAGACATCATGGAGACTCGCTTTGCAGCCAGTCTGAAGTGGCCGTCCGAGAAACTGCAGTTTTTGGCACTTCCGCGTTGGCTTCATTTAACAGCCATGGAGGCTGCTGCTTGGTCTGGACTGTATCAGAAGAGGGCTGCAGCAGAGAAAAGACAGTGACGTGGTACTATCAGTAAATGTCACCACCACACAGTGGCAGGACACGCTGACCACACTAAAAAGGCAGCAGGAACTGTTTCTGCGTAGTCTCTCAGGGGTTCAACTCTTGTCAAACGCTACGTGCAAGTCTTGGAAACACAACAAGTAAGGGCAACAACAGTCTGTGTGTGTGTGTGTGTGTGATCCTACCATACATTTCCGGCACACAGCCAGCTCTACAGTACACTTTACTGTATATCCAAGTGAAAATTACAGTGTTCAGTCATTGAGGTTGGCAAAATACAAGGATCCTAAACGATGCTAATTATCATTCGCAAAGAGCAGCCAGCTTACATAACATTCATGCAGGCTAACAGCTTGTCATTTGTAGTTGGCACTGACCGCCACTTTCATCGTTTAAAATGACAAATGTCACTAACTGATGTAAATTTTGTGGCCAAAATTAAAAACCTGTCTGATGTGTGGTCAAAGACCGCACTACATTACTCAGAAGGAAGGAGGGAGCTCCACTCTAACGGTGCTCGAGTGTTTCTGTGGCTCCAACAGAGTGACTCGTCCTCTTTCTAGCAAACAGTTTCACTATTATCATATTAACAATCTAGATAATATAAACAGCCAAAACCACAAAACATAAACAATGTTGATAAAGATTTTTTTTGTTTTTTTTTTAAGCAAAACATTTTAGTCAGTAGTCTCTGGTGAAGAAATTCTGTAATGGAGATAGAGTTTCTAAATGACCTCAAACCTAGTTTGGCATGTCTACACTTACATTTCTTCTCTTACTGACTCAAATGAAAACATTGCATTTTGTTGAATGTAAACAAAACTTTTGTTTGTTTACAAGAAAACTCCACAGGGTACTTTTTTACTGTAGTAAACGGCTATGATGAAAATGTGGTAGGAATGATGGATCGTGTCACAGCAGGAGTAGCAAAACTTTCTCAAAACAAAGGTCGCATTTCTTGTAAGCTGCATCGGTTCCTGTTAAAAAAAAAAAAGGGGGCGGGGGTGTTGCTCTCTCAACTCCCACCAGAAATTTTAGGAGTCATTATTCCATCATCACTTTTTGCTCTGTCATCTGTTTTTAGCTGTGCTAGAGGAAGAGGACTCTTCCTGTTTGGTGGCATGAAGCAATAAATTACACAGAATATCTTATGCCCACAAGCCTAACTAATATAAAATGCTGACAGTCTCCTCAGTGATTTATTGCTACTAATCACCTCCATGTAGCGCCTTTACGGTGTCAACAATTAAATGTTCTACACATTTGCTGAAGGGTGACAGATACAGATAGAAACTGAAAAGATACGATCCCACAGAAACTAGATATTCATATCAAGGTAAATATGAGTGCTCATGTGCAAAAGGGGAATGCAAAGTGTGACTATCTGACACTACGTCTCCTACAATGATATAACAGTCTACATTCAAGTGTATGAAAATGTGACCTGATTCCATTTACAGTGTCCCAGTGACCTACGAGGAAGAACCAGTCAGAGAGAACAAACCGGTGTGTGTGTGTGTGTGTGTGTGTGTGTGTGTGTGTGCTTATGGTTTTACTATGTTTCAAGCTGTCTGGGCCGTGCTACGAGTGGCTGGTAGACGTGAGCTCATACAATGGGCTTCTGTGTGAGGCTGGGTGATGGGGAGGAGAGATTAAACGAGAGAGGCTGAAAACGGGAAGGGCAGCACACACACATCACTGTAAAACAAGATTTTGTAGTTCAACACAGGGTTGAAAATACTGTAAGTGTAGAAGGAGAACGAGAGTTAGAAAAGGCCACTTTTCATAGGGTATGTTCACGTTACGGATGTATTTATAGCATATTTAGATCATTAATTCCAGTATTAATCAATGCCTATGCATTGGCATGAAGCCTTTCATTAAGCCAATCTACTTGCATTTCCTCCCTTTCACAAAGTATTGGGGTGCAACCTTTAATTGCTTAAGAGCACATGTGGTAAAACTTAGTCAACTACACCCAAAGCACTACGCCCAAACTTTGGCAGAGAATGGGAAACTATTGGGGTTGAACCCAAACCACAAACCACTGTATTGCTTCAAACCCCTAAAAAAAACCCCAAAAAAAACATGTACCCCGACTTGTGCAAGACTTGAGCAGAAACAAAGGGATGAGGCGAGGAGGAGTGGAAGAGAAGAACTGCTTAGACCTCTCTTGTGTGTCACCTCCCTGCTCCTGAAATTGCCTCCCCTCCCATCCCTTACTCAGCCCACAACCACATGAAAGGCCTACTGGGTTGGGTTCCCATATGGTGAGGAGACACGAGGGTGTGTGTCTGTGTGTGTGTTTAGATGGCTTAGCTGGTTAAGGGGGCTCCGTCCGACCTAGTGCCCCCAGCCTTAAGAAGCCACGCAGACAGCTGTTTTCCTGGAGAGTCCTCCCTGCCCAATTAGGACACCCAGTTATGTTGTTAATAGCTGTTTACCATAAACTCTCCTCTCCTCTCCTCCCTCTCTCCCTTCATCTTGCCCCTTCCCCTCCGGGACCTCCACACTGTTCTTCTCTGAATAACCTCTCTCCCCCTCCGTGCTCTTTTTCAATGTCACATCCATGACATAGCTAGAGATTATTTTATGCCACAAATGGCATAAAGTGCAACAATAGAGTGGTTAGAATGATGCAAATGTAGCATTGAGACACATTTAGTGTTTTTCCAAGAACTGTAAATCACAAGCTTGGCCTGAAAATTACAGTATTTCAGATACATTTAAAGGCATTTCAGAAGTGTGTAGACATAACTGTTATATTTGGGAACATTTTTTAAGCCACGTCTTAAGTAATATATACAATTTATACAGCTGAGATGAAGCATCAGCTAGAGCATCCATCGTTCAACTGCCACAGTCAAGCAATATGACGCTGTAATGTTAATGAAGGTCGATTATGAAATGTCTATAGACTTTAGAAGTAGAGTATTCTGTATTCAGGCTGTCTCCAACACTTCTATTAGCACCTTTTTATCTTCTCTGACCTCCTCACCTCCTCCTCCACCTTATCCTCTCCTTTCCGCTCCCTCCCTCTTCTCAGCTCGCTCTCTTTCTATTGAGCCGCCGAGTTGTGACTGTTGCAGAATGGTCAGCTTGCTGGGAGAGCTCAAGACTGGCCAAGAATCCATGTGTGTGTGTGTGTGTGTGTGTGTGTGTGTGTGTGTAAGTGTGTGTGATTTCAAAGTGTGTAACTGCGCTGGTCTGCCAGAGGGAATTAGCTTCTATTTTCCTCTCTCTGTTGTGTATAGTTCTGTCTGACTTGTCAGCCTCAGCGGCACACAGATCAGTCCAGAAAAAACTCTTTCAGAACAGATGCATGAAAAGAGAGAGAAGGAGGAGAAGGGGGGCGGAGGAAATGCAATGGGCTAAATACCACAGTAAGACTGGCTAAAGTTTTGAAGTCAAGTCGAATGCAAGTGAACAAAAGGCAAAGAAGAGAACATTTCAGTGAACAGAGCTTCAATGTATTCTGTGTGAAAACACAGTTTCACCTTCAAAATGGCTCACCAGTCTGTCACTATTCAATCCCACTATAGGCTGAGTTGACATTTGCATAGGATAACAGGTATTTTATCATCTCTAGTTGTGTGTTTATGTCACCTGGAAATCTCAAAGACTGAACAGATTTCATCATATTTGGTGGACACAGTCTGACGCAGCCATCGACCACGTTTTGGTAGGTTGAAACATTATTTTATCAAATATTATTCCACTTAATGAAACTCCTGAGTCCTTTCAAACCCTTTAACACGATGAGGTTTTTAGCATTTAAAAGCAAAGCTGTAAGATTTGTAATGATCTTTTGTACCTGTAGCTACAACCTAAAAAAAAAAAAAAAGCAAGTAGCAGAAGAAATGTTTATCAAATATATCTGACAGTGAAAGAAATGCTTCAGCATGCTGACTTACATTTTATTTTTACTTAGTTGCTCCAAATACAAGAAGTCCTGATTCAGAGCTCCTACATTAATAAGCTTACACTGAAAGGAGTTTAACTAGGACATCATCCTAAAATTGAACTACAAACAACCGAGTGGGAACTAGACGAAAAAAAATCCATCAGCAGTCAGATAAATTAGAAAGCGCTTTCAAAGATCACTGCGACAGTCTACAATCTGCATCCAGTATCTGTGTGACCCACCTCAGTACATAAACATACTACTGTAGCTTTATTAATTTGCTCCATTAGCTGGCCTTTGGTTTGCCTGTAGACAGCAAGTATCAATGTTTCTATAAAGTTTGTGTTTTACTGTAAGTTCATAAAAGCCTAAATGTGTCCAGATGTCCACTTTTAAAAATCCTGGGTGGGTTTTTTCACCGCCACTCACTCCCTCACTCACTCACTACACTTAATGCCATAGAACGACATCGCAACAATATAACTTTACAAGATAGAACCAGCTATTTGATACCCAACTGTAATTGATTTCTTGAGTCTTTGCAGTAACAAAAAATGTGAGTTTCAGCAAACCTTCTGCACTGCTGGAATGTAGCATTTGTCGAACTTTAATAACCGCATTACTCAGACGTTTTGTTCCACGGTTGTGTGTAGGAGTCATCAAGGTCTACGGAGAGAGGAGGTCACAGACAGGTTTGTTCTGTCGCATTGCTGTGGAGTCTCTGTGCTTAGTTTTTACTTTATGAGAAGCAGTTGAAGTGAAAGAGGGTAAAACAAAGACAGAAAGGGTGGGAGAGGCGGTAACATAAAAGACAAAATGGCAAATCTGGTGAGAAGATAGCAGGAGCACAAAGACCAGACTTATTCATAAATGATTGATAAAAGAGAAAGATTGATGGATTTCTCTTTTCCTCGCAGCCCTAGGGGATCTGACATTTCCATCCAGACCACTCATCACTGCCTCAGTCTTCCCACAACAAAGACCCTCAGTCTCATCTCCAGGCCTCCAGTGTATCGAGGGCCCAGAGGACCTCTGCTCCGCATGGCCAAGAGCCTTTACTGGGCTTATTAACCTGCTTCCCTGCCCCCATCTTCCACTAGGACCTTTGGGCCTCTAGACCAAGTTTTTTCCAACTGCCTCAAGAGGTTGGGGGTGGAGTGGAGGTGGAGGTGAGGCCCTGACAGTAGGAGACGCAGCTGATGGGGTGAAATCAGCTCAAGCAGACAGTGAGGGCACACTGTTGGGGTTAAAGGGGGGGGTGGGTGTTTCTTTTATGTGGTGCCGCCTTGTTAAGCTACTGTGGGCCTCATTGAGGTTAACGGATCAAACGAAGGAGCTATGTTTGAGTGTGTGAGAGAGAGAGAGAGAGAGAGAGAGAGAGAGAGCATTGAGGGTGATTTGGTGCATTTAGGAGGGAGACAGATGGGAAGAGTCAGTGTTTATCAAAGGTGACAGGATACTTTTTAAAGTGTAGATCATCTGACTTGTCTGATATTCAGAAGTACGGACATGAATAACCAAATAAATCTAGTTTAAGTCTGCACATATACACACACAAGAAACAAAACTTTTTACTTATCTGATGGGAAAGAAACACCGTAATTTGTGCTGGAACAATAACTTGGATAAAGTGAAGCAAAACAAGCAGAGGAGTTGGACTAAAATTACACCCTGAGCACCACGACTCCACACAATTACAGTGGAAACAATGCAACTTGAAACACACAAACCCTGAACACAGCCAAACTGCTCTGCTATCGCTCTGAGGTAGAAACCCAACCCTTCAAAAAAAAAAGCAGTGGCTCCAACATGAGTGAAACTGCCCTACAATGACTTCAGCACCAGATGACACCACTGACAGGTGCACAATAATAGTTACCTGATACGGCAGCATCACTGCACAGGACTGTTATCCAGCATATCCTACAGCTGAAGCCGATGTTCTCACATCCTTTCAAGGTTTTTTTTTGACAGACATTTAACAGTCTACATGCTGGCACATTCTGCCATAAAAAGCCTAAATATTTAACATACAACATCTTATGTTTATGTGGAGTCTATCCATACATTTATCGATACAAATGTAGAAATATTGGACATGGATTACCAATGTGAAAAATATTATATGTTCATTTGAAAGCTGAAATGATTATACATTAACTGATCAGTCGTTGTTTTTTTTTAGCCTAATTTATAATTATCATGAATTATTACAGGTGATAAATCAAGAAAATAATCAGCAGATGAATCAATGATAAAACTAATAATTAGTTATTATTGTTATTGTATTTTACAGCTCAGTTTAACCATATTTGACTTCACCTTTTGCCATTATGAGAGCTGACAATGACAGAAGTGTCAGTACTTTTAAACTGGTTCCGTATCAGCAGACAAAAAGCTAGTGTGACGGTGTACTATGTCCATCTACGCAGGGATTGAACTATCTATTACAAAACAGTAACAGGAATTTTGAATATTGGAAAATGAATACATGATTGAGTAGTGACCACACACTGGAAGCTTTGTTGAACAGACATCACCGAGCACCTGATACCTTTTATGAAAAAACACCTGGGGGTAGGGAACACACCTAATCAAACAGCCGTAATGCTTATAGCCTGCTTCACTCACTCAAGCACACACGCACTCTCAGTTCCCTCCCACACACACAGAACCAGAAGGTCAAAAACACAGCTGAGTCAATACACCCGGACCCAAGCTGGCAGTAGACATGCAGGTTTCGTGGTGGTTTGATCGTTCATATCCCCGACATTTTGACTCTCTAAGCACCGGTTGCTGAAATACCTTGAGCAAGGCACTTTTCTGAGGAGAGTCACAGTTGTCTTTTTGGGGAAAGTTTTTGGGCAGGAAAAAGGCAGATTTATATTTATAATCTCAAAAATCTGCAGACCAGCACAAACCTCAACGTCTGGGACAGAAGAAAAAGTCAGGCCAACAACAACAGCAGCAGCTAAATGGCACTGTGGCCATAATACATGAGCAGGATTCACTCACGGCACCTCACTGGATTAAAATGACTCACTTTGACTTCATAAAACAAGTTCAAATGTCAACATTCACTTAACGAGGAGAAAGCAATTTGTTTTATCCATAATTACATGTCTCCGCACCCATCTTACTTATCCCAACAGGTAAGACACATGTACAAACACACACACACACAGGTTGTTTCCCATCGTGCGCTCTCCTCTTGCCTCCCATACTGGGCAGTAACAGGAATGGGCGTGCAGACTCCAGCAGGGCTTAAAGGAGATTAACCATTCTGTAGCCGAATGAAATCATATTCCTCATAATCCCCATCACTGAATCGAAAATCCCTTCTCACTGTGTGGCATGGGAGGGCCTTTTTAAATGTGCTCTTGTTCTTTTCAACACACACACAACCACACAAAACAGCTGGATGTTTAGGAGGACACTGACATACAGATGTGTAGGATTACAGACTGTGTGTGTGTAAACTTTTAGCTGAGCATTTACTTTACATTAGTCCTTGGTTCTCAACCAATAGGTCGGGACCTCCGAAGGGGTCACAAGATTATTTCAGGGGGGGTCGCCAAATGTTTGTGGAGACTGAAATAAAATGGCATACTGTGGCAAGCAGCGAGAAATGAGAGACAGGAAGCAGCTCTCAGCAATGTCAACTCTTTGATGATAATCAACACTGAGGACAAGAAAGTTGTTTTTCTATCCATTATTGTTCTTTTAGGCATTATTGTTTACTTTAGGCCTCATTAATAAATCTATAAACACTAATCAGAGCCAAAATCAAGTTGTTGCTCTGTCTGTGGTCATCCTGTGTGAGTCTCATCAATGGTCGAGCCACACAAATAAGGGCGGAACAGATAAATTGTTCCGTTACTGGAGATACACTCTTTTGCAATGTGTTACTAACACACCAAGTGTTGCAACATTTTAAATGCTGAGTCTCTTCTTCTTCAGTTTTTCTTCTTCTTCTTCTTCCAGTGTCACTTTCACATGAGTTTTTGAGTTTATAGCCTTTATGTTTGGACGGCAGCACATCTGTATGCTGCTGTGTGTGTTTAAACATATATAAAGCTGCATCTAAGTTAGTTTCGTGATCACTTATTTTTGAACAGTTTGAGGCTTGTTCTCCCCTTCACTCACACAGATATTGTATCTTGGATGACAAGCTTGTACACTGCATGGCACAGATATATCTCTATAATAAACATATTGTGACAGATTGTATAGTGGGTTGATATCTAAGCAAAAAAAGGATGACATGATTTTCCTTACTTTGCCACATTTTCTGATTATTTGTGTTAACAAATTAATCTTACTGTCTTTATTTTCATCTAAAACCGGCCTTTTATTTGAAATTAAGTCTACTGCCAGTTTATTTGTTTATCCAAAGCAGATTTGGCAGGTTTAAGTTGATGGAGATAACCAATGCTATTAAGAGTTTTGCAAAGCTAAAATTTAAATTCAGTTATATGCCCAACAGGTCATCATTTTCACTGTAAGATGAATATGTAGTATTGTCTAAAGACTTTTCACGTATGCGCTCATGACATACATTAAAAAGCAGATTTATGATCCCACAGCACCACGTCAAGGCCCTGACCGGTGTGTGTTTAACCATGTTATAATGTTCTGCTTGAGTGTAGATGTGTGTGTGCTGCAACCAGTCCTTGAACCTGTTTTTTTTCTTTCTTTCCAGCATCTTTCATCTTTAATAGAGTGCATCACGACCATAAAAGCACTTTGCAGCACTCTGTGTGTGTGTGTTTGGGTTGCTGTATATGTGTGTTCAGTGTGGTGCAGAGGAGATGTAAATTACGCAACAAGTGGTGTGGATTTGTTTTCACTGCTTTCTGCACTCTTTGGTTGCAGAAGAAAACTGACATTACGCTGCATGAAAACACTGAAAACTGAATTAGATGAAGGACGCTGTGTATAAAAAGGTGAAGATATGAGAGAAATAAGACCTGGAAACTGGCCAATAAAAGAAAGGAAAGGGAGGAGGATAGATACACATCTTATTGTTGTTTTTCTCACCAATATGATTAACTGATGCGGTCATCGCACAACACTAGAGCTCGCACACACAAAAACCGGAGATGCAAATAGCACTTGAGTAATAGTAGTTTGTGTATCAGGGGAAATCCTGATGGATGAAAGCTTTAAGAGGGACAAGAAAGTTTAAGTGTGCACACGTACGTACACATACGCGCAAAAATACACACAATGAGGTCTCTGTGGATGCGGCAGACAGCTCGGGCAGCTACAGAGGAAGATTCAGTAGTCAATGGGGATTCCTGAGCAGAGCATGTCATACTTCACAGTGACAGACACTCTCTCAGACACACATCATGCAGCGTTCTGGGTAGACTGAGTAAGATAGACGATGAGCCAGGAATCTGCTTGAGGCCAGAGAGGGAGAGACAAAAGTATTGCCTTATGGCCTATTTGTCTTGAGTAATTAATAAACAAATTAGTAAAGTCAATAAATCATCTAAAACTCCCTGTATGGGTGTGTGCGTGTGTCGCCTGCACTCGTGCTACATTTCTTCAAACTGTGTCAAAGTGTAGAGGTGCAGGCTGAGACGTCCAAAACAAACAAAGAGAATTTACCCTAAAAAGATATATATATGCTAATGTACTCTAATATTATTACATCATTAACACTGACAGCTGACAGAGGCAGAGAAAGGCAACTATCAGTGTTTTATTTTTAATCTCATCGTAGCTAAATTGAAAGTCTGATGACGGAGTTGAGTGTTGAAGTAAAGACAATAACAACGCTAATAAAAACTAGTCAGAAGCACTGAGATAGTTAGGTTTTACGTAACTACCTTTTGCCAGGAAAATTTCCCAGTTATATTATTTAGGTCAACTAGGTCAACATGTTGACAATGGACTATTTGGCCGTTGGCAGGAATTGGGGGCAACAGATTGTGTTGCCGTTCAGTCACAAAGAGAGCAGGGAGGTGACCAAGACAGGAAACAAAGTTATGTAATAAAGTTCTGTTATGAAACAGAAACAAGATGATTTATTAAAGAATTTTACAGTTTTATGATGATGATGACCCTCAATACTAACGTAGCAAATATTAGATTACTGGATTAACTGGCAAAGTTAAAAGGATCTCACAAGCCACAATGAAATTTAAAGAGCACTTGTGTATTGTGCTGGTGGTAATCTCCAACTCTCACAGCGACCGCTCTGTTTTAAAAGACACCATGGGGCAATTATGAACACAAATCTCGCACAACAGTAACACCATCTACACCAACATTGCTGATAGTTGATACACATGTCCAGCTGACTCAGATCTGGGACTTTTCCATCACATAACAGGTCAGACATAAGTTGCACAATGTGAATGATAAATAAACACATTCTATCCCTAAAGACAAAACCTTGGCACACACACAGGATCTAAGCTTGTTTATCCAGCTGACGAAATTCAAGTTGTCTAATGTTGACAAGACTAAAAATATGCCTGAAAAGAGCCAAATGAACAGCTGTTTCTAATGAACTATCTGCCAATACAAATATAGCCGCAGCTCCACCCCAACGTCCCATATTCGCACAATTCATTTCTAAATGCAAATATTCAGTTTAATCCCAAATTCAAATGTTGCTTGTTGCATTGAGCCTTCACAGCAGGTTTGGAGGAAGCCCTGTCTGGCTGTGGTCTGTACTCTGCACGTCTATATTGATATGTCCAGTATGATTTGCTGGACGTTTCTACAGCTTCTAACATGAATCATGAGGATGGCTACAGGACGTACCGCTCGCGTCGATTGCGTGCGTGTGTCTTTGTGTTTCCATGTGTGCTTTGGTTAACTGGCACAAGTGACAGATGTGTCAGAAAATCCCTGTTTATTTTTCCGGAGGCAGTCAAAGAGTCGGACTGTATCTGTGTGTGTATGTACAGTGTGTTTTCAGGCCTTGAGTAAAGTGCAGACGCAGGATAACAATAGCCTTTATGTTCCTGTTAGATGAGCTCCCACCTGCTGCACTATGTCATTACGTACTGTATGGATGTGTGCCTGTCTGTCTGTCCACCTGCCATACACATCATTGCTACACTGTAATAGTAGACAGGATGTCTTCAATCCCATATTCCAGTGCCAATCAAAAGTGGCTATTGCGTAGCTTCACAGGATTTCTTTTGTTTATTATGTCACCCTTTGAAAAGTTATGAAAGGCTCCAATGGGCTTGTTATAGTACAGTTACACTGTGGTTATATAACCACCCATGTCGTACCACTGACACCCTGCGCTGGATCCATTTATACCAACTGTAAACATGGGGTTTTCCCAAGATGCTGTTTTGTGTGAAAGGAAAGGGGTATATTAATGGCAACCATACAGTAGTTGCCATTGTGTTGTAGGTTCAATGGATAACATGTCATGAAAAGCATGAACGTACGACGAGATAAGAAGAAGAGGAAAAAGGCAAAATATGAAAATGGAGGTTTACAAGTTAAAAAAAAAAAAGAGTTTTAAGTTGGATTAGGGCTGTGCAATACGACCAAAATCTCACTCACTGATACAGGTAACTTCATATCCAGACATTGATATATACTGACAGTCAAAAAAAACAGACATATCTGTGTTGAATTGATTATACATGTGTCTGATGAAGTTCTGTACTGTTTTGTTGGCTACGTATTGTGTTTAAGTTGGATGCAGCTGTGTGTAGCACTACTGCCCAAGCCAAATTGCCGTTTATTTTACATTATCTTTATCTTGAAGAGTTTATATAAAATGACCACATGGAAAATTACATTTCTTATTATATTTGGCACTTGTGGTTGCAGATTTAAGTTGCAACAGCAGCCATTATCTCCTTCTATCTTCATGATTCTTTATCACAAGGTATGGTGGTAAAAGAGGTTAGTGGTGTTTGAGTCTGTTGTGGGGGACCGCAAAAAAGTTTTCTGGTCCACGTCAGACTTTTTATACTCAAACCACGCCCATGCAATAGAAGTAGCCCCTCTTTTTAGGTGTCGTTTTGGCTGGTTAGAGTCTGTGCTGTGCAGCACAAGGCATCGTCGAAATGACGGAAAGTGTTGCCATAAAGTATGATTTATGATAGACATTCTTCTATTGTTACACATTTAAAGAGAGAGAACAAGATTTTAAAAAATTCATCGATGGAAAAAGAGAACAAACGTGGTAAGAAAGAGATAAAAAGATGTTTTAAAAAAACATATATCATAAGAGAGACAAAGAGCGAGCGATAGTTGAAGGGCGAGTAGAGGCCTCGTCTTTGTTGTGGTCAGCATGGCAGTGTGAGGGCTGACATCAAAGTGCAGAGGATGGCCAGAGATGAGAGAGGAAAGGTCTGGAAGCCATATGAAACAACAGGAAGAGAGAAAGGGAGAGGAATATAGGACAGGGAGTACGAGAGAGGGGAGAGAGGAAGAGACTTTAAAACAGAGGAAGGAGGGAGGAAAAGCTGAGGCAAAAAGGGAGAGTGACTGACAATGGAATATGCTTAAACATCATGTCACAGCTGTGCGCAGGCTCACATAAACCTCATATACACGCAACACAAGCGTGGAAGTGTTTGCTCAGATGTTGTATACGAATATAAAGTCTCTCTAAAGGCATATTTGGTTATTTTTAATTTGCCTAGTCAAAAGTAAGGGAACAAACCCTGACACAAGCTCATCTGCTCCCGACAGATTTCACCTAAGCTTTGCTGTCAGTTTAGTTCTTGTTTGGCTCTCCAGAGGAAACACAATTAGACCTGAACATCTGGTTATTGGTGATATTATTTCTCCAAAACAATAGTGTGAAATCTGGACCACTGCCTCAACTTTAAACTCTTCAAAATGCATATAATGTACATTATATATTCAACATTTCTACAGTTTTACCACACTGAAAGGTAGAAAATTACTAAATGATTTGAGGATACTCTGATTTTAAATGTGTAATAATCCAAAAAGGAGTTTTGTTGGTGGAGAAGAGCAAGGACAGCTGCTGAAATTGACATTAAGGAAAGTGTGTCATCATTTCACACACAAAAAAATTGTGTTTCTGTGCATCTATCTACAAATAACCATACAGGACATGGAGGGGTGTCCCGCTCCTCCAAACAGAGGTCACCACAGTGGGAATTAAATCTTGCTCATCTCCCCGCTGGCTGGTTAAACCCTGGATTACCCCGAAACACCCACAACTGCCAACCTGCAAATTCTGCATCTGGCAGAGTGTGTGAACATAGGCGTGTGTGTGGTTGTGGAGACAGCCATGATTAAATCTTGACGGAGACTTTATACTGTGTATGGCAAGCCATAGAGTCTGAGAAAAAGACAACACTGGTTAAAGGATATTTGTAGTGGTCAAATAATATATAAATATATTAAAAGCGTCCCATGACATGTCTTTAGCTCAGAAAATCACTAACACTTCTTATTATGTACAGAACAAACCATAAAATAGAGGCGTGAACTAACGTGCAATGTGAAAATCAGATGAGCATGGCGTAATGGATAAAATAAACTTACATATATATATATACCATAGAGTGATCTGGTATTCACAGACTTCCTAGCAGTCTACACAGGCTTAACACTACTGCTCAAACCACTCAGCCCCTGCACACACACACACACACACGCTAAATTTAGCCTTTTTCTTATTAACTTCACTGTCTCATACCATCAAGAGCAAATCGGTCTCTGACAGATTTAGTTTTACTAAGCAGAGGAACTGTAAGACGGCGATGGAGATGGGACATTACACGTGATGATCAACAAGTATTTCAGGGTAGGGCGTGTATGTGCGTGTGTGTGTATACACAGAGACAAATACACAAGAGGGATTTAAGTACAACACTTGCATTCATCAGTCATCTCTTTCTCCGTTGCATTGTTACTCCCTAACGCTCCTCTATGGCCCAGCCAGGGCTGCGACACATCCTGGGCTGTCTGCACAGAGGCGTGAGAGAGGGCGGGTGCATGCACACACACACACACACACACACACACATTCACACAAAGTTCAAGTCCGATGCAGTTCAATAGCAATAACCCTCCACTTCTTGAAATGCTACAGCACTTTCCCACTCTTTCTCCGCATTTTTCCTCTCGCTCCTTCCCTCCTGACCCATCTCTTTTGTTCCTCATGGGACCAGGTCGACCTCTAGAACCAGGCCAGGCTCCTTCCACTGGAACAAACCCTGTGGGAACTGACTTGTGGATTCTGGCTGCGTAATGACTGCTCTCTGTCAATGAATGGAGGGGGACCATGGCAGGCCTGAGTGAATAGTGACTAGGGTGAATTGAGGTGGGATAAACTGTGTGTGGTGTGTGTGTGTGTGTGTGTGTGTGTGTGTGTGTGTGTGTGTGTGTGTGTGTGTGTGTGTGTGTGTGAAGATGGTGAAAAATGATAAACAGCAATTAGTTTATCTAGGTGTGACTGTGGTGTGTTATTCTTTGTCGTGTGATAAGGGGCACAACTTGGATCGTTATCGTCATTACCAGGCAGCGCTGTTTATGCACAAACACTCATGGTCATTGCCAGTGTGGTGTCAGCCTGAGCCAAAATGTCCATCCACAGACAAGCCAACACACACACAGGTCCTTGAGAAGCACTTGAACATAGCAACACACACTAAATATGATAGCATGCTACAGATGAAAGACGGGCAAAGACATACATCTATAAATAACTGAGGGATGTGGGGAAGAATGCACAGGCAGTTTGCATGTGTGTCGAGGAGAGGAAGATTGAGTGTGGACGTCAACAGGTCAGCTGGAAACGTGTGTCCAATTCAGACTGTCTTTTCTTGCTCAATATGTGTGTGTGTGTGTGTGTGTGTGTGTGTGTGTCTATTTCAGAGCCCCACAGCAGCGGGTACCTAGTGGGCATCAAGATATCTGACAGGGAGGCCCTAAGTCTCTTCTAACTCCAATTAACCTTCACTAGATCGACCTACTTTCATCATTAAAATAGCATACTCCCTATTCACCCCAGTGCTATATATGGCAGAGGAGACTTGGTGTTTAACACACTTCACTTAAAAATCAAAGTTGGGACCTGTCAGTGGGTGAGGCTGAAAAGTCATCCATTACAGACACTTTACAATGTGCAATTTTGGGAGTGAAATTTGGTCGTCAATCAAAAGCGGTAGTCTTTGATTGTATCGTAAAACAGTCTGCTTCAAAAGGGAACCACTCGCTAGAAACCATGTGTAAAAAACAACCAATCAACCAAGAATATGACACGAAATTATGCATAATACACCGGCAAACTAGTGTAATGCTACTGTTAAAAACATATCTTACATAGGCTTACATCTCACTCTTCTCGCCACCTCCAGATCATATTTTCAGGTTTTTCAATGCATAGAAGTATCAACACTATGGCCAAAGTGTGTTTAGTGTCTTCTTATTTTCAAAACATACGAGTGCTCACAATGGACAATGGATGACGCAAACTGATGTTTTTCTTCTATTCACGTTGGAGCTCTACAATTAAACACTACACAATCTGACATGTCTAAAAACTGATGTTGTTCTGTCTAGCATAGATTGAAGCCAAGACTTTATCAGACCCACCTGGCACAGTGACATGCAATGATTATAAATTATTCAGGCTCCTAAATCCCTTTCACTGCTGTGGAGATAATGCCAGAGTCATCCAGAAAGTTACTGAACTCTAGCATGAGTTACAGTACTTGATAACATTTTCTACAAGCGCCGTCTGTCTGTTTTATTTGGAAATTTTAACCATAAACTTTCTCATCTCGGCTGCACATGTTCATCATCTACAATCCTCTTCTCATATTTACACACAGCATGATGTACTAGCCATGCATGCACCTTGGGACTGTACACAGTGCTGTTACTTTCTGAATTTAATTGTCCTCTCAGCTGTCTAGATCAGAGTGAGGCAGCAGCGATCGATTGGCTGAGATGACCGTGGTTGGCCTGCAGCAGAAGTCAGCCAAACTAGACTTTGTTTAAACTTTTGACTCGCGAGTGTCAGGTGTTCCCCTCTGAGGGGAAACCTATGACCCCCCGACCTAATGACCTGTACACTTCAACACAAACGGATTAACAGTGGCATGAGACAAAGAAAATCGGCACAGGGAGGAAGATCCCATTTTCCTATCGTGTCCCTGTTCAAACTGCCCCTTGATAATTTGACTGTATAGTCAGACAAACAGTGAGACGAGATGCTGCGCGCACGCACACACACACAGTCAATACATCCTTCCCTCGGTGTCAGTCCCCCTGCATATAGGGGCCTCTCTTTATGCCCCTCTCTGGTAATATGATCCATCTCTGACCTGAGGTTAGAGTAGGAATCCTGGTACGGTAGCTGAAGACAACAGAGCGAGAGGTCACAGTTAAGTGCTTACATGCAAACTATAAAGATGATAAGTGTATAATATCTGATTGCAACAAATGTGAGGTTAAAAAGAAAAGAAGCATTGAGGTGTGTTTAATAAGAGGTCAATAAATGATCACATACATTTTTCATTCAAAACCACCTCACCAGCTGTTCTGTATGATGACATATTCAAATCCATTCCTCTCTTCCTGGCATAATAAGACAGGTGTTTGTTTGTGTGGAAAGAGTCGTGAATCTGAATTCAATGCTTCTGTACATGCAGTGCTGGCCTTGGGGCTATGTGAGAGCTGGCAGCTACAGGTGGCTAAGTAACACACCGCATTCCAGTCTGCTCTCTCACGCCTCCTCTGAATGAATGTCTGAAGTGTATGTCCTGAATGAAACTAACCTTAAGGAACTCCCAGCCCCACCTAAGGCGGCATTTAAAACTTCAACAGGAGCAGTCGAGTCACGCCACGCGATAACACAGGGGATTAGTTAAAGGTTGATGGGCTGTGTATAGGTGTACTGTTGTACATTGCTCATCATACATCACATTCGCTTGTGTCTGGGAACCGTCTACGCTGCTTATCATTTCCCTGGAAGCAGGTTTTGAATCTGTGTGTGTGTGTGTTTGAGAGAGAGACAATGAGTCAGAGACCAAACGTATGGTGAATAGATAAGAAGGACAGGAAAAGGGAAACAAAAGTTAATGACTCAGAATTTAAATCCTCCTACTTCGCCATTGTTCTGCAGCAGTTGGACTCATTTTATGAATTGTTTTGTTGATCTAATTTGCCTCAGAAACATGTTGCAAAGGAGCCATGCAGGGAATCAATGGGAAACGTAATCCCTTAACTACCATGTTGATACACAGTACCCCCCATAACAACCTATTAAATAGAAAGCAGGGGTTTAAAGTAGCACGCTTGCTCAAAAATCTGTCAGAGCAGACGAAATGACAAGCGTATCTATCAATCTTTTGAGCTGGCAAAGTCACCACAGTATGAGTCAAAGTCTGTGAGTTAATATGTAACCACAGTGCATGAGCCTACATGGGGGTAGCATTAAAAACAAATCACAAAACAGCTAAAGGTAGCTGCAGCAAATTGACTTTTCAGGCATCTTTGAGTTGACCAACTTTGTTTACATGCATAAAACAGCAAGAAGTAAAAGGTTGAAAGGCCCCTCCTGTGATCTCGGTGTCCTATGAAGACCTAAACACAGATGGTGAGTGCGTTGAGAGAGATCCATCATTTCTGACAGGACTCAACTGCCGTATTATCAAAGGTCCCAATCAGGATAAACAAAGCCAACAAAGCCATGTGTCCAGGAGACACAGGTCACTCCGGTCACTTGTTCTTTCTATGGACAAAATGTGACAGCCACCTTGGACCTGACCATCACCTCTCCACACCAATTATAACTGTGTTGTTGTGACAGAGGAGCAGAAGTCCAAAAAGATCTACAGATACAGATTAATGCAAGGTCAGACGTCTCAAATGAAACTTCATGTTTTGATCTGGAATTAATCAAAATACATCTGTGGTGATAAATGATACTTTATGGCCTTTATGATGTATATATTTCACATCTGTGGGTTGCAGGAGTTTATAGTGACTCTATGGGGACAGAAATTTAGATTTATATCCTGTTAGATTTATGACTAACACACTGCACATTACCAACAAGGCAGCGGCTCTTCAAACTTACGAATTTTGATTTTCTTGGGATCCAACTTGCGGATTTCAACCTGCAGACTCTGCAGCCGACAATGAATCCTGCAGGATCTCCTGAACACCATCCCTGCCTCCATCTCGATGCCCAGGAAGATGTCGCTGGCATGTCGAGAAAGGTCGGAAAGTTGGTGTATTATGTTAGTCAGTGTGTGACAGCCAACTTCGTCCAAAGACGAGAACAACACGGGTTTTTTCAGCTTGCGTCTCCCGTTTTCTTCCACCGGTATCCAGCCATCCCTCGGCGATAACCTAGTAACACGCCGCGGCTCGATGGTCCTCTGATGAAAGGGCATATTTATTTCATACCAATAACTCCAAAACTGTTCACGCAAAAAAAAACTCACAGCTTTAAAACTAATCCAACACGCATTGCCTCTTTGTAGCTGCTTTTATATGCGAGGCACAACAATCCTGAACAACCAATCCCGCCATTATTTTTTCTGTTTTTCAAAGCATGGGGACTTTCAGCTGCTGTACACTGAGAGACGTTGCCTCCCAAAGTCTATTCAAATTCAACCAGACAGAGAGCAGGCTGCAGAGCAGAGGGGGGGAAAAAAACACACAAGGAAAAGTATGGAGGAAAAAAAAAGTACAAATAAAAACCCGGAAAATACTACAACCACCTGTAGCAACTGGAACAGGAGCCACATTCAGAGGAGAGTTTACCTGCCTCCCGTCGAAGTCAGTACAGCGGTCTGATGGAAAACACGGACCGGACTTCAATTCCACACATAACCAGCCGGACTAAAAAGCTGAAAGTTAGAAGAAATAAAAACATGAAGCTAAAATTAATATTTAATTACACAATATGAACCACTACTTCTTGGACTATGCATTCATTTTTACTCGTTATTTTATAGCACTCCCTACAATTAGGGGTAATGAAAGAGAGGCTAATACCTACCCTTCAATTTCTTGAAATCACTTTTAAAGATATAATTATCTTAAATTCTTTAATAAGTACGTCACCAAGCTGAGAACAGTTTAAGTTAACAGGTTCAGGCAGGTCAATGGACTTAATGTTAATATATTTAATAGGTTTTTCCACATAAACACACAAAAAAAAGCTAACTTCACACAAACTTAGCTAAACCAAACACCTTAAAAACGTCTTCATTTCTGTCAAGATATGAATTAACCCCTAAAACAAATTATACTAATGTCTACAATTTAGGTAGCTATTTTTTACGATTATTTTTAATGAATAATTAGCCTTAATCAAATGGCGAAATAAAAATAAATAAACCTGTTTGTGTAATGACGCAAAGTAGCTAATCCAGTGTTAGCTACAGTGTAGCTACCTTGAATTATTTAACGACGCTTTCATATTTAGGTTATGTAGCTAGTTAGATAAAGTTAAAACTAACAGCAAAAAATCTTATGGGTGTGGGAATTATTGTTATTATCTGGTAACTCTTGAACCACCTGTGAAATGTATGTTTTCTTGATATTTTAGTAATGTCAAGTTAAGCTAACTTTAGCATATTCGTTCGTTAGTGCCCCTTCGTTACGCATGCGCTGTCCATTCTTTATACTGTCAGCGGTTGCTTAGCACCTTAGTTTATAAGACAAAGGATGCGTTTTGGGGGTGGTGTCAGTCGTTTTTCTCATATCTTTTTAAAATAACTCATGGACAACACATTCTCTGAACACTTGTCTTTTGATTTATCTCCTCTTTGTGTGTACAACAAGGCATGTTTGTCCAGTCCACCGCCTGACATTCCCACTGCTGCTGCTCTTTAAATTCCAAAGGGCAATCCCTCATCATTGATAGCATACCACTCACCCTGCTTTAGTTCAGAGGATTCCTTTCAGAGTCTACCTAACAATGTCCAGTTGTCAAAATGCGTCTCTGTGGTATTTAATGTGCCCCCTGGTGTCTTCAAGTGAACACAGCAACTTTTAAGTGTGTCTCTAATATGACATTAAATCCAGGCCTGTACTTTCACATAACTGCAAATCTCCAAATTCCAGTTTAACAGTTACTCAACATTTTAGTTAGGGAGGCCAACCCAGCTGTCATGGAAAACATAAGATTGTCCTGCTAGACATGAGTAACATCCTCATTTGTCCTTCCCTTAGGACAAAATGTGTTTGACAGGAAAACAGCATGAGGATGACACATTGACCACTGGTGAGAAAAAAAGGAAGTTGCCAATACTGTTTTGTTGTTTCAAGGAAATTTTTGGTCTTCATATTCCCAAAAATGTCTCCTCTTTCTGTTTAAAACATATGTTCTGAAACTGAAAGAGCATCTGATTTAACCCCCAGGCCTCAGTTTAATTTACTACCCTCTTAAGTCATTAAGGACAAAAATGTCCACTTCCAAAGAAAACTGCTATAAAACATTACAATTTTTTTTTCTGCATAAATCTCTCAAACAGCTTCAAACCTACCAAACTTTCAATCATTTTGAGGATTTTAACCTTTAAATGCCAGTTTGATTACTTAACGTTGTTATTTATGAAAAAATACAAACAATTAATTATATCCCTTTTTGTGTTTGGTAGTTTTGAGCAGCAGCCATTTCTTTTCACAGTGTTCCACCGATATGCACTAACACAGCCACAATGGTGTCCAGGTAAAGAGGAAAATTTGCCCCAAAATGACACAAATGTGTTAAGACAAGGCTAGACCGTTTCCGCTCCACATTTTGACTTGTTAATAGCAGGTGGATCTAATGAAACTAACAATGGCTCTCTACCATTTAAATGTCAGCTTTAATTAATGTTATTGATTACACCTGTGTGTGTTTTTTTTGTCTCTAGTGGGAGCAACATTAGTGATATTTTTGTGTCTGTTTTTAAAAGGCCATCAAATTAAAATACTGGGAATATAAAAGTAGACAAACTATCCAATTCTACAGATGAACATAAGTTTAATCAAGATTAAATATATGCCCAAAAAGATCTTGCAACTCATAAGAGATCCAAACAAGTCAAAACAATACAAAAAGATGAGCTTTTCTGTCTGTCATGTCGATAGAGTCTTACATTTTTATGCTTTCCTACGAGTTTTGGACTTTCATTCAGGGTAAAATGTATACATATATCTCATTCACCATATTTTACAGTGCATTGATTCTCAAAACCATAGCCTTCTTCCACATCTAAAAACCCATACATAAACTCATTTATAGAATTATTTACATACAAGGCTTGAACGAGTCAGCTCAAACCATTTGGTGAGCAATAAGAAAAAAAGAAAACATCAAACTTCAGAACATACGGGAACTTTCTTAAACTTTACGGCTCGGTTAAGCCACGTAGTGACATATTGTTACACAAATCACTGAATGATAGAAGGCAAGGAGTGGCCTCTAATTAAATAATATGATGAAGTGATACTCAGCAGGGACATCAGAGGATTACTCAACTTAAGTTACTCCACCTCCGCGTCTTTAAAGTTTGGTTGCATACACACACAAATGTACAAATACAGCTTGTGAAACCAAATAAATGTTTCTGACACCTACTGAACACCACATTGCTCATAATGCATGCGATGTGGTCGGTACACAAAGCGTGCCTTATGCAACGTGAAACTAAACAAGGAATCTAAATTATGGCAACAAATTAACAAGAAAAAAAAAAAAGTTGAGTACACTTCTGTCACAACTGAGTTAGTAAGCGACCACACATAATCTCAGTTTATTCACGATACCTTACTTTGAGATGACAATTTCAGCTAATTCATACCAGGAAGAGAAAAAAACAGAACATCAACACTGTGTTTTGTGTAATGAATTTCTGATTTCTGAGAGCTGCAGAGATGTAACAGTGCGTCATGACCTCCAAAAACATACAGTTTGTATCATTAGTTGCACTTGTGTGTGTCAGAACTGAGTACAGCGTCTCCAAACACACAGAGAAACCCCTCACACGTAATCTACATGTAATATTCGTCTGTCTTAATACTAGCTCCCCTTTTCTTGGTTCTTTCATAAAAAGGATAGATGAGCGCAGGACGAGGACAATTGATTTAATGCAATAAGTCATGTGGTCTAACCTTTAAAAACAGGGGTGCCGCTGTATAGAGGCAACAGGTGGAACAAACTAAAATAGTGTCACAGATAAAAACAAATATTTTCAGGACAGAGGGAGAGCCAATATTTATTCGTTTGTTCCTGAATTTCTTATTCTGTATCACACTAAGATGCCACATTTTTTTCATGTCCGTACTACTCCTTTAACACTTCTTTTGGAGTTCACCTTAAACCATGGAATGACTTCTCGCCCGTCCTTCATAAAAATGTTGCCTGTAGACTCTTCATATATGCATGTTAGCTTGGGAAGCAAGTAACAGACTACTGTTTAACAACAAAAAAAAAGGATGATTAAGTTTGTGTGCACTGGTGTTTTTAATGTGTGTGAGAGAGATTCGGCAAAGAGAACATAGTGTTATGAAGTACATTTGATTTTTGTGTTCTCGTGGGATAAACAACCACCGTTACCACCAAACAGGAAACAGTTGGTGAGCACTGGACTCGCCGGGGTTTCCGCTTGTGAAAGCGCCAGTCGGGGCAGAAGCAGCCACAAGGCCACGCTAGACAGTGTCGGGCTGGGGTGGTGACAAAAGAGGACCCCAGGGTGAAGAGTGGTAAAATACAATATGAGAGCAGTCATACAGCTTGGTCTATGTGAGCGCAGCAAGGACAGATTGTGAATATACAACAGGAATACACACACTCCTCTTCCAAGGGCTCAATGACAGGCTCTAGCATGGGTGTATCTTGGGACACGCACACACATAAAGTACATACATATTAGTCCAATCTCCAAACTTGGGCTCCAGATGTGTCTTTGTCTCCCTCTGGTGGTTTTATCCAGAATAAATCTGGATACACTTTCTTCCTCATACGTACACACACACACACACACGCGCGCGCACACAGTCTGTCATCGCACAAATCTCCATCTACATACACACACGCGCACACACACATATATGAACATACACACTCCTTGGCTCCCCCTGTGTCTGTATTCAGGCTTATCTGGTGTAGTAGACTCTGTAGTAAACACTCTTGGAGCGCCAGAGTGAATAGGAGTTGTCAAACTTGAGCAGGTAGACTCCGCGGCCGGGGTACTGGTGGCTGCCGGCGTACACCTCCTCGTGACAGTCCCGCCGGTACACCGGCACAATCTCATCCACCTGGGGCTTCCCTGCCTCCTTCTTCGCCTTCTCCTCCTCATTGGGAGGATCACCTGTTGACACAAGAGCAATGCACTGAGTTGAAATAAGCGGTCTCATCCTCGCCATAACAGACACTTTTCACAGCAGCCATTTTGACATGGAATAGTAGGGACAACACAGGTGTTTCCAATGATACTAATTAAAGTTCAGTTCCATTTAGTGCAGCAGAGACTTTCCAGTGAGCACCAACATGCAGCACAGCAGCACCCTGACTGTTTGACCTGAATGGAATGGAACCTTAATTAGCATCATTGGTAACACCTGTGTTTATCCTACTATTTCATGTCAAAATGGCTGCTGTGAGAAAGGCATATTATGCAACACTACCATTAACCTTAATACCATGGAGTTATATTAGATGAGAGGTTTTGAGCACTGAAGAAAATTTTTAGAAAAATCACAATTTAAAAAAAAAAGAAAAAATCTATTCTGGGATCAATACAGTTTTTCTTTCCTTAGAAATTCTCACTGTGCGCTCGAGATTAAAGCACAAATGTTTAATTCAATTTAATAAAAGCTTTATGAATGAATAGTTTCACATATTCTTTATGAAACTATTCATCCATTTTCTGTAACCACTTATCAGCGTCGCGGAGCCTATCACACACATTCACACCTACAGTCTCCAATTAACTTATTAAGTGCATGTCTTTGCACTATGGGAGGAAGCCGGAGTAATAACAGCAATAAAATAATATAATAGTCCTAGGCAGAGTCCTCATTTACAATGTCACACACCACCTTCAGAGGCTCCTACTAACAGGAAAACTACAAAATAAATACTGTTTATTTTTACACAATGTGACATAATCGGTACAAAACATGATGTTGTTACACTAAATTCAAATATAAAACTGCTACTCTTGCAGACATTCAGAAGTATTGTTTAGAAGGACTTCCAAAGAGTAGTTTGTACAGTTAAGTTAACCAATATTGCCATGTCTTATATGTGAGATTTAATTTCTTTCCATATTTCCTTCCTTTCACACCACTGTTCTGGTGGCAGGGCTTCCCTCTGCCCAGAGGAGAACTATAAGATGTTTAACTGCGGTGTGGGCAAGTTCTGAACTTTAAATAAAACCTTAAAATAAAATCTATATAAAAAGAAAACAGACATTCATATGCAAAGCAACATGAAAGATTAAATAACCACCATGACTTGATGGTGAGTGATATCCATAGCAAAGGGCAAAGATCAAAAGTGGAATCACAATGCATCTACAGTATTTTATATCCAACAGTGAAACTAACAGCTACATTTTTAATTCTTGGAATATTAATCTCCTTGCATATCTTATACCTCTTCTTCAGTCTACACACATACACCTTGTGTCAGAAACACTGCAGGCTTATTCACACAGACTTCCCACCCACCGACACCTCACCTTCTTCATCCTCGTCCTCGTCGCTGGACTCGGACACGTGCACGCTGACTGAAGCAGAAGCAGCATCCGTCCACTCGAAGAACACCCCAAAGCCGATGTCATAATAGTCTGTGGCAAACTCCCAAAACAGGTAAGATCCCTCCTCGTGGGTGGGCACACGCACTGTCACTACCTCGCCACGTCCAACCGTGATCACACTGTCTGCGTCCTGACGGATTTTCTCCTTGAAGTCCTTGATCTGAGGCCGTGTCCACATGGAGGGAGCAGCTATGACTGGTGGGGAGTCTGCTGTGAGGATCAGAGGACAAGAACTTAGGACTATCTGTTGTAAAAAGATTTCCTGGTAGGAAAGAAATATTACATTATTATTTAATAAGTGATTTCCTGTCAACATACACAGACTGAAAGTAAAAGTATCAGCTAACAGGCTCTCTACGTCAAGGGAAAAAAGAGAGAGAGCATGTGCGCATGGCCAATGGCAATGTTGTTTTTTAGATACCAAGGTTTCCTCCATCTTTCCTCACAACATCATTTCGAGTGAGCGGCATGCCACACTGGATTCATTTGGTTCAGGATGTATGTTTTGGCCTCATTCACTTCTGGTGTGCGCGCTTACTTTTCTGTACGCAGTATGTGTGGTTGGTTGAAACCAGCAGACTATCATGTATCACCTGTTTCAGCTCTTCTCCTCTCCGCCCTCCAGGTCACATCAACAAGGACACAGCAGATAAGCATCAGGTTTCCATATGAGTATAAAGCTTTGTTCGTTTATAGAGATCTTCTCCCCTGATCTGTCCTGAAGCTATTCACTGTTAGGAACAATTAGGAAAATCTAGATTCTATCTGCATGAGGTCAACGCTGGTAGTTTTTTTTTTTTTTTTTAAATGAGACAAACACATCTGCAGCCCACCAACCTAATAACGGCCCATTCTCTGAGACCTCTTCTGCCGGCTCTGGCTCCGGCTCCCGGTCCATGCTCTCTGAATACGAGTCTGACTGGCCTCCGTTGACTGTTGGGGCTTCTTCTCCAGCAGGCAGTGAAGCTGCACACAACGGCCCCGCTGCTGAGGCGGGGATGGGCTCACCACTGTTGAAGCTGCTAGTTTCCATGGTGCCCTGCACCATCAAGTCAGCCTGCTGCTGCTGCTTCTGTAAGGCCGCCTGAGACGAAAGGAAGGCAACACTGAGTCAATACACTGAAAACCAAACACGGTACATAGACAAAGAATTTTAGGTTTCTACAACGCTGTTGGAAAGAGCATAGACTCCTACTTTCATATGAATTGCATTTATGTGCAGGTAAGGCATAGATGTTCTACATTTTCTTTTCATTTGTCTCACACCAGCAAAGTGTCACCAAAAAAAGACTTTATACCTAAGCCTAATACTTTCAATTACCAGCAAATCCTAAAAATAGAAATCAATTCATCAAAGTCTGTCTCTCTATCTATGCTACATACTACCTGTTGTTGAGCCAGCTGGACCTGGTAGAGCTGCTGCATGTACTGCTGGTAGTGCTGCTCCTGGAGCTGTCGGATGAGGCCCAACTGTTGCTCTGGGCTGTTGGGGTATTGCTGAGCAGCGTACTGTTGAAACTGCACTGCTGTCTGCGCATTCAATGCCGCCATTATCTGTTGTCTGGGAAAAAAACAGAACACGGGAGAAGATTTAGTGTGGAAGGAAATACAGGAAACAGAAGAGACAATGGTGGACAGTGGAAAATGTTAGTGTTTTGACATAGAGATAAGAGTTGTGGTGAGTACGGGGACTGTGGAGCAGGTTTCAGGCAAGCTCTAAGTGTTTGTTTAAGTGATTGTCCTGCACCAGAGCTGCAGAGACAATACCCCTATAGATATCAATGTCAGGCGAGTGTGGTGATTATATAGAAGTCATGCTGAAGTCAAATCAATATACTGCAAGCCAAACACACACATAGTGATGCAGACACACATACTTCTGCTGCTCAACCCGTAGCCTCTCCTCCTCTGCCTGTCTCCTTTCCTCTTCCTCTCTCCTCAGCCTCTCCTCCTCCTCAAGCCTCCGTCTCTCTTCCTCCTGCCTTTGTCGCTCCCTCTCCTCCTCCTCCTGACGCTGGCGCTCCTCTTCTTCTTTCCTGGGATAGAGGATATTATAAATGACACCAATGGTTAAAATCATTTTAAAAAATGTCATACAGCAGCAGTCAATAAATGTCCAATATTTCCCCTGCGGCTTCACAGTTTTGCTGGCTGCATATAGGACAAACTGAAGTGAAGTCTGTATTTAGATACGGTAGCAGAGAGGGAAATGGGGAAATGAAGCCTTACCTTTTCCTCTCCTGCTCCTCCCTTTCGATCTTGTGTGAGGTGACGTAGGGAGCAAAGAGGTTACAGCACTTGTTCAGCAGCTTGACAAACTCCACCATGGCCTCCTCCCTCTCCATGTTACCCAAGGAGGCCCACTCTTTTCTGCAAACACAGTGAGAACGGAGGTGAAGATGGATCAAATAGGCAGCTGGGCAAACGGCACTCAGCCATCAAAAGTATGGTTTTACTTCTTTTTAGATGACAACGACAACTCAAGGAAATTTTAAATACGTAGCACTGGAACAACCATTTTCAAACAAATTTTTTATAGTCGTAACCATATTTTATAATCGTAAACAAAATGTGTGCAATTAGTGCACCTTTAATTTGAAATACTAAGCGTATTGCAATGAAACAGACTAAGCTTTAAGTGTTAAATAGTGTTAAATCTTAACACTACACTGAATGGTTACATGGTGACATGCATGCATACCTGCGGTCATTGCCCAGGACATCAAAGAAGCCGACCTCCGGTGAAGCATCTGGATTATAAGGGCCCAACAACACCTGTTTGTGCAGGGCCACGAGCCGAAGCTTCTCCTCATAGGTCGGGTGGAAGGCCTTGCCATCTTTATCTGAGAGCAGCAAAGTGGGAGCATGTGCGGGTGAATACTACAATGCACCTTTGTGTCTTTGTAGAACATGGTAGTAGAAACTGTAGTAGCAAACAGGGTATCATATTCTTGAACTACCTTTGTAGCCATTCAAACAATTGTCATTTAAAAACAACCTCATGGCACTTTTGCAGCAAGAACCAGACTTGAGAATGCAAGTTACACAATTTGACCCATCCCTACCTGACTAGAAATACAAAGCACAGATTACTATCGCACAGAGTGTCAACCAGGCCCAAACCTGTTTGCATAGTCATCATAAGTGCTTTTCCCTAATAAACACAGTACGTATGCCCATGGTCAGGATGTTTGCAAAGCAACAATGGACTACACTGTACTAAAAGCAAACAGGACATACAGGATTTGTGTGGATTTGTTTATTTCATACATTTCTTCAAATGCTGACAGGCTAGATCTCAAAGATCACACACTTTGGATACGCTGCTTTGACGGCTGATGAGGCTTTGATTTGAAACTCGAGCTGGTCATGCAGTGCAAAAATATATTTCTCAAGCTCGGTCAAGTCAGTGGTGTCTTATGCACACTGTCAAGATAAAATAGCCTCCAGTTTGCATGCATGTACAACATGGATAGGAGTAATCAATCCACATGAGGTTTTTCTTGGATTTCCTGTTGGAGTAGTTGCAGCGGGGAGTGGTGTGGATACATACAGGCGAGTCGTAAAACAGGCGAGTGGTCATGCGACCCTAAAAAGCGCTGAAAGCGTGGCTTTAGGCAAGCAGTGTGAGCTGGTTTTAAACACTTTGAGCTGCAGGACCACTTTTATATCAGGAGCGTCTTGATTTAACTGACCAAGACCCGTGTTAAAGCAGCCGACATGCAGGCTTCCCTTCAGCCGCAGCAGTGGCAGGGCAGGGCGTGTTTAAAGCTCCCAAACAACTCATCACAAGCCACCATTCAGACAGGGTGGATATCGTCTAACAATACAACTCTGACGTTAGTGGACAGAGTCTTAAAGACTCACGACGAGCTCAAACACAAAGACAGGTGCACGGACGGGAGGCCACACACACACACACACACACACACACACGCTAAAGGACTACTCGGAGGTGCTGTGCTTGTTTTACCTTTTAATAGCTGGCTAATAGCTTGTTAGCGGTGTTGGCTACGCTTTAGCTGTGCGAGCTAATGTAACGTTGCGTCTGACAGCAGCAGTAGCAGCAGCACCCCGGTGGTGACAGCTAACGGCTAACGTTAGCAAACGGTCAGCTAACGTCGGGCAGCGAGCGGTTGGTGTCACACTTTAACGGTCGCTTCGAACGTTAGCCGTTTGTGTCCGTTAAAGCCGCGCGGTTAAAACAAACGTTAAAATACCTTTGAAGAATTTAAGGCCCATTCCGTACAGCTCCTGCAGAGGAAAGCCCCATTTCCTCTCTATCGCCGTTTTGCCAGTCTCTCCATCTTCGCCTCCAGCGGCACCCGGCGTATCTGTCCCGGGTTCCGCGGGGTTGGGGTCCGGCTCTTCGACCTGGCTCTGCTCACCCTCCGGGTCGGGACTGAGGGTGAGGCCATCGATGGAAACTTCGAGCCGGCTGGAGGTAGCACTGTCGAGGTCGCCGCTCTGAACCTCTGTCGCCATCATGTAGACTGTCAGCTGAAGCGGCCACGTACCTACTTCCGTTTAGACTAGGCGGAAGTTCCGGTTGATTTTTTTTTTTTCAATGTAAATAATGACGACGCTTTAACCACTGCGATAATTGTTTACAGAAATTAGCCTGGCACTGTCTTAAAACCAGATTATTTCCATATTTTGTTGTATTTTGACATCAACATAATAGTTACAAGGATATTATTGTAATTCACTTGTTTATTTCACTTGAAAAACAAAATATTAACAAACTAAAACGCCTATATTTTCATTTTTATAATGGTTATTATGCAAAATATGCCAAAATAATGTTAAAAGCAATAAAAACTAACATTTTAGTGAGTCCTTCCACGAAACTGGTACGATTTGAGTCCCTCTGCCACCTTGTTGAATGTATCTGTATTTATCTTTTGGGTAAAATCTATTTTAAAAAAAACTTTTATATCAATTGAAACGTCTCCTTTAAAAATGTGTAAAAACTATTACTTAAAATGTATCTTTAAATCAGAAATTATCTTGTTTTTTCAGTTGACACCACCTGTGGCCTTTGATGGAAGTGTACTTGGGATATGATTAATAAAATGAGTAAAAATTAATACATGAACATTTATCTGTGCTTTTTTTAGTGGTTTTAGTGTTTTGTTTTGTTTTTATCTGAAAATGTCAAATACCTGTTTTGTGGAATGACTCTAGTATGGTTGTAGGACCCCTGGCAATAGTCATCCACATACATACAGTATGTCATGTCAAAAGGATTGACATTCTTTGTCTGTACATGCATTGAATCTGTGTATTTCTATAATAAAATGTTGTTTAGAAAAAAAGCAGATAAACAGCCAATAACTATTTAAAAATGGCGACCAAAACATGAGCACTCACTCAGTTCAATTCACTCAAGCCAAATGTGACATAACATCTGTCTTTTAAATCAGGTTAAGCTTTATTGTGCATGAGGGGAAATGTGTCCTGTCATTAGACAAACTATAAACTCTATAAAACATAAAATAAATAATATAGCCTAATGAAAAGAAGCTAAATTTGCTCTTAAGATGTGTCGTAATAATGTAATTAATTAATGTAAATAATTAAGACAATGACTAATTAGCTTTTAAAAATGTTTTTGATTTCTGGGTTAGGGTTAGGAAAATATATTTTTGTTCTAAAACATATCTTGGCTACATTTTAGCCTCTATGAAAACATTATATTGGCTGAGAGTCATTTTTATGAACACAAAACATCAGGACTTGTGATGGACAAACAGTGTAATAGGGACCCTGTTTCTAAATGACATCAAACATATCTTTGGCATTTCTGTACTGACATTTCTTGTTACGATTATCAATTTATCTGCAATAAACTAATACCAATTGTCAATGTATCAGCCTGGGTGATTTATAAATCAAGCTCTAATATGTGCTTAGAAGACAAGAGTCACCACACTCAACTACTACTTATGATAATATCAAAGCACTTTTACACTGAACACACATTTCTGTTAGGACACTATAAATGTACTATAACTCCTCAAATACACAAAGACTGAACTCATAACAAAGACCCATAAGACAGCTGACATTCTAACATATAGCTGCAAACTTGTGAGGATAATTTACCTGTCTGTCTGCATGTTAAATGTATAGTGGTCAGGTCAAACTGTGGCTTAAACGGTGGTCAGACTTTAAAGGTGTGAATGCTTTTGTTTGTGTCTACAGTGTCAGCTGCCAACTGGAAATGGCCAGTAGAAATCCCCAATGTGTTTTTACTGTTTGATGTTTGAAAGTACAGTCTGTTTACAACAACATATCAGCATTAATTAACTTAAAACTGCACTATTTTAATCTGATTAAAATATGAACTTTATATTATGGGCTGCCAAGCTGAAAAGAAAACACTAAAAGTAAAAGTGCACAGTTTTCCTGCCCTTTCAATGTTGAATTAATATTTTAATTGAGCACATTGAGGAGCTTTGTGGTCACAGATAAATGTACAATGCGTTTACTGTTCATCTCATGATCTACAGAGTCATTGTCCATTACAAAAGACCAGGAACTTCAACAGCCTGATTTTAGCATAGCATTCTGATCTGTGCACACAGGCAATACCCAATTAGAGCCCTCAGACAAAGCAACCTGTGAACTGCGAATGTCTTTACCAACAAGCACATCCTATCTGAATGATGCTGTATGTGCCAAAGTACAGAGATCAAGTGTTGTTGTGGATGTGAAATGACACAATGGCTGTCAAGTCATTTTCCCACAGAGATCAACAACAAAATAACAAGACAAAAACCTTTTCTTTTGTGTTTTTTAAGGTCCATCTACAGAACTCTTTCAGGAGCATGATGCAAACTTACATTCATTTACCCCCAAAAAGAAAAAATGCAATCCATCCGGATGACTTAAACCCGGTTACAGCTGTATCCCATAAATCAGGCACATTATTACTTTATATTGCAATAACCACATCACCCCACACCCAAAGTCATTAAATATGATTTATAAAATTGAGCCTATAATTGCCAAAGTATGTACAAAAACTCACCCTGACATAATAAAATCAACTTGGATTGTTATTAAACATACATGTAAATCTTGCATGCCCAAACATGGGTGAACAAATTAGCCCGTCTGTGGTGCTACATGACCTTTTGACTTGATCCCCCTCTGTCAGATGAAGGTGACCTACTCATTACAAGTGCCCACTGCTGAATACTTTTGAACTGAGGTTTGTGTATTCAGATTAACTTTGCTGTCACTGACAAGGGGTTGGATGTATATATCCTACATACATCAGCACTGAGGAGCAGACATCTAAAGACTTTTATAAAACACAACTATACTATCATTATTATTATATTATTTGACATTTAAACCTGAAGGAAATATACCATTATATATATTTATGGAGAACCCAGGAAAAGTAGCTACTGTTATAATCTAATAAACAAACAAGCCATCACCAAAGAAAGAAATACAACCCTGCACAGCCATAGTCAGAATAAATACAAATACATTTGAATTATCATATTTTTCAAGTTATTAAACACATTTATTGATTGACTGATGTATCCACTTCCTGCTATACTAATAAAATATACTCAGTATTACATATGTGTATGTAAATACCTAATGCATATAGTAAACTGGCCACAGAGTGTACACCCCTGCAGAAAAGCAGCTACAACCAGTTGAAATATGGTTTATATTTATTGTTAAAGAACTCAAAATAATATGAAATTTTATTAGATTCAACAGAAAATCTGTATTTCTGTTGTCTTAAAACAAACTGCAGCTCTTGTGAGGCTCTAACCCGTGGAGGAAATGGCAGTTTCCGACTGCCTCTCTTTGAAGGCTACAGGTCCATTATTGCTTCGTCCATTACAAAGCGGATAAATGTTTTCACTGCCGATGTGTATTGAGCATGCAGATTCCATTAAAAACCTTTTAAAGAGACCTGCGGCCGCTCCACCGTCCCAGGTGTGATACCTTCACACCTCCACCGGTCTGCAGACGTCTGAAGTTGCTGCACGTCCGCTGCAGTGCCAGCCGACACTGATGGTCGCCCCATTCACACATACAGGCAGCACCACCTTTGATCGCGGGGGGATTTAACCCCAAGCGAACGCACGGGTTTCAAACTCGGTCAGTCGCTGGAAGTAAAGCTGTTGAGGATCATGTCTTCTGTTCATGGGAATATGCGTGTCGGGGATCTGAATCATTTCCAGATGTACCACGAAGGAGCTCTGCAGATGAACAGCATGGTGAACTCAGGTCAGTGGCTGGCAGCGCCGTGCGTAATTTACGCACAAGTCCGGTGGCCTTTTTCTATGACTTCTGCTTCTCCAACGTTATTAACTAAACTTTGTGTGCGTTTTCTTTGCAGATTATGGAGCAACAGATGTTACAAACTACTTCAACTCTGCAAGCTCTGTACCGAGAGCGGATAAATGCGTCGCAATACTGACCCACAGGAGGAAGAGGACCAACTTCACCCAGCAGCAAATTGAGGTGCTGGAGAAGGTTTACTCAGACACCAAATATCCTGACATCTACCTACGGGAGAGACTGGAAGCTCTGACCGGGCTACCCGAGTCCAGAATTCAGGTAATGTATCTGAAAGTTTAAATCCCAGCTCAGATATTCATTATCAAAGTGTGTAAGTGCTTTTCTATGTGGTTACAACTGTGCTGACGTTTGTTTGTTTCCCTACAAATCTCAGGTGTGGTTTCAGAACAGGAGGGCCAAGTCTCGTCGCCAAGTTGGCTCATCCGTGCCCATGAAGGTCGCCAAACCGCCAGCAGCTGCTGGTCCCTTCAGCCAACTTCAGAGCAGGATGGGCCCAGAGAAAAGTAATTATTACAGTCAGATTTTTGTTTGTTTGTTTGTTTGTTTGTTTGTTTTAGGTTCAGTTCTTCACTCAAGCATCTAGTGTGACTGCTCAGTTTCGCCACAAAATAATCTGTAGTCCTCCCAAGTCAAATCAGTTACACGAATATGGCAATTTGCTGCCAAGGACACTTGATTTAAAGTAATCTAAGTTTACATAAATTGTTTGGAAACTACCACTTTAAAAACTTATAAATGCATTTCTTTTTTTTCTTTCAGTTTATGACAGCAGTCATGGAGCTGAGGCACACAGGACAGGAGGTTTTGCCCTTGAGGACAGTTTCAGACCTACAATGCACCAAAACACAGAGGACGCACACAGAACCAGTGTACCCAGCAAACCCAGCAGCTACGAACACACGTCCATCTCCTGCATCTACGACAACAAGGAGGGAACCGGAGCCAAGCCCGAGCAGATGCAACGGCACGAGCTGAGCGTTAACGTCCCGTGCTGCAACGTCCATCTGTATCCCAAAGAGAACGAGCATCACCCCAAGATGGACGCCAACATGAATGACAACCAGGGTCCAAAGGTTCTGGTGGAATATGACAACTTCCCACCCAACAAGACCATCGGACCAGAGATGAAAGTGGTGATTCCTCCCATCCCGACCCAGAATAACTTCAGCAGGTCATCACCAAAGGATAACGGATGTCAAGTGCAGTATCCACGTGTGATGGCCACAGGGGACAGGTTCAGTCACTTCTCCCCGATCCACGCCACTGAGGCACAGGACTTTACCGACTCAGACTCCGACTGGGAAACCGAGGCCATGGCTGGCTTTGGTGGGTTTATGTGATGTATCATAAGAGCTGATATAAAGAAAGCTACATGTATCATAAGAGTTTGTTTGTGAAAGGAAAATTTGTATTTATTGTAAATAGTAATAAAACTGTTGAAATGAGCTTCATCTGTTAATAAAAGACTAAAAAGTAGAAGACCATTTGCTGCTTTGCAATATTATGTTTAATATAAAAAAGACGGAAACATTTATATACAACTGCCCTGAGGCACTCTCATATACAACTTTACAAAACTGAAAAAGGAGATTCTCTAGGAAAAAACTGTTGACTTGAATTTTTAGAGGTTACATCAGTGATGCAGGCTTAGTGTGGGGGGTTGCAGCAACAGCCATGCCAAATATGGAAATGCTAAGATCATCTTAGGGAGTAAAAGGCATCAAAACCGCAGAAATCTCCTTTATAAAAATACCAAAATCTCTTTTCAGTGCACACAAAATTATAAAAGCCATTTCTGAATACACAGCAGAAATGTTGACGATAGTCCTAATAATCAGAGATATTGTACAATTATCTACAATAAACAATTTTATAAAACATTCTTTAGCCTCCCTGTGCTTACCATCAGTGGAGCAACAGAACACAACACACACAGGGGGAAACTTCAGAGATAGCAAAATATTGTTTCATAACCATACACACCTACTCAAAAATAAATAAATATGGACTATAAAAACTGTAAGAATCAATGTTTGGCACATGAAACCAATAAATTACCATCGAGTTTGGAGATGTGGATTTGTGGAAATTTTTGTGAAAGTCTCTTTCAGGTTTGTGTTCAATTGGGTGCACCAACATTTTCATACAATAAAATGGATAAAATACTTATGACATCCTCCCTCCCGTCACACAGCACAAGGTTTCAGGAGTCTGGGGCTCTGAGTTGTTTCACCGGGACATCCAAATCAGATTGCATGGTGGTGGTCCACGACGTCCACGGGAGCTTTTTTTTTTTTGTTTATAGTCTTTTAACAGTTCAGATGAAAGCACCATCTCAAAAGACGATAAAGGCCCACACCTCTCTGTGTGTCTGCACCTGTGTGTGCTGTGCGTGACGCAGGTACTCAAACTGCATTGGTGTTGTTGGCAGCAAACGCATGAAGGTTGCCCAGCTGACTAAGGCCACTCTGGATGTGCGCCACGTGGATCTCAACATTATTCTGGAAGCAACTGGAAACATAGAGAAGACAATGTTTAAGAAATGTTCAGTACTGCGAGGCTGACTGAATGATGATTGGTAGTGACACTGACTTATTACTTTATTAATTACAACAAGAATAAAGAATGCTAATTACTCATGTATGCCATCATATGAAGTGTAGTTAGAAACACTACAGGGTCTGTTTACCTGAGGTTGGAGGGATCAATTGATGCCTTGATGTCATTAAGGGAGTCTGTTAGAGATTTAAACTCAAATGAATTCAGGTCTCCGCCATCTGCCAGACACTGGAAGAAATCAGACAAAATCAGAGTCGTGAACATATTATCCATATCATCTAAACATTGTGCAGTCTACAAACAAATATTTTTAAAAAAAGCTTCACAACAGACTTTAAAACATTTACAATTTAAACAATTTAACCACTGGTGTTGCTGCCAAATTTGTGCCGATCTCTCTGCCCTAAATTACCATAAAACGCTCCAACAAGAACTCACTGACAAAATAATGTGTAACACCCATTGTCCTCCTAACAGACACTACCACCTGTTTTAACAGGAGAGTCACCAGTTATAATGAAGTCTTTCTTCTTTCCTTCAATAATGGCTTTTTTTTTTAAACAGAGACTTAAAACAATTCAGTCATTGTCCCTACAGTGCTGCATGACAGGGGAGAATACTGAACCACAACAAAGTGTTTATCTTTTCTTTGGGTCCTCTGCAGTCTATCCAGTGATTAGCATTGAACGGGTTTAAACTGTGATTTGTGATTTGATATTCACCAATCAAATTTTAATAGTGCTAACCCCAGACTAACCCTCTATTTCTATTTTGAAGTTTCAAGAATAGCTTTGCTGAGGCGGCACTTTATTTTTACTGTGCTCTTGAAACAGGAAGCTGTCCTATTTAAATCTGCACAGATTTCTGATGCTAAGCTTCTATTTCTTTACCCAGAACTGGTGATTCCATATATTCGTGTTTAACTGTGGCCCAGAGGGATCTTTGTTTCTTTTCTGCACTTTCAGTTGTCAGTCTGGTTGAACTTACAGCTTTTTGTTCTCCATGTACAACATTACTTCAAACAAAATAACATTTGTACAACCTACAAACCTGAAAGCATGAAAGACCATGGAGTAGAGGAGTCCTCAGAGCCATTTTTATGTACAGAATAAAGCTTTTGTAGCAGGCAAACTCCAAACCTTTGACCTGTAGTGTACATTAGAAAATCTGTGAACAGGTTTGAGAGCAGTTAAACATCCTCCTCTACCTTGATCTGTAGCAGCAGAGCTGTGAGGCGGGAGATGAGGTGTGTGAGGCCGGGGTTAGTCACACTCTGCTGTCCGTCCTTTGTTGAGCTGCTCAGCTGCACCATCTGCTGGGCCTCTTCTTCACAACGTCGCCGCAGCTCTGTGGGATGGTCAGCTGGAACCATGCCCTGATCTGGAGCAAGCTGACGGACGGACAAACAGGTGATTAAACATGGATCTGTTGTTCATTTTTCTTACGCTGGTCAAGACTGATGAGGAAGTGAGAAGCTATACATAGGAACAGAACAGGGCATGATACATCACAGGTAAGCATACTTTCCTGTAGTTGGCTTCAGAGGCAATAGTTATTGATGGGCTGAAGTTCATCTACTGACTTACCTCACAGCAGAACTGCTGAACCTCATGAAGCACCTTGTTGAGATCTTTATTGAGCTGTTCAAGCTCAAGCACTGTGGTAGCATATCGCTTCTGGAAGTCTAAGTCAATGGGCATCGAGTATGACTTCTGAACACAGAAACACAATCACATGTGTAGTTAGGCTGGATGCATGCATCTCTTAAACAACTTTTATTCTTAAATTCTGATGATCGTACCAGTTTCTCTGCCTCTGTGTTCATTTCTTTCAAGTGCTTGATGTGGTCTTTCTTGATCATGAGGATCTTGGACAGCCTTGTCTAGAAACATAAAAGTCAAAGAATTAATTAGAACAAAGTGTTACAAAAATCTTAGGATGTCAGATTTTAGTATGTGACAGAAAGTGTTTACCACTTGTACAAGGAATTTGACAGGAAATCCTCCCAGAGTATCTCCCTCAGCACCGGGCAGTTTGTTCCTCCATGGTGATTGGTTGATAAGAGGGTCATTGTCCTGTTATCACAAGAATTGAGAGATAAGTAATTTATCTTGATTAGCAATTTAGAGGAAGAGGTTTAATATTGATGTGCTTTGTATTTAATTTTTATTTATTTTCTTAAGAATAAAGCTCGACCAAATTCACAACATAAAGTGAACAGCAGATAACACAATTTTTTTAGATTTACAGTAGTAGAACACTATGACACAAGTCTTTTTTCCCTTATGCAACACTGCCTGAAGCGTCTTTGTATGGTAAAGTAAGGTCCACTGACAGCACTGAGAAGCACATCTAAATATACTTTTACATGCAAACACTTGCATTACCGCCTATTTGTACTAAATTATGTTCAACAAAAGTCATCTCAGAATTATTGTGTCTCCAAGTAGCTGTTACAGTAGACAACAAATATCACCATAACAACTGTGTGTGATGACACTGCACTGTACTGTACATCTGTCATTAGATGTAGTTTACCATGAGGACAGGAGTGGTAGCGGACGGGTAAGGCCCTCGAGGCGGTGTCATGAGGTTCTGCATGTAGCGCGTTGTACGATGCTTCTGGGCAAACGCTGAAATAGGCATGGTCTCGTTGGGCTCATTGCTCTGGAAAACAATCATCAAAAGGACGCATCATTAAATCCTTTCAGCAACATTTTTTACATCTTTGTATTTCAGCAATTTCTTGTTTTTACAATTCTTAATGATGCTTCATTAGAATTTGTATTAAAGCACAAGTGGTTGTTACGTGTCTAACCTCAAATACACTTACAGTGGACGCTGATATTTTAGCAAGGCAACAGGCAAATCTTACCAGGACTTCATAGTCAGGCACAGTGTGTGTTCCCAGGCCACTACGGTCAAAGGTGACACGATAGGTGGCAGCGCTGGTGTCCACTGCATCAATCTGCCCTGTGAACAAGCCATCATGGACGCCTCGGAGTCGAGCTGTGGAACAAAAGGAAAACAAATCAGAATTTATAGAGTAATATCGTACAGGTATGAGCATGACATCCTTACTTGCACTGTTGAATTTCCACATGAGCTAATTTCCCTGTAGTTCCGATGTAGTCAATGTTGTCAATCTATGGTTTAGGCCTTTGACTCTTAACAGTTCTCTTATCATCAGGTCATAAAAATATGTCTGAGTCATGCACTTTTGATAAGACAACAGGCAGAAGTGTAACCTGGGTTCCTTTGCAGGTCATTTGACTGCTATGATAATAAGCACGGCTGGCTGCTGTGAATGCAGTGACTTTTCATCATCTCACCAGTGACTTTGGTTCCTATGATGAGTGGCAGGGGGATTTCATCTGGAAGGTCTTTGCAGTTCGACACGTCAGACAGCTTTCTTTGCTGCAGCAGGCGCATCTTCTGCCTCTTCTGTCTCAGTGCTGTCCGCTCCTCAGCAAAGAATGCTGACGAGCACCTGGATGAGAAACAAAGCACAGTGCATCTTTTTAGTCTTTGTTTGAGGAAAATGCATTATAAAAAAAAAAATACAGAGAGAAAACTATTTAACACTTTAAAATATCTGACAAAAATGAAGACAAACATCATAAATAAAAATGAATTTGTGGAGGAACAAGACTGCAGCGTACCGCCGAGGTTTCCCCATCAGTCTTCTGATTGTTCCCCACTCAACCCTTGTCAACTTTCTTGTTTTCAGATTGGGGAAAGACTCCTTGAGACACAGGCAGAATTCATTATCACCCTCAAAGAGAGGCCTAGAAAAAAAAAAAGAAGAAACTTTGAAACCATGTGAAGTGTAATTATGAAGATCAAAAAGCTTAATTGTTCCTAAAGCCTTTCATCTCTGAACTGATAACACATATTAATTGTTGTTCTTCTTCTGAAGGTGAAAGTGAGACTTTACCTGTCAATATTTGAATAGAACCATTCATAGATGCACCATTTGTGAGCTTTGGGTAGCTTAAGGAGGTTTCTTAATCTCAGCCCTATCTTCTGGGATGCCTTCTTGTCCGGTGTGACCACGTTAGAAAATTTCTGTAAAGAAAAACTTTAAATCAACATTCCACATGTAAACGAACCCTGAAAAATAATTAAAAATAATAAATAAATATAACACTTTGAGTACATTTGCCTAAACAAAACAGACTTCCCACAAATCATTCATATGAAATCATCATTCAAATTTGAGTGGTGGTATATGTTTGGTGAAGCAGGCGACTTGTGAGGAAGCACAAGGTTTGTTTACCTCTATGTAGCTCCTGTTCAACAAAATAAAGTTTTACTCTGCAGTCTGTTGTATTATCTAACAACTTTGATAAACTCTGCGCTATTAAAACAATCCTACTGCTAATACAAACAAACCCTTTGTGCTGTTGCTTCACATTAAAAGCTTAACACAAGCATCACAGGAAGACTTAACATTAAAAATAATAATCATCAGAGCACAGGAAGCTACAGGATGCCTCCAGTTCAATTTCCACAACAAGCAACAAACAGGGCCTGTAAGCCTCTCAGCGTTCACTGAGCAAGCGTAATCTCAAGGCAATTTCTGGAACAAGCTTCACAAAGTTAAGTTACAGTGTCCACAAAACATTTTCTCTCCACGCTTTCTACATCATCCTCGGAAATCAGAAACTAGGAATGGTCAAATGATCCCTCTGCTCACTATGAATCATGGTATGTAGTCTTCACCTGTGGTGTGGTGGTGACCCTTTGGCTCCTCCGAGGTGATCTGGAAGGGATGCGCTGCTGGGGCTGCTCATCCTCCTCCCGAAATAAACGACTCCTCTTTGAGCTCCGTGTGGGCTGCAAGGACAAATGTGGACAGAAGTTTATGAATCGGGCGGATGATGCAAAAGGGGCAAAAAAAGAAAAACAACAAAAAAAACCCAATGCATTTTATTCTTGTGCAACTTTAAAGAAATAGATTTCACGTACAGTAGACATACATACTGAACACATCCACATTAGTTGTAGTTTAATAAATGCAACCCTGCAGATACTCAATAGATTCAGGCAATATGTTTCAAGCATACCATCCACTGTCCAAATGGCTAATAAATATTCAACTTTATCAGTTTCTCAATAGATTAACATTGTTTTTCAGCTGGTTAGTGAAGCAAGGCTACCAGCCACTTGCATATTTTACTAGCAGTTGGCTGCTTTTGGCTGGTACTCTGCCCCACAGTGGGTACAACATGACATTGTGACAGACCATTTTCCGGTGAGATGAAACCATCCACCTGAAGCACACTGCCTCATGTTGCTCTGCACTGACCGGGCTGCAGTATTTTCTACACTACCCCCTAAAGTGTTTTGAAAATAATCCCAGACTGAGCCACTGACATCCAAAACCACTGCCTGCCACTTTGTTTTAGTACAAAATGGAATAATAAAAAACTAAAAGGAACGCTTCAAACTTCCAAATCTACATTTCCTCGTCAAACTGGTGTATTATCATTTAATGAAGATTAAAGCACTCAGCTGGATACGACAGAAATCAATTAACCGTTGCTGATAAGATCATCAAGGGACACTGATCATATAATCAACATCAACACTTAGATTAATTACCGAGTAACAGAACGTCACTTAATTATTATTGAGTATGAAGAACTGTATTAGGTAGTCAGATATAAAATACATAAATTCAGACTTCTCCTGCTATGTCTTCGCTGGAATTTAAAGATAAAGATTAAACAGGAAATACAGATCATTACTCCTATGGTAGAGAATACCAAGTCAGTTCTTTACTTGCCTTCAAACCAGAGAAGGTTTCTGAGATTTTTTTCAAATCATGTACAGTATATACGAGGGTCACAGCGCAAACATCATTTTAAAAAGATTAAATGCCCTGATTCCCTGATTAGACATGAGGACGGGTAGACGAAAAGACAAGCGCGATAAAATGCTATTAAATACATTAACCCCGATGTTCTCCTTCAATTATGATTTACACAATTCTATTGATTCCACTGCATGGTCATTTGTTTGAGGTTTTTGTTTGTGTTGTACTTTACTGCCTGTCATGAAATGTGTCTAAGATTAGCATTCATAACATTGTGTATGACAGAAGCTCCTTTACTGCTTCCTCTTCACAAATTTTTAAAACGAACACCACGTCGCTTACCGTGTCCATTGTGAGGGAGGAATGTCGTCCCCTTGTGTTGTGGGCTCTTGGGAAGCTGTTCTTCTCATTCAGAGTGTTGGACAAACTCCCCTCTGCGAAACAAGGAAAAATTAATTTATTCAAAATACTACAATAAGAGACCCGCTTATTAAATGTTGGACTGAAAGCTATTGTAAGATTTAAATTAATTTTCCTCTTACAAGTGAGGTTGGAATAGATAATAAAACAAAAAAGGTCTTAACATGAGACTTTTGTCTTTGCCAAAATGGGAACAAAACTGCAGTGGGAGCAATATATATAGGATAATTACTTTCACTGTGTGCCAGACTGCATCAGCTACAAATGTAAAGCAGTGTGTAGGTTGTCACTATGTCATACAGACTCCAGATTTTTTGAACACTTTAAAATCAGGAAACTTGTGCTGCATGTGTCAGCTACATGCTTAAATCTCCATTGGCCAGGAACGTGACTCCAGATCCCAGTAGTAGTTTCCAATGTACTCACACACACACAGTGCCAGGAACAAATGTACAGAAAGATGACAGCTAAAAATACTGGCCACATACCTTTTAGACTGACAAGTGCCTCTGCTGAAGAGCCTGAGGAAGAGGACACAAAATCAATATACAGCAACATATTTGTGGCATTAGAAAAAAAACACACACAGTTGACTAACTATAAAATGATTTAAATGTTTAACAGAACATGTAATTAAAAATATAATTAGGCTGTTAAGGTTTAAAGCGTCTGAAAAGGTCTGCGAGGCTGTCCTTTAAACAATGACAGCAGCCGTGCAGGTTAACTGAAGTTAGATACAGCTAGCGCAGTCAGTTAGGCCTTAACCCCCCAGTTTGAACTGTCAAGCACGGGTACAACATCAGCTGTGGACAGATCATATCTGAGCTAAACGAGCTAACGTTACACCAGGTTACAACCGGGAGATAATATTTAGTTACATTAACCACGCTCACATCGACTGAAATTACTATTTCAGCTGTTAATAGCTGAATAACTTCCCTTCAACCAGCTTGTCAAGATGATACACAACGCGTTACTATGTAACGTTAACCAGCCGCTAACGAACGTTAAATATAAGGAAGGTGTCACGGAAGACTAATAAACTACACCCGGCAAAGCAGATAGCTCGTAGCTAGGGTGTGTACTTTGGGCAGTAGATAGGTTACAGTAGTCCTTTTGTTATTGCTGCTTACGATCTAAAGGCTAGCAGACGTTAGCTCGTAGCTAGGCTAGCGTTATTTGTTTACCCAGTTGAGCTAAAGTAACTTGCTTAACTCCACCAACATTAGCCACGGTTAGCCTCCGTGCTAACAAGCGTTAGCTGACTTAACCGGTGTCTGTTTGCGTCTGAAAAACGACTTCATGAACTCCGCTCAAAACTTACGATATCCACCACGTGAACAACGATAGCGGTTTATCACCAAATATGTATTTAACCACTAACGGGACCGCTGCGTGTTTACAGTGGAAAACTCCTTGAATTTGTGTTGTTACTCACTCTCGTCTAACAGCTGGTCCATCTCCGCCATCTTGAATTAGCCGCGCCGCTTTTTCAAAGACCTTGTCAAAATGCATTCTGGGTCGGGACGCTGTCTGGAGGGCGATTTGAGAAATAAAAAAATCCTATAATTTACCATCAATCACTCTGTGTTACACATGCACACACACAGTTACACCCACTCAGCATATATATACAAGTTATCATACAAAATGTTACGGGAAAAACGTTTCATAGTAAAACTGGAAGTCAGAATAGCCACTGAAGCTCCCTCCATTGTTTCATACAGCACTTCAGTTACTGTCACTTACATTTCATTCATTGTTGTCAATAATAAACGATAGATACATACATACATACATTAAATACATACATACAATACATTAAAGTTAACCTATGAAAATAAATCCCGTGCAAAGAAAGTAATTATGTGCTGAGAATCTGAACCTGTTCTTGAATTTGAGGTCCGGGTTGAAGTTGATTAAAGGTCCGGTGGGTAAGGCTCTATTTTCAAAATATGGCAAACATGGAATATAATCTACATAACTATATATGTATCTTTTGTTTTGTTACTTTAAAATTAGCCTTCTTTTATCCACGGTCCTCTTCCATGGAGTCCGCCATGTTCAACTACCATGTTTCTACAGTAGCCCAGAATAGACAAACTAAACACTCTAGGCTCTAGATAGGGCCTTTCGTCTGTTTTGGAACTTTAAAAACTTATTTACATTAATTCCACACTAAAAATCAACTCAAAATTAAAATCTAACACACTACATGAAAATAAAACACTGGCATGAAATTTTGAGAAGTCATGTTTTATTTTGTTTAAAGGCAAGGGAAAAGAAAACACAAAAAAAGAAAAAGAAAAAGTGAACCACATCCAATGGCAGTTGTTTCTTTTACAGAATACTTCTCGTAAACACTAATAACAATGTTTATTTTTTTCCATTTTCGGCAAGGAAGACGGCTTGAGGGACGAACAACAAAACACATATATACATGTCAATCCTTGTACAGTATCTTTGAACCAAACAGTCCACAAAATGTTTTATCTTACTGGCTATTTTACTTAGGAACCCTAGCAAAATATCAACATTGCTTTGTGTATGTTTGCAGATTGGTTGCTCACAACTCAAAACTCCTAAGTTTGCAGTACTATGCCTTATTTACTACAGATTTATTAAAGAACAAAGATCCTTCTGAAATCAAAGATGACTGCATGAGACAGAAAACTACATTTCCTGATGTTCATTTCTAAACCCAAACCTTTCTATGTTATATGCACCATGCTTCAGCCACTGTACTGAACTGTGTGTCGGTCTTCTCTGAAGTAGGTATTGAAGTACCTAAAGGATTACTGAGGAAGGCTGCCAGCTAGTAAACCTGATGTAAAAGCAATAAAGTGACTAGAGATTTCCAATGACCGCTGTAAAGTGTGGTATAGCGTTGCTCCTTTGCCAAACATCTTCTATTGCAGGGAATGAAGCCCGGTCGTTTGGAGGCAACAGTGGTCTTTGTTTTCACTGAAGAGGATTCGGAAACAGGCCCTCTCACCACAGCGACGTCTGGTAGTTAAACTTGATCTTCAGGAGATACTTCATGTTTACCTGCGCTACATCATAGACGATGTACCTGGAGGAGCAATGGTTAAGGAAAACAGACTATACAGAGATCAACGCAGTGAAATAAAAAGAAGAAATTCACATGAGAGGTCAAAAAAATAGATGATAACAAGTAAGTGATCATGATGTGACAGCCCTTCAGTGTAAATCTAGGACCAGTAAACCACCAGACACCACCACCAACAGAGGTTTCAATTCCTGGTTTTACTTTCATGTCCTTTCTTAAACTCAACAGTCAGTGACTACCAGTAGTCTAAGTCACTGAGTCAATAATTTATCTGTCTCTTGTTTACACAAGAGTATAGCTAATTTTATCCTGGTATTAATACTGATGGTGCATCAGAGTGACTCAGGAAGTTAGAAAGTTTTGCTTCAGACCCCCTCACATGTAAACAGCCTACAAGATGTTTTTTGGTCTGAATGCATGCTAAATGTCATGTCGTTTATTCAGTATCAAGAAGAATATGGACTGATTATGAAGTCTTTCACCAAAAAAAAAAATAAATAGCAGGAAAAATGTGGGGTCATTTGGCAAAATGATTATCAAATTCTCAAACCAGATGGTCAGTGTTAAAGGATACTCGTTGTACAGTAGACTTGTGTCATCAATGTTAGTGTGGGCTCCTTTTCCCAGAGGCACTTGCACTCCGTCTAAAGTGACAGCAGCGCTTGGATCAGGAGCGGTTCTACCCACACCTATAAGAAAAAAGAAAAGTTAATGAACGATTGATGCAGATAACAAATCAAACTTTAATATATTATTTACAAGACACATGAGTTACAAAGTCTTACAATGATGGAGTATTCAACAACACAAGTTATAAATCAGCTTAATAAGACATTATTAAGCAAATGGGTGATACGTGTGTGAATTCTGCAGTGTATTAAATATACCAGTAAAAGTGGTTTCAAGATTATAACATTTACTCATTAATGGGGGAAACAAATAGGGGAACTTGGGTACTGAAACGTTGCAATTAATAATCACTTCTTTACACATTATAGGAACAAAAATAATACATTGTTGTTTTCATAACACAAATAAAAATATAAAGATTTCTCACCTTTAACGCTGTGCTTGCCCTTAGGTAATTTTGTAATGTGGGAGGCCTTCTTCAGTTCATGCCTGCATTAAAAAAGCAACATTACTATTGTTATAAAAATTAGGATTATACTGGGGTGCTGGTGTTTTAACTCATATAGATAGTGTGTGTGTATCCTGTCTTTTGCATGTCTCGCATACTTCCCTTATTTGGCATGTGATTTACTGAGGCTGGCAGGGAGAGATAATTATAAATCAGTAGTACAAGGACAGGAGAGACAGGCTAGGGGAGTACAATTTGGATATAAAACTTAATGCTCATTACTGAGCAGAAAACCAAAAAAGAATGTTATGATATTATCTGTATCAGGTGGGAGGTGTCCGAGACAGCCCATTTTTAAAAAATGTATAAGAACCTACTGATAGAGCTCCTCAGGGAGCCTTTTCTCTGTAACCCCTTTTGTGTGTTGCACTGTTAAACGCTCCTTCTTGTACAAGAATGATAAATTCAACTTAAACTTGTATACTTTGAATCCAGTCTTCCTTATTCAAGGGTTTTTCTTAAAAATTCCCATAACAACTATCACATGTTGATGCACAAGAAAAGGTTGATATTTAGGCTTTTTTTTTTTTTTTTTAAGTACTCAGATGGTCACTCACATGTTGCCAAGGGCAACCTCGGCCAGCAGGAGGAGACCTACAGGGTCTGACTGGGAGGTGTGACAGTAGTTTGCACTCTTGGACACCATGTCGGCAAAGTACACACCTTTGCCAAACATGTAACCAGTCTAGAGAAAATGAAGCAAAAGGTCAATGTAATACAGGACTGAACATCTACTGCATACAGCATATATAATTTATTCAGGAAAGCGTAGGTATTACATTGCTGCATAAGAACAAATTAAGAATCTCCACAAACAAAAACTCACCACTGGAGCCTCTGGAGGGGCAATGCGAAGACCCTGAGACAAGATACCAGCGTAGTTGGTGGTGCGAGAGCCGTGCCACAGTAGCTGGCGATTGTGCAACTCCTCAAATGGACGGTATCGTTGGCGCTCTCCCTCTCGAACAATTTTGAAGATCTAAAAGATGGAAAAGGTTGGGAAACACAGTGAGGTGGAAATTCATGTTGGTGAAATATGAGAACTGACAAAGTTTGTGACAGAATCAGAAATTATAAACAAGGATTCATACAAACTGAGCATTTGTAACGTGTTATGTTAAAATTGCTTTTCCCAAAAATGACTTACTTCTTGCACTTCCAGTGTGTACGTGTTGTGTGTAGCAGCGTGGGTGTTCTTAACATATTGCAGAATGACCTGAGCCTCTTCTGTAGTTTTGTCAACAACCTGTGAAATAACATATATTACATAAGTGTATAATTTCTTCATATGAGCATAATGAACATTAATTTAGAGCACAACGAGATAAAACACATCATCTTAGGCTGTCCAGGTTTCCTCACCTCAATCTTGGTTTTGAGTTTCTCATAGTTGATGTCAATGGGATCGTTCTCATTGTCCTGGGCTCCTCCTCTCAGCAGGCTGTATGCCACTTCAATATCCAACAGGTTGTCCAGCATCTGAACTTTAGCCTGAACAGTGAAGTAAGAGGATGTTATGAGATCCATTTATAAAACAAGACTATACAGTTAAATATAGCATTATTTGTGTCCTTACCTGGATGTAGTCTAGGTTGTTGAGCAGGGGAGGTTTCTTCATGCCAAAGTCGTGAGGGATCAGGGTGTAGAAGCGATTGGAAAGATCCAGCACCTGCGACTCAGGCAGACAGTCTGACACAGCCTACGATAAAAAAAAAAGACCAACATAGTCAAAGTTATTAATAAAAAGATTTCATTTGCTCTAGATTGTGGTCCAACCACTGGCACAGAAACACTACTTATATAATGCCATAAATAATAGTCTAACTGAATTAAAGGGAAGAGAAAAAGGTTCAAATGGACTGAAATTCACCACAGAGTCCTACGAAGAGGAATTGCAATAGAAAGATCAGCATTTGCATCATGAGACAACCCTCCAGGAAGAGTTGTTGGTTACTGACCTGCTGTACTTCAGTGAGGAGAGCGTAGGCACTCTGAATCTGCCTCTTGCTCAGCTTTCCGAGGGGCATCTTCTGGAGGTCGATCTGAAGACGAGAAGGGGATCAAACGATAAAAACAACTCCAACAAAAACTCCACACATTGCCAGAAGATGTCATATGATGCAGGCTGTAACAAACTAGATCTGTCTAATGTGGTTTCTCTTTCACATGTTCACAGCCACAAATCAAAAAGCCATACCTCAAACTCCACCATGGCCTTCTTCATGCTCTCTACATCAAAGATCGTCTTGATCAGCTCCTGGACGGGTTTGGCAAGCTTCGACTTGGTGCCGGCTGTCGCTGTCAGCCTCTTCACTGCTTCCTCATCCTGTCAAGAAACACAGAGAAGATGCAGTCAGATACATAAAACACACTAGTGGGATATCTCCCTTCAAGTTTAGTGTGTGTGTGTGTTGTGTGTACCTGTCCATAGTCAATCTCCAGGGGATAGAACTTATTGGGATATTTGGTGAAGTTGGAGGTGCCCCAGTTGTTGCCTGTCTTCTCTTTGTAGACACCCAGGAAGTTGTCCATGGCGGAGTTCTTGTCGTGAAACTTGTCCAGCTTGTTGCCTCCGATGGTGGTACCCACTCTGCCCCATGACCTGAACACCCAGTACCTGCACATGCATGAAATATTGGCAGCATGAGAGATAATCAAGTTATTATTATTTAAGAAAACAAACACGGTACCACTGCACTGCAGGACTATCTAATGCCTCATTAACTGACCGTTTCTGTACATCATCCTCCAGCAGCTGCAGTTTATAGTAGGAGTTCGTTCCCCTGACAATGTCCACAAGGCCCAGCGTTGCGCTGTACATCTTCCCACTCTGCTCCAGGACATGAGCGCTGTTCTCCAGACCTAAGAAAATCACAATCAGTCATGGCTAAATAAAAAAAGGCACAGAAATAACAGCAAAAATCAATGCAGGGTGCTTGTGACTACCTGAATCTGGATCCACAGCAGCTCCTCCTTTCACTGTGAGTTTCATCTTCTTGGTTTTGCTACCACCTGTAAAAGTGTAGATGCTTAAACATACAACTAAGAGCATAACATACCGAGTCTAAATGAATCACTCCTCGATTACACGACTTAACATTTACATAAATGATTTACCTTCCTCCTCCTTTACCCTGCCTGTGCTCTTGGCAGCCATCGCTCCAGACTTGGAGGCCACAGCTGGAGCCTGAGACTCGACTTTGATCTCTGCCCCCCAGGGTGAGATGGCGTGCAGGGAGACCAGCTCCTGCAGGGCTTTACCCGACGACTTGATGTCCGTGAGGAAATCCTCAGAGACCACACGCACACCAGCGTCCCTCACTTCCTCCATTTTCTTACTCATCTTCTCCACTTCCTCTGTGAAATTGTTATAAAGAAGACATTATATATTCATTATTATCATTTGTTATATTCCCCCATTTGATTTAATGAGCTTTAAAAACAGGAACTGACAGGCCGACATAATGTTTGATTGGTCACTTACTCTTGGTGCTGAGGCAGACAGAAGCCTTATTGGCTGTGCCGGTAATCTTTCCACCCAGCTCCTCAACAGCAGCCTTCAGATCATCCTTGTTCTTGCTGAGCTTGCCCACAGCCAACAGTTTCATACCAGTAAGTGGTTTGTCTATGCACACAGATATATGTATCATTAAAACAATGCCATTGTATGGAAGTATTTTTAATTATTTCAGGTCTCTGCACCAACCTGCAGGTGCTCTCTCTGGTAGTCGCTCCATCGGGGCACTTGATGCGCTGGCCAAGGGTTCTGCTTTGGCTGCGGTGAGCGTTTGGGTGGGAGCCTCCTTTGGGTAAACTCTGTCCTGTGGCTTGAACTTGAATTTTTTTAGGAAGGGAACTTCGTGGAATTCCTAAAATGATATAGCCATAATATTCAAAGTAGTGAATAATATGTGGCATTTTCCTGATCTTTGTATCCACCGTGCTCCGCTATACGAAACAATTCATTACAATGACATTAATAAAGCTCACAGGCTACAGATTCACTGTGGAAATGTATACTATATAAAGAACCAAAAAAAAAAAAAAAAGGAGCCCTGAAATGAGGTGACCTACCTTGGGGATGACCCAGTCTTTGCGTACGGGCGTTGCGGTTTTGAACACGCACTTCGTCCAGGCTGAGATGTCCCCTGTGCAGTAATAAGCATCACCCTTGAACACCAGCTGGCCCTTGCACTCCTTGCAGGCCTCGAGGGCACCAAAAGCCATGCCGTCGGCCAGGGAGTCCACCACCTGCAAATTAAACAACACGTACATGCTGTGTCATGGAACAGTGACTTTAAAAACATCAGGTATTAGAGAGGCTACAGCTGTTTACAGTAATAAAAGGTTTTATAGAGCTTTTTTAGAGCTTTTGTTATTATTTTTTTTCAGCACAGTGGGAAGGAGAGGTGAGACGAGGTTGTCTTACATTTGATTCTCCAGAGGGAACCTCTTGGCCATTTGCAATCAGCAGCTCCTTCATGTCGTTGGTTGAACAATACTTCTTCAGCTTGTCCTTGATTCCCCAAATCAGCTGGCTCTGATTCTGCAGGTACGCCACAAAACAAACTTATTAAAAGCCAAATATAACGTGACGTTTACTCCAAAACAAGAAATAAAATGAAAAATAAAAGGTACCTTTAATTGCTCCTCCAGCTTTTTGTTCACGTCATCTGCCTCCTTCTTCTGTTTCTTTGATGCTCCATCCACCTCGTCAGCTTTACGTTTCCTGTAAGAACAAGAGACAAAAACAGTTTTTACACCCAAACTTTTGTTGTCTTTGTGTTTCAGCATGGACAAAAAACAACAACAAAAAAACAAACATCCAAATTAACTTCCTAAATGAGGCCAAAAGGGATACAGAACAAGATCTGGAACAAACAAGATTGAGTCTGACACCTTCATTCATTAGACAAATTCATTAGAGCCCCATCAGTTAATGGACACGCACACAAGCAGGTACATGTCTCCACAATCCCAGGTGTCAGTGCTGATATCATCCACCCTGCCCTGACAAGAAACATTTATCAGCCTCCCCCTGAGAGCACACACACATCAGGTAATGACCATCTCTGTCTACATCTGAGTGCAAAAAAAACAAGACAAACATCCCTCATTAGACAACAACTGACATCAAGAGGGAAGAAGGGAATTCTATAAAAGATCGCACTTCAGGTTTGTTCAAACAGAAGTGATCGTTAATGTGTGGACCGGTGTCCAGTATCAGGGTGGCTGCTGGCTGAGTAAAGATGATGGACTCCTTAGTTTCTTGAGTACTAACACTTACTGCTGTAGATTGGTGAGAGATTTTGCCGCTTTCTTGCATTTCATTGCCCGACAGAGTTGTTCAACTCCACTTGTAACTTTTATTTCTCTCTTTAGGACAACCATGGAGAACAGCACTGCGTCGTTGACCCTCTACACTTTCCAAACTAGAATCTCATCCCGTCTGTCTTCCCCTTTCCTGAACTCCTCCGCTCTTTCCTCGCTATATTCTCCCTCGCCTCCGCCTGCCGACTTGGTGATTTCCCCTAATGTGGGGTACATGGCGGCCGAGCTCGTCATCACCTTTCTCTCCACCATCGGCAATTTACTCGTCTGTGCTGCAGTGGGGCTCAACCGCAAGTTGCGCACTGTCACCAACTACTTCCTGGTCTCGCTAGCGGTTGCCGACATCTGTGTGGGTGCCATCGCCATTCCCTGCGCCATCCTGACTGATATCGGTTTGCCGCGTCACAATCTCTACCTGTGTCTGCTCATGCTTAGTGTTTTAATCATGTTCACCCAGAGCTCCATCTTCAGCCTGCTGGCAGTGGCTGTGGAGCGCTATTTAGCCATTTTCATGCCCTTTCGCTACCAGGTCCTGATGACGCCTCGCAACGCCGTGTTGGTGATCCTGACCATGTGGCTGCTGGCCTTTCTCATCGGGCTTGTGCCTCTCATGGGCTGGCACAAGACACCACCCGATTCAGGTTACTGCTTCTTTGTCTTGGTGGTGGACATGACCTACATGGTCTATTTTAACTTCTTCGCCTGTGTGCTGACCCCCTTGGTGATCATGTTTCTCATCTACGCCCAAATATTTGTCACGGTCAAGCAGCAGGTGAGGCGCATCGCGTCCGAGCAAAGTGGCAGAGGGACAGAGGGACAAGCGAGCTGCGGCCAGGATGCGGCGAGAGATGAAGACCGCCACGACGCTTTTCCTCGTTCTTTTCCTCTTCACGATATGCTGGATCCCGCTCCACATAATCAACTGCTTCCTGTTGCTGTGCCCGCACTGCCCCGTGCCGTTTGAGCTGCTGCTCGCTGCCATCATCCTGTCACATGCAAACTCTGCCGTCAACCCCTTCCTTTATGCATACACAATGACAGCTTTCAGGGACACATTCAAGGCTATTTTCTTGTGCTGCAGGACGGTGGGAGAGAGAGAGGCTTCAAATGTAGCCAGTGGTGATGACAGAGAGGGAGCAGACCGAACCTGACCGAATGGTAACACGTATAAAAGAAAATGATCCTGTTTCTTCGTCTCACCCTTCAGTTTTGACAGCAGGGAGCCTCTTCTTAAGTTCCTCCTTGTCTTCTGCTCGTAGTGCGTTGAAACCCTTCAGCTGGGCTGCGTTGTATTCAGGCTTGAAGACCAGTTCCTCCCTGCGGCTCACGAAACACGCCGTGTGGTACCAGCGGTCAATCAGGCCCAACTGGGGCTTCTCCGGTCCACGGTTTTCTTGGATACACGGATCTGATCCTGAAGGAGACACGAGAGGATCACAGACTCAGAATATATGTCACACTGAATACATAGTATTTATATTAGTTAGTTCAATAAAAGCGACTGCTAACCTTTTCGATTTTCTGCTCACAGCCTTTGCATGTGCTGCGGTTTGACTTGGCATATTCAACTGCAAAGTCATTCAGCGTCTTCTCTCCTTTAGCTCCACTCTTCTGGTCTCCTTTTCCTACAAGAAGGAAGTCATGCATTTTTCATTTTCAAGTCAACCAAGAGTAGCCACATAAACGCAAGATTTCTGAGGACAAACAATATTTATTAGAAGAAATACAGAATTTAAAATTCTATAAACTTTGTGTTTGTTTATTTACTGATAAAAGTAAAAGCTGCTCAAGGACCCTGGGGTCTGAGATGACATTAAACGAGTCATTTATTTGCTCCATCACGTCCATGAAGGTTCACTGGGATTGTACAGTCATGTACATGTTGTGTGTGCCAATAAAATATTTCAACAAGCCACTAATGAAATGTTAAATGTCGAGTACTGACCTCCTGTTGCTCCTCCACTTTCGATGGCTTTTTTGACCTTCTCCTGGTCTTCCCAGCGGAGGTCAGAATATCCACCGATATCAGCTGTGGACTGAGCTGCTGCTCGCTGCCAGAAGCAAGAGAAGTGGTGCCAGTGGGGGACCTTCCCATCAAACATGGGTGACTGTCGGACAAAGAACAAACAGGGGAGATTCAGTGTATGTTTACAGCAATGAATGTGAGATGACCTGTGGTCGTGTCCTAACACAAGACAGATCGATTAACTGACCAGTTATTAATGGACTTTATTTTGTATGATTCATTTTGTATATCATATATATAACATCCTACAGATCACATACCTGTGATGGTCAGAGCAGAATACTCTTTATGTTTAAGGACTCATGGTCCTAAATTACAAATGTATTATCTCATAAACCTTAGCTAATAATACCTTTGTGTGTACAGTTACATTCAGGTACGCCACAAGTCACCATAGAAACAGGCCGATTAACGGTTTCCACAAAGAGGTCGAGACTGAAGTCCACTTTATGCTACTGCTCGTTATCATGGTGATGCAAGGGTTATATTTAGATTATAAACAAAACAAAATATAGAAAAAAAAATTGGTCTTAAAACAAGTCACAAAAATAAGATTTAAAAAAAAACAACAGAAAGGCAGAGATGAACAACAGAAACAAGAGATAAAGACGTGCTACATCAACTGAAAGTCTGCCTCCACGAGTAGAGCTGACACATATAGCTGGACATGATAACAGGACGTTCAACAGCTAGAAACAGTTACTCGTTTTGTGGGCTGTCACGGCAGCTCATATACAAAAAGGTAGATCAGATAAATAACATATAGAAAAAAAGTCATGAAGTCACGCTGGTGTTGAAGAGTCTGACAGCTGTTGGAATGAAGGATCTGTGGTAGAGCTCTTTCTTACATGGTGGGAGTATCAGTCTGTTGCTGAAGGAGCTGTTTAAGGAGGCGAGAGGAGTTCATGAGGCGTGTCACCTTCGCTAACATCCTCCTCTCCCCCACTTCCTCTGTGGACAGAGCTGAACCTCTACGTGCTTTCCCCCCTTTCACAGTATTACAGTATAACGCCCTAAATATCATTTCTAATAACCTTTTCTCGATAGTTACGTGGCATATCTTATTTGTAGAGAACACAATACATGTGAGGTGTGTCCACACACATGTACTCTTATTTTAAATGGTTTTGTTGAACGTGTGCATTCATTAAAACGTCATAAACATGCGCTCCTGGTGACTTAAAAACACATTCATTCAGTTTAAGTGGCCTTCAGAGTGACTTTAAAGTCTGGAGCTGCTCCACAGGCCATGAGTAAGTAACCTCTTAAGTGAATTAATCCTCAGTGTGGCTGCAGGCTGACTTTACACTGAGTGTAATGGTGCTGCTGTGATTTTTACTTTGTGCTGTAGATGCTCACTCACACGTTGTTTGCAGCCTTGAAGCAGATGCATTAATAAAAAACACGAGTTTCGTGGGTATCTGGATGCATTCCTGAGAAGCTCATGGGCTCTTTGTGAGTTGGACAATGTCAGCCATTTAAATGCTAACGAGGGCCTAAACTGACACAACTGAAACCACACCACCAAACTACACATTTCTAATCTCAAACGAGCTCATTAATAGTCGCCATGTTGGCAGGATTAAGCAGATTATGTATAAAAGCTAACACAGTGGTAGTGGAGCTTCCTAGCAGCAGGTTTCTTCTCCAGACGTCGCCACATTACCTGCACCATGATGGCCATCCTCAGCGAGTCTTTAGCGATGTTTTCTTTGCATTTCTTGCACGAAGCTCGGCCACTTTTGGCGTATTCCGCCTTGTAAAGCTTGTCCTCCTGAGAGTCTGCCATACTTGGTCACTATTACTGCCGAATATGATGGTTTGACTGCAGGGCTAACTTTCTGCGGATGAAGCGGAGCCACAACAATCAACGCAAAGAGAGGCGAAGCCCGCGTGCCCACAGAGAGGCGGCGCGAGAGAGAGAGGAGGTCTCACTCTGTCACCCAAAAACACCGACACAACACCTCTGTGGAGATCACCACTAAACATTTACACTTAATAATGACTTTTCTGAAATCAGAGTTTCGAGTTATGTTATGGACGGCTCCATATCTACAAAGCAAATATGTTAGTGTGATCCCACACTAAGCGGCAACATCCATGGCTAAGAAATGAAGCCAAAAACTGCAGTTCTTCAAACAGCCACATGAGACCGGCTGCAGAACAAGCCAGTCTCCATAAGCCCCCATGTTAGAATGTTCAACTTCAGAGCAGAAATAAACACGTTTACAGCCTGGTACAAAAAACAACTTTTGGTCTCTTTAGCTAATTTCCCCGTTCATGACAACTGTACTACGGGGGCGGCTGTGGTAGAGCGGGTCGTCTACTAATCAGATGATCGGTGGTTTGATCCCCGGTTCGATCCCCTCTAGTCTGCATGTCAAAGTGTCCTTGGGCAAGATACTGAACCCCAAATTGCTCCTGAAGGCTGTGCCATCGGTGTGTGAATGTGTATGAATGGTTAGCTCCTCAAACTGATGAGCAGTTGGCACATTGCATGGCAGCCAATGCCATCAGTCTATGAATGTGTGTGAATGGGTGAATGAGATATGTCCTGTAAAGCGCTTTGAGTGGTCGGAAGACTAGAAAGGCGCTATATAAGTACAGTCCATTTACCGTTTACCATTTTACTATAGAACTCCATCCATCCATTATCTGTAACCACTTCTCCTCATCAGGGTCACAATGAGGCTGGAGCCTATCCCAGCTGACTTTGGCCGAGAGGCGGGGTACACCCTGGACAAGTCGCCAGCCTATCGCAGGGCACATAGAGACAATTGCCCCTATGGAGCAATTTAGAGTCACCAATTAACCTGTTAAGTGCGTGTCTTTGGACTGTGGGAGTACCCACACAGACACGGGGAGAACATCCAAACTCCACCAGGAAGTTCGAACCAGGAACCTTCTTGCTGTGAGGCGACAGTGTTAACCACTACACCACTGTGCCGCCTTTATAGACCTCACCTGGCTTAAAGTTACACACAATTAACAGCATGGCTGGTTTGATTGACAGATGCGTGTCATTACAGATGGCTTGTTTCAACACCCCAGGGCTTTATTTGGCCCGCCTCAGGTCCATGTCTTCTTCTTTAGATTAGCTGGGAGGTGGAAGAAGCAGTATAGTTAACATGGCAGCATCCAGCAGCACAAATGTTTGGCTTCAAAATGGCACCAGCATCTGCTGTATTCTATGCAGACACGGAGAGAGACAGGAAAAGACTCAACAAACTGGTCAAGAGGTCCAGCTCTGTCCTGCTCTGTCCCCTACACTCCTTAGAGGAAGTGTGGGAGAGGAGGATGTTAGCAAAGGTGACATCCATCATGAACAACTCCTCTCACCTCCTGCATGACACTGTGGAGGGCTTAAACAGCTCCTTCAGCTACAGACTGCGACTCCCACCATGTAAGAAGGAGCTCTACCACAGGTCCTTCATGACTTTTTCAATATATTTCTTATTTATGAGTAATTTCTTATCCACCTTGTGTATACGAGCTGCTGTGAAGTAAGTTTCCTCAGTGTGGGATCATCTTATCTTATCTTATCTTATCTTATCTTATCTTATCTTATCTTATCTTATCTCATCTTATCTTATCTTAGAGTACCAATCCACATCTGGAGACCTGAATATCTTCTACAAAAAGTAGGTCCACATCTCGTGGATACAGTGCTGTAATAATTTAGCTTGAAACTCTGATTTCAGAAACTCCATTAAAGTCATCATTAAGTGTAAATGTTTGGTGATAATCTATGGAAGCCTTAAGCGGTCATATATTCATACATTTAATCTAGCGTTTCCAACTACAGAGTGATGCATCTTTCACAATAGACGATCGAGGAGGCGCCCCTGGAATACCCGCGCGAGTCTCAGGCAGAAATAATCGAGTTCAGAGAACGGAAGCAGCGTGCACAGAGAAGGCCACGCAGAAATCATCTTTGTTTATAAAGGACGATATATTTTATATTCCAGACAACAGAGAGATTAATGAATCTATGAGAGAAATCTAAATACTCAATAACTCAATTTGTTTCAGTTTCCCTACACACTACACGAACACACACCTTTTATTTATTTATCTTTTGGACTTCCTCATTTTGATAAATATCTTGTACATTTAAAATATTCTGCACACTGTGAACTTTTGCACATTACCTGACATAAAACATATTGTACATGTATTTATACTGTTTAATACTACTACTTTTAATGTTATCTTCACTGTCATGCACCAATAACACCAAGACAAATTATTTGTATGTGAAAACCTACTTGGCAATAAATCTGATTCTGATTCTGGTGATTGGTAAAGTTAGCAAACAACCTCTAACATGTGCAAGCTTGATTGTGCCTTTGTTGCTTCATCCAGCATGTGAAAAGGGCCGCGCAGGCTTCAGCTGATCTAGAGCAGAAATGTTTTTTCAGGTTCTTTAAAAAGTTGTCAGTGGTGCAGTAAAGATCATCCTGCTTCTTGGTTGCTGCTTTATGGTCAAGCAGATTGTCTGTGATCTCCTCAGAGCTTATATTAAACCGTCAACTGAAGATCAACCTGTTGTCTGTTTGTTGTGTGTCTCGAGTGCTTGTCTCTTGGTCCAGAGGTCTCAACCGATCAATTTACAAAACTAACAGACACACGAATCTTAAACACAGACTTGTCCTGCTGAAAGAAAAGATAAATCAGGTGGTAATAATGTGCTTAAGGTGTAAATGTTGATTGATGGAAACACAGGAGCTTGAATGCTTCAGATTGAATCATGCACGCAGTTAAAATAACACCATTAGATTTGTCATCATTACTGGTTTTATAAGCAGAAAATGTAGACTGTTAAATGTTTTAGTAAAAAGTATGAAAAATCTATATATCAAATAAACAATAAATAACACAATGTCACCATTTTGTTGTTACACATTTTATTTCCAGAATGCCACTTTTTTTTTAGAAAACCTTACTTTGTTTTATAGATACAAATCTTTGAGCTATAAATGAAACGTGGATGAAAACTTTCAGTTATTTTCTTACATTTTGACCATGACTTAAAATGTATACATTTTTTTATTTAGTTTATCTACTTTTGAAAAAGTTTGATATACTGAATAAAGTCCTGAAGAAGTCCTTCAGTTGAAATATATAAAAAAACACATTTTTGTTTGCAGTGACAAGTTATTTTGTATATACAGTAACAACATGTATCAGGCCTACAATATAAAGTATCTTTACATCATTATTACATGAAAACAACCTTCTGTGTCCTTTGGTTTCAGTATACAAGAAGAGGAGTGACATGGGAGGTGGTTTTGACATAAAACACTGACACCTTTGTTGAGTTTCCCTGTTACACCGCAAATATAACTGCAGTTAAGTAACAGATGTGAGAGTAATAGAGTATTGAAGTGAAGCTGAAGTGTGATTTTCAGAGATTCGGGGCAACACTGACAGCAGACACATGAAAGCTACACACAGAAGTATTCACAGAAAAATAATGTACAATATGAAACCAAGCAGCAATTGATTCATAAATAAAAAAGACTTCTGTTTGCTGGATTATGTTGATCAACTTACAAATACAAAATGACAAACTGCATGAATGATGCAAGATAAAGCAGTAAAAAAAACACCAGTACGTATTGTATAGGCCATTGGTAGTCTATGAGAGGTTGAGCTGGTTGTTTTGAGGTATTCTGCTGTTTTGCAGTTTTGGCTTAGAGGTCTGAGGATTTGCTGGAGAATTATCCCAGTCAGAAAAAAGAGACATGTTGGCTTTTGTTAGTTTTGTTCAAAATGAACTCAAAACAGTGATTAGATATGGCAATTAAAAAAAAACAGAAAGCAGTGCTCTCAAGATACAGACTAAAAGAGGACAGTAGGACAGTTAGGAGATTTGTAACACATCATTCTATGTGATAGCTACACATGAATGAATTCCCATCTGCGCCGATTAAGCACACTACATCCTTTAATACTTAATAATTAGATGACTACCTGTTACAGCCTCTTCTCCTTTTGTGCAGCTACCTGAGTTATGGCAAAGTATGAAACACAAAACCAGCAGAAGCAACATGGCTGACATCTGACCTTAACAGCATTAAGGGGTGCAGGGAGTCAGACTGTACCCCCCATTGGTCTCTCTCATCTTTTCCTTGTTTCTGGCCTGGACGAGACCAAACACGACTCCTGCTAGTGTCATGCGTCCTCCTCTCCGCTCCACGAATTGGCCATCTGTTCCTGCGTTGGCACTCTTGGTGCGCATGGTGCTGATGAAATAGGTGCGTACTTTCCCCTGACGCTCGCTCACCTACAGAGACAGCAGCGGTCACAAAGTGTTGACATCCTTTCTCAGTGACCCACAAGGTTTTTATTATAGAGATACAATGCAGTAACTCTCTGTCTGCTGTTTGTCTTCACCAGTAGATGTCCCCCTTGTTTTATTGTCATAGATGGAGAAACACAGATGTAACTAATAACATTAATAATGTCCCAGTAAGTTATGACAGTGTGAGCCAACATGACCCTCAACCTGAAGCACCAATTTTAAATTAAATTTTATTATTATTATTTGCACTTCTGCTTTTCCTGCTGTGACATGTCAAAATGTCTCTTTAATGTCTGTGAATGCTCAGGCAGTTTTAACTAGTCTATTATTTAAAGGACACCTGTGCAATAACAGCTATTTAAACAGGACATGTGAGTACTGTAAAATTGAGGTAATGGAGTATTTCCAATTTGTTACTTTATATTCTACTCTACTCTTTACTCTTTAGTTTACTTTGCAGATCCTGATTAATAATAAATATTGATGTATTTTATAGGATAGGCTGCCCTGCAGTATATAAAGTAATAGACATTAGCTCTGACTATACCTGCTGGAACATTAAAGGGATGTACACATAAATGCATCAATAATTATAATATATATATTATTCTGAAACAGGCCATTCTTAATAATAAATATACTTTATTCTAAGTATATTTTGATGTTTATATTGTTCTTTTACTAAAGTAAAATTCTGAAAGCAGGCCTTTACTTGTAAAAGAGTATTTGTACACTGTGGTATTGCTATTTTTACTTTAGTAAAAGATCAGAGTACTTCTTTGACCACTGCAAGTAAGTGAGTGTGAAGTAAAGTAGCGTATAAGGTTAAAAAATGGATGCAGTGAAAGTCTTGTATTTTCAAAAATAGTGAATTATATTATGTTTTTTATGTTTTTTTTATTACGTGTACAGCATGTGAACAATCAGAAAAGCCTGAGCCTGACCTTCACTAAAGCAGCTAGATGTTTCCCTGTTATACTATACTGTTCAATGACAGACTGTACAAACACCACCAGCATCAAGACAAACAAATCCATCGTCCACTCACCCCCTTGACAAAGATTTCTCCACGTAGCTCCAAGACAAACCCCCACTCTGCCAGGACCTTGCGTGTGGCCTCAGGTATCTGGATGCGTCCGCTCACACCTGTGCTGTCCATGCGGCTGGCCAGGTTCACTGTCGACCCCCAGATGTCATACTGCGGCTTGGTGGCACCGATCACACCTGCTACCACCGGCCCATGGGCGATGCCTGTTTTAGTCCAACATAACCAGGAGGTCACATTAGAGAGTGAATTAATCAGTATTAAGTAGTAGTAGTGTCTATGACATCAGGCATCCTTGCAGAGAGTGGTTGGAGAGTGTGTGTGTGTGTGTGTGTGTGTGTGTGTGTGTGTGTGTGTGTGTGTGTGTGTGTGTGTGTGTGTGTGTGTGTGTGTGTGTGTGGAGGTCAGCCACTTACCCACACGCAGCTTAAAGTTTTTGGCAGTTTGCCTGTTAATCTCTTTCAAGGTCTCTTGCATTGCCAGTGCAAACAATACCAGCTCACTCAGGTGATTCCATTCATTCATAGACACCTGATAGAGAGAAACAGATAGATGGATGGTTAGAAACACCGAGAGAAAGTGTGAATGATGGATGGCCAAATGTATAGTGGAATTTCTACAAGAGGATCTCCCACCTGTCCCTCTGGAGCTAAGCCAGAGGCAGCCATGTAGCAGCTCCCAATCGTCTTAATCTTCTCCACATAGTGGAAGTACGACTCCTCCAACAGCTTGTTAGAAGAAACATTCAGAGATAAAGAAGTTACACATCGTCTGTCAAACAATCTCTCTGTAATAGATAGCAACCCATCCAGTGTGCCCTGGATTAAAATGTATACATATGTTTGAAAGATGACTTATAATTAATGTTTTTTTTTTCTTTATGATTCCCAAAAATGTGAGGTTTCACCTCATCAAAGCCAGCAATGATTTCATTCAGAAGTCGGAGGCAGTCCACTCCTTCATGTTTGATCTCTTTCTCCTCAAAGTACTCATTGAAGCCAGCGATGGAGGCAAACATGACACCGACCTCATCGTAGGACTGGGAGTAAAGCTCCTGAAGTGAAAATGTCGTGTCATACACTTTAACCTTTTATGGATATTCCTCTTTTTTTGACTGATTTATTCAGTATTTAGACATTCAGACATTTAGTAATGCAGCGACTGTTATTCCCAAAGTTCAAGAAATTACAATAAACTGTAGAAATGTGTGAAGGCTCCCAGTAAATAAAAAGTTCACTTATGTATTTATAATTGATACAATAATACAAATCGTTTGAGACAAAACATTCAGAGTCAGAGGTGACATCATGATCTCTGCACCTCATCGTTCTTGCTCCGGTCCAGAAAATGTCGTGCCACGTGCACAGGTAGGATGTTGTGCAATAGACACTCGTTGTGTTCCCGCAACTCCCTCATGTCCTCCACTTCCTGCTGGGCCTGCAGACGCCACAGGAAGTCCAACCTGGCTGTGGCCTCCCACTGGAAAGCAAAAGGATGGACAAAATGATCAGACCCATCTACTCAGGTCAGAAGTCAAGAGATTTGGTCTTAATAATTCAGGTTAGAAAAAAAATATCCAAACTGCAATTCAAATATTACAAACTACATTAAACAGCAGCATGTTTAAAACATTTTAGTGACATTACCTGCCGTCCATTGTAGAAGACAGCAACAATAAACATGACCATGAGAAGGATGGAAATTCCTTTTCTCCTGACATAGTGAGACCTGTAGAAATGAATTCACGAAGAGAGATGCAATACAAAGATTTAAAAATGAGACATTTACAGTAGTACAGTAGTAATAAAACAGCGAATCAACCATCTGTACAGGTGTAGACACACGTAAAAACAGTTGTTGTGTGACCTGTGCATCATATCGTGGCGTGTGAGTGTGAGGAAGGCCAGGTGGATGAGGTAGGAGTAGACAGCCACCGCCAGCAGCAACACCGCCAACTTCAGCAGAGAGTTTAGACGCAGGAAGACGGCACAGGTCACCATGGCGATCACACCGCTCAATACAAACACCTGAGGAGACAGAGGAGTGAAGGAGACGCTGAAAAGAATGTATTTTTTATGAATTCACTGTCGTGAAGTGGAAATTTAAAATTCATTTCATATGAGAGCAAATGTTTGAGACAACATTGTTAGCATGTATGTTTAAAGTGCTCCTGTCCTCACCTCGGGGTAAGTACAGACAGTGAGTGGACGCGAAGCTGTGTTGATTTTGTCCATTACATCAGCCTCTCCTGTGTCTGTGAGAATGCACCATACCTGGACACAAATATACAAATCACTGAAAGAAGGAGTATCACAATTACAGAGACACATTTCTTATTTTTGACATATTAAGATTTAAGCTGTTTTGGTTATATTTGGATTCAAGTGCCTGGAAGTGTAGTTTGCTTGTCATCTTATGCACGCTTAACATGTCAGCAGGGTGGTGAGACTTTCTTGTTTATGCTATAAGTACATTTTTAATGGAGGATCATGCAAATAACAGGAGAAGATATGATACAGTAAGAGTGACTGACTGTGCTATACGAGGGGGCACAAATAGTACAGCAGCAGGAAAAACAAGTTGTGTCAGGGAAAATAAACTTTATATAACTCTGGCCCTGTGTTGTTCAGACTCTCACCATGTCAATAGAGACCAAACCAAAGTTGATGATGATGGCGGTGAGGGTGAGGAGGTTGCGTGCACTGTTGTTTTCATGGATCCAGCAGCAGAAGTGCTGAAGAGCTGCAGGAGTCGACTTGAACTCTTCAGCCAGGGCCAACAGCAGCAACAGCATGTAGGCGAGCAGGAAGACAGAGAACTGCAGGACGGCTGGGAGAAGCCTGCAGAGGAAGAACAACCCGAGGAGGATAAGAGGGAGAGGAAGGAAGTGAGTAAAGCAGTGAAAAATGTTAAACCGGAGTTAAATGGAAAAAAAAAAAGTGTGTGACATACAAGCTGAAAAAAGTGTGAAATTAAGGAGATGTGGGTTAAGATTGAAATGTTTAGTTATCAATACTACCACCAGATGGCACCAAAGTAAAAAAATCACTACAAACAGAGCAGTAAACTTCTAGTGAGGGTGCTTGAAAGCTGATAATTTACAATTAGAAAAAGCTAAATTTGATTTTAGTATATTCGAATACAGATGTAATTTATTACATCTTAAAGCTGTAATCCAAAACTTATTGAACCCATGACAAATCATCCAGTGTATATACCACCTGGACAATGCATACTAACCTGATCAACCTGGACCAAAGAAGACAAAAATGAGTTTATTTTACCTTGTTGTTGTTGGTTTACATTGTCCAGGTAATATCATTGTGAAAATATAATTGATTTGGACATATTAATTGAAAACTACAGAGTGAAGTTAAAATGAACACATGCTAACTTTGCTAGCTTTGTTGGTGTCCTACCTGGGTGCAGGAATGAGTATCTGGACAGCCATGAGGAAGAGGAGCATGATAAAGGAGCACACTAGGTTGGAGTTGAACATTTCATCTCTCATCTGGGAGAACTGGACCGACCAAAACAGATAAAATATGATGAAGATGTGTGCTCATAAACTTATTTCCTCCTACCAAACACTGTTTGAACCCTCATCCACACCAGCTTACCTTGTCCTCAATGTGTGTGTCTTTGAACACCAGGGTCAGCGGAGTGATGTGCTCCCTGTGCATACGCTCACTGCTTCGAACCTCAATAGCATGTTTGATGCGTTTGTTAATCTCTCTGGAGGTAGAGTACCAAATGTTAGGCACTGAGCCATTTGTAAAAGAGGCCAGGATCTGCAAGAGAAGAACATGATGGTGTGAGAAGAATCAGATTAAAGAACCTCAGACATGTCTTGTGCTGTAGGAATTAGGATTGAAACATTTTACTACCTAGGCCTAACAATAATATCCCTGCACATACACTGTTCATGTTAATGACATTCCCAAAGGGCGTCTCTGGGCTCCAGGTTCGATTCGTTTTCAGGACTTTGGGAGGCTCGATATGCTCAACTTTGTTATTCTCCTCCTGAGGGCAGATGAGGAAAGTGTCGATATTGTGTTTGAGCAGAAACTCGTTCCTGTCACGACCGTGACCATCTTCTGTTTTGTAGGTTCCCTGTAGACAGTCCAGAGTCGCCCTCGAGATGTGGATGCGCCTGGATGAGATAGAACAGAAGCAGGGGAAATGACTGATGAGAAGAAATCTCAAAAAAGAAATTAATAATTTGCCTGAAGCCTGTCAAGTACTGTCTAATGTAGAAAAGTTAGGTTTTTATGCTGTGCTGCAGTGTTTCTATGATTTGGATCCCCGTTGAAATCTAGGACAAAATTACAAACGTACCTTCAAATTTTGACTACATTTCAAAATTTACAGGACATTTTTTGTCTGATGGAGGGCCTGCAACTCTGTGAGTCATTTTAATTTCATTTAATCTTATTACTACATTGAGACGGCAAAAATGATCACAGATAGAGGGATAACAGTAGGCTCTAGGTGGCTTTATATAAAAATATGGTAACCTGGGCATGAGCAGAGACCACTCACCCTGGAATGCCCCCAGCCTCCAACATGTTGGCAATACCCACATCCCAGGACCAGACATCAAACTGCCATTTCTGCAGGCCCAACACCCCACACAGGACAGAGCCTGAGTGGATCCCGATCCTCATGTCCATGTTGAAGTTCAGCTCCTTCCGCACATACCTAAAGTAAAATGACAGAGAGAGTTGTACTTTTATTTTTTTACAGGCGATGGCATGATATAACCCTTCAAGAACTCCAGCGAGTTAAGACTGACCGTATGGTGTTGATCATAGCCAGGCCCATCTCAACACAATGACGTGCATGGGCGCGCTGTGGTTCAGGGACACCTGACACACAGTAGTAACAATCGCCCAGTATCTTTATCCTTAGGCAGTGGTGCTCCTGTGATGAGGAAGATATGAGACACCAGGGAGAAGATCAAATAAACTGTTGATGGAATAAAAATTGTGTTAAATATGCTGTATGTTATCTATAAAAAAAACAAAAACAAATTCTCACTTCTGCTAGTCGGTCAAAGCGTCCAAAGAGTTCGTTGAGGGTTCGGACCAGATCCTGTGCTGACAGGTTCATGGACAACAGAGTGAAGCCCTTGATGTCTGCAAAAAGGATGCTGCAAAGAAGAGAGAGGGAGTTGTAAAAGAAAATATATACCAAGACACCAAGACCTGTAAAATTATCAGTGATAAAATAAAAGCCAAGCATGAGAAGCTCATTTCCCAAAATCCTCTTCAATAAACCTTAAAAATAACTAAAATGATGTGTGTGTATGTGTACCTGACGTCTTTGTACTGGTGAATATAGATCTTGTGAAACTCATGAGGACTGAGTTCATCTTCCAAAGAGCTCATGTCAGCGATCATCTCTAAAGAAACAAAGCGAGGCAGGATTGACAGCACCAGACGCTCCTGTGTGGCAAAATAGTCAGTGGTATATAATGGTATAACCAACATAAAGCTTGTTTAATGGAGAAGGTTAAGAGTAAAGTGATATCAGTCAACAGTGTTCATAATATAGTATGTCCCTGTCACCTGTCTTTGGTTCTCTTGCTCTAGTTTGAGGCGACCCTCAATGCAGCGCCGTGTCTCCAGGAAAACCTGTCTCTGGGCGTGATCTGTCAGGTAGTGGATGAACAAACCAGCTGTGTTCATACCCAGGTATAGTAGGGCTTTGGCAAACACCTGCATCCGAGAGAGATTTTGCATTCATACAATACATTTTAACTAGAAAAACTGAATGCATGAGGACCAAGAAGAGGATAAGGAATAAGAAATATTGAAATGTTGTTTTTACATTAAAAAAACTGGCAGCTGTGGTTTTCTTAAGTGTTCAACAGTGCACCTCTAGTTTGTGCATGATGACAACCCAGAAACGTTAGCTCTTTTGCTTTGATAATGATAAACTTAAAAATTCAGACATTACACAAGGTAATATTTTTGGGGGGACAATGTTTCCTAAAAAAAACAAACAGTTTAATCTGCTGATTTCCTCACCTTTCTTAAAAGCATGGCATCATTGTAGTGGCGTACTATCTCCACCAGCAGGTGCAGTACTGAGGTGATGGAGCCGGCGCAGATGGCCCACAGCAACGGTAATGGCAGCAGTGTGTATGTGGCAAACAACGTGAATAAAACATACCACGATGGGTCTTTTTCCAGCCCATACACCAGTCCTCCCAACACCTGTGTGGTCTGCGACAGCCAGCTAGCTAGGCCAGCGCAATGAAGCCACCGTGGGGACATAGAGTTTTTGCAGATTAACACCAAGGTGCACAGTGCTATAGCCAACACCATGAAAATGGCCGTCAGACAGCAACGGAGAGTGTCTGTGACCGCCTCAGGGGCCAGTGCCAGGTACAGAACCAATATGTGTAGCTTGGCCACTGCATCGATTACATTGGTGATGGCAAGTGAGTTGCGTCTTTGGTGGGAGTAGTGTTGCTGGTAGAGTTTCTCCAGGTCACGAGACTTGAAGGTGTGCCTCAGGGTAGGTATGTAGACCCCACGAATTGTGTGGCCCCAGTGCACAAAGAAGTCGGCATCGCTGGCGTAGTCATTAAAAGAACCCCTGACACTGGCCTGTGTGCAGGTAGATCCACGGGACTGAGAAGGGTGCACTCTGAACGTTGAGGAGCGGCGTTTGTGGACTCCACGTAAGCCCTTGTTGCGTATTTGTCTGTTGATTTCCTCCATGTAGGTATCCGTCACAAAGATTTTACTTGCTGGCTCAACACCCACCTGTCAAACACAACAAAAAAAATCAGTTGGGTTGACTGAAACATCGTATACTTTTGAAGTGAACTACCATCTCTTTAACAAGTGATCAGTTAGTTGTGATGGTCCAGAATTTACTTAATGGTGGAAAACAAAGTAATTATGGATGTGTCTTTATATTTACGTGGTCTATAGTTCTTAATAATCATCATTGAACTGACACTGATCCACAAAAAGATGACTCTCTGTATTCAGTTTTTTTTTTGTTGCTTAGATACGGTGAAATCTTTATCAGTCTTCCTGATTTTAGTCAACCTGTCAATACAGCTGAAGCAGCATTAACGCATTACATTTGTAATAGACCGTTTTCACAGCAGCCATTTTGTGGGGTCAATGCAGGTGTTTCCAATGATACTAATTAAGGTTCAGTTCCATTTATTGCAGCAGAGACTTTCCAGTGAGCCGACATGCATCACAGCAGCACCCTGACTCTGTTTGACCTGAATGGAACGGGACCTTAAAGGTACAGCGTGTACAATTTAGTTGCATCTAGTGGTGTAATCACTGCATTGCAATCTCCTCACATCTCCTAGTGTCAAGGAGAAACAAACACTTGAAAGGCCCTGTCTAGTCTAGTCAGTATTTAGTTTGTCTCTTCTGGGCTACTTTAGAAACACGGTGTTTCAGCATTCAAGAGGACCTGCTCCCACTGTAGATATAAAAGGTGACGAAAACAAAAACATTATTATTTTCAGGTGATTATACATGCATGAAAACATAGTTATGAGTACTATATTTTATTTCTGTCTTGTTCTGAAAATTTTACACACTGGACCTTTAATTGGCATCATGGGTAACATCTGTGTTTATCCTACTATTTCATGTCAAAATGGCTGCTGTGACTATTGTGTCATAATATTATTTAATTATTCATCTCAATTTTTTCAAGCTACAGCATGCTTCAAAAGACTGGGCAAATAGGTAAGTGACAAAGTAATTTAGGTGAACGGGCCTTTTAAAGTAATTGTTCACTTAAATTAATTGATTTTTTTCAGCGCTGCATGGGTGGTCTGGACCCTGCAGCGGCCCAGTAGATTATGTTCATGCTGTTAACGAGTTTCAGTTTAGTTTGGTTTGTGTAAAATGAGGCCATGTTTATTCCAGTACACAGTGTCCTCATGAACCTGTAGAGGAATATGTACAAAACAATAACTTCTATCTATATGATGCAAATCTACTGATGAGTCAGTCACCTTGGCGCTGAGCTCCTGCTGGGTAATGATGTGTTTTACAGCATTCTGCCACAGCATCTTTTTTCGCCGCAGCCCTGGGGAAAGGGACGCCGTCATGCAGGGCGGCTCACGCAGCTCCATACGGGAGACCTGTGTTGTCTCAGCAAAGGTCACCATAGTGATGACCTTAGCTGACCTCATCTGATGGTCTCAAATCAAGAGGAGGGTTGTAGCCTGGAGACATTTTTCGAGGTGGAATAAGGAAAAAAGATGTTGGTTAGTGATGACATGTTTGTTTCTCACACTACCAACATAATGAACATTTATTCTTAAAGGAACACTACACATATTTTATACATTGAGTTCAGTTAACCAGTTGTGACTTGGCTTGGGTTTGGAGAATACAAATCTATAACAGAAAGCCTTAAAAACTGGACGTGTGGGGTTTGAAGGATAACTCAAAATATCTCGACCACTGCTGCTTCGATTTTAATCTTTTTTCTTACTCTGTCTCCTGTGAGTTCCCCAACTTTATGGAAGTGCAATATTATTATAATACCTATAAGTTAGGACAATACTGAAAAATTTACTGAAATTGATTCTCAAAGAAAAAAACAAAGAAAAAAAGCAAAGCTACAGAACATGCAACAAACAGAGCTAAATATTAAAAAACATTTAATTATGGTTTAATTTTCACTGTGATATGTTTGGAAAAGATTGATAAATAAAGTTTTGAGAAGATACACTTTGTCAATCAGGAAATAAAGCACAAAAAAATATTTTATTCCAACTTTTTTAACTTTAACCCATCATTTTATAGAAATTATAAAATGTATAATTTTATTGGAAAAGTGATGTCTCTCTATGCTGTTGCTATCTATAGTAGTCTACTAATTTTGAATGCTAAACCAGGAGAATACGTGCGCAGTGCCCAGATAAATGTGTCTACACCTTCTGAAATGAATCATAATAAGGCATCTTTAATGTTTAAACCCTTTTTGAAATTATGTGGAACATTTGCTGCACAAATTCAGCATGTTGGAAAGAGCCACCTGCTAGGCTCCACGTGTTGACACAGTGTGTGCCAGAAGAAAGGCAGCTTTCCAACAAATTATCCGGTGGCCAGATTTAGACCTGAGCTGGTTAATGCCCAGAGTTAAACTCCTCCAGGTCCTTCTGGCTCTAGCTGCTGCACTTCCACCCACACACTGTCCACTGTTACCAGTGTGATTCTCACCATGTATCCACACTGCACAGACTACACATGATAAAACACCTTATATTCAGAAGAATCACATTTTTAAGTAAAGCATTATGTCTTTATGGCAGCTGAAAATACTCACCTTGTGAGTGAATGAGTGCATTTTATTTGATCATTTTTGTTGATCACACAGCAAGCATGAAAGTTTCTCTGCTGTGGGAGGGTCACTTGTTATTGCTGCTATGCTACGCAAAATTTAAACTACAATACAAACACATTTATTAAATTTCAATGCATGCACCATTTGAAATTTATGATAAAGTCAGTGCATATTCTGGGAAAACAAGACTTGTGTATAAGCAGAGTAGGGAGAGAAGGTGCATAGAAAAGGATAAAGCCTGAAAACTTCAGCAACACTTGTAGTACAAATATTAATTTAGCATTTAGTCTTGTAGCCTTCATCATTTATCCTGATGAACGCTATTGGTCTGACACATTTGTGCACAGTTCCCAAACTCACCTGTATTGTTTCACATGTTGTGTATCCACTCCTCATGTCCAGCATTTGCCATATATATCCTCCCAGCACGCCATAATCCACTTTTTCCATCGCACAGAAAAATCGTATGCAGATCTAAAAAATTAAGGCACAATCCATGAAAGGGAAAATAAAATTCAAAAATAGTCCTCAATGTGATGAAGTGTCCCAAATGGATGAAGGAGGGGATAAAATGGACCAGCCAAGATGTGTGGAGTCTGGTCTGTGGCAGGGTTGTAGGTCACCACCTGGACTGTTTTGAAATAAAGTCAACAACTGGCAAAAGCAGAGCTGCGGGAGTGAGGTGTGCAAAGAGGATTACTTAGTCAGCAGCCACTCTCACTGGCCTGCAAAGCTAAGATCATTGCCACCAACGCAACGTCAAGATAAATGCAATGCTCTCAGGATTTGGCCAAGTCAAGCAAATCATTTAAAAGCAGGGTGGACACTTAAATTAAAAGGCTCTTTCAAACACTGTCTTCCTCTTTTACTCTGCTTCTAATTCTGATATCATCATAGAAACTGAAAGCGGAGTTTCTGCCTCTATATTGCCGTAGTACTCTTGTTTATGTAAATATGCAAATGTGCAATTAGAGACACAAGGGAAAACAGTTTAAAACGTTACCTAAAAAACTACAAAACCAGGCAGACTGTGAAAACAAGGAGGATGAATCATCTCCCACCTGGTAACAGCACCCTAAGGTGATTCAGCAGCAAATGAATGCTAATGAAGCTGCCTTCCTAAGCATTTAAAGGTGTGTGTTTTTAAGGAGGCGTAACTGACTATTACACATCCATCTGACCAACAATGTGAGGCCTTTTTGAAATATAAATGTATTTTTGTGTCACATACAACAGCATGTTACTGTGTGGGCTTTGGGATATTATTAAAAAACACTAATGGCATGTTTATGTAATGAAGACTACTAGTTAGTACAAGGAATTAAAGGATTTCGAATATAATACGACATGATACAGCTTCATTGCAATCTGTAGCTGCTTCTCAATGGGCTTCAAAATGTTGTGGAGAAATCGCTGAAATCAATGGTCTATGGTGAGGGGGTCAATGGTCAGGAGGGAAGAAAGTGTTCAGGAGCCTCTGATGTCTTATGCTGTAGCACTTATTGAAGTTTGGCCAAGGAGAAATAGAGACAAGTACATTAGAAGTGCCTCAGTCGGTCTTACATTCTGTCGAACTCATGCTGGTGGTCCGACTTTAAACCCCAAGATAACACCACAAATACTATATGCCCAGAATTAGTCAAAGAGAATGTATTGACCCATGTTTGTGTTACAGTCAGCACATTCTAGTCTGTTTATGTTAATGAAATGTCAATGGAAAGCTATCTATTACGTCTACAAAGACAACATTCAGTTTGTTCAACTCTGGTTACCACAAAGTTGAGACAGGCTGGCACCTGCTGTCCTCAAACAAAGCCAAACAACTATTACTGCCTAGGCCCTCAAGTGTTACATGTACTTTGTGAAAATGTTACTGTAACAAACTTCTGTCAGGAAGGCTGATAAACTAGGCTTTATGTAATGCATACACACTCACTCCAACAAAATGTAACTCATCAATACTTCAGCTAGACCTCAGTACTGATGATGATGAGCATTCCCTGATGGTGTCCTCAGGCCCGTGGTCCCCATGGTTGTAAGCTGGTTAAAGTTTTTGAGACTTTCGTTGCTAATTGTGTCCAGGCAACGAACAAGGCCCCTAAGGCTGATCTAATGAGTTACCATCTGCCCCACCATGTAGCTCAGACCTTTCTTGCTGATTACTGTACGCCTAAAAATAGCTGCCAGGTCTAAGGCAATTAGTTCTACTATAACTGCTACCACAGCATACCTCTCTGACACTTCCACAGGATGCAATAAAACACCTTCATATTTAAAGAGAGGTCACTATTACCAGAAACAAATGTTTACTGTAAATATTCAGCCTGTAACTTTATTTAGTGACTCTATTTGGAGTGCCGGTGAAATTGTGTCCACCTGAGAGAGGAGTTAGGATGAATTAGTCTGATCAGGAAAAACCTAAACCCCTAATCAGCTGATTCATGTAAGCACTCAAGCCAAACCAGCAACAGAACTAACCTTGTGGCCTACGTGCCTGCTAAACACTTCACTTATGCCGTGTGAAGAGATCTATTTGTGTCTATTTGTGTGCAATGCAGTTGAACGGTTAATGATAATAATAATAATAATAATAATAATAATAATAATAATAATAATAATAATAATAATAATACCTTTATTTTTACAAAGTGCTTTACAGAGCAGCAGACCCAACAGAAGGCCACAGAGGTTAAGATCCAGAAAAGTAAATACATAAAATGTAAAGATGATAAAAGAAATGATAAAAAAAGACAACAAATAAAAATAAAAGATTAAGAGATGAAAAAAAAGATTGATAAATAAATAGATGCATGCTACCCGTTGTTGGTAGTCACACAAAGCTCTTGAAAGTGAAGACCTATACAGGTCAGTTAAAGGTCCAGTGTGTAGGACTTAGTAGCATCTGTTGGGGAAGTTGCAGATTGCAGCTAATTGAATACCACTCGCTTCACCATCGCAATCCAAGCATGTGGGAGAACCTGCAGTGGCCATGAAATTCATGAAAAATGCAAAAGAACCAATCTGGCATCAGTGTGTAGTTTATCCATTCTGGGGTACTGTAAAAACATAGTGGTTAAACATTGAAAAGGACCCGCAGTGTCTGTAAATATAGAGGAGCTCTTTCTGAGGTAACGAAAACACAACAATTCTTATTTGTACTTACTTATTTCATTTTTGCCTGCCAATAAATCTCCCTTAGTCATAACTAAAACAGCAGAGAAACTTTCCTATTGACAATCTGGTATTTCCTAATACGAAATGTTACTTCAACATAACTAGGTTAGTAGTATCCCATTTAAAAAGGGTCCCAGGCAAAATGTTGGTGGGCGAATGGTTACTGCGCATGCCACATCACTTACACACATACACCATACAACCTGATCTGATGGCTTAGTGGTGTTAAAGAGACCCTGGGAATTAAAGGCCGTAGCATGCTAAGTGGTCCACTGAGAAGCAACCAAGTTTAGACTTCAAAAAATGTGTCAGATAACGTGACATGTCATGTATACCAATTATATATTGTCCTGAAAAATACTTACTTTTATATCTAAAAAATATTAATTTTGTTGCAATGAAACTTTAGGCATGATAATAATCCCAGAGACTGCAGACTGATCCTCCTGACTCAGTGCTGTCACCAACTGGTAGAAAATAGACTTGATGCAAAAGCAGGGTGTCCCATATACAAGTACAGCCTGCAGAATACTTTTTTTAGATCATCATGATCTGTCAGTTCTGGCAGAATCAAAAGCAAACTTGAAGAAATATTGCTGCATGAGCTTAAAAGCGTTGTAACACAGCAAAGACATAACCCTATTGGCACTTTTGGACAAGCGATGATCGAACTTGGCTCTATAGTATTCTTACGCATGTCCTCATGGATGTGCTTTATTCTGCCCTTTCATAAGATCTGATTATCAGAACTGCCTTTTTGTACCACTAATCGATCATTTTCATTTATTCTTGCAGGGCTTGATAAATTAGAGATGTGGGAGGCAATCCAGGATTGGGTAGCTTTGGTACAGCTCTGCACAGATTCATGCTATTTATATGAATGAAAGGGGAAAAAGAGGTTACATTCACTGATTAGAGAGAAAAGATGTTGAGTGACACAAAAAAACATCCTCCCACACAGTGTGTGGTAACATGTGGTGATTTGATTAATCTAAAAGTAAAGTATGACAGCAAAACATTAACTCGTCTCCTGAAAATTTAAAGCACAGTCACATCAATATATTACTATTAATGTTGACTTTTTTGACTTTTACAATCATGGTTTTGCTTATTTTATTGAGATCAGCTATAATTGTGACAAAAGTGTCAGTAACATTAAACATGGTGTTATACATTTTTAATACATCACAATACACTCATAATGCTTTAATATCATAGCATGTATATAGTCAAACATGTGCCCAAGTATCTGCATGATGAGCTGTTTATCTTTCCAGTATTTACCCAGTAAACATAACATAGGGACAGAGCTGTACTGGTCGCCTTGACTGCATGTGTTCAAACATTAAAGCTATCGTCCAGCGGTGGGCTGTCACATATTATTAACAGCTTAGCCGGTAACAGCTGGTAGATAGAGGACCAGTAACGGTGGTCTGTCTAAATGTATGGTGTCCTGGCATAGTTAAACTTATGTGAAGGTGGTTGGCGTTAACTGTGTGTATGCCACACATGTGAAGGATTTTTAATTTTGTTCACTTCATGGTGAGTAGTGGGTGTTTTACAGTGATGTCCGGATAAAGCGCAGTCAGACAGGGGCTTCTCGTGAAGCAAGTTAGCATACTTATAGCTAACTGCTTAGCACAGACGGATGTTATCCTTTAGTAACGTGAGTTAGCCTCGTTAGATTTGATAAGTTTTTATGTCAAAACCTGAGCGACATTAAGGGGAAAGTGTCTAAACACGACAGTTCATCACGAGAAGATACAGTCGGATGGGGAAGTGTGACAGCTTAGCATTGCTAATGTTAGCATTAAATTCATTAACTGGCATGATTTCTGTCCGTTACAACATTTTCTTGTCACTGCTCGGGTACACGTTAATACCTGTTACTTCCCGTGTTTTGACGGGTTCAAACAAATATTTAACAATATTTATTAGCGCCTCGGACTAATTTGAGCATACTAACTTCCACAGGCCAAAGACAATCCAGCGGTTTTCCTGATTTTCGAAGCGCCGACGGAGACTCAGTTCGGGGGCTGAAGTCCCACCCCTCTCCCTTGCCTCTCTTGAACCTGGAAGAGCAACGCCGCCTTGTGACAAGCTTCCGACATGACAGGTTGGCAACAACAAACTATCATACACCTGTTCTCCTGCTGAAGATATGAGTACATTCCCCTCAAAAAAAGTTCAGTGTAGGACACTGCAGAAAAAAGCTGATGAAACCAGATAGGCAACATGAGCTGCCTAATCCTAATCCACAATGCCGACTGTGGAAATGTTTTGTGAGGGTAACTTTCCACCAGTGTTCCCGGTATATGTGTGTGTGTCTGTTCCCGAATTTGCAAAGAAATCACTCACCACACATTTTGCCCGTGTTGGCATCTGCTGATGGCCACATTCCTTCAACCTCAAGCCCACTGACTGAATGGCTATCCCACAGTGCCCCTCTCTCCCTGCCTCTCTCCACCCTCCTCTCTTTCGCCCAGAGAGAGAGACTTTTGGTGGATAGTGAGGTCCATTGTGTCAGTGAGATGTTTATTAATGAGAGAGGCGCACACAGACACAGAGAGCAGAGCTGCTATTGAAGGACTTAATCGCTAATCTCTTCGTTAATACGGCCAATCTGTCTATGTACTAACATAAATTACTGAGAAGCCTCGGGACGGGGAACGTGTGAGTTGGTCTTCAGCGGGGCTCTCTGTGAATTTGCGAGTTTGTTCGACCTGTGAGACTTTGCACAGAAGTTGGAGTTGGTTTTTCTGTTCAGGCTTGACTGAGAAAAAGTGTATGTCTGCACATGCGTGTGTCTCGTGTTTGTGCCACACTGAGCCGTTGCAGATGCATGTGAGTAACTTATCTGCTAAGGACTTGTAAAATTGAAGGTAGTTGATTTTTTTTTTGTGAGTATTGGTAGACTTACTTTTCTTTTTAGTTTTAAAAACAATTCTAGCCAAATAATTAGAGGTTTTGAGTCTACTGCTTGTAGTGTTACATGCATGTTTTTGGCTTTGGTCAGGAGGTTTTCTGTGTCTATGAACGGAGTAGTGTGTGTTTGAGTGTGTGCGTGTTTGTGAGCTGTTTGTTTGCCTGCCATGCCCTTGCCTGCGCCTGATGTCCCGGCCTCTCAGAGGCTGGCACTGGACTGTCGTACCCTTCTGGACCATCGCGTTGGCAAGGGTGAGTGACAACACCGTCTCTTCTGTTCTCTCTCTCTGGCTCCTTCTCTGTTTTTAAGTGGCATGGACAGAGAGTTATTTCATTGAAAAGTTGCCATATGATTCCATGTTGCCAGATAAAAATATGTCATTTCACAAGTGGAAATTACTGTTTGGGGGTTTAACTTGCTCTGAGCTCCCTCCTGTCCTGTAAAATTGATTCAGCTTCGTAGTTTGTAGAGGGTACTTGAGCACTTCAGTCAGCCAACATCAAAAGCAGCATTGGCTGTGATTGGTACTTGGCACAGGTTTCAGTTGAACAGGGTTGATTAAAGGGAAATTTCTTTTTTTTTTTCAGAGTGGGCCTTTTATTTTATTACTTTCTGCCTTTTTCGTGTTGACTAATTCATGAACTCTTACATGAGTAAATGCTCTCCATCTTTGTTCTCGCATCAGAAAGAGAGACATATACAGTAGCTCCACGGGGAATGTTGCTTATCTTGCCAGCAATCAGAATTTCTGGCATGTGAGGATGAGGAAAACAAAGCTCGATTGTAAGTGACTTTGAAGATTATTCATGCGAAGTGATATCACACAAAGACACCTGTTATCCAACAAAAAGAAACTCGCAGTAAGAGTAGAGATGAATTTTCTCCTGAAGGAGTTTTAAGCATCACAAACATACTGTCCTCCAAGCTGCAGTAAAATGCAAAGGATGATATTATCATCCAGTGTAAGGATTAGGGTTGCAAAATTCTGGGAATTTTCAAAGTTGGAAACTTTACATGGGAATTGACAGGAATAAGCCGTGTGTACAAAATTGAAGGTTGGCCTTTAACAGGGAACTTAAATATAGTTGGGGAAAATATATTTTAGCATAATGTTGACTAAAACAACCAAATTTCATGCAAATACACTTGAATATCTGCTACTCCTCAATCACATGCACACAGCACACTGTTTACTGCAGGGCTATTGAGGCCATGCCCCCTACATGCACTGTGCATTCCTCCATCACATGCACAGATGATTTCCACAACCCCAGACCACACCTTTGACTGTTGAAGCCACACATTTGAGGCCATGGACTACATAAAGTGAAGTAAGTTTTGATGATATTATGGAGGAAATATATTTGATGTGTGGTATTAATGTTTAACTTGCAAAACAGCACATGAAAATGTATTCATACAGTAGCTAGCTAGCTGATAGGTTAGATGCTAAATAAGCTATAGCTAGCATCATTTCATTGACCATTTATGATGCTATCTTATCATGATGCTAGCTTACCCCCAGTTATGAAATGACCCCCAATTTCCAGGTAATTCCCATAAATTTCCATAATTCCAATGGCAAGTTTCCCATTTGAATAGTTCCAAAATTCCTTCCCAAGGAAAGTTTCTGGAAATTTACCACCCCTTTGCAACCCTTGTAAGGATGAGCGCAAAGATAAACAGCCATGTTGGAGTCTGTTTTGTGTTAGTTGCCCGATGGAGAACAATTCACCACCAAGCGATGTTTGGAATAATGAAAAAAATGTGAGCCAAAGCAGAAACCTGTACATTAGAGCTGATCTGTGAACATCATGTGTGGCTCTATGTTTGTCACAGTTATAACTGTGTGGTCATGTACATAAAAGCTCATGTCGTGCATTCATGTGCAGGTAAGACACATCTGAAAGGGACTGTTTTATTTATGCACTATGAGTTGGAAAATTAAACCTGGAAGTGAGTGAGTAAACACTGACATTTTGAATATTTATTATATTATATTTAGATCCCAATAAACATTGTTATATAATCACACATTTTCTGCAATTAATAGCTTTAAAAAACTGACTGATACGATAAATGGCTGGTATATTTATCTACCTGAAAGTGGATATTAGGGCAAAAAGTTTATTTCCAGCCCTGAAAAAATGGAGAAAGAGCAGAACGATTTTGGTATTGGGGTAGAAAATGGAGGGAAATGTGGTAGAAAGTTACATAAGCATAGAAGGAAAAACTGAAAGTAAGTAAAGCAGGATGCACGGGAAGATTAATGACTGAGAGGAGGGAAACAGTGATGCTGGCAGGGGGTGGAGAGAGGGAGAAAAGGAGATTGCGTGGGTGGGAGGTCTTCTCTCTTTCTATCCTTGTGGTGTATATTTCCCTCTTTTTCTTTCACTCTCCATTTCTCTGTGTTATTTCTCTCAGACTGAGAGAAATGACGATAAGTGAGGTGTGTGTGTGTGTTTTTGTATGTGCGCCTGCATGTGCAATCTGCACTGCCCTCCTTTTGAGAAGGAGCGCTGTTGCAGAAGACAAACGGGAAAATCCAAGGTCATCACGGCACGCTTCTCCGTGACGTTGCCTCCCAGCCCCCTTTTGTGCACGCGTGTGTGTACGCCTGCGTGCGTGTGTGTGTGCATGTCCACGCACGACATGGAAGAGTGTGTGTAATTCATCGCATCGAGCCAGGCTCTGCACCAATCACATTGCGCACTTTTAGCTCCAAGCACACGTGCAGGCATTTATCCCACAGTGTGTGTGTGTGAGTGTGTGAGTGTGTGTGTGTGTTTGTGTGCCTCTTGGCACGTCAGTGTGTCTGTATGAGCGACTGAGGCTGCATTAAGGAAACATAAGCGTCTGTAGTGAGAGACTCCAACATCACGATCGATGTACGGTAAGAATAACAATCACTCCTCCGTTGTGTGTTTGTGCGAGTGTGTTGTCGGCTGTGCAAACATGTGAATTATGTGAAGCATCCAGTGTTTAGCCAGTTTTTCTACATTCTACAGACACATTTCCTGTTAGCTTTCGTGTCTTAGACTGCAGCTGAGTGTAATGTCTCCTAAAAGCGCATTATGGTTAATGGGACTATTACTGCTCTGTTAAACAGCACTATTAACTTACATGGAGATGCTGCTTTGAGGATGTTTATTTTTGGTAATGTATACTTATTTAATCTTTTAACTTTGAGCTCACTGCGTTTCCGTCTGTTATGTTTGACGTGTCTTGGCTCCTGTAACAGCTTCAGCTAACTGTTGTGATAGACTCTTTATGAAGCTTAGCTTTTTTTTAACTGATGTTTCTTGTTGTTTGTCCTGTTCTTCTCTTCAATGTTTTAGGTAGCACATGGTAAATTCCCACAAACAAGTATATGTGCTGTTAAAAGTGAATATTTGAGATACTGTTCTGTTAAATGTCCATATCATGAGAAAATGCACCGGTGTTATCGTTTACTACAGCCTTGGTGTAACTGGGACATGTTGATTAGCACTAATTTAAAAAAAAAAATGTAGTCAGCTTTGCTGCAAGTTTGCAGACTAGTGATGGAAAAAGACATTTGGTTTACTCTAATGAATTCTCAACACTAGAAGATCAAGCTAAGTTAGGCTCCACTGTGCTGCTGTATAGAAATGGTGCTGTGGGATTGAGTCCCAGCTCCAGTGCTTGTTTGACTGTGATTCATAGCATGTCGGATTGGCCTTGTGTCACAAGGATTTGAAGGCAGCTGGGTCTGTTCATCAGTACGTTGGTCGCATTATACTAGCCGTGTTCGCTGCCACCCACGCTGGATCGAATGTGTGCTTTGAGTCTGACTTATCGCACATGGCTTGACGGCTAGAGGAAAAAAAAAAAAGAGAGAAAAATACTGTACATATTCCTCTGCAAAGTGTGTGTGCACAGTGTGTGTTGTGTGTCAATAGCCTCAAGATACGTTCTCAATAGGTAGGGCTCATCATGTCAGAGAGAAGAAGGAGAGAGGAGGAGGGGGTAGATACATGTTATGGTTATATATGCATTGGTTTTGAATAGCTGTCACTCTCTGCATGCCTTAGTGGCAAAAATTCACATTCCTTACTCTTTGTCACGCCTTCAGTCAGCCTCTTCTCCATGATGCTCAAAACCTCTCCTCAGCTCCTTGAGCGACAGCTTATGTGCACGTTGGTTGGCTGTTGAAACATCCTCGCTCATTATTAATTATTTGCTTACACTTTCCTCGCCCCTCACCGTCTTCTCTCTCTGTGTGTTTGTGGATTTGGCTGTTTGCTTGCATCTCACCGTGTGAGTCCACTGTTTAAGGATGTTTTGTCCTTCTTTTGTTTGCCGATGTAAAAATAGCAGGACTTTGGTCCGTCTCTTCTCCTCTCCCTCGTATGTAATAACACCCCTGAAGGGCAGCATGCTTTGTTATGATCATTTTGCACAGGTATATGTACTGTATGTAGGCGGCTACAGGATGTACACAGTTTGCTTTTGTGTCTGTGTGTTTGTGAGTGTGGCCTGTAAAACCAGCGCTTTGCATGACCCCAGGTGAAGGTGAGGTCTAAATGGGTATTAACAGTTTTTGTCTCTCAACTGCACAAATATATACACACACGCACACACAGATCCAAAGTGTGTTTGATATTCTCCTTGTAGGGCGTCGGGACTATATTTACCCTCTCTTGTCAGCCACGTGACATTGGGTACAACAGAGCAGCTTTGGGACAGCAGGTGCAGATATAACACTGCAAGATGCGCTGGGCTACTTGTCACACACTACCTTGTGTTTGTGCGTGCATGTTTTTGTAATGAGTCTGTCTATTAAATTCCTTTTGTTGCTATTGTCCAGAGAGCGCTGCTCGTAGTAACACTTGATCATGTTTGTGTAAGTTTGTGAAGGATTTCTAAAATAATATCATGCACAAGCATGTTTTTAGCACTGTGTATTTTTTTGTTTGGATCGATTTTTCCCACTTCAGCAGGCAGTTTGTTCTCCCCCTCTCTCTCTCTCTCACCCTAAAGTGGAAACATTAAGCTGACATCCTGGGGGAAATGGAGAGTGTAATCTGTTAATGTACCAGCCCATTGTTACAGCGATTTAAAAATAACATTGTGATTGGCTGGTTCCATGCTGTGGTGATTTGAGGGGTGGAGACCCCTTATATGTGTGTGTGTATATGTATTTATGTGTAGCTTAGCATCCAGTCAGTAAAACAAGTAAGAAAACAGGCTCAAGTTTCCCAACTCCGGCGCACCAGGCTGCAGAGATGTCCGCCTTCTCTTCATTGTTCTGTTCTGTCTACCAGCAACCAGTAATTCATTGTTCCTCTGTTTCATCCTCCTGTGTGTGTGTGTGTGTCTGTGTGGGTTTATGTGTGACTGTGTATGGAGCTGTGGAGGAGCTTGGTGTCCAGCCCCTAAATGTGTTGTCAGCTTGCCATGCAGAGTGGGTGGATGTCGTGAGACCCCCTATGTGTGCTTTGCACCGCTGTCATCCAAAGACTTGTCCACCCACCTCGCTGTTCTCCCTTAGCTTTTTCCAGACTAACCAATCATTACCAACACCAGAAGCACCAGACAGCTCTCTTTATTTGTCTTAAATAAACACAACTATGCATTATATCAGATATTGTCTCGGAGTGGTGTTACAGCACATTTTGAAGTCGTGAGCACATTGGAAGCGGGATAAGTTAATGTTCAATATGTTAATGTTTAAATTATGGTAGCTGCATTTTAGAGCTGATTAGAAATTAATCTCAACAGTTTAAATAATGGATTAAGTCATTTATCAGGCAATAATTTGCTCTAGTCTCCTTTCTGTACCATTGAAAATGAATGAATGTCTTTGGGTTTTGGATCATTGTTTGAATATAACAAACAATTTGAAGAACTTGCAGCATTTGTCACTATTTTATTTATTTATTTATTTTTTACATTTTCTTAACCTGAAAGGTCCAGTGTGTCAAATGTGTATTACTGTATACAGTTTTACTTTTGTTGCTTAGATACTGTGATATCTTTATCGAATTTAGTCAACACGACATTACAGCTGAAGCAAACTTCAGTTGTGGTTCTCACAGCATTAGAGACAACATGCACCACAGCAACACCCTGACTCTGTGGAATGAAACGGGACCTTAAAGGTCCAGTGTGTAGAATTTAGTTGCATCTAGTGATGTAATCACTGTATTGCAATCTCCTCACATCACCCTCGCCTTCCTAGTGTAAAGAAGAAACAACACTTGAAAGGCCCCATCAGTATTTAGTTCTCCATGTTCTGGCCTCCATGGGAGAGGACCTGTTCCCGCTGTAGATATAAAAGGCTCATTTTAAAGTAACAAAAATAAGAAAAGAGACTTATTTTCAGGTGATTATATATGTATGAAAACATAGTTATGAATATATTATTCTATGTCTGCCTTATGAATCAGTTATTCGCAGTCCTGTTGCATTTATTGTTTGAGTGACTTGTATGTGTTACAGGACAGAACAGAATACAGAAACTACTTTTCTACTTTAAGATTAATTAGCTTTTGTTTAAAAAGTTGTTCAGATGTTTTGTCAAAATTTCTTTTAACACCGTATGTCACACTAAAAAATGAAAACATACAGCATTACCTGTGAATATGGAGTTATATGTAAATTGCTACACCCGCTGAGTTGTAAAGAATTATTGTGGATTTTTGGCAGAGTGCTGCTGAGGCTTTTCCTGTCCTTTTTCTTACTCCTCCCAAAAAAAAAAAAAATCCTGCCACTGCTGGCAGAGAGGGGACAGGACAGATTTACTGGACAGAGAAGATGCAATAAGTAGCACTAATCTGTGACTCATTCAGTGTATCGCAGTCCACCTCCTCCATCACACTTCCGTCTCTGTCTCTCTTTTGCTGTCACTCTTTGTCCTCCACCCTTTCCTCCCTACACTAGGGACCTGCTGCATTTTCATTAATTCATAGGCGACTCCTAAACTCAGGCCCCGGGCCAGTACAGCAAGGATGAGAGAAGGTGGTAGAGGGAAGTCAGGTGGGTGCAGGAGGAAGGGACGGGGTGGGGGAGGTGGTCCAGAGGCCTCATTAGTGTTTGAAGTGATGGAGGACAGCACTATGAATAGACACACAGCTCTCATAGATAAGCCCGAGCTCCTGCTGCGAACATAGTGCAGAACTTTTAGAGAGCACACAGAGGCCTCAAAACAGAGGGGCTTTTAAGCGGTTAAGTAACTAAAGATGCCTTTTTACTCTATTAAAAGGCTTTTCAAGGACACCCCGCCTGTGCTGACTGCCCTCGTCCCAGGTGCAGGTCACTGATAACATACCAGAAGGCTTGTGAATGTAGAAACGCGACCCAGAAGAGGGAGCATTATTGGGGTTTCTGTGGCTCAGGAGGCTAATTTACCCAATTTATTGCATTTAAAGCCTCACTGCTTTGGTGTGAAAGATGCATTTCTCAAAGTACTGTTTTAAGGACACATTGTCCTCTGCTTGAATTAATTACTTACATGTTCTTTTTACAACACTCACATTGTTGTCATTATATTCCTCATTACACATAAACAAAATTTGGGAATGAACCAAAATATTAAACTTGTTAAGTATGCAGTTACTCATTTAAATCATCACCTCATCTTTCAGTGGTCACAGTCACACAAACTATCTGTGGATGGACAAGACTTAAAATGACATTCAGACCGTATAATATAGAGTAAATGGTAAATTGACTGCACATGTATAGCACCTTTCTAGTCTTCTAGCGCTTTTACACTACATATCTTATTCACCCATTCATACAGTTTTTGGGAGCTTACCATTCATACACATTCACACACCGATGGCAAACAATTTGGGGTTCATTATCTTATTCAAGGACACTTTGACATGCAGACTGCAGGAGCCGGGGATCGAACCACTGATCGTCTCATTGGTGGACGTCCCGCGCTACCTCCTGAGCCACAGCTGCCTCATATATAGAGCTAGAACTATTAATCAGTCGACAGAAAATCAGCAACTGTTCTGATTATCAATGAACTGCTGCAGTTGAGGATTTTATTGGTAATTGATAATCAACTGAATATTTGTAATTTTTTGGACTGTTGGTCCATTACAACAACGAGCAATTTGAAGACTCTAAGAAGTTGACATTGGAGGTAATTGTTGCAAAAAAATGTTTGGTTGTGCGGTGTGGAAATATTGTTTGTGATTGTTCGTCAGTGGTCTGTGCTTAAATTTGTTTGATTTTTCTTTGTTTGTTCTGATTGTATGTAACTGGAAATTCAACTGTATTTCACAGGAAAATCGACTGTTGTGTGTCTTGTGCAGTGGTGTTAGCCAGCTCAGCTCAGCTCATTCATTTACATTTGTGAGTCAGGCACATGGCAGCTGATTCCCCTCCATCATCTGTGTGTAATGTGCCCACTTGGTCCATTTTATATTGAGCAAATGAATTTTGTGATTTATTTATTTTTTTTTTTTGTGGGATGTGTTGCACTAGTTAACCGCTGGTTTAGGAGGAGGAGTGTTCATCACAAACAGCGTTTACCCGGCTTGCCGCTGGGCTGTGTTGTGTTTGGTTCTTGCACGCTTCTGGTGGTGGATTTAAAAAGATGAAATGTGACGTCTTGGCTGCGAGTCAGGGGAGAGTCTACTGTACGTTGGATACAGTACACTGTGAGGTAGGGGGGTGCAGATTGGGCAGCAGGTAATCTTGTTAATGTGGTCAGTGTGCTCTCAGAATGGTGTTTTAGTGCCACATCAGCTAAAAAGGGCTTCAGTCAGTGTAACGGCAAACTAAAATAATGAATAATGAAACATGTTTCCTTTGGGGGAATTGAAGGAAGGAAAGTGACGTCAGGAGGAAGGAAGGAAAAAGATGTTTCTTTGCAGATTGTTTCGCTTTTGTCTGATGCGTATTAAAGTGTCAGGCTGTTAAATCCTTCATTAAACTTTACTGCTTCACTGATACCGTAATGACCTACTTTTCTTCATTAGCTTTTGTGTCTCTTTTAAACTCATATATCCTTGTTTGGTGTGAGCAGGAATATAGTGATTGTTATGCAGAGCTGTATGAAGGGTTAAATGATTTATTTTGTGTGTTTTTGGAGTTTTTCTTCTTTCTCCCAGGATCCTGTCATGACTCACCACTGCTGAATTCACTCAGCCAATCAGAATCCAGCTGTCTCTGCTTGCTTAGCCTGCTTTCTCCTCAATCCAAAGTCAATAGAAATCACTGTTCACCTTTCTCTTCAAGGCTATCTTGACATTGTATTATCATCAGAGCAGCATTGTTGTGACTGTAATTGTCTTGTGACCACATTCTTTCCATGTCTGGCCCTTCTCAAATGTTAAATGTCACGCAGCAAAGCCTCTGTTTACCAGAAGTGCCATCAAGATGATCATATCTTCATATTTTTAAATCTTGGACAGACGTTTGAATGATGGCATTGCTCCAGTACTGACACTGTTGATTTAAATTCAAAATTTGGCAGCTTTGGTGTTCTTCGGGGCATTTGACTGTGCAGTTTTGTGAATGCTTGCTATCTGGTACTTAATTAAGCTATTGATTGGAGCTCTGCCAGTTCTGTCTTGTTGTGATCGTCTTTTGATATTCAACAGCTACTTAGGAAATACCCTCCCTCTCTACACTTCAGCCAGTTGTTTTTATAACTGTCACAGCAGGCTAGACTGCTGTTCTTATAGTAAAATTAACCATGTGTATGTTTACACTGAAGTGCCACTTTAATAAGACCCTAACAATAATACTGACAAGGCTAGCCCATTATTATTTTATTAGCTGCAGCTTTCTTGCTGACCGGTCACTTTGACAGTTGTTACAGATACACATTACTATTTGTTTTATTTTATTTATTTTCCACCTTTTTCTTCACAGCGATGCGATATGTTGTCGTAGTCATAATTAGTTACTCCCTTCACTATACCTACCTATGGTTTGTAGTGTCTCTAAACAAGTGGCTGTTTGAAGACATCACCATGTTCTTTCATTTACACAGAACAGACATATAGCACTGTGGCAGATGAGAAAAGAAGACGTGTTTGTTTACTTGTAATTTTACTTTGTCCTTGCTTTTATTACATTTCTGTCAGTCATAGTGAACAAGTCTAATTGACTATCTCTCTCTCTCTCTTCATCTCTTGTCTTCTTCAGGGGTTTGTGGTTGTTGTGGGGCGCTCAGGCCTCGGTACAAGAGACTGGTGGACAACATCTTCCCAGAAGACCCAGAGGTGAGAAGCTCAAGTGACAGTTTCTGTTTCTTTAGTAATATCTTTTCTAACCCAAACAGGTATTCTGTTCTATTCCCGTCTCTTTTGTACAATTGTGTATAGAAAATTTAATGCATTAGGTCTGTTATTGGTCAGGCACTAAACAAGTTATTATTATTTTAGCATGTTAAGTTTAGTGCAGAATACAGAATACATATTCCAAAAATGTGAGAAATAACGTGCTGTACCAGATTTAGCTGGAAGCTTTCCATGGGCAGGTAAAGAGAAACGCCGTGTTATGATATTGTCTCAGAGCTCTGGAAGAGTGAAACTCTGCACCGCCTCCATACCTAACTGTCTTCTTCAAAGCAGCTGGTATCAAATCACAGATCCCATCTAATGTTTTCTCAGATTAAGTGATACAGATGACTCATAAAGAGAATTAATTTGTTGCAGATAAAAACCTTTCACAAGTGCTACTCTCTGTGCTTACCGCAGTAACCCACTTTTACCTGTCAGATCTGTGGCCAAAACTGCAATACACTCAGCATACTAGTACACACAGACCTCATTTCTCTGTTTCGTGTGTGTGTGTGTTGTGTGCACCAGCACCTGCTCATTGTGCTATCGAAAATGGCTTCTAAGTTTGGCTCGAAGCTGATTGTGACTGTAACTAACTGTATCCCAGCAGCTCGTGAATAATGAAGCTGTCTGAAATCGAATCACGGTGTCTGAGCATGTCGGTTGTGTGTGTACACTTTTACTGTATTTCAGTGTTTGCCCAAGACAATTAGTGGTATGATGGTTAAGTATAAGTTGTATTCTCTGCACGTGTCACACACAAAATATCCCAACAGTAGTGTGTACATTACTGGTTTAAATTGGAGTTTATCAGCAGGGGGTCGAGACTACAAGAAGGTTCCTTGATTTACTCTGTGAACGCTCCACAGAAACCTGTGCTGTGAGTCTAGCGAACTACTCCAATGAACAAAAGCCAGCTTTTCAACCGGGCGGTGTTGTTTTATTGCCAACTGCAATATTGTGGCTGTGTGATCGATAATGGATCCCAGCCACAGGATGTTTTAGAGAGACAGACAGAAGTAGAGCTATGTGCTGATCTCCAAAATAACTCTCTGATAAGAGGAACAGGCCCCTTTTTTTTTTTTTTTTTTTCTTTCTACAGCAGACATTTTGATTTGTCTTTGCAGGAAAAGCATTAATGAGGCTTCCCCATTTCATTTAGGTGTGCCATGAAGCCAATGAGCTAATGAGCTGGCATGCACAATAGCAAGGCCAAGGAGCTGGAAAATCTCAAATTGAATAAGGCAGCCATTGTTGATGATCTTAATTACACTTGTGTGTTTCTTTTAACCTCCATATTAGTTTATCTAACATGAACATGTCGCTGGGTTTCTTTCTCTGGCTGTGTATCAAAGTTGATATTTAGAGTAACTTTGCCTTAGATGGGTATGTACAGGGTATTTGAAAAACAAATTCTACCAGCCTTCATGCCCTCCATCACATCACAGTCTTATTATATCAAATCATACCATATTAGGGGAAAAAAACAGGGTTTATTTGGAGTTTCTGTTCTTTTTCTGACTGCATCTCTGAATGTAAACAGGATCTCAATGGACTACAGATGTTTTTAGCTCCCTCCTCCCACTGACCAGGCTGAAGAGCAGCAAAGTGGGTCAAGAGGGAAAGTAGGAGGTGAAACTTGGTGATCCAGTTATACACTTACAGTTTGGGTTTGGTCCTTTAAGGTAAATGATATGAATAAAACTTGAAAACTTTCTTCAACCAACCTCCCCCACTCTCTCTCTGTCATCCCTCTTAGGATGGACTGGTGAAGGCCAACATGGAGAAGCTGACATTCTACGCCTTGTCAGCTCCAGAGAAGCTCGACCGTATCGGAGCCTACCTGTCTGAGAGATTGTCGAGGGACGTGGCTCGACACAGATACGGGTGAGCATCACCAGTCAACTGTCATTCAACACAGTCTCTAAAAACCATTTCAGCTGTCACTGCCCTGACAAATACTGTAAGAGTTATTCTCTGCCTCACATTAACACATTTAAAACTAATCCTGGGAAGAATCTGTTGCCACGTTAGATGGGTAACAACGTGGCTGGTGTAGGGTTATCGACGGTGAAGTTTCTGTACACGCTGTACTTTATTTGCCACAGACTGTTGTCTTTTATGACTCATGACTAGGATGCACTGTGACGACGATTCTCGCCAATGCAAACAGCCTGCACAGATTACATTTACACTCGGCCCAGCTGAAATCTGTTCAGCGTGCGAGCCTCTAGAGTTTGTCTGGCAGAGCTTATCGTGTTTTTATTTCTGCTGCTGCGTGCGGTTTGACATTTCGAATATAAGCAGGTATCATCCAGATATTTCTGTGTCTTCATCCCCTCCTCTTTAGGTATGTGTGCATAGCAATGGAAGCACTGGACCAGCTACTGATGGCCTGCCACTGTCAGAGCATCAACCTCTTCGTGGAGAGTTTCCTCAAGATGGTGCGCAAGCTCCTAGAGTCGGACAAGCCCAGCCTGCAGATCCTAGGGACCAACTCTGTGAGTTTTCGGGATTATATAACTAGTTTAAAGTTTAGAGCCCAGGGACGCCGTGTAGCTCAGAGTGGGCGCCTCATGTACAGCGGGTCAGTCCTTGCCGCAGCCAATAAAGGTTCAAAAAGTTCATCAGTTTTATAGTTTTGCAGCTATGAAACTATGAAATGAAGCTATGAAACAACTAAACAAATAAAACCCTGCACATGTCTTGTCTTAACTTGTCTGGTTTTTAAGGCATTCTTTAAGGTAGTTTTCTGAAGGATAACAGACAAGTTTGTGCTTAAAATACAATTTAATAAACAAATAAACTTTGCCTAGCCATACATTTTTGGTCACAAGAAACATAAAAAACCTAAGACAGCATGTTTTACTGGTATACATTTATATAAATGCCCACATCCTTGAACCGTTGTGCCTTAGTTTCTGCACTTTTCTGCATCTCATCTGTTCTGCCCATTTTAGTGGATTTAGTGGAATTATCTAATCAGAAGTTAACAGGGCACATTTACTTTCCTGATGTGATGGCACAAGGTAAAAGACGCTGACCTTGAGAGGAATATGGTGTTAGTTCTTGAGGAAGATCAGAGCTCAGTGAGTGTCCTCTGATGTGTGGTGCAGCTATCAGTGCTGTTGGCCAGGTCAGGAAAGTACACATAAAGGAAATCAGATTATCTGCAGACCACATCGGCAAAGCTTTGCAGCCATCTACACAGATTGACCAGAGACGCTGGCCTCTCTTCATAATCTTCATACTCTGTCTAGTTTGTACACACTCACGGGTTTGTATTCTGGATAAATGCAAGGCCATACTGCATAATTAATTGTACATCACAGTCTAATTCACCACAATGAATGGTAGGGCTCATTTAAAGTTTTATGGTTGAACATTGTGGGGATAGATTTATATCATAGCAGATTAGAGAGTCCATCACCGCAGGAATCGAGCCTGGCGGGTTTTCTAACACTCCGTTTCACTGACCTAAAGCCTTTTCTAACACAAGCTAACTCTTCAACACATCAGTACTCGAGTTAGTGTTTCTGTCAACTTGCCGTTACTTGAACGGACGGCTCTGTGATAGACGGGCATGGCTTCGTTTCTCTTGGTGTGGCCTTTGGTTGCAGCAAAACCGTTTCTGATCACAGCTCTCCATCGCCTGTGGTTTTAGACCCTATTATTCCTAAAGCTTTCAATCAGATAGAGAGAGTTTATTTCGGCAGACACAGAGTTGATACATTGATACAATTAAACTGCCCCAGTATTACTGGCAGAAATACTGGACAGCTTTAAGATATCGGCCGCTGCAGCAGCAATTTACTGCAGCAGCTTCACAAGAGCAGTTATGGGTTCAATTCATTTAATTTACTCAAGGGCACTTTAATTTCAAATTTCAAACGGCTTCAAACACTTATTTTGTACACAGGAAATAGATACACAGGGCCTTCTTTTTAGCTGATCATTTTCTGAATAAATCATTTTTATCCGTGCATTTTGGGTTGCTGCACTAATCCTGCCTGTATTTTTGAACGGGGAATTGCTGTACTTTAATTACCATCTGCTCTGCTGAACATTCATTATAGAATTCTTGCTTCAGGTAGGCATCCTCTCTGTCTTAATTAAAGAAATCCAGTCCATAATTTATTAATTGGAGTGCGTTGTGAAGCTAAATGTCAGCCTGTTTAAATAGTGACATTTCGTGGCCCAGTGGGAGAGCCCCCCTCTGCCTCGTGCTTTTCATTCCTAATGAGATGCTATGGCGCTGCGCTTTGACTTTAATTTAGGAGATATTCACCATGGGGATTTACAGTTATTTCATTAAAGAGTGTTTACTCAGATTGATATAAACTCTTAATAAACTTGTGCTTTTGAGAAGCAGACTTATTACTGTAAACCTCAAGAGTTGTAGATTCAGTTTGACATAAAAAAGTGTTTTAATTCGTCTTTTCTCACTGCCCGCCTCTTCTTCTCTTCTTAGTTTGTGAAGTTTGCCAACATAGAAGAGGATACACCATCGTACCACCGCAGTTATGACTTCTTCGTGTCACGCTTCAGTGAAATGTGCCACTCTAGCTACGAGGACCCAGACATCCGCACCAAGTGAGTGGACAGATGCTTGATTGCACTTGAGGCAGAATAATTCACTAACTGCTGTTTTTAGACCACTTCAGGGAGTCTTTTTTTGGACTACCACTGCCCCTAGACATTTTTTGAACATCTCCTTTAAACAAAGTAAAAGTTTTGATGTCATTTGCTGAAAATAGACATCTTTGAACAGTTAAATATAGCTTTGCAGAATTAAAGGATAAACTAGACAAAAAATATGATTTCCTAAATATAATCCTCCATTTATAGATTCAATTACAAAGTCGGATGATTTCTGATGTCTCTGACTTGTTACCTGCAGGATCCGCATGGCAGGAATCAAAGGCCTGCAGGGTGTGGTGAGGAAGACTGTGAATGATGAGCTGCAGGCCAACATCTGGGACCCTCAGCACATGGACAAGATTGTCCCTTCTCTGCTTTTCAACCTGCAGAGTGGAGAGCGTACAGAGAGGTGAGCACCTACAAGAAAAATGTAATAATAATTTAAGGGTATCCCAGTGGGTTTTGAGATCACTTCATTAGTTTTTATTTGTTTTTATATATTAGCTATTACATTAGCCTTTTACATATACTGACATTTCATTTTGTGTTGTACGTTTCCGGAAGATCACGTGACTTACAAAGCTGCACCCTGACTGCAGTTTAAGGCAATATGTCGCCGGTGTTACCATGTCATTCTCACGCACAACAAATCAGGCTGTGTCAACGTGTGGGTGAGAAAGTTCACGACCCAAAACATGACCCACCATGCCTCGGCCACACAGTCCAGAGCCACTGTGTTGTAGCTGACCGTTTTGTCTTAACGTTAGGCCATAATTGTCCTGGCAATCCAGTCAGCCACGTCTTTCATCATCATTGTCATCACTGAGTGAACCCACTGACAGCTCTGCTCCACTTATGGGCATCTGTTCGCAAAACCTGCAGCATCCAAGGACAAATACAGCAGGAAATGTTGTGGGGTTGAAGGAGAAAGTGGGGAGAGCATGAATAGAAATAGTGCAATGGGAGGAGAACAAACTAGCTAGAGGTTGCCTGTGAGAGAGAGAGAGAGAGAGAGAGAGAGACTCTTGGCAGTATTCCACATACTGAAATTGACTTTGACGTCAATGCCGACATCAGAAGGTTAGGGGAGCAAAGAGGGAGGGCAGAGAGAAGAAGGAAGATTGGGCGGAGGGTAGATAATAGGAAATAGAGTGATGTAAATGAGGAAGGTATTGAAAGAGAGGGATGGATTGACAGAATCAGACAGACAGACGCACTCCGACAAAGAGTGACACAGTTCCCTCTCAGCGCCTCCCTTCGCTCTGTCTGTGCGTTAAGGGCCCTGCCCCTGCTGTGCATCCTCCATTCTTCCCCACATTGAGTTTAGCCGGTCATTACCAGGCGTAAAATCCACAGCACTCAGTACAGAGTCTAATTAAACTCACAGATGGTGTGTTTTTCTCTACATTAATCCCCATGCACACGCACAAGTTCATTTAAAGATCAACTTCAGGCACAGCAAAGCCTTCTGACAGTTGAATCTAATTTCTGTAGCAAGTTTATTTCTGGAGGTGCTAAAATCGTCTCCTGGGCTTTGCTTTGTGTGTTATACCTCAAGAAACAACTATCAGCGTGTTGGATTGGTTTCAGTTTTGTGTGCCTGCAATGGCATTATGTTCCCTGAGCAATTTTCCTTCAAGTGTTGCCTCAGCAGAAAGTTTTGACAGAAATGATCCTCATGCCCCGTTAAACACTCAAAAGCAGTCCTCGGTGAAGTGTTGGATGAAAGCAGATACAAGGCCAGACTGCAGCAGCTAAGTAAGCTTTGAGATGATGCTGAACAAAGTCTCCCGTTGGTGTGTTTTCTTTTGGACAGGGGTCAGTGACAGTGGCTAAACAAATGGTAAACCTTTCAACAACGGGAGCTACAAACTCACCAGCACTAAAAGAAAATGGCTTCATTAAGGTTAAACCAATGTATTAATCCTGTATTTTCTTGCTTTTTCTTTTTTAGATTTGAGTAACGTTAGAAAAGTTACTGAGAGGCAGGAAGTTGCGGCAGCAGCGGGCAAGATGAAAGAGTTAGGCTGTTAATAAATAATGTCATCGTTGGTGGACTACCCGAGGCTAGCCATGACTAAGATAGAGTTATGATGGAGAGTTTAACTATGCATGAGAACAAAGACCTGATGTGAGTGTCCGCACATATATGCAAACTAAGACGTGGACACATCCCCCATGGTGGTGGACCGATGTGTGATACACAAATGTGGGCACACATGACGGCCAACGCAGCCGTTTCATTTTCACTGCAGACAGGCTGCAGAGGGGAATGTCGCCTCAGGAGTTAAGGCTGCAGTGACACAGCAGTCCTGAGAGTGTGTTTGTGTAAGAATGTAACCTTTGTGGAAATGTTAGTGTTATAGAGTCGAATTGATTTCAAACTCTTTCCGTCCTCTCTCTCTCTCTCTCTCTCTCTCTCTCTCTCTCTCTCTCTCTCTCTCTCTCTCTCTCTCTCTCTCTCTCCTCCCTCCTCTCCTGCCTCCTCTCCTCCTCTCTCCTCTCTTTCCCTTTTTCTGCTTTCTCACCTGAATCGCTCTGTACCAGCCGCTCCCCCTCTCCGCTGCAGGCGTCGGAGAAGGAGAAGGAAAGCCCGGTGGAGCTGACGGAGCGCTGCTTCAGGGAGCTCCTGGGACGAGCCGCCTATGGCAACATCAAGAACGCCGTCACGCCCGTGCTCATGTAAGTGAGGCAGCCATGAAAACTCTTCTGTGAACACGCTCGATTCTCCTTTTGTGTGATTTGCTGTTTACATATTGACTTAACCTGAAGAGAGGATTCATCTCGGTACTCCGTTGCAGCATTTTATCTGTGCGCCGATTGGTCCAAGGGGGCGCGACAAGGTCAATGCAAGGTTACATAGTTCTTAATGCCTAAATATGAGTGCACAATTTGCAGATGGGGCATTTGAATTGTATATTACTGCGTTTATATTGATGTCTGCCTTACAAGGTTGTATTTTTATTACAGTTAGTGTTTTTCTGACAAGACGTTGCAGATTCCTTAATTTTTTTTTGCTGCTTTTAAGCTCATCTTTAATGATGTTTGCATTTGACTGTGGATGTCTCTGAGCCTGTCCTCTGCGATTAGTGTTTTCTTCTTATTGGGAAAAAACAAAAACTGTCTGAGTTATTGGTGCATCTCATTTGAATCAGTTGTCTGTTGTTTTTTGCATGTCTCAGCCGTTCCTTTCCTGCATGTGACATTAATACCTGGTCGTAATAAGTTGGCATTTAATTTTTTGTTTGTTGTATACCCACTCAACTTGACTACTATTGGCTTCATCCCTTGCATCTCAGCCAGTGTTTGTAATCACGAAGTTGAAAAGTTAAAGCTAAGTGAGAGATACGCTGAGGAATACTGACGATAAAATATGTCGACCTGTATTTATACATGTATCATGTGTTTGCAGTTATGCAGTCAAATTTTTAGGTTGATATAAATAACAACATGAAATGGCAGCAAGATTACAAGCAGTTTTTTTTCCCCCCACAAATAATTTCAACAAAATTCTTTGGCCCTCTCTTAATCCATCCATTTTCAGTTTACTCTCAATTTTCCCTTCAATTCATCTCACTTGTCACATGCTGTGAGAGACCAGCTCCTGTCCATCCATCACTGTCTCTGTTTCTGCCTGATTCATGCTTTGCAGATTTATGTCACTCTATCCCCACCTCTATAAGTGCCTAAGGATTTTGCTGCAGTTTAGCAGTAATTGTCTTCATCAGGTTTAATGGTTGTTGTGATCCTGATTGTTATTATTTTATTGCAATGTTTACATCTTTACAACATCCTGACTACATTCAGCAAGGACTTAAATGCTTACGTGTCTCTGAATCTTTAAATTATTTGTTGTGGACTGTTAACATTGAACTACATTTCTGGTAAGACATGTACATCAGTCTTAAATGTAAAAAATACATATCGAGGCTCGCTCTCAGGTATTTGGGGAACTATAAATTTGCTCTCTATCCCTTGCTGCTCTCTGTCACTACTGGCACTGTATAATTACATCTCCTGTATCCTCACCATCCCTCTCCTCCTGACTGTGTTCCCTCAGGCACTTAGATAACCACTCTCTATGGGAGGGCAAGACCTTTGCAGTGCGTTGCTTCAAAATCATTATGTACTCCATCCAGGTGAGTGATACAGTTCCTACATATCCACAACGACCTCGTCCTCACCCCTCAAATCCATCTCCAAATGAAACATTTTGTGTGATTTACACAGTACCATGTTTTTATCTTTGTAGGTGGTTATGTGATTTAGAGGCACAAAGTAGAAACATGCTCCAGTATTCACAGTTTGTGATTTACAGACGGAAAATCGGAACGGAAAATATCTTAGAAAATTGTTTGAAGACTCCTTTCAGGTCCTTCTCCTCTATAGCTGCGATTCATTTTGAATGAAATGTGCAAGTCTGTGACGTGTTTTAACTCCAGAGCTTTTAGTTTCTTACCTGGTTGAATGAGTCACTGTAATTTACCAGTTTTCTCTTTCTCTCCTTCTTTCTCAGTCCCAGCACTCTCACTTGGTAATCCAGCAGCTTCTCGGTCACTTGGACGCTAACAGCAAGAATTCAGCCACAGTGCGAGCTGGGATAGTGGAAGTTCTGCTGGAGGCAGCTGCAATTGCGGCCAGTGGCTCTGTAGGTAAGATGTCTGATACACTACACATAACACACATAACACACCAGGGGTCGATTGCTACCTAGCCTAGCTAGGTATATATAGCAGCTGCATGTCCGAAGTTTCTTTAAAAGGAACAATAATTGTGATGTGGTTAATAAACGGGGTGAAAAAAGGAGGAATTGATGCGGTGGAGGATGAAGGACAAGTAAGCAATACAGATGACGTTTATCAAAGAGCTGCAGCTAATGTTAGGGGGGAAGCAAGGAGGTAAAACTCATTCATCTGCTTCACGTGGTGTTGAGAAGTGACTGCATGTATAAGCTATAATCCTGTATATTATTATGTTATTGTCATTAAAAAAATAAAAATTAGTCTTTATGACCCAGTCTGTCAAAAAAAATAAAACATAACCTCTGACACACATATACTGAGATGTTGTAAGTGGGATTGCTTTAAAAAAAAAAAAAAAAAGGCAGATAAATTGATATTTTAGGGTGAACTAGTCTTTTGATTGTTCACTGTTTGTGTGTGCAGGTCCCACAGTGTTGGAGGTGTTCAACACCCTACTGCGCCAGCTCCGTCTGAGCGTCGACTACGAGTTGACCGGCTCCTATGAGGGCAGCACCAACATCGGCACCAAGATCATCAAAGCTCACGAGGAGAGGCAGCTGCAGGAAGCTGTCATCAGGACCATCGGTGAGTCTGTGGCTCTTATGTTTATCTTGCCTGAGTTTTGTTCAGACTAGTATTCACTGCTTTTCCCCCACTTCGTTCCAGATCCTCCTCTGACGCTCATCTTTTCTGTCCTCTCTCTTTTTCAGGTTCATTTGCCAACACTCTACCAACATACCAGAGGTCAGAGGTCATGCTCTTCATCATGGGCAAGATCCCTGTCCCTGGGGTTCACCCAGCTCTGTCCTCCACAGGCTCGGGGTGAGTTAAATCCCACAAACAGAACACGATACATGCACACAAAACTGAATGCTGCGTGTGCTTCTCTACTTCTGATTTCAAGGGTTTTAATCTTGAATTTGCTTTCATCTCCAGGCCCGAGGGTACCAGGATGATCCAGGTTATGCTACTGAAGTCCTTGGTTCAGGTATGTTTTTAAACCTTGCATTAGTATTATTAATTCATAGTGTTTTAGAAATGTGGGTTAGAAGCAGGGGTCGCAAACACAGGCCGTGATGATCACCAGCTTTAATTTTAACACATGGAACGAATAGGTGTGTGTGTGTCAGTCTGTCTGAGATGACTAACACACCAGGGATAAGAGAGACATCGTCCATCAGTGCCTCAGTGTGTTCCTGGTACATTTTATCCTTCTAAGAAAGTTAATATAACAATGCTACCAGTTGTCTTATCACGGTGCTGTAACTGTAGACGAGAAGAAAATGAAGTTCCATCAGTCAGGGTGACACAGCTGTAGTGCATTACACTTTATCTCAGCGTACATCTGTTGGGAAAATAATTTTCTGCAGTCCATGTGTGTTTTGGCAGTGCCGTAATGGTCTAAGAATTGTTTTCATCACTCTGCATGGCTTTACATTTATCTTCCCTTGATGTAAGGAATGTTTGCGCAGTGAGGCTAAATATCCCGGTGACCCCAAATATTTGCTAGTGAAAGCATCCATCCATTGCCAGAATAATATCCCCGTCGCTTCACATATAATTTCTGTACATCTGAAGTATTTTAATTCATGTAAACAAAATAAAACATCAAGAATTGCTGCAAACCAGACACAGTTAGACGTACCTTTGTGAGCCGTCTGATTATGTGTTTTGAAACATTATAAACCATAACCGGTTTGTGATTATCCATCTCTCAGGTGACGGCAGGTTTCCAGACCACCAACATGCTGACAGCATTGCCCAGCTCTTTCCTGGAGCCTCTGCTGTCCTTCTCTCTAACAGAGGATCCAGAGATCCGGCTGCTGGTGCTCCAGATCCTTCTCAGTCTTATCGACAGACACGACAACACACCCAAGTTCTCCAACATAAGGTGTGTGTGTGTGTGTGTGCATGTTTGTGTGTATATTGTGGCGCTTTACTTGTAGCTGTACTTCAATGACAGTCCATGTTAATCGTTGTATCGACTTTCTGTGCAGCATCATCTCAGACATCTCTGTGCTCAAGCTCAAAGTCGACAAGTGCTCCAGACAGGACAACTTGTTCATGAAAAAGGTTTCTAAATTTTGAACGTATGAATATTTACGCTCCTGATGAGTAACCTCTCTGACTCATCATCCATCCTCCTTGTGCGTCCCGCTCACAGCATGGCCAGCAGCTGTATCGACACATATACTTGGGCTGTAAGGAGCAGAGCAGCGGTCGGCAGCACTACGAGACCCTCTTCGCTCTGTTGGGTCTTCTCAGCGTGGAGCTGGCCAACGAAGAGGTGGTGGTGGACCTCATTCGTCTGGCACTCGCCTTGCAGGTACTGATGCACGTAATATATGATATTTAGTTGTTTGTTTACTTAGTTTGAAAATAATAGTATTAACTGTCAGACTCAGTGCTGATGTCTCTGTGTTTCCTGTGCAGGACCTGGCTCTGTCAACTGACGAGGCTCTGCCTGTTTTTAACCGCTGTGCTGTTCATGCACTCGCCGCTGCCTACCTCAACCTCATCTGCCAGCTCACCACCGTCCCAGCCTTCTGTCCCAGCCTTCTGTCAACTATATATATATATATATATATATATATATATATATATATATATATATATATATATATATATATATATATATATATATATATATATATATATATATATATATATATATATACATATACATATACATATACATATACATATATATATATGTGTGTGTGTCTGAATACTAAGACCAGACTGCCTTTTTCTTCCTGCCCTTTTAGGTAATAGAGGTGCGACAGAAAGAAAGCCCCTACCTTTTGCCTGAGGATGTCTTCATTGATAATCCCAAGTATGTAACAGCCACATTAAATTCTCCCAAATCATACTCACATTAAAATTTGACATCTAAATATGCAACAATGGCAGTAAATCTCTCCTTTTTTACTATATTTTCTTCTCAGGCTGCCTTCTTCACTGGAGAAGGTAGATGGGGGTGTTTTGTTCCTCCAGTCAAAGATCACTGAGGTGCTTGGAGGGAGTGGTTACAACACAGAGAGACTGGCTACGCCTTACGTCCCTCAGTATACTGGTAAGGAGCTCAAACGATACATCTCTGGTGTGAGTTCAAAAGTCAAGCGTGGAAAAAAGTGGAGGAGGATTTCTGACATTGAGTAATGTGCTCCTTTTTATCCAAGAGAATAATGATAAATAATGATCATGTTTATTGGCTTGCCAGAGCGCTACAACTTTGTTGGGCTGCTTTATTGATTCTTGCAGAGCTGAATTTCTCCCCTTGGACCGAGCGGGGATTTAGTGTTCAGCTGGAGGAAACTTTATCAAGGCAACTCTGAGGGCTTGTTCATCTGAGGGCTTCATCTCAGTGCACTTTTATATTAATTTGTCAGACCGTCAGAATCTCTCTCTCTCTTTCTAATTGGGTCTACTGCATTTTTACATATCCAATAAATGCATCAAAGTTGTCAATTTGACACTTCTGCTAAGAGTTTGTGCTCTCTTTTCCAGACGAGGACCGTCTGTCCAAGAGGAAAAGCATTGGGGAGACCATCTCACTGCAGGTGGAGGTTGAGTCCCGAAACAGTCCCGAGAAAGAGGAGGTAAAGACAGTTTCATGGTCTTTAAACTTGAATATTCCCCCTGAAAAGGACGTTTAGCACTTGTGAAAAGCATTTCACTGCATCATGCTGCTTCTTCTTGCTCTGTTATGCAGAGGACACCCGCAGAGGAGATCACATTTGAAACACTGAAAAATGCCATCGGTACGTGCACTCATTTATCTGTTTTTGTTGTTTTTAACGTGTTATTTACTCCATTATACATTATATACATTAATAACTGTATAATGCATTATGGAGATTTAAACATTGCTTGTCTCTCCCTCTAGTGGACAGTGTGGGTATGGAGGAGCAGGAGAGGGAGCGGAGGAGACAAGTGGTGGAGAAGTTTCAGAAGGCCCCGTTTGAGGAGATAGCTGCCCACTGCGGTGCCAGGGTACGACACAAACATATTCTTTTTTATAATGTTCTTCTTCAGATTTTTTGTTTTGTTTCAGCTTTGTCCTATATGATGTTTTTTGTCTCTTCCAGGCCACACTACTGCAGAGCAAACTCAATCAGATCTTCGAGATTACAATCAGGTAAGAGCGGGTGTTTGGAGATATTTCCAGTGACATAGTATTTGAAAAATAAGTAATGTTGATAGCAACGACACTGACTAAGTGACTGATGATGATGGCTGCTGACTGTCTCCTCTTCCCATCAGGCCTCCGCCCAGCCCATCTGGAACCATTTCATCAGGTTACGGCCAAACCCAGAGTCGATCTGTCCCCATCTACGAGATGAAGTTTCCTGACCTTTGTGTGTACTAGACCAGAAAGTCACAGAACTATTTAACATCTGAGTACAGGAAGGGGATTTTTATTTTATTTTTTTTCAGGGTGGGAAGGGGGCAACCGGTCGTCACTGTAAAACTGTAAAAACATCTCGACCATAGAATCAAACAACCACAGTGGAGGAAGAGACAGTTGTTTGAAACCGACTTAAAAAACAAGCTACTTGTTGATTAGCTGTCTGAAACAATTCCTTCGCCCTGTGATCACAGCCAAAACAAGCTGGCTAATGTCAATAAGCGCATCAGTAAAACAAACTTTTAAATCACTCGTTCCCCTTAGTCTGTAGAAACTCCACCGGTTGGATTTTCAAAATTAGAAATTGCCAAGAACTGTGAGGAAGAAGTTAGCGACGGGCAGGCTGAAAGTTATTTCATTGGCTTTGAAATTGCATGTTCTGTAACTGGACGTTTCTGATAGCACTGCGAGTCCTTTGACCTGTTTGTCCCTTACAGGGTGCCATACTACCCCTGATCACAGGATTCAATTGATCAATATTGCTTGTTTGTCATTTTACGTTTTGATTGTTTTAATGATTTTACAGCCTGGATGGGTGTTGTCTGTTTAAATTAACTTGTCAGTACATTTTTGTGTCTGTCTGATTGAAATATGAATAGATATATTCCTTACAATCTCCCGTGTTGCTCTTGAACGTCTTGTCTTCAGTGTTTAATGCTTTACTGTTTTTTTGTTTTGCCTTTTTAGTGTTAGCCAAAAGTGCTTTCAAATAATTTATTTTCTGTACTTAGTTTTTTTTCTTTATAATTATTATTATTATTGTTTTTAGCCGTGGTTTAAATGAAAGATGGCTGTCGATCTGTGTGCTATGCTCCCAAAGTGAGTGTGCCTTACAGGTGACTCAAGTTTAAAACACACACTGCACCACAGTCACGTTGTCCACACTAAACTTGTAGACGTGTTCAGCGTGATGTTTGCCAGATCAAACACCAGAAGATAATTAAGGATCTTTTATTTTTCTCCTTTCCATATAAATGTGTATATACAGAGAAATATATAAGTCTTTAAGATGATGTACAGAGTAGGGATGTTTTTGCGTGTGTATATATACTGTATATTCTAATTTTAGACTGCCACTGCACTGATTGTGTCTGTAGATAAAGGAAGGAGCTACTTAGTTAGTATTTAGATACTTTTGTTAAAATCTTGCAGTCGAATAAGTAACAAGCGACACGTGAAATCAAAAACGACAAGGGTCTGAACAACCCACAGTAGAAATCTGCATCGTCTCAAGGCCAGTAGATCACACTAGTGAGATGTAAATTTGTCCTGCTGAAGTATTAAAAAGCCCATTTGACAGAATGTTTCTGACTTTGAGACCGGTTTTAGCGCCACAGTAACGACCTGTATTATCAACACACCCAGAATCTTTCTGAAAGTGAGTCTGCACGCTCGCGAGCTGTGCATCCGTCTCATTCAGTGAGATTTAAACTAGTCTAAAAGCCTTTTTTTTTTTTTTGTGCATGTGTGCACATACGCACACACACACAGGTATGAAAACAAAGTATAATGGCAATAATTTGGCACTAGCCTAGCTAACACGGCCCCAACCGTTGGTAGCACATCCTTTTATGTGTGTTTTTTAAATTGTACCTTCTGTTGTTGTGGTGGTGCTGTGATGGGTCAGTTTTGTGATGTTGTTAAGAGGCCGCCGTCCCTCCCGCTCCTGCGCTTCTGTGACTTAATTGCATCAGGCGTGAAACACGTTGCAGCCATTTTGTTTAACAACAAAGTCCGATTCGTCCCTGATTGTCACGTGTTACAGTCCTCTGTATGTATATTTATGTCCACACATGCCCGTGTCTCAGATTGTCTGCGCTTTTTGTCAGTGCAGATGTGTGCGTGAGTGATTCATTTGTTCATGTGTCTATATGAACATTCATGCAGATGTGTCTTTATCGTCATTCCCAAGACCAAACTCTTCAAACACAGTTTACAGTTTTCGTCCAGTCCTCCACGTTAGTGAAGAGCAAGCTTTCAAAGAGCAATGTGCAGCTGTCTAAACCTTCCAGTGACACCTTGTAAAATTGTCTTTTCAGCATCTTGCAACTTTGCAGTGAAGACCTGTAAATCTACCAGTGTGCTTGTTGTCATTGCATAGTGTAAAATGTAATACTAACTGACAGTAATCCAATACAATTACTTTTGTCATTACATGTCTGGTTAATAGATCTGTTTACAATGTAGTGCTGTAGGTCAAATCCATACATTCTGTGAACTTTGCACTTTAAAAACTGGATTACCTAGTGACAAAGGCAGCTTTTACATGGAGAAAATGCCTTATGAGTGTCATACCTGACTTTGCATGCTAGTGATGTTGCTGTGTTGTACAATAAATTTGTCTGTAACCACAAAGGGTCTGATCTGTTTCTGATCTTTATTTGCCAATGATGACGGTGATGAAGAAGAATGTTGTTTTCCGATGTGCTCTGCATGAGATACACAAAGCACAGATTAAGGTGGTTAATCAGTTGCAGTGTCTCCTGCTGTTAGATCCTTCGACGGAATATATCTGGAAACAAAAGACAGGTTAACTCATTAGCTCTGGAAACTCTATCATAATCTGTGTGGTATTTACATTAACTATATATATGTCAGAAATGGGCAATAAATTCAAAAAATATTTTAATTAAAGCCAACAATTGGTGGCAGGTTTATGTGGCAGTGTCTCACTAATCACTGGACCAAGCAGCAACCTCCATGGCTGTGAAGTCAAGCCAAAAACTGCAGTTCCTCAAATGGCCACTTGAGGCTGGCTACAGAACAAGTCAGTCTCCATAAGCCCCCATGTTAAAATGTCCAACTTCACAGCAGAAATAAACATGTTTACAGCCTGGTGCAAAAAACAGTTTTGGTCTCTATAGCTAATTTCCCCATTCATGACAACTGTACTGAGGGTGAGTTTTTATATAACTCAACTGTTCATATATTAAGGCTTAAAGTCATGCATAATTAACAGCATGGCCAATGTAATGTATGTATGTAATGTGCCATTACAGATGGATTGTTTGAGCAACCAGGTTTCATGCAGCCTGTCCCAGGGCCACTGATGATCCACGTCTTTGCCGATTTTTTTGATTAGCCAGGAGGCTGAAGAGGCAGGACTGCCAACATGGTGGCAGCCAGAGCCACAGATTTTCTCTCTTGAGAAACTTACGTCACGCATATGTTGTTCATTCTTTATATTGTCAGTGGTTATGATTCACGTTTTTTAACCATACTAGCAGCGTTGCTTGTCTATCAGCTTTGATTCAGACAAAAATGTCCCAGAAACTACTGGATGTATAGTCATGTTCCCCAGAGGATGAATGCAAAAACTTTGATCTTCTGACCTTTTCATCTAGATCCATCATCAGACCAAGAACATAACTTTTTCTGAAGAAATGCCTTCAAAACTATTGACATTTCCATTAACCTGTGACTAGAACTAATAACTATACAAGATTAATGTTTTATTAATGTTTTGACCACCACTCCTTTAAGGCATATGCATATTTTTCTTCTTCACAGTAGGCTTATATGTTGATTTAGTAACTCAAATCCAGGTCCATTTTATAGCTGACAAATGTTATCCCTTGGCTTAGAATTGAGTTTTTAAAATTATTACAAAGTATACCTTTTAGCCCTTTATCATCAAGCTTGATGATCTGTCAGCAGTAATATTCTCTCTCCAGTGTTCTCCAGTGCTCTCTCCTCCTTGATGATAATCCTTATAGTTCAGTAAGTCCGTGCTTATCAAATGAAATCAGTCAACTACCATTATTGTTTGCAACAAACGTAATGATCTTTAATATTATATTAGTTTACAAAAAGACCACTCTGTAAATAAACTGAATAGATTTTTAAATACTTTCCTTCACATCACCTCTCGACCTGGAATGACATTCTCTCTTTATTTCCTTTTACAAAACAGTTGGATCAACAACAATGTTTCTCTCAACAAAAAACACACAAAGAAAGCTTTAAAGTCAGACCAAGGAGGTCAAGGCAGTCTGTGGCTGCGCCACTGTTTTTATTCAACATAAAACCGCCTTTTTTTCTTATTAAGGTTTTAATAAGACAAACCTTTGGCCCAGAAAAGACATTAAACAACATGCTAATGATAGTAACAAGTTTCTGGAATTTAAAATTAAGACCTTTGGGTACTGACATGCAATGGCTATTTGACTCTTTCAACTACCCGGGCCTTTCCCTCTTCTTCACCCTTCATTCATCCCATTATCCTCTGCACATCCTTGACTATAATGTTCCTGAAGAGGGTGGCCAGCTGCTTCTGAGGTTTCTCCTCCCACGTCTTCATAAAACTGCCATTACGTTTAGAGACAGGTGGGCTCCCCCATCTGAAGTGACTCATCCGATAGGTCCCATCTTTTCTCTCCTGTGGGTTCAACTGGACATGTGATCTAGAGCTGACCCTCGCCCTCAGCTGATTATGATCTCCATTCTGGTCCCCCTTTGTTTCATCCTCATTACTACTCAGCTGCCTGCGAGCCTGAGGGGGGAAAATGCTCTCAGGAGGTCCCCCTCCCTCCAGAGAAGAAGCAAAAACCTTTACAGGCCGGCGTTTACGGCCAGAAGGTTTGCCCCAACGGAAATGCTCCATTGAATAGGAGCGTCGCTGGTCGCTGTGGGATTTCAGATCTGACTCTGATATCTTGTTTTCAGGAACCATGGTGGCCAGAAGGATACCGAGTAAGAGGTCATCGTCATTGTTAACCTCCAGGGCCAATGCACTGAGGTCTGGTATTTCAGTCTGGATCACAGACATGCAGAAACGAACACAGTCCTGTGTGAAAGGAATCACAGAGACACCAGCAAACATTTTAAAACGCAATGTCATCTGTGAGCCATGTGCAGCAAGAAGAGCTGATGATGATACACAAATGAGCAAATGACTATATTTTATCACTTTCATACAGATTAATTAAAACGGATGCTCCCACTAGCTTAAAATAAGCCAAACAAGAGTTTTAATCATTATTATGCAGACGACACTCAATTGTACATATCTGAATCACCAATTGTGTTTGGTCTCATAGACTCCCTAAATATGTGCATAGGGAAATCCGTGTGTGAAAATGTCTAACTATAACTTCAAGATGAAAACTGAAATAAAACATTGACGTTACTTATCCTGATTCACTGGTGCTTAACACTCAAACCCAAATCACAAATCTTGGCGTTGTCATGGATTCAGATGTAATTACATCGACATGAAGATAATAACAAGCTCAGCAGTCTTCTATAAAAAGCTTGCAGAAGGTTGCTGTTCAAATCTTAACACAGACAAACAAAGTTGAATTATAATAAACTCCAGATTCAGACTGATTTTAAAATACTGTTCCAACTAACAATAACCGACGGTGGTTGGTTAAATAACGTTTCAGCTCTAACTACTTCTCATTTACAAATCTGCACAATAAATTATAAAAAACACAAAAACAATCTCACCTCAAGCTCCATTTAGTATATGTTCTGGAGCTTTGGGTCATATCACAAGATCTTCCCAACTTTTTCTGAGCTTTTTGGACCCGTCAAAAGATTATTATCTTAAGAAAAAAACCTGAAGAAGACTGTGTAATATGAGTGAAAGCTCCTAAACTAAATGGACCTTGAGGACCTTGTAACAACTGCTAGTTCCAAAGTCAAGAATGAACTTTGAAGCTAACAATTTGACTTTTGGACTTTTGTTTTAGTGTATTTTTACTGTATGTGTCCTTTTTTTAACCACTTCACCCTATGTTATAGTAAAAAAGGTGCCTCAGGTAGTGATGAGAGAAGAAATAGAAAGACAGTTTGACCTACCAATATCTTTCCCTTGTTACTCATGTCGTTGCAGATGGAGCTGTCCCAGCACACCGACCCAAACCCGGGGACGCACACATATGCCATCACCACCACTAAGAGCCAACATAGACACACCATCTTCAACCTGTAAAGGACCGAAACACAAGAGAAGCTATGAGCTAAGAAGTTCTCAAATAACATAACAGTCTAAAACAGGTTCAAGCAGGTGTCTCTTTATCATTGCACTTGCATCATACTTTCCTCCCCTCCTTATATAACACGACGCGTTTCAGCAGTATCTCTGAGATAATTGCTGGATTTGTAGCTGTGCGATGATTAATAACTGTGAGCTAAAATGCCTATCAGCCAGCGTCACCCTTATTGTAACAAATAATCTTGTTTATCAGCGGCACATTAATCTGTTTTGAAAGTGCAAAGAAATGTGAAATTGGTGCCTCGTCTGTAAGAGTTCCCCTTGGAGGCTCAGTTATGGGTAACTCAACACTTAGTACAGTGCATACCTTTGCTGCATGTCATTAGCTCTCTCTCACCAGCCTTTCCTGTCTCTCTGTACTGTTACTATACTAAAATAAAGCAAAACGTCAAAACATGGGAAAAGAAAAAAAAAAAGAAAAGAGGCTTAATTACGGTTTATATATTTTAAAACACAAGGGGCTGTATGAAAATATTATGGCGGTTGTGGGCAAGAAAAAGAGGGAGGACTGTATATTTTATCTTTTTGCTAAATGGAAAGCAGGTCCGGATCTTTATATTTTTTTTAAATCCAAATCCACATTTAATATGATCTCTATCTTTATCTTTATTGTTAAAAGATTGAGTAGTTACATAAACATAGAACAGATTAGAATAATGTCATATGACGAGGTCAACAATCATTTATTTTATACTTCATCATTAACTTGTGGCCTTGAGAGTAGACATGAATGAATGAACAGTAGACATGAATCTTAATAGCTACTGAGGATTGAGCAAACATCTCTCTCTAAATATCATACCAGTAAAGTTAAACAACAAGATTTTTTGATGCTACTAATTTACAGCTTTTCTGTGTCCAAAGCAAATATTAATTAAGACATAAGTGTCTGCCCCCTTACCACACTCATTTGCAATCATTTTCATCCACATACAGCCCCTAAACTGTGTTGACATACATACATTTTTCAAATGTCTCACACTTTAAATGTCGTAACTCTGCTGGAACAAAAAAACAAACAAACAAAAACAAACAAACGGTCTCTTCATAGCTGTCCAAGTGCACACAATGATGCAGAAGGAAGTGATTTAGTAACTCGTTGCTTCAGTGAATAGGCTTTGAATTTCCTCAGCTACGCTGCGTTTTGTGTTCGACGTTAATAGAGAGATCTGCAGCCAAGAATCTAAAGGTCAGCGAGATGAACTCATTTAAACTCACTTTGTGAGATAAGTGGGAAGTAAATGTTGCATTTGTGCCAGTTCAAGGGCGAAGTGTTCAATGCACACATGTAGGAAACGCATTCATATAAGACCCACTCCTTATTCAACCTTTAGAGAGGAGGAAGATGTACTAACTAGTTCTTTCAATACATGACAGCAATGAATGGGTTCCCTTATGACGCATCTCCACCAGGCAACGCCTTCTTTCATCTCTTTGTTGTTTATTATCTCTTCTTCTCCTCCTGCTCTCTCTCTTCTCATGTCAAAGCACTTATTTAGTTTAGTTTTACTGCATAACAGAGGAAGAAATGAAGCTAAACTTTAAGAGCTGGCACTGAACAATTCATTTTCTCAGTTAAAGTTTGGTCATCTGATTCCTAATTTTGCAGATATTAACATTTTAAATCTCCTTCTGCACCCCCGCCCCCCTTCTTTGCTTCAAATTCTTCGTCTTGGTGCATTGAACGTCTAACAGGGGATGAGTTTTCCTCGCTTTCCATTGTTGGGAAATTGCATCTTGTTGTTTCGCCCTCCCTTCTCTATCATTCTAAGGAGTGACTCCTTGGTGGGCCATCTTCTTTGTAACTCTGGCGGAGACTCATCTACACTCTTCCTACAGTATGACTCACTCAGCTGAGCTCTGCTCTCCACAGACATAACTCTGATAAAAGAAGCTGCAATCAAAATAGATTGAAACCATATGTGTTAATGATCTTTAGAGTCATCTATGGCATCGTCTAGATTAGTGTTTGGAGAGGCATGTGTTAAATAAAAACAATTCAAATGTCACCTAAGACAAACCATGCATCATCTTCAAAAAGCCGGGATGTAGCTATGAAATGTAAAAAAATATAAATCCAGATGTATCCAGATAAATCCACTTACAGAGCAAAAACAGCCATACGTGTAAGAAAATGTCCTGAATCAAGCAGTCAGTGAGTGTGGTTGATTAATGCAATTATTCGTTCAGCAAAACAAGAATCTAACAACAATCAGACACATTTTTAACAAAAAAGAATCCACAAAACAAGTTCAGGCCATATGTTTTACCTTTTCCAAATGCTTTCTTTTCCTCCCTTCTTGTTTTTCTCCCTCCGTTCGTCCACAGATTTTCCACAGTGGCGACTTTTAACTGTGATCCCTCTCCTCCTCTTCTGCTTTCTCTCCGCTCTGTGATGAAATGCTCAATAGGAGTGGGTCTGCCGTTGCTTCCTTAGAGGAGGAAAGCTCTTTTTATAGACGCATGAGGTATGGAGCTCCGAGTCTCAAGGCCTCAGGGTGTGATTGAGGTAAAGGGTCTCCTGGTCCTTTTTGAATGGGGAGGGGTGTGTATTTGTGTGTTTGTGTGTATGGTTGGTGTAAAGGCCACCCACACAGGGTTTAATCAATGGTGCAGCTCACGTCACCAGACAACAGGTGAAGCTAGTGAACTAGTTGGTAATTTGCTACATGCCTCCTCCACCTGCTTCATCCTCTGGTTGGGATGCAATCTTACAAGCCTTCAAATATCCCTAAGGAGTCATTATTGTGTTGTTTCTGCAAATTCTCGAGTGTGTATTTGCATTAATGTATACAGATGAAAGCAATTGTGGTTCATTAGTGAACTCCTGTAAATCCCGGTTAAATCCCTCAAAGGTCAGTCCAAATCACTGAGAGGAACATCCTTTAAAAAGGACTGGAGAGCCGGAGAGAAGTGTGCTAATCAATTTGACTGATTGGATCGTTTCTCTGCGGTTTTGGTTTACAAGGTGTGCATGTATCCCTGTGTGGAAACTTCATTAGGAAGACCTGACTCACTGGTTGGACGTCATGACACACAAACACACACAGCACACACTTCACTCCCCTTCCATCTCTTGAATGACAGTACCATACACATTCATCTTTTTGTTTGCTACAGCTGTATAGATTGTCAGAATAATATACAAACAAAACAGAAAAAACAGGACGGAGTTTGATGGAGGATCATGTGGCTTTTGTAATCGACATGTTTTGAAAAGTGGCCATTTTTCAGATAATTCAGTGGCCTTCAAATAAATATGTATGTTTACTGAGCTTGCTTTCATAAAAACTAAATAAAGACTTGAATTCAACATGTAATTCAATTTGCTAATAAAATGTTTAAATGGTAAACATTGTTTCCTGCAAACCAGTAAGCTATTTTATGATTAAAATGTATGAATAAATATTGCAAAAATAATTGTGTAGCTAAAACATAGTACATTATTATCTTGCAAACTGCACCACAGTTTGACCTAATCTATTAGATCTAATCGATCTTCTGCCGTTTCGGTGATTTAACCTTCCAGATCTCATCTGTTTCGATATTTCCAGGTTCACAACTGTGTTGAACTAAATAATGCCTCCTTCCCCAATGCTAATACACAAATCAGAAAGGCCACATCTCATAAATTTTCTTCTTCTCCCATCTCAACTGATTGGCAAAAGACAGGTTGGCAACCAAGAATAGTGACACCAGCTCAGAGAGACAGCAATTACAATCACACGCAACTCTTTTCCATTGGCTCAGCCACTATTTAAACCACAGATCTCACTCTCACTCCACCGCTTGGACTTCTCGTCATCGACTCAGCCTGTCTTGGACTCTCCCTCTTTGTCTGTTCCCCGGTGAATCACCTTGCTTTCTGAAATTGATTTTGAGACTCTGTAGAGTAGGGCAGAGTAGCTAATTTGCCATCTGGACACAAGTTTGGGTCCGATCAGGCTAAGCTTAGTAGCCTAGAGGAAGGTGTGTGACGCTGAAACACCCAAAACACCCCATGATTCCAGGAACGTCACTGAAGAGTGTCTGCAAGCACCATATATATCATTTTAATGCCACATTTTTACCACGTCTTCAAGTATTACTTTGATACAGACATTTTTACGCATGGTGCATCTTGCAGTTATATTTAGATAGATAGATTTTCAGGTTTTCCCCACGCCAGGAAACATTTGGGCTTTTGTTACACCACAAATGAGCATCATTATCAGCAGGAGAACAATACTAGTACTTAGTAAATTATATTGCATGATGTTACTAGATTAAAGCTGGTTATAATAATGAGAAATAAGATTTATGACCTGAGTGTGGACAGACAGAAGAGGGAGTAATTCTCTCTTCTCCTTTTGTGCCAGAGGCTCTATGGATTTAACTTATTTAACCTCAACGTGGCCTTCCTCTGCAGGTGGTGTTTGTTCTTGTTGGCTCCTGCTTGTGGATTTGAGTCATTACTGGATACGAGTGCTAAAATAAAAAGAGCATGCTTGCTAAGCCACCTCTTCGATGGATAAATAAAGATTTAAAACGAATGGAGATGATGCATTCCAACGGCACTTAGGAGTGTAATTCACCCCCCTGTTGTTGTTGCTTACTTCCAACACATAATAATAATAATAGTAATAATACAACCCCCAGACAAGGCTGTGAATCACTGCTTCGTAATAACTCTACCATTTAACCAACTGCCATGTACACAAGTATTATCATCTCACCAATCTGCAGAGCATGAGCATGAAAGCAAAAGACTGCTTTTCAAATCTCACTTTTGCAGATGGGGTAGACGTGTGGCTTGTTTTCTGCAGCAAACAGGGAATGTTAATGTTCAAACAAGACAAATATGGAGCATTTGTCTTAATATGCAGGGTTCAGGTGCATGAAATGTTTTTCTCATGCACGATTTATAATGTGACCTGTGTTTAAAGTCATGAGTTCAATATTAGGACATGAAAAAACATAAGAAAACTAATACAATTATCAGTACTCAAACCAATGCATTCCTGTGACTTGTTTTACATTGAAAGAAAGCGGGAAGTAGAATTATGGCAAGAAATCTTGCACTTAGTAGCTTCCTCTAATAGCCGGAGATATTTTAGAGCACCATCTCATGGGTCATCATGTTCAAGCAACTGCTGGAGGAACTGCAGAGAAACGGATTCAAACTTTGTCCATACTTTCTGGTCACGTAACAAATCAAAGCAATGCTGGGATTGTATAGCTCTCAATTGTATTTTCAAAATGGAAATCCCCTGAGAACCATTGCTTTATCATTTTCCCTAAAGGAACTGAAACCAAAAGTCATTCATATCTTCTTCAGAGTCTCCGAGGGGCAGCCATTAAAGTCATCACTATAAACTGGTTTATGGATAGTGGAAGGTAACAGCAGTATATCCAGCACTGCTGGACTAGTTTTTTTTTTTTGTTTGTTTGTTTTATATAGCAAATACTTGTGGACTCTGGATCCTTTTTAATAGCTCAATAAACATACATAACACTGATTTAACACATGATATGTGATACATGTATTATCTATGTGACACAATGGAGTTTCACTGTGACTGGTGTTTGAGCTTTCTTTGTAGCACTGTATTTTCCCACGGAAAACAAGTTTGGATAAATTTGACTTTAAACACAAATGACATCATATGTAAGATAATTTCTTTCTCTGTGATTGACTAAATTTTACATTTTGTCACCTTCAACAGATGTGCAAGCTCAGTTTATGGCAAAGGAAAAAGTTACCACTTTTCCATACTTCCATGCTTTTCCATACTGATGTGCACACACTGTACTGGGTTCTGTGGGACCCTAAACAATGAGGAGGTCAACAAAACACAAGGATCCAATCATATCAGGATGTATTGGCTCTAAATACTGAGTGCATTTGTGCTGTATTTGCACCGTTTGACCATTACGTCCAGAGGGAGTCCTGGACTTTCACACATACATCCTCTAGCCCCGGGTGTCACACCAACCGAATTCCTCATGGACATTTGTCTAGAAACCATTGACCGTTTGACGCTCATATGACCAGTGATTGGTACAAAGACCTCATACAGTACCAACCAGCCACAAACAACTGAGAATAGCACATGTACCATGACTGAATGACATCTGAGACTGTTACGGGAATTTTAAAGAAAAACCCTTAAATAAGGAGGACTGGATTGAAAATATCAAAGTTTAAGTTGAATTTATTGTTCTTGTACAAGGAGCGTTTCACAGTGCAACACACAGAAGGGGTTACAGAGAAAAGGCTCCCTGTGGAGCACTACCAGTTGGTTCTTATACAATCGATAATGGGCTGTCTTAAAACTCAAATTGTTAACAGATAATTTGCATATATAGCATCTTAAACTTTTCCTATTCCCTTAATCATTAGTCAGCATATCCCCAATCTAAATGTCACCTCTCTGACCTGTCCCTGGCCCTTATTCTGTTCTGTTCCTCTATCTATACATTAACCTGAACTTTACCTTACCCTGCCAGCCTCAGCAAAACATTAATAAAGGGAAGTGCCCTCAGGAATAAATAGGAACAAACACACACACATTGTATAATTTAAAACATCTGAATGGCAGTGTAGTCCTAATTTTTATAACAGAGACGAAAACCAGCTCAGCATTCAGTCATGTGAACAAAAACTACTGCGGCTGCTGTCATCTATCAATGAATAAGACAGACGGCTCAATCAACTGTGCCAACAAAATCCCAAAACTAGTCACACACACACCAACTATTTCACTGATCTGAGAGAAACTGGATCATATTTTATGGAGAAAATGTTTTCTGGTTTTCCCTCTGAGGTCCTCCAACTGCTGCACATCAACTCTCTGTAATTTACAGAGTTTCCTGATGGACAGTAAAGTAAACTGCTGTGAACTGTAGCTGCTGTTAGTTAATGTGTCTCAGTTTGTTAGCTGGACTGTGAGCTCAGAGCACCGGGGGGGTGTTGTCTGGGGAGGAGAGCCAAAGTTCTGCCAGAACCAGAACTGGACAAACCAGCAATGTAACTGGGCCCAGCAGTCTCTATGGACACAATGGCAGACGCGAAGCGACCAAAGAGGACTTTGACAGAAGAAGCTAAGAAAAGAAAATGAGAGAATGACTGAGCAAGAATTCACCGGACACGGGTAAATCTGAAACTGAGTAAGCAATATGAGCTGGCTGCTATGTTGTGTGTTGTTGCACTTGCTTGACATTTGGCTCTTAGTAAAGTTGTCAGCTCACTAGTTTTTGAATATAAGTAATGTAATCATAACAAATGTACATGTACAACTGTCCATAGTTCTGATATTTCAATTTCTATGTAATGTCGCTGTGAGTCAACTGGGACAAAAGGCCAAGAGATGCTCACAATTAAATTGTTGGGCCTCAATATACTGTATAATATTATGTATGGTACAGACCTGCTCTATGTGAAACACGTCCTGTGATAATTCCTGTGATAAAGTGCTACTTAAATTTAAAATTCAGTTTAATCATAGAGACAGTAACTTAGATACTGAATGATAACTCCCATTACTGTGAATGTTCCCATTCTTTAAATGTGTCTTAGACACTTCCAGGTACAGATATTGAAGTGCATTCCCGAGACGCTCTTGAGGGTGCCCTCTTCTTGAAATCGACTAGGGCTGGAAGGCTGTCTTGTGAGTGTTTTTGCTTCCTTTTTGTACTCGTTCTGCTAATCTGCAATGTTATCGACTCAGCTTGATGGAATTACTCTATTTTCTGCTGGCAGGGACGTGAGAAGCCACAGAAATCGAGTGCTTACGCTTTCTTTGAATTTCATCTCCCCCCAGGAAATGTTATTTTACAGGGAGGTGTATGGCATGAAGGAATAAGCTATATCAGACTTTAGCTGCATAAGTTTTGGTCTTTTAATGGGATTTCTTATTTGAAAATAAGAAAAATATAAATTCTTATCAGGTTTTTCCTTTAAACAATGATGGTTAATGTTTTTAAGGGTTTTATAGTGGTGGACACTGGGATTGGGTCATCCTGACTCGTCTTTGGTTTCTTTTAAGTGCTGTAGTGTTTACTGTCCAAACAGCTCTCTGATAGACTTTGCGAGAGAAATCTTCTAATAGCTCTTTGGAGTTCATAAGTTGAGACTTTTTTTAGAGTTTGTCAAACATACTAGGAGTTTTTTAAGCATGTCGTCTCTGTAAAATGACCATCACTGTCACTGTTACATTATTGTTTTGTTAAAATGAACGTGGGAACAGAACGAGAAAATATATTTATGTGTCAGGTGTTCAACTTGTGTTTCGATTATTATAATAAACGAATCATAAAAATAGCATGCCACCTTTTTACTGTTTAGTTATTAGCCAGCCAGGCGGCAAGTGCATCCAAGTGCATCTTAGCTCAGTGACAGAGAGGAAAAGAGTCCAATTATTTCCCCCCCAAAGCTGCAGAGACAGAAATTACACTGACTATACAGGCTGCTAATCTTATAATAAGCCACGAAAGCTTGAAATGGATAGACTTACTGTACCTGTAACCTTTTATAAACCAATTATAGACTTTATGTGAAGTATTTGCAGCTTTTCTCATTATCCAGAGCAATCCATTACAAGCCCAGTGTCAGGTTATGCAACTGTGCGTCTTGAATAGGCTGACGTCACTTCTAAATATCGCCGAGTAAGGAGAAATGTCCCATTTGGCAAGTGTGTGATGTCTTGCGTAAAAGCAGGAAAAAGTTGAGGTTAAGAGAAAAGATTCAAGCAAAAGGAAGTGTGAAGTCATGTTGACATGCTGCAAAATGTCAAATCATTTTAAAAGGTCCATTTTCTCCAAACAGGTATGTGCAGACATTTTTAAAGTGGTCACCTTGAAAGAAGATTTTAGAAAAGGTGAGTTCTTGTGGGCGGGAAACTCCGGCTTAGTGTGGACGAAACAACAAAACAAAGAGAGAGAAATGTTTTTAAATGAGTGTATTCATTTACTGCGTCCATGGCCTTAGCTAGTAACAGAACGTAAAGGTCAGAAGCTTAACTCACACATCTTCGTGTCCCAGGATGAACTTTTTACACGCAAGCCTCAGAGGAGAGCTGCTCTGGCTCTAAGCCAGACGTGAGAATGCCTCAGACAAAGTGATGGACTTTATCAGACACACCAAGCAAACACAGATAACTCTTTGCTGTTTCTGTGTGCATTACTGTTTTAGTTTCTAAAACGTATATATCTACACTACACAAATCAAAGTAAAATATCATAATTCATATAAATGTCAAAAACTATACAAATAACAGTCAATTATCTCTGTTATTTTATAGATTGTCCCTGATTCATTAGGATCAAACACCTTCAATAAAGTGACTATATCATAGACTGTATAAAACATAATCTAAAAATGGGCAAAGACGTAGATTGTTGGTGGACCTGAGGCAGGCTGAATGATGCCTGGGCGCTCAAACTAGTCACCTGTAAGGGCCTGACCTACCTGTGAATCAAAGAGTTTACGCTGTTAATTATGCATAATTTTAAGTCTTTATATAATTTGAACAGGCGAGAAAACTACTGTAAAAATTTAGTGTGGTAAAAAACATCACACATTTTTAGTGTGACAGGAAAAAGACAATAAAATCCATACACTATTTACCTTTTTTAAAAATGAAATCATGAATTTTACTCGTATGTACATTTTATTCTTACTTTACTGACATCTCTCAAGTTTTGACAGTTCTTTCAACATGTTTTATGATTTGTTGTTGTTCTTCATAGCATTTTGTTCCTATGCAATAGTGTGACATGTGAGAGCCTCGTGGTCGTAAGTTTTATATTTTTTCATGTTCCATCATGTGTTAGACTATGTTTTCTAGATTACTAGTAGTGTTTCTCTACATCTCATACTCTGCTGCAGATGTTTTAAAATTAGATTTTGACCAGAGTTTGTCTTAAAGGAAGCACCAGAAGATTAGGCACAGTTAGAAACATCTTAGTTGTTCTGTGCAAATTCTAAACTAATTTGCATTTAATTGTTTACGTTCAAACAATAGTCACAGAGTGAACCTGGTGCTTTTGGGGTCCCCGGAGGTCTGAAACTGATTAATGCCTTTAAAAAGATGTGTCATTAGATTTTCATTCAAACAGAACACTTAAACAGTGAGGAGAAAGCGGAGGTGTTAATCAGTGAAATCACCTGCTGAAGAATTTGAGTGAAAACCTAGTAACACAGAGCTATTAGTGATGCTGGAGACCGCCCACTTAAACGTAAGTCTATTGATGAATCGAGTGCATTGAGCTCAGCTCAGGGAGGTCAAGCTGAATCATGTGGAGTTTGGTCAACTAAACATTAATCATAACTGAAATTACACTGAACATATAACTGCTCTGCACAGCTTTATGTATTATTATATTCTGTATTATTATTTGTTTTCTGAAATCAGAAACCACCCAGATTCTTGGTGGTTTATGTTTTCATAGTTTGCAATCAAAGTCCAGCTGTACCACAAAGTTTCATTCGAAGCCATTTCTATTTTTTTTTTTTTTATAGATCCTTTGAATGAACAAACTAAGAGAACAGGATGCTGCATTTAAACCAATGTCAGATGACAAAAGATGTTATATTGCGGATGTTAATAAATACTTAAGGACACAGGCTTCCACACTGACAACAACCTCCCCGACTAGATCAAAATGTTTTTACACAATGTTCCACATCTGACTTGAATTTATGGAAAAGATAAATGCAGTTAATATAATGAGCTGTATCTATTGCTGTATTAGTTGGTAATGGGGAATGCCATTTTTTTTTAGAGCTTTTCCCAAGCATAGCTGTCTTTTTTTTTTTTTATCATACTGTGATTTACAGTTTTTTAGATATAGTCTCCTATCTTAAAACAGTATGTACTCGTAATGTACCCTGTAGTGACTGATTGGCTGCGTTTTGAAAGGTTTCCTGCAAAGTTTCATGTAGTTTGCGCTCCTTTGTCTTACTCTCAGTCATGCCAGTCATATTTCTTTTTTTAAGATTTTTTTTTGGCCTTTTTGAGCTTTATTTGATATAGACAGTTGAAGAGTGTCAGGAACGTGGGGAGAGAGAGACGGGGAATGACATGCGGGAAAGAGCCACAAGTCAGATTCAAACCCTGGGCCACAGCGTCATAGACTGAGCCTTTATACATGGGGTGGATGCTTTACCAACTGAGCTAAACAACACGCCATGTCAGTCGTATTTCTTACAGCTCTTCATCTTTTACACATATGTTTCACGTTCATTATGCAAAGCAGAGAAACCTAATCTATCCAGTTTTGATTTCCAGTGTAGGCCTCAAACTGAGTTAAATGACTCAGAAAAGTTTATCAGGAAAAAAAAATCCCAGAAAACTTCCACAGTGCGCAATAACTGACACACAAATAATAAAGTGCACAATAACTTTGGCAATAATGATGAGCTATAGAAGAAAGCAAATAAAACAGACGGATGGATCTTCAGCCCTCTAGAGCACTTCCAGTATATGCCACAAACACATCTTTTGCTTTTGCTGCTACTGCCGGCGATCCAATCATCCAAACATTTTAATCATGCTTTATAGGACAAATTATATTATAACTGTTGCCTCTATGTAGAAAGTTTCTCCTTGTTGCCCACTAAAAAATGCAGTAAAGGAGCGCCATGTGTGCCCTATTGGGTGTCTGAAACCCACCTTAATGTGAGTGAAGAGGAACATAATTCACACTGGGTGTAAAAGGACTGAAGGTCTCAGAACAACAGTGCCAGTGTTTTACACTCCCACAGCATCTCCCACAGGATATCTCAGGAAGCACAGTCCTAAAATAGGAAACACATAGTTATTCTTGGAGACTGCAGTATCTTAAAACACTCTCACACTTATGCATCATCTGTTTATATATTGATAATGGCAGGGCCAGTACTTAGCCTTTTTGTTGTGTCCATTTATCTTTAATGTAGCTCAATAATTCTCACAAAGTAAAAGAAAACAGACACAACCTGAAAATATTTCAGAAGGCTGTCATGTTGTCTTTTTTTTAAATTAAGGATAAAACATAATAAATTATTTGTAAAGTCAAATACACCACTAAGCAGAGGATGGGACTAGAAATGCCACAGTAAGTTGCTAGTTCTGTCACTATATTATGACATTTAAGGTGGAAGTTTTCTTTAAAAAGAGGGACTGCCTCCTTCATCCATTCAATCATCCATCCATCCATCCATCAATTTTCTATCGCTTGTCCTTATCAGGGTTGCTGGGAGCTGGGGCCTATCCCAGCTGACATTGGGCAAGAATCAGGATACACCTTGGACAGATCACCAGATCATCACAGGACTAACACACAGAGACAAAAAATCACATGCTCACATGATAAAGTCACCTATTAACTGCAAGTCTGTGGACTGTGGGAGGAAGCACCCAGAGAGAACCCACGCAGACATGAGGAGAACATGCAAACTCCACACAAAATACTGAAGAGGCTTGCTAACCATCCCAGTGATGAATTATTATTATTATTACATTAAATTCTTGCAAGAATTTCTTTCCTTTTCTTTCCTCATATGGGAGATGAAGGTAATGTGACAAATACTGCCATCTGTGGTGGCTGCAAACTGGTGAAGGTATTGCCAAATCAATGTAATGTGTACTTCCATTGTAATAATAATTTGATTTAAGTGTGGCTGTCAGAGATGATTTCTTTTGTTTTACACTTACTGGTAAAGAATGGTTTTACTCTTTTTATTCTTTTGAGTGCCACTTCATTGTAATTATTGCTGCTGATGTAAGTTGCATTTTAACCACAAGAGGCTGCAATTCGGTCACAAATAAGGCAGGGGTGTGTTTTTATTCTGCAGAGAGTTCAGTTGTTATTCTTTTTCATTGAATGGTCGACCCTTTACACTAATTCAAACACAAACCCACAATAAAATAGAACAAACACATAAACATACAGAAACTGGGTTGGTTAAGTATGTGTCATCTTTAGCGGACCTTAATAATCCAGTGTAATTAGAGTTATATATAACCCTTTACTGTTTCTGTTATTGAAGTTTAGAGATCACTTTAATACGTGTTTAATAAACTTGAAGGGTTTTGGGTCTTACTTCCTGTGGAACTTACTTCCTCTCTTACTCTCCTGTGGTGTCATTAAATGTTCTTATAGGATACAGGTATTAATCATTTTCTGTGGTATTTATAGAGTTTGCTTTGAAAAGGTATAATGAGATCACTATGGACTCTACTCACTAGGGCTCATAACAGCATGCGCAAGTGGGGTGAGTAAGCAGCAAAGGCAGCATGTTAAATGAGACAAAGTTTGACTTGTTTCAGGTGGTTTATGGCAGCGGGATGGACCATAAAGATGGGAACATAGCCGGTCAAATGATTACAAGTAAATACAACCGTGTATATTAATGATAAGCAATGCTGTTTCTGTAGAAACTAAGCCACAGTGACACAGAGGTCAAGTCTGATGTTGACGTTTGACATTATACTTACACATATATCATGTAGTGAGATAATATGTATAGAAAATCTGACTAATAAATATTAAAATGCAAATCACAAAATGGCATTGTATGTCAGGTTTGAACTAGATTTAACTTTCTGGCTACTGACTACCAGCTATTTTATTTATGCTATTTTTATTTTTTTAATTTAAATAGATATTTCCTTAATCATACAAACCACCACAAACTATCCTTCTTATGTTTTTACAATGTGCTTTAAATTAACATAACACATTTCTGTTTTAGTAATTACAAATACATTAATTTAAAATTGTTTTGTTTGGGACAAGCTCATATATAAGCTCATATATCAGAATATGCTCTAAACTGTGTGAAATCATGTCCAAAGTTGCCTATACATAGCCTAAAGCCTACATGTTGTAAAAATGTAGCTTATGCAAATAAATTGCCCCACCGGGGCTCTAACTCATCCCCAGCCAAAAGGCAAAAAGGGGGGACATAAACATGCGAGGGGACCTCCTTTGTTCGACGTTTAGTCACCTCTGTGGCCCCTGGAAAACCATTAAACGAGCAGGACTTCTCCCAGGAGCCCGGCATTCTTCAGATTCCTCCGGTCTGATGTCAGAGCCGGGGACGGCGCTCCAGAGGCATCTGGACCCGCTGATGCCTTCGCGGTCCCCGCCACGGCTACGATATCTGAGCTCTGTTGCATGTAGCACACTCCCACTATTAAATGATTTAATTATCAAGTTTATATTCCCTTATTTAAAAAAAAAGTTGTGCTATGTTTTGTTTATGTGTAATTGTGTAACATTACAAATATGTATTCACTTAATAATTAGACATTTTAGTGAACATGTTTATTGCCAAGAGTTAGATGAATTAATTGATACAACTTTTAATTCATGTCTATAAACTAAACATTAACTGACAGCCAGCAACCAGTTAGTTTAGCTTAACCCTTTAGTCTAATCTAACAGCTAGTGTGGCTCTTTAGGAAACAATATCTACTGATCAGCACCTGTAAATCTTAAAAATTAACACATTATGTCTTTATATCTTTATTGTTAAAGGTAATTTGCACAGAAACTGTGTAGAAAAGTGCAAAAATCCAAAATATGAACTGACAGCTGACTTCTCCTTGTTTTATTTAAATAATTTGTGGACTTGAAAATTAGCTCACACATTTTAATGCAGACTAAATATGTCCCCCCCCCCCCTCCTAACTACCCTTTCAATAATGTCATGACCCCTTAGATTCATCTTTCGAACCTTTTTGACGGCCCCGAACCATCGCTTTACACCTCCTTGTTGGGGGAAGTTCCACATAAAACTCGTGATTCCAATATTTTGCGCAGCTTGTGAATGCATCATGTGCTCCTCTCTCCCCCTGTCCTGAACGGCTCCATTGGACTAGAGGGACCACTACTATAAACATACCAAGAGTCCCTGCGAGAGAGAGAGAGGGGGAGAAGACCACGTCGTTGTTAATCACGGCCAAGTTTGAGAACTTTTTGTGACTGTTTTTATGTTTTTTGTTCTGCGTGAAAAACTAAAAAAAAACAGACAAAAACTGGGACTTTAAGCAGCTCCAGGACTTTTTTTGGTTGGAGTTTTGAGGCTGCTTTTTTTGCGACGTTTTGTCCTCAAAGTTGCGCTCATATGAGACTCTCTCTTGAAGATTTTGTTTGTCCACATAGGAGCTTAAATTCATTTACAGAAATATATACATATATATAAATAAAACTCCATGAGGATTATCGATTCGCTGTGAGGTTCAACGCCGTCGAGTAAAGAAGAGTTTCTCCGGTGGGGAGCAGAAAAAAACGGCATGTAGCGCAGGAACAAGGGTGAGTTATCCTTACAAAGAAAAAAGAAAAAGAAATCATCACAATCAGAGTTTTTGCTTTTGCTTTTTGTTGTTTCCAAAACTGTCTAGACGCTCTTAAAGCAGAGGGAAACTCTTTTAAACTCCCAGGCAGCAGTGTGCAAATGTAGGCCAAATGGCTTGGCCACGTAGGGCAGGCAGGGGATCCCAAATATGTTCACCACCACCTCCCCCCCTCCATCCAACACAACCACCACATAAACATACATTAAAACACAGACAGAGACCTTAAATCCTCCTCTACACCTGATAAGATGTGGACTACTTCTGGGAGTGATTATATAAGGAGCTGGAGATAACTGCAAACACCTCTAATCAGAGCACATTCTCCACACTTAATGAGGTTATATTGAATTTATATTAATACATATAGCTGAAATGACTTCATGGAGCCATCTGCAGGACCTCCTCCTCCACTTTGGACATCTTTCTGGGAGGCAAAATGGCACATGGCAGACAGGAGTTTACACCACCTGGATCATCCAGATCCTACTCTGTTATTACACCAAGAAAAGTCATTTTTACACCGAGAACAACCTGCATTAACAGACGCTTGTTGACTTTAGTGGACATTTCATGGAGTCATCCAGCAGACATGGGTTAAATGAGCTTGGATGACATGCTATTGTGTGTGTTTTTTGTGTGTGTGTGTGCACCGTCCCTTCTTTAACCCCGGCGATGATGGCATTATCACTTTGTTGTCGAACACCGTGTCACAGTGCATACATGTTTGTGTGAGAGTGTGTTAAATGATGTGTTTGGACACGCACTTTGGATTACCAACGTTACTGTAAAAAGGGGAGAGTTCTGTAAAGGCAAATATAGCATAGTTGCAGGGAGGCGCACACACACACACACACACACACACACACACACACACACACACACACACACACACACACACACATCTGGCTGTCTTTATAAGCTCAAAGGCATGCTGTGTAAATTATATGGTGCCAGAGCAAGTGGCTTGGGAGTACACAGCACTTTTAAAACACTGGTGGAGAATTTAAAGGACCAAAAGTCAGAGTAGTAGCCTCCATCCATGCATCTCATCGCTTTATGATCAAGCTTGTTTAGAAACACAATATCTATATTTAATATCTAATATATGTGTTCATGATTACTTCCATAAAGGCACTTTTTGTATGCCCTTCCTCTGCATCCTTCCTCATATTTGAAAACAAAAGTTTCAAGGTGCTGCTGAAATGTTAAATTCCAAAGGCATGTTTTGTTTAAGGTCAGCGTGCGATCATAATAGGTGTTTACTGCACAATGTGAGCCTGCACGTAAAAAAGGAAAAGTGGCCATTGTTTGTGTAGCCAGTGGTCATTTGAGTCTAAAGGCCATTTGATTGCTATGTGGGGCGAACATACCTGTAATTTTGGTCAAGCGCTCATGCTGTAGCACAGCGAGAGAGAAAGATATTGTTGTTGTTGTAAAGGCAAAGAAATGTACAGATACATTCCTTCATGCTCATCTTGTGGTTCGCTTGTTATTCCGCAGAAGTGGCCAAAATGAAAACAGTGGAAGAGGCTGTGACCTCTTTCTCTGTCTGAATGAACATGTGAAGACACTGTGGTGGAGAATGAGGCTTTCTGAATTAATGATTTATTTCTCATACTTTATATCCTAAAATCTCTCTGTTAACACGTGGTTTGGCAGGATAAGAGATGTGGTTTGCTTGCTTTTTTTTTGACCAATAATAGATCAATCTTTAAGTCATTTATCAAACAAAAGTGCCCAAATATGAGTATTTTCTTCTCTTATCATCAAACATGAAACATGTTTTGTTTTTTGACTGTTAGTCAGACAAAACAAGCAACTTAAAGAGCTCATCTTTGGTTGTAGGAAATCATGACATCTCTATTTATGGACATTTTATAGACTAACTGATCAATCAAGTGGATCATCAGTGGACCTGAGGCAGACCGAATGATGCCTGGTTGCTCAAACAAGCCATCTGTAACGACACCTACCTGTCAATCAAAGTGGCCACGCTGTTAATTATACATAACTTTAAGCTTTAATATAATTTGAACAGGTGAGTTCTATAAAGATTCACCCTCAGTACAGTTGTCATGAACGGGGAAATTAGGTATAGAGACCAAAACTGTTTTTTGTACCAGGCTGTAAACTAAAGTAAGAAATGTTTATTTCTGCTGTGAAGTTGAACATTTTAACGTAGGGGAAATTACATTGTTCTGTAGCCAGCCCCAAGTGGACGTTTGAAGAACTGCAGTTTTTGGCACATCCACACTGATTTCACTTCACAGCCAGAGGTTGCTGTTTGGTTTATGAATTATGATGAATTATGAATTATTATGATGTTATCTTTAATCTCATGATGATAAAACAAATAGCCATTCGTGTAAATAAAACAAAATAAGACAGTTCATAAAAAAGACATAACATGAAATGTTATAATATATAATATTGTGCTATTATTATAATATTATGTTCATGTATGTGACTGTGAGCAGTAACTCGTATGTGTGTGTGTGTGTGTGTGTGTGTGTGTGTGTGTGTGTGTGTGTGTGTTTGTGTGTGGTGAGTGTATTCAGACTTGCAGAGATGCTTTTGAGGATCTGTGTGTTGTGTAAGTGCTGCGCTCTCTGGCAGACAACAACAGAGCAGAGAGCGTGCTCCGACCTGCCCAACTCTCCCACACTCCACCTTAGGCACCTTCCAGGTGCTACGGGTGAAGCTGTCAATCACTAGTGCTGCCCCCTCACCACCACCACCATGGCAGGTCATAGCCCCTCTCTGCATGATCAACAGTTTACAAAGTTTGACTTTTCTACATAGTTTTTAAGGGTAATTTGTGAGGAAGTGTGCATGTAATTTAGCCCACTTCTAACTGAGCATCAAGCGGAGATGTTTTCCATTTGATCTCATGTGTAAAACCTGTGAATTTTCCTTTTCCTCTGAGCCGTTATGTGTGTTAGATACATCCGGATGTGAGCAGTAGCAAACCCCAAAGTGTTGCTGCTTTCATAGGCCTGTAAACTCAGTGCTGCTGAGTTAGTCCCTGTTAGTGTTAGTGCCTTCGGGTTCAGCTGTGAGAAAAAACAAAGTGGTGGCTTTCTGGTGATTGAGCATGTGTGTGTGTGTGTGTGTATGTGTGTGCAGTTGTATTTGTGTGTGAGTGTGATGTGGTTCCCAGGAGGAGGAGGAGGAGGAGGAGGAGGGGGGTGGACATGGAAAATGTGAACAGCACCGTGGTTTGCCTGGAACAGACATGGTGGCTGATGGTCCCATGTTTCTGTTGTTGAGGTGGAGGGCCGCCTGCTATCAGCTTCACTGTCCGTGTTTACTTACTCCTTCCCTCATCTCCTGACCAACTGTACCAACATGATAAGAGCCTGAGAGTGGGGTCACATCTCCTTTTTCTTTTTTTATGTTCCGTTCTCTGTATCCTCACTTATCTTTACTTTTTCATTCAGGTCTGGGAGTCACCGATGCTTTGTGCGCATTTACAAGACACTTGCTGCACTCTTTCTCTCACTCCTATCTCCGAACTCAACCCCCAGATTTTACTGCCACAGGATGAGTCTGCAGAGCTACGTCATTGTTGGTTTGGAAAACCAGTCTCTGGCCAGTGTTAAGCTGCATCTCTCTTTGATCCTCCCCCCTCTTCATGTTCTAGTGACAGTGTTTAGATGGCTATGCCAGCGCAAAACACTGGACATTCCCGATCTATTACTGTCAACTGTGGCACAGTGCTGCACATTTCTTCTATTTTTTATCTTTAGGTGTACATGTGCCGTCAGTGATTCGCTATCAATAATGTGGTGCTGGAAAATTACATGATTTGAGTGGAGTTTGTTCTTTTGCTAATCCTCCAAAATTCAGTCTGAAATACAAATGTGTCTTGTGTTTAAAAAGCAGCTTATTTTTAGATTTTTGGAGATTTGTAGTGATTTTTCTGTGGTGACAGTCGTCCTCGCTCATTATCATGTCTCCTCCTCCTGTCTACATTCATAACTCAGAAATTACAAAGTTGTAGAAGTTGAAAGTAGGTGCCGCTGCGAAATATCTGGATGCACGAACCTCTTATCGCACAGGATGGTACAAGGAATTTGCACACATGCACAAAGACTTGAATCTGGATTTCAGCCCATCTTAACTTCTGTAAAGGGAAGATATCGTCTGTGTTTTCAGAGCAATTTTCAAATTGGACCTGGTGTTGCACTGCCTGATGAAATGCTCTTAAGCTCAGCTGCTAAATTAACATCCCATTTCCCCAGAACTGAACTTCAAGAAAATGTAAGATGTGAGGATCTGCTCTCACTTATACATACATTTTTTTAGAAGTTCTGAAGTTTTTGATTGCACCTTTAGGATTTCCACCCTTTCATCTATGCAGAAGTGTGTGATAGAGTGAGAGGGAAGGAATGCGTGTGTGATCGCGCAAAGCTACAGATGAGACTCCATCACTGTCTGGATGTCACCTCTGTGTGAACGCTCTGTGCTCTGTATGTTTGTCGCCGTCGCTGTGCTCTCATGTAGTAGAAAGAATGTGTGTGCGTGTGTGTGTCTTTGTCTCAGAAATGGAGCTCGAGAGCGAGAGAAAAAAAAAGAGAGCTAGAAAGTGAAAAAGCAGATGCGCTTGTTAGAAACACACTGTCTGGCCGCCTGTTTGCAGCTGCTAATGTTTGTGTGTGACAGACAGTATATGTGTGTGTGTGTGTGTGTGTGTGTGTGTGTGTGTGTGTGTGTGTGCAAGCAAGCATGCAGTATAAATTGTTGAATGTATTTTATTTAAATTCCTTTTAAGGTGAGAAAACGTAACAGCAGTTGTTCGGCGTTGTTTTTTACGTATGAAAGTACACACACACACACACACACACACACACACACACACACACACACACACACACACAATCACAATCCTCTTGGTCAGACAGAAACACACATGGCCAAAGTGTCAGATAACAAAGAGGGCCCTGGTGGTGTGTCCCTTCTGTCCCTCAGGCATGCTGGGAGAACAATTGCTGCGTAGTGTGTGCATGCTCCTTCACTGTATCTGCCTTTGTTTTTCATACAGCAAAAGACGACACAGTTTAACTGCCAGAAGGATAAAGTCTGATCCGGGGTCAGCCACCCAGTAGCTGCTGTTACTCAGATAAACTTACTGGCTGTATGCGTCCAGGAATGTGTGTTTCCCCAAAACATCTCACTACTGTGTTTGTCTTAGCTCCACGGTGAGCCAGCGGGGCAAAAGAGGATCAGAGTCCTAAGAAGATTTTGAGAAACATCAGACCGAATCGGGCTGTTGTGGAGCAGACGCTGTAATAATACTATTTTACAATTTCTTATGTGTTACTCATGCTTGGAGTAACAGATGGCTTAGTTACCAGATAGGACAATACAGCAAGTTGTTAGACAGCCTGCTCTGCTGTCAGTGAATTGATTAAACAAGAATTTTGATAGTGGATTAAATGTTCAAGTTACCACATTCTGTGGTTCCTGTTTCTTAAATGTACTTTGCACTTTAATAATGTTATTTTAACTAAAATGACTGATCTAGGAAATAAATATTGAAAATTGCCAGAAAAATGTACTGGTTCCAGTCTTTCAGATGTCCGCAGTTGTTTGTTTTCTTAGCTTTCTATGATTTCTTCTTGGCCTTAAAGACATTTTTTATTTATTTATTTTTTTACTATTTTCTGACATTTTAAAAAATTAAACAGTACTAAATATAATAATTTGTTGCAGCTAGGGCTGAACAATTTTCAAAACTGCAAACAAAATTCAAATTGCAGTAGCTACAGATAAAATTATCATTCCAACTAAACGTGCAGGCCAGGGCTAATCGATTCATCGTTGTAGTCGAGATTATTCAAAATCAGAACAGAAGCAGGAGTATCCAGATAAAGCAAAACACTATATGGGGATATTTTTCTCATCCGTAGCGCATCACGTGTAAATATGTCTTGATTTGTCCTCCACCTCTGCATCATCCAGGCCTGACTCAGGCCCATAGACCAAACTGTAAAAAGAGTACGCTGGAGGAAGAGCAGTTACGAGCTGTGAAGCACTTAACCTGTTTGTTTTGCTACAGTGCTCATGTGTAACAGGAGGGGTGGAGAGGGGAGGTGGGTGGTGTTGGTATTTCAGACAGAGGCAAACAACAGAGATCAGATTGATTGAGTTACACACGCTACACTTGCATCCTCGGCTCTTGGCGGCCTGCGTCTAATGGTCTTAGCAGTAGGCTACAAAGTGCTGTTTTGTTCACGCTATTGTGTGGATGTGAATGGAGCAAAGCGACAGACGGGTCTGCTCTGAGACAGAGGGAGACGGATCACACACTGCACCCAGACCAGCAGATGCTTGGGGATTTTCTTTTTGTGTTAATAAAAGTAATTATTAAAATAAGATTTAATAGCGTAATTGTTTGTTATGACTTCCTGTGGTGCTTTTGGCCTGCAAATGAGCAATAGCCTGGCTGTGGCTTGGTTGTGTAATGCTGCCCGGCAGGCTGTGGTGTTTGTCATGGCTTGTTTTGTTTTGGTCATAATTCTCAGGTGGCCTCCGTGTGCTGAATCAACACCTGAGAAATGACTGGCAGCAAAACATCACGCCCCGAGGGGGAATCCTGCGTCAGCATTGTGTTTTTTAACAGACTTTATATCTTTCTTTTGTCAGCTGTTCACACATATCATCGCCTGACTGTTACCAGTAAACCCTGCCCACGTTAGTTACTGTTGTTACACCTGTGTGTCATTTCCCGCACATATTACAGCTCATAATAATAACGAGGGGAAGAGTTACCATTCACACTAACTCAGGCCTCTCTTTTCCAGCCAGTGACTGTCGCTGTCTGAAATGACAGCTGGTGCAGGTGGATTCTGACGCTAACGTTAGCTCCCAGTGGCTGACTTTTAATGTTTCCAGCTGACTCATTTTAAAACCAGAGCCCTGAAAAAGAGTCTTTATATTCACTTGACAGATACATAGGCCTGCATGATCTAATACTGAGGGACTGAGGTTAAAGCTAAATGTTCCAGGCAAAAAGAAGATCTGGGAATAAAGACATAGCATTGATCTTATATTGCAGCGTATAGCTAGCTGGCCCTATTGGAAAAATGTGTGCTACAGGGCTTAGGAAGTAAAGCTGGGTTACTGCTGTTAGTAGTAATCTGAACATGCTAAATGATTGAGGCTAGCGTCACAGAAGATAAACTCACTTTTGCTCTTGTATGTTTGGTTTTTCTATATTGGTCTCAAAACAAAATAAGAAATGCAAACAAGCTTGACAGGCCTCACCAGTTAAGATATGATTGGACAGCTGCTGTTTGGGGTAAGGGTCAGTCATGGATAACATTTTGCAGGGGTTGTAACGTTTAAGAAATCTTTTTAGCTCCCATTTTATAACTGCTTCTTTCACAATGTAAGTATTTTTGGGCCGCTGTGCATCACGAGTCGTCATTACACGTTTTGGCCAAACTTGCTTCAAAGCTCGGCACACTACTCCATTTCTCTGATGACTGACTTCTCTTTGTGGCATTTCAGATCACCAACTACGACATGTTGGGTATAATCAGTCAGCCATCTTTGTTCAAATTTATCTTGTTGACTTTTTGTGACGCACAAGCACAAAAATGCTTGATAAAATGAATCTGACGCCAGGCTGAAAGAGCACACGGCGCTGTTCGACTGTCTGACTGCATATGGGAGCACACAGAACTTTATTAATGTAGTGTTCAGTTAAAAAGGTGCATCTCAATCTCATATTTTCTAACTTGCTCCTTGCACACTAAGGATTTTTCTTTTTATCTTGACTGATTCATAAAAAAAATGCATCTGCAAACAGAGCTTAAGAAAGGATATACTTGTGGTTATGTGGTTTTAAACACACACAGAAGAGAAAAAAAAAAAGATTTTTTTCACCTTTTTGCCCCTCACCACACCAGTCTAAGGGGATAAAGAAAAAACACAACAAAAGATGGGAATGGTTTCATATATATTTAGCCAAAGCTTGCTACCCTGAAAAAGAAAAACAACCCTCTTCCCTCAGTTTTCCCTCTCGTTTTCTCCACGCCACAAAATTACAATGTGCAAATTCATAAACGTATACGCTGTTTTTGCACGCTGGAAATAAACACGACGGTCGGGAGAGAATGTTGCTGCAGCGCTGTAGCGGCGTTGAAGCAGCGTTTTTTTGTGTCGAGGAGTGGGTTCGGTCCCAAGCTATTGTCTGTCTGTCTGTCTGGCTTTACTCAACCACACACTCCCAACCATGCCACTGATTACTAGTTTAGAGTTGCACTAACTGCTGTCTGGTCCTTTGGCTAACCTCTGAAGAACCTGGTGTGTGTGTGTGTGATCCTATGTGTGTGTTTGTGGTGTTCCCTGTTCATGCATGTCTATGTTTGTACACTACACAGTGAAAGTATGTGTCTTTATTTGTGTCTTTGTGTGTTTATCTGCGTCTGTATACTTGTTGACAGTGATCTTGCATGGCCTTGTGTGCTCGGGAATATTTCTTGAGGCATTTTGGGGAGGTTTTACCGTCAACCTGTGATGTCACTTCCCCTAAGCTCAAGTCAGGGGAAGCGGGGGGTGGGACAGAGGGGCTGCGGTTCAGGTCGGGTGACAGCTCGGGTCACAGTGGCCATATATCCCAAAGCAAAGCTGATTTACTCACCCATTGTAGCCCAATTATTCACTCGCTCGGTGCGTGTGCATGTTGGCAATAAAAAAAAGATGATGCCAAACTATAGAGCTGCCTCAGATGGATTCAGGGGTAAGGAATGTGTTACGGCTCCCAGAGAGGCATGGCTGTTACAAAAGACGAGCGTGAAGCGAGGGTGATTCAATTCGTACTAAACAACACAGCTATAAGTCAGCAGTTTGTAGCTTCCCTGCCTCTCTCATTCAAGACTCCCTTCCCACTTGTGTCTTTCTCTCCTGCTCACTCAGCCTTGTCTCACACACACACACACACACACACACACACACACATACACACACACTTTCCTTCCTTGTGGTGCATACTTGTGTCAGGTGTGCTCTGTTTTTCCAGTCAGGGTAAAGAGGAATCTGGGCCGGGGTCCAAGCTGACTATCAACAGCACATTGCCAGAGCCCGGGACAAGAAGCAACACATCCACTCCATCTTTTTACTCCTCCTCCTCCCTCTCCCTCTCTGCTCTTCCTCCTCCTCCTACCTCTCCTCTCCTGATCGCATGCCGTATTTTGGTCTTTTAATTCCTCTGTTTGTGTGTTTTTTACATCCAATCTTTAAATTTTAATTAATTTATCTGTCATCATCATGCACAAAGTGTTTGAAATGCCAGTTTTGTCAGTGCTTTGTATGGAGGAGAAGTTGTTACTTTCCCTGTTTAGAAGGTGTGGAGCGTTTTTTTTTTTTTTTGTATTGTTTGTGGTCTGGTTCCAGTCTAACAAGGCTGCAAAGTGGCCACCACCCTTGAAATGACACCGCTTTTAGCTATTTGAATTAATTCCTATTGACAACACCGGCATTATCCTATAAAAGAAATCACTTGGTGACTACATCGCCCAAGTTAAAGCTGTGTTTTCTGTAGCTTTGCCTCCCACTGTTGCATACAGCAGGAATATACAGTATGTATATATATCTAAGTAAATACACTTGTCTTTGTGTGTGCTGTGCGCTACTTCAAAGCTCTTTTCTCGTCACAGACATGAAAGCTAAGAATGATGATTAACTCAAAGATTTGTTCCCCAAAGACCCGTCTCAACCTTGAAACCACAAGTGTGTGTGTGTGTGTGTGTGTGTGTGTGTGTGTGTGTGTGTGTGTTTGCTTGTCTTCCTCACAATAATGCAGTTTTATGAGTTTCTTATTGACACCATGGATTCATGTTTTCTGTTTTGTGGCCATAGCTGATTAAAAAAAGTTAGTCTGTGGAAGCACATGTGCCACCACCGCATGTGTGTGATCTTAACACGCTACTACACTGTACGCTACAATGTCTGGCACTGTACAGCAGCCGGGCAGAGAGAGAGAGAGAGAACGAGGGAGAGGGGAGATAAAAAGGAAAGGAAAGGCCTCCCACACAGCCAGATATGAGACTTAGAAGCTCCATTAGTTCCTCAAAGCCAGCTGCCGGCTTCAGATGGATGTCTGCGCTCGGCTGTTTGATGTCCATTCAGCCGTAGCCTTACATCTCTGCCTCTGTCTCCCAGCTTTGCCCGACGCTGGGCCTCATGGGACTGGAGAAAGCGCAGCTGCCATAACTATAGGATAAAGCCGCCTGCTACCGTGCGATTCCTGCCTCTGCTAACATCGTAGCACTGCTGCTGCTGCTGCTGTTATCGCTGGTGATTCTGCTTGGCTCATCTGTTTTTTGTTTCTGGGAGGCTGATAATATGGGGAAATATGGCGTGGGAGTGTTTGATAGGATGAATGTTTACTGTTTGGAGTACCATGTAGTTTTTGCATTCCTGTGGCCTCAAAAAAAATCCACAAATCCTCTCTGTAAATATTTCTCAAGAGTTTCTTGTTATTGACAAATCCTCTTCTTTTTCATGTCTCCCTACAGCACCCCCGTTCACCCTTCTCCTCCTCATCGTCCTCCTCCTCCTCTCCAGACATCTTTGGGAATGGGCCAGCGCCTTGCCAGGGTGCATCTTTCCACCCGGTGGTGTGGCTGGCGTCGTGCGAGAGTGAGGAGGGCAGCGGCCAGGTCATAGAGCCCGCCCACCTCTCCTCTCTCCGCTTGCTTGCTCCCAACTGACTTTTGACCTTTCGACTCACTCGTGACCTCCAGCCAGCCATGCCCTTCCGGCTGAAGCTGCGGCGTACGCGGCGCTACAACGTCCTGAGCAAGAACTACTTTGTTACACGGATTCGTCTGCTGGACAGCAATGCGATTGAATGCACTCTGTCGGTGGAGAGTACAGGACAGGAATGTCTGGAGGCGGTGGCCCAAAGGCTGGAGCTACGAGAGGTGAATAGAAGTCTTTATTTTGTGACTCGAGTACATGCTCGTGCTCGACTCATGTCAGCTGAGATTTGGCTTTTTGGAGCTTTGACCTGAATCTCACCAAAAACAATCATGTGGATTTTTTCTCTCATGTTTTGTAGCTTTATTTAAATGTTCTTTTCTTGATTTAAACATATAGCAAGAAAACTTTAAACTTTTAATGTCGCAGATGCATACATCAAAGTTTTAATGACAAGTTTTAATGCTTTTTCGGAGGTTACCAGGAATCAGACTCTGAGCGAAACAGTGAACTTGTGTCATTCTGAGGACATACAATCATAGTCATGTAATCGTATAGGTATTGGATATCGAGATAAAATTAGCTCTCATCAGTTTTCACACCTAAATATTAGCATTAGTATAGGCTGGCAATATGGAAATCACTTTATATGTACGTTTATATCACAATATTTTGACACATTGTTCTGGAGAATCAGTTGATATTGATCACAAACAGATCGCATAGTTAACACCAATATAGCCAGATAGTTATCCTTTTGGTGTGCAACACTAATGCTCTCTGATAATTGATAGTTCATCTTCGTTCTTTCATCTACTCGAGCAAATATTGTCACACATATCAAGCGTACACAGAAAGAACAACTAAAACATAGACTCTCACACTCTCGCACGTTTTTATGAATGCATCATCAGATTGTGTGTGTGTGTGCGCGTGTGTGTGCATGTGCGAGTGTGTGATCGCCACGTGTCTCTCCCCACACCCTGTGCGTGTCTCCCTGCCCTCTGTTGTCTCTCTCCTGCAGGGTCCTTGTCTGTCTCTAACGAAGCGTGGCTACCCCTGTCCTCTTTTCACGGCAGAAGAAAGAGATACAGCCCCCCGTCCCACTTCACCCCTCCTGTCCACACTTTCTCTCTGCGTTGTCCCTCCTCTTCTTCTTCTTCTTCTTCTTCTTCTTCTTCTTCTTCTTCTTCTTCTTCTTCTTCTTCTTCTTCTTCTGCTCCCCAATTTTTGTTACATTTCCCATCATCCAGACTCACTCACTAGGGAGCTGAATCCACCCTCTTCCCTTGTGACCAGCATTGTTCGTAATGTGGAGTTGTTTTGTGTGTGACAGGGCAGTCTGTTCGCAGATCAGAGAAAGAATGTGTCTGTTTGGCTGACAACTGATTGAGTTTGATGAATACGTGTGTTGGACTGTTGTGTGTGCGCCCGCTGGAGCTGCTGACAAAGTGAGAGAGAGAGGGGTGGTGTACTTGTGCGTACTCACATAGTGTTGTGGTATTTGCCAGGTGTCAGCGATGTTATAAATAAGGTGGTGTGACGCCTGAGCTTCAGCCACAGTCTGCCCCCGTGCATGCACGCTATCTCAGGACTCTGTGTGTATGTGCGTGTCCGTCCCGATGTGTTGTTTTCATCTTTATTGCTGTACCCGAGGCCTTGAGAGTGCGCTTGCATGTGAGGAAGGAGAGTTTGCAGCTGCAGCTTTACGACGTCATTACAGTAGAGTCGAACCACGCAGAGGAAACAGGTGTGCTTACCTGTTGTGATATGAATGACACACGCACGAAACCAAAGAAACATCAGTGTGTTTCTCTGAATTGCATTACTCAAACGGCGGTCAAGACTGTAAGAAACCTGGTGAGATCTTTATTTAGACTGATGCAAGTCAGGAGCCCGCTTCGTTAAAGCCATTTGTCAGCGCTGCGTACACACAGATTGCAAATGGTAGCTGCATCATGTTTCACAAATGACACTCTCTTCCATGTTGCCTTACGGGCCAGTGTTTGTTTTGATTAGCCAAACGTGACAGGAAATTATCTGCAAATCGCAGCATGTTGAAACCTGCCCCAGATCTTCTATAGGATTTATTACATGTGTCAGTTATATAAGAAACATCAGATGTCAAGAAGCCATCCCAAAGAAATATTCAAAGTTGAGATAATGGCTGAGTTTTGCAGTCTAAACTGGTCTGCATGCACGACCGGGCTCATCTGCTTAACCACTCACTCTTGTCTGGAGCACATGTTTTAGATGAAAGTTCGCCAGCTTTAATGAGTTGATCACATCACTTGAAAAAAGACCCCTTTGTCATTATTTCTGAATGCTGCTTTTTCTGTTTGCACAGCTGGATTGTGTTTCATTTTCAAATAGCATATGAATCTCCAGATAAAATAATGGGCAAGAGACTTAGTTTTCATTTTGATTTAGTCAGATAGGATCATTGCCTATTTCTTTTCTCCCAGGACAATCTTAACTGGCAGTGAGTCTGGTTTATTATGTATGTTTAATAGAGTTACGCTGCTGACGTCAAAGGTTTGATCAGATTTGAAGGAGAAATATGTGCTTGTTGTATTTCATCTGCGTATTAATCTTCTCTCTGCTCTCCTCAGTTGTCCCCAAAGCATTTCTCAACTAATTTACAATCTCCCTCCTAAACCAATCCCAACAAACCCCTATTTCCCTTTCTAATATTTTGTCTCTTCCATTTAGCACCATTTCCTCCATCACCCTCCAGGCTGTCAGAGTCATGTCCTCCCCCTCTTTCTCTCTCTCTCCTCACCCAGCTTACACAACTCATCTTTTACTTCCTCCACTCTTTTCTTTCCTTTATTTTGTCCTGCTTCCTTTCCCTTCGTCTCCATCCCTTGACCTCATGCTCCACACTAACCCTTTCACTGTCTCTCTCCCCGGTTCCAGACCCATTACTTTGGGCTGTGGTTCCAAGGGAAGACCCAGGCCCCGGCCCATCGCTGGGTGGAGCTGGAGAAACCCCTCAAGAAGCAGCTGGACAAGTTTGGCAATGAGCCACTTCTCTTCTTCGGAGTCATGTTCTACGTGCCCAGTGTTTCCCGACTGGAGCAAGAAGCCACCAGGTAAAGAATCACCAAACACCACTTACACGTCAGACTCCCACGTGTGAAGCCACAATGCACCATCTTCTTCTATGTGACTGACTGTATATCAGAAATAGTCACCGTCATGTGTGCTCCTTGATAAACTTGTAACATTAGTCTGTCTACAAAGAAGCCAGATACGGTGAGTGTCCAAATGTAACATCTTTCCTATTATTTACTTTAATAGATAATCTGACAGTTTGAAGCATGTTGAATAGTTTAAATGCACCTTTCACATGTTTCCATGTAGCCAAAGCCAATATGTCCCAACTGTAAATAACACTGTGCACCTTCTGAATTCAAGTTTTTTCTTTCACCAAACTAACATTAGCTTAATTGCCTTGTTAACTCATTGTAAAACACACTTCATTCAAACTCAACTGAAACAAACTTAAACTCACAAAAAAAACATCTTGGTTAGTCTTTCCAGTGTCTCAACAATCATCTACTCTGGTTTGGTTGAAATAAATTCTTAATTTATAGACACACTGTTTTTCTCTGCTGCCTCTCTGCTGTTGCTGGCCTCTTTGTGCTCGATAGCTCAGCGAAGAACAGTCAAGTGCTGCCGGTCTCACTTGTTCTTTAAATAAGCAAAATAAAATGGCAAAAATTTCCTCCAGAAAACTACCAGCGATGAACTTGAAAGACGATATATTCGTCCAGTCACTCAATCCTGTATATTTGCATCATAAACAGTCGCCATTTTCCCCTAATAGCACAGTGTGCGTGTGTGTGTGTGTGTACATATACGTGTGTGAGAGAGAGCGTGTGAATGAGCACCTTCAGCTAGCTGTGAAAAGGGCATTCAGGGGTCACTGTGTAGTGGACAGTCTGACATCTCAGATTCCTTCTCACACACACACACACACACACGCTCGGCAGGTCTGCCTCGCACTGAGCTGGTGAATTTGCGGCTTCTGCTTCGCTGGATGTGGAAAAGGTCGATTTCAGGTCACAGCTTGACGCTGTGATGCTCCAGTTAGTTTTAAGGTGTGTGTGCGTGTGCGTAGGTGTGCGTGTGTGTAGGTGTGCGTGTTTGTGTGTGTGAACCATTTATGATGTTGAATTTCCTGGGAATTTTTGGTGAGGCAGGATTAGACATCTAAAATAATGAAATCATCATGTATCACTGATCGGCCTGATACACTTGCTGTGTGTGTGTGTGTGTGTGGTGCAGGAGCTGCTCTGGTGTAGGGATGGTACTCCAGGAAACCCCTGTAGGCTTTTATGGTGTGTGTGTGTGTGTGTGTGTGTGTATGGGGTTATGGGGTTGAAGGGGTTATGATGGGGCCCGAGGGGCAATTTAGGGAACAATGGCCGCCTCTTTTTCTCAAGCCTCCTCTCTTTCTCTGACAATTCCTGTACATAGTGTCACCCCTACTCCTTTTTTATCAAGAGCATATCTCCACATCACTCTAGTCCTACATTTTTAATCTCTTTCTCTCGGTCCCTTCGTCCTCCTTTTTTTTTCTTTCTCCCCCCTCTTTATCCTTTTCTGTTCAGCCAGGAATGTTGGCAAAGCCATCCAGCGTAGGAGGCGGACCACACATTCCTCCCAGCAGAAGTGCTGGGGGTAAAAGGGGGGGTGGGGGATGTCTGGTTTACAAAACACACACACACACACACACACACATATGCTCACACACACACACACTCTCACCTCGCACACCTCGCACACTCCCCCAAGAATCCTCTCAGAAGCCAGCTGCAGCCCTGTCAGAAGAGTTAGTCACAATACAGCACATTGTAAGAACATACACGCTCCTCCAGGCGAGCTTTTCTAAAAGCCCCGTCCCATTTTTTCTTCATGTCGAGTTGAAAACAATCTTCACAACTTTTTTTTTTCCAACTTCAAAACACATTTTTTTTTTTATTACCAAGACTTAATCAAGGGTTTACCAAATGTTTAAACACATGTTTTGTTCTTATAACTGTCTGTACTTTCCTTTGAGGTCTCCATCAATCAGTGTGAGCATGGAACAGTTACAGCCCTCTTTTTAAAAATGTCGATAATTTATTGACTTACACTTGATTTGGGTCGATCCAGTGAGAAGAAAAAAGTCTTTGTTGTGTGTTTTTTTTTTTCTCCACACCTGGTCTGATGATGGAGGGGGAAGGGCAGGATTTAAAAGAATGACAGAGGCAAAGAGGAAGACAAGTGGGGACAGAGAAAGTAAAAGCTTGGCAGCGAGCCTTCGGCTTTGGGTTTGTACCTTGTTATTTATGTGGTTTTAGCTCGCAAGCCTGCGTGTGCTTTTGCTGGAACATATACATATTTATGTGTCCACATAGACACACATAGTTTGTGCTTGTGTGTAAAAACAGAGTAGGAGTGAGTGGATTTGGTTTTTGGGACATTGGTGCTTTGATTTACTGTTGTACTTTTTTTGGAGGAAAGCTGCTTTTAAATTAACTTTGTGACCTTAAAATATATACAGTTAAATTTGAGATGTAGGTCATTTTTCTAAAATTCTCTGTTCATTTAAGCAGCAGCATTTAGCCTGCGAGAGAAGAAGAACAGATTACAATGTTTTTAAGAGACACAGAGTGTTGACTCTGTCTCGTCTGAGTAAATAAGATTTACTGACAAAGTAATGTGAGTTTTATAATGTGGTCAGGTCTTTGAAGTTCAGCGTTTGACTGATGTGTAACCTGATGCTTGATCTCCCTCTCTTCCCGTCCATCCATTCATCTGTTTCTCCTTCCCTCTCTCTTCCTCCCTCCACGCAGCTGTGAAAATTACCCAGAGCAGGAGGCTAAAGTATGCATGCACATGTGCGTGTGTGTGTGTGTGTGTGTGTGTGTGTGTGCATATTCACACTAATAATTAAATTATGAAGCAATTAAAGCAGTAATGCAATTAAAGCAGTAATGCAATTAAAGCAGTAATGCAATTACGCGTGTTGTTATTTACGCTCATCGTTTATTGCTGTAAGATGCCATTTACAGTCAGATTATGTAATTGTAAACACTTTTTTTAAACCATGTTTTGTAACACTTTGCATGCCAAAGTCAAGACTCTTTCCATGTTTCGTCATCTCCAAACACCCAACACAAACAAACTCTCCGCGTTTGAAGTAGCGATCCTCGCCAATTTTGGCAAAAAAAACATCTTTTACATGCTAATGTTGAAGCTAATAAAAACAAAACAACAATGCCACAGAGCAGCATTCACACCAAGATGGCCACAAGGAGAAACCACAGTAGCAAAAAGATTTGGTTTGAAGTCGAACACTGGAGGATTATTAGTCAGAATGCTCCTTTTAGGCTGCCCATGTAAACAGATAAATCAAAGTAATGCCTTACTCACATTACTGGTCACAACCAAGTGTTTTAGAGTGTTTTGTTGTCGGCGAATACCTTGTTTTATTTGTGAAGAGACAGTGTGTGTGTGTGTGTGTGTATGTGTTCAACCCCTGAACAGCTTCTTGCACTAATCCCAAACTACCTACTATATATTACTCACTTGTAACTAGATATCTCGTGCCACCTCTTTCTGTTTTTTTTTTCCTTCTTCCTGGAAAACACACATCTTGCAGAAGGTGTGTGTGGTTAAAGCCGTCTGTCTCCTCGCTGATATCAAGTGTGGAGCAGAGAGAGAAAGTGTGGAACCTAAACAGAGAGCTGTTGACCGGAGCGAGGCCAGCTGGCCCCCAACAGCCCCCAAGGCTAACAGCACCAACAGCCTTGAAATCCTAGCTTTGTTCAGCTAGTTATCGCTAACACACACACATACACGCACACACACACACACACACACACACACACACACACACACACACACACAGCTGTACTCTGTTGTGCCCCCTTGCTGATTCAACACATTTCAAAGTGAAGTGACCTCCCACACAAGCTGTCTGGACCCATCCAGGGTTGAGGGGGTGGTCAGGGTCATACCACTGCAGAGGTGGAGGGGGTAGAGGAGGCATATGTACGCACACACACACACACACATACACACACATTCATGCATGCATGCACATATGCTCGCGGGCTTGTTGTCCAGGCTGCTTGGACATCTGGCAGCATGTCTTGAGCGAGGCTTGAACATGCGTGGGCATATAAAGGGCTCTTTGTGCCTGTGTGGCTGCCTGGAGTGCCAGCAGAGCACTCTGCCATGGTGGAAGTCACAAGTAACTCTTAGTGAGGAAAGCTCTACCTCACGTCTAAGTATGTATGTTCACCTGTTATTACAGTGCAGTGATGTCATTCTGACATACGTGCCAGGTGTGTGCCGCCATAATGACAAACGAGTAACAACACGAATGCACTGTAAATTTGTAAACATGTATTATGAGGGTTTTTGCTTCATAATATTTTATTTACTTTAACTTGGGATGGATTCACCCAGATTACAATAACACATGTTGAAGGTTTCCCATCCCAATACAATTAAGGCAAATGGAATTTCATTTGTGGTGCTCGCAGCACTGAAAAATGGCTTATGGAAATCTGTCTTTCCAGAAACAGCATTGCTCTGGATACTCTACAGACCTCAATGTGACAGTTTTCAGTGTAACTGCTTCCTGTGGATGAAATAGTCCCATAAAAACTGTTGACATTGTGTTCTGTAGATCATACAGAGTAAAGGGGACACTGTTTCTGAAGGGATATGTAATTGTGTATTTAATAACTAAAATTTAAACAAGACAGTACACCCCGCTAGAGAATAGGAGCTGTAACTTTACAAGCAGAACTTGTGATCATCGTCTGCAAAGTATGAACATATTTGAGGACAGGATTATCCTGTTAAAACTGAGTGGTTTCTCTTCAAATGTTGGATCTGTTCGTCGTCGTATCGTTGTGTGTGCGGCATGTTTGATTTATATGTGAGGATGATTTCAAACACAAACATTTTCCAGAAGTCTGACAGTGTTGTTTTACGCCTCACTCTCTACTCAAAGATCACATGGCTTTATGTCGAACTTAAACAGAACCTATTATTAGGACCGGACTATAAACCAAATTTTACCAACACTATGAATCTCCTAATGATCTGAAGAACTTCCTCATTTTGCAGTCTGTGAACTGACAGGAGCTACAGCAAATAATGGCATGTAACCAGAAGCTCAACCAATAATATATGCCTTGTATATATAATTGTCATTTCATTCATAGTTTTATTAAATAGTAAATTTGATCATTTATCTTGCCAATAAACCAGATAAATGGCAACAGAATCAAGTGTTGTTAAATGCTTTAGTTAAGATACATGTTCAACATTTTGAGACTTATACAAATATCTTAGAGAGGCAACTATTTCAAGTATTTTAACTGCATTAACACACCTTATTTATGACAAAGGGAGTGCTCTTCAACACTTCATGTAATCTTCGAGACTCCTCAGTCACCTTTGAGTTTGTTAGGAACTGTGATATCTTCATATAGATTTTAGGTCATATTGACCAGTCCTAGTCCGATACAAAGAAATGTGTGCAAAGTGTTCATTGGGTTTCAGACTTTTGTTTAATTTTGGCAGGTTTTTCTTGTGAAGTATTGGATAATTTTTTACCTCTTTGGCCTGAAAGGTGTTCAAATAAAACAAACTGAGATATAATAATCACCTTTTGGTTGAACTGGTCACAACCTGCAGACATATGCAGCTTGTTGTACAGCGTTCACAAGCAGACGCAGGTTTGTTTTAAGGATCTAAAAGGTTTTGAACCACTGTTCTGTGATGAGATGTTGTGTGGCTCGCTCTGAGACTTCCCTTTCACTGCCTCTCACTGTCACGCTTTCACTTGTTCATAGTTATTTCAACAGTTTACTGTCCGCCTCTCCACCGCTGGCCTCGCATATGTATAAACACCATCATGTTACCATTGAACCTCAGAATGAGAACCAACCACTGTCAACCTCAACATTTCCCAGAGACCCCATACGGAGAGCGCTGGGAAAACATGGAGAGTCTGTAAAAACAAAGTCCACAATCATTTGAAGGGTTTTGTGTCCCGCGAGGCTCCTCCCCTCCAGACCGCATCAAGCTCCTCCCCCTCCTCCACCTCCTCCTCCGATGCAGCCACGGCGGTTGGGGTTGGCTAATTAGAGGGTTGCCACGGGAACGGAATGGCAGCTTAGCCAACGGGTGTAATGACAGGGTGAGGGAGGAGGGCGGGGTCAGATTATAGGCCCGGGAGTATGCTGAGTGGAGCTCAAAAAAGAAAAGGACGACAAGAAGAAGAAGAAGAAGTGGGGAGAATGTGAAGAATATGAAAGATGTGTGGAGGTAAAGGAGCTGAAACTGTGAGGGTGAATTCAGAGTACAGATCAAGGCGGGAACGAAAGCAATTAAAGAATCAACTGAGTGACTAAGCATGTATCGCTCAGCGGTTTCCACATAGACGTTTGTCTACTCTGGCATAGCCTGTCAGATGTACGCTTCCACTGAGGGCCCTTTCCTGTGTGTGTGTGTGTGTGTGTGTGTGTGTGTGTGTGTGTGTGTGTGTGTGTGTGTGTGTGTGCACATCAGAAAAAGGTGTCTCACAGCAGCCCACATTGGAAAGACTCCTCTCTGCTCTCGCAGGTCACCATGGCAACAAACAGGAAACGGCATTGCGAGTTTTTATGCAGCCGAGCCCGGTCACCCTGACAGTTCTCTCTCTCTTTTTCCTCCTGTGTGGCCACTCCATTCTTCAAAAGACAAACATCCAGTTGGACCACAGCTAAAAGTGGACAAAAGGAGCTCAGGAAACTTAAGGAGCTCAGTGTATTTCGGCTTCTCTTGTTTTGTTTTTTTTGGGGGGGGGGACTTTTACCACATTATGTGAAGCAGTGTCATCATATCAGCTTACATTTGGCAAAACCACAACTGCCTTAAACCACAGTGCAGTCACAAGTTTGCCTCACATTCACACAGCGATCATAATTCTCCTCTTTTTGTCCAGCTTGTGTTACTTCAGATTAAACTTATTAGCGTCAGCTCCATGTTAAGCTGAAGATTTACAGACCTGTAACCCATAATGTTTGGCCCCTACTGGTATACATTTGGCATTCCTCTAAAGTCAGAAATGAGTCACTTGGTATTTGAAATAGAGGTGATTCACTCATTCCTCACTTGGATTCTGTAACAGCCTTCTCTGGCATTGTTTTAACCAGCTAATGCTGTTGCCAATACTGTCTTGACGCATACTTTCTGTTGCACAAACCAGAAGCAGAAGAATACGTCTCTCTGTGGTGTCTCAGTGGATGTTTGCAATCCTTTCGGTTGCTAAAGTGCAACACCGTGAGCACGGCTCTTCTTACTTTCTTTGGAGAAACGTGTCGAACTGAAACCCTTCATGTTTTCCAACTCGAAGAGACAGTGTGGCTAGTTGGAAAAAATAACATTAACCACCAACAAAATTCTGGTGAAATTTCTGAAAACTAATATGCTACCACCCACTTAGTCAGATTCTTTTTTGCACTGTTTAACTGGTAGAAAGGCCGTGCTGTGCAATTTTGACCTGACCTACAATTAATCCAGAGGGGGACATGGATGTCTGCACCAAACAGCACAGCAATGCCTCCAAATAGTTGAGGCTATTCACTAAGGAACAAAAATGTCAACTTCAAGGTGGTGCTAGAGGAAAAAATAACCTCCATACTCTGGACACCACAAATGTCTACACAAAATTACATCCAAAATTGTTGAGATATTTCAGTCTGGGCCAACCAACTTATGGACAAATATTTCCAGCCCTAGAGCCTGCTAGTTGTTAGTGTGGCTAAATATATTAATTTCTTAGTTTCCAACACCAGTGCCACTCTTAATATCAAAGAATAACGGTTTCTTTCTCCATCCCTTCCTTATTTTGTCCTTTCCAGGTATCAGTATTACCTGCAGGTGAAGAAGGAGGTGTTGGACGGACGTCTCCACTGCACAGTAGAGCAGGGCATCAGACTAGCTGGCCTAGCAGTACAAGGTAAGACACACACACACACATGCATGCACAAACATCCCATGTGAATAATTGACCAGAGGGATACAGGCAAGCACAAGAGAGAAAGAGTGAGCACAAACTCACACTTTCTCAGGTCATCTTGACTTCACTACCTAATATGGCTGCATACCACTGGGAGAGCCCAGTCCACTTGAGTTCCTATGGTATCAGTCTTAACACACACACACACACACACACACACACACACACACACACACACACACACACACACACACACACACACACACACACACACACACACCTCTCCTTGGTCTTGTTACTGGGTGCTGTCTCTGTCTCAGGGGGGAATGTAAACAGACAGTTAGCTTATCGCTAGTTCCAAGGTTAGCCTTAGTAGCATCAGGAAGACCCTTATCTGTCGGGAGACGAGGATCCTGCGCTACACTTCCTTTCCAGACAGCAGAACAGCACTAAGTATGCTCTCAGAGGCCCTATCAGGAGGCCTGAACATGGAGATGGTGTGCAGGTGTGCTGTAGACATTTATTTCTGTAACATTTAACAATAAGGTGCGGAAATTCCTGTGTAGATACAAGGAACGAGGAATCAGGGAGTAACTAATTAGTTAGCTACTTGTTAGCTAAAAGAAGCTATGAAATATCTTCTGCTTACTTTAAAGATTATTAGCAGAAATATACTGCATGTTGTCTTTAGCTACATAAAAAAAAGTTCACTCAACAGTTTAACAACAGATTTGATATCAAAATATGTTTGTGGAACATGTTTTTATTTTTCTGCTGGAATACAGGCACATTTTATAATTTTAAGGTAAAACGTGTTAAATGGAAAGACTGTACTTATCCAGACAGGTTATCTTATTGTGTTAGCATCTTTGGCAAACAGATTCCTCTAGCAATTAATCTGCCTTTGCCTTATTGTAACTAAACCTTTTCAGATAAACTAACAAATGCATTGTCAGTTCGTCCCATCTGGACTGTGAATGTCAGTTTCGACACCTAAAAACACTACGTCATATGTAATGTCATTGTAAATGTGTTAATTCATAAGCATGAAAAAGGCCTCGCATTGTTGTTTAAGGTTATACATTTCTGTGTTTTCTAGCTGACTTTGGAGACTTCACTCAGTTCATGTCTCAGGACTTCCTCAGGGAGTATGTGCTCTTCCCGGTGGTAAGTCCTCAAACCTTCACTGTTCAAATATGTGTGTGTGTGTGTGTGTGTGTGTGAGTCTCTGTGTGTTGCCTGAAGGCGCACATTCTTGTGTTACCTGTGTACCTCCTCCCTCTGCATACCTGATTGACAGACAGAAAACAGAAAAAGAACAAGCAAGAATCTGAGCGAGATAAAGATGTAGTGGATACAAACTGTATCACATTAACGAAACACTCTATGTGTGTGTGTGCGTGTGTGTGTGACACTCTGGGTCAGCTGTAATACTGTTTGACAGCGTGTTAGGGAAAGAGTAAGTGTCTGCCATCTTTCTGTCATTAATCATCCATCACATTCTCCTCCACCTCCTTTTTACTCTCAGAACTGGCCTAATAGAGAGGAGGTGCTGGAGGACTGGACCCAGAAAGTCGCTGAGGAGCACAAGAGTCACTGGTACTGTCAGCTTTGTTTCAAACTGTTTTACACATGTGTGCATGTGTGAAGAAGAGACAGTGAGATACCTAATACCCAATACTCTGTCTGTACCTTCCAGTCGAATGCAGACTGCTGAAGCAGAGCTGCTGTACATCAAGGAGGTGGAGAAACTGGACGGCTTTGGCCAGGAGAGCTTTCCTGCTAAGGTAGATGAATTATACACACACACACACACACACACACTCTATTTAAGATTTTACATATAATATTAATTCTTCTTTCGCAGGACAACTACACCAACGATATTTTCATTGGTGTGTCCTTCATTGGGGTGTTTGTCAAACACAGAAATGGCAGATCTATCATGCTCCACAAGTAAGACCCCCCCCCCCCCCCTCGAATCTTTATCTATTTGTGTAGCATGTATGATCTGTGGTCATGAGGTAGTGAGAATAATACAAATGTGAGAAAATATTGTGAATTTTGTGTGGGAAAAATAACCCCTTGCATTCATTTGTGTACGCGTGTTTCCGTGTGACAGGTGGAAGGACATTGGCACCATAGCACACAACAAGTCAGCCATCACAGTGGAGATAACGAGCAGAGACGACACCATCATTTTTCACATGGTGAGTGTTGTGTCTGCAGGTGGTCTCAGCACACACACACACACACACACACACACACACACACACACACACACATGCTTTATACAAGGTTTCAAGTGCGAAGTTAAACAAAAACCTGCACAAACACATTCCCACATATCTCTGCACAAAGACAAACAAAGGGGCAAATTCCTTCTTGATTTTTCTATAAATACAACCGTGCTAAACTGAAGTGTCAATGTTTTTCTCTCTGTGTTTGTATCTACAGGAGGATATGGAAATGGCCAAGTACATCGCTCGTCTTTTCACGGCCAGACACAAATTCTACAAACAGAACAAGATCTGTGCAGAGTGAGTCTGGAGGCCAGCTCAAGGCCGTTAAAACACCAGTTTTATCTGTCATTTAAGTTTTTAAATAAGAGTTCACTGACCTTTTTGAAGGTTATGTAAAAAAAAATTGAAACACCAAAACAAATTGTGTAACGTTGATCTTGAAATGGTGATACAGAGTTCATGGTACTTTTACATTGTGAATGATCGCCCAGCCTGCTTATGAATCATCTCCTGTGCTGGCACCTAATGCTCTTCTTTCTCTTCAGGCCCACTCACTCACCTGCACCGATCAGGAGGAGACCCACCTGGGACCACCGCCCATCTCTGGTACCATCAGATGCATTTGCTTGCTTTTGTTCAGTATAATATTGCTCAGTGGTTTTTACACAATCTTGTGTATTATTGCCTCTTATAAAGAAGAAGAAGCCAGGAGACAGAGGGAGAATCGGTAGGGAAGACAGAAACGGCCGTGGTTAGAGATTTGACCCTGCTCTCCCACTCAGGCCAGCTCTTAATTGTGCCATGGAGCCTTGGTTTTAACATGCGTTGGTGGTGTGGTGGGTGTTGTTGGAAAGTTTGCAAGGGTGTTGCTTGGTCTGATTTCCGGTGCGACAATGAAGGCAGTGATTTGTGCGTCTCCCTCCCTGCTGGCCAGACAATGGCTCGGCTAAATGTGGCACAATAGCTGTTCAGTCAGTTCACTGGAGTGCTCAGATGTCTGTATGGGGAACCGCAGGCATTGGTGTTTGACAGCTCCAGGCCATAAAGTAGATCTGAGTCGGTCACAGTCACCTGTTGTACCAAAATTATTATAACTTATTTCCATTGATATTATGTTTTACTTGCTTACATGCTAATTTACTTATATAAATCTATTATTATTTATACAGCTTATTACTATCCTTTTACACCTTCATATGGATATTATTATACAAAATTGAATTGATATGTAAGACAGAAAGAAAGTGAAGTAATGGTTTTACTTTGAAATGCAAAGAATTATGAAGGATTGCAGTCTGAAATTTTAATGTTGTTTAATTATGTGCAGATCATGATAAAGTGCATAACTGCATAACAATTAAATGCATCTTCTTAATTGTGTTTCTTCATTCAGCCGCGGCCTCAGTCCTGTAACTTCAAGTCAATGCATTCCCAGTATGGAGAGCATTACCAGGACACACAGAGCTCTCAAGGTAAAAATACACACAAACACATTCAGAGTAAATTTCAACTCTTCCAGCCTCACTGCTTTGACCACAGCGAGATTTAAGATTTTAGCCACCACGATAATAACTGAAGCATTTGAATGGAGCTAATTGTGTCTTTCCCATCAGGCGTGTGACTCACAGCCCGTTTTGTATTTTAACAATCTCCCAGCCAATTAGAGCCCAACGTTTGGGGTGCCGAGTGGTGACCTCATTTGTGTGCTTCACTCTTTCATTGACTTGTTCACACACTCGGTCCGCCTTATAATCCAAAAGAGCTTCACTCGCCTCGCCACGACAGTAAAACGGAGCGAGTGGAAAAACATTTTGGGTGTGCTACTATGCGTGGGTGTGAGATCATTCTGTAGTGTGACCTCAGGCAGCACACGCCGTTTGTGTGGATGGAGATTATGTATGTCTGCCTGCTCGTGGGCTTGAGATAGTTTCACACGAGAGAACGCTCTGTTTGTTGAATAAAGAGGAATAACATGCATACCGCTGTCTCCTTCATTATGGTGGGAAGAAAATATTCCAAATGTATGCTGTTCCAAGTTGGTACTACTACTACTACTACTACTACTACAACTACTACTACTGGGAGGACATTTTCAGGATTTTTTCCATGGTGGTTGGTACTGCAGTGCAACCAGACCTGTACAATTGTAATGCTGGTGACTCTTAGCGTTAGTTTCAGGCTGTGGGTTGTGAGCTCACCACTGACCAACAATGTGATACATCACACCAAAGTTTAACTTCATATCACTCTTAACAATCACTTATATTACGGGCAAGGGGCACCATTAAATATAGTTCCTTTTTTAAATAATACTCTGTTGATCATAAAGTTGTAATAAGATATTTATATTACCTCTTCTCATAAAATGATTGTGACAATGTGATTTATTCTTGATAGATAAAGTGTATCTTCCCAAAACTTTAATGATCAATCTCTTCTGAACACATCACAGTAAAAATTAAACCACGATTAACCTGATGTGTATAAATAGGAATAAATAGAGAAATGTGTCTGAAAACAACAACAACTTCATGGGCAACAGTGTGTCACAAAATACAAATAGCTATCATTCATTCATCATTCATTAATTAATTATATCAATTATCTAACTAAACCTAATATGGTAATGTGTAAAATAAATCTCATCTTACACAATGATCATTTTTGCACCATCAAAACACCTCGAAGGTGCCACAAGTATTGATCATGCTTCAAAACATAAAACACCAGAACCACCTTCAGCGCAGCACCTTTTGTTGCATCATAGAATTTATTTATTTAATTTATGTACTTTCCTATTGATTATGAGTTTATTAGGTGTATAATGATAACCTTTTCTATCCTCTTTCAATCTTCAGACAGTATCTTCCATGACGACCAGTACTACAAGTCAGAGACCAGTCTGGACCACTGCCCGGTGGACTTTCCTTTCCGTAATGGTACTGTGCCCAATGGGAGCATGTACAGCAGCCCCAGCCTGAGCTCCCTCAATCATTCCCAGACGTTTGTCCCGCCCTCGCCCATGTCCTCCAACCTCAGCATCCCTGGCAGTGAGCTCATGCGCCCTGACTACATCCCCAGCCACCGCCACAGCGCCATCATCGCTCCGTCCTACCGGCCCACGCCTGAGTATGATGCCGTCATGAGGCAGAAGCGGCGCATGCTCCCCGCTCACCATGACCTCCACAGCCAATCGTTGCGCAGTCTGAACATCAGTAATGCGTGTGCTTATCGACAGCCTGAGGCCTTGGTGTACAGCCAGCCAGAGATGAGGGAGAGGGGCCCTTATCATGGCCTGGGGCCCAGCCCGGGACAGTACACACCACAGGTAGAGGTGGATGCTTTATGTTTGAATTTAAATTTTTTTGTTATTTTCTACATCTCACACTGTTTTTCTGTGAATGTTCACCTTGCAGATCAGTTACAGTAAGCCTGTGTCACATGGACCTCATCAGGGAGGACCAGCCAGCAACCAGGGCCCTTGTCATTCACCCTGCGTTAATGGAGGTGGAGGCAGTGGCGGGGTTGGAGGTGTAGGAAGCTCTATTTCTCACACTGTCAGCACACCTGAGCTGGCAAATACTAAACAACAGGGGAACAATGCGGGAAGCTATGCAGCTACAGCGAACATGCTGAGAAACCACATGTCGCGACCTCCTCCACCTTACCCTTCCAGCTCCTTCCGCCCGGCAACCAGCACCCCGGACCTGGCAAGCCACCGTCACCGCTGCATCGGGGGCAGCAGTCCAGAGTTGGTCACCCGCATGGTGCAGCTGTCGGTCAAGACCTTCCAACCGGACAGCTCGGCCGTGGTGCACCAGTCCCTGCAGGAGGTTAGTGAACCATTAATAGCAGCTGCTAAGCACCGCTCCACCCTTGGCAAGAGACACAGCATGGAGGTGATCAGCAGCATGAGAGGAGGTGGAGGAGGAGGCATGGAGGGCATGGTGATGAAGGGCATGAATGCTCCCCTTCATCGGAGGAATACACTCAGAGAACACGTGATGCCCCCTCAGCCTCAGTCCATTCCTCAGCCCCAAACTCCTCAGCCACAACCCCAGCCGCAGCCTCCACCTCCACCTCCTCCTCAGCAGTCGCAGGAGTTGCCCAAGCAGATACCTGCCCAGAAAGCTCCTGAGGCATCTGTGGCACAATCTGGCCCAGTGGCCTACCAGCATCAAAAGACTTTCTCCAATGCTACGATGGTCATACACAGTAGTGAGAGTGAAGAAGAGGAGGAAGAGGAAGAGGAGAGGCCTGAGCTGGATGTTCAGATCCCAGGTCTCAACGAGGACATCAGCATCAGCGCCCAGCTCCAGGCTGCTCTGGCCAAGCTGCCCAACAAACCCCCTCCAGAGTACCCTGGTCCTCCAAGACCTCCTAGCAATGCTCAAATTCGCACCCACACCCACAGTCACAACCACACACACCACCACAACCATAATCAAGGACCCCAGAGCAACCAGGGACCAATGGACTCAAACCAAGCCCAGGGCCGAGCACTCAAAACTGGGCAGAGCCCTAATGGGCCTGGAGGTGGTGGTAGTGGAAGTGGTGGCAGTGGTGCAGGTGGTGGTGGTGGTGGTGGTGGGACACTGACCCGAGGGGACCAGAGTGGGGTGAACGGAGCGGTTTTAGGTCCGTCCATTTCAGAACCGGACCTGACCAGCGTGAAGGAGAGGGTGAGGAAGGAGCCGGTCAAAGAGAGGCCGGTGTCGGAGATGTTCTCCTTAGAAGACAGCATCGTGGAGAGGGAGATCGCTCAGAGGGTAAGACATCCGTCATTTAGTGCCTTCATAAACCTGATAAATGTTTGATTAGATGATTAAATTGATTCATTGATTAGTCAATCAGCAGCAATGTTGACAGTTATTTATCAAACTGGCAAACATGGGTGCTTTTTAGATGTGAAGCTTTGCTGCTTCTCTCTGTAGTACATGATTCAGATTATGTACTTTTGTAAATGTCTTAGTATTTCTGACTGAATTTGAAGATGTCAGCTCATTTTTATAGACTTAATAATTGATCATATTTAGTTAAAACTCATTTAATTTAATTGAGTAAAAATAATCAACAGGTTAATTGATACGATTCATTAAAATAACTGTTAGCTGCATCTCTTTTATATGAAAATATTGCAGTCTATAAGCATTAATTCATTTTATTAATCAGCATAAACAAAGGCTTGATCATGTCATAATCATGAAGTGTTACGAGCCCAAGCTTTAAATAAGATGCCAAATCGTGACATATAAAAGTGAAAACAGAAAGACAACACGTTATCTAGTACTGGACAAAACACACCCCACCATGCTGGTACTGTTTTAAATATTTCAGTCTGTTGTTTGCTAGCTAGTTTCATAGCTCCTGATTAGCAGTAATCTGGGGTTCAGCACCTGAGAGGGTAGCACTAGGCTCTGAGTCCCCCCAGGCAGCTAAAACCTTTATAAATCCCTCAGATTATTCTTGAGGTTAGGGTGTTTTCTGTGTAGGTCGGCTCTCTTGTTAAGGCACAAACATTTGACACAACACCAGAATCCAGTTGTAAGTTAAATCATATAATCGCCTCACTTGCGATAAACCTCTCTGTTTAAGTGTGACCCAGAGTGGCCGGCAATGAAAATTCATACTGTTTTACCGATACGTCCTTTCATCTCGAACACCAGAGCCGGTATCCGTCATTTAAACCATCTGGTTTATCTCATACCTAGAAGGGACCCCTAGTGACCCCCCAGCTGTTGTTTTGACTGTCCCTCTGGGGGATGAAGGAGGAGGAAGGGTGAAGGGTGGAGCTGTCCTGAAGGTTTAATAGCATCAGCGATTAGGAGAGGTAATCCATGGAAGAAGGAGGGACCGCGCAGTGTGGGTCAGAGTTTGGCTAGTGTGCTAGAGAGGAAAAAAAAAAGACAGAGTGACACAGCGAGTGTGTGTTCTGTAAGGAAAAGGAGGCCAAAGAGGTAGGTGGGAATAAACAAAGGACTGAAAGAATGAAAAATATGTGAGGGAGGACACAACGAGGATGAAAGCATCAAAACAAGTGAGATGGATAAGAAGCTGCAAGTCTACTTTTAATCGGCTTTGCATACGGGGCTTGTTAGTTCACACCTTTGGACCGAATACAAGGGGACTGGTACGGCCAGGTTTTGCCCTGCAAACAGGACGCACATGCACACGCACGTCAGATTCTCCCCGCCCACTTCCACACACTTCTGCACACGTGCACGCTCACTGTTTTGAGGCCAGTGCGGGTCAGCCAGTTTTTGCAATGCTGCCGGTACCTGTAACCATGACACCGGGATTTTCCTCTCTCTTGAAGACGCTGGAAAGACAGAAGATGTCCGTGGACTCCATGAAGAGGCCGCTGATGATGGCCGCCCTCAATGGGCTCTACGTGGCCCGGATGCCTGTCCCAGAGAGTCCCGCGGAAGATGGTGCCAAGGCTGCCACCGATGAACGGGTAAGATGTTTTCTCCTGATATATGAGTGGAGTTTTTATGAATTTTTACCTTTAACTGGGTATCAGGGAGTATTTCTGAAAGATGTAGCAGATGTAGGGTTAGGGTTTGTTGCTGCTTACTCTATTCAAATCTTCTCAGATGCATTATGATGTGAAAATGATCGATTTATTTGATTTATTCTTACATGAATTTTGTGGTACAGATACTAAAAAGTTTTTAGAGCTTCCTTTTCATTTATAATTGCTCGTGTGTGAACAATTTCAAAACAGAAAATATAGTCACAGCACAATTATACTCCTACTATCCTGGATTAAGACTATTTATTCAAGAGAAATAAAAAAAACAAGCACATTTTACTATGATAGGGTGATTATAATGTCTAACTTACAGGTTCGTCAACTGACAGTCTGTGATAACCACACGATTTAATGCATTTCATGGCACAAATACTGTCTGTTGGCTCCTTTTTTGAGTGTAGAGGTGTGAAACCCAGCCTTTGTCCCCGACTGTTGCTAAGCTAACGGGGGCAAGCCCTAAGTGGGCTGTGGAACGCGTGGCATGATGGTGCTTATCGCCTCTAGGCCTGTTGGTATGTTAAGAATGTGACCCGAGAGCAAGCAAGCGAGCCACACAGAAAGAGTGATAGAAAGCGAGAGGGCCAGAGACAGAGATGCTGCCCTCTCAAACATGACTTGCCTAATAAACATGAACCCCACCAGGTTAAATACCACCACTGCATACTCTGCTCTTCTGCAGCTGTGTTGATGCATTATGCATACTTTAAGTTGTTTGATATTGAAGTCCGCATTCAGCTGTGAGTGATGACGAGCGTTTAGAAATGTGGACGTATATTATAATGAGATTTCTGGATTCTCCTGCACTGAATAGTCTCTTAGGTATGGTGGAATGTAAACGATTAAAAGCCTTTTGGGGACTGAAAGAGAAACCACTGAATAATGTGCTGCTTGGAATTGAATGACTAACACCCCCCCCCTCCCCTCTCTCTCTCTCTCTCTCTCTTTCTTTCTCTCCCTGTCTTTTCAGTGTAAGACCTTGGAGTTGAAGCTGGAAGAGGAGCGGGTCTTCACTGAGTATGAACAGGTTCCCAAGAAGAGGGCAGATTGTGTTCTCACCACAGCAACTCTGCCTGAAAACACAGAGCGCAACCGTTTCCGTGACGTCGTTCCGTACGAAGAGAATCGGGTCGAGCTTGTACCAAACAAGGAGAACAACACGGGCTACATCAATGCCTCACATGTCAAGGTACACTCGAGGTGGTCGAGAGTGAAAGAGTAAAAGGAATGAGACACATTTAGCACCAGAAAGGAGAATCTCTGTTTACACAATCATCAGTGAACAGTTTAATATTTTAAATTGGATTGTAAGAGAAAGTAGATATGCAGATAAAAAATAAAAACGTGCATTTTTACCCACCACTGACAGATATGCACATTTTAATTTCTAAACGGTTCTAATGACGAACCTCGACTCCTATTCATGTCCACCTCAGCTGGTAAACTATAAATAGCAAGGCTGTTCTACATGTTTCCACAGAGCGCACTGGCCTAATCAAAGCTTTTTTCCTGTTTTAGATTTAAATCAGCATAATCCAGACTGGTGGCCATCTGATACTGACATGCGTGCATCAGTCTGGCTCTGTTCACAGAGCTCGTCGTCTGTCCTTGAATCAAAACTCAAAACATTATTTATCCAAACCTATCCTTTTTCCTCCTTCCTACATACATGATGTAACAAAACATCTTTTCATTGGTCAATAAGACCCTGTATCTCCGGAACTTTTCATGAGCTAGATAAAAAACCTTTTCCTTGTCTTTGTGATGATATATTTTTCAGGAAATCTGTTTTAAATGGTTTATTTAGCTTCAGTGGGCTAAATCTATAAAGGAACGCTTGATGGTTCAGTGTTTCTGAAAATGTATAAGGAGCTATTTTTATTGGACAGTGACAGTATTGTGACAACATATGATATATATAGTGTATTAGTATATATTCATTATGTTGGTTTCCAACCAAATGTAACACCAATTTTAACCCAATATCTAGAAAATTGTGAAAAGAAAATGAGAATGGATGTGCATTTTTACCCACCACTGAGATAAATAATTGGTTGCCATTAAACAACTGCAGAAGAAGAGAGCCCGAACGAAATTACGTAATTAAAAAAGCTGATAAAACAGTGTAGAAGACATGATGGGAATATGGCATTTCATGTGGAACATTAGTTTTCTCTTCACTCCACACAGATCTGATGTTTTCGTCTGCCATTATTTTTCCTCTCATCCGTGAGATGTAAACCGGAGGGAAGGCACTTCAGTCGCTTTATGTGCATTATAATTTTATTAACTAACTCATTTTCATTTTGTTGAATTTTGCTTTTAGCAACCTTTCCGCCTCAGCCACGCTAATAAAAAGAGTCAGATGGGAGGGCACCTATAGGTTGAAAACATCATACAACAGTGGATGTTACTGTGTCAGACAGACAGATCATCTGTCAGTTTATTGAGTGTGAACTAATTTAGAGGGGAAGAATGATACTGACTGGTAAAGCAGTCAAATTAAGTCACAGAATATTTCATAAAGTGCTTTATAAGATTTAAGTTTATGTGTATGGCTCTTAATCACAGTTGCAGTCTCAAAGTCCTTTGCAACACCCACATCATACAACATAATTTAAAACAAAGAGCATAAACTTGATACATTCAGCTCTCTGCTAGTCTTTGTTGTGGTCATTCCTAAAGCAGCGGAGGAAAGGATGAAAGGCAGCTGTTGAAGGCTGTTTGGGCCTTAAAGCTCACAGAGCTTGTGGAATTCCCAAAGAATGTGCTCCAAACTCCAAACCCTCTTAAGTCAACCTGAGCTGCTCTCACTAGCCCCTCTATTCACGCTTAGTGTGCGCGCACAAGCTTGTGCGTGTATGCATGAGTTTGCATTTCGTGTGTATGCTTAATTGCAGGCTGGCGCGCGAGTGTGCGATCTGAGTCGCTGCCTATCACGGTGTAACCCTCTTACTTCCCCTGTCATTTAAGGTAGCTGCTGCAGAACAAAAGGCCTTGTTTGTTCCCCCATCCATCTCTTAATACAGTGTTTACAGTCACAAGGTGGCCTGAGGAATTAGCTGCGCGTTATGTAATGGCACTCTGAAGTCTGGAGTGGGTTGAAGATGAGAAGTTTTTCAGTGCTGTGTGATGCTTTATGATTATTAATGAGGGAAAGCAGAAGAAAACTAAAGAAGAGGGCTCGATAGTTTTATAAATGAGAAAAAGGACTCAAACTGTGGATGTAAACGTTGTTTATACTGCCCTCCGGTGGTGGATAAGATGACTGTGAATGTGTGTAAATTAGATGTTCACATTTAATATATTTCTTTAGTATGTATTCATTAATTTCTGGCTTACATGTGAGTCTTTATTTCATCAGATTGTAGTTGTTGGTAACTTGTTTATTTACCCACGTATAGGCTGATTCTTGTTTGTAATCTCCATGTGCACTAATTGATTCTTTGTGTGTGTTTTCCCAGGTGATGATCAGAGGGGAGGAGTGGCACTACATTGCCACCCAGGGCCCGCTAGCCAACACCTGTGCCGACTTCTGGCAGATGGTCTGGGAGCAGGGGGTCAACGTCATCGCCATGGTTACAGCCGAGGAGGTACACTCGCACACATATGCACACACATGGCGCACGCAGATGTGGATATTTTTCAATGCCCGACAGCTGGCGTCTGTCTGTGTGTGTGTGAGAAATAGGACGGCAGTGAGAGTGTGCATGTGTGAGCTCATGGTGTATGTCTTATTTTCCCTCATCCCCTTCTTCTCTTTTTTCCCCCCTCCTCCAATCCCCAAATCCATCGTCATCCTCTAAATCAGGAGGGCGGCAGGTCCAAGAGTCACCGCTACTGGCCCAAACTGGGCTCCAAACACAACTCAGCCACTCACGGCAAGTTCAAGGTGACCACCAAATTCCGCACCGACTCCGGCTGCTACGCCACCACGGGGTTAAAGGTCAAACACCTGCTGTCTGGCCAGGAGAGGACGGTCTGGCACCTGCAGTACACTGACTGGCCTGAGCAGGGCTGTCCCGAATATGTCCAGGGATTCCTCTGTGAGTGTGTCGTCATAATCAGTTTGTGTGAATTTCACGACATAACAGGAAGTGATGAAACATGATGATATGATATTTTGCATCTAAATGAAGGAATAGTTCAACATTTTGTGAAATTTCACCTTCTTGCAGAGTTAGTCCCTGTAGTTCCTGATATCCCACCCATGTCTGTACGCTAAACATAAAGCTAGAGCCAGGAAGTGGTTAGCTTAGCTTAGCTTATCTTATCTTAGCTTAAAGGCTAGGAGCAGGGGTGATATGCTAGCCTGACTTTCCAGTGGTTAAAAAAATGTTACCAGCATCAGCAGTTAACATGTTTTTTAGGCTGTTTAATCCATACAGAAACCAAATATAAGATACCAATGTAAAGCCAGCTGTTTCCCCTGCTAAGCTAACAACTTCCTGGCTCTAGCTTAATATTTATCTGAAATATACATGAAAGGTAGTGAAATTCTTATCTAACTTTCGGCAAGAAAGCAAATAAATGTGATTGCGATTCCTTTAAAGAAGCCACACACTCTGAAAAGATGTTATATTAAGCCCACATCATTTTACTCCTCCTTTCCTGCAGCCTACCTAGAGGAGATCCAGTCTGTGAGGAGACACACTAACTCCATGCTGGACACCTCAAAGAGCCTCAACCCGCCTGTGGTGGTGCACTGTAGTGCCGGCGTGGGTCGCACCGGAGTGGTCATCCTCACTGAGCTCATGATCAGCTGCCTGGAGCACAATGAGGTATGTGAACAGTGGGCTTTGCAGGGTCAGGGAGTCTGACTGTGACACGGGGTGTAATAAAGTTTTTGTCATTTTTAGGATCACAGTTGTTTTTGACTAGATTAGAATATGTGTATCACAAATTACAAACGTTAATTGATACACGTTAATTGATACACAGCTCAGTTGTTTGAATGAAAAACATTTATACAGGTCTTTTATTTAGTAAAACAGGCTGTGTGGCTTTAAAAGAACAAACTGCATTTGCAAAACATCACATACACTTTCTCATCGAATTATGCAGGCCACGTAAATACAGGCATCACCCCTTTATTATTTCATGCAGAATTATTTCTGTAGTGAGAAAATGCAAATACATGTGGTGGGAGAGGAGGCACCGTAATGGACTTTTAATGTAACTTTGTTTACTTTCTTTTTTGTCTCTTCTGCCCATCAGCCAGTGGAGGTCCCCGCCATGTTGTCAGGGCTGAGGCAGCAGAGGATGCTGATGGTGCAGACCATTTCCCAGTACAAGTTTGTCTACCAGGTCCTCATCCAGTTCCTCAAGAACTCCCGCCTCATCTGAGCCTGGGATCCTGACTTTTGACCTTACATGACGTTGGCGCTCAGATAACGGTACTTCAAGTTAGCACGAGGACTGTAAAGCAGATACATTATAACTGATAGCTGGTTGGAAGCAGATGCAGAGATTCATGTTGAGTTTTCTAAGTGGCAGTTTATGGAAATTCTAGTGGATTTTCATACAAACTCACCTCAAGGGAGGAAAGGAGTCGTGTGGGCCTGTATAGAAATTGACCATTTCTACTAATCATGTTGTTCTTTTTCCCCCTCCTGGGTTTTACTCCTGGTCCATGTGTGGAGAATGCATTTTCTTCATGCTGGTCAGGTGAATAAGCAGCTTATTTTACCTGCAGGTGTGAATGTGTTTGTCTGTCCCCACGTGTTCTTGAGATTCCTTAAGAAAATACCTTGAGAAATCAAAATCTTGAGTTTGGATAGATCGCCTGCCTGCTACATTTCTCATTCATTATTTAGCCATTACTAGAAATGGCACTATGCTGCATGAACAGTAGGTGGCAGCAGTATTATTATTATTTTCTGTACTCTGAAAGAGTTTGCCAAACAAAAGTATTCTTTGAAATCACTGTTCTAAAATGTTCCTTTATTTTTAACAGAGTATTGATTAATACAGCAGATATTTACTTCAACATTTTAACAAATGTTTTTATTTATTTCTATCAATATTGTGGCCACCTTTGCCATTTTTTTTTTCAACTTTTGAACTTGTCTTAATTTTTTTTACTGTAAGTTTCAAAAAGCCTTCCTTTTCATTGTCAAAAAGAATGGCTCCCATTTTGGGAAAATGGGACTCAAAGAGACACAAATTACATTTGTCTCATCACATTTCTTACCTAAAAGCATTTCAAAAGTCTAAAAATTGTTTGTCCAATTAATTTGAGATAATTAATGAATATCATTTCAGTGTTTGTTTCACATACGCAGTGTCCTTGTACAGCAAATACTGTATATACTGTATCATTGTGCCTTATTGAAGCGTGACACAAGGAGAAGCCGCCTGTCCTTGTTGAAGGATAGGTGTGATAAACTAAATTCCCTTTTTTCTTTCCTCCAAAGATTAAATCTGTATCAGTATTTAATAGTTTATGTTTTGTTATAAGAACAACTTTAACATTTCATATCATTTACCTAACTCTCAGGTAAGAATTTGGCAGAAGGATAATGCTGATGTCTTGGTTTATTTTTGAAGGATAATAGTGATACAACTGACTTCGCCAAAAAAAAAAAAAAAAACAGGCAGTCATTTCTAATAATCTGATCCGAACCCAATAGATGAATATGTTCACATTACATTACATTACATTCTGAAGAATTTCATTTTACATGTTACATTAAATATACTTTTTTATTTTTCTGAATCGTGATGAAAAAGCCAGCCATGTCCAAAGTAACTTTGTACATAATGGGCATACGAGAAAAGATTTTTACAAATGTTTTATATAGTTTTCTTTCTTTCTTTTTTTTTTTTTGACTTGGTACCCTAAAAATACCGCAACATAATAAACTATGCATGCGTTTTTATATTTCAATGTATATATTCTCAAGTAAGTATAAGCTGTATGCTCTCTTGACATATAAGTGTTTTGTTGCACTTCTGTTCTCTTTGTGACAGTATTTTCTCACACGGCATTCCACTCTTTGTTTATATTTAATTTTTCCCCTTCATTTTATTTTTTTTGGCAAAACTCCCAAATACCTTTCAAAGTATGTGTACATATGTTTTGTATATGCGTTTTCAGTGCATCAAGTCTTTTGTTTTTCTCTCCCCAGACATGTATGAAGCTGTCGTACTTGCTTATTATGCAATAAAGCCTTATTTTCTTTAAGACTGTGGCCACAAATTTATTTATTTGGAATTTTCATTTAGCTTGGTAACACTGTACATGTGTTGGAGAGTGTCTCTCACAAAGTCCTGGAGACATTAATTACAGCAGAACACTCATGCAAGATGTTAAAGCAAACACAGTCCTCCCTCCATCGTGACTCAGACACATTCTGCAGTATTAATAAGCCCATTGTGGTGAGGCGGCTTTCCTGATTGGCTGACGGGCATTTTGTTGCATTGACCTCCTACACACATATGTAAACAACTTGACTCTGATGGATGTCTAGCTAATGTCGGTCACAAGCCAAAACAAATATGAAATCATTCTCAAACACATTATGGTCGACATGAGTAAAAAGCAGCTTTACTCTATAACTGATTATCAAATACATGTGTTGTACAAAAGTATCCTGCATTCAACAAACTAACAGGTTATTGCATACACAACACTGATGTAAAAAGTTCCAAAAATATTTTATTTTCCATAAAAACACGAATACTCTATCTAAAAAGTACCTTCAGTTCTGTAAAGCTTCTAATCAAAGGAGTGTATGTAGTCCTCAGGGATTATCCGTTTTATGTGATTTCTTTCCTTTCTCTTTATTTTCTCTTTATTATCTCTTTGCGCAACTCTGTCAAGTACAAGTGATTCTTCCCATGAGCCACCTCCATTATGGCCATTGCCTGTGAAAACAAATATAATGTTACAACATTTTCCAGCATGCAAGTATGTACATGATTTCTAGGTCTGGGTTTATTAAACTTTTTTGATAACAACTGAAATGTGTCTGTAGCATTGCTCGGTCCAATGCCTGGTCAAACTTGTATTCATTACGTATTCCTTGATTAGACAGTTTCCATTAAAGTTATTGAATGGCTGCTTGTGTTTAGACAATAGAGACTTTTTTGTTAAACGTAAGCATCTTAATATACCTCTGAGTAACGTACTGTAAGAGTTTGCTGTTGTTCACTTGGTTAAAAATACACTGTAGCTGCTGTGTTTCAGTATGAGAGCCTGACGTAAAAGCTCAGCAGGTCATGTTACCTTCTTGAGAGTGCTGTTGCCCGCTGAGTGCTTCTCTAGTCCCATGTACAGCCTGCCCAACTTCAGGTACATGGAGGACACATTCAAAGAGTAGGGTGGATACAGCTTGCTACAATGGAAAGAGATCACACATGTTCAGTTAAATCAGTACTTCCATGATCTGAATAGCAAAATGTCTTAATACTACTACTGATTTATTTTTAAACCTAAATGAACTCCAGAGATTAAAAAGAAGAAAAGTTAACCACTGCAACATACAATTCCCATAATGCAGTCATCCATAAGCAGTCGTTACTTAGTTACATGCAGTCACAGTGAACGGGACACTCTGAATACTCCATCCATACTCTGTAATTCATACCCCAAGAATTTTTAATCATAGATTGATTTAAATGAAAGAATTACCCATTTTAGAAACTAATAAAAATACATGAAAAACCTACTCATTTGTGCTTCTACGATCTATAGTTTCTGATCTTGATCAAGAGTATAACAAGATGTGTGTTTTTGAGGTTTCACCGTGTCTTGGTACCTGTAAGGTTTGATAATCTTCTCGCCATAACTGATGGCTCCCACTGGGTCCTCCATGTAGAGACAAATCCCCATGGCCTGGTACATCATGTGGAGCATGTAGATGTTGGAGTCATCAAAGACAGCTCCCATATGCTCCAGGCTCTGTTCACACATCTCCAGCAACTCACTAGGGGGTGCCACAGAGTCAAGGCTGCATCACTACAAGTGACTGGAACGTCAAAAGATCTCTGATCATATAATCAGATGTTTTTAGAGAGTCTGGGAAGGTACTTTGTCTGAAATGAGTAAGTTAGTTCTGTTCTTCCAGAATCACAAATCACAAATTTGCATTGTGCAACACAGGAGAGAGTGTTATTTATTGACATTAAAGGATATTTTTTATATTTTTATGGGCCCGGAACTCTCTGATGGTTTTCCTGGCATAGCGCACCATGTTGTTGATGACCTCTGGCTCAAAGGGGTCACTCTGCTTACGCACTTTCAACTTTTCCTTATCCTGAAAGGTGGAGACAGGACACACAAGCATGATAGCCAATCAAACCATAAAGTGCAGTTTCTTACTTTATATATGATATATATTTATATATATATACTCTTTTTTTTAACTCAGCTCTTCTTATGGTGTCTTACCTTGGACCTGCTTTTACATTCCTGGCACTCACAGGTGAAGTAATAGGACTCTCTCAGCCTGTTGTTGCGGTCGTCTGTTGGATAGAGGAGGTCTATGTAGCTGATTAGCACCTAGAGGTGGAAATAACAAACAGCACATGAGAATCCTAAAAATGTGCACTCTCCATCCTTTTTCCTTTTCTTTTAATGCCTCAATTCGCTTGCCAGAGAGCTCCTAAACTGCAGGTCAGGTCATTCTAAAAATAGCCCCACCAGCCTCTTTAATCAGCTGCTGCATCCCTTTAACCACAGACATTCTTCTTCAACAGCGCTGCCTTGACACACTGACAAGTAAACAGTGACCTGGCCTGCTTTTCTCATGCCAAAGCCTTCACACTCCATCTTTTTAATCTCACGATGTCTCAAGGGTTTTTCCATTTTCAGGATACCTTGCAGTGATTTTTACTTGTTTATATTTTGTAAGGATAAAACTATTCTTGGCTTAAAAACAAGTCGATCAATTCCTGTATGTTATGTATTTGTTTATGTGTAACATGTCATATAATTTACAGGTCTTTACTACTTTAAATGTAACTCTTCCTTTGGTTTCGGGGCAGGTTGATCCACCAAAGTGAACTCACAGACGGACAAATGCTTCACACACTCTGCCCTCTCGTAATAAACATGGCTGCCTTCTCACCGCACACACACACACACACACACACACACACACACACACACACACACACACACACACACACACACACACACACACACAGGGAAAAATGAAAACTGAACAAGACCCCAACACCCTCTAATGGCAGCTGTCGCATTTCCTCACTTCATCTCCAGGCTTCATGTCCTTCACTGCACGAATGTCTGCCGACGTCCCGTCATATGTGACTATGACGCTGGGAAGACAGCTGTGGTTTATCAGTGCCACACTGTGGAGAGATAAACAGAAAGGCAAAGAAAACAGATGAGAATAAATAAAGCTCTCTACTTTCTTGGAATGGGTGAAGCGGGAACAAAAGAGCCACCTTATTATTGCTTATAGCAATGACATAACAGTGACATAAACGCTTTATTTTAAGAGGTATCAGCACTATGCTACAACTGTGCATACAGAGAGGTCTTGAGTGTCCCTGAAATATGTTAGCGACCTTGCTATTACCTGGGTGGCAGGCTGGAAATAGCTAGAAAAGGAGCTGAGAGGGCAAATTCACCTTCACACAATCAGCCAACTTAACAGCCTCAGCCACAGCAGGGAGAGGATTTTACCACCGAATGACCAACTGGAGAAGGAAAGTTGTCTTGCTAGGAAAAAGTCTGGCCTCTTTGGATATCTGTTACATGCTGCTCTGAATACTAACCTTTAAAACATAAACAAATACTGCGCATCCAGAATGGCATGCCCATGCGGTTGGTTATGTCTTTGTTTGTTACAAAAGAAGCTGTGTAAGAAGGGGGGAATGTACTGCATTATATACTGTACCTTTACATGTGTACAGAATGGAAATGAGACTGTAGGTATGCATGTGAGTTTTCCTTCTTACTCTGGGTAGATTGCAGTACCAATGTGGGACAGTTCATCATCCTCTATAGTGAATCCATTACAGGCAACCTGTTGAATAAAAGACAAAGGGGAGAGAAAGAAATATATATATATATATAACATAAAAACATAAATGTCTTGATAAATACAGCAATAATCTATACATAGTCATTTTATGTGTGTGTGTGTGTGTGTGTGTGTACCTGGGAGAACAGTGTGAGCAGGTCTTTATGGTCGGGTATATCCAAATGTTTGGAGTAAAAACGATGCAGTCCGGCAACATCAACCTCAGTCATCTCCCTTTTCTCATTATCTACATCCTCCACGTCTGTTATAGAAAGAAGGAAAAATGTATTTGATTAATAAAGTGTGTATTTCATAACCTGTATTTAGCCAGGGCAGCATGCAAACTCTTGTGTGTCTCGTGTTTATTTCAAGTTATGATTTATGATATCGTTTAATATAAAACTAGGGGGACACTAGGAGCGACTAAAAAAGAAAGTGAGACAGCAGCAGAGTCGAACATACCTTCCTAATATGGAGATACAGTCTTTGCCCAAATGAAACACTAGTTTGGAGGAAATCTTATCTATACAAGCAACTGACCAGTCGTGACTTGTAATGTCTGGTGGCTAAGCAGCTCTAGTTCTGCTAAGCAACCTACAAAAGCTCACAGTTTGTCTTTAATCTGTCTTCTCAACCTCAAACTCTTTACACTGTATGTACGGACACTGAAATGCAATGATGCTGTGAACCTGAAGTGTTGTGAGCAACATCCTGTATCAGTAGATACACAGATTAGATCAAGTTCACTTCCTTTGATGATCTTTGATGGTTTGGAGATGTTTTCATCAGGTCCAGTCTGCTAATCCTTAACAGCTGTAAATGTATAGGGATAAACAGCTCTGCTTCACTGTGTCAAGGCAGACACACACGTCACCACGTCATCCATAAAGCACAATCTGCCAGCCTGTGTTTGAGCATGTGTGTGTGTGTGTGTGTGCGTCTTGTCCCTGACCCTGATGCCAACATCAGGCACTCTGACTCTTACAAGGGAAAGATGAACTCCAGACATGGAGACACATAAGATTAAATTCACACAAAGATGGGCACACTAACTAAACCAACTGCAATTAAAGTTTAAAGGCAAGTTTTCAGATATTGTATTACTGACAGAAATATGAAGAGTCATGTCACCTAATAGTATATGTGGCCTAAACAAAAAAAAAAAAATCAGGGACAATCAGGAGGACTAACTTTATGCTTCATTTGTTCTTTCTCAGCTTTTTCACAACTATCTCTCTACCTGCTTCTTATTAATCATTTACTCGTTCAGTTAAACCAACCAAATTTTTGCCACAATTTCCATCAGTCAATCATGTTGCAACAAAGGGAACTCCACTAAGCTGTTATTGTAGAGCAACCCTTCTTCACCCCATTCACCGCCAGTTCATCATCATATCCAGTGCTCAGGTTACGCTTATGAGAAGTCCACTCTCCGTCACACTCAGATCTTTAGCATGCTCATCATTCACCATCAGTGTCTAGACTCTATCAGGGGGGTCTCCTGTACTAATTACAGCTTCACTAACTCTTCTAAACATGATAATGTTACGATGAGGACCAAAGACTTTCACATTTCTCATGTTTATTATGCACATAGATCATAATTACCATTCAAAATGCTTTCTGTGGCCTAAAAAAAACTAAAAAAAGAAAAGCTGTGTTCTACTGTGTTTTTGGGGACAAGACTGTCAGTATGTGTAGGTACACTTGTTTCTGTCCAATAATGATTTCTATTATCAAGAGAGTGTATTTTTCCAACTGATTTTGAATTGAAACTTAACTATGAATTCTCTTAAACGACAACACAATTAACGCAATCTGATACAATTGAACTTTTAGTGATATGTTGTGATACTGATATGTTAGTCTAAAGTGCTCCTGCTTCCCATTGAAGTTGTTACACTTGTTAAGTTGTCTAATGGCCATATGGCCAACATCTATAGGATATATATAGGTGTGTTTCTCTCCGTCTAATCTGAATGAGTTGTGCTTTTTTAAGAGGGATATCTCTAGACACTTAGGACTGAAGTACAGACTCTGAGTCTATATATGAACGGACATTGTCCAGGAGTTATAAGGGTTGTCTCTAAAGAGCAATCAATGTCAGACAAAAATCATGTGTGCTGTTTCACACCTATGTGTTAAATGAGCGAATACTCACGCGATTGCATGTCTCCTATGAGCAAGATCTTCTCTGAAACACATCTTTCTTTCTGTGTTTTCTGTGGAAAACAAGCATAATGAACAAAAATGACCTCAATGAACTGCAGTACGTGCCAGACAACACTCCAAAAAGGACACTGTGTCTTTTATTAACTGTCCAACCTTCTTGGCGAGGATCCGGGCCACCAGGCGGGACATCTCTGATGGGCACCAGTTCTCTCCAAATGCAGTCATTGCAGAGCACTCCAGCTTGTGCATGGCCCAGTCCGCTTTCTATACACACACACACAAATATTATAGTAGCTTGCAAAAGAGCAACCCTGTTGTTTAAAGTTGATTAATCTATTTGGGTCCCACCACAACAAAAGGCCTAACAGTTAGCATGTATGGCCCCTGAGTTACACTATCAGCTGAAGCATTACACAGCATGGTGGAATGTGACTTCACACTGTGTTAATGCAATGTTACCCATTTACCCCTCCGTATGCAAACTGACCCATTCATTGACTCTGTATCCCTCTCTGATTATTATTATAGGGCAGGGCAGGTTTATCACACGTATTGCTTTATATATCTCATCATGTACATACTTTACTATGCCATGTTATACAGACATATGCAGGTACATAACATACATGTCATATACATCCTGAACTACACTAACAAAAATCAGCCAATGGGATCAGCTGAGTGCCATTCAACTGCGGAAACAGCAGAAACTCCCATCCACTATGCTGCAGTCATTCAACCCAGATATAATGAAAATAACTCCCATTAAAATGCATTTAAAGTGACACTTTAAAAACTAAAAAGAGGGTCCATTATCTCACACCACATCCCTATACATTAACCACTTATACAGGAATCATTACAGAGTAACTGTGTCCCCAAACTGTTTCCTACCTGGCATTTCACGTTGCAGTAGAAGGCTTTCTTGCACTTCCCACATTTTGCCAAGCCTTCTTTCCTATAAATGACAAAAAAATCAGGGTCTCTTAGCTTTTAGTATAGTTACTGAAAGAGCCTCACACATCTGTGTATGACGTACTTTCCCAGACACACAAACAAACAGACATCAGAGGTCAGAGGATAGTGGATTCCCTTATTATATGTCTAGTGGAGTATCTAGTTGTATGTGAGTATCTCGCTGCATCAGTGTGTGAAGAAACAGCAGTTGCTAGTGGCCTGTCGTAACTGATAGCAAAGAAGGGCTTTCAAATATTCGGTGGTATTAATAGAGCTGACCTTATGATGGACCAGCTGTCTCTCTGCAACACTGAAACAGTAAAGTAGTTCATAAGTCCCACTCACATTTTTTGAAGACACTTACAATTGGTAGTGATGCCATGTACAACGAGCCGGTTAATTCAAGGCGAACATGACAAGGCTGAAGCTGATGTAAAGTACAGATGTAACCCTCAGTTTCACCATGATGACTGATTTTTACAGTCATACTCTACTCTACACATACAGTGGCCAATTAAAGTGAGTTAAAGTGAGCTATATCAAACATCTTCTATGATCAAATGATGTCTGTCTTGTCTGTAAAAGTCTTCTAGGCTCCCAGCTCCCTCTACACTTGGCAAGGAGCGATTAACAAGGTCAAGGTCTATTTAAGTGAGACTAAGATTACATTTAAGGTAGGTTAGTATGGATTGCTTCAGGATAAAAAGGAGGTCACAACTAGTTTGGATTGGGGGAAGAACATCATCTAACGTTTCCAAATTAAAAACACTAACTTCACACTATTGGGAGCTACTATGGATAATAACAAATTTTTCAATCATTAGTATAACACATATATAAACTACTGCAAGAGTGTGGATGTTTTATATCACAGTGTTCGCAATACAGTGAAAAAGTTGCATCCAAACCAACTTGTAGACTACAGGACAAAGAAAATGATTACACATTTAGATCAGATTGCAACTGATTATTATATTTATTACGGCAACGCCTACATTTTATTAGAACACATCAAGTCAAGCACACACAATCACGAGCTGATTGACTTCCTGGATGGTAAAGAATGCATGTTGGAAAACATGATTTATAATTAAACTATTGATGCTGCTGTGTCAAAAGAGCAATATGCACTTATTTTTATTAGGCTACCTTACTCAGTGATTTAATTATGATAAAATGGTATGTGTCTGTGCAGTAAATGACCAGAAATTGCCCTGGCATTAATCATTTATTGGCCATAAAGAAAGAAATTAGATTTTAAAATTTCACCTGCACTGTAAAAAACTGTCTCTAGATTTTATGCTGAAAATTACCAAACCATGACAGTAAAAGACCATAAAATATCCCATGAGTATGATCTGTATACAGGAAAACACTGTCATATTTCAAATTTTCCTTTTTATAAGCCATTTTCAATTTATACAGAATAAAGTATTTCATATTGCAGACTTTTAATTATACAGTAAAACACTGTAATATTTAATGGCATATTTTACAGTCTTTTACTGATGTGGTTTGGCAGTTTTTCACCGTAAAATCTACAGACCTTTTAAAATATGGAATAAAACACCAGCCTTAAACGTGAAATCAACAATACTAATATCCTTTTACCGTAATATTAGAAAAGGTTATATCGTATTTATTACAGTAAAACTCTGGCAACCACAACTGCCATTTTTTTTTTTACCATAAAAACAACAGTTTTTTTCCCCACAGTATGATATTATAAGGTGTCGAATGATTATTGGTATTCATTAACAGTTCAGAGAAGTTGTTGCATAACAGAAGTTAGCTGGCTAACTGACTAATCCTGCTTGTTGCAAGACCCCCACCTGGACTCTCTGGTTCCTGAAAGGTCTGAACTGATGGACATTGCAAATCAAAGCTGACATTAATTGCACATTCCCATGGATAGTGGAGTATTATGTATGACCTGTGGACAAGTGGGCACTTCTTACATTGTGAAGTAATTGGTAGCTTGCAAAGCTATGCTTCAAAAGTACTTTGAGAATATATTGCTCAGCATTCATATGTGGGACAAAGATGGTATGTAGATATGTGGAACAGGATATGCAGGAATCAACATTCAGAAAGATGAGCCACATAACCAAAATAGATTTTATGATGTGGCATTTATATGACAAATAGATGGTATGTGGTGGTCAATATGTCTTAAGACTGATCAGTAATGAGCTGATTAGGTACAGAGATTAGCATCTTATTTCTTATATTGCATATAGATCTATATTTAGATATATCTATATATTGGATCTTATCCAGATCCAATAAGAAATAAATCATATGAAATGAGGTGTTGCAGGATATACAGCCACATCATGTCAGACATCATCACATAGATTATTATACAGGCATAAGTGCTCAAAGGAGATTATTTATTAACTGTATCATGTATCACATAGCCAGTCACTTACCTGGTAAAGCAGGACTCACAGTAGTAGCCTCTCTCCTTCACTGTCAGTACATAAGAGTAAGCCGGGCAGGAAAACAGCAGTTCCCCAACTTTAAAGGGTTTGGTAACGCGGAGACCTCGCCCTTTTCCCGGACTGTCAAACCTCTCAACTCCCTTGATGCTGCCCGTCATCGTGCCTCCTTTTCCCAAAATGACTGACGAGGACAAGGGAGAGAAGAGAAGTGGGATGTGGCACCCCGGCTTTAACTTCTGGGGCGTCACCCTTACCCTCCCCAATAATAGTTCACGATGGCAGCCAAAACACGGTGCGAGCCCATACACAAATAAAATAGAAAATAAAATAAATAATAAAAAATTATAAAGCTTTTTTCTTGTGTCGGACGAACTTTAATAACTGGTTTAAATCCTTTACAGTGATTGTATAACTATTAAATAACATAACTGATGTGGCGGTTGGTTGGAGGCTCTAAAGGTGGCTCGTGTTTCCATGGCAACAAGACCAGGAAGTCTCAAAAGTGCAGTGGCGACTTTCTAACTGTGCAAAATACCTAGCGTTATCACTGTAATTCAAACATTATTTTTTAAATCGTCTCAGATTTTAATTATTATTATTATTTTAAAATTGTTTTACTTTTGTCACGTGAGTAGCAATTCTTATTTGTTGTCTTCTCAAATATAGGTTGAGTTTCCTCAATTGCGCTCCTAGCGGCTTTCTGACCACATAAAGTTAGCAACTTCATGTGGTCAGAAAGTTAACAAACAAAAAAGTATTATCAGACAGTCGAATGTCACTGCGAGATAGTGAACACGTGGAGGAAAATAAACTCTTCAGTGAACTGTGAGGCCAGTCATACTCTGGTTTCACAACAAACAATTGAAAAGTTAGTTTACAGTGTTGCTGTTGCTAACGACATCAGCTACTTCTTAGCTAACTGGCAGTGATGGAGAGACAACCACAGCAACAAGTGCAGTGGGATTATATGACATGGTTATTCACCACCACGTCACCCAATGAAAGGAACTTCAAATAATGTGAGTCAGATAAAAACACCTGCTTTCTACCTACTGCTACATCTGTATGGCTTCCTCTCTGCCTCTTTCAATGCTTCAGTCGGTCTCTGACTCTCTGTGTGTGTGTGTATTTAACTACATTTTGTGTAAAGTTAGTTGTATATGTCTTCTTTCTTATGACAGTGATGCTATTTAAATAGACAGCTGCAGGGGCTTTGAGTAATTTCCCCAATTTAGCATTGGTGTTCAGTCACCTGCTGTTGACGTTGTGTGAATGAGCCTGTGGAGATCTGACAGTTGCTTGTGAGAGTTTTATCTGTGCTGTGTAATGAGTCATTATACTGTAGGCCTGGGGGGTATTTGTATGCCAATAAGAAGAGTGTGCAAGTCATATGGTTGTTATGCTTTGATACTTTTGGATGTGAACATAAGCTTTTAAATCTGTGAATGTTTCTGTTGTCTTCTGTGTCTGTTTCAAGTTAGCTTTTACTCCTGCATATCTTGTTTATGTTAAGTTGATACACTGTTATATATTTATGATGAGTACATTGCTTCTTTTCTGATGTGATTTGTTGAATTCCAGCACACTTGAAGAATACTACAAATCTGACTTTGGTCACTTTATCAAACAAAATGAAAAGATTTTTTTGCACAGATTTGACTTTGAGGGTGCTTTTTTTCATTTTGTTTGATAGCTCCAGCACCTCTGCTAAGTCTGATCCTGGGTCAGCTGTGTTTTTTTTCTCTGTTTTTAATACCACATCGTGCGACTTAATCGTATCTCTGTGCTTTCTGAAGCACTCCACTTCTTTTCACAGTTAATTCAAATTGCCGCTCTCCAAGAAAGGCCCCAGTCTGGCCCCTGTGATTTAAATAGTGCTATTTCACAGGAAATGTAACTTTATATTATGAAGATTTGATGATAATGATGATTTTTGAGGCTATAAAAATTCTATATAATCCAGATATATGGACAAGGATATTTTTTATGCGCAGCTTGTGTCAAAAACCAACCAACAAAAAACCATAAACATACATGGCATAGCATGAATAGCATACAGTTCATCTCCATAGTGATGGTACTTTTCTTTTTTCTTTTTTCTTTTTTTTTTACTGCAGTTCAATAAGGCCACCTGGTGGTGAAGGCCAAGAATTTCTTGCCTGCTGTATTGTACAGTTTCACCTTCGTGTTGAGGCAGCTGTGTGTTCGTAGATAAGTTCAATAAATACATTCATAAAGTTGAATATTAAACTGTAACAACTGGCTTTGACTACATTATGCATTATATACTTAAATCATCATGGAAAACAGAGCAAGCCAGATTAATAGAAAGTGCCTTCAAGTTCCCAGCTGGTGTCCACTTTTGTCATATTGTGCCATCATGTGGGTGTTAATTGCAAGTGCAGATCATAACAGTTCACCAGCCACCTTAGATACAGACAGATAATCCAGCAACACTGAGTGAGTTCTAGTGGGATGATTTTGTACACAGAGGTAGACAGGAAGAGCTCAGGTCAGGGACGTGATCTTGAGTAAATTGAAATATTTCATAAGCAACCATTCAAACATATTACACGAACACGCACTTGCTCTCTCTCTCTCACACACACACACACACACATAAACACAAGCACAAACCGCTGTGAAGATTTGTCCCTCATCTGTATCTGAAGGATTTATGCAACCTTGCCCCAGTTTCCCCCGATTTATTATAATTCCATTTTTCCAGTCTTTCAATCTAAAGATTTGTTTCTCCTCATTTTTTAATAACGCACAAGCAAGTGAGGCATGTCCCTGGGAGATTATGTCGTCGTCTTTGGCGTCTCGTCTTGATTACATCAGAGGAACCTGATTTGATTAGGAAGAAACCCCCTGTTTCACTACACGTTCTCTGTAGACCTTTAGACTGTGGCTGATTTCTTGCTTTGTCAGAGGGGATGATCTTGATGAATATGATCTGAAATAGAGGGAGGGAGAGGGGGATTAGGTGAAAGGATTATAATTTCCAGTGATGAGAAATAATAAGGAACAATAAATCCTAAGTAGATTTAGTTCTCAAGGAAACCCTGTTAGGGGAAAATGAACAGAATAAGAGACAGGACAGAAAAGAAACAGGACAGAGGTATTAAATAGATACAGTCGGCCTGACCTGGACTTCTTCTAAACTCAGATTTAATGGATCCCGCCATGACATTTGTATCAGTTCAGAATAAAATGTTTTAAACACCAGTTATTGATTTAGATTTCAACAAGAATTCATTCAACACTGATAGTTTGGCTTATGTTCTTGCAAAGTATGACTGCTCTTATTCTGTTGATTAGCTGATTGGAGAACAACTTTTTTGATGATGCATTAATTGGTTCAGCAGTTTCAGCTCTTCCTATGTGAGGATTAGCGGCGTTTCACATTTCACACAGGTCAATATGTTTGGGTTTTAGACTTTTGATCAGACAGCACAAGATATTTGAGGCCTTCTCCTCAGGCTATGGGTAAATGCGATGAACACTTTCTCCCAGTATGGACATTTCAACAGACCAAACAGATGACAAAAATAATGCAGGTAATTCAACAGTTAAAATAAACGTAAGATATATGAAACCAAGTCCTTTACCCCAAATAAGTTTGATTTGTTTATTGACAGAATACTAATTATTTGTTTTATTTGTTTGTAAACTTCAAGAAGAAACATGTCACCTTGGGCTGTAAATGATTGTGATGATTTTTCTGACATTTCATAGACCAAATTCATTGATTATTCTAGAAAAAAAATCAGCAGATTAACAGGTAATGTAAATATAGGTGGTTGGTTCCTTAACAGGTGACTCTGTTCAGGCTAAATGCAGAGATAGGGACACATTTTAAGTTTGAACACGTGTATTGTGTATGCCTCTTATGCATGAAGGTTTCTCTGTTTTCTTCATAACTGAACTGTGAAAATCTTTTTTTGCAAATTCAATTTCATGTGTGTAAAGTTAATGTAATGTAGTGGTGTTTCCTTGTCTTGTTCCCTGAGCATGGTGGGAAAGGCCGCAGGTGACAAAAGTGAATCAGATCAATCAATCAAAATTATTTAAATTCTAAATTATTAGATTTTCAGTCCTTGTATATAAGATCAACGAAAATGTCTTCATATTTAGTACATAATGCTGAAAACAAAAGCAGATGTGGCTGTCAGACCCAGAACCATAGTACTTCAATAGGGGGCACCATACTGTACAGACAGTAGAGTGGTGTGCTTCTGCTCTTTGTACAGAATGAGGTGAGAAGACTGTTTATTATTAAAAATCAGTGGAATGTAATGGATTTACTGTGGCAGTTTTCCAGTCATTAAAGGGATTTCTAATCCAAACAGAGCATATTTAAAGGGAATAATTAAGTACAACGCTGCATCACTAGCACAGTACAACCACAGTCACAATCAATGAAACAATGAGAGGTGGGTGGCATTTGATGGATTTCATTGTCGCTCAGAATCAGTGTCATATTTAGCAATATATCCATATGACATATATCAGAAAATTATAGGAATGTAGGAATACAGAAGTTCTACGCTGAGTGCCAAAGAAAAAAGCGCTCTGCTTCTGTGCTGAGATCCCTGCCTGCTTCTTCAAACTGTGGGCGTGCTGACCGCTGTCTACTGTTTGTAATACACCGACTGTGCATAAGTACCTCATACAACCCCACTTGAAAATATCCAAGCTATCCCTTTAAACCTGTCATTTGAGATACCTGTCATTCCCCACCTGCCCTGTAGTTGCCCTCAGTGTATTATCATCATTCCCAGTCACCTGATCCTCTCACTCACCAGCACAACTGTTCTCCATTCCCTCATCAGCCCTCTTTCCCTCTGTCATTTGCCAGACTGTCTTATGAACTACCCAGTCTTAGTGTTTCACCTTCATTCCTGCCACTTTGCCCGCTTTGCTTGCGCTTGCTGACTTTTTACCTGTTGCTGTGTTGTAAACAGATTTGATTGGCTTTCAACTGCTCTGGGTCCACATCACTGTGTGCATCATCATTACAGTTTTACTATCTCGTAATTTATCTGCGCGTTGTCAGAGCTCTCTTCACCCTGTACCTCTTCAAGGATCACACTACATAAGCACCTCTGCTGTTTTTACACCCTTAAACACACTGTATGTATAACTTATGGCCATATTGTTGATGGATATATGCAGTACGTTGTCACATTGGGGACCTCGTAAAATGGCAGCTGTTAATGCCTCTCTACCGCAAGGTCGCGGAAATCCAGTGCAGTTAAAGACCTTTGCTACTTACTGTCTTGCTGTGGTGGTGGACAGAGGCCTCCTAACTTCATACTCATGACCTTGTCATCGCATGTCGTTCCCAGGCTGCTGTGCTAACTAGGGGTCATCAGCAGGGCACAGCTTGGGAGATGGACGGTGCTGTGTGTTGGAGTCCAGTGGCGAGAGTGGGGACAGAGTAATTGGTAATTCTGGGTTGTGCTTAAGGGGGTGAGTACATGCCAAGACCAAATGTAATCGTTCCTTTATTATCTTGAGCTGAGCCTGGGCAATATACCATAAATCCACATTCCTCCTGATGAACTCACTGACTGAGACAATGTCTAGCATCCTGCCTTGTCCCTTGTCAACCAGTTAGGGAGCAAGCCTTAAACCTTAACCCCCCCCTGTCTCTACTCCTGGCTGGAGGGGGGTGGATGTGACGCCTGCCTGCCTGCTTGCCTGCTCGTCCGTCTTAGCCCCGTGGGCTTTGCAGGCGCGGAGCCTCATCTCCCACTGTTTATCCATGTGTCTTTACTTTGGCTCAGACCTTACGCTGTAGGCCACTGTGGGCTGAGTGGGGTCCACTGCCCTGTGTCACCCACCTAAGCTCTGCTTTCACTGGAGGGCTTAGCGCCTCACCCCCTTGGCTGCTTTATGAGCAGACAGCTGGACTAATCTGTCTCCCTCTTCCCTTCTCTGTCTCTCTCTTTCTTTCTCCTTGGGTTTTCCATCATTTCTTCTTTTGGCTCTTATGATTGTCTATTTGTCTTTCAAACATGACACTGCTGTTTTTGAAAAAGCTTGAGAGTATGACAGGAGAAAAGTCAAGGTTTGGTCCTGGACTCATCAGGATACATCTGGTTCCAGCACTTGAGCAACAACTAAAACAACTTTACAGAACTTGCAATTCATCTTTATGGAGTTTAGTTGACTTTGACTCATTAATAATGGATTTAACTCTTTTGAAAAAGACACGGCAACAATTTTGATTAGTTGTGTTTGTGATAGGTGTGTTGTGTGTACAGTATTTAACATACTATACACCTGCCGGGCTGACACCCTTGGTAGACTTGAGTCAGTCTCAGAGCATCTTCCAAGAGATCTGTCCAATCAGTTCTAAACTTTGAATCTGGGGACTTGAATTAAACAGAATAATGCGTAATTTACATACATTTCAGGGATTTTTCAAGCAGAAATGAGCTTTCAGATGAGGATGTGACGCTTATCGTGGTCATACATGATGGTGAAGTGAATATGTTTGTGTTTTTGTCAGACAAAGCAAGATATCTGAAGACGACACTATTGGGCTGTGAAGAATTTTATCTTTTATCTTTTTTAAAATTTTAATTAATAATGAAAATAATTGTTAGTTTCAGCCCTATAAAAACCTCATCTTCATAGACTTCTTCATCAGGTCTGTGTTTTCAGGTGTTTAAGAAGGTTATGAGACATAATTAACATACCTTATTAGTCAAACAGACTCACAGTCATAATTGCAGTTTATATATCCTTAATTGTTAGTAATAGAATACAACTCATCTGCAGTAAATGACTAGAAACATCAGTGTTGTTGTTAAGAACGTTACGCTGACTTGAGTTTGAGTTTTTCCTTATTGAAATGACTTCACTCTGCATTCTTTCCATCTTCCATTTGCATCACTTTTATCTTCATCATCCCGTCTTCCTCACACCATCTCTCCCTGACCACCCGCCCACTGTCCTTCATCTTTCTCTCCTCCTCCTCGTCCTCCTCCGCCTGCCTTCCCTCCTCCTTCTTCTCTTCACTGTCCTCTTCAGCCGTCCGGCTAAACTTAGAAGTGACAACAGTTGCAGGGTGACACCAAGGGCTAAATAAGACCAGAACAATAGCTTCCCCCCTCGTCTCCTCTTCTCACCCCCTCATCTCCCCCCTTAATAGACTGCCATTGTTCTCTCCCTTCACTGTTGCTCTTTCAGGGAGTTTGTTAGCTATGCTAATGAAGGTTGGGCTTGTGTGGGTTTAGCGAGTGGGGATTTGATGCTCTTTAACTGGGCACTTTTAGAAAGGAGAGGCGATCATAAGTGTGGCCGGGCCGCTATTTACCACCAGTCAAATGTCACAGGCGTGTGGATGCAGTACGGCAGTGGAAGAGATCTGTTACATTCCTCATGCACTTGCTTCAATTTGATATCTGTACACTGCAACTTTCATAACCAGAACAGTCAGCAAAATGGATAAAAGAAGGTATTATGCAAGAATATGTACCACTGCCGCTCTAATGCACAATGTACTGTATGTGTCAGCATGTCGGAGTCCTTGCAGAAAAAAGGAGTCGAGTAAGACAAGATGCAGAGACTACAGTAAGTATAGTGCAGTCAGTCATCCAATCAGTCAGTCAGTCTGTAAATAGCCTGGCCGGTGGCTCCTTTGAGCTTTCCTCTAAGAGGAATTCTCTTTCTCCTTGGTGTATTAATAGTGCCTGTGCATTGTTTCCTACAGCAGCACTGCTGCAATCAAAGGAAGTTGGCCTGCTAAGTATACAGATATTTTCCTTTGTCCCTATGTTTAGCAGGCATGGAGGAGTCAGATGTGTGTGCATGTGTTTGTGTGTGTGTGTGTGTGTGCGCAGGCGTGGGTGCGTGTCTGTGCGACTGTACCAACAAGAGTGTGCATGCTCACCGGTATTATGTCAGGTTGTATGTTTATTTATGTGTGTAATCGTATATGTACAGTGATACATCCTTTAATTGTTTGTGTGTGTGTCCGTAAGCCACTTATTGACAATGTGACCTTTTTATTCGAGAGGTCATGTGCCTTCACAGGTTGTCGGTGCCTTGGTGTTCTTTTTCCAGGAACGAATATTAATCTACTGTACAACCTGCTACTGTTGTGGCACATTTAGGATTTATCTTTCTGTTTTTTCACGTCTAGGTAAATGATTTAAACAAAACTCCTGGTTATAACGCTGTGAGTGTCTTTAATGTGTAAAAAAAATAACCTCTTGCTATCATTAAAATAATTATTCACATTTAATCTTCCATTCATTGAACAAGGGCATTATAATCAGATTTGTCTGATTGCTTTATAAATGCTTTTGATGAAAATGAGATATTGGAGCCCACCTTTCACTAAAATAATTAGCTCTGTTTGAATGGAAACCATTACATGTTAATGCTCTCCTTGGTCCAATATTTTTAGCGTAATTGATGGTCAGCCAAAATATGATTGCCTGACATTTTAAATGTCACAAAGACTGATTTAATAGTATGTCAAAGCCTTGACCTGTCATTCTCTGGACTTATGCTGTGCCTCAAATTCCCTTTAATTGGGAATTCAAAGACCTCGGCCCATGCACTGTACCGTAATCTCTCTCACACTTTCTCACACACGCACACGTATACTCACATGAGAGTGAAGCAGGTTGTTTGTCTAGTTGAAATATCATTGCAAGCGCACACTCACATGCTCAAAGATATTAAAATACATAAGTTACTCGTCTGACAGACACACACACACACACACAGATACAATATAAGACACACACAGTTGGGCGTCCAGTGGCCAAGCAGTGGCGTTGAGGCATCACCGGTCACTTGGAGTCTGCCAGTGACTCACCAAGGGCACAATGGAATTAGTGAGATTCTCCGCAATGTGACAGCTTGCTCTGGCTAAATGGTGTAATAATCTACCCCTCCTCTCACAAACCTCCAGCAGTATGCACACATACCCCCACACACACACACACACACACACACACACACACACACACACACACTCATTCACACCACCCTCCTCCTCCTCCTCCTCCTCCTCCCGTTTGCCCTCCCCATACCAACTGGCACAGATAACATTGTCTTAAGCTATAAAAAAAAGATTTTTTCCCTCCCTCCATTGCGGTAATTATTGAATTAATGCAGATGGAGAGAGACATCTGCATGTTAAAGTGTTGGCCTCTCTCTTATGCACAGCAGATGTTCCCCTGTCATTTACTCAAATTATGCTGCTTAGATACACAGAGAGAGAGAGAGAGAGAGAGAGAGAGAGAGAGAGAGAGAGAGAGAGAGAGAGAGAGAGAGAGAGAGAGTTACTCACCAAGGCGACATTGTCTTACAGCCCTCAGAGTGTCAGCTACCAAATTCTGTTTCTGTCCTTCAAGTAAACCCCTACTTTCTTCCCTTGAGGTGTCAGTTATGCTACTTTATTTACTTTATTGTTATTATCTAACTGTTTAATTATAAAGGAAAGGCAAGTTAGCGTGTACCCTTCATATACAGAGGCAACCCAGAGTTTTACGTGGACTAAAGAACAACATTTAAAAGCATAATAATAATAATAATAATGAGAAAACTAAAAGCATTTAAATGCAATAAAATGAAATTACATACAAATAGACAAAGATAAAAGACAATAAATGCAGTTTCAGTGCAGTTATAAGTTGCCCATAAATAAAGTATTTAAAGTTGACTTTAATGCTTTAGTTTATTCTAAAAAGAAAAGCACTGGATGAGTTATTATTAATTCAGCTGAAATCAAATACTGGATCCTCGCCAACAAATAACCATTCCCTTGTCCAAACAATAACGTAGTATCATGTCAAAGATATGATATTAACAACCTGACCTCTCAGTGATATCGCAACCCTTTGGTTGACCTCTAGACCCTTTATGCTGGTGGGACCTTACAGTAAAGATGTGACAACATCCTCTTGAAGATTATCTGTCGATTATTTGAAGCAAGGAGGACGAGACACACAGAGAGACACTGTATATGAGTGTCCCAGATGACAGATAACCAGGAGACCGTCTCCTTGGGATTATTTTCCAGGTTGGTTTGTCCTCATCTCTCCGGATTATGTTGATAAAAACATTCTTGTATTATATTTTCGGTGCTTATTGTATTAATACTCTCAGGCGGTTTCCAGAAAAAGCTTTGTGGCGTGCTTGCTTTGAGGTAATCTTCTTCCACTTGAGCTTTTAAAATGTTTTTTTTTGGTGGGGGGGTTGCCTGTCTTTGTACGTATTCTCTCCCACTCTTGAGGCTATATTTAACCCCGTCTTTGACACAATCGTTCTATCATATCATTTCACGAGGTAAATTATATATCTTATGAAAAATATGTGGATCTGGGCTGTGCCAGACTGGACTTGTTCAGTCAGTGTACCCACTAAAGGTTAAGGTTTTGTAGGCACATGGATGCCCTGGAGGTATGATTTACTCTACTGTGAGAAGAAAAAGACATGCTTTAGATCCAGATGTGTCTCCAGGATGTCTTATTGTAGTACTCTCATGAGGATTTACCTGTGCCTTGACTTTCACAGAAATAACCTAGTATTGTCACATGTGTCGAAGTCTATTATGTTTCTTTCTTTCACCAAAATAGGACTTTTGTGATTCAACCTGCAGTGTGAGTGCTTGGGTCTGGTATAGGGTGGCAACCAATGAGTTTTTACATTACGGAGTAATCTGCTGATTATTTTTTCAATTAACTGATTAATTAATTAACAAATTAACAAATTTCATTGTTAATTATCTGATGATCGCTAAACCAACTGAATGTTTCAGCTGGTGTTAGTTTGATCTATCTCTCCTTTAGTGCACAGAAAGTGATACATCTTTCTTCCTACACGGATGTGTAGCTGCTTCTTGAGATTAAATAGTAAAATGCCGCATTCCAGACTATAAAGGTTGAAGATTGACTCTGTGACCAAGTTACAACTTGTAAATTCTATGATCCCTAACCCCAAGGCAAGGTGGTCAGTATTAGACAAACATGGCAGCGTGAAGGAGAAGGTGAACTATCAGAAATAAACAATGATATAAAGACATTTTAAATGCATGAGTCAGACGGCACATTTATAAAACCTTTTTTGCTTAAGGAGGAAGTTTTACACCTACAAAACAAAACAAACCTCATCTCATCTGTTTAAGCCATTTTCTTTGTTTATGCGTCATCTCCTATAGCTTGTGGCGCTGGAAGGCACTTTTTTCCAGCATCAAGTAAAAATTCACATCGGATCTTAGAACGGTCAAAAGAACTTACAGTATATCCACAACAATGGCTTAAAGCAAAATTATGTAACTTTTCTACCTTAAAATAACAGCTTCAAAATTATTTTTATACCTACCTGTAATCAGGTGAATGGTGCCTCTCTCATTTCCCCTCATAACTGGAGCTGTATAATGGGCGGTAGCACCGCACATAATGGCAGAGGTGAAGAGGCTGAAGAGGATGTTGATGAAGGAAGCTAAAAAGAGAAAAGGAGAAAGTGACTGAACAAGAAGACGTCTGACGAGTAAATCTGGGTTCACACTAGTTGTTAGTGTGAACTTTGTGAAATAAAAGGATGAAAGACAGACAGCCGAGGTGGGCTTCTTGCTGTTGGACTAATGAGTCGTATTAGTTGTCTGCTATATCTTGTGTTGTTGCACTTGACTGATGTTTGTCTGTTAAAGTTGTTTAACAAATGCACATTTACAGCTGTCCATATTTACAACAGCGGAGGGTAAGAAAATTGAAATCGGGGATGCCAAATCACAGAAAATACCAAACCTTCTACGAAGTCTGAAATATGTTTGGGCCATTCTTCTCTGGCAGTCACTGCTGTACACCACATTACACATCCTACTGTACAATACACAGAAATGATGGTGTTGAAGCTGAAACAATTAGTAAATTAATCAATTAGTCATTTTAAAGAAGATTAATCTGCAACTATTTTGATAATGGATTAATAGTTTAAGCTACTTACTGAGCACACATGTCAAACATGCTGGCACCAGCTTTTCTTGTTTTATGTTTTTATAAATTCACCGTCTTATAGGATTTAGGCTGCTGGAGTTAAAAAAAATGCAATTTTAAGATTTCGGGTTCTGGGAATTTGTAATAGGCAATTTTTCACATTTCATAGTGTAAATGATTAATTAATAAACCTAGCTGCAGCCCTAGAGGATCTGGTTTTGCATGGTCTGCCAGGCTTATTACTCTGTTTTGACCTGGTTGAGCATGAACATCCGACTGTGCTCGCTCTCTCATGTCCTGATACAACTTGTACCTCATTTTCCTAAGAAGCATTCTATGATTCAGCCCATCCACACACATTTACACACACACACACACACACACACACACACACACACACACACACACACACACACATACTGTACACGCTTCCTCAACCTCTCCACAAAACCCAACAATCCAGTGAAATCCGTACAGCTTCCTTCTGTTCTCAAACCAAAAGCCTTAAAGCCAACAGATGCTTTCGCGTTATCAATGCCAGTTATCGCTCTTAGCTCCCTCTGATAAGACTTTACTTTCTGACCCAGATGTTAAGGAGTTCAATTTACCAGATGCACCAGAAGAGCGGACAGGGAGGTGGAGGGATGAGTGAGCATTGAAAATATCTGCAGGCTTGAGAGATGAGACGTAATATGCCATTTTTATTTTTATTTTTTGGCCTGGTGTTGTTTCTGAAGCGGCGTTAGTGCAGTAAGGAGCTCAGTGTCTAAAGAGGCTTTGGTATAGGGGGAAAGATGGGCCATATTACAGTGAGGCCAGAAGCCTGCTTGATTAATGGGCCAGGATAATCACCTCATCAAATCACTCTCACTTATTAAATCTTGTTTAATATCGTAATGAGGGCCCTCCTGAGCTGCTTTGGTAAATTCCCCCTGTCTCTCCATCGCACTCGCTTTCCCTCTTCTGCCTTTTCGTTTTAACAGGAAGACTAATGATGCCAAGTTCCTCTCTGTCCTCATCTTCCTCTCTCTGTCTCTCTTTGCTTCCTCTTTTTCTTTTCTGTCTCTTGCCTTTGCGTTCCACCTTGTTCCATCCTGGAGTCTGGTGTCTTAGTTTTTAGACCACACAGCAACGCAGTAGTATATGTAATTTTGGAGGGTGGAATTACTATATACACAGCCTCTACAGTCTATTCATTTAATCTCCCTTATTTATGATGGATGATGTGCTAGATTGTATCATCATAAATCACTGTGTGTGTGGGTCAGGACCTGCTTGAATAGTGATACCACTTCCCAAGGCTTTGGTACACTGGAGTTTATGGAAACACTTCAGGTGAGGTAATATCTCCCCTGTCTCCTTCTGTATGATTTGTGATCTCTATCTGTAGTATCACGACATACCCGAGTGTTACTTCCCTGTGTGCATGTGTGCTGTGTGTGTGTGTGTGAGGTTTCTGGGATGGGCTTGCATCTCCTTCACTTGACCTCCAGGCGACTACACAATGTGCCTCAGAAGAAAACAACATGCCATTGTCTTATTTATGGTCTTCCATGTGTCGCTCGGCACCATCTTGGTAGCACAGGCGTGACTGCTCGCTCCTTCCAAGGAAGGGAAAAAATATTTCTCCTGTCCCCTTTTGTCACGCGCCTCTCTCTCTGCCTCTCCATTTTTATTGTGATTTTATTTCAATGGCCACCCCCTTCCACCACCCTCATCCCAAAGTTGGACCCAATCCTTTGTCGTCTCTGAAGGCAGCCGGGCAGGCAACAACTGGCTCAAGGTGACCAGTTCAGGCTTGAGAGGGAGGTTAGGGCTGCATCTTCCCCCTGAGTGCCTCCCATTTTTTGCCTTTATTGTTAGGGAGCAGCTGTTGTGTACCTGGACCCCATGAGTGGCGCCTATGCTGGGTATCTTGGCAGCCAGGCTCCATAGGCTTTGGATACCAGAGTGAATCAATTCTTAAAGATGACTGTCTGCGTGCTGTGTCACATGGACAGGCCCAGAGTGAAGGGCTTAGGGGGCTCTGGAGCTGGAATGCTCTTTGATGGAGGGGCTGGAGAATGAGGAGGGAGGGGAGGAAAGGAAAATACGGGGGAGGAGATGGTCCTATTGTTGTGCCAAGGAATGCCCTTGACGGAGATAGAGGGGTATTGTTTTTATGCCCGTGAACTCTTTTGGTCTTGAGGACTTAAAGATGATGGAGCCACAAGGATGATGGACATCTTGGCGTCTTCGCTATTTTCATAAATGCCACGAGATGCTCAGCTGTATGTTGTCAGTTCCTCCTTTATGCTGTTAACTATGTGTTGAAAGTTGCTCTAAGACATGGCATGCGCAAGCAGCTTAGCGTCAAGCAGCTCTGAGAACGTGTAAAGGTTGGGCAATTATTGAGAGGCTGATATAGCCCCTCTGTCGTAATACCCACAAAACCGAACTCATTCCCAGCAGGATTGACAACCGCTGAGCGGGATGTTGATGACCTCCCAGGCTCACAGGCCTAACCTGCCTAATGTCCACTGAGAAACTTGAGAAAATGAAGATCATAAAGGATGACAAAAACAGATTGGCACGTAAGCTAACCTCCCTCCCTCCCACACTCTCTTTCTCATTCTCTTTTTTTTTCCTTACACCCCTTCAGAGAACAATACCCATTGGACCCCCTCCCTACATCTCTACCTTGGAAAAAGCAGGTTTATTAATAGTTGAGAGCAGGGTGCTTGGGGCAAGCTCCATGAGAAGGTTAAGGATGAGAGGAGTTAACAATCTGGGCTCAGCAACCAGCAGCCACAACAGCAGCAGTAGCAGCTTCTTTTTTGGAGAAAGAGCCTCATGGTCGTCCCGTGTCCGTATCCATTTCATGACAAATGAAATACCAAAGGCCCTGGCCAGAAACAATGGCTTGTTTGGCTGGCTGGAGGCGGTACGGGAGGTGGTGGTGGTGGGGGCTAAGACTGGCTTCCAGCCCCTGCAGCTGTCCCGGTTGTCACCCCTTGTCTTAAGGCTCACTCCTGGCTCAACGACGCATGTGTTTGTGTATGCGCGTGAATCCCCAGCCTCGAGAGACAGCGCGAGGCGATTCTCAGTACTCAACGGCGTCTGAAAAAACGCTCCAGACACAAAAGGCAAGTTGAACGGTGTTAAGACCCCTTCGGTATGGAGCAGACCCCAGGCATGAGGTCATCATCCTCGGTTTAGCAGCCTTTGTCCTACAGCCTGATTGACGGGAGGGGTGGCTATCAAAGACAATTGTGGGATCAGTTACAGCCATGAATGTCACTCAAGATACAGCAGGTCTCCAATAAAAACTACTTGTGATAGACTGGAAATAGTGATTTTTCAAAAATAAGGGGAACGAAACATGTCTGGCACGAATGTAAACTACATACCAATACACAGTGATATCTAAACTCGGTAATCCTTTCGCACCTTGACTCTGAGGGCCTCACCTTAATATGTCTGTGAATCTTTTAATCTGCGTTGATAACAGGTGATAAACTTTAATACGCCGCTAATATTCCACGAGTAAGCCTACGTGTGCGTGTGTGTGTTTCAAAGGAGAAAGACTCTTCCCGCCTCTCTCTCTCTCTCTCTCTCCTTATGTCTCAGAGATTAGCCTTTGCTCAAACACCTCCTGTTCATCTAAGTAATTAAAACATTAGAATTACTGGATTATAAACTGCTTTTGATTTAATCCAGCACTCGATGCTCCCACCATCTTGCCAAATGGGTCAATAGGAAATATAATGGGCCTCTGTGATTTCTGATTCAGGGATCTGGAAGAGGCAAAGGATGCCAATAATGGCTATTAAAAGAGATGTGTGTGTGTGTGTGTGTGTGTGTGTGTGTGTGTGTGTGTGTGTGTGTGTGTGTGTGTGTGTGTGTGAGAGAGACAGAGAGCCCAGACCGGCTTTGCCCTGAGTGCCATCTGTCTTGGACCCACTAGACCCAGTTTAGACTGGAAGAAGCCAAACCAGTTCAGTCTCTATCTCTGCCCCCAATGCACTGTTATGTGCACACACACACACACACACACACACACACACACACACACACACACACTCCCTGTGACTACTTCCTCTCTTGACGTGAGCGTTTTTTTTTTTTTTTTTGGGTTGTAGGCTTTGATCTTTCTTTGAGAAATTTACCATGCACAGGCCTCGCTGCTGTGTATTTTGAGTGTGTGTGTGTGTGCACTTCATAAGACCCTATAACAGGTGTTTGCCCCTGGGGTCCCTAGTGCACTTTAAAGGCCTTGTATCAATGGGTGTCCTGATATCATTTCTATGATTTATCCTGCCATTGTCTACCTTTAACACAAGTTCTCACATGTGCACACATTCACAAACCTTCACTTTCATTCACTTTTAAGTTCCTCCCTCCTCACTTTGCCCACCCTCTTCACCTTTCTTGGCAGTCAACATGAAGTTGTTCTATGGGGATTCACTGCTGCCGTCCTCTCACCTATACTGTCCATACTAATTTTGGAGTATCCGTATGTTCTTGGCATGATGTGCTTGTGTACGTGCGTTTGCACAGACACACTGCATGCAGTCTTTTCTTTTTTTTTTCTTTTTTTACGAGTGTGTGAGCAATGGTCCTCTGCAGCATGTGTCTGCCTGTGCGTGTAGGTTTTGTGTGTGTGTGTGTGTGTGTGTGTGTGTGTGTGTGTATTCATTATGGTTTGTGTTTGTGTTACTCGCAACAAGGGGTCCAAGTTGACACAGTGACAGTTCCTCGCAGAGCGACAGAGGGGCCCTGCCATCCAACAACAGAGGCTTTGTCGCTCTGCTCCTCTTGGCTTGTTATGGACTTCCTTCTCTCTCTCTCTCTCGCTTTCTCTCCCTTTTTTAGTGAGCCCATTTTCTTGTCTGAAGTCTTAATTTGGGGCGATGGCCAGTGGGGAGAGGGAAGAGAGGCGAGGGACCAAGGGAGGAAGAACGGCGGGGTGGGTGGGTGGCTGGGGTGCGGAGTGGTGATGGCTGCAGACGGACGGCCCTTTGTTCCTCCTTTCCCAGGCTCCTCTCTTGAGCCTCCGAGGCTCCAGTTGCGTTGGAGCCTTCCAGAGAGAGAGGGAGAAAAAGGGGGCACAATGATCTGTCCAACTGGAATCTTCCAATTTCACAAAACAAATGCACACACACATGCAAGTGATGTGGAGGAAAGAGGGGGGAGTTAGGAAAAGAAACAACAAATTAATCAAAAGATAATGAAGAACTGGACAAACACAAAGATGGCAAAGAATGCGTAAGGATGACAGGAAGCAGACACACAGAGTGTGTGTGAGCTGCACATACTGACCACTAGGTGTCCCCATCACTGATGCCAAATGTGGGCAACCCAGAGTTAATCCCACACTGTGCCAGTGGCTCTGGAGCATAAGACCAGTGTGTTGCTCCATCCACAATAGATGAAATCCAGTGTTTAATTACGAACACATGCATGATGAATCCATCAATCTGTGCAACGTGGAAATCTGTTTTCATGGTTTTTGACTGAAACTGGAGTCATTTTTGTGCGAAATGTTTAATTCTATGTGGAATGATGGAATAAATGCACTGTTGAGCAAATAAAAAGCAGACGCACACATACATAGAGATTGCCAGTCTTCTGGTGGAGAAAAAACTTCAATAGTATTCTGCTGTTTTAGTTTCAAGCCCACAGTCATTTTGCAGGTGTAGGTAGGTGTCAAAACGGTTCAAACAGTGGACAGCTCATATTGGTCGCTGGTAGGAGGATCGCACAGAGAAGAAATCGAAATGAGGTCCTTGTGTTTCTTCGTCACAGCATGGGGAGTTACATCAGTGCCTGTGTGTGGTGATATTTACCAAAGAATGTTCTGTTTGTTGTTGGGTTGGCGTGCTGTAAATCCTCCACTTCTGCCAAGTCATAAAACACACTTTGCACTAAATGTAATGTGAAAGCTTGAAGAAACAATTACTGCAAAAGAAAAAGAAAAAAAGCCCACTCTCTCTCTTAACTCTTAATGGAAAATGTTCTTGAACCTGAGCGTGTGATAACAGGCGACCACGAAGGGAGGGGGGGACTTGGAGAGGGACCTTGGGGACTGTGTCAACGTTTTCTGTGCCGGAGCAGGGACAAACATTGGACAAACATTGGGAAAGGCTGGCAGCCTTTGAGATAGTGGGCCGTTGATCTAAGACTGAGGAACTAAATCCACTATCTCTTGTCTGATACAGCAGCCAAGGTCTTGCTGACACACAGAGCCACAGAACAAACATGGATATACCTGAAGACAATGACCTTTGAACTCCCAGCGTGAGAGGTGGAAAAAACAGGAAGTGGTGAAAGTGACTCCAGTGGACTTCCTCTCTGCAGGCCAAGAATGAATCAGGTGGAATGATTGTAAGTACACGGGTCATTGTACATAAAAACCACGCACACACACATTGTTCAAGAGTGGGAGGCACAGATGTGGTGTGTGTGTGTATGTGCATGTGTGTGCCTACATGCATGCGCGCATGTGTGCGTGTGTGTAATGGAGGAAGCGAGAGAGTGAGTCTTCAGATGTAGCGACAGATGGTATTTGATTACAGAGCAGACGGTCGGTGTTGTACAAAGATGCTGTCTCAGCCCAACCTAAGGAGCTGTAGCCTCCGGTTAAGGCAAGCGGAGGGAGGCAGGCGGAGGACAAGAGGGAAAAGGAACACGGGAAAGAGAGAGAGAGAATGAGAGAGAGAGAGAAGAATAAAAGCAAGCAAGCAAGAAAGACACAAAAGAAGCAACTCCAAAAATGAGCATCAAAGCAAAAAGAGTGAAAAGCAGTCAGGCAAGAACAAAAGGAAGAAAAGGAACAGAGCAATGGGCAGGCGTGGTGGAAAGTACAACAGAGGTCATGATAAGAAAACAGAGAGAGAACGCACCAAGCCTTTTAAAACAGCATTTTTCTCAAAGGACTCAAACTCATCAAAAAACATGTGTGTGTATGTATATATCTAAAATATGTGCGAATGCGTCTTTATAAAAATGTTACTACACGACTTCACACACAAAGACATACACAATTTATAGGTTTAAACTAGAGCTGCTTCTGTTAGTTGATGGATAATTAATTATTGTAATTGGAAGTGAAAATGCGAAACATTTTCTGCTTCCAGCTTCTAAATTTGTTAGAAATCTGATGTAAACAGAATAACTTTGGATTCTGAGCACTTCATTGAATAAAACAAGCAATCTAAATACATCTACTGAGGTTGTGGGACATTATAACAGGCATTTTTTGAGAGACAGACAAAACTGTTAATCAAGGAAATTAATCAAGCAGATTAATCATAAATGAAAATAATCGTTAATTGCAGATCTAGCGAGAACAAACCCAAAATCCAAGCGGTGTTTTCTTAAACTTTCATCTAATCATTTATTAGCTTTTAACTATAAACTTTTTAGTTTATTTATTTTAGCTTTCTGTTTGTAAGTGGGTGGGGTTCGTGTACGTTTGTGTCCCAGGGTATGGCGATTGTTGCATTTAGCCCGATGAGGCGGCATCTGCAGTCGTCTGTGGAGAAAGGCTGAGAGGTTGGTGCTTTGCTGCCAAAGCCCTCATTAGTGCATTGAATCACTCAGAGGGCAGAGCAGCGCTGATCCATTCACACAGGACTATACAGTAAATACATACATTGTAGTCAGTGATTATGTAGTGTACTGGTAAATAAAATAGCTCATAAACAAGATGGGAGATACAGAGATAAGACCCAGCAATTCATTTTTCTCCTCTGTGCAGGACATGAGTCGGAGACGTCTAAGTTAAGCATAACTTATAGAATCTATCTGAATACTACTGTCCCTTCAAGAGGACATCCTGGGCTCTCTTTTGATGCCCTGGTCGTGGGAGTGTGGCCAACACAGCACATACACTGTCTTTTCAAATAGCGGGAATTTCAACATCCATGTTTTACAACAACAAGAGAGATAAGTCAACATTTTTTTGCAGATACCATGTTTCTATTGTTAAAAATCAAGTTTTTTCTTTAATATCAAAGTCTTTACTTCAATTTAGTAACATTTTTAGAAAGACACAGTCATTTTAACCCTTTCAAAACACAACTTTGATGTAATGTCCTTTGTAGTGGACATCAGGACTTACTAACCCCCATTTTAATACATCAGGGAGCAGAGGGCTAAGTGAGGCAGAGAGGATTTTGCTAAGAATTGTGGAGGGAGATTCAGATTTAGAGAAGTCTGAAGATGAGATGAGTTTAAATTCTTGTTCATATGTTTATTGTGGGAAGTACCAGTAAGGATGTTCCAGTAAATATGTGTTTATTTTGGCGCCATGTTTGGTAGTTGAGTTTGAATGTCAGAATTTGAATTAATTTTGTTAAAAGACAACATGTTCTCTCCTTTAGGATTACATTGTAGCCCCGATTGCTAGCTGGCATCTTTAAATCTTTCATCATTTCACAAAGAACATTGACAAATTGTGATAGTAAAGGTCAGACAGAAATGTGCTGATTTCCTCCCTCATGTAAAATGATATCCACAGAATATAATATAAAATAGCCAGAGCATTCAGATGTGTATTCTTCATGTAACTGTCTTCATCTACTTTAATGTTCATGAAATGAAAAGAATTTTAAAAAGAAATCCACACGAAAATGAATTCAGTATTATAACATTACATCATTACATTCTGTATCAAACAAGACCCGATGTCCACTACAGGGGACAGTCCATAAAAAATAAATAAACAATGTTTTTGGAAAAACAATTGCTGCAATATGTTTCTAGCAATATGATATCTTTTTATAACTTAAATCGCTTTCTCCCACCCATCACACACACACACACCTACACCTACACACACACACACACAGAGGTGATATAAATAAAACAACAGACATTTTCTACTCTCTTTTTCATTTTTATTTCCATTTTTTATTCATTTTGCACAAGCTTGCATATATACTGCACATACATTCAGTTCATAGAGGGTGAAGGCACGAAAGGCAATTTGACTACTGGTTGTTTTTGGGCTGGGCCAAAGCAATACAGGGGAAATAATCTCAAGAGAAAATACAAAACTGCTTCCAACTAGTTTCAGCTTTCTAGCCAATCCTTGGCCCTGTCCTGGAACAACAAAACATAACAACCTTTGTTTTTATTTTTAAACTGTCCAGTTCCATTTAGCTGCCAAGGTCTCCATTTTTATCATTTCTCTCAATTGAATGATCACGCTAGAATACAAATTTTTAAAATTCGATTTTTGGATAGATAACGATTAAAATCTTTTAAGTGGGTTCTACTCAATGAAATGCAGTACAGCCTTCCCTGTTTGAAAAACAAAAGAAAATAACATCAAATAAATTAGGATAAATTAAACCAATAAATTACACAAAATCTGCAAGACAAATAGACACCAATAACAGAAAAAAAAAGCAGCCATGTCACGAGTTTTATTTTACAACCTGTGTGTAACTATTCAGACTGTATTTGAAACATGGCTGTTCCAGTTGGAATTACTGCACTAGAATCGAATAATAATGTCATACAAAAAGCATCAACAAAACACTATTTACATAACATATTGCTAAGTTACACAAAGGCAGTATTTATCACTGTAAGTCCACATCATTGATATTTACAAAAAAAGAGGAGCAATGTAATAATATTTAAAAAAAAAAAAAAAGAAGAAGAAAAAAAAAAGAATTACTACCGAAAGCATCGAGAAACAAAAACCCCTTTCAAACAGATCAGAGGAAATTATCGCAACACACACACACAAACACACACACACACACACACCAAACACACGTTGCCAACGCTTAATGAGAATCATTTACATGTCAGGATGGTACTCCCAGGGGTGGGGGAGGGGCCACAGTGTTGAGAATTGTGTCACTCACTGGTTCACAGGTTCTCATAATCGGTCTTTTCTCTCACACAGACACTCATATACATTCACACACACACACACACACACACACACACACACAATGCAAAGCCTACAGAAACTCCACAGAGTCCAAACTTTTTCCAACTGTTTGAACCCGGTAAAAAAAGGGTATAAATCACTTTTTTTTTTTTAAACTGTCTGCAGTCTCTTTTTAAACTGTTACTGTACAACATGTGCCCCCTCCATGACACTACTCCTCTGATGACAATGAGTTCCTGTCTCTCTCTCCCGGGTCATATCTAGAGCTACGTCGGTGGGAGTCTGCCCTTGTTTTTTTGGGACGAGACCAGGTCTAAAGACTGCCAACGGGCCGCTCTGTGACATCATCTTTACCCGACCGCTAGCCTAACGCATCGTTCTGTCAGCAAAAATTAAAGAAACGGATGCTGGTGCAACTTCAAGGGCACTGCCGACGGGAAACAGACCCCCGTTAAAGGCATGGCAGGGAAAAAAAACAACAAAAAAACAACCAAAATCTCTCCTCTATGGTTTTTTTTTTTTTTTTTTTTTGGAAGAGTGGTAACGAGTCCAGTTGGAGGGAGCGGGTCATCCCTCTTTTTTTTTTTCATCCTTCTTTTTTTAACCACTCTCACCCCTCTCTAGCACTCTGTGATGATAGAAAAAACTGTACAGCTATTCTTTGTTTCATCCTGACCGTATTTACAGTAGCAACAGCAATATTTCATTACTCTGAAAACATATTCCAAGTTTATTTTTCTGATCTCAAGAAGACAGCCATTCAGCACAATACAAAAAGGTAAAGAAACCAAAAGGAAAAAGTGGTCACAAAACCTGCAAAAAAACTACAACTATTGCTCCTAATCTACCAACAACTCACTTATTCAGAATACAGATTTAAACAAAGCCGTCACTAAAAATACCCTCAAGCTTTCTTTTATGAAACATTTCCTAACAGTGCCTTCCAAAGATCTTCCACTACTGTATATATTTTTTCCCATAGATTTATCCTTTACAACTCTTAAAAAAAGGCTATATACTGTATGTATTTCAATAATGTTATCCTTACAATCAAATGACCCCAGAATAGGAAAACTTGACAAAAATATTCTCAACGCTGTATTAAGGTCTTGCTAATCCTTTTTTTTTTTTGTACATAAGTCTTCATTATCCTGAATTAATCTTTTTAGGCGCAGGAACTCTTTAACTTTAGGGCGGGGTTGCAGGAAGGGGGTGGGTGGAGAGCGATAATAATCTGTGCATCAGATAAAAGTGTCCTTTCCTTTCTCCTTTGTTTGTGGCGCTTTAGAGCCCTTAGCTGGTGCTTTGAGACTCTGAGACATGCAGGGCCTAGCCCATCCTTCAGTGAGAAATATGTGCGACTCGCTCTCTCAGGGCTCCGGATCTTAAGAAGAACACTGTCCGGGGAGGAGGGTGGAGGGTGGAGGTGGGGGACATAATGAAGGGAGTAGCTCTCCGTCTTTCTCTGCCTCCTTTTGTCAGGTGCTTTGTCTCGCTCAGACAAGTCAGCAGGTTAAGCAACCTGCCCCTTTTGATCTTTTGTGACACACACACACAGACACACTATAAGCTAATGTCGCCAAGGTGAGATCAACAGCTAGCTCGCACGCACTCGAGAAAGCATTCAAGTCCTCTCATTGCTTCAAACTTACCTCATCAAAAAAGGGTAGCTAACACCTAACCACTTCTTAAAATTCTTAAAAGCCTGAGAGGGCGGATAAAATTAATAAACCGCTAGATATACATGTACAACTCAAGTGGAAAATCTGGGATTGGTATCTCAGGTAAAAGTGAAAGGAATGGCATTTAACAAACCGGGCACAGTGGCTTCAACAGAATCTCACTTTGGGTCTTTAAAAGCTGCCAGTTTGGGACGGAGGGACAGAGTAGAGGGTTTCAGGTGCGTGTCGCTCTTCGCTCTGTGCCTTTGTCCCCGCTCTTTGTAGTGATGAGAGCTTCTCCGTCTACCCCTGGGGTGAGTGCTCACCTCTGACCTCGTATTGTTGCAGTGAGAGAGGAGCTAGATCACTCAAAGGCAGGTGAACATGGAGGGAAGGAGCAGTGTGTGTGTGTGTGTGTGTGTGTGTGTGTGTGCGCGCTTGTATATGTTTTGTTTGTGGGGGAAGTTCCACTTGAAGCAGAATTAATGAACGCTTGTGTTTCAGCTTATATTCACCTCTCTCCTTGCCCTCCTTGAATTATCTTCCTCCCTGTGATGCTTCTATTCATATGTATTCAATTATCTATTGTTTCAGCGACACTGTACTTTAGATTGCCACAGTATTCTGATATATTCAAGTATCAACTGCTATTGAAATAACTTCATAATGTAATTTACACCTTGTATAGGCTAATCACAATAAAAGCCTGTCATATAAACAGGCCAACTTCATCTCACACATGAGCTATTCAGTGAACACTGCTATAAAAAGACATAAAACTATGCAGTTATTATTGCGTATATTTACCAATCGTGAAGAGATAATTAGATGAATAAGATTTGTTTGATAGCTGAACAAATGGCTCGTTTAGTGGGAGCAGTTATCAAAGCTGGAGTGGCTATGGAAATTTAGCCGTTTAAAAACAGCAAGTCACGCACCAAAAGGCCACACTTCTTCTGCATATTTCTATACGTATGCACCGTTTACTTCATGTGTTTCTGCAGCCTAAACCCCTTTTCCAGCATCGTTGCCAGACTGGTCCTGTGGAGAATAGACTAGTCACTACAGACATATAGAGAAGCCCCACTCTGATGGCCCTCCATTAAAACCCCCCATCCCCGAAGACCCCCCCCAAAACGAAATAAACAAAACCAAAGTCCACTTCAGAGATGGACAAACAAAAACAAGAGTAAGGAGAGGGATGGGAGTGGGGGTAAAATATTTCAGAATCTAAACTCTTGTGGAATAATATTAATAGCAATAATTTATTTTTTTTCTGCATCGGCATCAAGGGACAAACAAATCTCGAAGTGCCAATCTTCAGCAAGCAGTGATGACAAATAATAATAATCATAAACAACAACAATAATAATAATAATCAAAATAATAATGTACAGCCAATAAACACAATGCCCAATTTGCAGGGAAAACACACTTCAAAACATGGTAGAGCTCAGTAGCTATTTGAAACCAGTCCAAGTCCCACAGACTAGTATAGACCAGTACAATGAGTCCAGTCTTACTCCTGTCATTAACCTCACTAGGCCTTGTTTGTTTGTTTGTGTGTGTGTGTGTGTGTGTGTGTGTGTGTGTGTGTGTGTGTGTGTGTGTGTGTGTGTGTGTGTGTGTATGTGTGAGTGTCCTGTAGGGGACATCTTCAGTAGCACAGTCTATTGGGCACCCGTTTCGTGGGGACAGTTCATTTGGACACCCACTGGATTGGAGGGACACCGCTGGGTGTCGTGAATAAAGTCTTTAGGGAACTCGGCCTACGTTCTTAGTTGTGTAAAATTGGAATTCCTTCCACACACTGAGGACTTAGTTAATGTTGATCATAAAACAGGCCGAAAATGGATGAGGGTTCACACGGTCCAAAAAACACCCAGTAAGATTAGAGTCTCTTCAGTTCAGAATCATAGAAAAACAAAACAAATAATAACCATCATAATAATTATCATATAAGAACAACAACACAATAGCTAGGTCATTTAGGAACTGCCACAGAGGCTTCAGATTGGGAATGCTACTTCATAACTTTCATACATTCAAAAATTCAAAAAAAAGAAACAGGAAATCAAAAGTAAAGTTGGGGAAAAGGAAAGAAAACAAAAGAGAATATCATTTTGAAATTCTATGAAATCAGATAAAATAAAAAATAAAAAAAGCGCAAAGCGTTGAGAGGAGGAGGAGGAGGAGGAGGAGAAATTTACTCATGTAGAAGCTCTTGGAGACAGTTGGGGGACTTGAAGACCTCGGGGACCTCGCTGTCCAGTTTGCAGATGACCTTGTAGATGGCCTTCTTCCAGGACGGGTCCACGTCTTTGCCAGCCACGATGGCATTGAAAAACTCCCTCAGTGTGATCTCAGCCACCTCCAGGAAGCGATCAGGAACCTTTGCAGACACAGAAGGGAAAGAAGCGGTTATCATCGATGGAAGTAAACTGCAGAGAAAAGATTTGAAGGAGAGCACAACACTAACTCTTAGTGCTGCAGTCATGATCACGCGTTCTCTTGTTTCTGAGTCCAATCTCGCAATTTCAATTTTAGTAACGATTATTTTTCCTAGAATGGTTCTGATAATTTTCTCTGTTACAATTATTAATAAAAACAAAAAAAAACTCAATCTTCCACTCGCTGTTAATGATACAAACATCATAGTTTTAAGCACAGGGATTGGATATTTTTCAGAAATGCTCCTTAGGTGTCTTAATTAACTTCTTTTTTTTTTTTACATACTTCTTACTATATACCTTCAAAATGCTCCATCTGGAACCCTGAATCCCCAAAAGAACTCCTTCCCCTTCACACCTCGCTCACTTTGCAGCAGTGCTTGCTTGCATTATGCTCAACGCCGCCATCTTCTCCCCTCTAGAATATGTTCATATTTTCATAGTGGATGTAAAACCATAAATCTCTTGAGTATCTACTTCCTTAAAAGCCAACTGAGGTGTCAGCCTGAGAAAAGTCACTTCTTGTGAATTCTCAGGTTCCTCACATCTCCCACTTCCCTCCCCACAACACGGTGAGCGTGACATCTTTATGAGTCCCAATGTAAATCTGTGACCAAACAAGAAAGCGGAGCTGAGTGAAGAGCAGCAGAGAGGTGCTGGCGAAAGAGGAAGTACTAAATGCTTTGGGAACGGGGAGACACGCCGCCTCTTTAGTGTCCCTGACAGCAGCGCTCACCGACACCATGGAGATGATTAGTCTGGCAAAGATCTGTGACACCTTCCCCCAAGCCAACACTCTGTCACACACACACTCATACAGGCGTGAGCACACACACCAGTGAACACACCTCCTTGTGCCAAGGAGATGACACATCCTGTACTGTTACAGAGCTCTACATAATGCTCGCTACACACACACACATACACTAGCTACCCTGGTGTATTTGGCTGAGTCTCTTTCCTCGACTCAAAGCTCCAGGGCGACGCAGCCTTCAGGGGTCACCTGCTTGGATAATGCTGACTGTCTCCCTGCCCGCCTCCCTTGATGCTTGCATACACACAAACACACACTGTCACACACACAGATACACACACACACACACGTACAGCAGCTTGCCCAAATGCCTGACAGTGCGCACTCCGCTCCGCTCCTCTCCTACAGTGTCCTGCAGATACTCATCAGGAGTGTCAGGACACAGCAAGGTTAGTGGCCATTGGAACACACACACAGACACACACACACACACACACACACACAGGCATGCCTCTTCACACACACATATACACACTTGCACACACGGGACAACCACCCACCCCCCTCAGGGTGATGAATGGAGGCTAAGATGCCTGTGTGTCTGGTGTGTGTGCATATCTCTGTCCAGTGCTCGAGTGAAAAGGTGAGTCGTGAATAAGGAGCTTGTAAGCTCTGTGTGTGTGTGTGTTTGGCAAAGAGAGAGAGGGAAACACACACAAGCTAACCCAATTCCCCAAATATTGAATTCCCCTCTGGTGCGATAGAAGTGGATATAATTCATTGTTTGGACTGCTGTCGTCTCTGAAATACTGGCACAATGACCCCGGTGCGAGGGCAACTTTGTGTGTATGCGTTGTAAGTGTGTGTGAGTGGGCATACGCACCCATTTCCCAAAAGACCTCGCTAACGGGCCGGTGCAGCGCAGCGCCCTAGCCCTTAGACGCAGGGAGTGCCGCATTACTAAGAATATTCCTGCATGGAATTTCTCCTGACGTTTTGACTATAAAAGGACAGCAAAATGCTGACTGCAAGGAGAAAGCAATGTCAAGGAGAAAAGGGTATTGGTATTTCAGATCCTCTTGACTGAGAGAGCGAGAGAGTGAGAACAGGAGGGAGGGAGAGAGATGGCAGGAGAAGGAGGGGCTGAGAAGAGTCTAAGGAGAGGGAGAGCGGAGCGACAGAACAGAACAGAGGGAGTTATTCCTGTCCCACAAGCCTTTGTTTTGCGAGTACGTGTGAGTTGTGTATGTGAGCAAGCTGCCTCCTGACCAGCAGTGAGCCTTAACTGTTTGCAACCCCTCCCTGGTCCCACTCACTCACTCCCCTCTCTCTCTCTCTCTCTCTCTCTCTCTCTCTCTCTCTCTCTCTCTCTCTCTCTCTCTCTCTCTAGGGTCAGCTGTTGGGCCTTTGTTCCAGAGGCATTGTGGGGATTATCCAGTGTGGCCGTTCATTCGCTCGGCTGTCCGGTAAATGGGGCCAATCGCGTGGCTCACAATCCTTCATACATATTTCATAGGGCTTTTTAACAACTTCTCAGCAGAGCCCAATATTAAAGGACAGATGTACAAAGAGAGGGAGGAAGGGAGGGAGAGAAGCAGGAAAAAAATAGTATAGAGAGAAATGGATGAACGATTGTGTGTGTGTGTGTGTTTGTGTGTGGAACGACGCCTGGAAAAGGGAAACAAGGTGACAGAAAGTCCATGCTTTGCCGGCTAAATTTACAAACCGCAACTTTGGTCTTTGGTCCACACTACACTGGAGTTTTTCTCACCTGAAAACAGCTTTTGGCAAACAGAGCTGTTGGGAAATGATGACTAATAAGCCCGCTCAGTCATGGTCAGCTGCTGCGTGGCAGTAAATTTAAGAAGACTTTCTGTCATTTCCCACTTTATCTGTGATCATTTATTTTAAATGTCCGTATAGATAATCAAATGGCACAGCTGTTGTCATTAATCTGCATTTGTGTTTATTTTGGATGTCACCATCATGACAGAGATTTCATCTGTGTGCTCACACAGGAAACACTGTTCAAACAGCATTTTCAGAGTCTGAATGAAAGATGACTAGCCCGACCGAGGTTGACCTCTTCACACACTTTCTGCTGATAAAATCATATGGCCTTCTGCAGAATAAAAGATTTTGTTCAGAGAGGAGGTGCGAGAGAAAGATGGAGAGGATGGGTGTGTGTGTGTGGCGGGGGGTCCAAAAAAAAAAAAAAAAAAGCTTTCATGAAAAGGGATATTATTGTTGCTCTACCCCTGTGTAACACAATATGAAAGGAGGAAGACAGAGAGGGGGGAAAGGGAGAAAAGAATCAGCAAAAGGAGAAAAAGCTCGCCTCTAATACGCACACGTTTCCCTAACCTTTGCATTGTGCTGTGTGTTGGGTAAATGCCAATCAAAGAGGAAGGAAGGAATAAAGAAATAAAGAGGGACTTCTCTGACAAGAGGCAGCGATGAGGCAGTTAATCACTCTTATTCACCGACTCCCCCCTCCTCTCCCCCCCCCACAACTCTCTCCCCCATTCTCTCCATCTCCCTCTCTCGTGACAGGTTGCTTTGAGACAGAAGGATAAGCTCTTTTTCAGAGAGAGGGAATCGGATTTCCTGCTTTTTGATGAGATAATAAAATATGACGGAGGACAATAGGAGCCTGTGGACGGCTTGCTGGGAGCTATTCACTCCAGCAGCGGCCCCTGTCTTAAGACTGCTTAGACAAACGTTTAAAAAGGTAGCCAGAGGCCCAAGCCCTCAAATAAAGGCTACTGTTACAAACACTGTGCGCATGTGCATGTGTGTGTGTGTGTGTGTTTTCGGCAAAGCCTGAGAAATCTCTTCTCTCTCGGTGACTCAGGGTTGGCTGTTTGTTTGGCCAATGTGTTTCTCCCCCTTGCTTTTGGGAACTGTCAGGAGATGTATTGCACCTTCTATTTGCACAGCGTTGGCCAAACAAGACAAGACCCTGGAAGATAAGGCTGTGTGTGTGTGTGTGTGTGTGTGTGTGTGTGTGTGTGTGTGTGTGTGTGTGTGTGTGTGTGTGTGTGTGTGTGTGTAAGTGAGCGGCGTGTGTGTGCTAGTGAGCCTGTAGCCTTGAAGGATGAAATGCAGGGACACAACAGGAGCCCCCGTTGCCAGCCAGGTTAATTCCTAACCCCAGATCAGCCTGGGAATACCAACACTTCCCATACTTTTCCGTCATTGTATTTGTTTGTTTGAGTGTGTGTGTGTGGGACAGGAAACGTATGCGCTGACTGCCATATATGGGCTAATCTGGCATTGATGTGTAGTGATACAGTCACTTAGTATCTTAAGAATATTCTGCTGACAGGCAAACACACATTTAAAAACAAGAGTTGAAACTGAAGTTGAGCAGGCCTGTGACATTTCAGTGAGTCAAGCCAGAGTTTTCCAAACCTCGGACACACACACTCGCACACAGACCCCTGTGCCTCACGTATCTGCTGTGATCAATAATCTACAAAGGCCTTGATAAGCCCTTGGCCCACACTGTCACTTTGGACAAACACAACCCATGTCCCTTTTCTTCCTACCCCTCAGTACGCTTGTCCCTAACCCCCTCCCCCACTGATAAGACTGTGCCATGGCTGAAGAGTCCAAACAACTAGCAAGGAAAGGGTTAGAAGAAGTCATTTCTTTCCCAAGTGCTTCATTTTATTAATTTTCCTAAACCTTCCACCCTCCATACATTCCCCCTCAAATCTTCAAATCTCCCCCTCATGAAGAGTTCATTTTTCTGCTTACACGACTACTGGGACGGGAAACAGGCCTCAAAGCTGAGCAAACACCAGCCACCCTCTCTCCACTGATAGCCTTGAGAACATGGAGCCTTGAGGGGCTGTTGTGTATACATGTGTGTGTGTGTGTGTGTGTGTGTCTTGTCTGGTTGTACGTATGTTAGCATAAGCACTAGCGTCACATGGGCTCTTCTGAAGGTGCACCTCCGCTAGGGAGTCAAGGACAGGACAGGGTCAAAGACACTGATGAAGTCTCTCTCCTATCACATCTTCCTCGCTCCTCCCTCCATCTTTACTTGCCTCAAACCCCACCTCACACACACACACACACACACACACACACACACACACACACACGCACACAGGCTGAGAATTCATATCATATCAGGGCCTCTGTGACATGTCTTTCCTGCCCTCTTACCGTTCCATCTTTTTCCCTCGCTTTATAGAAATTGGGGGTTGTGGCGAGGGTGCTAGCTTTAGATCAAGCCAAACAACAGACACAGACCACAGACAGAAAAATCATCTGTACTCAGAAGAATTGAAAACAGCAGGGGAGGCCAGAAATCACTGTTCAAGCCCTTGTTTAGAGACTTAAAAATTCATCGTCTGAGCTTTTATGGCGGACATAGGCTGAAAGAAAGCGATCTAAACGAAGGGGGGTCATGGAGCGCTGTAACGGGGCCTCCGGAGGTCAGGAAGTCAACCCGGCTCAGAGAGACTGAGAGAGCAGGAGGCAGAAGGGAAAGAAAGGAGCAAGGGAGTCTGGAAGATAGGAACAGGACATCTGGAGAGGAGGAGAAACAGAGGGAGGGAGAGGAAGAATAGAAGGGTAGGAGGAAGGAGGGTGTGGGTGTGGGCGGGCAAACAATAAAGGATGGAGGGCAAGGAGCTGCAGCGAAGGAGGGAGGATGGAAGATGGATGGATGGATGGAAGGAGAAAGGAAGGAAGGGCAAGTGAGAGAACAAGATGGCAGGAGAAGAAAGAAAAATAATAAACTGCAGATTGGATTGAAGGAGGGAGAGCTTGGCTTCGGCAGGGGAAATGAGTAGTGTGTGTGTGTGTGTGTGTGTGTGTGTGTGTGTGTGTGTGTGTGTGTGTGTGTGTGGATGGAGGGTTGGTGGGGGGGTTGCTTTGACACATCTGCAGCTCTGATGCACGCCCTGGTCATTTTGGCATGAGTCCCTTTGCCACGCTTCATTAGTCTCTCTCTTACACACACACACACGCACACACACACAGGGAGGGAGACCAAAATGGTCCAGAAATAATGACATAATCAGCAGCTGTGCCACAGAGCAGGCTGCCCCTCACAAGGTGACCAGGGACAGAAGGAGGGAGGAGAGGGGAGAAGAAGGGAGGAGGAGGAGGGGGGGGCTCTGGTGGAAAAGCAGGGAGGAGGGAGAGTCAAGTGTTGGATGAGCACAGTGAGAGGATATGTGTGTGTGTGTGTGTGAGCAGGTGAGAAAAGGAGACTGGGGATCATGTAGTTCTTTATGTTTAAGTGATTCCTTGCCACCCCTGGTGCCCCAGGCTCTACACACAGTTCTGGTCATTTAATCAGCGCACGGAATAAAGTGGCTTATTCTCACATACACACATATGAACACAAACACACTCACTCACACACACACACACACACACACCATGCGATGAAGAAAAGACCTGTCAGGCTACGTCAAACGGGGGCCCTCAATAGCCCCCGGCTATTCACTGAGAAGCAGATGATCCTGCTCTTTATTCTTTTCTTTCCACAACTCTTCTCACTAAGAGAACTAAGAAGCCAAGACAAGTCGTAAACGATTCTCACATCACAGTGGTAATAACTTACTTTGTTTTTAAGAGATACATTTGCCAGAGATCAACTGAGTACAGTGAACTCACCAGTGTTGTTACCGGTGCTTCTTTTAAAGGGTTGGTTCACCCCTCAAACGCACATTTTCCTCACTAATTTTTAGAACTAAGTTTTTAAATGCTTAATTTTTTTAGAGATTATTTCGTTGTTAGGAAGTAATTTGAAAGAAAACTGTTGACACTCTTTTGTAAAGATGTCGCTGCTGAATTTTGCACCGTAGACAAACTGACAAAGTCATGACTTCTCGCAGTTTCTCAATGTTTGAATGAGAATCTGAATCGGTTGTTGAACTCTTCGTCTGTCACATCTGTGATTCAGTTCATGTATAGGAAATGATAAATATGAGCGCACAACATCAGACTGCACCCTCTTCTCAGGTCATCATTACCGCCTTAATTGTACCATCTCTGTAGAAAACAGAAACTAGCTTGCTCTGGTGGGAAAGGAGTGCAAACATACACACAAACACACGCACACACACGGGATTACATTTGGGTATACAAGGACGGTTAAGTACTCTACTCATTATTTGTTGCTGTATATGATGCTGTACAGTTGTAATGTGCCGGCATGATGAATGCACATGTCGGGGAGTTTGGTGCAACCTTTTCTCTATGGGAGCGTTAGAGATTAGGGGAATGACAGTAGATACTGTAGATATGAGGGGGAGAAAGCTGGTAAGGAGAGGTGTGTGTGTGTGTATGTGTGTGTGTAGTTGACATAAACCCACTGGCACATTGTATCTGTTGTATTTTTGGCAGCTCTGAACCTAAATCTATACCGCCAGCTTTTCATCTTTCTTCCATCTTCTACCTCTTTTTGTCTTCAATCGCTCTCCAAAGACAACCCTAGAGCCGTTTACTGGAAACACCACACCTGTGTGTGTCTGTGCATGAGTGTGTGTTTTTAGGTACTTATGTATGTTTATACGTGTTTGTATCTGTGTCTTTGCCTGTGCATCCAGTGCAACAGCCGTGACCTCTTCACCTCGAATTCCCTAAGGTCGAACCCCGGTCAAAGACACACCCCACACATACACACAAACACCTACCATGTCCCTGTGTGGTGAGAAAACCCCAAAAAAAGAACAGGAATGAAGGAGTGCAAGACAGGGAGGGGAAAAAGGAGGAGGAGGAGGTGGAGGAGGAGGAGAAAACAGACATTAGCCTCTCTGGGTGGAGAACAAATGGAGCCCCGAGAGGGACGTGAAGAGGAGGAACGAGGGAGTGAGGGGGGAAGGAGAGGTGAAGCACACAATGCTATGGGGCACGGCGGTTGGACAGACAGCATCTGCTCTCAGCTCTCTGTGGCTCTGGTAATGGATGGAGAGTTGGAGAGACACCGAGAGAGTGGGAAGGAGGGAGACCGAGGGACAGCGGGAGGAAAAGCTGGGGATAGAAAAAAAAAAGAAAAAAAAGAGGGAGGATAATAGAGGGAAAGGCAGAGGGATGGAGAGAGCCGGGAAGCGAAAAAGTCAAAGTTTCTTTCACTGTTTGGCCGCTTTTTGGTCAAAACACAGTGGATAAGTTTGTCTCTGTGAATTCAAATAGAGGGATGACAGACGGATGGACAGACAAAAGAGGAAGAGGGACAAAAGGAGTGAGACATCTTTCTAATAGGAGAAAGAGCAGCTGATAAGGGAGGACACACAATACCTGCATGTATGTATGTGTGTGTGTGTGTGTGTGTGTGTGCGGACGAAGGTTTCTCACTGTGTTCGCTGGTACCTCCCTCTCACATGGAGATCATAGGGACTTCCTCTTTTAAATGCCGAGGTGTGTGTATGCATGAGTGTTTGAGCGTGAGCGTGAGCGTGTCCTCTGTGGGAGGAGTGGTCACTGACAGAGGAAACTTGGCCTAGTCTGTCTTATGGAAATCTGAGAGTTTCCCAGAGCCATCATAAAACTGCCTCTTTATCAGACCCCACCTTTCTCTCTCTTCCTCTTCCTCTCTCTCTGTCTCTGTCTCTCCCTGTCTCTCTGTCTCTAACCCATTACCAGGTCACACACATTCCTGTCTTATGAAAGATGATGTGTGTTGTCATTGGGGGTTCAAAGACAGACAGAGGGGGCTGCGGAGTAAAAAGAAAAGGACACTAAGTGAGAATTTTCACTTGAGTCCTCACATGAAAGCACTCGCTCGCTCAAAGTCAAGGCTTTGGGAGGCCGGGTGTGTTTTCGGGAGACTTTGATGGCGATGGACAGAGTGAATGAGAAGCGGAGAAGAAAGAGAAGAAGAGAGGGGATCAGAAGAGAGGGGTGTGTGTGGGGTGGCTGAGAAAAGAGGAAAGTAGAGCCGGGGTCTAGGTAATTAACGGCAAGCTCTTTAATTACCGCTGGTGTTCATTGTGCCAGAAGGAATGTGACAATTATGCCATTAAAACTTCCTAATGGGGGGAAAAAGCGAGGGAGAGGAGGGGTGGTGGTGGTGGTGGTGGTGGTGGTTGGGGGTTAACGGAAGACATGCAAAAGAGGAGGATGAAAGAATGAAAGGAGAGAGGCAACAGAAGGAAGAGAGAAACGACGAGAGGGAGCAAGGGAGGAGGGATATGAAAGGAAAAGGGGAAACAATCGCGACAAAAGAGGAGCTGGGAGGGAGATGGGGAGCGTATTAGGCCAGCACAGTGACAGAGCAGATTAGCATCAAACAAGAAAGGCCACAGACGTGTGTGTGTGTGTGTGTGTGTGTGCATGTGTGTGTGTGAGTGTGTGTGATCACTGAAACAGAGGACATATTCATTCCAAAGACGCCACCAAGGTGGATGGAACTTTGATGATGCAGAATCTGGCAAAGGGAAAACTCAGTGTGTGTGTGTGTGTGTGTGTGTGTGCTTGCTGAATCTGCGTAGGCTCCTGTTTCAAGTGGTGGTGCAGGCAGGTAGGGGAGGAAGAGGAGGAGGTGGTGGAGAAAGGGGAGAGATCCACAGAAAAGGGCCTTGGGGGCATCCTGATACACATCCAGTACATTTCCATCTCCACGTTACCTCTATGACTCACACACACACACACACACACACACACACACACACACACACACACACGCACGCACGCACGCACGCACGCACATATAAGACGGAAAAACATAACAAATGTGTCCGTGCACATGTATAATACACGCAACACACCATTCCCACACAAACATCAAACCACGCAAAAACACACAACCCACGCACCTGCGCTCATAAACACACACGGCCGTACACACAAACACCCACATACACACACACACACACACACACACACTAAAAAGCCACACACAAACACACACAGAGTCTTCATGCTCACCAAGGCGGTTGGTTTGTCAGGGGGGTTAGAATTTGCATGGCTGGGCAAATTTTCCTTGTGCTAAACTCTAATCAGCTCCTGTATCTCTCAGACACCTGCCCAGCAAAAAAAACCTTAATATGCAAAACACTCTCCCTCCCTCCTCCACTACTGCAGCTCCTCGGCCAACAGAAGACTTATTCACCTGGCCTCTCTCACTCTTTTCCTCTCTGTCTGTCTTCTTGCAAATTTTCACATTTATGTATGCAAATAGGCTGTTCCCCTTAAGCCTGTTTCAACAGTAGCTTCCTGGTGCCAGGAGAAGAATGATAGTTTTGTCTGAGATATGACTCTGAGAGAAGAGGTTTGTCATGGCAAAAAAAAAAAAAAAGATGTCTGACATGGTCGTTGCGTGCAAACTTTTTTTTAAAAATGAGATTTGCACATCCTCTTCCTAGAGGTTGCGTAGTGAGTGAGTGGCTTTACGAGTCACGTAAACCTCCATAATCATTTGGATCTGTTTAGTTAAGTGTTGTTCAAAGATATATACTTTGCCAGACAGTTTATATTTGGCCCAGCTGACTTATTTTTAAGGCATAAAGTTGAATTAAATTCCCCCTTTTCTCAAAAATGTGTTTTGCCCAGTGTTTCGTCACTTGTCTGAGCTTGTGCAAGAGTCTGACACTAAACGTCTGAAGGGAGAAGCTTTCTCTTCTGTGCACCTTAAATCTGAGTTTAACACGTGTACATACAAGCTTCAATTTGTCATAGCTAGCCTGGAAGCCAATATGAAACTTACACAAGGAAACTTGCACATACACTGAAGAAATAGGTGTGCGTTTTAAGAATGTTTAACCAAGCAAAGGGATCTCTAGCTTCATCTCTGACAAATAACACATGTCCCAAAACAAGGGCATATATATGTATGATAATCAAGTTTTATGAAGCTGTGTGTTTTTTAGGATATTATTTCCCATCAGGGACTTCCATTTCCTGTTGTGGGTGTCAGGTGATTTATCATAAGCAGAGCATAATTTGATATGAAAACAGAAACAAGCTTCTGTAGGAAAATAAGCCCTGATTCCAGGATCAGGAAAAATGAAACCTAAATGATTAGCACAAAAAAATAAATACCGTTATTATCCTTTAACAACGTCCTCTTTTACTGCGATTCGCTTTTTGCGTGTTGATGGGTGTAAAAATGTAAACTTCGCTGCACCTGTTTAAGGTCACTTCATCTCCTTGATTTAAACTTACACCCCAACTGCTAAACAAATAATTCCTGCAGCCGTCATGAGCAGCTGAACAGGAGGAGGGTCATTTTTTCTTTGTGCTTTGCACTGATGGACTTATTGAGACCTCATATATACAAGTGCTTCTGCCTGCCAGAGACTTTCAAAGCCTCCCTTAAGAGGGCTGAAGATGGATGTGGGGAAGTGTGTGTGTGTGTGTGTGTGTGTGTGTGTGTGTGTGTGTGTGTGTGTGTGTGTGTGTGTGTTTGGGTGCACACAGAGGAGCCCCAGTGGACACATAACGGACAGAGAGAGATAGACGTAAACAGAGAGAAAGAGAGTGAAGCACTTTAAATGTGAGCGCTGCAAAACTCCCACTGCTCGCAAGGGCACTTCTTGCCTGCACGTCATCTCTCTTTCCCCCCTCTCTCCTTCTACCCTTCTTTCTCCCCTTTCCATTCCCCTCGATTCCCTTTCTCCTTCCCTCCCTTCATCGCTCTCTCCTTTGTCTCCGAGCTCTCACCCTCTATCCCCTATCTATCCATCTCCCTCTTCCCCCTCTCCCCCTCTTTCTCTCCCCTTCCTCTCACTAAAACAGTAGGACGCTTAACCTTGATAACAGTGAGATTTTTTCCCCCCTCAAAGTGACACACACACACACACACACACTGGAGAAGTGCTTTGCCAGCATGCCAGGCCGGTCCAAGGGACGGCTGTACCCTTCGAGGTGAACAGGACACTGGGAAATGCAGCAACAACAAAACACTCACACACATACACGAACACACACATAGACTCTCTCTAACAAATACACACACAGCCCAGATCACTCCAGGTCCTTCTTAACACAAGCCTTTTAAAGGTCTATTGTCAGCTGACATTGAGAGAGCACTGGTGATCCTGAAACGTTTCAAACACACACACGCAGACACACACACACACACGGTGGCAAAAGGAGGAAGTGTGAAAAATGAAACATATTAAAGGTGAAGTTGCCTGCCGAGAATTTATGATTACGATCCACTGGAAGACACACAAACATCTCACCACAAATGATAGGTAAATGAGGACAGGGAAGTAAAATGTGGTTTCTCAAAAACACGCACACACACACCCACACTGAGAACCGCTGAGGGGAAATTAACAGTGAGGTTTCTTCCTCATTGGATGAGAGTTCCTCACATTGACTGAAGCCTCTAATGCACAAAATATTCTCCTCATATTATTGCCGTCCAATAAATTGTCAATTTAGAATTTTTCTGACGGATTAAATTGAGAAAAATTCTCCTTCGGTATTTCTGAGAAAATGCATTGTCACAAAAGCTGACAATCAGACTATATTCTAGAGATGGTTTTTCACCAGTCAGCGACGACACACATTATAGTACAGTGTGCCGAGTGCGGCAGGATGTATAAGAGACTTGAACTCAGCATTGAGAACAGTCACAGCAAGGCGGTGTCAGAGAGGACACAGTGAGACGGTGTCACACTACCCGTCTGCATCACGAGGTATCAGGTGAAATTCAACGTTTTTTGATATGGACCGCATTTGCTCTCTGCTCCTCCTCTCCGCTGAGAACATACAGCTTTTTTACGGTTCGGTCTGCATTAAATTGCTGCAAGTGTTGGCGTGTTTACCTCGAAGTCATTGGCCTTGTTGTAGTGCATGTTGAGGGCTCGGAAGAGCTCGCAGTCGCGGCTGACACTCAACTCCTCGGTTCCAGTGACTCCGTCGTTGATGGACTGGCGGGCGAACTTCTCCATCTGGATGTAGTAGAACTCCCTGAAGTTGCTGAACCACTTGATCAGCTGGGAGGTTATGCAGCGATTAAACTGGAACGAGAGGAGGAAGAGGAGTTAGCACGGTTTATGGTGCCAGTATTGTGTAAAAAAGTCAAACATCTCTTAAAATCCAAAGACACTTTGAGTGAAAATCAACGGGATCTGTAAATATTCTTCATGCAAGTAGTGTGGAGGGAAAACTGTCATGTCTAAACCTTATTAAGCCGTTACATTTGATTATGAGCGAGTGGTGTAAGAATGACAGTTGTTTCACATCAGGGAGTCGAGACGTGAGGTGATAACATAAACTAAAGACATGAGCAAGAAAGAACACAGGTCGTGGAGTGAGGGAAGATAATAGAGACATTAAGTAAGACAGCTAGCAAAGGGGGTGGAGGTGGAGGGGAGTGTGTGTGTGTGTGTGTGTGTGTGTGTGTGTGTGTGTGTGTGTGTGTGTGTGAGAGTGAGGGTGTGTGTGTGCAGTTCATCTTCCCCACTGGGAGCAGACCTCCCCCCTATCATAACCCTGAAAGTGGAGAGAGAGAGGTGGGGTGGGATGTTGGGGGGGGTACGTGAGACCGCAAACACATAATTGACCAGAAAAACGATTAAGTCATCATCTGAAGCGCCCTGGCCCGCAGGGGGCTCAAACATGTACTTAACCCCGTTCACCAATTACACCCTGATTCTCCTCCCCTCTCCGCCACCTCCCAGGCAGAAAGAAAGGAGAAGAAAAAGAGCAAAAAAAAAAAGAAAAGAAAGAAAGACAGAGATGATAAGCGCTGCGGAGAAGACTGTGGCTATCTGATCTGTGCCGCTCGGCTGGATTCAATAGGACGAGGTAAACCTATTAAGAGCCTCGGCTGGTCCCGGCTCTTTTTCCGCCTGGTCTCAGCAGTGAAAACACACTGTCTAAACATTCAAACCACTAGATAAGAACCACAGGGCCTCAGGATAACTGCCTCATCCTCTCATCCTAAAATGCCACACTGAAAGCTTTGACCCTTAAAAACATACAAATAATACTTTCTTTGCTCAGTGACATCTTGTAAATTCAAAATTCTAGCCTGTGAAATGCTTGAAAACCCTTAACCATCACCCACACCCTTCATCCACACACAGACACACACACAGGCCTTCAGTCCTCCCTCCCCTCTGCTCTTTTTGTCGTGCTGGAAGAATGGGGGGACAAAACGCTACTAAACGCTGAGCGGACTGCTCGCTGGGGAGGCAGAGCGGTTTTGACATGGAGATTAGGCTCTGGCTATTGTTCGACAACACACAGACACGCACAAACATGCACACACACTCTTCGCGATCTGGGATGGCAGTCAAACACGCGCAAGCACACGAAGATGGGAGGGCGAGGCAGTGGAACGGAAAGACGGTGCAAAAAAAAAAATAATAATAAGTTGCCGAATCAGAAACTGCGAAAAAGTTGGACCCCAAGGTGTTATGGCGGAGGGGTTAAAGGAGAGCGACATGCCTTTCTGGAATGATCAGCAGATGACATAATGGCAGGGTGGAAAAGAATAAGTCCGCTTGACATTCTTTGGCAGGGGTTTGGGATGGTGCATGTAGGGGGGGAGAGGAGGGGTAGCATGGTGGCTGTCGTAAAGTGCAGGGTGAGCATAAATGGGGAAATGAGGGAGGGAGGGGGATGGGAGGACGGGTGCAGGTCAGTGCCGTCGGACAATTGTGTTTCACTGGTGGGGGCAGAGGGTCGGAACGTGAGCAGTCAGCAAGCTGGGGTCGTGACATCGGAGTGTCAAACAAACAAACTACTGACACTTACAAATACATCGGCTGGACGGGGCTATTCTTAAATACACACAATGTAGCAGACAGTTGGAGTGTGACAGAGCACAAAAACACTGCCAAACCTTTCTTCGTGTCTAAGATCAGAACAAGTCTTAGTGGCTATGGATCTAAGACATTAGTGAATTGGTTGTCAATATATACGAGCACGTGTGCGTGCACGCAACTGAGGTGCATGCGAGATCGAGCGCTACATACTGAGATTAAAGTCAGTGAAAGAGTTACCATCGCTCATGCAGGAGACCTTTGGTGTCACTGCAGCCGAGTGACGGATAGATTTGTCACTTTGGACAAGGATTACTTTATTATACTGACAGCTCAGGAGAAGATGTATTAGGGGCTGTGCAACTGAACTGAACTGTGGCTCAATCACGGCATGGAGCACACAAAACATACAATATTTACTGTACATGCTGGTAAATGCACTAAATAACATTATATCCGCATCAACTTCTCCCAACACACTCAGGGACTCGATTTTGGCAAGTGCCCCCGCAGCTTCCAGCAGTCTTGGTTCATTAAGTTGCTGGTGGGGGGACAGAGGACCCCTGATAGCAGCTAAGGACGAGTGTGTTCAGCGTAAAAAAGGGGGAATTGGTTCAAAGGAGCAGATCACTGCAGCTCCTTAATCAGAGCTGTCAGGGGTCAGCCAGCATAGACATGAGATGCAGCGAGGAAAATGTGTGCATATGTGTGTGTGTGTGTGTGTGTGTGTGTTTTGTCGGTGTACTGCGTTTAAGCATATGAGTGTGTGTGTGTGTGTGTGTGTCTGGCTGAGAGGCAGATGAGAGAGAGACAGCGAGAGCGTGTTTCTCACACTCACACTTAAGAGCCTGTGAAAGGTCAGCGCTTAGTGCTAACAGCACAAGATAGAAAGTAGCACACACACACACACACACACACACACACATTCTGGTCATGCACAGGCACATACTTAAGTCCAGAATAGGAAAACACTCAAGTATGCTTGGTCTAAACTATATTAGTCGCCTGCCAAAAGTATTCAGACACTTTGACCGTCTGTCCCAAACGTCTGCACACACACACACACACATCCGCTAATTTATTAGCATAGAGTGAAATTGGTTTTACTGTTGTGTCTTTTGGTTTGGGATGAAAACATTTAGCTGAAAAGCATTTGGATGAAAAGCCAAAGTGTGTCTCTTGCCAACACTTTCTCTGACATAGTGGTCAACAATGGAGCAGAAAGCACACAGATGACCTCACAGTGCTAAGCTACATCCAGAACAACCAGAGAGGAGAGCAGAAAGACACAGAAGCCTGTACGGGCCTCCCTCTGTCTCTCTTTCTCTTTCTCCCTCTCTCTTTCTCTCTCTCTCTCTCTCTCTCTCTCTCTCTCTCTCTCTCTCTCTCTCTCGTAAGCCCCTTCACAGTCATCAGGGCTTTCCAACGTTTCCTGTTTTCGCACGGGTGAATTGTGGGAGATAATCTCCGGCTGCCTATTGGCTGACTGCACACAAAAAGCGGCCCTGGAAAGCGGGCTTTTGTTACTGCGGTGACTCAAATCCAGCGGCTGGCTTTTCTTTCTCCCTGGCCCCGCCGAGGCACACATACCATGCCACACCATCAGCGAAAAAAAAGAAAAGAGAAGGAATGACATATAGAAAAGGGAAAACCCTCCTGACCTCGGCTACTCCACAGCACATGACTGGCCCAAATACTGAGGCTTGTCGCTAAAAGAGCCAAAGAGAGACAGACAAAGGAGGCAAGGTGTGTGTGTCAAGTTGTTTTGTTGTTTTGCTTGAAAATGAAAGGAAAGTGTACATGTATAATTCATAAAGGTCCAAACATCCTATAATTAGTATACACATACATTCACACACTGTATCGCTTTACAAAGGCAATAACTTTCTTAATTGACTGAATATCTTTATTTAATCTGTTAATTAATCTGTCATATCTGTTCACCCTCCATCAAAACAATATATGCATTAATAATGAGACGTCTTAAGGCTAGCAGGATGATACTATTGGCTGTCATTAGCAGCAGCAACAATGATATTATGACGCATCTGTCAAAACATTTCAAAAACACCAAAAGTCAAAAAAAAAAAAAAAAAAGTCACAACCATCTTAAAAGGAGATTAATCAAGTGGAACAGCGTCGCTCAGTTTTTAGGGCAACCCACTTCCCACGTTCATTAGGTCCTTGACAGTCAAGACCTGATTAGTCGAAACCTGATTAGCCTTCAAGACTTATGTCTGAGGACACCCACTCGCTAAGAGGCAGCACTGGCTGAATCTAATTAGATACTCTGTCTCATTCCCATACATGTCTACGATTTACAGCTTGAGTCCTTTGTCTTCTACTGAAAACAAAAACTATCGTGACTCATAATCCCCTTAACTATCTTGACCTTGTTTAAGTATCTGACGAGGCCATTAATGAGGAAGCCACCTCCCCGGCAGTGATTAGTCAGTGAAACGAATTATTCAAAACTTACATGTTAATTTTTGCTACAACTGTTCAACCGCAAATACCATCGACGTCAAACCACTGGGATGTTTTAATAAGTTTTGTAAGAAATTAACATTTACAGGCGCCTACCCGCTTTACCAGCATCTACCCTCTTTTTTTAACCAGACCAATGAAGTGCTGAAAGCAAATTCATGTGACCCACAAGTCATGGTTGGTGGCAACAGCATCCAAGAGAGGGCAGCTGGGAAAAAAGGGACCTTTATCTCCTGATTTGAATAAGATGGCCTGGATATGTCACAGTGTTTACCCCTCCGTATGGTCCGAGAAGGGCACATGCACAAAACAACAACGACACGAAGAAACTCGGTCGCGCACCCTACAACGGCCATTGTGTTACTGTTGGTGTTTTTTTTTTCATGCAGCTTACATATTGTGCTTTGTTTTCCAAATTTTCTTCATTAAACTCCCAGTGGAGCTAACGCTCATCCTTGCCATGTTCCCTAAACCGACTCTTTCTCTTCTCCCCTCCCTCTATCAAACCATCCTCCCTACACCTGCTCAGATAACCACTCCTCCGTCTCTAGGCTCCATCCTCCTCTCTGCCCTCTCCACCCCTCCATTACTCATCCCGCTCTTTATCTTTAGAATACTCATAGGCTCTCCAGCTCCCTCATGTAAACCCATTCAACTTCCTCTTCTTTCATCTTTTGCATAAAACCATAACTTAGCGAGGGAAAGGACCTCATTTCAAGACAGACAGCCATACAGTGTTCTCAACAACTGAACCTTGCACATCACAAATAATAAATCCAACTTCCACTTTTACAACAGGTGCACTGGCAAATGTACAAGTAAGAAGTGCGACAAAAGCCAGAGTGTTATCTATCTTCTCAAAAGGTACAAAACGAGTTTGAGATTAGCTGAAGTTAAAAAGGACCATTTGGCAAAGGTTGTAAACTTAAAGAAGGACTGTAGTGGAAGAGCGTGTTTGGACTTACCTTGACATCAGAGAAGAACATCTTGAGCATATTCGAGCTCGGGTAGCGGGTGTAGAAAAACATGAGCTTGGCTTTCTTCAGATGATTGGGAGAGAGACCCTCTTGGATCTGAAAATGTCTGCCGTTAAGGACATTAACAACTGTTTAGAGGGAAACAACTTATGGTAGATCAAGCAAATGTAGCTTCTGATATTATCACAAATACAATATGTGTGTGCTAATAATTGGCAGTAAGGTTGGCAAGAAATCATCGTTTGGATGATGGATAACCAAATATCCTTCCAGGCGTGAGTGCATGGCATGGGAGGGGGCTGAAGATAGTGCACCAAGGCGAAACCATTTGCTTGCAATTAGCATCGTCCGTATCAGGTGTGAGAGCGTCACGGTAAATAAAGCGCTAGCCAGCACTACAGCCGATGCTTTTACATAAGGAGGCTTATTTCACAGTCAAAGTAAGCAAACGCCTTTGCCTACACCCTGTCCTAACCTCCACCCAAAAAAAAAAGGAAGAAGAAAAAAGGAGACATTTGCATATCACAGACAAAGACAGCAGTTAAACGCCAGTGACGGGCAAGAAGGCCTAATGGCTTGGCGACAACACATGCCAAGCCTGAATATGACTGTCTGATGCTGGCTTCATATCAGTGACAAAACAAGGTCTAGGAGACAGTCCCAAACATTGGCCTGAGCGACACAAAAAAAACCTTCTCGCACTCTCAGGCCATATTCAAAAACATGTCAGAGGCCTTGTCTTCCTAATGGATCGCCTGGATTGAACAGCAGAGAGGATGGAGATGGGCTGGTGGGGGCACCTTGAGGGATAGTATGGTTCCAACCTTCAATTACATCCCCCTCCTCCTCCCTCTGCTCCACCCCTACCCCCCAGCCTCACTGCCGCTGCCAAACCCTTGGAGGAGCAAAAGAAGAAGGAGGAGGAGGAGGAGAAGGAGAAGAGGGGCTCTGAGGCTTTGGACACAGCCAGTGATGGGGGGACTGAAACACATCTGCGCCACCAAACGGCCCAAGCCATTTCCATGGTGAATTAACGGCCGTATAATGCATCTGATAATATCAATCTGGAGGATAAGACATTGAAAAGGGAACGGGGATGGGGGGCGGGCTGCATGTTTAAACCTCAGTCCGGGTTTTCATCAAGCAGAAGCAAGACAGGGCTTTAATTTACACAGAAGATACAGCCCTAAGTTTCCATGAAGACTGTTTACACTTCAGTGGACAAAATACATTGCTTGACGTTATTTATGATCTACAGGGGTGGCTGTGATCGTTAAAATCAGTCAAGTGTCCAGATGTAGCTGTAACTATAGAGTGGGAAGAAGGCATCAGCTGCTAGATTGGATTGCCCTTGGCCTCAGGGTTACACAGCAAAGCCAGCAAAATGCTGAACCACACTGGGTTGGCTCCTTAAAGACCGTCTACTTTGTCTGATTCAGTGAGAGAGGGAGAGAGGGAGAGTTAGTTGTATACGCAGCGAGGGTCTTGTGGGGGAAACCCTGGCAGACTGGTGTTACTCTGTCAGGCCTGGCCAAAAGAGCAGCACTTCACTCTCCACACCACACCATCTGCTCCAAGTGGAGAGGATACAATGGATCCTCAGACGGAGAGAGAGGGAGAGGGGAGAGACGGAGAAAAAGAGAGCCCTTTTTCCAGCAAGGCAAGGTGGGATTTATTTGCTGTGAAAGCTGTGCGCTTACACTTGGATTAATTTGTTTTTGCTTTTTCGATTAGGATTAGCATCACTTTCCCCTTATCACTGAAATTAAAAATTATTTTAAAACAAAGACGTCAAGTTTTTACCTCCCCAGCCATAAACACAATATCACCTCCCTTCAGATGACAATTAAGAAGCGTCATATCTCCTGATGAGGCATTTTCATCTCCAATTCACTCACAGCTTGCAAATGTAATTGTGATTGGACTTAGGGGTGGCGTGCAAGGCTATTATTTTGTCATGATGGTGCACTCATACCAGCTGGCCCACTGTTCGCCTGCCACATCTGACAAGACATCATCATTCTCACAACACTTCCCCAAAGCCCAAAGTCATGAGAGGAAAATAGCTGCTCCACTTCCTAATTCCAGGTGTAAGGACAAGAATATTTGGAGTCGGACTGAGAACAAATGAGGAAACTGATAGTAGCCATCTGCTCTATAACGCTGCCGAGAGCTGGTGAACTTGAACACACCTCGCAAAATGTCTGACAAGCTGTCCCTGGCTTCTAAAGCTCTGTTTAAAAAAAAAAAAAAAGAAAGCTAAAGAAATATATTTAAAAAAATCAACATACGAAACCAGCTATAAGAGTACAAATAAACTGATTCACAAATGTCAGAGAAATTATCATAAAAAATTTACAAAACTGAATGCCAAACTTTGTTCCTAAACCTGTGGAATAAATGTTCTGCCTTTTCTTTCCATTTAGGGGAGTACATCTGTTAATGCCCTGAATTTATAAATGCTACAATGAAAGCCACAGCATCTGGCATATGTGGTTATTGTTTGATTGTTTTCTACTTTCTCTCAGTCTCTGTATGTTTCTCTCTCCCTTTTCTCTTTTCATCCCTCCATCGGGAGTCCGTAGAAGCAAAGGATTATGGATCTCTGGAAAGCGTTCACCCTTGGGTCAGAAGACAAGACAAGGCGAGGTAATGAAAGATAAACAGCTCGCTGCAAACACCTGTTAACGTCCGCTTCAAAGAAAAGACAGGGAGGAGGGGGGTTTGCAGGGAGGGAAAACAAAAAAAGAAGTATTTGGCTGCCAAGCAACAGCCGAAGGGCCCCCCGGGCTGTTGACAGATCTTTATGAAATGAAAAAAAGAGAAAAGAAACGACAATGATTGTGGGCTTTTTACAACAGCGATGGATGATAAGAGGAACACAAGAGAAAACACAAGCAATCATAAATATACATCTTTACCGAGTCCTCAGGCGAACCTTTTGTGACATGCACACACACACACACACACTAAAAAGACACACAAACTCACAAAAAAAATGCTCGGCACTCAGGTACACACGAGCTGAAACAAGGCATCCAAAGTGTTAAATATACATATTCACTTCACTAATGAAGCCCCAACAGGTAAAAAAGCTGTCATATTAATTTCTTAAGCATGTAATGAATGGTAATGACTCGAGGACAAAGCTTTCGAAGGACAGCCAGTGTGACACGAATCAAACTTTCATAAGGGTTAAGGGGTGTTGAATACTTACGGACTAAGGAGGTATAGGGGAAACAGAGAAGGGACTGAATGTATCTGGTTAAGCTATTAGTCCTGAGTCTCCAGGGGATTCAATTTGAGCTTCCCATAGGGGATAGCCTCTTTATCCGTATGGCATGACTGGGGCACACTGGGGTTAAACTGTAAGGGAGGCTATATAATACCATTGTGTGCCAAGTTTCAGGACGCTATCTACCTTCTTGTTCTTTTAGGCCATTTTTTATAAAAGGAATTGGGGCAGTAAATGTCATGGGGTCCTAATCTTTGTGAGTAAGTGATATGTGACAAGAAAGCTTTTAAAGCACTTAGGATTGAAGATGGAAGAAAAGGCTGTACGGTACTGTGAGAAGGAAGAGGTATGAGTATAAAAATAAATACAACAATGCAGTACAATGGAGAAGAGAACAGCAGTGGGAGGAAAAGTGATTCATCAACAATTTCTCAGATTCTTAGGCTAGTTTCAAACAGGCTAAAAAAGATTTGATTTTTTAACACTTTGTGGTTCAGATGCAATGTTTCGCACCTGTCTCTACAGGGAATTACCACCTGAAATCAGATTTTTCCTAGCTTACACAGGCAAGAGCTGGACTGAACTGGACCACGTAGTTTAAACATCAGGGTCACTGTCAAACACCTTCACTTATTGTTGCCTTTCAACCCTCTCAAAACACTCTCTCTTACACACACACACACACACACACACCACCTAGATTTTCTCAAAGGATACATTACTGCCTGAGTAGGGTGAGATGTCAGCCATGTCCTGGAGATCACCGCACTCAGACTTGATGAGGGACAGGGAGAGTCCCTCGGCTGTGCTACCAGGGTGCGCTGGTGAACATGAGCGATGATGCCCAAGGTGGTGACCTGATGCCATCTTGGTCCTCAGGCTGGTGGTCTCCCGAGACAGGTCCATGGAGTCTGGTGAGGAACGGTCTTTTCCCGGGTAGCCACCTGTGGGTGCACCAAGAGGACTCTGGAAAGGGTAGCCCATGAGAGGCAGTGGAAAGGGGTGTCTAAAGGATGGAGGGCTGAAGCCCATGGAGGCAGAGAGTGAAGAGGGATGAAGGGCGGGGTGGTGGTGCCCGCCATGTGCACCCACAGCTGAGGACTGGTGGTGGTGCTCACTGGGTGTCTTCCTCACAACTAAGGGCAGCGCCTCGGTTTGGTCATTGGTGGTGCCTGGCATCCCGGGCATGCTGGCAAAGGAGTCTAGTGGATTGGGAATGATGACATCTCCGAAGCACTGCAGCCTCTGGTTGGTGGTGTGGAAGTTGGGGTTGTCTCCATTGACAACAGTTGGAAATCTTTCTGGAGGTATGGAAAGTGGGGGGAAGGCCTGCTGGGGTGTAGGGCGTGGAGGCTTGGCAAACACCTTAACCACTGTGTCCACTACCTGGGTCATGGCTGAATTGAGTTCCTGCTTCAGTGTTTCTGCCAGCTGTTTACCTTCAGCATGCATGGAGGAGCCTGGACCTCCCTGTGCTTTGCTCCGGCCGAGCCCCTCTCTTCTTGGCTTCTCTCCGTCCGCCAGCAGGGCCTGCTCCTGAAGCAATGCCCGCGCCCTGTCCAGGAAATGGCCCGGGTCCAGGTCAGACATCTCATTGTCAGAGCGCATGTCATCTCCACCCCGGTCATCAGCACCAGTGTCAGACCTGGTTGGGCTGTCCTCAGACATGTTTCCTATGTCGTTGTGGAGGTCATTATGGAGGTCGTTGTGTTCTGAGTCGTCGGTGGAGTCATAGATCTGAAAGAACTTCTCCTGCAACTGGCGTAACTGTTTCTGCATGTCCTCCAGTTGCAGCTTCAGTTGCCGTCGCTCCTCCTGCTTCTGTTCCTTTCTCTGGCACACCAGCTGGGTGAAGCTCTGCTGTTGCTGCTGAGGCAGACGCTGCTTACGCTTGTTCTCTCGGCTGCTACTGCTGCACACCTCACCTCCCCGTGGGCTGCTGGGGGCCTGCTGCTGAGACTGAGGGGGTGGGCAGTCTAGCTCCATCTCCCTTTCTCCATCCATCTCATGGTCACGCTCATGACGGGAAGCAGCAGGTACCACCACACTGGGTGAGTGGCTCATACCACGTATAATGTTCTCTACACGGGCTCGCTTGGCACGCAGGTGTTCATCATTGAGACGTTCAATGTCAAAGGTGGCGAGACCAGGAGGACGACCAAAGGGCGACAAGCATTCTTGAGGGGTGCTGTCCTGGGAGGAGTTACTGCAGGCATCTTCCTGGGGAGCATCTGAACTTGCATTTGAAAGCCCTGATCCGGGGAAGCCAGCATCCCCTCTATCACCCCTGTCCCCTCTTTCTCCTCTCTCAGGTCCTCCTCCATTTTTAGCCATGTTATTCTTGAGAAGCTGGGAGATAATGGTGGTGCCAGGGAAGGGCATCATGGTGTCCTCGTACGAGTTGGCCCTCTTCAGTAGCTTTCGGAGTACATTGGACTTGGACTCACTATCGCTGGCTGATACAACGCCAGGCCCACCATGTGGCTGCACTACAGAGCACTCCATGGAGTCGGTGTCTGATCCGTGGTGAGAGTGGGAGCTCAGAGAGTTCATGGCACTGAAAATGGCTGCTTTGGCGCGGGCAATGTTATCAGTGGTTGCTGTTGTGGCTGCTGCTGTGGAGGAGGCTGTGCTGCCCACGGTCCTCTTAACACCAATGTCCACACGTCTTCGCTTGGTCTGTCTGTTCAGGAGGGAGTCGCTGTCATGGTCCGGCATCACGGGCTGCTGCTATTGGGCCATATCCCACAAACCCAGTCCTCTAGGATCAAAACCTTTGTGTACCTGAGGGCAAAAATTCACAGATGTTTGATTCAATAAAGTGAAAAATATCTTAGGAATCTAAGTCACTCACTCACTCACTCAATCACTCAAGCAAGAAATGTCTTAGAACATTTCAGATTTATAACTAAAACTAAACTGAACAAAAAAGCTGTAGAGCTTTAGATACACAGAAACAGTCAAAATCTATCAACTTGCACTTCTTAGCCGATATTATAAAATGAAGTAAACAATCCTTCCTAATATGTTTCTACAAGGACAGGAACATCCAAGGTTAGATTTAGGCAGTAAGGATCAGTGACAGAGGGGCAAAGAGAACAGGCAAGATGGGGTCAGAATTAGGCCTTGGCTCGGCATTCCAGGGCAAAGTCCTACATTTTATCCTGTCCCCTGTTACACGCCGCGCGACACTGAACCAGTTCCCACGGAACACAAAGCTGCATAAAATTATGATAATTACTTAAGTACTTGTCCTCATTTCCATTTTTGTGTGGCGTGAGCCAACATAGGAGCGATTAATTCACAAAATAAAATAAAAATAAATAAGTACAAAAAAAAAAAGTGGTGTACACATTTGACATGTTTTCAAATACACTTTGATAAATCCTGTTTGGGTAAGTGAGCTATGGTTTGAATATTCTCATTTTAAATCATGTTTACACATTGCATAATTAAAAAATGCAAGTCTTGTATCCACATTAATCAATATGGCCATGATATCTTAAGCAAAATTAAGCAAGCGAGAGTGACACATAAAAGCAACACAAAATAGGCCTATTGATTTTGGTGCCAGCGTGAGCTCACTTCTGTGTTTTTTGTTTGTCTTTTCATCTGGCAAGGGCAGTTAATTCTGCTCAAATGAACAGGTCACAAAGGTCAACTCTGGCAAGGAGCAACTTTAAGCGCTCTTACAAAAACCCTAATGCCCCTCTGAAAGCAAAACGTTTTGTCAGTACAGGCCTGCATCAATAATGCTATGTAAGCACCGGTGGCAGTTTCTTAGTTAGAGCCATATCAGATGCATCCAATCTTTCAAATAAAGTGACATTATCACAGATAATTTCGGCTTAATCTGTATTCCTTTCTTAAAAAAATTAAAATGTGTCTGAGGTTAGTGAATATATAAATTTGTTAATGTTTTCTGAACAGCATAATTGTAACAATTTACATTTTTCTTTTTACAGACTTCCAAGAAAACACCAGCTCTTAATAACACACACACACACACACTGTGGCTCAGTAAAAAAATTAAAAATAGAACAAATATTCTTTCTTTCTCTTGAATTTTACAGGTTGCAAATTGTTTTAAATGTTACACTGAATTAGGTAGACTTTAAGATAGATCTGCAAAGTAGCGATAACAATTCTTAATGTTGTGTACAAAAATGTCAAACGACAGATTCAGATCTAATTTTTCTTTAATATTCTAAGACCATTAGAGACATCTAATTTAAAGACTGTTTCAGTGTGAGTGGTGGCAAACGACAGGGAAAACCGAACTCCAGTGAGATTTAAAAACATTTTCTTCATCTGATTATTTGCTTGCTTTAACCAGAAGACATCATCCTAACATAATCGCTGTGTGTGAAAACAGATTTTTAAAGGGGAGATACTTTTTATCGCCTTTCAGATACATTCACTCAAACACAGACACACAAGCGCACAGACACACACACACACACACAACTTTGCTGTTGGCTTTGTTAGACGCTATGTTGTGTGATGCACCACACAATGACATTCACTGGCATGATTTTCACTCTGAAAATTGACATTTTATAAACTCACAAGGTAAAACTGTAAAAGTCTAAGTTGGCTCTAACAAGAGGTAAATGTTTCCTCCTAAAAAAAAACGTCCTATTGAAGTAACACCAGCAATCTAAAATACAACCCTTTGATAAATGGCTTTGGCTCAAGTCTTGACAGCCATATACAGCAGTTCAGACAAGAGGTGATACATCTCAAAGAGAAAAAAAAACTTCACTTGATCGCCCCAGGATCTCAACAATGAGCTTGAAATAGTCACCAGCACCTGTCTTTTCCGACGGCGCACCTGTCTTCCATTGCCCATGCGCACTCTCGCTCTCTCTCTGTGTCTCTCCCTCTTTCTCTCTCTCATTAAAAAGCTTTCAATAATTTCAAGCTATGAACAACGAGCTGTACATGTTCATGCTCTAACTTTTTATAGATCTTCACCCCATCGTTAAGCTGTTTCTTCTCTGGAAACATTGTTTATTTTAATCAGCTCAACCTTGAAAGCTGATAAGAAACAGAAATGAGGTTTGAAACTTTGCCAGAATGAAAATATGATACAGTTTCTGTAACTTTTAAGAGTTAAACTTAAAGTCCAGCAATATTTACGCAATAAGCGAGACTTGGATGATTTATTTGCACATGTCAGTGAACAGACATCAAAACCTATGAGAGACACAGTTGCGGACACACACAACAACACACCGACAGCGTTTTCTCTCAAATGTCACACAGAGTATAGACACCAAATTCATAAGAAAAAGGACAACTGACATGCTCCCAAACTATCCGGATAAGGATTGTGTGACAATAAAAAGGCATTCGTGAGGTGTTAAAATAAGATTTAGCCCACAGGACAAAGACAACATGAAGTAATAGCAAATTCTCGGTTTTCTACCGGAGATGAAATCCATGTAAATCTCAGTTTCTGTCTAAAATCAGCTCATGTTTTAAATAATGTTCCCACTTCTTTAAAAAAAAATAGACACAAGCTTCTCAAACTTACTTCACAAAGTTGCAAATCAACTTGATCTCCGCTTTGATGAGGAAGGTTGGGCTACCGTCCGCAAATCATCCTCGCATAATATACGGGCTGCTCACGCAACTCTTAGCACATATCAAGATGATGGGAACGAAACAGAGCAAATAATGTCCTATAGATATGATTAGCTGTTGATCACCAGAATAAATTTCCCCAACGTTAATGATGTTTGATTTGTTTATTTTTTCCGCCCACCGTGCGCAGGCGAGGCAGAACAAGAGAGGGAGGTATCCGAGGACAAGGTTACTTACCCTTTAGATGAAGAGGGGGACAACCTGAACTCCTACGGCAACAAAAAAAGAGAGAATATAACGCAGAGCACGGCGGATTGCTGGATGCTGGAATATAACAAATTTCTCAGAGAAGGGAGAGCTGGAATAAAGTCAGCGACGCGAGTGAAAGGAACAAAATAGGAAAAATATAGAAGATGAAAAGAGCTCTTGCGCGTCGGTCTCTCCCTCTATCCTCTGCTGTGACTAAAAGAGTGAGAGACATAGAGAGAGTGCAAGAGAAAGAGAGAGAGAGAGGGAGAGAGAGAGAGAGACTGAGTGTGTGTGCGTCTCCGAGGCGCACTGGATGCAGAGGACTGGATGCTGGAGCGCTCCTCCGCCACTAAGATTCACTTTAAGACGCGGCTGAAGGAAACAGGAAGACGTGCGCGTCATGAGCGGCGTGATGTAACTGTCGCAACCTACCAATAAGAAGCGTCCGTCCGGTCCGGAGAACAACGCACTGAACTTGACCAGAGAATGGGACTTGAGCATGCAACTAAAGAGAGAGAGAGAGGAAAAAGGAAATACCACTGTTACTAATCTCTTTCTTCCCAAATCACCGACTGCGCGAGTAAGAATCGTTACGCACTTTGACATTACACTACCTGAGCCGCAATAAAACACATAGTCTACACATTATTATGTTATTTATTGTCATATTCAAGTCTTAATGTGAACGTTTCTATAAACCGGTAACGTGTCAGAGCTGATTTTTAATAAAATGTCGTTACTTTTTGAAAGAATCTGAACAATTTTTACGATAATAACTGTAAAGTAAACACGTGAAATAAGTAGATTTGTTTGTCAACCATCGCCTGGTTGTGGGTTTATTCATTATATTTAAAAATAAAAGCATGTTTTTAAGATGAATGCAACATGGAATTAATTGTTAGAGCAGGCAGCTTTGTACCGTTTTAATGCAAATGTTTTCAGACACCTTTCAGTCTTCCTCCTGACAGTAAAAAAAACTATACTTCTATTTTACAAATCAAACCACTTTTTTAACGCTTGTGTTAATAATACGTTTCGATAATGTCTGACAGTTTATTACATTAAAAACACACTCCTTTTTAATAATCACCACCTTTGCAATTTAATCTTTTGATATGTCTTAATAAGGTTTATATTTAAAATATAAGTATATATATATATTTTACTGCAAATACAACTGTTGCACATTTAGACCTCTCAAAGGGAATAACAGTAGTGGGTCACTTGGGTATTGGAGGTTCAAAGTTGCATGTAGAGATATTTAACGTGCACAGTTTTCTCATTGGTTGCAGGCAAAGTGTGATTTATGAACAGGCAAAGCAGCACAGAGGCTCGAAGCTTTGCTTTGGAATTCAGATTATCCAGGGAAAGCCAATATCTGAGGAGAGCTAAACGTCTCTTTGTGGAAAAATGCTGCAGAGCCGAATATCATCATGAAACCGTCTGCCACTCAGATCCACTAAAATATCCCCGTGCGTAAAGACTGCACCGTCATCATAAATCATTATATATAAAGTAAAAACCGATGGTGAATGAAAACAAAAATCCACGTTTATGTTTTGCAAATGAATTATTTGATTTTTTTCCCCCCACCTCACTTTGAAACTTCCACACCTGTAAGGCTGAACCCTGCGGACACTGACATCTGATCCTTTGCACAGAAAAACCCGTTTGACGCTTGTGATTTATGAAATGATGACGGATGCTCGCCCTCATCCTCCTGCGTTATTACAAATTGGGCACTCATAATTACACTGCAGTTTTTTGCGCTTCTGCAATATTTTCAACCTTTACAACAGTGTGTGTGTGTGTGCACAATTTGTTTAGTATTATTTAGGACGTAATTGTGTGATTTTTGTGCCACTGAAATTCATCTTTACACGAGGAAATAATCGATGTTTCTGAATAAAACAGGTCACATTCATTTGGCTCAGGCTGCGTTTCTTCAAATAGAGAAATCATCAGACTCGTATTAAACAAATTGCCTACACATTTATTTAATAACGAAAGTATCAAATATATATATATTATTAATATTATTACCGTCGTTATTATTATTTATATTGTTTCTAAATCAAGTTCGCGTCAATTTGTTGAAGCCTGTAAAGAAAAGTTGTTATCAGATTAGCGTGCTTTTGCCCTTTTCCTGCAGCTTTTTTTTGTGTGCTTTGGATTCATTTGAATCTTCTTTTTTTATCCTCTGCACAAACAGGATCCTAAAGTACTTAACGATAAATCTTATTTTCCATATGCTCCTCTGTCAGGTGCCAAAAAGGAAAAGGCGAGTCTCTTTTCCATGTCGCAAGCAAGTGTTTTTTAGGACGAACGAATTGCAACGAAGTCAGCAAAGTTTAGTGTCTGGAGTGTCTTTTCCAAAGCAGGTGTCCCGGCCCCCTTGCTCCCCTCACTGGCCTGTGGCTGATTTGGCCTCGGCTCCCCTGGGTGCCGTCGGTGAGCGTACAGGCTGGAAAAACAGGCCGGGACATTAAAGAAACGCGTGTTTGGAAAAGGAAGACTCGGATGAGGTGTAGAGGAAACGTGTCGGTTAACACTGGCTGCTCTTATCGCGGCCCATTCCAGGTGGATCAACCCCGTGTATTTATTTCAAACTCACTTTCCCCCCTCTTCTGGGTCGAGTGCGACACACCTCGATGCCCAAGACTGATAGTGCGCTCTGGTATTGCGCACTGATGGCTGAATTTATTGACATATTTATTAGAGCTGGGCCCAAAATCAAAAACGAGGGAGGCAGTGAAAACAATATTTCTCCCAGAGGTGTTATAAAGGTACTTTTTAAACATCACATTCTGACCACAATTAAGTGATAATAAGTGCGGGCACGCGGTGATGGTATGTCGGAGTGGAGACGAGCCAGTGGCCTATTTTCTTTCCTCATTTGAATCAACGACGGGTCAACTGTCTTTCAGTGATTATTATTATCATTACTGTTGTTATTGTTGTTATTATTTGTATTTTTATTACATATGGGCTCTTTGTTTTAGCTAAATGTGAGCAGAAAATGTAACTAAAACATAACTAAACTGAGGTTTCCTGATTTTAACTTACATGAATTATTATTGAAAGAATGAATATTATCCAGGAGAAGAAGCAATCTCTTGGGCAGCAGCGCTTATAAAATGGTATCAATCAGATAATGACTTGATGAGCTCCTACAGCAGCTCCATTTCTTTTCACAGACAGTTTTTAGAGAAATAAGAGAGAGAGAGAGAGTGACAGAGAGAGAGAGAGCTATTTGCGAAAACACAAGCAGAGAGAGAGATGGTAGCGCTAAAAGCTGTTTTGTTCCGGAGAGGTCTCCGGGTCCCTGAATAAAAAGGTTTAGGAGACAGGACAGGAGGAGGAGAGGAGAGGAGAGGAGAGGAGGATACAGGATTTGTCCGAGTAGGCGTTCTGACTCTCAGAGGCTCTACAGTCCTCTTTGGGCCTCATGTCCAGCACTTAATGTATTCAGCTTTCACCATCAAAGATGAGGATGCTGGAGGAAAATATGCATAGCACTTGTTTCTGTTGTCAAGGCAAAAACCTATTTAGAGGAGAAAAAAGGAGATATATAGGGATAATACTTCTTGGATTCTATAGAGGCTGTGATAGCTGGCACAGTGTGGCCCCCGATGACCCACATCCCTCTTTCTAGGCTACAAGTAGTGGTGATTATGGAAGCGTGTGTGTGTGTGCGTGTGTGTGTGTGTGTGTGTGTGTGTGACAGAGAGAGAGAGAGTGGCCTGTTTTAGGCATTCAATGAGACATACTTCATATTACAAACACACACTCGTTCAAATCTGTTTTATTTGCATGAATGGGTATTGACCATTGTTGCAGAAGAAAAATGAGAGCACACATTGGATAACCTAATGACAAATAATCAATAACAATATTGCGAAATGGAAGACTTTTATGCCGTACATAGGCTACATAAGGAGTTCTATATAAGGATTTACGCACAAACACTCTCCCTGGATCATCTTTGTGTCCTCACACACTCTCATTGGCCCACAGTCTGAGTGTTGTAAATGCAACATTGCACATTGCATTGCATTATATATATATATATATATATATATATATATATATATATATATATATATATATATATATATATATAGTAATTAGTCTTAGCCATGTGTAAAATGCTTGGAAATGAGCTACACATTTGATGTTTCTTTAGCAGGAAATAACACAGTGAGCTCTGCAAAGTCTGAGTTAATTCCACGTGTCTTACGAACAACCTTGAAAGTATACAAATTTTAAAAATCACTGCCTATGAAAGGGGGTTAGGCTAAAGTAAACGGGAATGAAGGGCACACACACACAGACACACACACACATAGACAGAGCGCCTTGGAGGTGCTTGGGCGGACAGACATGCTGGGAAATCGCCTGGAACTGTATTAAGCCTGACGTCCTTAAAACAAACAATGGCACCATGAAATAAGGGCTTATGCGCTCAAAGTCAAAGAGCCCCTTCAGCAACTCTCCCTGTTTATCTCTCCCTCTGTCTGAAACACACACACACACACACACACACACACACACACCATTTCTTGGGGGTTACACAGTGAGGCTGGCAGCTCCATTGGGAGGGGACCAACTTTGCTCCTATGAACTCTCACCTGTCAACATGGAGCAGAGGACTTTACTTGGTAAACACGAAAGGACTTTAGCTGTTTACTTCTGGCGGTAACTTAGCCTATTTTACACACGGCGAGGCCGCGGTCACAGCTCCGGTCCTCCGGGTGCTTTGGAGTGGAGGGCGCGTCAAAGCTAAGGTTAAACCATCCACGCCAAACTCCGCTCAAATAATGTGACGACTTTAACGCTGCCCCCTTCTTGGGCTGCAAATTTTGTTAAACGTGACATGTGCTCCATCGGTTGTCTACATCCGGCATACATCCAAGTTAATTTGATTGGATCAATCTGACATGTGGATCAACCTTTAGATTTTGCGCACACTGCTCACTACCGCCCCTCGATGTGGGTTATTTTGACAGACGCTTCAGGGGACTGGTTTACAGTTGGGGAAAGTTATAATTAAATTAAAATAAACGTTATTTTTAGTGATTAATGACAGCCGAATTTAAGAATATGTTTGGGTGATTAATTTAATATCTTAAGGGTTTATGTGTGACTTATTGATTATTAGTAAATAAGCAAATAATCGTGAATGTCCACATTTTCCAATGGAGTTTGGCTGCAAGTCTTCTGCCATATGCACGGTGCGGGTCTTTTTCTTTTTAGATTTCCACAGCCATCATCCTCCAGTGTGGCTTCAGTGTTAAAAAAATAAATAAATAACTGAGGCTGTGGCAGATAAGCGGCGGTCTGTTTTCGCTCCTCTGATCAGCGGTAATTATATTTGTTGGCGTGGAGGTAAGTGGTCCTCCCCGGGGGGCGTATTGTACTCGACTCACTCCATGCCATAAAATAAAATTACAAGGAAAGGAGAAGATATCCTACAATAACAGAGGCGAGCCGTAAAATCAAAGAGGAGCTAAATTAAATCTGAAGGGAAAAAAACCCTCACGGAAAATGCATTAGGGTGCATGATGGACGGGGGCAGGGGGCTTCAAATAAAACGCAGGTTAATGAGTTTTTAATAGCTTCTATGACTATATGGTTGTTTAACAGCCACACACACACACACACAAAGCTTTATCTAGCTCACTGAGGCAATTAAGAGTAATTAGTGATCAGTTACCTGTGCTTCAGCCTTTCGGCACTTCCCCCAAATACTATAAAGAGAGGCGTCTATAGGGTATGAAGTGACATGTACAAGGCTTAAGTAGCTTTAAAGTGCCTCTCTCACCACACACATTAGTCTCCAGTTATAAGTTTAGCTCTCTGCAACAGTCTGCTCTCCTGTTACACCACTGGACATTCACACATCTTGTACCTGTTGGCACCCTTTTGTCTGGTTTATGTATCTGTGTAACCTTTGACCCTCAGTGTGGATGTTTTAGGCCTGGCACCCAGCAGGCTCCCCCACACACCAAGAGGGTCCTTTCGCTGGTGACCTCTCTTGACCTCTCACTGACCTTTCACACCAGAGGAGATTCATCAGCCTCTAGAGGAGGTCAGGAGGAGGTCAGGAGGAGGTTAACGCTGTTATAATTGGCCTGTAAACACACAGAGACACAGACAAACACAAACATAGTTTGAGGAAAGTTTTCAGAGTACTTGTTGAGTGAAAATGAAATCTCTGAAAGTGAATCAATGTGAATCGATGTGATTTTATACAACTTTATATATTCACTCCACTATATTTTATAAGGAAATATTGTATTTTACTCCACCCATTGTGCAACAAACAACTTATCTGCCCTCGTTAGTTTAACATCATTTAACAATTTTAATTGAACTCAACATGACAATTCCTTTTTTTAGACAACATAAGAATTTATAAATATTCTGACTTGAAGTCTTGAAATGATGAGTCGAATGAATGTACTGTTGTAAGTTCACTCAACTCATTCAATTAAATTAATAATTAACATGACCAGAATATTAGGAGACTATCACACATTGTCTGACAATTAAACTCCCCAGAGACACCCTGTTTTGTAGTTTAAAGAAAACAGAGATGGAAACTTGCATGTGAGTTTGTAATATAACACAGTTATAAGTTCTTTGTGGCGAATGAAGGACTGACTGTTCAAACTAACACTAATGCTGTTGATTCAACTTCATATCTGAAGTATGTTGAACTTGTTTCCTCAAGTTTAGATAACTTGGTTTTACATTTTCAAAATGATTTAGATAATTCACATTTTTAGGACAGCAAGGAAACCTTTTAAGTTCAACCAGCTTAAAATGACTTACACTGTAGTTTACTAACTTTACTAGTACATTTTAGTTTTAATACCTTTTGCGTTTTTAAAAACATGCAGGGCCTTTTTTATAATAGGTTATTCTACAGGTATTGCTACATTTACCTGAAGATCTGAATAATTTTTCCACCGCTGTGTATTTCATTTTTGGTTTTTATTTTCTGTTTTGTTTACAGACTACATATTACAGGCATTTTTATATAGCTTGTAATGTATGTGTGTCACTTGTAATTAATCAGAGTAGCCTGACCATCTAGCCTTTGTTGGACCATGCATCAACATACTCCAACCACAGGTTAAAAACCAGCCGCCTAGGCTCATGTACAAAAGTGAATGCACACATGCACACACACAGACATAAAAAAGCTACACACAAGTGCACACTCAAGTACATACTGTGTATATGCACAGTCCTACATTCATGCAAATTACTCCCGGCATTTTCAAAGACTTCCCCGTGGACGGAGGCGTCTGCCAGCGCTGCTATAAATCACGTTGAGGCTGTAGCTGAGGGCAAGGCACACCTTGTCCACGTCGCCCCCACTCCTGGGCTGAATAAACCATAACATCCTGCCTCTCGTGCTGCCCGACGCCCTCCGAGCATGACCCTAGAGAAGACCCCCCCCATGCCCACATCTCCCCTCCTCCTCCTCCCTTCCTCCATCTCATCTCTCACCCCATCCCTGCCATTGTTCCTCCTCCTCTTCAGACTAACTTGTCTATCTTTAGGAATTTTAGCTGTTGCAGTGGACGTTTTGGGAAGGGCTCTGCTTGTTTGGAACAACACACAACCCCCCTCCCCATCTTCATTTAATTCTCTTTTCCATTCCAATGACTTCCTGCATGAAGAGCGGGATGAGAGAAAGAAAAAGCAGAAAGAGAACAGCAAAACAGCAGGAAGCAAGCGTTTAACAGGAGGATGCCGACACCCTCATCCTGTCGTGTGCCGGCTTGGTTCAGGTGCTCTGAGCCAATCAGCTCCCCACGCTCCATTTACCTCAGGGTGTGCCGAATTTGGCTGAGAAGGTGCACCTTTCCGTCATGACCCCCTCTGGAGGAAGTATAATGTTTCTGGAAAGAAAAGGAGAGGAGATTTTACTGCCGGCCCAGAGAAGCCAAGTGTACAGGCTCATAATAGAGCATTAAACCCCTTCACCACCCAACAGAGACATAAAAGTGAACAAAGAATAAAGAATGCGTGGAGTGTTGGGTTATCTGCTGATTATTTCCCTTGATTTTTACAGCTGCAGAGGGAGAAGCTAAGCAAACAGTCCAGCCCAGCCTTTGGTTCTTGGCATTCCACTTGAAGGTCTTATAACAGACAAAACCAGACAAAACCCACTTTGGAAAAGAAAACCTCTATTGCGTGTTACTTGGCATGCAACCACAAAAATGATCACTGCCTCTCAAATTTAATTTCTAAGTAAAAAGCTTCAGAATTGCCAGTAAATTCACTGATATGCAACAGTGTGTTTTAATTTAAAAAGCTGTTTTGTTCGAGAAAGGAGACGCGTGTTTTAGATGTCAGAATTCTGGAACAAAACTTCTCCTTCAGTCACCTACAAAACACATGCAGGCACGAGCATACACAGATATGTATTTGCATGTACTTACATGTACTCTCAAACACACACACACACACACAGATCCAAATCTAACCTAACCCCTTGTATGCCTGGATACATCCACCAGAACGCCAGAGGAGCCTTGAGAGGACAAGAATAGCGGGGCATGTGCCTATTTGTGGCATCATTGTTGTAGAGATAAAAGATCCCACTGTTACGCTCGCGCACACAATTGCACACACACACACACACACATGCATGAGTAATCATGTATTGCATTCATTACTAGAACATACAGTCTAAGTGAAGTATTTCTATATACATACTGGTCAGTACTATGAGGTACAACTGTACTCTCTCTCCTCTCACACACACACACACACACACACACAAATGCAGGCTTTAGCCAACAAATACACAGACTCACTGAGCAGTTCTTAGAAGAGACAGTGGAGTAATCTCCTCTTTATACACCCATAGCTCCTTTCACTCGGTTGCATGCAGTGTGTGTGTGTGTGTGTGTGTGTGTGTGTGTGTGTGTGCACCACACCACAGCTCCATGCCTTGACCATGGGCTAACCTGACTATAAATGAGCCACAGTGGCACCTGTGCCGGTAGAGATCCAGTGTTAGGGCAGAACAGAGTCCCATAATAGGACTCCGTCTCTTTTGTTCTGTTGAATAACTGCTCTAAGAATAATGTCCCCTCCTCCTCCGTCCTGTAAATCTTCTGAGATGGACTGTTGCTCGAGGTGTGGCTTGTGTTTTACACAGCAGGGAAAGTACCTGTGGGAAACAGGAAGTGGACTCCAGCCAGTGTAGAGGACAATTCTTATAAAATGAAAACACAAAAGGGTTTTTCCCTACCTTTCTAAGTTTACCTGAAGATTTTAGTATATGTGTTATTTGGTTTGAGGTTACTTGAAAAGTGTAACTTCTCTGTTGTAGTAATCCAGCCATAGTTTTCTAAAAGTAAAGTCATTATTTGAGGAAATTAAAATATATATTTGTGTCAGTTTTCCTCCTTTGGTCATGGATAGTTCAGTTAATGATAGAATCTATTAAATCCTCACTCAACCATTTCAAATTATATTAATATTTGAAAGCACATAGCCTCACAGTTCCTCTGTAAACAATTCAAAATAGAAATAATTGAGTGAAATAAAACCCTGCCTTTTTCATTTAATACCTAATTGCCATGTCAACACAGTTGATAGGAATTTGCAGCTTTTAAAAACAGACTAAACAAAAACAAAACACACACGTGGTAATTACAAGCTCAAAAATAGTTTACGCATTTATATGTGCAAACATAAGTAGTGAAATAAAATTAGGTGAAGTCCTGTGCTTGTTGCCTTGTGCTGTTATCTACCCGCTTCTCGAGTTCTAGTATCAGGATATGTTTCTGTTTCTGAGGGGATACGTCCTTCACTTCAAACTTTGCAGTCTCCTTCCCGAAGTGAAGGGGTTTGAAGAGTGAGCGGTGGGGTGAGAGGGCTCGGCGATCACCTTCTGCGTCTTGCGTCTGATACGTATGGCACATGTGGAGGAGACAGAGTGAAGGTCACAGCCAGCGATCTTAGATGCTGTGAATACAACTCTTTTTAACTGTCCCCTCTCAAGGGCGGCCGTGTTGCCAAACCACACTGTGACTGAGAAGGCGAGGACACTCTCCACAGTAGCTTTGTAAAAGTGCAACATCGCCTCCCCAGACACAGAATTTTTTAAGCCGGCGCAGAAAGTGAAGCCTTTGGTGGGCCTTGCTAATTATGTGGCTGGAGTTGACCTCCCACTTCAGAGTGTGGCATATGGTGGTGCCAAGGAATTTCAAAGTGACAACCTTCTCTACTATCAGGTCATTCATGACCACCTCACCCTTCAGAGTGAGTTGACTTTACGGCGTTCTGTCCACCATTTGGGTCCAGACTAAAATATCTCAACAACTATTCAGCTTCTAATCCACAAATATTACTTGTCCTTTGGTGAACCCCTGATATTTCATTTAGTGCCACCATGAGGTTGATATTTATGTTTTTTACTAAAATATCTCCACCATTTGATGGTACGGTCATGAAATTTTGTATATATATTTGTGTCGCTTTCCAGAAGTGTCTGAAACTGATCCCCTAATCATTCATTTAGTGCCATCATCAGGTCAACATTTTTATTCATCTTTAAATAACTAAATGTTAGCATGCTAACAGACTAAACTAATGCTGTGTCTCAGTTCATATACTTCCATACTTACACTTGCAATTTTGAGTACATAAGCGTGTTCACACTGTCAATTATGGCAAAATGCAGTGTACTGTGAGCACCCGGATGGTGCTCTCACAACAGTCAAAATGTTGAGTGTGGAACATTGGACACTTCTTGCCCTCAGTGGTTGGCTACGTAGCGGAAAATGGCAGCCGAGGAAGCTGCAGTAGCTGAAGCGGTTGCGGTAAATGTAAGAACATTAGTGCTCTGCCTGGTTGAAATCTGGATAGAAGAAGAGGCAGTAAAATGTTGGAATTGTCATTTTGGTTAGTGCACAACAGCCGTATTCAAATTGAGCAGTAACACTCCCCTGGTACAGTACATAGTGTACACAGTGTACTGCACAGAAGTGTACAAACAGTACAGTAAAAGTATTCAAATTCAAACACAGTGTAAGATATGTAAGATGGTGAACATGGTAAATATTACACCTGCTAAACTTTGTGCTCAAAGCACAAAGTTCAAACACACAATGTGGCAGCAGACTCTTATTACCATGTTTGCGTCTCCCTCTGTAAATTTGGTTCAGTATCACTAATTCTGAGTAATAAACTACCATTCAGAGGAGAACAGAACCGTGAATAAAAGAAAGACGGTTGAAGAAGTTGTTTCGCTGTGAGCAGAAAGACTCACTGAGTGCTGTCACAGATTTCAGCTTCTAACCATGAAATAAACGAGTTATTGTATGAAGTCAAAGGGAAACTAGAAACTAGGCGAAATTACTATAAACCTGCTTTTCCTTTTAGTGTTTTTATGACATGTATTATAAGCCCACACCTTATTAGTATTAATGTTACAATATAACTTTAAAATGTTTGTTTCACTTCATCTACAAGAGGCCACACTTCTGCAATTAAGTTATTCTGTGGCACAATGATGGTTGTATTACTGACACACATCCCTAACTTCTCTCTCTCTCTCTCTCTCTCTCACTCACACACACACACACACACACACTGCTGATGTCAGTGTCTTTAGCTAAGCCAGAGGACAAGTGATGCCCGGGGCCGTTCCTGATCCTCCTGGCCCTTTCCTTGCAGGAATCTCCTCTTCCTGTGCGGAAGTTTATCGTGGTCAGCCTGCCTGTCACTGACGCCTCCCAAAGGAAAGTGACAGCGGCTTTATTCACCCACTGACCCGTAGAGAGGACAGCGGAAGAAAAGAAAAAACAAGTATGTGTGTGTGTATATGTGTGTGTGTGTGTGTAACCTGACTAAGGGCTTCTTTTCTCTCCAGTAAGGAGGTGCGCACAAACTCTGCATATGTGTGTGTCACGTGTGTGTGCATCCAGTGTCACGTCCTTTAACTGACCCCACTGACGTGAATGCATCTTCCCCCCCTCTTTTCAGCCTCTTTTGTGCGTCCACACACACAAAAAACAACAACAAATGCCCAAAATCAGCCAAGTGATGTCCTTTCATCTGAACGCTAAACAAACAGATCAGTTCTTAATTTTTTATTATTTTTGTCTTCCCATCTCAGAGTTGAGGCCCTGCTGCCTTGAAGAGAGAGAACAAGATAGATAGATAAAAGGATAGAGAGATGATGTCCATCTGCTCTCATGATCTCTCTCCAACTTTGCTTGGCATCAGCCTTTTCTCCATCCCACTCTGGTCCCATCGGCCCCAGAGGACCCAAGCACTGGCCTTTTCTTGACCCAGTTTAGGAGTTCCATTCTGGGCTTTCTGATCCGTCCACCCTCCCTCTGTGTGCGGCTTCAACAGAGAATCCTGAGATTATCGGATGGTCACTTAAGAGAGAACGAGAGAGAGCGAAGTGCTGTCCACTTAGCTGAAGATTATCCTTTAAAAGGAATGGATGGCGGTGGAGATGGAGGAGAGAAGGAGAAAAAAGGATGTGCTTAAGAGATGGATATAGAGGGGGTGGATGGAGGGAGAGATTGTGACGACAGTCCGAGTGATAGAGAGAGGTCAAATGAATCATATGAAGATAAAGTGTGTGTGGGAGAGAGGGTTAACTAAAAAAAGCAGGGAGAGAAACATGGCATCGGAGGGAAATGTCTAAATGAAAAGCTGAGATGGAGGTGAGGTGACGGAGCGAGAGAGAGAGAGAGGAGGAAGGTCGACAGAGAGAGGTAGAGATGGAGAGATAAAGAGAGGAGGAAACAGGAAGGATGAGGACAAGAGCTGGATTAAGCAGAAAAAACAGTGACTGTGAAGTGTTCACTAACCAAACCGAGGACCTTCTGCTGCTTTTTATGGGTAATGGGGTCTTTACGCCAACTTGTATTTGTCAAACATCAACAGTAGAAGTGGCAATCCAGAGGAAGACCTGATTTAGTGTTTAATTACAGAATGTTTCAGAGTTTGTGGCTCATAATATGTATTTTAAGACAATTTAATTGAGATATATTTGGTTATTTTTATAGTTTTGTTAACACCATACAGGATGTAAACAAGCCAACAGTTTATTATCATAAAACACTTTATTTATTATTTAAATCTACAGTACATTGATTTGATTTTTTTGGTAAACAGAAAGGGCTTATTAACACATCCATCAGACACGGAGCAACATGAGTATTCATTTGTCGTCGTGTTTAACTGACAAACTGAAGTCCTCTGTTTTAGCTCTGTTTTTGGCCTCTACCCATTCCTGAGGGTAATATTTGTCTTTTAAGCTGCTAAGTGCTCCACTGTGTCCACCAGCTAGTCGTTAACTTTGTGTCTCTGTTGTTTGGTGCTGGGTAGGTTGTGTCTGGAACTAACATTGTATAAATGTTTTCTGTAAAACCAAAACAATGAACTGAAAGAAGCTAAAACGTAGAGGGGAACTGCTGAGTCAAATGATAGTGATGATCAGTGGCTTTGTCACTACGAGTGACCCTTTGCACATACGCTTACTTATTTGAGCCATTGTTAATATCAGGATACTAATTATGGCAACTTTAAAGATAAAAATAAAAGTGAGCACCACCAAAATGTCGATCAATAACCTTCATTGAACAGAGAAACTACAGTATGTGTACACACACAGCTACACTAACTGAATTAGATATTTAAACTGTGAGTGTTGTTTACAAAAGACAGTTTGGGGTATAGTTTTACTGTTCTGCTTAATTTCCTCTTGCAAATAAGTTAAGCTAACCTGGGGGTTCATTTACACTTGTCCAATCATTGCACTGCATATGTTCCTGACTTATTTTTTTAGCAATGCTGCTCCCAGATCACAGCAATAACATGGAGGTCATAATGCTTTTACAACCAATAGGAATGATGTTAAAATTGACAAAAATACAACCTGCATTGTAGTAAACCTGAATTATTCATGGACATTGTTGGTTCTTGGAGTTTGTCACATTTGTTTATACTGTATATGTGACGAGGCCTGAAGCCTGAAGCCTGAAGTTCAACTTGCTTGAGGCTGTCTGAATAATTTTTGTGTGTTTTTAAAAAGGCCACAAAATCTCGATCACCAGCATGTTTTTAGTTTTTGAGGTATTTGAACAGAACATATTTTGATTGTGGCTCTGTAGCTCTCTTCTTTACAGTCCTGTGTTTCTCCATCCATTACAGTGATTCATCTAATCATAGCTGTTTCCTACATTTCCTATTGTTTTTCTTGTAAATTGCAGCATATATACACAAAGCAAAATGGTTCCTGCTGTCTGTTTCTATTGTTTTTGCACTGAATTAGATGGATTACCTTTTGTGACTCACTAATCGCAGCGTACCTGCGCTGTCCATTGTGTTTAGTTCATTCAAAACATGCTTTATCTGACTACTAAGATTTTTATACGTTGCAACAGATATATCTTTTTTTCATTATGGAGTGATTAGAGAAGAAAATTGTGGGTTTACTGCAAAATACTAAAACATTCAAACCCATTCATGACTTTATATGTACGAGTGAATGTACTGTCTGTCCAACTATTGTATTCCCCTGGTAGAACACACACACACACAGCCACACACACATACACATATAAATATTCGCCACACAAAAAAGGGGTAAAAGCTCCTCAAGCTCACTATCGCTCTCTCACCTCGAGCATGATGGGAAAGAGGACTGTCTCAGTGGTGGAAGCAACAGGGGTTGCGAGAGAGTGTGAGAGAAGGGTGCCACCCCCCCTTCTCCCTCCATGGTAATCTCCTCATTTTCATTTCTCTTACCATGTGGGATTAGAATGATTTTATTTAAAGTGTCAGCTTGAGCTACCGGATTGAGAAATCTGGATTTCATAGGGATTATTATTACAGAGAAAATGCGCACTCACACACACACACACACAGACACACAGATTTTTTCTTCTCTGTCACTCACTAATGACCTGCTTGACCAACAAATGATATTTATCCTCAAATTCAGTGCAAGGGAGACGAACAGACATCATGATACACTTTACACTATACGCAGGGTGTGTGTTACATCTGCAGTATGACGTTTACGCTGATAACCACTTCGTCACGTATTAAAACTCCAGTTTTTCTCAGGGAATGACACTAAGGCGCTTTTTGGAAACACAAAGCAGAATTAAGAAAAAGAGTTTGCAGTCGTATTGCTCACACACAGTTCTTTCTTTCTTTTTTACTTTTTGTCTTCATCAGAGCATCATAAAATCTCTCGCTACCCCCAGCAAGGCCAAGTGAAATGAGGTGAACACACTCTAACCAAAGCTTCACCCTTCTGTCAGATTTAACATCTAATCTACATTAGGATAAGGCTTTCACCGCTCAGGAAAAAAAGAAGAATAAAAAATGCCATCACCTTTTCATCCTAGGGCCAAGCCTTTTATTCCGCCTCTTCTCATTACATTAAAGGATGAGGGAGGCTGTACAGTGGTTGAGCGGTATTTAAAGACACCATCCCCTTCATCTGTTTAATTTCTCTTTATTTAAGAGACTCCCTCCTCCCTTTGCTGCTCCCTCCCTCTGTTTAATTTCTCTTTATCTAAAGACTCCCTCCCTTCATCTGACTGATTGATCTTTGTCTCACTGCAAATGACATGGAAGAGTTAGTTACTGCAAGGTCCCTAATCCCAACCTCTGTGACCAGGACACTGTGTCTGAGTGGAGACGGGACGACTTTAGCTTTGCAGATCTAAGCTCTTTATTAAAAATGGTTCTTCATAGCAAATCAGGCATTTATTTTACAACCTGTGTTACTGCTGACAGGATTTCATTACATTAATTGTTCTTAAATGATACTTGATGTCATTATTCTGTTCTTTTTTTACATTTGAACTCCATACACACCCAAATACAGTTGTAAGAAATGTTTGTAACAGGTATTACTGATTTTTGTTAATTTGCTGGAATATTTAAAACTTTTTGTGTTCTGTTTGAAGTGTTGAAATACTTTCATAGTTCTTTATGTCACATATAACTAAAAATGTGTATGTATAGAAGAAATGTTTTAAATGCTCCACAAATAGCAGAGAGCTTTTAGTTTTTTTTGCTTTGCACCCCTTTAAAGTTGAAGACAGAGGAAAAGAGAAAACTTTAAAGTTTTTTGTGTGATTTGGACAAAAAGAATGACTAGAAAAGATACAATTCAGAGAAAAAAAAACAGATGCTGGTGATAGTTTTTGCATGGTTTTAATATGAATTGACAAATGCCATTAGGGCTGCATCTAACAATTTATTTTGAATACCAGACAAACTGATTATTCTCTCATTTTATCATCCTATAAAATGTCAGAAAATGAACCATGAAACCACCTAAAAAATGTGGTCGTTAATGCCAAAGGTGACATCTTACTTGTCCAAAACTCAAAGATAATCATTTTCTTATGAGGACAAGGAGAAACAGCAGATCCTGACAATTGAGCAGCTGGAGTCAGTGACACATTTCTGATTGATAAATTACTTTAATCACCTGCAGATTAAATTAATAATTGAATGGTCAACCAATCTTGCGATCCACTTGTGTGTACTAAAACAATATAGGTTAAATACTTTTAAATACTGAGATCAAAAACATAAATCATAAAATTCACTGAGATCAGTGAGTGAAGCTCACTACAAGTCCTTTCTGTCACACACTTTGCATTACACACTGAGATGTTTGTCAGAGTTTTAGATCTCATGATGTCAAAGTGCAGGAGTGACATTTGCAGGCAAAAATACAGACGTTCAGACAAATACTGAGAGTTTATCCTGATAAATAAACACACACACACACACACACATAGATACACACTCACAGCCATTTTAAGAGCAAGGTCTTGGGAAGTAGGTTAAGCAGGCCGGGATCACCTCTCGCTGCTCTCTCCCAGCTTAGAATCACTGAGAGAGGTCGGGTGGGAGGGATAGGCGACGGAGGTGGCGAGGATGGGAGGCGGGGGGGGCCGAGATGGAGAAATCTTCCAGAGGACATCTGTCACAGTGAGCAACTTACGAGCTGCTTTTTTCCAGCCCGCTCTGTGACCCACAGATTCTCTTGCATGACTGACTAAGAACTATGAGAGTTTCAGAGGGGGCCTTATTTTGCCCCTGCACACGGCCTGGGAGACCCCATACGGGCCGGGTTAAGTAAAATCTCCATCATATGGAGCGGACATGCAGGATAACGCTGAATAATACTGGATCTGATGAGTCTTTGGACAGTTATGAGTGTATAAGTAGGCTGTGTTAAGAATATTCATGTCAAGACACTCGTACGTGACAACTTTCACTTTCTGTGGTGTCACAAATCATTTTATTAAAACGCCATATGACACTTCTGTTACTGTTTTGCGGCCATGTGTCCACGTTTGAGGGCACCGTTGGAGCTGAATAGAGAGCTGCACATTGCAAAACTGCATGCATGAGAACATTTCTCCCCCTCCTGCAGGTGTTTAAGCTGTACAGTAAACAATAACGCTTTTACACATTTACACACACACACACGCAAACACACAAACACAAAAGACTCATTGTGTGTGTGTGTGTGTGGCTGTGTGTCCGCTAACCCATCCTTCTTAATCTGGGATTATGGTATTCCCATCGTGATGGCAACAGAGGAAACAATGCTTTATTTCATGGGAGGAAATATGCAATAATGATGTTAACACCTCAATCTGCCTTATTTAACCACTACATACGGTCTCTCTCTTTCATATACACGGACGTGTGCGCGCACACACACACACACACATATATATGCAGACACACAGTGTTAGTATTTGTCCCTCCCTCTGTGCTGAGTAAACCTCGACACTCACAAATCTAAATCTCTTTAGAAATTAAATCCAATCCAAATTTTAAAAATTGCATCCCAGTTTTTTAGCATCCAAATATTTGTATGTGTGTGTGTGTGTGTGTGAGAGAGTGCCTTTGAGCCTTATTGTGAGAATACACTATAGAGTATAGCTGCTCCCACGGGGTGTAATCTGACACTAAAATCGTCCATTAACACACTATCACATCTATTCTTCTCCGTTGTGTCACACTTCCATGAGCCATTTGTGGCTTTAGTGCTTTGGCTATCCAGCCTCTTAAATGTAGTTCACAGTGCGCAGTAATAGGATGCTGTCTTTATGGATGGAGTTTTTCAAATCCTTTGCCCTGGAGCCATAACACCGACTGTGTGAGTCTATAACAGAGCGGTAAATTATGTTTAAGATTTTAGATTCTGTATTTCTTCAAGTGTGAAGCGCAGATCAGATCAGATGCTGTTTAAATTCAGAGGATCACAGCGAGCGCTCCTTGTGTTTGAGAGGTAACGGTGTGTTGGTCTGTGAATAAGACCTCTGATGATGGCTGTATTTTTATTGTGAGGCCCCAGGTGCTGCCAGCGTCACACATGGACACTCATGGCATCGGTGTCCTGGCACATGCCGCCCAACCAGAGAAGGGCCAAGACGGTGTGTGTATGGCTGTCAGCGAGAGAGAGAGAGAGAGAGACAGTGTGTAGATGTATGTGTGTATGCTACATTGTTAAAACAAGTTTCGGTGTTGTGGTGTGTGTGTATGTCTGTGTGTGTGTGTGACTTGTCTGCCTGAGAGAAGGCCAGTATTAGTCTGGAATGCAGATGAGTGTAATGATGATACCCCCATGCTAATGCTAACCCATCTCTTTATATTACAAATCTAATCTTTGCTCTTTGTCACAGCTTTGAGTCATGCAATGCATTTAATACCGGTTAAAATAAGTAAATCATTTCTACACAGACATAAATCTATTTTACCAGCGTTATTATGTAAAGAAATAACACAGGAGCTTCTTAAAGCCTCATAAAATTCCTTTTCATCATTTGTTTCTGACGTTTACATTAGTGCGTTTTAATTTCAGCAGCATTTAATTACGATAATAGCGCAATTGTGAGTGCATGTGCACATGCATGCATGTATGTATGTGTGTGTTTGCACATATGTATGCACGCAGGCAAGTGTAGGTGTGTGTGTGTGTGTGTGTGTGTGTGTGTGTGTGTGTGTGTGTGCACCAGCTGTCTGATCAGTAATCAGTTAGCAGTGGGCTAATGCAGCCTCCTTAACCCAGGGGCCTCATAAGACTGCCTCTGGCCCAGCCCCTCTCTCTGCCAGGGACAAATCCATTACCCGAAACAAGGACATCAAATGTCAACAAACACACACATGCACACACACACACACACACACACACACACACACACACACACACACACAGTGTATATACTTGTCCAAAGCATATTTGATTGATGCCGTGAGAGGCAAGTGTCTCTATGAAATGCTACAATTACTGTATGGGAAGAAAACACTGTGGCTGTAATAAACACGCCTTTGTGATTAGTTTTTAGTTTAATGCCATTTGTTAGAGAAAAGCTGCTGGTGTTACGTGTCTCCACACGGCGGATGATTGACTTGTCAGTTTTCAGAGGCATCTTAAAAGTCTTAATTTTAACTTTAAATAAATAAAAAGTGGAAGAGAATAAAAATGATCTGCTAAGTGGTTTTTCAAACAAGGGAAGCCGTCTTTAAAGAAAAGCTCTCCAAAGGGATCCTGGGCATTTTGTCAAGGGCTCTGTGACCAAAATGTCGTTCTACAAAGGTTAACATAAATAGCACATAAACTGCACTGAAATCAGCCCCCCTTCAGAAGTGGCACAAAGACTGCGACGGCTCCCCAAGGGGCTGATGGTAAGCAGCAGCGTTTACATATCAGTGGCCCTTGTAGCATGTACAGTGATCTGGCAGGTTGGAGCGCTTTGATGCTCCGTCACCCAGCAGGTCGAGTGTATCGATCCCCAGGGCGGTGCTGCTTTCTGGGCTGCCCTGCCTGGGTGACAGGGCCCCCTCCCGGAAACCTCCCTGGTGCCTGTACCCAACAGATGGCCTCAAAGAGGGACCAGAGACACAGGGCCAACATCCAGCTCTCAAACAGAGGAGCAGAGGAGCAAATGGCCTGTTAATATTTCATACAAACACTCTCACTCATCTCCGAGCAAGGAAACAGACAGGGCTGAGAGCGCAGCGTGAGTGTGTGTGTGTGTGTGTGTGTGTGTGTGTGTGTGTGTGTGTGTGTGTGTGAAGGGGCAAGTGTGTGTACGTAGCTGGCGGAAATCATTTTGATGAGATATGAATAGTTTTCACACTCAGAGGTACTTCACAGTTAGACTCCTTGTGCATAGTAATCAGTAATCACACACTTGTTTGTTAAAGGTGAGACTTTGGTCACAGATCCAGGAAGAAATGCAAAATTAAAAATAAATAAATAAATAAAAAAAAGATGGACACGACTCAAAAACTGCTTTTAAGTGAGAATAATAAACCTTCCCCTTAATGCTTCTCTCCAACACACACACCCACACACACACTTGCACATCCCCAATTACTCTCAGCACCAGATCCTTCCTTAAGCCTCTGCTGTATCTTTTGAGCGTAACCTGTGCGCTAATAGCCCATAACCCCTGTACAGATCAGTGGAGGTTATGCTATTTGCTGGTTGGTAATTGCCCTCTTCATCAGTACTCTGTCTGCGCAGGCAGCAACGCGGCCAGCCCCGGGGTCCTCCTGATGTCATTAATGTGTGATTAGGGCCGGTGGGGAGCAGCAGTTAGGAGGTTAAAAAGCCCCTGACAGCCCTCATCATCGGCGAGGAAACCCTGAGACTGATGCAGGGGCCGCGCAGATGGGCGAGAGCGTGTGGCTGCCAAAGCTCTAACTTGTTATTCCTCCTCACCTCCAACAATCACGCCATGCTAATAAATGGCACTGACATGGGCATGCACGTGTACAGCCACACTGACACAGGTATATCCGCAAACAAACACACACAAACGCCTCATCGTAAAAATGTGTTGATTGAGGAAGAAATCATATTTTTTTTTAATGTACTAGGAAAGAGACTGGGAGGGCTGCCAAAATGTTCAGCAGAGTTTAATAGACATAAAGTTTTGCCATTCTTTTAAACTTGATGACACTGATTGGACTTGAAATGATGAGTTGATCTTGGGAATAGGAAGCTGACAAGTTAAACTTGACACAAGCAATCTAAACTACAACCGAAAGTGTCTGCCTAAGTGCTCAATCATGTCAGGGTTTTAGGATTCCTTTAAGTTGTCATCTTTAATACATGAGACGATTTCCAGCCCCCGACTGCGCAACAAAGTCATTAGACTGGGAGGAAAGATGAAATATAAATCAAGCGTCTCTCTGTGCCCCCTCCCCTGTGAACAGGTGGCTGAGTTGAATGAGAGGGTGCGCTAACTTGGCTGTCACCGTGTTTTCCAACAGAACCGCTGCCTTCTAAAGCCAAACCACCGTGAATTATACATCTATGGCAGTAATTCTCTCAGAGGAGAGAGAGAGAGAGAAAGTGAGAAGGGGGGCTAAGAGAGTTAGAGAGATTAATGGCTGGAGCGGTTGTTTTTGACGCTGCGATCCTTGGCTCCGCTTCCCGCCTGCCGCTTATTGGCTTTTCAGAGCACATTTATTTATTTCGTTAACAAGAGAGAGCGGCCACGTTGCTGTCACTCTTTTGGCTTGCTCAGTGCCACAGCAGACTTGTCATCTCCTACACCGTGGCATGCGCCTTTGAACCCTGCCACGGACTACAGAGTGAGAATATTAATAGTGCAACAAACAAGACTTTAGAAATAGCGGGGTTTCTGTCAGAGGCCAAGTGTCACTGGTGCTTTTTGTTTCGTAGAATGACCTGTAGGAGAAAAAAGTATCATGTGTTTTATGGCGGGATTTCCAGGAGTTCAGCGGTACGCAATCAAACGTCATTATGTCATATACTCATCGAAACAAATGCTTGTTTTATCACCTTATATCACCAAAGTATCTGCAATAAAAACATCAAATTCATTTTTTTTTATCGGTTCAAGACAACTTTTACATTTCTTTGAACATGTTTATGTGTGAAGGAAAGATAGCTGCAGTGATGCTGCACCCAGACATGCAGAACATGAGCCCTGCTAGAGGACGAGAGTTTCCAACAGGTGCCATCAACTGTAAATTGCAGGAGGTGTTGCAGTTTATAGCTAAGATGCTATAGCTGCTACAGGAAACTATGTGTTTGGCATAGCAGAGAATTACTATAATGACACGTTGATGTCAGTGAAAATGAATTATGAGTTAGAGACAGTGAATTTATTCATATATTTTGAATAGTGTCACTTTAAACCGATGATCCAGCTAGTAACCGTGGTGAATCAAGCCTCTTTCACATCGCATGCTCTGAAAAAAAGACCAGAACGAAAGAAAGCATTCAACAAATGCGATTTCGAGTCATGTCATCCTCTGATTTTATAGCAGGAATTCCTCCAGCTAAAGTAAAGACAGTGAGAAGTGTGGTGCGAGATAAAACTGAGTACAATCTGTTATGAATAGTCAATCCATGGACTAATCTGTATTCAGCCTCCCAAGGGAGTCCGCACAAAGGGCCGTCACAGGCTTAGCCAATAAACTTATTCAAGTCAGTTTCAACACAGCGCGGCATGTTCCAACATAATCTGTCCGGGAGGTCGTGACCTCCACATCCCCTGCCTGTGGAATAAAGAGGACCTCAGGCCGGGATGACAGGAGAAGTCTTCCAAGGAGTTCATGTTACCACATGTCATAATAACAAGAAGCTACTGTTCCCCCGCTGGGCTCCTTCCCCCTTTGTCTTGGAGGGGCTCTGGACAGGGGCAGACAGGACGCGCTGGCAGAGCTGAAACTGAATATTATCATTGGGGGGAATCTTGTTTCATGTTACTGAGCAGCTAGGCCAGCTTGCTGGGTGCACCGTCACTTCACCTGACAGGGAAAGTTCACTTTTCAAAAACTCAGCAACAGGTTTCATGCACACACACACACACTCAAGCATCTATTCAAATTAACTTCATAGTTTCTTTCCTCGAGCGACTTATTTAAAGCCTCTGCACGCCTTCACGGACGCATGCTGTACATTCACACACAAGCGTTGACCGCTTTACTCCCCCGTCTCACCCTCCATGGCGATTGAGAGGTCAATATCTCACTTTACCGCCAGCTACACTTTCCTCTGTCACTCACAGCTCCCGCTCCATTCAAACAGCAGGTTAGCCCAACAAAGGAGACCGCAGGGGAGCTGCCCGAGCCTTCCGCTTACACACACACAACACACGCTTGCAAGCACACAAACACACACACACATAACGCGGACCGTGTGAGCTGTGGCGCTGCTCGGAGCTTGATGGGTGCTTTGTGCTCATCCGTCAGCCGGCCCCTGGGTCCTGAAGATACCTTCAGTCAGCGAGGCCGGCTCCCTGAAAGGAGGGATTCACACAGCTCTGAAATATTGATACCTGGAGCACGCCGACCTTTTGACCTCTCCTTTACATTCTTAAAGGAGGAGAGGAGGCAGAGAAGGAGGCCAGAAGTGATGGGTGTGGCCGGGTGAAACTTCAAGGGGTGTATTTGTTTTGCTTATGTTACACCGATATGTGACAGCCTTTCTGTGCTGCAATTCAATCTGACAAAAAGTATATTTGTGGATTAAAAAATGATTACCTCGATTTAAGAGAAAAACACTCACCAGAGGACAGATAGCAGAGAGTTAGCCTTTGACTAGGACAGAGAAATGGAGTGATGAGAGAGAAAGATGGAGAGGGAGGGAGCGGGGAACGGGTCGGAAGTTTGACATTCCTGTGGGCGATGTGTGTCTCGTCAGTGAACGCGTTTGGATTCTTTTAACGGGAGTCGATACCCCCTTCCGCTTCCCAAGCACTCACTGTGAGCTGAGCCGGGGTAATGCCATTGAACAGGGACAATGGGGCCTCTTAAAAGGCAGCTTTTAACTGGGCGTGTGCACGTGGATATCAATACAGCCGATAGTTTTCCATGTAAGAAGATCAAACGCAGAGACACTGGGTGAATTCTCAGTGAAGAAGCAGACATAAATAAATGAAATGACTGGAGGGAGTTTATTTAAAAGAAAGAAAAGTGTTTCTGTTTTGCTGTTGTACAACACACAGGTGTTCACTTTCTGCCCCCCCCCGCCTCACACTTTTTTCTGTCCCCTCTCTTTCTTTTTGCTCAGACACACATGCTCCAGCGTAAGCTCTTCAAGTTTAAAGCATTCTTTTCAAAGGCGCTCGGGTGCCTGTATCACTGCTTTAGACAAAAGGGCCAGCTCTTCGGAGATAGAGGGGACATCTGAGGCAGAGAGAGAGAGAGAGATAGAGAGGGGGAGACAGGAGCAGAGAGAATGAAAGAGAAAGAACGAACAGGGTTAGAGAGACAGAGGGTGAGAGGGGGGAGACAGAGAAGGAGAGAGTGAGGGAGACAAGGGAAGAAGAGAAGGAGGGGGCGCGATTGCACGCTTTCAACTGCCTTTTGTGGGCCTCTCTGCAGATGTCACCAGCTGTTCCCCTGCACGGAGGGTTCCAGAGCGTGGAACATCGCCTCCGGCCCCGTCCTCGGCCACCTTTCAAGTGTCAATCAGACAGGAGGGGTTGGAGTTGGGGGGGTGGTGGTGGTGGCGGTGATGACTGAGGGGTGGAGGACTGGTTGTGAAAGGGGGGAGTTTGGTGGAAGGGAGGCAAAGGGGGCCAACAAACTGGGCTTTGGTCACTGTCCTGAGAACAGTGCCAGCGATTCGCCATTGATTAAGCCCCCCCCCCACCCCCAACCAACCCGCTCAATAACAGAGAGAGGATGGAGCCAGCCGTGTGCGGCGTGCAGACAAAAGAGGCCCGTGGGCAAGGTTAGCTGGAGATCACACGGCTGCAAGGCTACTGCTTCCACAGCGCTACCGTTAACCATAGTGTTAGTGATTAGCGATAGCCGATGCCCCCAACCCAACCCCTCCTCCCCAACGGCGCTCCTTGGTTCAACACACACAGGACCGTGAGGGTGACCTACGATTAGATGTGTATGTTGCAGCGGGGAGGAGGGCACGCAGCGTTGGGAGCAAGAAAAGTTGTCATTGCGAGTGAACAAGCAAACATAAAAGAGGCTGACATATGGTGCGATTGACACTGAGACAAACAGTGTCTAACAAGAAGGAGAAGGTGTGCTTAACACCGCTTAACCTTGGAGCGTCTAGTCGGCTGACATAACTCCAAGACACTTTTATTGACGACATCAATATCTACTGTACGCGGCTGTGTGTATAACCTTCTGATCCAGTCGGGGATGATGGCGCTGAAACCTGCAGCACAGAGCCATTTAATCACCTGACAGGGTCAGTCATAGAAACCCACAGACAGGAACCCAAACAATTCTTCCACGGTTTATATTGGCAGACAAGTCTGCGTCGAAAAGTGGTGCCGCTGTCACATTGATGTGATATAATTAAAAAAAACACACCGATTCCCTGCTTTTATTGACAGCCTAAAGTGAGAGTCACAGACTCTCAGTGCATCTTATCAGGCAGTGTAAGTAGGTCTATTATACACACTATTGCCGCTGCCCTGCTGATAACCTCTGTGCCGAGGCCGTAAAACAAAGGCCTTTGAAGAAGAGAGGAACCGTGTGATTTATGTCTTCTAAAAACGAGATGGCCGAGCAGAGGTCCCAGACCATGGTTGAACTTAGTGTTTCCTGTCACCTCGTTCTGTGTCTGCAGGGGGCATGTACGTAAAAACATCCACATAAAACAAGTTCATGAATGATTGCACAGAGTTATGAATGTCTCAATCTGGAGAACAATTACAGGGGTGAACTTGATCAGAGGAGTTTATAAAATCTGTACTTAAGCACTGCCACTACACAGACAGACACACACATACGTATCGTGATTATCAACACAAGAAATCCCAAGATCTGTTGTATTGTGTGTTTCCAGACTGTCGACTGACTGTCTAGCCCCAGAGCTCTGTGGCAGTGTGAATGAGAGGAAACTGATTATATATAGAAAACAGTTTATATTTAGCCGTGTGTTGTGCATTTAATGTAATTTCAATGACTTGTGCTAATCTTAAGGAACAGACTTTCAGTGATACACAACATATCATTGTAGGGTGCATTTTGAGACAGGTTAAAGTGTTACGTAATTTCCTTTTGACACTAAATTTACTGTTGATCTCACCGAAACAAAAGTTTTTACCTCTGGTAACATAGAAACAGACATATTTCTTCAATAAAATGTCATCTCGATCAGTTAACTCTTACTGGTTTATGCTCGTTATAAATCGCTCAGAAAGATATTTCCTGACCTGAACAAGAGATGACCCCTCTTCACAATGTCGTCACAAAACAAAAGGAGGCCAAATCGCTCTTGCCTGTCAGACATGTAGCAAAACACAACTTCAGTCAAGGGGCCAACACTTTTTCCAAGGGGTAATATCCTTGGGCATTAATCACCCCAGTAATAAATCAAAAGAGCGTGACCACCCCTCCACTTCAACAGCCCGCCACATCCCTCCTTCACTTCCTCCCCAACCCCCCCCCCTTTCCTCCGTGCCGTGCATACACTCTGCAGTCTCCACAGTTAGAAAAAGTTGAAAAATCATAAATCAAAAGAACGACCTCAGCTATCCTGCCACACGCCATCGCCCGCTTCCCCCTCCCAGTCCCCCCTCCTGCCACACCGTCACCCTCTCATCCTCCTCGACCTTCTACCCATCAAAGTTCATCAAACGCGTCAGAAATCAAGAGTGGCTTCCTCAATATTTCCTCATCATCCAACCCCCCCCCCTCATCTCCCAGATTTGTAGCCACCACTCACTGAACCCTACACCCACAGGGTCACAGGGTCGTCGCAAGGTCTCGTGGCTGAATGTGTCTTTGTCTCACCCAGTCTGAAGCTTTGCTAACTTTGGGAACCTGCTTACTTACTTGTGGAGGTGGCCCCCGTGGTCACAGTGTCCCGTGTTTTTCTGATCCCCTCCTGCAGAAGTGAAAAATAGCAGGAAACGTATATCTGTCATTGTCCATTCAGGAGATCACCTGTAAGGAAACGAAGCGGCCAGCAAGTGCTGACACAATCATCCCTGCGCCTAGCAACACATCCTGGTTCCGGCCCAGACGCGAGGGACCGTACAGTACGTCTGAGCTGCTCCACTTCCTGCCCCACAAGGCAGAGGGAGGGGGTGGGGATGGATGACAGGTTATCACAGGCTGAAGGGGGAATTCTGGAGAGAGAAAAATAAAGACTTTTGTGCTCTGAGGTTAGATGACGGATTGAAAATGAGGTCAGACGCACCAAATCAGATCCTATCTTACAGTTTTTCAGCCGTATAGTTGCAAAAGAAACAAGCGCGGAAACATGATGGAAACTCAAAGGAAATGTTATACAGATAAAAAAAAAGAAAAGAAATTGTTCACACGGACACTTATGACACCTTCTTTGCGTGATTGGCTACCTTTTGATGTGTACCCAGTTCTGTTGATGTACCTCCATCAGTCACGCATGTTTTCGAGTCAACTGGTGGTTTTTCTTAACCCTGACTCAGCGAACGACCACCGTTTGATCTTCTCTGCTGTTGTGATGTCGTGTTCCTCCCATTACAAAGACTACCAGGAAATGGTGGCCCCTGGAGAGATGAGAAAGAGACCCTGTTTATCCTGAGTAGAACCCATACTCGTGATTACAACCCAACCCTGCACCTGGCCCCAGTGACATGCCAAGTACACACACGTTGGTACCCTCCCCAACCACACACACACACACACACACACAAACACTCACGCACGCACACACACACACACACACACACAAATTAACTTTCTGCATTCACACAAAACGTATGCCACACACACATGCTAGATAGTGAAAAAGTATGCACAAGAATCTGAACCACAGGGCAGCCACAGTTCTTCTTACATGAGCACCATTCAATAGTTATGTTTGATGTTGATGCTGAAGAACAGATTAGACATTTTTGGAATTTCGTAATAATTTCTGATATGTTTTTTTGTAAATAATGATAGAGACAGTGTTCATTTGGTTCACTTCTAATGAGTTAATTCTTTTAACTTCTAAAGAAAGAAAGACATAAAGAGTCTTCTGGTCAGCTGAACTTACAAAAATCTGAAATTTGTCCAACAATAAATGAATAATAAATGGGTATTTATATTTGTTGGTTGAAATCCCTATTTGTCCTCAAATATTATAATTAGTCCCAGAGCTCTGTGGTACTAATTATAATTAGAAAATGATTCAGAAATTATAGATAATGCATAATGTACAAAATGTTGCAACTGTTTGTTAAATAAATATTCTTGGAAGCTGTAGCCCTGAAAGAAAGAAAAATGATAATCACTAAAAATATAGTTGAGGGAGCAATCTTAGATGGACCTAAAAATATTTAAAAATATGAAGTCAGCATAAATGCTTTACCTCTTAGTAAACTTCCTTGCTGACCTTCTAAAGTCAGGCTGCTGTATAGTTCTTAATAGATGAAGAAGAAAAAAACTCTTAATTTATTACTTTCTATTCAGGTTTGCCTGGTACCTGAAAAAATACCATTAAAGGAGAAAGTCTTATTACAAGGATGTCAAATACGACATTGACAATTATTATTTAGTTATTGTAAATGGGAAACAAACAAAGTAGTGTCCATGCTCCAAGGTCTGTATTTGACGGCCTGTAAATGAGACTAAATCATCAATTATCTTTCAGAATGACTGACCCCACATTTGGGCTGGGCATGATTAAAACAAATTACTTCGTACCAAGCATTAAGGTTAACGTGTTTTTAGCTGTTCAGACTTGAAGGCGGCGCATTTAATAAGTTGTCCACACGATAAGTGATGAAAGTAGTTGCGCGAAGAATGAAAAAAAAAACAAATATGGGCACTTTGTTTGTAGCACACTGAGGCCTTAAAGGCAAAATCTAGTCACACTTTCTAAGATATGTTTGCTTTATGAGTAAATAAAGTAATACCAGTAATGAAAAACCTGGCCTTGAAGCAGGTTAAATGGCTCTCTGTGGGATTCAAATCTGGCACACACACACACACACACACACACACACACACACACACAGTGCACCATTGCATGGGCAATGCTTTCTAAGAATTTTGAGGGGGGGGGTTAAATCGCTATGTGTGTGGTGAACTTTAATCAGAAACAAGCCGGAGGCCAAAGGGAACGTTTTATTTGTATATGATCTCATCCAGGACACATACATTACACTTTCTAAAAATACACTGCTAGAAACCACCAAACATGTTGAGTCGGGGCCATAGAATTCGGTTTGGCAACAAGCGTTTGTATTGTGTGCAAAAACAGAAGCGCTCTGACATCTCGTCTTTGTGCTCGTGAGGAGTCACGTTGCAAACTGGTGGAATCAAAGACACCCAAAAACATTCGACAAGCTTTGTAGTCCGTTAACTTCGGCTGAAAGAGCTGTGAGCGTGCTCCTCTTTTAATTTACCCCTTCTTCTCTGAGCAGCACTCGAGTTCACTCACTCTTTCTCCGTTTCTGTTTTCTACAGAATCTCAAACTTCTTGCTTTTTTCAAACCACTTAGGCTCACCTTTGAATTTAGGCAAAACTTGGGAGAAAGAATAGATTTGGAAAGTCTCTCTTTTGCTTCTCTCTCATGCACTCACAATTACAAACACCTCTTCTTTCTCTCTCTCTCTCTCTATGGTGTGCTGGCTGCCAGCTCTGGAGGAGCTCTATTGTCTCTTGGACCAGCACCTGTCACCACAGTGTTAAAATGCAGAGGAGAGGGGTCGTATGGTGTAGGACGCCCTCAGCAGGCCACTGGAAATGTGTGTAAATGCTTCAGTTTGCATGCACGCAAACACACATAAACACACGCGCATACTCACAAGTTATTCCTTGTTAAATTGGGGAGGGGTGTGTGTGTGGTGTGTGTGTGTGTGTGTGTGTGTGTGTGTGTGTGTGTGTGTGTGTGTGTGTGTTTAATCCACTGAGCAAAGACAGTTTGAGCTGTTAAACAGCTGAGTGTCAAAGGGCTTTTATCAGGGTGAGTGGCGCCTGGACTGACACACACACACACACATATATTTCACACCACTTACACATTCATGTACCATTCAAATGCATTAAATTAGACTGCATCTGCACACACACACACACACTATGTTGGCACGTAAGTAGATGGCACTGGGATCGAGATATCATTATCATAAGCACACACACTTCCAGGTCTGTCTTGCTGTCCAGACGCAGCGGTGGATCCAGCTGTTGCTACTTCTCACTTTCAGAGTACATGACAAGAGCATGTGATGAGGACATGCAACAGCAGTGCATGCATGTATGTGTCGTCTTATTATTATGAACCACTTCATTACTTTCTTTTTCATTTTCCAAGATATCGAGTTTATCTTTTAAATTTGATTTTAATTGAATGAACTGGAACAAAAGACATGTTAAATCTTAATATCTGACACTGTGATGGCTAAACTGCGTCTTTCAGTATAGATGTTACTGGACCAGCTTCTGGTGAAAACCCGTGCAGTCCCGTGTCACAGTTGCTGGTTTATTTGCCACTGTTCTCGTGAACCGGTGGAAACTTTGTCCAAAGATGCCTTCGTGTTCTCTCCAGACTCGACAGATTAAATCTATTTTTGACCACAGTTCACAAGAGCAATTATATTCACTAATGCTGCCATTACAAAGAGAGAAGCATGCTGCTGTCCTCAGTAACTGCAATATTATCCTCTCACAGAAGATGTAAGTAGCACTGCAATTATAACCTCAGTGAAGGAAAACAGACAGACAACGGGCCGCACTTGACTCACTGCATGCATGACCTCCAAACTTTACCAGATCTAAAGTGGCAGTGTCTAGAATATTACAAAAGTAAAACTTATAGTAATGAGTCAAATCAGAGCGGGGAGGCATAGGAGAACAGGTAGAACGTTGGAGAAGAGCAAATGTCTGCACATGTTAGCCAGCAAACAACGGAATATTAGAGAAAATGAAAATCACTCCTGTGCTGCTAGTGTTAGCAGCAAGACTTGAAAAATGTGAATAAACAAAAATCTAAATTGTCTCCAATCACAGGAACTTTTGTCTATTTGTATTTTGCACAATGCTGCCTGTGGCTCATGGATTTAGGCATTTTTGTGTTATATAATCTTACTTTTAAGTGCATTCGTCACATCGCATTACACACTATGACAGCTTTAATCAATCAGTAGGTTCTTAATTTATAATTATCAAAGCAAAAAAGACTGTATAACTTCTTCTTCTAAACAGAGGCCGCTGTGGCCACAAGTGGTAATTACAAGATAATAGCACATTGAATTTTGAGTCAGTTGCTTTAAAGACCTCATTAATAGTAAACTTGAACAACACACACGCACTCACACACTCACAGTGAATGGGACCTCAAGCTGGAAACAGGAAACATGTCTCCTGACGGAGTTAATAGACTAGTTTTACTTACATAAGTCTTTGCTAATATTAGCCGCCGTAAGCCAGATGAAGTAAATCTGTAGTGACAAAACTCCTTTACTAAGAGTGTAATGAAGAGTTTTATTGCTTATGAATCAAACCTTTCATTTATAAGTTACCTAGCCTTGCCATAATCCAGTTTTTGACCACACAGAGGGCATTTCGAGCCAGTCATTGTTTCATAAATGTTGAATGGTGAAACAGTGAGTGATGGAGAGAGACTAGCCTAGAATAATCTTCTTAGCGTGCAGACTTGCTATGTTGTGACTGAAGAGCTTCTTTGTACATTGTCATACATTTCTCATGACTGAAACACACACACACACACACACACGCACACACGCGCGCACATAAAGCTATTCCTGCACGCACAACACTTACTCCTCCCCCAGTATAACCTACATCTTTATCTAAATAAAGGCATGTTTCAGATTATCATGCAAATGCGGAGGCATTGTTTACCAAACCACTTTCCTCTGGCCTCCTAGACCCTCCTCCCTCCTTCTCTCCCTCCTGTCCCTCCCCTCATACCCCCATCTCCATGCGGACCTCCTGATTGTGCATTTGCAGCCTCCAAGTCCTCCATCCAGCCATTATCTCCTCTTATCTCTTTATAAGTCCCCGTTGCCCCTGCCCAGAAAATGTCCTCATATTGTTGCTCTAGAGGACTTAAGACGCTCTTGGCCGCAGTGAAATGTCCTAGCAGATGTTTCACCACTTGAACGCTTTTTATTGCCTCGGCTTTCTTCCTTTGAGGGGTGGAGGGAGGGAGAAAGAATAGGATAGATGGAGGGGAGCAGGGATGGATGGAGGGGAGGAGGTTTTAAACATTAGAAGGCCAACAGCTGGTTGCTTCTCCCTCCCTGGGTGCATTAACCTCTTTGGCCCTCTTGCAGCAGTGCCAGTACAAGGAGCCTCTCAGCATCTGGAGCTTAAGTAGGGCGAAAATATCACTGTCGCCACAGCGAGGAGACAGTAAGTCCTGGAAACAGGCTGGGAGATGGAAGGGCAGGTCATGCCACCACAAATGTAGAAGACACACCAGTCTGACGAGCGTCTTACGCAGCATAAGATTACATGCTAAGCCTTTGCTAAAAACAAGCCTCAAAATAATGAAACAGGCTTAAATCATTGTTCTTTTCACTTTGTAAATAAACTCCAGCATCTTACACATTTAAAGAGGTAGTTTTGAGGAATCACACTACACACATACATCCCTGCAGCTCTCTAGACTACTGCTTCTACTAGTTGTCATTGAGATAAAAGCAGACATATACACTTCTTTTGAACGTTTTAATCCAGCCACTTAAATGGCATTTTTCTGTTATGTAATTTCTGTCTTTGTTAGCCAGTGTGACATCAACATCTATAGTGAGAATACTACAAACTACAATGCCTTTGTGTGCTTTTAGCCTTTATTTTGACTTACATCTGTCACTCTGACAAGAGTTGTGAAGTCAACGACTTAATAAGTCATCCAGCCTTTTAGTGTGCAGTTGAGAGGATTGATAAATGGTGACACAAGCTGCCAAACAAGTAACCACAGGTTGTAATTTACATTTAGATTTAGAAAGTGTCCACTGTTAAAAAAGGAATCCAACTGTATATAAGCAATTTGACTTTATATAAACATTTTGTTAAAGCTGCAATTATCAGTATTTCTATTGATAATTAAGAAAAGGATATATTGATTGTTGATATATCAACAAAATATTGAATGACTAGATGTAATGTGAAAGGTGTTGCTTGTCAGCAGGAGAAGAGAATTATCACACGACACTGCAGCGAAGAGTCTTTCAGTTCATTGTTTTGGTTTTACAGTACTTTAACTCATTAGTTTCTGGCCCCAGCAGTTTTCTGTGAAAAAGCTCTGATGAACTCATTGTACACTACCTGTACCTGTACACTACCAACTAGCTGGTGAGCACAGTGGAGCATTTAGAAGCTAAAGAGTCAGACATTTTCATCAGGAAATCAAAACAGACCTAAAAAGGGAAGTGTTCAGAAATGAACGCTGAAGTTGCTCTGTGTCTGCTGAAACTGTTTGTGATATTAGATAATCAACACAGTAACTTTATAAGTTGAAAATATGTTAATGTTCACAGCTAGTTCCACTCCGCTAAAAAACAAATGATTACACCTTTAAGAAGAATTGCAAACTCTGACTGAGCTAAACTTCTAATCTCACCTGTAAACATATCTTTGATTTGCATGCAAAGACATAACAGAGATGTCCATGTCGAATGACTAATAGTTTAATTCCCCAGAAACTAAGCTATTCCTTTGAGTTATAGATATGTATTGATGTATTTAATCCACTTAGTCCTGTTTACTTGCAGACTTTCATGTCACAGAGTATTATTGGGATGACATAAAGACCTAAATTAGATGACTAACAGAGAAGTGAAGTGAAATCAAGCAGGAACCTGAAGAAATAATTGCCGACTGTGCGAGATGGACCTGAAGGCACTCCTGCTGCACATACACAAGCGAGTCAGTCGCCATTCAGCAGCCGTCACTTTGAACATCCAACGTGTACCTTTTCTTGAGTAAACAGGTCGATTGTCTGTGCCTCTCTCAACCCCTCGGCAGCTGCTTCTCCTTAAGCCACTGCTATCGCTGTCATCATCATCATCATCATTATAATCATCAGCCTGCTTAAACACAAGACAACAAAGGTACAGGCGCACAATGGACCTCAGTAGCTTTGAGGAACATATCAAGGCTTAGTGAAAGAAAAGACAGAGGGTTTACCGTCTTTATTTGAATGGGAGGCCTTTGCCTCATGCAGGGCTTGGCCCTTTCTTCATCTTTACTCAGTATTGGGTGTTGTGTGCTCAAGGGAAAGGTGTGTGAGTGTGGGTGGGTGAGAGCATAACAATAGGGGCAGGTGCTCCCGAGTTTACCTTCATACAGTTTGTTAGCTCAGGGAACAGACACGCAAACACACAATGCTCAAGGAGAAGCGTTCTCTCCCTGACACTTGCACACTCATCTATCGTCGTTGTCATCATGATCTCTTCCTTTTAAAAACGAATGTATCATATCACTCGTGTCTGAAAGTGACAGCGCTTTCACGGCTTCGCCATTGGCACAGGTAGATGACAAGCATCCACATCCTGCGTTGAAAATGCACATAACACGCACTGTGCTCCCTGTTTAAACCCAGTTATTATATAGGACTGACTGTACATGTCAAAGTAAATGCACCAGTTACAGGGAGAATACACAGGCTGTCAAAACAGCTGCACAAGCTGCGGTTCTGGAGGGAGCTTCGGAAAGTCTAACAAAATTTCCTATGTCTCAAGTGCTTTGAAACTATACATTTTAAAAGACACTGTCAGATTTCATCATGGTAGGTTTAAAATCAAGAGTTTTTGGAACTGCTTGCAACTAAAATTCAACCTTTGGTGCGCTTCGTCCTAAAGGCAAAAGTGTTTACAGTTGTTATGACTGGCCACATGCAGAAGTGGGGTGATAAACCTGTTATTATAAAAAGAGGTTAGATGGAATATTGTTTAAATGTGAATATGCTAATGCCCATTTTGCAGATGCACATGCACATGTCACTGAAAATGACATAGTTGTGTGAAAAATAAAAAAGTGAACTTGAGGGAGAAGTTCAACTTCAGCTTTCACACTTCCTCACTGGGCAATTGCTGTGTGAAATGGGCATGAAGGTCAGATTGTCAAAGTTGCGGAAGTTGTCGAACACATTCTCGGAAAAGGTGTAGCAGCAGAGGGTTTCTGAAGCTGTTCAACCATTTGACAACAACTTCTGATACTGATACTTCTAATGCTACTGACACTGACCTCTTCCTCAAGCTGTCTTTTCTATTTATCACACAACTGCTCCTCTCACATTTATGTGTGACTTCAGAGATGGACTATCTTAAAATATTTGTTATTCCCATATTTTAAAGATTCTTGCCTCTCTCTGTGATGGCAGGCTTTCACCTCTGCTTTGAGTCTGACCTTTCAGAAAAGCTATAAACACTTTTGTCTTTGGGCATAGTCAGACAACGCTTATGAAAGTACTCTGGCCTTCTCTCAACTTTGAAATGGAAATGAATTACAAATTAAGTTCAGTGTCCAAAAAACAAAACGAGAGATCTGTTTCTGAACTCTGGCAATAGCTGATTGGAATTGTAGTCTCACAAGTTGAATTCAGTCAACTAAAAATCCCTCAGATCACTCACACTGAGCACTTTTCTGAATCATTAAGCCTAATTACTGTGTACAGTTTTCTCTGTGACTTTTTTTTTTTTCCGCTGGCCTTGTTTACCTCCTTGAAACGGAAGGAGCATTGAGTCATTTTCTGGCAGCTGCAGGCGATGAGGGCTGAAATTGCAGGAGCAGACACTTCCATGGCCAAGTCTCATACGGCAGCACAGCTAGAAATTAATTAAAACAGGGGATGAGAGTGAGAGGGAGCAAGAGAGGAAGAGAGGGGGGCAAGAGAGAGAGAGAGAGAGAGAGAGGGAGGGACAGGGACAGACGGAAAGGGATCACAAGGAAAACACAGACATGCACAGTAAAAGGATATTGTGCAAAAGCATTGTTACTTGTGTGTGTCTGCTCGCTGGCTCGCATGTGAACACCAGTTGTCCTCTCTCGACTGTGCCACAGACAGACGAGGGGAACAGTGCGATCCTGACACAAATCCTTGGTAAGGGTCCTTTTTCTGCCCTCCCTCCCTCGCCCTTTTCTCTTTGCCATCAGTAAATCCGGGTTTCACTACAACTTAAGCACTTAGCTGTAATCCCCATGAAGAGGCGATAGCCCTGCACAAGTCACTTTTCGACCATTAAAGGCATACAATAGGGGCGTGTTAGGGACTCACTTAAATGGATTGAGCACAAAGCCGGTGCTTGATAAGTTTTTAGCTGGGAAGAATCCGCCGTTTACACCCCTCCTTTTGTGCATTCTCTTAGATGTACTTGTCTCAACAGTCTAAGCCGATTTTATCCCTTTTTTGCGTTTGTTTAATTCCTACAACACAGAAAGGCTTTAGAATATGTCCTATTTCTTTCTTTCTCCCTCTCCCTTTTTTTCCCAAACAAATGTCACAGTGAAAGATTTACAATGGAGGATATCTCTATCCACTTCCTACAAACTAAACACAGGGGATGATGGCCTCCTCTTGATTTTTCCAAAGCTCTCCCTTCAAATTAAGCCACTGTTTCTAATCTTTTAACATGCCACATCAGCTGGACTGAGGGGGAAGTAGTTTGATACGCTTGTCTCCCTTGGACTGAGGCTGTGGAGGAAGTGGACTCCAGACTCTTCAGAAAACACTAATACCCATCGTCCTCTGGGGGCAAGGAAGAATGCGTTCCGATACTGCTTATCAAAGCAAGAACACTGAAACGCAAGCGGCCAAGAAAAGAGGCCAGGGACAAAACCAGCATTGTCACTGCTCGTCATTCACACACTGGCCATAGAGGAACATTTCGGAAAGACAATCCACAGATGTCGCATGTGAAATCAATTAAGGACAGAGCCCGTGGAAAAGCAGGGTGGAGGACTGCTCTGACGGGGACTCACTGTGTGATTGCTGCAAATCTTTGGAGAGTGGGAATTTTGTATATTCAAGGACATGGGAGAAGTTTTTTGGGACACACAGAGGTCATTACTTAGCAAAAGTTCATGAAGGTTTGCATGAAACACCTGCATATCCAACCTGCAACGTAGCAAGACTCAAATCTAATTTCCTGGTATAGAACAAACCAGATTTTCTACTAAGTGGTTATAAAGTTTGTGTGCATGTTTCAAATTAAGTGTGCTTGTTGTTGCTATCGACACTGCTTGCATTTACCTTGAGACTCTTTTAAAAGGCCTCTGAAGAAAGTGCTTTTAGTCCGACAGACAGATAAAGCCTGACAGAGAGCGGAGAGAGAGAGAGAAAGCGAGAGGGACACCGTTAAGTCGTTGAGAGCTGATCTAATCCTGAGGTTTGAGTGTTTGCCACTGCCACCATGTCTTAAAACAGATCTCAGTAGGAGGTGGTGAGATGCTTCTCGGGGCTCAGTCCTCTAATGGTTTGATTAAGCTCATCCAGCCAGGCCTGTGCTGCAGAGACTAAACCTCCATTTAAGGACCAGACAAAGACAGGACCGTCGGGACGGATAAGAGTATTAAATCTGACTGCCAGGCTCACAAACACACAGATGTAGATTGTATAAACACACACACACACAGAGCCAGTGATGGTGAGTGTATATGTACATCACACACAGCAGCAGCAGCAGCAGACGTTTGTGAATATGGCATACCTAACTATACCATTAGTTACTTTCAGTTCTGAGTTACTTTATATTAAGGTTTGAATACTTTATGAGGTGTTTAGTTATCAGTAAATGCTGTACCACTATAGTTTGTGTTGTGGAGTTTTAAAATGCACTGCTGTAGTCTGACAACAGCAAGTTGATCATGTACTGTACAGATCGGTCTTATTTTCTTATTTAAACATGATTTCTAAAGAAATAACTACAAGAAAGACAGAGATAGAAGTTTAATGTAAAACAAAATAACAAACAATACAACAAACAAAGTCTAGTCTAGTCTAATTTAGTTTCAAGCTACCACAAATTGCAAAATTACAGCATACACAAGTCAGTGATACACAAAACAGTTGTGTGTTTACACACTTATAAACTGAGCACACACCAGTACACAGGCATGAAGTATTAATGCTTAAAGTAATACTGACAAGACACATCAGCATGCATAATAATAATGCTACACACACACTAGTGTATTGTACATGCTCAACATTGTTTTGGAATATAAAGGGTTAAGTCCGCCAGCTCACTCTCCCTGACTTTGCTGGCTGGGCTGTAAGGCTACTAAGTAGCAGCTGTCCACCTGGCGAAGGAAGACCCTTCTACTGACACACACACACACACACACACACAAACACACAAACATACACATATATGCCCTCTTGAGGAGAAACTCAAACTCTCACTCACACATGCCTGTCTGTATGTGCACGTATGCACAAACACTTACACCAACACACACATACACACAGTTTCGTGGAGGAGAGGCCCAGATGGTCAGGAGGGAGCGGTGCCCAGTGTCAGTGAGGGAGAGAGAGAGAGAGAGAGAGAGAGAGAGAGAGAGAGAGAGAGAGAGAGAGAAAGAGAGGGAGAGAGATAGTTGGAAAGAGAGATGAGGGACGGCAGCCAGGCCCAAGTGGAGGAACTGAAACAGGAAGACAACATCACACCAGTTCAGGCAGCCAGAGCTGCAGACAGACAGAAAAAGGGGCCATCACTGTTACCAAACACACAATCTGTAATCACATGTCTCCACTGAACTGTCGTCTCCACCAGCAATTCATGATCTTAATGACAACATTAAATGATTTAAACATTTTGGACTTATTTGTTTTCTTTCTGACAGATCAGATGAGACGTACGTTAAAGGCAGCAATGAAATATAATATTCATAACTATGTTTTCATTAGTGTATATTCACCTGAAAATAAGAAAAAAAATGTTTTCATGATCTTAGAATGAGCCTTTATATCGACAGAGGGAGTTGGTCCTCTTCCACGGAGTCCGCCATGTTGAACCACCATCTTTCTACAGTAGCCCAGAATGGACAAACTAAACACTGGCTCTAAATAGGACTTTCATATTTTTCACGAGTTTAGTAGTCAGGGTAATTTTTCCTACATGGTTGGAAGGTGAGGGTGAATGAGGGGTATTCACTTGGTTGAAATCTGTAACCTCATTGTTTCAAAGTAATCCTACACACCTTTAAGTACAGAGCTGGAGCCTAGCTTAGCATAAAGACCTAGCAAGGCTTCGAAGTTGTTTGTCAGATGTGATTCTAGGGGGAGTTACATAGTGTCACCACGGTGACAATAAGACTCTGTGAAGTCACTGCACTCGGCTGTTGTTCACCAAAAATAATTACTACACAACCTACTTATGCTAAAATAACATATTGTGATTTTTACATTAGGGTTTGTAAAACGCGATATTTGTTAAGATATGTGAGCTTACAGGGTTTTCAGGGTTTTATTTTGGAGTGAGCCATGATAGATGATTCCTCCTGTTTTTAGTCTTTATGTTAAGCTACCCTAGTGGGCTTTAGCTCTGTAAATAACTCACAGACATGAGATCCTCTTATGTAACTCTGTAAAAGAAATCAAACTTAACTGCAGAACGAGATTTTCATACAGCAGGGGGTAACAGCTAGCCTCACTGTGTTCAAAATCAATGAAATGTTTCCAGGTTTGGTACCATCATACCTTAGAGAGACTAGAACCTGTGCTCGTTCAGCAGATCTGGCAACAATGAGGGAGGATGCTACAGAAGAAGTGAAAAAAAACAACTAACAAATAACTGCCTTTAAACCAACAAAATGTTCTTTTAGTATTTCTGTTTATATACATGACACAATGTGTAGATAAGTCAGCTTTAGAGGTGTTGGCAGACATATTCTTCAACTTTGGACAAAGCCGTGCTAACTGTTTCCCCCTGCTTCTAGTCTTTATGCTAAGCTAAGCTAATCACGCCCCGATTCCAGCTCCATACTTCATGCACAAGAAATTTATATCAATTTTCTCATCTAACTAAATTACATAAAATGTTTTTTATCCATGAAATCGACAGGCAGTAAACAATTTCAAACAATGAGACAAATAAAAAACGAGCAATTGTTGAATCTAGTTCAGCCTACATACTGTAGAAAATTCAAATGACAAACAGCACAAACAGAAAAAGGGGAAAAACAAAGGCAGGCATCTGAGCACTGAGTTGTTTCTGGGATGTGAAACCCTTCGTCCAGATGGCGATATTTTTTTTCCAGCTTTAATTCATTTATTTCATGTCACAGTTGTGCTTTGATCGCTCCTCTCTAATAATTAATGTGGTTTTGCTGTGCGCTGCTCTTGAAGTCGTTGTTCCAGTCTCCGCTGTACCAACGCAAGCTGGCTTTGACTTCTACACCTGATGGGAAAAGCACCGCACTCATCCCCCTTCAGCTCACCCTCCTTCCCTCTGTCCATTTATCTATCTCTCTGTTACTTGTTCTCTCTTTCTCTGAGCTTTAATCGTCTCGAAGGGGTCTCACTGTTATATTTGTACTTACACACACATACACACACACACACACACACACACACACATTGGACTGTCTGGTGTCTCTCCAGAGTGGTTGGGATACAGTGGTTGGCATGTGTCACTCATTCATTATTGATCAGATCCAGCTGCCATCTTCTACAGATCACTTAGAGATACACCATTGTCTCTGTCTCACTCACACTCAAGCAAACTTGCCGTTCACTCACTTATCTATTTTATTTCGCTCAGCTTATTGACTCATTGTCATTTCAAAATTCATAATTTGGTTGTTAGAATTATTCCTACAATTACTTTACATGATCAAAGCACACTAGATGTTTTTAATTGTGATCATGGCTGCTTTCTTTATTAAAAACAAAGCTTCAGTCACACACAGAAACACCCAGCTCCCTCATTACACCTTAAACACTCAATAAATGAACTATGTGTCTTTATAAAGGATTTATAAATTAGAAATCCAGTGTTATTAAATGTTAATAAATGATTTACTTATGCTTTAAAGGTCAATTATATGTCACTCAATACATTTTTTAGGCTGCCATGTTGTAAAAAATCTCTTTGGCTGGTGTTTAATCCCTGAGCATTTTGTCTTTTTGGCAAGTTGGAAGTTGAAGAACTTATCTCTGAATCGTCGCTTATGTTTTGTTCAAAATTTTAAAAACAAATGAAATCATTATCAAGCTGGACAGACCCTTGACTACTAACCAAATAAGTGGAAAATTTGGACCATTAATTAACATCTAATTAACATTTTCAAGTGCAGATTTAGTTTACAAACATTTCATAGTGATGACTTGCTATGTATGTTGGGGGAGAATACACCAATTCAAGGTTTCTCACAACCCAAAAGTTACTGCTCGTACAATAACCATCAATAATATATTTATTTACAATATTATAACCCATTTATAGCCAGAGAGTTATTAGCAAGTTTATTTGTAAATAAAATAAGTAACATAAGTGTGTACAAGAATTTACTGGAGGCAGCATATGACGAGTACAGTGGCCCACACTGCTTTGTACGGTTGCCCAAACAGTGAGTGGAGAGGACAGAGAGATGCACTTGTTGGTTGAAGGTTTAAGGGGGTAAGAAGAGGGGGTCTGAGAGAGACATGGAGGGAGGAGGGAGAATTTGCCCTCTGCAACATATCCGCTCAACCGTGTCTGTTCTCAACACCCCCCTCTCACTCCTCTCTGACTCCCTTTCTTTTTTTTCCAAATGCAAGTCACCGTGAAAAATGTGCTGGTCCAATATTTGCACAGAAGTGGTGCTGGGACAGGCAGATAACCTATCAGTATTTGAGTTTGGCTTCCCATGCTCCAAATAGCCATCCTCCGCCTGTTTAGCTTATTGATTGGCTTGGCAAGAAACTAGGTCCCCTCAGCAGTGACCAAGGTCATACAACACACGGACTCTGTGCCACCCATCCACCCCCTCATCCCTTCAACACCCACCACAATCTCTTCCTCCTCATTTCTCTCTCTCTCTCTCTCTCTCTCACACACACACGATGCACACACATGCATGTGATGGATGGATTCACTCTATCAGACTTAGTTGCACGAAGAGAAAGGCATTAACAATATAATGAAGTCTTAAGTGTGGGAGCACAAATTAAAACACAGAGAAATTCAGGGAAAAAAGAGTAAGTATACTGTATATCTGTGTGTGTGTGTGTGTGTGTGTGTGTGTGTGTGTGTGTGTGTGTGTGTGTGTGTAATGACTCAGGGTATGGACCAGAGGCAGCGTCCTCCACTCCTCTGTGGGAATCAATGAGATTGAATTCTGAAGGTTTTCTCAGGGGCATCAGTCCGGCTTGTCAATACTGCTCTGTGTCACAAGTGCATTTTGTACACACACGTTGTTGCACACATACACACTTCCAGTTCACCGTTCCAAGCCAGACCTCTCCCTCACCCCTCCTCTTCTCAACATAACCCTCACTACATCTCCCGCTTTTCTACACCTCGATTAAACTTGCCCCATTTTCCCCCTTTTTCACATCCTGCCTGTATCACGCCATCTTTCTGCTGTCGTTTAACTCAACTCTTTTAGTCTGAGTGTTCTTTCTGAATGTTTATCAGTATATGCTCTTTGTTGCTCATGTAGACCATTTTTTACCTAAGGACAGACACTGATACTGTAGGAGGCAACAAATTGTTCACTGAGAAATAATGGGTCAGAGAAAAACTGTAACTTTCTGACTATGAATTATATCTCCTAAAGTTTAAAATAAACTTAATATACTAAAACTTTAACAAAATAATTTTGCACTTTTCTCACAAAGTTCAGCGGAAACTAAACACAATAGAAGTAATTTGAAGAAATTTGAAATCTACTTTGGGACACTTGCTGGCTAACCAAACTAAAAACTTTAAGTTTCTTCTTAGTCTTTAGTTAGTTCTTAGTAAAGTCTTTTTTTTGGCTCCTCCTCATGGAGGTCAGAGGTCACTTACAGATCAGAATCTCTTAAAGTAATATGGATTCAGGGTCTTGCTCATGGACACAGTTGAACAAAGCAGATATTTGTTACTTCAAGCAACACTGTGTAACTTTTCTACTATAAAATAACAGATTTTAGGCTGCTGCACAGAGTTTCCTGATGGACAGTAAAATGTTGTCAACTATAGCTGCTGCTGGTTAATGTTCAGTTTGTTAGTGTTTATACCACCAATTCTGGACCACCGGGAAAAGGAAGTAAAAGGAAGCCCGGACACGGGGGAATACAAAAACGGGAGCGAAGCCAGTGTCATGCCAGAACAGGAGCTGGGTGAGGAGCAGTTTACCCTGGCTTAGCAGCTTCTATGGACATAGCTAATGGCAAAGAGACTGGAGAGGACTTTGATGGAGAAAGCTAAGAAGAGCAAATGAGAGAGTGACAAAGCGAGAAGCCGCCAGAAAAAAGTAAGGACTTACTTAAAAGGCTGAAAGACAGACGCTGCGCTGGGCTTCTTGCTGCAGTTAATATAATCAAAATAAATACAGCTGTCGATATTTAGTACAGTGGTATTTGATTCTGAAACTGGGGGCTCTAAATTGCAAAAAAAAAAAAAAAAAAAGTCTATGTAGTGTTTCTTTAAACCTAATTGTTCCAGTTTAGAGGTGGTCTCTTTATTCTATCCTGTTCCAGATTTGTAGTCAAGTAAAACTTGACAGTGTAACCTGTGGCCGGCGGATGATGAGCAGGGCAAGCTGTGTGATTTATGACCGCTGCTGTGATGTTCTGCTGCGTTTCACTGTGACATACAGTATATTCCTGATATTCCCAGAGTCCTTGCTCGGAAACCCACCGGGCTCTGAGGGGAATCGGCTGATCTCACCCTCCTCCCGTTTCTAATTTGAAAGGGCCCTTGAATACCTGCTGGCTGCAGGCTAAAAGTCACGCACACACACACACACACACAACACACAGATCTAGTTTATTCACACACACATAATCACTTACTGTTGCTCTTAAATATGGCTCTGGGGAGTTTGAGTGTCATTCTCGGGAGGAGTGAAGGCCCCTGGGCCACAGCTGTGTATGTCTGAGTCCGATCTGGTATCCTGCCACACAGAGGGAGGCCTTGGAGCCCGAGGCTTGCCTGGAGGCTACAGCCAGGCCTTAAAGGACATGAGTTACAGGGAGGTGATGCTGCCTCTTTCCTGCACCAAGCCAACAAGCTACTACACAGAGACTCGTGTACAAAGTTTCTCTTTTGATTTCATGTTCACTCTTCTATAAATACACATGAAAGTGTTGTTTCACCTATCTTGCAGAAGCACGCTGCATCCTCCTCCACATATGTGTCCCCTACACCCTCCACACACACACACACACACACACATACACATACTTAGAGTGTTAGCCCCCGTCGCCAAACAGCTGTCTGAGATGTGGCGGTGTGGCGCACCCATGCTTCATCATTGTCATCTCCCCATCACCTGTATTCCTTCTCCTCCTTCGCCTTCTCCTCTCCATCCCTCCATCCATCAGTATTTTCAGACACAGGGCTCTGACAAGGGCACATCCATCCCCTGGTCATACATCACCTTTATAGGGGGATGGTGGAGGGGGTATGGAGGAGGGGGAAACGTGGTGCTGTCCCATACTCCTTCACAAGTTGGGACAGAGCCAAGTGTCTGTTTGTCCTTTTCCCATTTTCCTTTGTGCTTGAGGAGTGGGCTTCTTTGTTTAGTGACACCCCGGTGTTTTCTGTTCATGTTTTCTGTCTTAAATGGTCTGAACGTTTTAGATATTATGTTATCCAGACTGCTTTTCAAACAGCGAAATCAATTTATTCCAATGAAATTGGCACAACTTAATTCACAAATTTTTGTAGCGAAAGTTAAAGCTAAATCTTGACGCTTAAACATCCGACACTGACCAATATTCATTCTTGACAGTGTTTACCTCAGAAACTACTGTAGCACATACTAACTGTGTAGTATCACTCGCTTTTATTTAATCTCCTCTGTGGGAGTATACACTTATACAAATGATGAATATGTACGAATGACACATATATATCTGTTACAACAAACAATGTGAAATTATTGCCCTGTTTGTGATCGAACCAACAAACTTGTGACTGACCAAAAGTAAACTTTTTATTCAATGAAGTGATGTACAAACCGAAGAACAAAATAACAGTGGGAGTAAATGGCACAGTTTAGTGGAAACAGACAGAAGATGAGGAGCTATTGTGACCAGTATGTTCTTGGCTGGCTAGCATGTTAGTGGATAGCTTGCCAGCTACAGTAGTTTAACCAAATGGCCCTGTGAGTAATTACTATGTCACCAATCTTCCAAATATTTCAACTTTTACATGAATTTTGCTGTGATGTGACCGGGCCTTCAGCCTTATTTTTTTTTACACATGGAACAGAAACTCCAATTCTTACACTAGTTGAAGGGAAAGGTTTATCTGTGGAAACACACAATTGTATGTGTTGATCAGTGTAATGAGACAAAACAGACTAGAAGGAGAGTCCGCCCCACAGCGTTCAAAGTAATAACTAATGATACAGGGGTGTTTATCTCTGTGTATATGTGGCCAGACTCAGTCTAAAGAATAACATCACAGTATTTGAGCTCTGCTACAACGTAGCTTCTTCACATGTGCATGTTCTTCAGTTTGTTGTGCAGCTCTGTAAACGAGTAAAATTTCAGAAATTATCAACAGGTCAGAGTCGATACTGACATTTGTGATTTTAGACATTTTTTAAAATGTATTTATTTTGGTTTACCCAGTTATATAGACATCTCTGCAAAGTTTATTTATTGATTTATTGATGTTCCATGAAGTTTATTTAAAGATATATTAAATATATTCCAAATTGTCGTTGATTTAACGTTGTTTTCTTGTTCAAACAAACAAAAAGATTTGAATCAAGGTTTTGGTCCAGAATTTGAAAAATTGTTACACCCCTAAATCATATCCAATACTCTGATAGCTCTATAATTGAATTTTTAAATCTGAATAAAAAAATACACCTAAATTCTACATAAATCTAAAGACTTGTTAGGCATATTGTTTTTTCAGCTTAGCCTGATTTGTATTTTGTAAAACTGTAAAAATGTGTCATATAAATTGTTTTATTTATACTATTCTATATTAAAAATTGAAAAATAAAATTTAAAATTTCTCTGCATGTCTTTGGTTTGCCTCTGTCCTCCAGTCTGATGCACAGCTTTAACTTGGAGGACGACTCCTGCTCAACCCGCCTCGCTCTTCCTTCAGTTTCCTCCCGTTTTATCCCGTCCTCTCTATCCCTGTCTCCCTCACCTGTTTCTTCACTTTTCACACCTGGACTCTATTCTTGGCTTTTTGTTTACTGCTTCTGTTTTCCAAAGTCCCGTCCTCCCTCTCTTCCTCTATTCCCCCTCTCCTGCTGCACCATCTATCACTCACTCCCTCCTTCTCACCTCTCCCTCTCCCTGCCACCTTCTCTCTGTCTGTCCTTGCTCTGTTTCTCCTCTGGCTCACCTCTCATTAAGCCCCTGTGCCTATTGCCACCATGCCCAGTGTCCACCCACACGTCTCACACCTCTCTTTCTCGCTTTTTGTCTCTTATCTCTGTCCTTCTTTCTCTTTCCATATTTCTATCGCGCTCTTTATGAATCCTTCCCCATACTCATTTTTTTCCCCGTTATATTATGTGATTACTGTATATGTTTAAATGATATCTGGACGGCTTGACATGGATAACATTTAAAATTGAGATTAAAAATGCAACAACTTCTTCTAAAGTGAAATTAGACTTCATGCAGATGAGATATATGCTGGTTTATAATATTTAGATTATTAAAAGTGACAGTAAACACCTGATCTCGCTTCCCTTTTACCTTTTTATGACCAAATAATCCATTCTAGATTGTCACTGATTTAACCATAAAAGATTTAGTTTATTATAAACAAATCTTTTCTTGCCGTATGTAGATAAACAGACAAACATGCGTACAAAACATACTTTCTTCTGTGTTTTCTTCATTGCTAAACTTTAATCTGAGATATTGTTGATTTTTAGGTGCTTTTTCCAATTATATAGATGGAAAGAGACGTGTACCCTGCACGTGCATCATCAACATACATCAAACATAACATAATGTTTGTCTTGCATGCATCAGTGTCTTACCCACAGCACCCCTCTCTCCCTCCCACATATGCATGTGTTTAGATCACCCGGCAGCCTTACCTTGACCGTACGGCTCCTCCATTGATTACTGCCTATACTTCTTCGCTCGAAAACACAATGCATCACAAAGACCAAACTGTCCGTGAAGGGCTAAAATAATTGTTTATAATAGACCCTCCACTTGCAATGACAAGAGTGCTATGATGTGTTTTAGGGTGTAGACAAGAGCTCCCGCTTTGTGCTCAGGTAATTTTCTTTCCAGGCGTAAGTGGTCAAGGTCTGGCGTTTTTAAACGCATGTGAGTGATGTGGTGTGGGGGAACCGTATTGTTTCAGGAGATGCGCCAATGTCCATTTGGAGAGCAGCAACACTCGTCTCCCCACTTGAGGAACAATGGAATACACTTCAGAGATGCTGCGTATGAAGTATGTTTATGAGTGTGCTTGGACAATGGGGGACAATGTTACACAACACAAGAAATGGGTTTGGCTCTGAGAGAAATGAGGTGGACCCAGCAGACATCCTTGACATTCACTGATAATTAAAACCCGTTGACATGGTGAGAAAAAGACTGATTCACTGGCAGTGTTTACAGTAGCATATGATTGCAGAAAGAGCTGCAACCACTTTGAGTGCAGGAGAAAGTGGGATGGAGTCATTTGGGGGTGGGGAATTGTTGAGGTACAGTGTGAGAGAACACATTGTGTTGGTGTTTTGTTTGACATAAAAGCCTGCTAACAGCTACTGTAAACCAGGAGCTCTGCCAAGGCTCACAGGTGTCATCAGGGATCTGGCTACACGCCACAAAAAGAAGACCCAAACGGCCTGAGGCTCACCTGGAGGTGTCACCCTGCTGCAAGATGTACCAAAACATGAAGGGGAGGGGAGGAGGTCAGGGGAGGATGGAGATAAGGAGGCGATAACATCAGAAAGTGATCAAACGTGTGAGCAGGAAAAGGAACAGATACTGTGTGTGTATATATTTATATATAGTGTCACAGACTTCACTGTATCTAATGTTTAGAGAGGTGAAGGGAATATGGAAAGGAATTTTTCACCCTAATTTGTTGGGTGATATAATGACATGTTAATGATCCCAGCATCTGGCCGTTCCATCAAAGGTGTATATTTATACTGAGAAAAAGAGGGTAAAAAAAATACAGCATGCAGAACAAATGCCTTTGGTTAGGTCAGAGTGTCTTCTAATGACCTCATTTACTAACAACAAACCCTGCAACCAAGCAGGCAAACACACAGCACAGCAAGACCTCGCCTTTATCCCTGTGTGACAGTGGACGGAGGGGAAGAAGGATGGAGGGAGTGAGGAGGCCAAGAGGGAATAAGGAAACATGGAGACGAGAAAGAAAGAGGAGAAGAAGAGATAGGAGTGGAGAAAGGGTCAGCCAAGAGGGAGGGGAAAAAGAAAGAGGAGATATTAAAGTGGAAAAGGGAGAGATGGAGACAGCAAGGTGGGAGAGCCTAAAGGAGCAATGCAATCAAACAACACAAACACAGTCTCCGTGTGACTGCTCAACCTTGCCAAAGAAAATAGGTTACCTCTGTTTCTCCGTGTGCCCAGGGGAGGAACAAACTGGCAAGAGTAGTGCCCCTGTGTCATCCTGTAAACATTTAACCACAAAAACTGCCCCGCAACAATACTGACAACACTCCCCAACCGCTTCCCTCGTAACACAGGACAACGTGTGACGTGTAATGTACAATGTGTTTTATGTGCACACAGTGGCAAACCCTTTCAGTTAAATGCTCACTCTAATAAAAATAAATACAGTATATATATATATATATATATATATATATATATATATATATATATATATATATATATATAAATAATTACATCACGCAAACTGGATGTTCATTTTATCAATGAAAACTGTGATGGAAAATATTTGTTGACGACGAATAATGAATTGACATGGGTACTGTGTGGCATGATACAAGTAAATGTTACCTTCTCTGCTAATCTTGTGGACATTGGGATAGAAAACTTGTAAACTTGTAAAAGAATAGTTCGGCATTTTTGGGACGGATTGAGATTAATGCCGTCGTATGATAAATACAAGGCTGTAGCCAGCAGCTGCTTAGTTTAGCTTAGCATAAACACTGAAAACTGGTGGAACCCGCTAGCCCAGCTCTGTCCAAGCATGAGAATATATTAAGAAATATTCCTGCACAAAACCCTGTAAAACTGTGAATTGTTGCTTTTACATTCCAGTTTTTGTACGACTTAAACAAGCAAGATATAATATATGAATTGTATAGGTGCTGGTAGGTGGACTGAGACATGAGAGTGAAATCAACTCACTCTATATAGCAAAAAGAAAATAAGCACATTTGTCAAAACTATTCCTTTAACGATGACGACAGCTGTAGCCTCGAAATGCAAAATAAAGACTATGGATACTAAAATGTATTTAACTGTAACTGGACTAAAATAAACAAAAATAAAATGATGAAAATGTGACTAACACTTGGCCTAATATACATTTTTTGTCAAAAGACTAAAACTAAAACTTGCCAAAACTGGCTGGATGCATTTCCACTCAGCTCAAATTAAAAACAGAAACAGATTCAATTGCAAAGCTTCACTTCTTTTCTTGACAGTGAGCAAAAGAGCATCCAGCCGTACCTCCATCCCTCTCTCCTTCCATCCATCTGAGCATCACTAAAGCCCATCTTAATCTCCCTCTTCCACAATCACGGAACAAAGAGCAGAGTGCTGGCAGATCCTTGTTTTTCTAACTAATGTCGATTACATATTTGATAAACATGCATTTGCATTAGCATTAGCCGAAGTCAGGATTAGCAGCGTTCATCCTCAAACTGTTCTGTCTCTATGCTTCGCCTGTTTGTTGATCTTTTTTCTGGCGGTGCCTTTTTTTTTTTTTTTTTTTTTTTCTCCTGTTGTTTGTGGCCATCTCAAATCCTAAAGGACACAACTCCACACAAGCGATGGTACAAATATTTGAAAGGGTGATTAAAAATCGTTTGGGAAAACAGATTATTGACTGTTTTTTTTTGTTTTGTTTTTTTTAAATCAATCTGTAAACACAAACAGGCTGCTTTAAGGAGTCAAAAGGGGTCAGAAACAGTTAACATTTTATCTGTTAACACAGATTTCTCCTCACTTTAAAAGTCTCCTGAAGAACATTACTCATCAGTTTGTGTTTTATATCTCAGATTTACTTGATCCCTCAGTTTCCCTAGATACGTAACATTTTTGCAACAAGTGTAGAGCCACAAAAAAAGATTTGTAAGTATTTTATAAAAAGCTCTTCTTCGGTCTTTTCCTCATCTTTGTACAAAGCAATGAAAAAAAGAAGAATTAGCTCCAGACAGTTGAGCCTCACGGAAAGTTTCAAGTGCCTCTGTTGACCGCACACAAAGACACTGATCTGCTTAGCAGGCTTAAAACTCTCTCTCTCTCCTCCCTCTGTCCTTTCTCTCTGTCTTATGTCAGCCTCTTCCTAAAACCCTTCTCATACCCCCCCATACACACCACACACACACACACTGAGATGCCTCAAACACCGCGGCCCAGATCACTAGTCCTGAATGAGGATCTTAAAGACCCCTTCCCAGCCACCTATTAAACAGCTTAGAGGCATATAATTGTCAAGCAGACGCTTCTCTCCAAAATGGGTTTTTAAAAGCCACATTGTTCCTCTCTGCCACCAAAGGTTGAGTAATCCTGAGGCTTAAGCAGCCGAAAAATGGTCCGTCTCATTCTGTTTTTCTCCAGCTAATAAGATCCTTCCCTTTATGAATACTCCTGCTTTAATTGTTTGACATTAATGCTAATCAAGCTTTTGTCTTTCTTTGTAACTTCTCCGCCAGACTTACAAGTATTTGTTTCACATCTGCCCTCCGTTCTGCTTGGAAATTTTGTTTAGAAAATTATATTTCCTCGGAAAAAGAACGGCAATAATAATTGGTGGTAATTGTTGAACACTGCGTTAAGAGTATGAAGAGAACAAACTGATGAAAAAGAGGAGCTACATTAGTAGAGCTGAACCTAATTACATTTGTGGAAAACAATATCGGACAAGAATCAATCAAGGAGTCCTGTGGCCTCTGCTAATCAGATTTTATTAGTGTCCTTGTTGCTCACTCATGGATCACAAACGCAAAAAGGAAATTAGCTGGCGACTTTCTACGACGGTCCGCTTGCTTTAATTGGAGCGATGACAAAACAACTGCTCTGGAAGTCTTGATAACTGGAAGATAATTTAAGGGCCAGAGTAGTGAGGAAAGAGGGGGAAAAAATCCACTCGCTCCTTAATTAAAATGTTTTGGTCTCCTTCCTCCCTGACCAGACAATTACCATATTAGAGACCTATTAACCTTATCAACGCAGGCAGAAAGACCCAGAAGATTCTGCCATTAATAAAGCAGGACTGTGAGACGCAACCCAAACGAAGACATTTGGTTGATTAAACTACGTAGATGTGACCCTGATCTCTCTGTTTCAGTGTCTTGGTTAGTGGACTCATTAGTCTCATGTAGCAGTACAGTTTCCTCAGATTTCTGGGGCCATATTATACATGAATATGTGATTTTTTTTCAGTTTTATTCATGTCATTTGGTGCAAGAGCTAAAGCAACTTGCCCGTTTTTTTATCCCCGTGTCTTCATAAGCCATCATTTGTCCTCAATGACTGCATCACTGAAAGATTTTTTTTTCCTTACATTTCCATAAAGACAAGTGCGCCTCCAACACTGTTATTTCTGTCACCGGGAACTTAAACCAAATAAAACGATTTGAGAGATAAGAATTGTTCAATTAGCTTTCATCGAAGCCAAGTGATTGGTGGAAATGAAATCCCGGCTCTCCTGCTGGATCTCCGGGTCGAGGATTTGTAGAGAATGATTGATGTGATTGGTTGCTCGTCCCTCCGAGAGTCGTAGAATTGCTGGTCCATATGGACCCCTCTGACCTCTCCAGCCTCTTCATACTTCCAACTCCATGGCTCCATTTAGCAAACAGAAGCTGCTAAAGGACTGCTAAGTTGTACTTCAGCGGTCCTCCAGTCCAATCACTCATTTACCTGAAGTGATTTTATCACTCTCCAGAGATAATCATGGAGAGTCCGACACAAAGTGCTGGGTTATTGAACTGACAACGAACAATTAACAAAGTTACAAACCTTGTCCATGTTCAGGCTCTGTATTAGAAGCATCTTAATAAGGTATTACTGGGGTGAGTTTGGGGCATAAATCTGCTTTATTTAGATGCTACGATGTAAATAAATACAGCTGAGTTAAAACTAGACATTAGTCTCTAAGTAATGGACGGTGGATATCCTCTCCAGATGGATTTCTCTCTGTCAAGTAGCTCTAAAAGGTTTTGGGATTTGTGGAGTGGGCATGGCCACTGGTTTTTGCATTTTGGGTCCTGCACTCGCAGTGGTTGGTCTGAGGGGAGATTTTAAGAGGGGAATTATCTGGAATGGAGAGGGTGGAATGAAGGCGATTTGTGTGTATCTTTGTGTGTGAGTGTGTATGACAGAGAAAGAGAGACCGTGCTTCAGTGGTCCCTTTTGGTCAGTGTGCAAAAAAAAAAAAATCCACAGAGGGGCCTGAAATCATGGAGCGTTTTTGAGAAGGCTGCCTGCATCAGCTTTACTCAGATCTCCCCTAATCCTTCCCACTTGAACCTTAGTCCACCACAATCTGCATGCCAACAGATTAACACAATACGCAAAGATAATTCAGCCGGCCCAGGACTGACAGTGATCTCGCAAATCTCTGAACAGCCAAGGGAAGATACCTACCCAAAACCCAGATTAAGTCCACAGATCTGAAGCCTTAGACCCTCTTAGGGCATATATTAGCATTACTGCTGGATGTTTTATTTATATATTTATCTGATTTTAAAAACAGATAATGCTGCCTGGTCAGCTTGAGTGTCACAAAATCTGCCTTGGGTAGGATGGAGGGATGAGACTATATCCCAGATTGAGGGAGCAAGAGCAAGAGTGGGAGGTGGAGAGAGAAAGAGGGAGAGCGCTCTGTAATCCATATTATATGATGCAGAGAGCGAGGGAATTATTTAAGAAGCCCTTTGTTGTACTCCTTTTGGAAGTGTCATTTGGGAATGGGATGAGGGCGGCCTGTCCTATTCTGTCACAGATTATGTGATTTCAATTAAAAGGATGAAGATTGAAGATTGGAGAATAATGATCCTCATTTTTAAAGGGTGTAAAATTGAAAGATTTAGATAGGAAGGAAAGGAGTGAAGGACAGAGAGAGGAAGACAGGGGATTTACATTTTGATATGACACTCATACAGGTCACTGTTCGAGAGTCGTGTTTACCAGTGAGTGTTGTAGCATTAATAACTGACATGCCCTAGTGTTCAGGCAAGCAAGTCTTCAGCAGTCCGAGTCAAATTAAATCTTCCAAATGTTTTTCAGGGCAAAAGATGGACTGTATTTTCTTGCTTCTTGCTGTGCTGGGGAGATTAATTCTGGTAGCTGCAGGTAGGTTTGTCATCGAAATGTTAAAGAACCTACACATGACTACCAGATCAGTATTCGACCAACTTAAACTCCTGAACCTTAGTCATAGTTTCTGATTTTTGGAACAATACTTGGCCTTTTTATTTGTATTTGTATTTTACAGTGTAGTTGTGCTTCAAAGAAATTGCATTGGATGGAATAGAGAGCATCAATAATGACCAATCACTGCACAAATGGTATGTGAGTTTTCAACCCAATCGTCAAATAAGAGATCTTTAAGATCCTCAAAGTTTGAGTAAGACAGGTGTAAAAAAAATCCCGACCTCTCCCTTTAAGGAATGCAAAAGTATGTCTAGGCTTCATTCACACACACACAGTTGCACATTAACTAAACAGACAACATCCAGTTCTAACAGCCCCGATTTGCATCTCCACTCCCTCAACTCATAACTTTTTTTCTTTTTCGGGGGGGAAGGGGATGGTGTTGGTGGCGGGGTGGAGGACGAAGTTGCCAAACTCCTTCCCCATTGTGTTTTTCCCAGTGCGGTGCTGGGATAGTTTGGAGAGCTTGCTGTGTTCCCGCGGCGACAGACTGCGGCCCCTCTCTGCCGCGCTCAAGGGCCCTTGAGGCGGCCATTATCTGGACGCCCGCCTCGCTGAGGCATATGGGTAATTACTGAGCTAATAGAGTGATGGAGGGAGAGGCAGAGGCAGGAGCCTAGGCCAATTAGATGATGCATTAGTGCTCTGTCTTTTGTAAGCACCTAATGTGTGGGGAAAGGATGGGGTAGATAGAGAAAACGTGTCATTTCTGAAGGGTCAGGATCCTTGAGCAAATGCAAACAGTCTCTCTCTCACACACACACACACACACGCACACACACGTACGCACACACACTTATGGGACTGTATGCACAGTAGCTGCACACATGTTCACACATGCAAGGGTGCGCAAACACACATAGACACTGAGACCACATTTGCACAATTGCACTTAGTATGTACCAAATCACACACACACACACACACACACACACACACACACACACACACACACACACACACTGATTACTGCGCTTTGTTTTGCTCTTTTCTCTAAGTGTCTGAAGAGTGTGAAGTCGTAATTATTGCACACTCTGGCTCTAACTCATGCCTGCATGTGCACATGCACACATAAACACATAAACACACACACACACACACACACACACACACACACACACACACACACACACAGACCAAATGCAGATGAGTCCAAATAAACGAGGAGACCCTGCCCAGTCTATTGAGGTCTGCTATGAGAATCCACTCCATCAATTACATTAAAGAGGCTGCCTAATGATGGCCACAGCTGTAATCACGCTCAGCTGAAGCATTTTACACCCCGCTTCTTTGTTTTCACCTATTATCATCCATCCCACAAAGGAGAGAAATTCTATCTCAAGCATCGGCACAGTGTTTTGAGTTAAGAATGTGCCTTTTGTCATCATCCAGTTTTGTCAGATTTTGAATCAGTGTTTTGGCAGTTGCAGCTGGAGTCATTGAAGTTGGCAGCGGCGGGAGCAGCAGAAAGTTGACAGTTTTGTTGCAGAGTTTTTTCGTCTTTTTCGATTTTTCACTCTCACAGGTTGCAGCGTAAAATGACAAGCGGTCACGCTGGAATGCTTTGATGGAAAACTACAATTTTAGAGGAGGATTTTACTGTCTTTTACTTATACAGCATGTGCTTAAACTTTGAGATTAGCTTTAATGTCCCAATTTGAAGATTTACACTATAATTACTACAGTACATTGTGATCTCGACCTCTCCAACTTTTGTAAACAGCGAGCGCTGAGTCACTAATTACGACTGCCAGTCTTCCTCAGAACCAAAAACATGTTCTCTTAAATCACACGCAAAGAGCTCCATGTCATTAACTTAATTATTATTCCACTGTACAATTAGCATCAAAACAGTCTCATCGAAGGGTGAATACAGCCAGGACTTTATTGCTAGACGAAAGCGTATGATTAACACTCCAAATCGACTTCATTGTTACACCTGTAACAATAACTCCAAGGACCTTTGCTTTCCTCTCTATGTTGCCTGACCGAGGTGGCCGGCCACTTCAGTATCAACCCCTCAATTACAGACATACAGAATGTGTGTGTTTTAGTGTGACGCTGAATATTGCACAAAGCATTGTTATTCATTCAATCCCAACAGATGAAACTGTAATAGCTATGTATTATTATTCCCTATCAGAAATAGCAGCTCTCATTATCAAACAAAAGACTCTATTACTGATATCATTATCAGAAGGGGAAACGGAGGAGGGGGTCTATAGCTTTCAGTGTTTAAACGACTTTGTTTCACAGCCTTTAGTGGGATTTTACTGTTGTCGTGATTGGCATGTACGTTATTTTAAAAAACAGGTCAGCTTCACATCTTTGACCTTGTGGATGCTGAGTGACAATGTGTGAAGTTAGTGGGCGATTGTCGGTGATGGTGAAGCCACGGCGCTCATATCATGTGGTTTTTGTTTTATGGTGGCTGTGGAAATACCTTAATTGCACCTAATTCAAGTCCATCTTTGATGAGGAGAAAGAAGGGGGGGTGGTGGAGGGATAAACTCAACTGTGCTTGCATATTTGCAGATGCATTGATCTTTTGAGCAGGCAGGAGTAGCTTCGGGGAGGTTCAAAGACATTCCCAGACTGAATCACCTTGAGGAGCTTGCTTCAGGCGGTCTTAGCTCCGCTGACGCACAAATGAAAGCAGCGCACAGACGGGAGCTGGCATGAAAATATGTTTTAAAGACCCTTGAAAAGATATTGTGACCGTTCAACACAACCTTAGCCACCCAGGCATGTCTCGTTCATGCAGATTTTTTCAAGTATTTGAATTTTGATTGCACATAATCTGGATCCAAATGTTGAGGTTAATTTAAAAAGTTTGACCAGACTAAGTAGCCGAGAAGTAGAGCTAAAAGGTTGTTCTTTGAATAGAAATTCAGATTTCTTACTAATAGTAGTCATTGCCATCATTCCTGTCAGTAATAATACAATTGTACAACTCAAGTTAACTAATATGGGGAGTCAAACGGGGCAAGAAACGACCAGACTAATGTGTTGAAGCCATGTTGCTTTCCTGAACTCAGTTACTCACTTACTTTGGTGAGAATGTTATAACCAACACAAATGATGCCTAAAACTACAGAAAATAGACCCAAGCTGTGATAAATCAGGGGCCTAATTTACATACACACACTTTATGTTGATTTGTACGCCTGGAATCACTCCTCATTAGTCTGAAATCATGCTGTCTGTTGTCTTTTTTCTCTGGCACTGCATCACTGATCACATATAGCACCATATACTGTAAGACACCCAGAAGATCTGTTCATCTCTGTTGTCTCTGATTTGTCTATGTTTTTATGAAATCAAACCCCATTTTTGATGCTTCTGTTGTATGTATTTATTATTGTGTCCTTGGTGTGCCACTGTATGCACAATTGTGTTGGCATGTACTGTAAGTAAGTTCATTGCTGCTGTGTGTAGCACAGTAAGCCAAATTTCCCCACTGGGATAATAAAGCATACCTAATGTAATGTAATCTAATCTAATCTAACTATGCATGGTCATGGTCTTCATTTTGTTGGCAATGTCCATTCAATTTATTTAGATTCTATAATTTCTTCTTTATATAGCAGTTTTTTTGGTGGTGGTGGCAGGGTCCGCCATTCTTGTGCTGCATCCGCATTGCCAACCTAAATACGAGATGTTCACAGGAAATGATGCGGCATGTAATCCAACTCTGTTTCATCTCACTGACATTAGAGATGTGCCTGTATCAAGTTTTCGTGCCACGATTACAGTGACCCACACTGTGGTGGTCTAAGGCAGAAGTTTGACACCATACAGTATATTTATAGGTAACAACATTTTAACCAATCCCCTGTCTGCGTTGTATAAATGTGTGTTAGAAAGATTTACATACTTTACATAAGCCTAACACGCTGTGTAAATACTGCTCAGCAAACAAGACGGTGAGTTTACCCTCCTCTTCCACCCCCTGGTTGTTAGTGATACAACTGAGTAACGGACTCTGGAACAGCAGAGCCGCAAACAAAACACATGCTAATGTGTGACCTGGCTCTCGAGTCTCACCTCCTGCGATAGAGAACCATAGTTCTCAAGTACGGCCAACCTGGTCCTTAATGTATCAATGGGAGGCCCTTCTCTCCCAGCATTCAGACACATAGCCATCCTTCCATCCTCCAGACAGAGAGCCCTCTCCTCTCCTCCCCTCCATCCACATGGTGGCCCCTGCCCCGGGTAAGACCAGTCCCCATCTCCTCTGGACTGAAGGGCCCTTCAGACGTCTACTGAGAAAGAGCAGAGGGGTGGGAAAGAGAAGGAGAAGAGACGAGCAAAGAACAGAAAAGACTGGAGAGAGGGGAGAAAATGTAAAAAAAAAAAAGAAATGACAGAGAGATGTGAAAAGAGAAAGATTGAAGGAGGAGGTAGAGGCAATGAATATTGCATCGGGCCCCAGAGGGTTATGGCTATAGTTCATGTTGTGTATTAATGTGTGAAGCGTTAGTATTCTCTGTCATGCTAATCTCACTGTGTTTCTTTGTTGTGTTGGCTGGTGTCTGCTAGTGTCACATACACTCATCTCTACTCTGTTCCTTTGCTTTCTTCTCTTTATGCTCTACCCTTTTGAGTGGACGATCAGAGGGAGTAATAGGGGATAAACAGTGCTGTTGTCTAAAAGGATCACATTTGAATAACTAATACATTGTTATCATTAGCATACATTAATTATTCAGCCCTGCAAAGGTGCTAGCCATTTTCCAAATAAGCCTCAGTTGTTTTTTTAGTTGCTGTTTACAGAAGGAATGCTTCCAGGAATCAGAACACATGAAATAAAAAAGAAAAAGGGAAACTGTTAAAAGCATCTCAGCCTGTTATCATCAGCTTTGTAGACCCTGGGGCTTAACGGTGCTACATCCGTCCTCGTTTCACATTTTTTTATGCAACAATCAAAGAGTAAAATTTCAGAGGTGTGGTGAGTGCTGAATAGTCAGCAAGCTGTTTTTCAGTTTCCTCCTGATTACTTTATCGGTTTGAAATCTTGGATGGGAAGAGAAATTGCGAGAGCGAACCGAGCCAGAATTTCCTGGAGGTAGCGTATCTCTCAAGTCTCAGTTGGTGTGAATGGAGGAGAGGAGGGGGATCTCCTCCTGCGTGTTTATCCACAGTAATCAGGAGTCTGTGGAGCAGGAGCGGAGGCTTGGCAGTGAGGGGACCCTGCCACATTAGAGAGGAATGAATAGCAATGTGCCAAGGCTGGCACACCAACACTTTAGACACAGCATCCTTTCTGATTTGGTCAAAACTTTAGGAGAAGAGAAAGAGAGAGAGGGGGATAGAGAGAGAGAGAGAGAGAGAGCGACACTGAGACTGTTAATCTGGAGCAAACTGGACCAATGTTTTAGTTTTGTTGTGTTGTTTTTTTTCTTTTTCTTCTCTCCACCCATGAACTTTTGCAGCAAAGCAATGGGGAGGAACAAAAGAAGCCGTTCTGGGTTGACAAAGAGGAGAATAGATGGTATGCGAACGACAAGCCGCCATCTGCTCTGGAGGACGACCAAAATCTTGACACACTTCAGCAATCCCACAATCCCCTGCTCCAGGAGCGTTCCAGGCGCCCCATTCATACTCTCCCCTCCGCTCCCAGAGTCTGTGTGATTTCCCCCTTTTCTCTCCTCCTCAATTAAGTCATTAATTCCTTTCTTCGCCCCCCTCTTAATGACCGCAGAGGCACAAACAAGCCCTGGTTGCTTCCTATTGAGGCCCTGTGATTGGGCATAATTGCTGCGAGGGCCTAAGTATGGGGAAGCGGGAACGAGGGCGGAGGGAAGCATTGTTTTTTGGTGGCGGCGAAGAGGAGAGCAGGGAAGAAGATGCACATTAGGTGGGACCTTTCCTCTCTTGACCTGTGCCACATTAGTGTCAGTGAACATTCACCTATCCTACATGGAGGCCCGATGACAATGAACTGAACGAGTCTGGACTCGGAAGACAAATAAAAAAGGAAAATGCCAGAATTTTGATTCATAGAAAACACAGGGGACTGCATAAATTTCCATGTTAAACAGCAGATCCTTTGTCCACCTCCTAATTATTATGACACATCATGTCTTCATCATGCAAGTTTCAAGACTGCCATGTGTTGAGTGCTTGAGGGGGAAAGGTGCGTTTGTTGGCAGCAGAGGAAATCATAAATCCAAGCACAGTCCATCAAAAGACCAAAAGATTCACAAAGGCCTTTGCAAAGAAGTGATTTTTATTTGCTGCAAGATATGTGAGGTAATCATCTGATATATGCATGGCACCCAGCATGTCTTTCCGCAATTCGACCACATTGTTTCAGACAGGCAAGCTCTTCCTCGCTCCAGCTTTTGGACTGGAGCTCGGTCCAGTTAAGGGAAGATTCAGGATTGGTTGTGACTGGTGCTGGCTCACCGCATACAGCTAACATCTAATGGCTTCAAGCTAGCAATGTCCACCAAGGATGCCCTCCAAAGGGAGAGGGAGTCCAACATTCCACCCTAAAATCAGCCGTCTTGTTTGGCTGATTGTGCATTATGTGACCATCTGCAAAAAAAAAAAAAAATGTTGAGTGTGTGTGTTGTTGTGGCTTGGTTAGAGGGGGTGGGGCTGGAGAAGCTGAGAGATGTGCAGGGAATTAGACAGTCTTTAATAACACATTTTGGAGGATAAATGCATTTTTGAAATACTCACAGATTGCTCCATTTATAGACGTGGAGAAGTAGAAACAGAGAGAAAAAGAGAAACAGAGGGAGAGGGGAACAGATATAGTAAATCTCCAGATTAGAGATTAGCCATAGTAGCAGATTTAAAGGGGTGTCTGGTCCTCGGCCAGCCTGCTCAGGCATCTATCTGGCTTCTGCTGGCCAGGCCTGCCATAACCCTTCTAAGTAGATCGCTCAACCCTTACTGGGGACGCCAGTGTTACCACTGTTATCTCCTATGGTCTCTTTTTCTTTCCCTCCCTCCTCAGCCTCAGCTCTCAGAACAAGAGACAAAAGGTTCTGCCTGAATCAGTCTGACGCAGAGGATGGGATGGATGGAAAGCATTTTGTCCACCCTTCTTGGCTAGAACTTCAGGCTTTTTCTGGGCCCTTTCACATGATTTTCCCCCTTCAAAATAAAACTCCAAAGCCCCCTCGCTAATGTCCAGATCAGAGGAGCAGTTAAGCACCGCCGCCGCCGGCTCAGTTTGTTAGTTTCGGGAGGGGTGGAGTGAAGCGGTTTCACGTTTTTAACATGTAACGATGAGAGTGGGTGTTTGTATGATGCAATGAGCGATGTTCCCCAGGGCCTAATGATTATCTTTGACATTTTTAGGCCCTGTAAGCAGTCCTTATTGGGAACTAATTCCTGTTTTTAGATGGGTGTAAGTAATCTGCTGTAATCGTCACATTCACCCAAACACACTCACATGTGTATGCACAGAAAAGCAGTGGGTCAAATAACTATTACACACACTGGTGCTGTAAATCCCAATTGAGGCTAAGCTTTAGGGGTTCAGCACAGGGGGTGACTGCAAAGGTAAGAGGTTAAACATGTGGGAACTTTTACCGCCTCAGTCAGTTAACCCCTTTATATCTTTTTAATCGGTTTTAGAATATGTTTAAACAGACATTTTGGGCATCTGTTTACTTCCCAAATCTCTTGAGCATATGAGCTCATTGTCAACAGCTGGACACAACTGCAAGTGCACTGATCCAGAGACTTAATTTAAATAACACCATATTTTAAAATAATTTGATGTGCATCACTTTCTAAACAAAAAAAAAAATAGTGTTTAACGATAACCACAGCTGCAAACGCGTCTGATTAAAATAAAGTTTTGTGGGTGAAACATGAGAAATATTTAATTACAGTCTTGAAACAATGTGTAAAAAGACAGTGTATTGCACACTTTTGATAGAGCCTTAAACAAAGACTGAGCTGCAGTACTTTGCCCTGCATTATTCTTCTCTAAGCTGCTTACAACCCAGTTGTGGTCTGATACAGAGATGAAATCTTGGAGAGGCGTGTCTCTGGACCCAGGAAGCGGTGGCCACTGATTGAAGAATAGAGCTCTTGGATGGAGGATGTGCTCTGGGGGTATCACACACACCCCAAAAGACGGCGGGACACAATGAGAAATCACAGCTCTTTCACTTTCCGTCCATCTGCCCGCCATGGAGCGTGCTCAGTGTGTGCCACTTGGCTTAATTCTGTCCCATCAGCCACCACAAAAGCCCCCCGATCCAATCGTGGAGATCAGACCTGGGCCAAGACCATGAGACGGGGAGCCAAGGAACAGACCAGAATCAACAGCCCATTCTCCCAAGATCACACACATACACACACACACACACACACACACACACACACACACACACACACACACAGAAAACAAGGGGGTAAGAAGAGGCACAGAAAAGGAAGGGTGAAAAAAACGGAAAAGTAATATGGAACATTTCCACCTTTAATTCTTTTTTTTTTCTAAGTTCAACTAGCTCCAACTCTGCCTCCAGGGATGGATGAAGAGATGAGACAAAAGTCAAACAAAAACCGAAAGAGGAAAAGTTACCATATGTTACAGCTGGTACGCCATTTAGGCGGATAGAAAGATGAGGGCAGAAAAATGCTTTTCTCAAATACCACACATTCCTCTCTCTCTCTCTCTCTCTCTCTCTCTCTCTGTCTGCTTCAGCCTCTCTCACTCGCTGACTGTTAATTGTGTGAGAGCAGGTCATCAGTAGCAGTGCATTAGAATAATGGAAATAGATGGCAGAGACCTACGGATGGCAACACAAGCCATCTTCCCTATTTGCATGGCTGTGTGCTCCGGGACAATTATGTCATTATCACAGACCTCTATGTGTGTGTGTGTGTGTGTTATCTCTATGTGTGTGTGAGGGGTGACAGGTGGGCAAACGAAGCTACTAAGTGCCAAGAAAATCTGAACTCACACTCTTTCACTTACTCTGTTGCTTTTTAAAAGCATTAATGTTCTCTGTCGGTTTCTTTTCAGATTATCAACATTAAATTAAATAATTCAGTTTTAACTCAAAAGCCTCCTGTTCTCACTCTGAAACGTGGATACCGTGCAGCGAACGTAAAGCTTTTGTCAACCTTCAAGGAATCAGGGTGCAAAATTGATTGTGAATGTTCAAACTTTTTGTTGGCTTGTGAGTCAAAGAGTTATATGAGAAGGTCGAATATGAAGCTTGAAGATGAAGTCAGCAGGAAGTTAGACTAGCTGTTAGCATTGGTAAAGCTAGGCTATTTTTGCACATAACCCCGCACATGACCATTTTTACACTTCTGTCTTTGTACAGATTAAACAAATGGATTAAACTTGTTAATTATTGAGCTTTAAAAGTGCTCGTAGGTTAAAAAATGTTAACCTTTAGAGAAAGCCAGGCTAGCTGTTTTTAAATTTCCAGCCTTTATGCTAAACTAAACTAACCTACTGCTGTTGTAGCCTTATGTTTAACAGACAGATAGTGGCAGAGTGGCTCCTCTCATCTCAAAAAACTTAAGAAATACATATTTTCTAAAATGAGGAACTATTCCATTACTTCAAAATCCTCAAAATCTTCGTTCTCCCAGTTCATCTTTTGTGAAATATCTTCTAATTTCATGCCAGAAAGTGGAATTTCTCCAGAGAACTTAAATCTCTTGTCAGCCCTTAAAGTCTGCAGCTTTCACAACACACCATGAACTAACCCTAAGCGCAGGGAATTCCCATCTTAGACTAAAGTCTCTTCCACCCATCACCTTGTGACCCGGCCAGTCTATATAGGGATCCAGACGTGGCCCTTCCTCTGTTTCCAGGATGCTCGTGAAAAAAACAAAACAGAAAGGCCAAAAGAAAATAGTAAAAACTCATCAATAAGAGCGTCTTCCCTCCTTCCTCCCGTTCCTCCTCCACCCCTGAAATGAACAGGGCCTTTCAATAGTGGTTGGACCCCATCAGGGACCTCAGACTTAAGAAAACAGTGCTAAAAGAAGAGAGGGACGACCTTTGACTCAAACAAGTGTCCTCTGCCTCCGCTGTACACGGCTGACACTTCCTGTACTCATCAAGACAGGGAAGAGAGGGCCACCTGCTAATCATGCACTGTCACCTCTGTCATGGCGGATGTGGTGTGTGTTTGTGTGTGTGTGTGTGTTCCTACTTCGATTTGTTCCCACTAAAATAAATAATAACCTTTTGAAATCACCAGCAGCCGGGCGCTTTTTCGCTCTTCTTTCAAAACAGCCAGAAACATATAAAGTACATGTTTTGATGGTGGCGGCCGGATCACGGCGCCGTCTGAATTTAAAAAATTAGTATTGACATGACAAATCTGAGCAGTTATGAACATGGACAACAAGAGGCCATTAAATCCATCAGCAGAGTCTTCAGGCTGTTTCGGTAGCGTCAGAGATGTTGGACAACATGCATTTATCTCACTAGCAGCAGGCATTGTGGAGAAAAGGTGCGAGGTCTTTTTTTTTTCTGTGAAACCTCTTAGCGTTCCATAATCAGGAGTGATAATGTGTCTCATTCTATGCTAATGTGTGTGTTTTACAGCAATCAGGCGACAGGTGATGATAGCACGCGCTGAGAGATGTTCTGCTGTGTGCATGTGCGGCGGGGAGTGTGTGTGCGAGCGCGCAAGTGTGGACGCAAGGCACCATTAGTGACTTCCCAGGTCCTCTTCAGGAATACAATGGGCGGCGAAATTGCTTTAATGGAAAAAGGCTAATGTGAGACGCACGTACACACACACGCATGTGCACGCACACCCGCATGAACACACCGCCTTAGCAAATCACTCAAGCTGGTGAGAGGTAGAAAAAAAGGGAGGATATTATCACTTACACTTGAAAAAATAGAGATGGAGGAGAGAGAATAGACAGCGAGGAGAGAGTTACCGCTGCTCTTCTTCCACTTACTTCATGCTTCCACCCACTAGAGTCAGTAGTTTTCCAAAACAGAGGCGTAGATTCTCAAGTAAAGATACAGCAGATTTTTTTTTTCTCTCTCTCTCTAACCTGTCTACCATCTTTAAACATGCAGGTGTGATTTGTGAAGAGAGACAGGAATGGAAAGAGTTAGATGTAGTGAAATATAACCTCTGCTGTTGCTAAAAGCAACGATCGTACAGTAATTTCTCCTTTTCTTTGTGGCACGTATAGATAAAAATATTGTTTTGTTGAAAGAACTCTCCACAGATGTAGTATCTCACACGAGGACAGACCTACAGACAGAGGAATGGTCCAAATCAACACCACGGAGGTCAACATACTTGATTTATTTTAGCGTGGTTCAAGCTTTTTCATATTAATTCCCATAAATACAGATATTTTTGTTAAATCGCTGCTTGGTAAACACTGTAGCACAGGCTTTTGCTGCTCATAACAGGTACTGTAGCCTTGGTGTCGACTAAAAAAAGACATCAGAGGTGCTGTTATGTCACTCGCTACAGACAGAAAACAGAAATCTTATTTCTTAATCAGGCTAATCCCCGACAACACTTTGTTGTTTTGTAAAAAAAAAAGTTTGTAAAAATCAGTGGATCGCCCCTTTGAGTCATTAAAAGAGGTTCTTGGCACTGTTTTTTCCTTTCTGCTGTTTTCTTCCTGTTGCCTCATCCTCCCAGAATAGAAGATACGCATCAGATGAGTAAGATGAATGTGGGCCCATTAACCCAAATGTGGGCCAGTTTTAACACAATAAACACACAGTTTGTTAAATGTGTACCTGCTGAACCAGAACCTACGAGGAACACTGTTTCCTGACAGCAGCTGGCTACAGCAGGGCGTCATGCTCTAAACCCGCTGAACGTACAATCAGCTGAAGACAAGTGATGTGCATTAGCACAACTTCAACAAACAACTCATGCTCTCTTTTCTTTGAGAGACAGGTCCACACACACACACACACACACACACACACACACACACACACACACACACACACACACACTCCTGCACTGCTCGGTAAGACGAGGCACGTCCCTCCTTTGCTTCTAAATGGTCTCATCTGTGCCCTGCTCTAGGCTGGCAAGGCCTGCAGCATCTGTTTGACTGCAGGCCATGCCATAAGGTGCCAGGACTCCAAGGATCCTCTGCACTCCCTCAAGAACACTGCGCTACGCCCCACTAACCCCACCCTTTACCCCCTTCACACCTCACCCTCAGATGTTGATGCTCTCTCTCCTCGCTACCGTAGACACCATGATCACCATATCGTGAATTTTGTGGCCTCTACTGTCCCCATCTTTCTCACTCATCACCTCCCCTGCCACATCAAAGATACCCTCCCACCTGCTTCTCTCTTTCCATAATGTCATCTGTCCCTTCCCTTCTCCTCTGCACCTCCCTGACACCCCTCCATCCTCCCCTCGTTTCCGTCTAATGCCCCCCTGTCAGGATGTGTGAGATGTCATCCACCTCCCTAATCTCCTTCCCCTTTTCCCCAGCCTCCCCCTCCCTTGTCCCTCGTCCCTCTGAACCTCCTCCTTTGCTCTCTCCCCCGAGGGTGAGTGAGATGTCGTCTGGCTGGAGCCGTAACTTGGGCTGTGTGTGTGTGTGTGTGTGGTAACAAAATGTGTCTCATCGCCAGGAAGTCTTGCGCCTCGGAGGAACAGACAGATTAGTGGGTAGATTCCCGCTCCCAGCGCGCCATTCAAGCTGCATTCCCAGGAACGTCTCCTTAACAAGCATCGCATTCCCCTCCAGGTCGCCCGCAGAAACCTCACAACCTCAAGCACAAGGAGAGGAGAAAGTGATCTGATGGCACTCTCTCTGCTATTTTTCTTTATCTCTCTTTACTTAGCAGGAGAGTCAAACGCCTTTGCCCCTGAGCTACAACCATGAGATAATTTTGCATGTGTATGTTTGCATGTGGAGTCCCTGCTGAGGCCTCTTAAACCCTCGACAGAGTGGATGGAGTGAGTGAGAGGGGAGGGAGAGAGAAAAAATGAGGGAGGGTAAATAAAGGCCTAGGAGTAGACACGGTCAGGGAGAAGGGGAGAAGGGGAGGGTGGTCTTATGACAGGGGGGGTCGCCGGCTAACAAGCGGTGTGGAGCCACAGAAGGTGTGTGTAGCCGAGCGTGAGGAAACAGTTGAGACAGCACAGGCCCACTGAGATGACCGTGGAGCTAATGCTATGTTAGTGAGCTGCTAACGGCATGCCTGGGCCCTGGCGTGCCGCCCTTCCACACAGATCACAGAGGCCCACAGCACAACGAAAAGAGACACTTCAGGTCTGGGGGGGAGGTTTTACTAGTGACACGTCTTTTGGGCACCTTTTGGGACTCCTTTACCATCTGAGCCTCTGGTATCGTGACTCACGCGCATGCATGTGAGTTATATAAAGAGACCCCTAAATGAAATATGGCGGGGAAGGTGAGGTAGACCAACGCTCAGAGCAAGAGACATAACTGGTACTTCAAATCCAGATATACGGAGGGCACTTTACACAGCAAGACACCTTGGGTAATTTGACTTGAAGGGGAGTTAGTGTACAGTTGTGCTATCATTCAAATAAACCACACATTTAAAGTATAAAAAAATAAGAGGCCAGCAAAAAATGTATAGAGAATCTTTCAAACTAAGGTTTGAAAGATTCTCAGTAATGCCAAGCACTTACAGTATGACCACAGGAAACCTGTGTTTACTCACATGAGTAGTTATGACTGCAATAAACAGGTTAAAATGATGCCAAAATAACTACAAAATGATAGAGATTTGTAAAAATTTGTGACAAGTAACTTGTTTTCTAAATAGAGTTTGGATCAATCGGGGCGATGCCATCTTAGTTCATAGTAAAATTCAATTAATAAATGGTAGGTAACAGACACATATTTTGAGTAGCAAATAGTTGATTCTTTTCTGTCGACGCAGTAGTATCATAGAGCTCAGACTACAGCTACAGTAACATTAGTGGTGCACCTCCACTTCAGCATGTTGACAAGGCGAGAGTGACGATAAATCCACTTTTAATTCCAGAAGTTAAAAAATCTGAGCTCTCCTCCTGCCAGTAAATGACTCCAGATCAGAGCAGAATCTGGGGTCACACCAAGTATTAATTCCTCTAGAAGCTCAAGGTTTGCTCTTGGGTGTCACTTCTATACCTCCACCGGGCTGTTGAGGAAACCACGGCCTCAGTAGCTTCTAGTCGGCTAGCAGCATCTCTCTTTGCCCGCTTCACTACATCTTCGTCCTCATGTTGGACTCAGGGAAGACTAGACGTAGTGGCTCACTATCACGTCTCAAAACACAAGTGTTACAAGAAAATACGGTCACGATAATAATTTAGCACACTAATATCAGAAAATATCTCTGCAACACAAATCAACAGAACATGAAGGTAACACCTATAGCTGTTATAATAGCTGACCGATGCCCAGGGTTGTTGCACTTGCTTGATGTTTGGCCGTTGGCAAAGTTGTTGACTCGCTTTTTGATCATAAGTAACATGATCATGAAAAATTCAAACAAATTCAGTTTAAATTTATAACAGTGGGATTACACTGAAAATATCAATTTCTACCCTTCACTTTTTAAGCTTTTTTTTTTGTAGTGTCCTGTCCATATTCAAATCGAGTTTCTAGGGTTATTCATCCATGAAAACATCACAGAAATTACAGCGCTCCCCCCAAAAAAAACAATAAAAATTTGAACCTTAATTTCTATTCAATTTAATTTGATTTGATTTGTCTTTTTTCTTCAGGTTTTTCCCACCCAACTTATTCAGTCGTTAGGTTTGCAGGTGTAATTGTTTTTCCAAATGAAGGTGAAATGTGTCAGCAGGTGTGTCAGTCAGCTAAATCATCAATAAAGATCAAGACGTTGCTCCCATTTAAGGGTCAAAGGTCATATACTATGGTAACCATAACATTTTTACGGTGTAACCTCATTTGCCTATGTTTCCACTGACCTGTCAGTGACCCTGTTGTATTATCTTGCGGCAGGAAAGCAGAGCATCACAGTATGAAACCATACGGCTAATGAAGGTGCACCAGCACACTGCAGGTCAATGACCTGTTTGTAAGATCACTAAACCCTTCAGGCCAATTTATGCTTAATTGTGGGGTTGTGTTTACAGACACTGAGGTTCACTGAAACTGATTCTGTGACTGTACGTGAAATGTCTTTCATCGCTACAACAGAGCTTCATTTTTGTTCAGGCTAGTGAAGGAGCAGAGGTAAAAGAGCTGCTTTGTACTATCTGATCAGATTAAGGCGCGAGACAGCCCAAGGCACGAGGGCAGTGACAAGTAGTATTACAGCAGTTAATTAAAATCAGGCCAAGAGGAGATTTAATTAGACCTTTATTTTTATCTGGAGTGGCGAGTTTTGCTAAGATATACTGTATATTAGATTTTTGACTTTTTGTATAACATTTAATGATTTTTTTTTTAAATTGTAAGTACTTAGTAGGAATATTATGATCTGTTTTTGCATAATTTGGTTTATCTTCCTCTTACCTTACACACAAATGTCAGCAGATTTGATGTGAAGTGTTTTGGAAAGATACATTTCTTCTGTGGCCAGTGAGTGATGCTTTTCTAAAACTGAACACCAGTGGGGTTTTTTTTTATGGCTCTGCTCTTCTTCTGTTTATTGATATTGTTTGGTCATGATCCCTTCCCTAAGGATGACACTGGACACCAGCTCTTACTGCTTGTTACACTACAAAACCACAATCTCCACAATAAAAAGTAGATGCAATGGGCAGAGTATGGACAGAATATTTTGTTATTCTTAAAACATAATTTAAAGAAAGTGCAGAGACACAATGTCTTATAATATCTGAGCTAATCTGAAGACAATTAAACTGGAGTAATTCATCCATTTAAGTGTTTTACACCTTTACACAATGCTGTTCACCTGTACCTTACCATGTGCTGCTTCCAATGCTGTTGACCGTGTAGCTTGTGTGTGTGTGCAGTGGTAAGGATGTGTGTGTGTTTGTCTGTATGGGGGGATAATGAAGAGGCATTGTGTCTCCTCATAATGACATCATGGCTCTGACAGAAGCTGGAGAAGATGCCCGGGGTCTCAGAGCAGAACTCTTCAGCTTGGCGCAAGTGTGAGTGTGTGCAAGAGAGTGTGTGTGTGTGTGTCCGTCCCTGGGCTATAGGAGTCCTCCTGGGCTTTGTGAACGAAAGTCAAACCGTCAAAGACAAAAACAAAACCTGACCAACAGCAATATGAAGCAGAGGGCAGGCCATTTGGCTGCTGCCCACTCGCTGGTGCCTGTGTGTGAAAGCGATGGGTGCGAGGGCTGAGGGGAGGCACGTTTGAAGAGAGAGAGAGAGAGGTGGGAAAAGACTACAGAGAAAGAGAGAGGGAGGTCCAGGAAGTTGCAGAAGAGGTTCAATGGGTCAATTCAGCCTGGAGGTGACAGTTCCAGGCCTCAGAACGAGAGGCCTGTATTGCATCATGGGAGTCCTTGGCGTGTCCTCTTAATCTTGCCTCTGACCAGACGGATCCTTCCCTGTGGCTTTGTGTATACACACACTTTATATCTATGAAACACATGCACCTTGGATCTTTGTGTGTGCGGAGCCAAATAGACAGTGTTGGAAGAATTACTCCTCATTTAATTCAGTGAAAGTACAATAACGAAATGTTTCTTATTACAAGTTAAAGTCCTTCATTCAAAAACTACTTAACTAAAAGTACAGAATTATTTAGAAAAAAGTATTAAAAGTGCTCGTTCTTGTTTGAAGTACACAGGTGAGTGATATATTATTATACATTACAATATGAGATGCATCAATGCAGCATTTTACTGGTAGAGCTGCTTAAGATGGGGCTAGTTTTAAAGGAATATTTCAACCCACTGGGACATATGCTTATTCACTTTATAGCAGGGAGTGAGATTACTGATAGGCAAATCTGTTTGTTGAACTTTAGGTTAGAACCTCTTACAGTAGAAAGAATGGACACCGTATGCCTGACGTTTTTTTTTGTTCCAGGCTGTAAACATGTTTATTTGTGCTGTGAAGTCAGGCATTTTAATACTTATGGAGATTGACTCACTTCTGCAGCCTGTCTTAAGCGGCCGCTCACGGAATTATAGTTTTTAGCACTTCCGTATTAACTTTATTTCCCAGCACTGGCGTCTGCTGCTTGGTTTACAACTAAATGTGTATTTTGTGGATCTGCTAACGACTTGACATTTGAAAACTCACAAGACGGGCCAACTGCTTTTGTTTTAAGGGTCACAAGTCGAAAAGGTTCCTGGTTTAATCTTATTTATTTCATGAGTTTTAATCTGTGAAGTAAAAAGTAAGTACAGCTGATGAATATAGTGGAGTAAAAATACAATAGTTCCTTCTGAATTATGTATAAAGTATCAGAAAATGAAAATGTCATAATGTAAAATAGAGTGAATATATTTACCATGTACAGTAGCATAAAATACGATTGCAGGGATTCTGTTGCTATCGTATACACACTGAAGGGACATCTCACATCTACACTGAGTAAGATTGACAGGTTTCTTCTCTGAGCTGAAGTGAACCTCTCGCCCTGAGTGTACGTGTAATGAGAGACAGGTCTTATGACGAGCACTAATCAGCCCAGACTCTTGACCCTGTGGCGGTGAGGCTGACAGAAGGGAATACACCCAGACACTGCTAACAACTCCCCGACCTGTGTGTCATTTCAGGTGACAGAAACATATCAGGAATGAGCTCACCTTCAGTTCAGACAAGGCCACATGTGAATTTTCATCCAAATGTGAAAATATTCTGATTTAAGAAGGTTATTAAATCATTTTTTAAACAAGATTATGAGGATGGAAAAAATGCTATGTGATCATTTTGATCCACAAAGTGAATAAGATTGATTTTTAAATGTTTAAAAAGTCCCTCCAAAACAACCATCATCGTCATCTTTAAATTCTATTCACATCTTCAGCTGAAAGCTTCACTTTTTCATAAGAAATACACTTTCTGCTTTCTTGCTGAGTGTGAGACTAGAAGATTGATACCACTCTTGTCTGTGCCAAGCGGCAACCTGCAGTTCTTTGAATGGCTGCAAAAAGAGTCAATCTCCATAAGCCCCCATATTTAAAATATCCAACTTCACAGCAGAAATAAACATGTTTACAGCCTGGTTTTGGTCTCTATAGCCAGTTTTTCTGTTGACAACTGTACTGTTCAAATTATATTAAAGCTTAAAGTTATGCATTATTAACAGCGTGGCCGCTTTTGTTGGCAGATGGCTGATGTTACAGGTGGCTAGTTTGAGCACACAGGCTTCACTCAGCCCTAATCAGCTCCACCCACACTCAACGTCTTTGCCCATTTTTGGATTTATGTCTGTCCAATGGTTACAAACAAATAATAATTAAATGCCTACCAGCACCTGTAAAGCTCACTGTAACTTAAAATCCATTTATGTGCCAGGTGCAGTCAACTGACTTTTATTTTTACAGTCATTTTTTTGCTATGCTAACTGGTTGCTAGCTTCAGCTACAATTGAAAAATATAGGGAAGTCAACAAATGTTGGTTGTGGAGAAAACATCTCATTAAATCCTGTTGCTGCGTACCGGTTAATGTAAAACTCAACTGCAGATGTAGTTTTCATTTCGTCAAAAAGTTGACACACTGAGTAGCTACACAAGCAGAAACGGAGCAGAAAAACTGCTTTTGTCATGTTTCGAATGATCAAGACTGGAAGCTGGAAATACCATAACTGTACCCCTGAAGGGCCCATGTGTATGAATGAGTGCTTGGGCTTTATCATGCTATGTGTGTTTGCATGCCTGTGTGCTGGCTCATATTACTGTCACTGTGACACTCAGCGGGAGTGACAGTGGCTTTCCAGGAGTATCATCAGTCCTGCCGATAAGAGGGTCTGTAGCCTCAGGACAAAACACACACTTGCAGCTCCTTGCACGTATTCAGAGTGAATCTATAAAAGAAGCGTCAATACATGTACTGATCCAGGTATGTTTATTGTTATCCAGAGTGCACTGAGAACCAGGACAGACATACAGCACAGACAAGAGTGAGTATTCAATAAAAAACAGAAAAACAAGCTGCTCTCACTGCGATGATGATTATGTCTGATAGAAAGGGTTAATGTGTGGAGTATGGACCTGGTAATTTACAGTAACTGTCAGTTAATGTGTATTAATCTGCAGCGCAGTGGAGTACAACAGTGATTATCTGTGTATTGTTAGAGAAATGTACTAAGATGCGTCTGATATATGCTCCAATAATTCTCAAATGTCTCATCCGATTATACAAGAAGTGATATATGGCATGTAATGTAACCACATGATTCAGTCAGTATTCATATTATAAAACCAGCATTAAGATCGGTGTGGCGAGTTAGCAAAACAAACACAGTCAAATAAAACTGATTTGATTGATGAGGCAGTAAGTGATTGACAACTTGGACGTAACAGTAAAGTTAATGCTTTGCGACCTGGGTGTACCTCTCACACACAACATCCTTTAAAAGTTATATTTACAAGACACATTATTTATTGTTCGATAGAATTTTCATTGTACTAAATATATTACATAAATCATATTCTCACATGCAGTGTTGTCAGTGCAGTTTCCTCATAAAAACAACAATGATCTGTAAAAGGGCTGGTTTCAAATGTGTGGTTCATCCTGCTTTATTATTTCTTTCTTGAATGAAACACACAGGACGATTACACTCTGCTAAACTGGCCCTTTTTTTCCCCCAGCTCTTATCTATTTAATAATGTCAGTCTTAATATAACTAAAATCTTTGCTGAACAACAAAACCTCCAACTACAAAATATTTTGTTCATTCACCTTGCATAGTGTCCATCTCTGTTACTGTACGTGGGCTAGTTGGCAGTAAAGGGGGTTTGGCAAAAAAACAAAACAACTGACAGCGTGGTAGGAAATGAGATATCGTATCTGTTTCTAGATCAGAGCAACACAAGCCCCGCGTCAAATAAAAAAGCTCAACCTGTCTCACTCACAGCTAATCTCAACGGGCTCTGTGAGGAATGATAGAAGTGTTATTAGGTGGCAACAAACTGAGTGTATTGCACAAAGGTGACTTAAGTCTGTGTCAGTTTGAATGGGAAACATACAGTACTTAATGAATGCGGTGAAAAATGTCACCTGTCACTCTCAGTCATATCATTTTGGCTTACAGCTACTGTGTGGGGAGTGTAAAAGCAACAATATCGTAGTGGATCATCACTCAGTACTAGCATGGCTGTATAAATTATTGCACCATACATTGTTGTTAAATGTTCCCTGCATGGATATGACAAAATGAAATGAGCAATTTACAAGAAAGGTAATACTGCTTCGTGGCAAGTTCCATCCAAAAAAAGAATGCATGGGGACTGTATGGCTATATGCAAAATGGTAGATGTGCATTATTTGTATTTACTGTGTATCTAAAAGAGTTCATTCAGAACAGCCAGTTTCCCAGCATGCATCTCCGGTTTCCGCAGTCCCACAATGCACAGCATCTATTTGGGCCAGTCCACTCTGGCAAAGAAAGGGTGGGATTTGATATCATCCACGCCTCCCACACCCGCCCCCAGTCTCTCCATCGGGTTGTACTGGAGCAACTGCATGAGACAAGAGACCAAGACACATTTTTAATTCAACAAGCAACCAGATGAAATTACAAACCTAAAGAGGAAAAAAATTAATTACATAGCCAGTGAGCTTAAGTATGGCCATACATTATCAGGTACGATATAACATGAACAGACGCAGAGACTAACAAGCCGGGTCACTGAAATACAATCGTCGTGTAGTGAAAATACCTTTTTTACGTAGTAATAAGTGAGACCATAATGTCTGCATGTCCACTCTTTCACAGCACAGCTATGCTGAATTAATGCCAGATTTGTGCCACACTAAGCAAAGACAAATCCATGCTAACCATATTAATATACATCTAAAGATTACCGGCGCTGAGGATTTGTAATTATCTTTAAGATATTAGCTATGGAGCAAGCTCTGTTATAATCTGTCAGAAAAATACATACATACTTTAGTAATAATTTAAAGTAGTTAAAGTGAGGTCTGGTTTTATTTTCGTAATATCTTTGGAGGCGAGCTCTGCTGTAATGTCTGTGCTGCATTTCACTCATCTCCCTGATAGTGTTTTCTGTACTGGGATGTTCTTGCATGTTCTGCCAGTGAAGGTACAGTTCTCCGTCTGTTGAGCCACTGTAGCAGGTGATGCCAACTCAATATTTATTTCAAAAAAACCTCTACTGCTGTTATAGAACCTGCCAAAAAAAACAGGTACTCTAAATATATGCAGATTTAGCTCTGTCTAGGTTAAATTATTATTGTGTTTATCAATGAGTGAGATAGAGTAATAACATTAATTTATTACTTAAAAAGGTCCAGTGTGTAAGATTTAGAAGACACTATTTAAAGAATATTGCAGAAATGGAATATAACATCCATAATTATGTTTTCATTAGTGTATAACCATCTGAAAATGAGAATAATTATTTTTCTGTTACCTTAGAATGAGCCTTTTATATCTACAGATGCCACAGTTCCTCTAGCACAGTCATGTTTCTACACTGAATGGACGAATTAAACACCGCCTCGAGACAGGGTCTTTCGCATTTTTCACAAGTTGTGCAGCCAGCGTACTTTCTCCTTCATGCTAGGAAGGAGAGGGTGAGGTGACGGGGTTGCAATCAGCAACTACACCGTCAGATGCAGCTAAATCCTAAACACTGGACCTTTAGTATTATCATGTACCAGGCAAGATTTAAAAAGCATTCTTCTGAATTAATCGTCGCTTTTGTTATTCTTTACAAAAGTCACATGAAGAAACATGAACATGAATAGATGGAGGTGTGGAAAATGAATACAATTCTGTTCATGAAGTGACTTTCAACACACAAAGCACCAGCAGCGCTCTACATTCCCACCTGTTCCAGCAGAGATCTGGCCTCCTCTGAAACAGACTCTGGGATGTTGAGAGCGGTGTGGCGACCAATTCCTGCTGGATGGCACCGCAGCAGAGACTGTACAGAGGGAAGGAGGGGTGGAAAGAATAGATAACCATCACTGAAAACAAAAGAAAATCTGAGAGCTGAAGGGACAGATATACTGACACCCGCAGAGCCTAGGTCAATGTGAGAGCATCAGGACAGGACAAATAGGAGGAGACCAAAGAGCCAGAGCACCTGAAACAACAATGATCACACCAACTACAACAAGCTAGTGACTCAACTACTGTTGCTCTTTCTTGGAACAGCTTTGTGTGTCACAGAAAGAACGACGTGTTTATACATCATGCATTGTTTATACAGAGCAACGTTACTGGAAGAGGCAGTTTAAGCAGCATTAAATATAAAGCATTTTTATTTGTTTTTAGACCAGGTCAAACTGTCAATTACGTGGAAATTGTTGCACTCACAGAAAAAGAAAAAAAATTTAAATAATCTCAGAAGTGAGAGAAAGGGAGCGCAAGACCTGCAAGTGCTTTTCTAACCACAGAACGTAGCCCTATTGTTAAAATAATTGACAATAATGACGGTAATCACTGTATGTTACAACAGCACATCTTTCAGTGCATCTACACCTACAAATTGGAAATGCTAGGACAGAACATTTTGCTGCAAAAGAAAGTGTTTGCGTTTGGAGACCCTGTGTGTTTTTTTTTTTTTCCATCAGTTAAGTCAGTTGCCTCTCCCTCTCTGTCTCTCTGTCTCTCTCTCTCCTGACACATGCTGCAGGAGTTCTGGCTTGGTTCCTAGCTGCAGTCAAGACTGCTCCAGGCAAGATCTTATCCTGCAAGGATCAAGAGGCACTATGTGCGCCTGTGTGTGTGTGTGTATCCTTGCCAGGACTGTACCCAGACATAATCATCAAAGGAGACATCTGTGTGACTGACTTTTTTTCCCAGGTAAGTGGGTGTGTATTGTTAAACATAATAGCACTAACCTAACACTCAGACTCATGTTTGGGTCATTGATGGAAATCAATGATAGCTGATATGAAAATTTGCCCACTGGCGATCAGTTAGAAATTATTCAAATTGAAGGTACGTTGTGCACCTGCACTGCTTGTCATATACATGCTACTGTGTGAGTGTATCTGTCCTTCATGCATGTATATATGTATAGCAGCTGAGTGCTGTCTTCCAAACAAAAAGGCTCTTCCCTTCCTCCAAAGCCTGTCTTAAAAGTCTGTCCCTCAGACAGCCCTGATCCTGGACCAGCCGAGTTCCAGCACCTTGAGAGCTGATCTGGTCTTCACCTTCCACGCCGACCTCGGATCGGCGTGCTCAAAGCCCAGTGCTGCTCCAGGAGCCAGCAAAGAAGCCCAGGGAGAGCTGACCCCCTGGCCCAGCAGATGGAGCTCAGGCTGGGGGAGAAAGTCACACCGACACCCCTGGCACTCCCCGAGAACCAGAGTAAGAGACGCAGCCAAGACGCACCTCACACACACACACATATATACACAAAACAAACAACAAACGCGACCTACTCAAACACGTACAGACACGCGCGCAGAATCACACACAATCTGGCACGACCATAAAGAGTGTGAGAGAGTTGAAAGCCAAGACACCTACAGACATCCCACAACACCTTAGCAACAAAGATAACATTTTGTTGTTGTACTTTTTGACTCACCATGCCTGTCAGGAGCTCAAACAGGATGGCGCCCAAACTCCACCAATCACATGCTGCCGTCTCCTCACTGATACCTCCCACCTCTGAAACAAGAGCATAAAAAAGAGAAGACACTTAATAAATAAATTAATTAAGAAGCAGAAAAATATACATGTTGGGGAGATGATAGGGAAGAATGATCAACTAGTGATAGATGTAAAATAATGATGTGTATAATTAAAATCATTCACTGATCTTAAGCTCAGAAGCTAACTGTGTAAAACCCCTTACACGATAACATTTAAGGTATCTCACTTTTAAGCCCTCAACATTAAACACAGTTTCAGACTGACATCTTGGATTACTTAATGTTTCATTGAATTGACGCAATCAATTCAAAATGAGCACAAAAACATGGACACAGTCGCACACAGGCACACACAAACAAGTGTGTCTCATAAAAGGGCGATTTGCATAATAAAAAAGCAGTTAAATTGAGGAAACCGTCTGCTGCAACTTCACACCATCTGCATGACCTGACCTCGAACACAAACACACACTCACACAGCACGCGCACACACACACACACCAAGAAATGTAAAGCAGGACTGACTGAGAACAAAAAGTATTATGGTATACTGACATTTTTGTTCAGTGTTCTTTAACCGCACACTATTTTTTGTTTCTCCTGAAAATAATCGACAACACAATCTGCTCATTATTTCCTTAAATAATCAATTAATTGTGCAGAATTTGGTAGCAAATTAGTAGAGTCACAATGTAGTAAAGCCCATTTCATGTATAATCAAATGTCTTGATTTGTCCCATTAACTGTTTAAGTTTAGGATATAAAACAAAACAAAAAGCAGAAAATGTTTTAATTAAAATACACAAAACTAATTTAAAACTATTGAAAAAGGATTAATGGATTATAAAATCAACAAATAGTTTCCGTCTTAACACAGACCATGATGACAATCCATCAGTAAGATTTTTGTCTTTAAGACTAATTAAAGGCTCTCAATAATATTCAGCACCTCTCCTGTTTCTAAAATCCTCCGTCTTTGCTCTTGTGAGTCTTAAATGAAGTCAACTTTAATGCACACAAACGTCACACATGTAAAGACTGTAAAAAAACTTCTCAAGGTGAACATTTAACGAGAAGCCTGTCAGCTTTCAAAGTAACTCGACACTCTGCGAGATTCTGACTCACAAGCAGTCTGATGTTTAAGCATGTGTTTAAGTAAGACACACAACCAAGAGTGATGCTTGTTTGCTAAAGTCAAAAGTGTATGTGTGAGAGAGGAGTGTATGTGTGTGTGTGTGCTGGCTCCACTGGGTACCAGATGGCCTCTTGTGCTGCTAGCTTCCCTCTGCTCTGCTCTCTCCAGAGGGCCGGGACCCAGGGTCACGGCTGTGTGTGCCCAGAGACCAAACTCCTCAGCTGAGGGAGCATAAGAGACAAAGACCCTTCGTCTCCTGGAGGCTGCCGGGTACTCCAGGGGCCTGTGCGGCTCTCTTGCAGCTAAGGTTAGAGAGGGCTATGATATGGGTTACGCGTTTCATATACACACATACATACAACCACGAACACTCATACACACACACCGCCAACTGAGCAACCACTCTTCAGGGCACCCCAGGACTACTGTTTTGACAGCCAAGGAGAGAAGATCGTCATTGAACGGACTAGTGATACCTGCGTAGTTATGAGCTGGAAGGGAAATACTGGACACACACACACACACGCACGCACACATCTCAGAGCAAGGTCGATGTCATCACAATGGATTAATGTCTAAGGAGCTGCAGGGAGAGTACAGTGGAGCTGGCTACACTTACCGCTCTGTCAGAGCGAGGCAGGGAGAAAGGGAGATAGAGAGAAAGAGGATGGGAAGGCAGAATTAAATGCATCCACAGGCCATGGGTCACTCAAACACCATGTTTACACTGTGTGATGTGTACATTTGAACATCTGACCACACTCTACGCTCACCTTCTTTCCAGAACAGCACGTTAAAAACTTTAAAAATGAAATTCTAAGGAAACAAAAGGATACTGAGAAGTTCAGATACAATACAGTGTGTTCACCTCATGGCCTCTTCTTCTTCCCTTTCCCCTCAACAATGCAGTTCCCTCCTGCTTTGCATCTTAATCACACTCCATCTCCTCTCTCCTGGGGGCCATAAGGAACTTTCTCTCTTCTCCTCTTAGACTCACTTCCCTAAAAACTTAACCGACAGTCATTGTTGAAAGGGGAAGTATAGTGTACGCAGGTAGGAAGTAAGGAGGGATCGGTGTGTGATGTTCCAAGACTGTGTGCGTGTGTGTGTGTGTGTGTGTGTGTGTGTCTTATGAGTTTGGGAGGTTCTGTTGAAATGATGCCAATTGTTGATAAAAACCAAATAAGTTATATCTTCAAAAACAAACCTATGATTCATCTTCACTACGAGGTAAGATTAAAAAAAAAAAAATTCAAATAATAAAGCAGAAGTACTTCAGGGTGCAATTTCTTATTTGAAAAGCTTTTCAAAACAATCAGATGACAGCTCTTTGTCAAAAAGAGGAACTGAACTTTATCTTCCATTAGATCATACTGCGGCTGAGCAGGTAGAAGAAAAACAAAACAGTGAAAGCAAACAGTGAGTATGATGATGAGTCCTCAGTAACTGACTTATTACCTTAGAGGGGAAGAATATTGAATTTCCCTTTTCTTAGACATTGAAGACAATCGGTTTTGGCCTTGCTTCCCTCTCAACAGAACAATGAACAATTCCCATTTCTGCTCAAATTAGGTTGTGTTACAGTAACAGCTTGTTGTTTTTTTTCCTTCATAGAGAACAAAGCATCAGATGTTTATGAATAATGATGAAATGGTGAGAACGTAAACAAGCAGAAGTGCAGAATAAATACATTAATACCCCGCCACAGTATTTTCCAAGTCCACTCCCGTATTATTTGGGTGTGAATGTGTGTGTTCTAAAAACATGTTTCCCTCCTCTCACACACACACACACACACACACACACACACACATACGGTCACAGCAGGCCCCCTGCTAGCTTTCTGGCAAACAGTCATAAATCTGTCATCAGGAATGAAGCCATTGCTAGAGCTGACCCTGTCTGGATAAACAGCAATACATAACAAGGGCAGGAGAGACACACACTCACTAACCTCTGCCTTAGTGTGTGTGTGTGTGTGTGTGTCATCTACAGATACATGCATGTATCAAATGTAGGGTTTGCAGTTAAATACAAGGAAGCAGAATAAACGATAGCCGTTACTTCATAATGTTTACAACAATAGCAAAAAAAGAAAGGTGGACATAAGAGACACATAAGAAAGTCGAGTCGGACAGTCAATGGATGTGGAAGCGGCACTATCGCTCAACAACAGAATAACACACCGCCTGCTGGCTATTAATATGTATTACACCCACTGAACCACATGGGATCAACAGTCATTTAACTAACAAGACCTTTCACACCTGGGCTGAGGTCAGTGCAGCTCCTGGCTTTTACCTCCAACATTTAACGCTTTTTTTTTTTTTTTACTCGACTATCTTTTGACGTAAAAGATTTTTCTTTATTTGTGTTTGCTTAATGTAAACGCCACGAAATGTGATTGAAAGAGCAGCACTCTGCTGATTTTTATTGTGTCAGGAGCTACTATAGATGATGTGCAACTAATGCATAAAGCTTCATTGCTCCTCTCATCATCCACGACCACTGTGTCCAACATTGAACTTGAAATTGTCTTTAAACCACACTGTCCGGACATTTGACAGTGCTGGAGTGCTGATGTGTTCAATTTTGAAAGTCAATAAATCGTTTACATCATTTGTCAGGTAAGGAAAGCAAAAGCTGTACTTCTGAGGTCTATAATAAAGTAAAGACGTTCCAGGTTCAAAATCAATGCATTACTTTATGAGGAAAATAATAATCGTTTGAAGCTCTAGACCTTTAGTGTACCTGCCTGATGCAGAACTGGCTCCACAGAGCTAACTTTATTTAAATTTGAATACCAAATTAGTTTTTGAATAGGCAAGATAGTTCAGCACATTACACGTTATCTTTCAAACCAACCATACACACTCTTGAACAAGTGTAAAAATCTCACACTGCTTATATTAACAAGACAATGATTGCATTAATTACACAATGACTTAAGTGGCAAACGTGTCTCGGATTAGCATTTAGATTTTAAAGCTACATTATGCCTAAAGCTCCTTGAGCTGAGCTTTACTCTTGTGTCTTTAGGTCATCTACTGCTGGTCACTATATACCTCTATGTGCTTCTATTTCCATTAGTAGGCTTTTAAACAAGCTGTTGCTAAGGGAATAAAAATGCACACTTTGGATATTAGATAGAGCATTTGTTGCTTTCAGATTTATTACAACGGTGGCATACTGTATGTTCTAGTCACAAGGAGGATTTAAATCTGAAGTGACCTTCCTGGCTCGAGAGAGAGGATGACTATGAGTGATAATATAAGTGCGTGGGAGAGTGAATGGGTGTGAGGGTCATTGTGTACGTCTCAGAGTGCCTCCAGTGTTTTCAGCTAACAGTTATCCATCCTGCATATTTAAGAAATATATAATTAAGCACATCATGCATAATCTATCCGGAAACATATAGGAAAACGTGTCCACCTATAGATTTCAGATGCATGCGCACACGTGCACACATACACCACACACAAACACCGACACACACACAAATGTACACACAGAAGTGCTAAGTAGGGACATGGTGCTGTAGTCTAGCAGCAGTTTGTTTTAGGCAGCTTGTAAACAGCATGCCAGAGCTGCCACAAGCCTGCTGGGGGCAACACATGGGGTTACCGCACTACTGGCTCACTGTTGCACAACAGCACACTCTACAGGAAAACGAGAGGATTACAACAAGATCCAAGCTTCACAAAACAGTGACTGCAAGAGTAAAAAAAAAAAACATATTTCTAATTTACCTCAAGATATTAACCACTCAGAGTGTTAATAAAGTACTGATTAACACTGCCATGATAATAACTGTATGTATCCTTTAGATGTGGTTCCTTTAACCAAAAAAAAAAAAAAAACAAGAAGGAGAAGGAAAGAAGGAAAAAGCACCCTTGCATATGGATTGCTGTCTGTCTCAGAGGGTCAAGAAGAATGAGTGTTCATCTGTTTCTTCTGTCGAGAGTACACTTGGATTATTCATGCTAGGCTATGAATGAGGGTTTTGTGACCATGGGAAAGTGGCCTACTTATGGCTCCGAATGCCTGCATAGAATTAACCTCACATAAACATCGTAACTAACACAAACAGACACAAAATGAGATTGCTAATGAATAAAGTATAGATTGAGCACTTAACAAGAATCAGAGAAACTGTATGTAGCATGTAGTGTATGCAAGTCTCACCTGGTGCACAGTACATATTGACAATAGCCTCTTGGTCACAGGACTCCTCCAGGTCACTCCAGCTACAGAAGTAGGTAAGCTGAACATGACCTAAGGAGACAGGAAGAGACAGAAAGTGTTCATCTTAAAGTCCAAGTGTGAAACATTCATCTCGTGTTGTGCCTCCTGTCAACCCTGCATATTCAAGTGTCACTCCGACTCCCTACTTTTCAAACTGTTTACTCACCTTTAGAGCACTTCCTTCATCCGTTCCTTTCTGCCTCTCTACATCCCTACGCGAGGTTTTCAAGCACACAGCCCCTGCGATTACTCCTGTTTAGCGGGTACCCGTTAACGCTATCATTAGAACTAATGGTGTCATTAGGTAGCCGTGGCCATTAGCCTGGGCTAGCCAGACTGATGCACCACACTACGCCGTTGATGGGCCCTTTAGAACAATAATTACCACCAGGGAGACGAAAACAGCCACTCAGCTAATTAGACGCTTGTTGATAACGAGGTGGAGAGAGATGATTGTAGGACGACAAAAGAAGAAGTTGAGAGGGAATCTGTGACCTCCTGGTAAAACAACACTTTCCCCTCTGGAAGAGCCTTCATTGCGGTAAATAGATTAAATCATAGTTGACTGACGGAGACAGCCAAGGGTTCAAATCCGACCTGTGGCTCTTTCCCGCATGTCATTCCCCGTCTTTCTCTCCCCACATTCCTGTCGCTCTTCAGCTGTCTCTATCAAAATAAAGCTTGAAAAGGCCAAAATAATAATCTTCAAAAAAAAAAAATTTAAAAAAATAAGCAGAGATCTTGACTTCATACGAGTAAAACAGTATGACATCCACAAAGTGCAACAGCACACAGGGATGAGATTTTATACTTGCTGTAAAAGAAACATGAGCTGATGTAACCAAGAGTCTATAGGATTTTCATTAGGTATTTATTGAACTATTTATGTCTGAAATACCACAGAATGGTCTGTAAATTATTGCTCCTGCTGCTGCATCTGTTTGGTGCGTTCATGTTTCTTGGAAGTTGGCATTTAAATTTTCTCTAACCATCAAAAGATTTACTTAGAATTCCCTTTTTTCTTCTTCATGTTCTTGATGGATTTCAGCTCCTCAACTCCATGTAAAATATAGATTTCTTGTGAAAGATCTTTGGTCAATTATCATTGTCAAGACGCTGTTGTAAAAGTAATCTAGATGGCTTGTTATCTCGACTATGAAGTGACAGGAATGATATATTAGGGTGTAACAGCAAGCAGATGTTTGCATTCTCTCAATCCATTCAGCTGTTCTTCTTTCCTCTTTGTCTAAACTTTCTGTACACCGTCATTGAGATACAGTTTAAGACGTGAACTATCTGTGTGTGTGACAATGTAGCACAAACTTTAAGCATTGGGAGAGCTACGAGACAGATGACAAGATTGTGAGATCTTACAGAAATGCTTAAAGCTTCATAAAATATTCTCACTGGAATTCTTGTCTACAGTACTGTGTCATGAAAAAGGCAGTGGTAATATTTGTGGTCTAACCTTGGTGGTCGAGCAGGATGTTGTTGGGGTTCAGGTCTCGACAGATGATGCCCTCTTGGTGCAGAGAATCCAGGGCTGCCACCATCTCTGCGGCCCAGCACCGCACAAACTCCTCTGGGATGCGAGCTTGGGACGCAGCCAACGACAGCTCATCCAGCTCTGCAAACAGCCGCGATACTTCTTTATCAAATTCGCTGCCACCTGTATTACTAATAACTCCTGATGATTCACCATCAAGACCTAATAAAGTCTTAACCACTGCACAGGCCTCAGTCCCGTTTGTGGCAGGGAAAGAGCCTGTGCTGTTGTCACTGGGCTCTGGAAACAAGTCTGTATTTACTCTTGTACCGGCCTCTAGTTTCTCATTAAGCGAGTCAGTAACTGGAAGGTCAAGGGGAAGGTCATTATTTTGGCATGCAGGGTGAACCACCATTTTGTCAGAGGCCTCTTGCCCAAATGCCAAGCTGCAGTCCTCCCACAGCGAGTTGAATGGAGAGGAAGATACAACACCGGTGTCACAAGTTGTGGAGGCTGTACATAAAGATGACAGCTCCTGCTCCAGTGGCTGCTCCTCTCCTTCCTCATGTTGGCTATGAAGCTGTAAAACATCAGGCTGGATGAACTTCTGAGGAGAGGCTGTGGCCTCGAGACCCAGACACACGCCTGAAGTCTCTAATTCCTCCTGTAAAGAGTCTACAGTTCCACCCATTACAGGCAGGTTAACCAAAAGGTCTGGTGGGTGACCCTCATCCTCAACTACTGCATCTTTAAATGAGATTACTGGCACTGACTCGTTGGAGCCTCTATCGCTACAGTCAAACCCCCAAAGCTCTGAGCTGTGGCCCTTGACCTCCTGAGCCAGCTCTGGAAGATCCTCAGTGACATCTGAGCCCAGGTCACCTGTAGAAAAGACGGGGAACTGCTTGTGAGCGGGGCGCTGCTCTCCTACGTCGAGGCAGGTCACCTCGCTTGCACTGTCTTTGCTGTCAATACGGAAAAACTCCATTGGCGTGTGCTTGGACTGATCCAAAGACAGAGGCACGGCAGGGGAGGGCAAAGGACTGAAGACTTCACTGTGGTCCTGTCCCTCACCTTGCTCGTTGTCCAGGGTATGGCCACTTTTGTCGGAGGACTCTGTGAAAAAACCAAGTTCCTGAGAGCTGATAGGTGAAGAGAGGCTGTCGTTGCTAAGCAGCGAGCGGCTACGTGAAGAAGTGTTGGTCGTCGCTATGGGCACTTCCAATGACAACATTTCCTGTTCACTCTTCTCTTCCTCCTCCTCTAGTGCATCCGGTTCTACTTTGTCTTGTTCATACTCATTGCAAAGTGTCAAATAACTGTTGGTGCACTCTTCCTCAGAGGTGGCTCCAGAGTCTGACTGGGCCCCAATTTGTTTGATAAGCTTAGGGAGAAGAACACTTTTCTGTAGAGATGTGGGGCTCTCTCCTTCCTTCTGCAGCCCTGAGACAGAATCAGAACCGGCAAGCGGCCCAGAACCAGAACTCGCTGAATCTACATCCAGCTGTGGCACGGCATGTTGTGGAGTGTGTACAGCCGTCGTGTGGCTCTTCTGGATGAAAGGGATGTCAAAGCTCTCCTCTGGGCTGGAATTACGAAGGTACTTTCCAATGTGAGACCACAGCTTCCCGCCTAGAGATGAAGAAAACAGGGCATTAATGACAAAGACACGAGGAGGATGTATCTAATATAGCAGTAAGCAAAGGTCTTAAGAAGACAAATGAGGAATTATAGAGAAAGCTGTGCGATTCCTGGATAATTACAGCACATTTCCAGGAATTTTTTTAGGAACTCAGCAACTACATCTGTGTTTCAACGGGGAACCTTGGTCTAAATTTAGTACCTATGCCACAGTTCTTGTGTTCCAAAAAGTTCCTGCAGCAATGAAAGTTGCTGACTGGTAAAGCTCAAATCTCCTCCTGCTGCAATTTGTGTACACCATTCATTCACACAGTAAGTGAGTACCTGGTGCCAGTAGTATCAACACAGGGGTAGGCATGGTTTGTAGTAATACATTTATGCAGTTCATGTTCCACAGCTGGAAAGACTCACCTTTAGGCCCTCATTATTTTAGTTTATACTTGGGCTTCAGTCATATATATATTACCAGTAATTGCCACAAAGGCAACTTGGGACCTTTGGAGGCCCTTAACAGTTTTGGGGGGTCCGTGCCTACCTGCCCACTTAGCACTGTACAAATGACAGGCAGGCATCTCACTTTTCTGTCCATCAAAAACAAACATCTGCTATCTGCCTAATTTACCAAATATTTACAGTTCTTCAGATGCTACGACAGCGCAAAACAGATTTTTAGTTCCTAACTTTGGTTCCTGGGGGTCCTTAAGGTACAGGGACTGTTCGGAAAAAAGGTTATTAGTTTCCAATTAGGAGTGTGTATCCAAGGCAGCCAATTTGGCTTAATGGGGTTGTTGGTGGTGGGTGTTTTAGGTTACCATTCTTATATTAACATTTTGAAGTCTCTCTGTCTTATACACACACACACAGACACACACACAGACACACACACACACACACACACACACACAGACACACACAGGCAGACATATAGATACACACACAGCTGTAGTGTGAGCAATTGGAAGCCAGCATCTGTTGCGTGTGATGAGAATGGATAGGGAGTTCACAGTGATGATAATGATAGTGGGGCAGCTCGATGGCTTAGAAAGTAAAACCATCCACATGTTGTTTTGTCCAATGTCACTCAGGTCACTGCCTCCCTCCGTCTGCCTGTCTATCCTCATTCAACCCATCAGCTGCTAACAGCATACTATAGAAGCATTAAGGAGCAACCGTGGATTTTCTGAATCACAGAGCTGAGGTGTAACCGTAGTGAAACTATGCCTTTACTGGCATTTGATTTGTTTTATTAGATCATGTTGAACACCCCCATACAATATCCAATACTGTCCACTAATATTAGCGCAGGGTGGTAATAGAGTGCTCCAGATTGAATAGGTTACAGGGCATTAGGAAATATGGCTGCATTTCATTGGGCGCACTCACCCACACACATGAGCTACACACACACACATCCTAGAGTTAGTGGAATGTAAGGAGGCCCAGGTGTTGGCATAGCTAATGAAGCATGGCGCCACCTGGTATTCAGAATAATGACCTGTGACACACACCCATCTCTATCAAACATCTGTCTGGAGCAAGGGCAGAGAAGAGAGGAAGAGGGATCAGGCAAAGGAGACGGTTGGAGGCAAAGAAGACAAAAGATGGGAGATGAAAGTGATGAGATGTCCGTGTCTTACCTTCAGCATAGTGCAGCAAAAGGAAAACAGTGTCTTCAGAGACGATGAACTTCCTCAGCTGCACCATGTGGGGCACAGAGTGAGGCATGATTGTCCTCTTAGTGCGTCCACAGTCACTGCTTTTCCTCAGACCCTGCAATAAGGAGGGAGAGGAGGAGGAGGTGAGTAATTAAAGATGGAGGAAGAAAGATGAAAACAATCTGCGTTTGAGGACAAGAGGAGAAAAGAAAAATTAACCCAAATAAGGAGGGCAAGGGAGTAGGAAAAGGGGGGTTAGTGTTTTAGTTTGTGTGTAGAATAAGTGAAAAAAAATGAGGAAAGGAGTGTGGCAAAGGAGAAACCTCCCATTAAAGAGGTGCCAGCTATGCCCCATGGCAACCCAAAGTCACTGGATTCATCAAGCCACATACAGCGCGTGACTTTAACAGAGCCACACAAATCTATCAGCGCTACACGTAAAGTTCACATTGGTCACGAGTGTGTGTAGGTATGTGTGTGTGTGTGTGTGTGTGTGTGTGTGTGCGCACACGTGTGTGTAGTCATCTGTGCCTGTGCTGTGCGTTGGCATCTGGCACACGTCTCACACCTGAGAGCAGAGGAGCTGACAGGGACAGGCCCATTAGAATCAATTACACCGGTCACACACAGGGGCTTCTGGCACACTTCACACTTACACTTACAGTCAGGACGAGGATGTGGTGTGCACACACACACACACACACACACACACACACACACACACACACACACACACACACACACACACATATTACACTTACTTTCAGGATGAACGTCTCTTGTGTTCTCTTGTCCATGACCAAAAGAACCTGTGATGGAAGAGTGCCATTAATTGCCAGGTATGAACAGACATATACAGTCTAAGATGATGTAGTGGTTAAGTCCTCGGGAGCAGTGTTTTTCAACGACTGGGTCAGGGCACACATGAGGGTCACTGCAAGATAAATGTTGGTCCCTAAATTATACTAGAAAAATTGGCATTAACATGTTGTATCCTGCTGTGCTGACCAAACCAAGTCCCAGACACATAACAACGAGTACAAGCAATCCATAATAAAAAGGAAAAAGCAATACTAGTGAGAAAACCGCACAAAATGTTTTTATAAGATACATTCAGCCTGAAATGATTCGTTAAATTAACCTAATAGATCTAAAATAGTTGAATGACAGAAAATTAAATGACATCAATTTTTTTTGATAATCTCATCATTATTAATTTATAAATCAAAAAATGCAAAGCATTAGCCTGCTTTATGTTCTCTAAGATCAGCTTTTTTCTTGTTTAAAATGAATTATAATTATCTTGTGATAATCAATGAAGAAAACTTTAAAAATTCATAATTTCATAGACTTCACAACAAAAAAAAAAAAATAAACCAACAGATTAATCATACTGAAAATAATCTAAAGAAAATCATCTTTAGTTGCAGTCTTAATATACACAAAATGAGAAATATGAGCAATCTGCCAACCAGGCGGCTTGTCATTCACATTTATGTTCATATATTAGATGCGCAAATTTCTTTATTGTACTGTCAAATCTTTTTAGATTTTGAGGCACTTGTTTCTTTTTAAAAAATGTCACTACAGAGCCTTCAATGCTTCATAGCGGACACAGTAACTGCTAGCACTGCTAGCACTGACATCATTCCTCATCTCTAAGCTCCTACTCTCATTTCACTTTCTTTTACTTTCTCCGTCCGTCTGTTCCTGATATCTTTATTTCCTCCCTCCTTCTCTTTGACATCTCCATTGCTCTTCTGCTCCCTCGCCGTCTCAGGGGAGAGCTTGAGCATATGTGTGTGAGCCGGTCTGTGTTTGAGCGTAGTGCAGTGTGTGTGTGCGTATGTTTTGTGGTTGCATTCTCTCCATGTGACCCTGGCGGGGACCAAACAGGTGCAGGCTAAATGGATATGAATGGAGCTGTGAGTAAACAGAGTGGCAGTGCTAGCCAGGGCGCTAATATAATTAAGACACAAACATCAGGAAGGGGAGGTGGAAAAGAGGGGCAGGGTGGGGGGGGCAGTAGGGTGAGGAGCTCTCTCCATCTGTCCCCTCTGTCCCCATTAAAAGTGAAAGGAGGAAGGAGGAGGAGGAGGCAGCAAAAGAGGAGAGGAAAGCCAGTCCATTTGTAGACCGCGTAGTTTCCACTGTTGTTTTTTTTCTTTGTGTGTGTGTCTGATTAGTTTCTGACATATTGTAGCTTTTGCGTACACCTCTGTGGAGTAACACATGTTGGTATTGTGTCAACATTTTCCTTAGGGTTTTGTGTGTGTGGAGGACGAGCATCATTGATTCAATGTTGTGTGCCACTCTCTGAGCTGCTTGCCAAGTCATTTCATGGCTGAGTGGTGAAGTTGCTTCGGCGGCAGCTGGTTGAGAGGACCAGCAACCTAAACTGACCTTGTGGTAGTCATAACTGACGCTAAACATACACACACTCAGCCCTTACCATACCATCCAGTAAATCTATTACGTTTTATTGCCTCCGATAAAAGAGGTGATCGAAGAAGGAAAGGACACAAGGAGGGGAAATTTGAAGATGAAATCCATCCGCATCTATCTGATGCAATTATTAAATAAATGAGTGTCTGTCGGACCTAAGTGTAGATATTTTGTTTGATTCTCCTCTTCCATTCTCAACAAGAACGTTCTGGCAACAAATCAAATAAAGTGAAATGTTTGTTTTTAACACTGATCCATGTCTTTTACTCGCTCACTTTGTAGAAAAAGAAAAAATATTGGATTGTAATTAAAAATGGAACAGCATTAAAGTAAACTCTCACAACGCGACTGCAAGTTGCAAAAACTGTCAATAGTTAACTGACCTTATCTATGACCCCCAGCACCCTGTAAGCTCTCAGCTCCACAGATGGACTCTGCCGGCCTCCTCTACTGGTGGATGGGCAGCACTGCGCCCCCAAAGCCTTGAACAAAAAAAAAATTAAATAAAAAATCATTAAAATATGGTCACATTAATCAGGTACTGTCACCTCTTGCAACATCTGATTCAAGTAATGTGTGAAACAGAGCAGCAGTCAGTGTCAAATATGAAAAGATAAACTATCTGTGATCATCTCAAGGCAAAGGAAAGCATGCATATGTGTTTGTTTCTTTAAAACTGCAATAACTACTTTTTTTTGGTGACTTAGGGGCTGCGAACGACAGCTGAAGATCTAAAACTCTCATATCAGTTCATATGACAAATGTCTTACATTATACTCTAGTATTTAGCTCAGTTTTTAGTCTGTACCACTTCCTGTGGGAGATAACTGTCTCTTTAGCTGCTAAATGCTCCACAATATTCATCAGTTGCAGTGTGGTACTGATAGTGCACAGTAGGTGTTAAGAGCTGTCTGTTGCACCCGAAAAGGACGCTATGAGAGCAGCCAGTGGGGTAAAACTGTAAAGTTGCTACCAGACAGTTAAACAATGAGCTGAAACTGACTCTAAAATACTGTAACACCGAGGGGAGCTGCTCACTAGAAAGCGACCCCTTTCACATTGTTTGCAGTTGTCCTTTGATAAATTGTTACTATTAAAATATTGCTTATTTTGGACTGTTGATGTGTGTGTTATGAAAGGATAGGTTTAACATTTTCCAACAGAGACTTGCTGTGATGTTTTCATCTGTGATGAACCCAAAAGCACTCTGATAAACTCGAGTAGTTTGAAGGACTCTGGTAGATGCATGCATATAAAATCACATTTGCATAATCTAACACAGACGGCGTGACATTTCCCTCCCACTCACCACTGTCTGTGTTGACCCCTGACCCATGTTGCTTCTCAGATGCTGACTGGATATCTGTTCTGCACGCATCAGATACTCTGCAGTCTTCTTCTTCACTGCCTCTCGTCGCGTAGGACTGGGCTCACCTGAAAAGGGGTCAGAGAGATCTGTTTTTCTTTACGAAGCAGTTTTTATAGCACTAAAAGTTTCTGTACTCGCATTTTATTTACTGACAAAACAGCACGTTATTACAGAGACAAGCTAATAAACCACAAAGTAAAAGGCTTGGCCTCTTCACACTAAGGTGCAAGGTCAGGGTCAATGGCAGTGATTCTTAACGACCGGGCCACAAAGATGTTATCTGACAAGAACTGATCATCCATCAGCAATTCCTCCACCCCCGCCCTCCAGTGCGAGCAATGAAGGCCAGATGATTAGGAATGATGGTGTACATAAATACACAGTCAGTTCAGTGTCCTCACCTCAGTGTATTCACCCTCTGTCTATCAGCAGTGAAAACTGTACTGATCGTCCTCCTGACCACATACGTCCAAGAAACTTAATAACTTAATAAAAAAAACTGTAGACTTAGACACCCACCCATTCCAGACTGTGAGACCACTCTTTTACAACCAAAAAGTCTGACAACCCCTGTTCTAGGGGACTGTTCTGTGTTCACCAGACAGGGAGGGTCAAATGTAGTTGAGTTACACCTATGTTTAGGATACACTATTTTTACCGGCAAGGTTTGTTGATAACGCCTGCTTTTAAAAACATGCTGCTCTCTTACTTAGTACTACTCTGGGTTTTTTAGTCTTGGATAGCACTAAAGTGGAGACCACTGATTGTAACAGAAAACTTAAGTCTCCTAAGCTAACCTTGTACTCCTTGCAGCAGCAGGTCCACTCCACTGCGGTAGCAGGAGAAAGCTGCCTGGAAGTCCTCCTCTTTCTCTTTCTGTACAGCCAAACAGATGAGTTCACTGGCTCTGTCTAAGTAGTCTGACTTCACGTCCTTAGCGTTGCCACCACTGGCTTTCTTCAGGCTGCCAGGGAAGAGCGGCGTTCGGCCTGGCCAGCTGACCTCTGGGTTAGGGGCTGAGGATGCAGGGACTGGGGCAGGAGATGGGGTGCGATGTTCGTGCAAGGAAGACAAGCGAGGGCTGCAGCTGCTGCTAATGTTGGTGGCTCCCCCCTGTGGCTGGTTTGGGGAGGTGCGGCCTGAGGCCATGCCATCATCCAGCTCAGTTAAAGAGTCTGTATCTACAGCAAGGGAGGTCAGGTCGCTGTCACTGGACGGACCTGGGGAGGAAAACAATGCTGGGGTCAATAGAGACAGATAAATACATACACACTTCATAATAAGTCTAATGTTACAAACTTTACCTCCATACTCAGATGTGATAGTCAAATCATCTGCACCACTGATGTCTCTTTGAACTGAAAAACATGTGAACACATCTCTGAGCAGGTGTGAATGAACAGTCACTGTAAATTAAAGGAAAGAGTTGCTGTGTGGAACATTACCATCAGAGCTGCAGTCTGATAAACTGTCTGCCAGAAAGTCAGAAAAGGGCTCAGCTGGTCCGATGAGCTCTGAGCCGTCGTGGACTTCACCTCCCTTGAAAAGAATTTAAAAATATGTTGCAGTCTATCGTCTCTCTTTCTTGAAGTATGTTTATATGTGTGTGTGGGTGCATGTGTGTGTTTGAATACCTTGAAGAAATCTTGGATGTGCTGACTACTATAGAGAGCAGGGATATTAGCAGAGAACTGTAGCAGATCCTCAGAGCACTGTCTCCTTTCCTCAATTACTGAGTCATCAAAACGACCTGCACATGCATACATGGGTAGAAAACACACACACACACACACACACACACACACACACACACACACACACACACACACACACACACACACACACACACACACACACACACAGGATGAGATTTCCTCGAGATAAGTGATCATATTAAGTAAAAGTAGTGCTTAGTGACTGAGTAATAACACTGAGCTGCCTCAAGGGGGCAGAGTCATTCCTACTTCTCCTGTGGTTCAGGATTTATAGTCTTGTACTACAGCAAAGTCGGTCAGTATATCACTTTTTCTTTGGTCACTTAAGAGAGGACAACAGAGGTACCAGGAGCAAAAATTAAAAAGAAAAAAAAAAATTGTAGAAGGCAGCTCTAGGTGCATAAGTCTTATATAATTAATACGTATGCAAGCATTAAAAAAATAGACAAGACAAATAAACAAGCAAGCATTTGGTCTCTCTACCTTTATCAGGACAAATGTCTGACAGAGAATTATTTAGGTGGTTAGTTTCTTACCGAAGACTTTGGCCCTGGCAAAGGGAGGAAACAGCTCAGACTGGCTACAGACATTCTTGTGCAGCTGCCACAGGTTTTGATGAAGCTTCCGGAAATCACTGTATCTCTTCCATACTGTTATCTACAGAAAGAGAAAGAGGAGAGATGAATGAAGACATGGTGAGGATGGAGTCAATAATTCTGTGTTTAAAGATGTGTGGAGCTTCACCAAATAGATCCTATCAAACCTGTTAACAAAACAGTGCTTGAAGAAGAAACTCTGCCTCCTATTTGTCTGTAAAATCATCTCTTTTTTTATTTTAAAATATACGAATAATTGAAATGTTCATTGTTTCTCAATAAAAGACAACACAAAAAATGTAACTACAACGAATCAAAAGCCAGCTATTGCTCCTACGCCAACACATGAAACAATCTAACTCGTACAACAAGTTAAATTCCTCCACTCGACACCATCTTGTGCACCAACTCTTAAAACACAAGTCAAAACATTATAAAATAGTTCCTTACTCAGTGGAATAAAACCTTAATGGCTGAAAGTTGAGAAGTAAATCCAGTTTGCTAAAATCCTGTCCACCCCGCTGCTGTGAGAAAAACTGGACCGAGCACCACTCCCCAAACAGGAGCACTGCTCAATAATGAAGGTATGTGTTTCCAGGCAAAACGCCTTCACTGTGTCTCAGACGCACATGCAGTAATTGACATCATGCCTGCTGCATTAGCGCTGGCTCCAGGATGGACTGCATTCCTCAGAGTGTGACAAATATAAGAGAGCGTGATGTGTGAGTGTTTTTACTGCATGTTCATAGATATGTTATGTTTAAAAAAAGAATAGTTTAATATTCTGTAAAGCGTAAAACTCAAAATAGTTGTTTTGAGTGAAGATGTAGGCCTAATTCTACACACATCTCACACAGCCTCTCTTTACCTGTGTCACTTTTAACTTGTGTTTTTTGTTGCTGAGATAACAAATAGCTTACACTATTTACACGGTGGCAGTCCTTATCTTCCAGCCCTGCAGGGAAAAACCTGTCTTACCTCTTGGACATCCTCTGGGTTCTTCCTTGAGATTATCTGCGAGGAAGAGGGAGAAGAGAAGTCAAGGCTTTAGTGAGTGACTCCCATTAACGTATAAGATGTCAGAGCTGGTTTCCTGAGAGGCTGGCACAAGTATGAGCAGGGACACAGCTCTGAGCGCGACAATGAGTGCATTATATAGCGAATGACGGAGGTCTTGAGTGTAAGAACGAGACATCACCAACATTCATAACAAGCAGGATGGCAGGCAGGCGGAGACGAAGAAACTCTTTTACTAACTTATTAAACTGGTAAAAAAAAATAACTGCACATACTGGTGACTGGAGGTCTGACAGAAGAGTGGATGAAGATGTGTGTATTCATTTCATCAACAATGGACTTACACTTGATCTGTGAGTTGTTGTATATTAATAATGGGAACATGCTTACAAAATAAAGCCAGATTGTGCAAAACTGCATGTTTTTTTTTTTTTTTGTTCAAATATTTTCAGAATAAAATACTGTATCTTACTCTGCAGTTTGTGAAGTTCAACCAGGATTTGATTGTTTGTATTTGTACGTTAACGTTTTAAATCAAGACATTTCTCTGGGAAGTTCGCCTCAAAATATGATGACAGTATGAACCAACTATCTAGTTAAAGTTAAGAGTCCGAGCAGGTTTTATTCTGCTCATATATGCTTCACGGTATCCGTTAAATGTTCGTCCATCGTGACGCTACATCTAACGCTAACTATGCTATCTAGTCTGGCTAATAGTGCTAATGTACGTTAGCAACCAGGCAATCCACTGGGGGTTACAAAAAGCACATTTTAACAGATACGCAAGTCTCAAAGAGCCTGTTAGCTACATCTGTGGTGTTCACAAACGTTGTTATCATTGCCAGCTAAAAAAACAAACAAAACACGGTTACTTTAGCGTTATTTGTGTTTGCATCATATTAGCTTGTTTAGCTAGCTGTAGCTAACAACACATAGCATCAGCCTGTCTGTCACAGTGCCCGTCCTCCCTTTACTTACCCTCGCAGTGACTTTGTACACAGTGTAACCTTTTTTGTGCTTTTTTGGGTCTGTGACAGTATAAAACCGAGCAAGTTCCCCTCTGTCCCGCTGCGATATCATTCTGATAGTGACAACATTGCCAAAGCTACCAGCCGGCTAGCCGTACACATTCATTCCCTGACAGCACAGTGACAGGCAGGCAGATAAGTTAGAGCTCCCCCCTGAGGAAAACCCGCCAAACTACCACTATCCATTAAGTAATACCAGCTTCATATATTATTTGGGATATATATTTTATTAAGTGACTGATCATCAAATGATTGACTCTTTTACAAAACATATATATATATATATAATCAGCTATTAGACTTACAGTGCAAGTAATGAACACAATACACAGAGATAAGTGCATACATGTTAGTGCTACGTATTAATAAATTGAATTGTGATATGTTTAAGATTCTCTATCATCATCATGTGTATGTAATTTTGTGTATACATTTTGTTTTTATCTATATTATCTATCTTATTCTATATGTTAAAGTATTTTGTCATTAAAGTATAAATTTGATCCTATATACTGAAATGTATCTACCTTAAATGTAAATGTGACAGATCTGTCTCCAGGCACACATGGCCAAGCATTTTATGAAATAGTTTCAAGTAAGACAACAACGTGAATCTCAATATGATAATCAACATGAGAGCTAAATAACACATGATTTATGATTAATAAGTAAAAGCAATGAGAAAACACATGAACAGAGAAAGCAAAAACATAGAAAATGATATAGACCCTGTTCTGTGCAGCTGAATACACCAATTTGGATACAATAGAGATCAACAGTGTGTCCCTGGCACTGGTTTGGATGTATTCATATAGCCACGTTACATAATTGCAATCCACAGTATCAAAAGTATAACTCCAGCTGGGGTCACAATCCAAGTGAGTCTGCTTGCTGCGTTGCTATCCGGACAAGTGACAGTCGGTGTCTTCATCATGTCCCCGATTGTACCATTTCCATTCATCAAGACTTCGTGCTGTGAAAGAGAAAAAATTACATATAATATTATATAATATGTCATATATAATATAAACTGACAATGTAGAAATACCTATTTTTATGATACTGCAGAAAACAAATATCAAACACTGGACAGCTTGCTTTGTTGTCAGTTACTTGAATGCCAAATACTGTATAGGAAGATGGATAAAAACTTTGACTTGTCCATGATCATTAGATAAAACTTTCTATACTGTATACAAGACACAAAACTGAACTCAGTGGACACATACAGGGCAGCACAAAAGTAAAGATGTAGCTAACACTGCTAACTTCAGCCGAAGTATAATAAATAAAAATAAACTGTATGTATTATTAAAATGGTACAGAAATAGTCATGAAAACACATAAAGGAAAAGAACATAAGGCACAGCAGTAATAAAAAGTGCATCTTTAAATTTTAATCTAAATTATTTGTTTAAGTTTAATAGCTGAAACACAAAATGTCTAAAGCTGGAAATGAAAGCCCTAGTTGATATTTTATCATCTATAAATGATCAAATAATGTTGGAATAACTGTTTGAGGAACAGTGACAGACAAATGCTCCACTGTATTTTAAAAGCTAAAATCTCCCATCAATATATGCATTTATTTATTAGATCAGAGGTAGAAAAGAAAAGACACAATCAAACAATTTAGGGTGTTACTTACATCGTAATTGCTGATTGTTTGAATTTGTGGTATGGTCTTTAACAAATTCTCATACGCAGCAATTTCTTCCTGGTCTGCAGTGGCGTTCTCCTTAAACATCCTGTCAGAAATTATAGAGCTACTTCAAATCATCTGTATGAAAATATACACTTTATATTATATATGTAAACCAGCACTGGTGCTAGATTCAGTCTCAGCAGAAATACTCTGTGAAGGACTGCATCAGGTCTTACTGGGAGCTTGTGTTCAGCATTGGATGCGTTGTATCTGGGTGGCTTAAGCATGTGGTGATGTTGATTGCAGGGTAGTACATCAGATATGCCAGGCACATTTCATCAGTAGTTGCTAACCCCATCTGAAGGAGGAAAATGTGAAACATGACAGGCATTAGAGACATGAGATTCTCTTTATACATGCGGATGGATTTAAAACAGAGTGTATGATGTCGTAGCTTTATGTTGCTTTTATTAACTCTCACTTAATACACACCAGACAGATCCCTTAGATCTCACTATAGTGTCTTCACTATAATAAATCCTGTAGCAGCTTATGCCTTCAGTCATTATGGTTCATTTCTAGACTGAAAACATACATTTTGTGTGTAGTTATCCAGTAAAACTTTTATTCTAGAATCAATATTATTAATGTTATTAGCTTTCAGTTCAGTTTCAGTTTTCAGATTGAAACATGCTTTATAAATAAAGTTGACTTGACTTAAGGAACTGAGTCTTAAAATGATACTGTATTATTATTTTGACCAGGAAGGAACATTCAAGTTTATGAAACACTATTTTCACTGGATTGCACTAAATGATAACTGAACTAACTAGAACTGCTTATTTGTTTTATGATGCTTATTAAGTTCTACGATTTGTGTTTCTGCATGTGTAATAACATCAAGTCATATAATATTTACCCACCACAGTGGCTGCCATGCGATTGGTAGTACTGTAGGTGCATTCCACTACAATCTCATCACCCTGTAACGTGGCATACAGCATGGTTAATATTAAATAGTTTTGAGCATAACATACAGTATGAGAGTGGAGGTAATAGAGAATTACCTGCTTGATGGTCTTGATGCTTCCTAAACTGATGAACTGCTGTAGCTCAAAGTTGTAGTTTTCATTTATGCTCAAGAAGTCTATCTGCTTTCCATTTCTACACAGAGAGAGAGAAGTATGAAATAAGAGAAATATTTACAAGAAGACAATAGTACAATATACAGTATAATCAGTATTCTAAGCATTCTTCTAAGCAGGGCCTTGTGGCCTTGTTTGGTGCTGTTTTCATACCCGCCAGTCAAACTCCCTGTCCCAGGAGTAGAAATTTTAAGTGTCTGAGGTGAAACAGTCTCTTGCCTTTCTCACAGTCAGTATGCAGTGCCCAGGTCTGGCCCTCAGTGATGTGGAATACAGGGTACCTGAACCTGTCCACTCTCTCCACCATGGACCATGTTGATATAATGAGGTTGTTGTCTTGACACCTTTGGGTCAGGTTCTATACTTCCTTCAGCTAGGCCCTTTTATTGTTTTCAGTGATGTCAACAAACTTGGCGCTGGGGTTGGAGTCAAAAGTATTACACACACTTGTGTGTACATGAAGTAGAGCAGTGGACTCAAAACAGAGCCTTGGGATGTTCCGATTTTAAGGATGAGGGGTGTCTGCCCACCCTCACCACCTGGGGTCTGCCTGTCTTAGATATTGACTGACATCTGTCTTTCTTACCTGTAGTGGCCAACTCTGACTTTCCTCCCAGCCAAGTGAGTGTGCAACAGCACAGAGAACACTTGAAGGTCAGGCAAAGGATTCACCAACTAGGGGTGGAAAGTAAAGACAGGATCAGTCATAAAGACAGTCATAAACAATAAATAAAATAAAAAAACATCACTGCTTAACATTTCTGTAACAATCACTGCTGTATTTTGAAAGCCATAATGAACTACTACAGACCTGAGAAAACAAAGTAGTATTACAGATGCCGTAGCTGTGGAACTGAGGGGCTTTTGGAGGGATTTTGTACTCAAGAGAGTAAAATGACAGCAAACCTGTGGACAGGATGCCCACATCATGCTGCCGGAGTTGAGATGTATAGTGCAGTCTCAGCCCTGAGCTGTCTGTCCTACCTACACAGCGTGAGACAGATGTTTAAAAAGTTGTAGAAGAATAAAGAAAACAAGGCAAATACTCCAGTACTACATGTTGAAAACAGTATGTAACACTGCGTTAGTATTGCGTGTTATAGTCCTCCCTCAGGAGTACCTGCACGGCAGCTAAACAATGTACTGCTGTAGACAGGGAGGGTTTAATCATGAGATGCTAATGATTACAACATGGGAAATGTAGGACCCAGAAACCTGACCCATACTATAGACAAAAAGTAAGGATATCTCAGCCTGTCCTGCTTTGACCTTTCTTTTTTAGTCTTTCTTTTGTCAATCCCCCAATGTTATAGAAGTGAAATACTAGTGCTATAGTCATACTGTGTCAAATTCCTGATAAGATCTACAGTATTTACCTGTTTCGTTGGCTGGATTATTGTAGTGGATTTCCAGCCTATACAAGTTATCACTGTCCCCACCTCCGATAGGAATACCTGCATCTGCTGGAAGCTCAAGTATCTGAGGGTTCAGGGATAAACTGTGACTGATCAACTTGCACATGGATAAACAAAATCAACTGAATAAGACATTTAAATTTTCCTTACCCCTCCTCCTACTCCCCATGCAGCCACCACCCCAAAGCAATGATCCCCTATGTCGCCCTGGTAGCATGGCTTGTCGTACGTTTCTGTCACATAGGATGGGCAGTGGTACAGCAGCATGTGATGAACAAGGTCATGGTTCTCAATCACTGGTTCAATCTGAGGTAAAACAAGAAGAGGTTTGGTACAGAAAGTTTAAAGAATGATGAATGAAGGCAGAAAATGTATATGAACATCATTAGAGTTGTTGTTTATGCTCAAGTATTAGTTTTGTATTATTTTGTTTCTACTTTTCTATAGTTAGAAATTGAATAATGAAATGGCACCTACCTATAGAGTATCAATGATTTCTATTATAACTCCTTTTATCAGGCCAATTCAATTTAAAACCTGACAGTATAATATGAAGAAAAGATGATTACCATGTATATATGGTGTTTTGTCTTTAAGGTTGGAAACTTCATGACCTTGCAGTGGTAGTAGGTATGCCTGGAAGGGACATTAATCTGTAAAAAACAAACAAACAAAACAACAGAGATAAAGGTAAATAAAATACATTTCGTGTTTAGACGACTACAGGTATCAGAATTTCTTTTTTTTTTTATTGTTTTCCATCTATTCACCCAAACTGTGTATTGAAAAGATAAAAACTGTACTGTTTTCCAGCTCTCTTGTTAGATCTTCTACCTAAGAAGTTAAGTTATCAATTTCAAAACTGTATATTCTTACATTATTCACTATGGCACTGATATATTGCCCTGAGTCGAGGTTGGGTGAAGTCGTCCTGGGTACATAGTTCAGCAGGTTGACTTCCTTGGTGCCTCTACGGGCATGATGGTAGGCGATCTCATCCGTTAACCCATATGCATAGATGAGTTTAATGGGTTGAGCCTATGAAAGAAATGGCAACAAATATTTAGTTAATAATATGATAGAGATATTGAGTGTTCAAGTGTGTTAAACGTTCAGGTGATGTGAGATGTACAGAGAGACTTCAATGTTTTGACTTCAGTTTATTGTGTGCGGACACAAAAGTCGACATAGAGACATGTTTTATTGTCAAAAATAAAATCCCATGAGCCTCTCTTTGTTGTCGCCATTGTCTTTGTATCTGAAAAAAACTCACAATGAGCCACAACGGGAGTAAAGTGACAAGCTTGTGTTTCAGGTTAAAACTCCATGATGTTGGGATGTTGGTCTATAGGCATGTTATATTACGTTACGTTACGTTACGTTACGTTACGTTACATTGTGAAAACAGCTTAAAGATCCCTGCAATGTCCAGATTCTTTTCTTGAAATGATAGCACTGTGGAATCATTTGCCTAATATGTCAGAATACAAGAAGGTTTTTCTTTGGAGTAAATCGCATAACTCTCCATCGAGTACGGTAATTTATCATGCAGCATGAACACAAATAGACTAAACTTACTAGCTACACAATAATAATACAATGACAGAATCAATCAATCAAAACATTTTCACTTTTTCCTGGCTGCTGACTCATTTTGGTCAGTATGAAAATTAATATTAACTGGCACATGGCATCTCCACTGCCTTATGTTGAACCAATGATACATCAATTTTATACATATACTAAACATACTGGCATGGCACTCCTGATCTGATTGACATTATAAGAAATAACCTTTTGTTTTCTCATGACAATTGGTTGATTATCTTGTTATCTTGAGATAGCAATGCTGGTTTTCATTAAATAATGAAAGAACTAATTCATGATCCTGACATAACAGCATGTCCATTTTTGGTTTCTATAGATAAAAAAAGTCTCAAGTACATTTTTGTATAATTGGTAACTTCCTGCTCTTTTACTTTTCACTTATTTCCTAAATAAAGTCATATTTTACATAAGCAGGATTGCTTTGCATCTAATACCACACATGCAGAATCTACTGTAAGAAGTTGGGGGGATAATATCTGAAAGTCTCACAGTGATATGGAAGTCTTGGTTATCACACGACTGGATGGACCTCTGAAATGTCATGATGGTCTGACCGTCTTTTTCAGTCAGAGAGAGGAGAGTGTAGCTCTGCTGCTCATCTACCAAAGGCATGAATTTCCCTGTGGCATGATAATCCTAATAAACAAAAAGATGACACTTTCAGACAGCAGAAAGCCTGATCTTGGTCTATTGCATTGTTGCTGACAAGTATGGAGGAAATATAAAACAAACTGCTACACATGTACTTACTTTGAAGTAGCTTCCACTGGGTCCAACTCCCCCTATAACGATATCTGACCCCTTCATGCCTCCGTTCGGACTGAAGCCAAAGCCTACCCAGCCTGTTGTGTTGACTACCAGTTTAAATGTTATGTTCCCTTGCTGGTTATCAAAGCCCCACTTCAGGCAGACCAAATGATTCTGGTCCAGGTACTCCATGAGGGGTAGTGTAGGGTCTGATCCCCCTGCCCCTTTTGTCCCAACCAAGAACAGGTAGAGGAAGGGAAGCAGAGAGTGCATGATGTCTCTGTGAAGGTGAAGGTCTTCAAACTGAGCTCGCCGTCTGTTGAGCTGCCAAATACCCTCCCACCCTCCTGCGACACACCTGCACTGTTAGATGAACTCCCGTGATAGAGGCAGAAAGTGCTCAGTCATCTTGGCCTTGTTGCGAAACAAATGCTGTGCATCACTTCAGTTCTGGCCTCAAGCATATTCAGATCTTTGTGCAAAATTTCTCTATACTTTGAAAGTCAGAAGCTTATTCTCTGCAAGTTTGCTGTCTTTGATGTCAGAAGAGTGAAAGACCTTTCCTATAAGAGTTCCTATAATTCTTGATATAATCACACATTCATACCCTCATTCTGTCACTCTCAACAAGCTGTGGTCAGGTGGTTTGCAGACTTTACTTACAGTAATCTGTATTCCCTTTCAACTACTCCCTCACTGATATCAACCTGTTCCACTGGCTCTTTCCCATTAATGGACAAGGTGGAGTACAGCTGGCCTCAGGTGTTTGATACATGAGGACGTGACGAGTTGTGAGAAGGAATGAAAGGTCTACCAGAGTGTAAAAAGTTGTCAATATATAGACTCTGGCCAAAATGGAAGGAATCCCTCTTATCCCCTCTTTGTTTCTCTTTGTCTCCTTCTCAAATATCAAACACTTAATTCCAGCCAAAACAATCTGAGAGGAATAGGAACACTGTAGTCATTCTTTGAGTGTTGTATTCAGACTGTTGAGGTTTTGTAATACAGCATCGCCTTCAGTGCCGCTCATATTCTCCAATAGACTGTTGACTGTATATCTATATTATATAATTTTCAACTGGCACTACTGCAACATATCAAATGACATGTTAAAATATTTACACGGCTTCTTTAAAGGCTACCAAAGTTAAGGGGTATAAGAAAACGTATAAACTCATATAAAATATATGTATACAATGAAGGCCTGTACATTCAATAATTTCTGTGAAGAAAACTAAATTAAATTGTTGTTATTCTGCTCAGGTTACCACCCAGTTCCAGCTCTTATTTACAAAAAATTTACAGGTATAAAATTTTGCCAGGCAACTGACACTCGACCTGGTGGTACCTGGTCACTTGTTCCTTTAATGGTGTGGTGGGTTATATTTGGCAGCAGGTTTTAAATGGTTGTCTTTTCAGTCAGTCTCTACTTTTTACACCATTAAAAATGCCTGGGCAGGCTTGCCCTTAACTTTTTCCATCTTTTGGCCTGACACCTTTAAATCTTGCTGGGCTTTGTTGTATTTTTTTAAAAACAATGTGTATCAAATTAAACTTGATTAATACATTTCACACACTTTAAACCACAGCAGGATTAACTCAAACATTTTATAAAAATGGTGCTCACATACTTTAAATGTGTTGGTGATTTATAATATGACAGTGTCTGTGTCAACTCATAACATAATAATGTTGTATGTGTCTTTCACCATGTCAGTCAAACTAAAACTAAACTTACACTACCCTAGTGCACACGTGTATGCGAATACATAGAATTTTATACCACAAAGTGTAGCTTTTTTCTAGTTTTGTAGTCAAAGATGTGAGTTGGACAGATATCATTATTAGTGCTGTTGTTGTTTGAAGCAGCAACAGCAGATTCATGCATATATCTGGACCTGACCACAGAGATATTACAGTGATCGTGGACCTTGCTTGTAATGTAATAGCACACTGAGCCCAGCAGAGGCCGACTTCAGCATAACAAATGAGCTCAGGGTCACTCCCTTCAGCCGTTGAGCCAGCTGTTAACAACATTGTCAGTAAACACACTACAGTACAGCCTTGAGATCAGAATAACATTGACCATTGTTGTTTGGCCTGAGCATCAAACTAACTAAACCTGGTGAAGTCAGCACCTTTATATTTCAGAAAACACCCTATTAACGAATAAATAATAATAATATTAATAATAAAATTACATGATAAAGTCAAACAAAAAACATTTTTTAAGGAAACATTAGGATGTCTGCTGTTATTTATGCTGTTGCGATTTGACTCATTCACACACAATTATTATTATGAGCTGTTTTATAGGTGTATATTTTTGATGGTTTATGATTCATAGTGAGTTTTTTTGTGTGCACATTTTTTTCATATTTTTAAAGTTTTATTTGTCGCTTTCATGTAACTTTAAGTGAGCAGATGTTTGGTTTCATGTCATTTTATTTTAACTATAAGTCTTGGAGGGCCATATCGGACCGACACTACCTTTCCGGTTTCTCTCCGCGGTGCAGGTCACTCCCTCCGTGCTGCTTGTCAGGCTCCCTACGCGGTTCAAACTTACAGTCGCACTGAAACTAGTCTCTTCAAACCGTGTGTTGTTTTCAATAGTTTTTTGAGGTTTTAAGTGACAGAACTGTTTCTTTTTAAGTAATGTGTTAAAGTGTGTCGTTACACCGGGGTGGAAGTATCGCAGTTTCTTCGCGTTTTAGTTGAAAAGCAGCGGGGGGAAATGTCCAGCTGAGGATTGGAAATCCTGAAAACCGCAGGGCCTATTTTTGTAATGATTGATCAATGCTTCGACAATGGCGGTAAAGGTAAGTCAGAAAACTTTTCTGGGCTGTTTTAACGTCAACATGTGTGTATTACCTCCAGCTGTTTCCCCCTGACAACAGTTGTTTTAACAATAATTTCGTGTTGTGTGGACTTGAAGGAGCCCAGACAGTTTCTCGCTTTCTTCGCTCGATTAGCGACACAGAGAGAAGAGTGAAAAAACATTTAAATACTCCGCTTTAGACGACTTTAATGGACCTTACAACACTTCTGTATGCGCTAAATGTGACACATATGTTTGTGCTGTACATGGAAAATGTGTCTCATTAAGAAAGTGTCTTGTGACATTTTACTACCTTTCCAGTGCGGGTCATTTCTACCTCCGAGGAATTCTGGGAAATGAAGTGCATGGCGTTTGTATGGCTTTTTGTTCCTTCAGTACAGTATGTGTGTGAGTGAGAGGGCTTATTTAATCATCATTAATACAGTTAGTTCCAGTATTATTAGTACAGCCATTTGAGTTACTGCTAGTATTAACAGCCTGTGATTATTACTATTACAATAAAGGCTGATTTTGGTCCCTACAAATGAAAGTTGAACATCCCCCACCAGACATGTTTACAACATGTAAAAATAATACCAGTCATTGTCTGACAGGGTTTTTCCACACGTAAATGAATTACCTTCATAAAATTACCTCTACTTCTTCTCAGTCATTGGAAAATAGAGAATGTATGAATATGCAAATACTGCTTGTGTCAGAAGTTTTACCACTTCACACAAGATGTTTCCTTCTTTACCGAAACCTGTTTTCTCAGTGTGTGTGTGTGTGTGTGTACTGGAGGTTTTTAAGTTTCCACGTCACGGTTTTTAAAGTTGTGTATTGTAATTTACTTGTGAACTAGTTGTAATGTCACAAAATCATGATTTATGGGTACAAATCAGGTTGAAGGTGAGCACAGAGAAACTTTCCCTCTCCTGCATAAGAATGTGAAAACAACTTTGCAAGTGTCAGACTGTGAAGTGAGGAAAAGAAGAACGCCTTTTTTTGATTGAGGGATTTAAATTTAACATAGGTGCAAATCTCATCATGCCACCAAACCCGTGTGGTCCATATCCTCGTCATAAACAAAAAACAAACTGCTTTCTCTGCATAAAAATAATAACTGAGAAAAACATTGCCCAGCTTCCTTGCCACTTGGGAGGTGGTAAAGCCAACTTTATCTCTGTTCAGGGAAGTACAAATGCATTCCACCTCATTGGTTAACAAACAAATGAGTATGATAGTCAAGCTCTGTGAATCTGATACTGTTTTGATAATACAGAACTTTATAGTTTTGAAAGAAGTGGCAATCCAAGTGAATTTGGGTAGTCAAATTTATTAAAATAAATACTTTAAATACTTTATACTGTGTGTGTGTGTGTGTGTGTGTGTGTGTGTGTGTGTGTGTGTGTGCCTAGGGGGATAGGCAGGTTAGTAGATGTGGGTCAGAATACCTACAGGTTCCTGTATCAAACTGAACCAGGTAACGTGATGGTTCTGGCCTTGTTTTTGGTTGATACTGTTGTTTAGTTAAGAGTCAGCATAATAATCCCAGAAGAACTAGTTTGTCCTGTTTCGCTGTGTGTTAATTTTACTCCACAAGAGTTAAAATACTGAGGGCTAATGGGTGTGTTATTATGACTGTATGCACATGGATATAAGTATGTGTCTTATGTTTGCATGCTGTCTGAAACATGCAGTTAGTCTGTTTGTTTGTTTGTTTTGTGTTCAGGCACAAGTTTTGTATGACTTCATTGCTGAGCCTGGAAACAACGAACTGACGGTGAAAGAAGGCGAGACAGTCACTATAACCAATCAGGTAAATCTATACCAGCACTCCTCTACCTTCATTCTATCCTGATATGCCCTCTACCCTCAGTGGACACTGGGTTCACGATCCCACCACGTACTGCTGTGTTTTTATTTGCCTTTAGTTTGTTCTGCTAGCTTGTTTTTCAGCTTCTTTACATGAATTTAATGCCCGTGGTTTTGTTGGTGGTGCTTTGTATTGTCTGATAAGAATATTTAAGAAAACACGAAATCTAATATGTAAATATTTAATAACAATTAACAATTCAATTCAGTGGTGGTGTTTTTTGTTGTTGCCTAAAATCGTATTATTAGTTAACTGTAATAGCCTCTGTCTTAAACTTTAAAACCACTGGAATCCTAATAAATAAACTTAAACTATCAAGATATTAAATGTTCTCAATTCAACACACTCTATTTAAATGTGAAACTCACCAAAACTGTCTTGGTTAGTCTTTCCTCTGCTCCAACCATCACAACTCTGGTTTGGTTGTTAAAAGTCCTCAGGAGTCTGCACTCACGGCAAAATTAAGTGATATAAATATTGTAAATATAGCATACGACTGATCGATTCTAGGAAGAGATATGTCTAGCAAACAGTGACACCTACAGAGTCTTGAGAAATTATCTGATCAGCAAGATGATTTAACACATTTCCAGAAACTTTAAATGTTCATGTGATTCTCTACCGCAAAACAAAGAATGATCTCAGGTTGACTATAAATATAGAGAGGAAGGAAAGACAAAATGGAGTAAAAGGAGAGAGCAAACATGATGTCATTACAGCCGGCCACCAACAGTTCAAAGGTCACTCACTGTGTGCTGACCTGCATAGTTTTCTAATCAAAATCTGTCCTACGCCAACCAGGTCCTACTGTATAAGAACAACACAGTAACAATACAAATGTTTGTTTTTTCCTCACTAAATAAACTGACTGTGGAGGAATTTGCCCTGGGAGCTTTCAGTGTGTTTACAGATACTGAGGTAACCTGGTTATTGTCTGTAACTTGAATTCCTAAACAACATGTAAACGGGAAAAAACGGGTTGCCTTAATTGCAATAACAAATCAAGAGAAACACAGTTACAGTAACACAGCTATATTTTTCCGGAGAAACCTGATTTCCCCCAGGGTTTCTGCACGTGCATGTCAAACACTAACCGTATACGGTACACTTGCATACTGTTTTAGTTAGTATTACTGTGGCAGCAGAGTCACAGGATCAAAGTTGTGAATACTGTAGAAACAAGAGGAGAAATCTGATTATGTAAATACGGGTTTGATTGGGTTAATGCAATGTATTTAAACTTTTTTTTTTCTTCACTAGGTGCATTTTGTGTGACACATATTCTCTGCAGTCCTGGTTATTTATGTTAACATGTTGTTTTGGGTCTAACTCAGAATATTGGAGGCGGCTGGATTGAAGCACAGAACTCCAGAGGAGATGTTGGACTGGTGCCAGAAGACTACATTGAGGTAAGACAGTCACTTCTACTGCTACCATGCTTTGAGGTCCACATGCACTATATGTACTATCTGTATCTGTACCTCTGTCAGCTAGATTTGTCATTATAGGCAAGGGTATGTTTCTGCAACGAGTGCACATTGTGGTGCTGTACCCTGCTCGACTTTAAAATCACAGGATGTGCCTTCTTCAGGGTTTTGCTGATTAGGGTATTTTGTGTGTGGGTGTGTGTGTGTATGTGTCCAGTTTGATCCAGCAACTCTGACTTCATCATGAGGATATGATTCACCCCGAAGACATTCAGAAAGAGGCACAGTTGATTAAAAGTAAAGGCTGTTTAACAGTTTAGCCTCACTCCAAACAACATCTGACACTGTAGTGTCTGTGTGTACAAGAGAGAGGTTGATATTCTCCGTCTGCTTTACTTAGCAAACAAGCTCATGTGGGTGTGTGTTTGTGTGACCTTAAGTTACCTCCCCAGCTGCCCCTAGACTGTTGTGATTTTGTTCCCAAATCATAAAATCCCACTGATGACAATTGAACTAGTCGCTTATGTAATATGTAGTAAAAAAAACCCAAAACAAAACAGAAACTCCAGGACACAGCCTGTTTCTCAGGCAACTATTTCAGGGCTTTCATCTGGTAAAAATAAGATCTACAAAAACAAGATGTTGAGGAAAAACAAGATGAACTATTAGAATAGCCAGAGGAGTTGTTAGTATCTTCATGTTATGTTCATATTTATCTGTTTAATTATGATAAACAGAGAAAGTTTAAAAACCCAGTTTGCAAAGCCAGGAAATACCAAGGAGACACGATCACATTACCGCAGAAGAACGCACCTTTAAAAGTCATTAAACACACTGCTTTCTGCCTCTGTCCTTTATGTTTTCATTTGCAGCTCAGTCAGCAGTTTCCAGCGTTCCCAGCAGCTGGAACCACAGCACCTACTCCGAATGTAGCACATGTTCCAGCTCCAGACCTGTCCATCTTTGATGCCTATGCACCCCCATCAGCACCTGCACAAAACCAGGTAATGCACCCATGCAGTGAAAGTGAAGGTATCATAGCAGATGCCTGTTTTTTGGACTACTTTCTGACTTTTAAATAAATATACAGACTTCTTTTAGATTCAGCCGCCCAGACCTGTGCTGGGAAAGTAAAAGTAAATACCTACAATAGTGCCATTGGCACCTGTCTCTCACTCATTAAGCACGTATGAAACGGTGATGTTGACGAAAAAAGCTGAAAGCAGAAGTGAGCGATGACTGAGTTTTTCTGACGTTCATGCAGAGTATGTGAATCCCACAGATGCAGAAGTGAGAGCAGCTGCTGTGGGTGATATTCACGGTCGTCATCTTATTTGTAACAGACACAAGTTTTAGCTCGAGTAAAACAGAACCAAGAGGAAATAAGTGCAGTGAACCTCTTTGTCGTTAGCAGGCAGGAAGTTCCGCGAACATGAGCATACTGCTGGATCAGTAGAAATTTAGGCTCAGTAAGTGGTTGAGTCAAGGCAGGAAATGTGTCAGCCATCATCCGTTATGCTTTCTCTTTGTCTCTCCTTTCACCAGCTCCCAGACACACTCTCTTCCACACACACAGACACACAAACACATCTGTATCCAGCATCACTTTAACCCATCCCCCTGCTGAGTGTTAACCTTCACTGCCGGCGCTTTGTGATGATGTCACCTTCTTTTCCCCTCAAGGTGGATGCTGGGGGCTTAAGTCCCCAGCCGGACACCCCCGACACCCCAGTTTCCCCATACCTTTCTTCCCCTGATGAGGTAACCGCCACTTGGAGGTGGCAGTGGATGAGGCCAGTGGCATGAAACACCCAAGCCCTCCACCTTCACCCATTCTCTGCCCAAAGCCCCCAATACCCCCCATTTCTCTCTGATTGGTCTGCTTTGGCGAATTCCCCCTCCTACTCTTACTGCCTGCAGACAGCATGATCTCACCCTCTCTATTCACCTCGCACAACAGTGCACACATGCACACCAACAAGTTACCAATCGACTCCCACACCCTTTATTTCGATTTTATGAATCAGCACCACGGTGGAAGTTTAAAAACTTAAAAGATCAGTCAGTGATGTTCTCAGCATATAACTAATTAATCATACTGACAAATCATCAGACCAGAGCATAAACTTTTACTCCAGATGATGATCAAAATCTTAAAATCTAAAATAATATTCAAATAATTTTTAATACTGTTTTGATTGTTGTATAAAATGTTGTCTATGTGTACAGTGAAGGTTCAGAAAAAATGCTGTTCCTTTATGCACTGCTGTGTTCGTCTTTTTGTGAATGTTTCTGTGAAAGCACTGATTAATTTACACTCTTTTATTATTACTTTTCTGTATGTTTATGTGCATTATGTGGTCTTTTGTGTGACCCTGCACTAGTTAGATTAGGCCCACACACTCTATTGCATGACTACACCCACAGGTTTTCATTGTTGCCCACACAGTTTGTCTGCTCTGCAAGCATGGCAAGTAGTTGCATTTTCAGTTTGTAAGTACAGTAAATAAAATATGTGTATGGTCTTGAGAATGTGTGTGTGTGTGTGTGTGCACATTCATCATTGCAAGCATGTGTCTTATTTTCTAATATGCAGTGTTTGTATTTTATTTTTTATATTCGTGGTGACTGCATACCTTTACAGTATTTACAAAGTACACTCTCAGAGGCAAAGTTGATTTGTCTTAACACAGTCTCTGTTAGAGGCCAAGTCTGCATCATGTGTTTGTAAAAGCATGTTGTTTTAAGACTCCTGTCAGCTTCTCATTAAACAGACCCCCCCCCCCCCAGATCAAGTATGGAGAGAGAGACTCTCCATACTTGATCTGTCATTTCTGTGCTTCTCATTTTCTTTGCGTGGCTCTTTCAGGCTAGTAATGGTAATGATCCCTGGTCGGTGTGGAACACGGACCCCTCAGGGGGCTCCAACAACAACTGGGCGTCCAATCCAGAGGGCACCCAGACTGGGAAGAGTGCTGCTGACCCCTGGAGCTCCATGTCCCAGGGCCACCCTCAGGCTTACCAGGGCCCAGGTAAGAAAAAGCTTTTCAGTTAGAAACCATGGTGGATTTTAGAAACATCATGTGTGTCAGTACAATAAAATCACTGCATATGATTTTATGCTATTTTTATATTATAAGTTTAATTCTTGTCGTTGTTCTTACACTAAAGACTACTGCTATTGTAAGCCTTATCATGATTTAAATGAGGAAATGATGACTACACTGCATGTGTGTTGTTCCAGAACACCTCTGCTTCCAAGTTATTATATTTATTTACTGTATAATGTTTAACAGGATAATTTAAGTTTATTTGAATCTCAGATTTCTGATAATAATCCAGAAAATGTGCTGCTAAATTACAGAGACGTCTTAATGTGGTTGCAGGTATGGGAATATCAGACACTATTCTTTGCTCCTGGTGTCATTATCTTGCTAAACAATTGAGCTAACTGTTTACAGATAGTTTCTTTTTAAAACTGTAACTGTGAGGGCGTGGAGAATATATGGCTGCAGTGGTTGGGGTTGTTCTTGAAAGCAGAGACTTACTGCTGAACCTTAATGGAGGTCTGAGAACTTAATTCATCAAATAATCTAATTTATTAAGCTCCTGTAACACGACACTGCAACACTGTTAGATTATGTGGTTTGTGAATCGCGTTGTACATTTACAGCATCCTGGTCTGATGTTAGACGCAGCCATCTGTTGGGATGCTTGTTTTGGATTCTTGTGATGGAGGTTGCTGCGTCCCCCAACTTTCAGTGTTTAGTACACACTCTGTATAAATGTTTGAGCTTTTTGACCACAGTCCAGTTTTCCAGACATGTGGTTTAAAAAGTCTCTGTGTGGGCGAAAAATGGAAAATGTCCTGGATGTTTTTAGAATAATAATAATAATAATATCTTGAACTACGATGTTTCTTGATCATAAAAGATTGATTGAAAGATGATTTAAGTATTGGATTTTAAAACGTGCTTAATGTTAAATGCTCTGCTTTATATTTTTTATAGATTATAAAACACATATTTTCATGAGTGAAATATAGTTTAAGTAGTCTTGGCAAATAGTACTTAAAATCAACCTCCACTGAGTACCAGATGCGGATGGTCTCATAGAGCAACATAAAAAAGAATGTTGTTCATAAAAAAAATACTGTTTCTTGTCCTTTAATTTAACCTGATATCTTTGGTCCAGTGTTTATTATTTGAAAACACTATTTCACAATGTTCTTTGCCGCTTTGGAGTGACTTTAACTTGCAGATGTTGTTCTGCTCAGTCGTTCGTCTCTGGCCAGTCCCTCCACACAGATACTGCAGCATGTGGACAGGACAGTCAAGTCATGATTCTGTGGAAAAGTTCACGTCATGCATGACTCAGAAGAACAAATTACTTGACCTGTTTTTTAAATTCTCCAGTTGTTTTTGTAGAAAGAGAACTGGGAGAATAAATTGCATGGAGAGGAATTAACAGACTTTTCCTTTCTTTCTCTCATCCCAAAGACATCTACCCGTATCCATACCTTATTGATTACACAGGTATCCCGTGCATCGCCTGGTGGAAGCTTTTCTCTAGTTTGTGTGTGTGGACTTGTAATAAGTACTCATGAAGAGAGTTTCCAACAGATAGTTTAAGGAAATGATTAACATTTTTAAAAGCATGTGTGTGAGGCATTCAGTTTGAATCTTGTCACTAACACTATATTTACACTTGAAGTGGGGGTGCGACATGATACAAGTAAAATGTACTTGTGAATTAACAGTGTGAAAACACTGACATTTATGAGACTTTCGTTGTCGTTCTTAGTGTTTAATGAAGAGATGCATTTTAAATTAAATTTTGGCTTTTTGGCATATTATACCTTTTAGACAAATTTAGGGATACAGGAAAAACCTTTAAACCTTCAGGGATTCAGATGGTTGTTACACCTCCTCTAAGCTGGACTAGTTATCTTTTAGCAAGTCTGTTAGTTTAGCTGTTGTTATTTTTTCTGTTTATCTATCGATCATGGTTAGATTTCGTGACAAAATGAATCAGTAACAGGAAACGGATATATTTAGCTTTAGCAGATGTTAACTATGTCCATCTCACTGGCTAGCTTTAGCATTTGTTTTGTAGTTTTTCAAACTTAACATGCTGTTTTCTCTGAAATGATATGTTCCTATACCATAATAATCATTTATACTGTGTAATAATAATGTATACTGTAAAACCAGTATCAGAAAATCAGATTCTCTTCACTCTGTTTTGACCAAATCAGTCAGATGTGCATGGCTGCTGAAAAAAAAAATCATACTATGCAAATTATGTTGTTTTTTTTTAGTTCTCATTTAGAACCAGTTTCTATTTGTTTTATCTGTATTTGCACTTCCCTTGCAAACCTTTAACCAAACATCACAACAAGCAATATCTGCACCTCATTTGTTTCAAAGGTGGCAATGCGTTGTATATGCTAACACATTTGTTAGCAATGCATGTCATTAAATTACAAAAATGCAATGCTTCTGGTACATTTTTAATGCTATATCCCCCCAAGCTAGAGAAACTGCATCTGTTTGCATCTATTCCTAATCTGATGTTTGTAACCACAGATAGTTTAGCAGAGTGTTCTACGAATAAGAAACTCTAAATTACGAAATGGTTGTTTTTCCATCACATATTCAAAAATATTCAAACAACGATGGATAATGGAAATAATTAATAATTGGTTTATAAAGAGAATTGATCAAATTGCTGGTGTTAATTGATATAATGGAACAGAAGTCTGTTTGTATCAGTTAAACAACTTTATGTACATTTACACATTGCACAGTAGGTTGTTGAAGAACAGAACATGTACTTTCTGTGCCTGTGTTTTAAAACACAATCTGCCCTCAGGAGCAGAGGATGACGAGTGGGATGATGAGTGGGATGACATGAAGTCCACTGGAGGTTACGCCGAGTCAGAATCTGGAGACGGTGGAGCGATGCAAAGAGGAGGAGCTCATGCAACTTCAATGAAAATCTCCCTCAACAAGTAAGACTGAAGACTTTGAATTCTGAGTTTTAATGGAAAATGAAGCAGCCGAACAGTCGTGTTTCTACAATCTTTGAGCATTGGGTACAAAACAGCACATCACTGTCTAAAAAGAAAAATTACACAAATAGCTTAAGCTGATCTGAGTTGTCTTGTGCAACAGCTGAAATGTGCTCAGCCTTTTGGAGTTTGGTTTACGACCTCCATCAATGTCAGTCCCAGAATTTCATGCGCTATAGCGTTGTCTTTGTTTGGACCAAGCCATATTTTAAAGCTAATAGTTTATAATCACAACAACATATAGTGTATATAGTTTTTATATACTTCTTTCTGCTTCAGTCAACTGGAACATTCACTTCCTTTTTAAAAAGCACCACATTATGTGCCGTGTGGTACTCACAAAAACACATTGTGTGTTTCCTCGGGGTCTAACAAATATGTTGAATAAATTTCCTTCCTTACATTTGTAAAGCTGTTTTTTTCTTTTCTTAGTTTGAAACCTGCATTGTTTACATCTATGTTAACTTACTGGCAATCTTCTTCTTCCCTGCATATGTTGATGCGTTGCTGCATATCTTGGTCTATTACCACAGATCAGATTGAATGGTGTGAAACCATTAGCGATAATGGGCATCACATTAAAAACAAACAAAAAAAATAGCTCCATAGCGCTACTAAAGGTCATAAACCTTTAGAGATTATCGTAACATGGCAGCTAAAAGAGAGCTAAAACTGCTCAGGCATAAAAATGGCCACAAATATTAATGTGAGATTAATCAGGCCCATCCATTTTAAAACTTCTCTCTGTCTCTTTGAGCAGGTTTCCTGGATTCTCCAAGTCTGGTCCTGAGCTCTACCTCCTATGCAAGCAGTTGCCGAAGGGAAAAGACAAGCTACCAATCTACGTAGGTTATTTCTAAATACCCATACAAGTTGTTTATAGTCTATCATCAGGTTTATTGTTATATCAGTGTATCATGGTGCAGTTATTTAAACTACTTAACTGAGCTAAATACTATATGCTGTATCATAACACAAGAGGCTCACAATGAGTTATAAGCACATTTACAGGTAGATACAGTTTCTTACTCATTAGGTAGATTAATATGCACATTCTATGTATATGTATATTATACCTGGTTTCCTCTTTTTGCCTCTGTGAACCTACAGTATGTTTGTATCCATTAAATGCAGAGTAGCAGGATTTTTAACTTTATGTTTTGTGCTCAGGTGGGAGAAGTTGGTCCAGTGTGGGCTTACCCAGAGGCTCAGCTAGACTGCGTGGTGGCTGATCCCAAGAAAGGCTCAAAGATGTACGGCCTCAAGAGCTACATCGAGTACCAAATCACACCCAGTGTGAGTATCCAGCAGCTTAATCCAGTAGTATTTTCAAGCCATTCATATTTTTGATTTGGAATTGAATCAAACTGGAGTTTAGACACTGGCCGTCACTAAATAACTACAAGTACACCATATTTAATTCTGTTATTTTTCTAACTGTAGGTGGGATCACATCATTATAATCTGCATGTGTAAGATAATGATGTGTTTGTAGTAGTTTATATGACTTACAGTGTTTAATAACTCCATGTTATGTCCTTTGGTTTGCAGACCACAAACCGACCAGTCAATCACAGATACAAGCACTTTGATTGGCTGTATGAGAGGCTGCTAGATAAATTCGGGTCAGCCATCCCCATCCCCTCTTTACCAGACAAGCAGGTGACAGGTAAGCGCCAAACTCTGTGGCCCGACAGATGTAAGACGCAAAGAAAGATTAAACATTGCTGATGACGATATGAAAATCTACTCCAGGCCGGTTTGAGGAGGAATTCATTAAGATGCGGATGGAGCGGTTGCAGGGCTGGATGACCAGGATGTGCAGGCACCCGGTCATTTCCGGCAGTGATGTATTCCAAATTTTCCTCACCTACAAGGATGAGAAGGTGTGATATTCCTCCTCTACTTCTTCTGCCTTGAGCTTTCGAATGATCTGTGCTTTTAAGATTGTGTTGAAGTACTGAAAGATCCTGCTTCTGTTTTAAAAATCAACCATTTTATGAAAAGTAGATCTGATTTAAATACAATGGCTGTTTTTTATTATTGCTTAATTAAAATGCGAAATTCATTGATGCAGGACTGGAAGATGGGGAAGAGAAAAGCAGAGAAAGACGAGACGGTGGGAGTGATGATCTTCTCCACAATAGAGCCTGAAGCTTCAGACCTGGATCCTGTGGAAGTGTGAGTTTAATCAAATGTTATTGTAAACCACTGCAAATAGAAAAACCTGACTCATTAATCATCTGGCTGACTGTGTGTTCACCTGCTTGTGGTTTATTGTATAACAGGGAACAGAAATGTGAGCAGTTCAGCAGATTTACCAAAGCCATGGATGACGGGGTAAAGGAAATCCTCACAGTGGGTCACGAGCACTGGAAGAGATGTACAGGCCGTACGTACACACCACACTCGACTGAAGCTGAATAAATGTCTTACCACACACAGGCCACACCTCTACTTTGTGCTGTAATTACTGTTTGTATCAAAGACTTGTTCATTATGTTGAGTGTTTTGTCAACTCCGGAAAAAATTCATTCACACAGTCTCCCTGCGTTCGTCTCTCTTTCCCTCCACAGCTTTACCAAAAGAGTACCAGAGAATCGGCAAAGCCTTCCAGAACCTCTCGTCTGTCTTCACCAGCAGTGGATACCAAGGTCAAATGTTATTTTGAAAGATTGCTGTAATCATCGCATGTAGTCATTATAGTGGTAGTAGATGCTATTTACTGTGCAGTCAATCATTATGTGGAAATCTGTTTTGAAACAAATTGTCACACTGCTAATAAACATGACAGTGACATATTTTAACCTCTTTTCTACATTAGGCGAGGCAACTCTGACTGATGCCATGACCGCAGCCGGCAAGACATATGAGGAAATAGCTCAGATGGTGGCAGAGCAGGTAGATACTACTACAACCTGTTGTAACACACTAATGTCACTGCCTTAAAATGCGACAAAGGTCCTGGCAGACACTTGTTTTCCTTTACAAATAGGGCAAAACTATAAGGCCTTTGTTTTCTCAAAGGTCTTTTAGCGTCCACTCTCTCTCTCTCAATAATCACAGTATCTCCCAACATTTGAACATTTCCTGGCTGCAGTCAGTGTTTACGTCCTAGTTGTTGCATTTTAATGACCCACCATCCTGCTCATGAATTATCTGTAAGGGAAGAGGCCACAGCAAAGCTTATCTCTCGTGGTTCCTGAATCTTGTTTTAAACCTACTATTCATATTCTGACCGGGCTGTGTAGCCTGAACAGTGTGGTGTGTAATGAAATCAAACTTGGGCCTTTTTTGATGTCCCAGCAGCTTCCAGAGGGAGGATTCTTCTGGTAAGCTTGTGCTGCTCTAGACACTTTTTGTCAGCAGTAGGCGATGCCTGTGATGGTGGTGATGATTGTCTGCACATTGATTCATTTGTTAGAAGTATAAAACAGTGCAGTGTATCTGTTGCATTAATTTGTGTTTTCCCCTTGATAGATTCATGGATAAAAGGAGAATAAAATGGGTTGAATTTTAAATGCACATAGCCATATGTACTGCAGGATTGGTGGATAAATCTGCTAAATATTAGCGCCTCTTCTATAACTGTACTTGTTTGTAGTGCTACAGTAAGTCTGTGTCTTACTCTGCTGGATGCTCGGGTGAAACCACATCTATCCTATCATCAACTTGAATCTCCTTTTTTGTTTGAGTGAGGCTGCTGTGTTAAATTTTAATTTAAGTTCTGTGATGTAATGTTTCCTTGTATTCTTTCTTATCACTTGTTCTGATATCTGTGTTTCCTGTTTTGGATTTAACTTAGTTCCAGTTTGAGGTTAAATTTATCGTTTTTGTCTCTGTGTCTTGCTCCCTTTACAGCCTAAGAAGGACCTTCACTTCCTCATGGAGACCAACAATGAATATAAGGGTCTTCTTGGATGCTTCCCAGACACCATTGGAGTCCATAAGGTACACCAGGAAGTAGTTTCCTCATTCCTTCATTCAAAAACTAATTTAATGGCATGCCTTGTTTATATAACCTAAACTTATATTTTAAGGCCGGTTTCTTGAAGTGGCAACTGGTTCTTAATATTTTCACATAGTAAATGCCAGTTGTAACTGTTAAGGAGCAAGCTAACTCAGTTTGTAAAACTAGAATTAGCTTGCTAATATGTGACCCCCTTTAGCAAAAGCGGTTACTGGACATCGACATACATGTATGACCAGACACTTCAATAAAATACTTTTATTAATCTATTAATCTTAACAACAGTGTAAAAAAAATAACATAATGTACTATATATTACAGAATCTTATCTCCTGTTAGGCAGTGTTGTAGTACTCAAGATGCGTCTCGGTATCAAGACCACCTTTTTGAAGGTCTTTGTCTCGTCTCCGAATCAACTGCAGTTTTACTTGTTCTTCTCGGCCTTGGACAAAGAGGATTCAAGAGTTATTTCAAGACCTGTAAAGACCACAACTGTGGGGATATCACCAGTGGTTCCTATTTTTCACCTATCAGTGTCTAATTTAGCGCACCACTGAAGAGAGTAAAACAAATGACTATTAAAGCTGCTAGGAAACTGTTTAAAAAGTTGTTCTACAGTCAAAGAGTGTCAGTGTAGTTACAGAGCAAACACCTGTCTGACACAGAAAACTAAAGAGAGTTCAGGTCGAGGTGTAACCACAGTCCACAGATACAAAGTTCTTTCAAAAAAATCAAACTTGGTATTTTATAAAGCAGCTCATTTAACTAGTTGAGTTTTTGGACTGTGAACTTTTTTTCCCCCTTTTTAAAAAGCAAGGTTATTATTAAAGTCGTTTGTGAGTAAACACTAAAATAAGGCCCAATAATCCTGATCAGAGCACCTTTTAAAATTGACCACCAAGTATTCAGCCGAGCCGTAGTATACATAGTACTTCAGGAAGGAAAGGAAATCTCATAACCATTTATACCTTTACAACCAGCGTGTTTATGATAAAATTTTCACAAGAGCACAAAGTGCTTCACAGATCTAGACTCTCAATTTTGTTTCTAAAAGTGCACCAGATTGATGCATTAAACTTTTTCTTTGGGGCAGCAAGCCCCTAGAGCCTACTAAGGGGATATCAGGAGCCTACGGCCCACCACAGTCTCTAAATCCTGTGGGAAACGCTGAACCACTAAATGTGCCTCTGCATTGTCTGATATATTTGTCAATATCATTACTGTGATTGGGGGTAAAACGTCCTGCTTCAAATGCAACAAATCATTTAACCCATTTCTATAAATCTTTGTTAATGTTAACAGCTGTCAGCGGCCACTGCCGTCCTTCACACACACTCCTGAAAAGTGATTGTGTCTGTCTGGGAGGAGACGTCAGCGAAATCTGACTTCCTGAACCACAAATAGTTCATCTGCAAAACTGTGTCTAAAGAAAAACACACACAATGTAAATCCTGCAATACACTTACTGAGAAGGCTGGGACCACACCTCACCTAAAGAGATTTAACAGTTATTAGCTACATGTTTGCTACTTAAGTAGACTATATACTGCACAGTCTTGGTCTTGACTACCACCCTGCTGTTAGGTTAGTGTAATCTGACATTTCCCCCTTCACCCTAAACTGCTTTAACACTACCAACTCTAACACTCGTATATGTGTTTGTTAATCAAACAAAAAAACAATGACAGTTAGGTTTAATATATCATTTGGCTCCTAAAACTGTTAGTGTTATAGCTACAGTGACTTCCTGTTTACATAGTTTGCTTGCTCTCAATTGGACAGCGCTACAGATGTTTCCTAGCAGCCAATTTACACATTAAAGCTACGCGAAAACATTTCTAAAATTTTAATAGTGCAATTTAATTTAGCAAATCTCTACTTGAGTTGCTAAGAACTTAGTAAGAGATTTATGAATAGCTGGTGCAACTGACACCAGAAGAGACAAAATATAGTGAACATTTTGTGGTTAGGATAGCAGATTTCATTTAGCTTCTTTTTAAATGATAAGGTTTGTTTTCATACAGTGTAACTGAAGACCCGTCTCATTAATTGTTTGTGTTGTTGCAGGCAGCCATAGACAAGGTGAAGGAGGCCGACAAGCTGGTGGCCGCCAGTAAAATTACCCCTCAGGACAAAGTCACCATGGCTAAACGAGTCAGCACCATGTCTTACACATTACAAGGTAACACCCCCATTCAGGAGCATGGAAGCGGTGGAATCTGTCATGTACACGTGATATCTGATTTAAGTGGTTTCCCCGCTTTTGTCTCCCGCAGCTGAGATGAACCACTTCCATAGCAACCGTATCTATGACTACAACAGGGTCATGCAGTTGTACTTGGAGGAGCAAGTCAAGTTTTATGAGACGGTAAAGGCATTTTTATCAACCATCTCTCACAGTAAATTGGAGTCTGTTCTTTTTGTTGCCCTATTACCTGGGGAGCTGCATAGCAGTTAGATACTAAAGACACTAAACCATCACATGACCACCCTCTGTTTTTATATTCATGCAAGTTTTTCTTCTACAGATTGCCGAGAAACTGAGACAAGCACACAGTCAGTTTACTACTATGTGAAAGCAACGGCCTTCGGTCTCGCACTACAAGACAAGAAGAGTTAAACCAGCTCAACATCCAAAATATTCTTGCTTCAATGCATTCTTTTCCCTCCCTTTAAATTAAATTTCACTTCTCTCTTTCTCTCACTCTTGATTTGAAGAACAAGACACACTATTTACACACACCTTTTACTCTGTTCAAGGTCCGCAGCTTGTGACACAGGAAGTAAATATTACAAAGTCACAGTTTGTGGCTGTGTATCGCTACATCGCACGAGTCGAGTTTGCAAACATGCATGTGCTCACATTTTTGTCTACCTTATTTTAAAGCAATACACTGCAAGGTTTTCATGAATTTTTCCATGTTAAAAATGGTAAAGAAAAGGATTCACACATGTTGCAAAACTGTACAGTGTTGTACTGACACCAAAAACCAAAGCCATCCTCCCCTCTGTCAATAGGGGACAGCAGGGGGGTTGATTTCTGAATGCAGCATTGGCAACAAATCAGAGCTTTACTGTCTTTTTCTCAGCCAACATTAGGCCTGTTTTAATTATAGCATTAGTACCGATAACATTTGAGAGAGTCCTAACATCTCAAGTGGATCATTCCTTTATGAATCCAAGTCTTGGAAGAGCTGGCACATGCAGAATGTGCGTCCTGTGTATGTCCACTGCTGGCAGTCCCTAGTCTCCCCCCTTTCATCCTGCACTTCCTCAAAGGCCAACAGGAAGCTCCACCTCCTTCCTGTCTCGCTCACATGCCTTGTGCCTTTGAGGAAAATAGAAATGGTTGACTTAGTTACCCCCCCAGCCTGCGTACCATGACACTGCAGTTTACATTTGAGGAGAGAAGACAAAATGTGACACTCAAGTTGGGGTTTGTTATTTTAAGAGTTGGTGAATTAATACCTCCCTGCAGGCAGTGCCAAACATGATTTCTCTCTCCCAGTACTCCTGAAGAATCTCTGTCCTTTCTCCTTTTTTTTTGACCAGATGATGGTGTTTTTATATGAAGGTGTAAGAGCAATATTAAATGTAAGAATCTGTACTATAAGAAGAGTTTGGGATGGAGCCATGGATTTAGTCATGTTTGCAGTTTTGCTTTTGCTTTTCACCACCCAATTTTCAATCAGTTTCTAATCTTGTTCACTCTTTGTTTTCTTATCACTTGATACATGAAAAATATGCATATAAATATATAAATATATATATTCTATCTGACCTATCAGGTGCTTCTTGTCACTTAAATACTATTTTATGTATAGAAGTATTTGCAATATAGTGTAACAAAGAGGAGCAGAAATTCTGTTTGATTTATTAAACAATGATTTGTACTCATTGGGACTATATTTGTTTCATTTTGTGTGTGTGTGTGTGTGTGTGTGTGTGTGTGTGTGTGTGTGTGTGTTTGTGTGTGTGTGTGTGTGTGTGTGTGTGTGTGTGTGTGTGTGTGTGTGTTAGAAACAAACCTTGTCTTGTTCTCTGCATGGTGTACAACACACTACGCACTCTCTGACTTGCTCACAGTAAAGCCCTTATTCGTTTTAGCAGATTCTTGCGTAGAGATGGATAGGAATGAGAATGAGTCGGCAGCCTGTGCGAAGGGTCAAAGAGTGTGTTTGTGGAGGAGGTGAAAGAGCTCTTTTTACCCCACATTCAGCTCTGGCCCCGATCAGGTGCAGCTGGATGTTTAGGCCACATAAAGTAGCCAGATGAGGAGATCTTATACATGAGACAGTACGTTCATTCTCATGTTATTTTTGCATATATGGATGTTCCAGTGTGTTTAGGACTTCACTGGTGCTAGTAGCAGTCGTTTTAGCTTTTTTTAAAAACTGTTGCAATAAAAATAAACTCATACTAAGTCTATTCACATCTTGTGAAACATTTATAGGAATTTAAAGAGTTTATTACAAACCTGCAGCAATTTTTCTGTAACCTTTGGCCTATACAGTAGGCTCAACACTTGTCTGCTATATTGACACAAACATGCCAGTAAGATAAAGGTCTGTAATGGAAGTCATTTGACTGTAAGTGACGCTTAGTGGATGCCACAGATAAATCATAGTGCGCATCTGTCTGGTAAGAGTTATCTCTTATTTCCATCAGTCAGAAGTTTTAAACTAAATGCTCCTGCACAAATCTGCAGGCCTTTTGCTTTATCCAGTACAGAAATTGTATCCATTGTACATTTATTTTTATATATATATATATTTATTTTTATATATATATATATATATATAATGTTTTTTGTACAATCCATACAATATGTATGTATACACAGTCCTCAAATAGCACATCTTCTCTGCTTGACCCTAGACTGTGAGACATTAGCATTTAAAAGGGTTATTATCTCCTGACTTGTTTGAGTAATAATATTAAAACTTGTTATTTCAATAAAGGTTTACACAATGGATTAAATTCATAGTTGGTTCAAATTCAAAATGAATAAAACTGGATAATAAAGTAATCATATATATATGCAATAAGCACACACCATAAGCTGAAACATTCAGTACTCGTTGCCTGAAAGTTGCACGTGGCTGTGAGCCCTTTCACTCCTCTGTCAATACATCATACCAATGTACTTTTTCTTTTTGAGTTCCTAATAGTTGTTGGAGTGTCAAACTAAAAGGTACAAAACAGACGTAGAAAATAAGGAAGTACTCACTTCCTGTGACTGAATGAAAAATGTCCACGATTCTACAGTATAAAGTTTGTCTTTTCAAGAGTGTGCAGCAGCAAATGAGTCCAATGCACTGAAGAGATTTCCCAGCTTACTCTGTCGGTTCATCATCCACTTCCTCTTGGATGAGCTCCGTTAATAAAAAAGATCACTGGAAATCATCACCACCACGGTGTCCCAGTGAGATGCTCATGTGATCCCCTTGCCACAATTGTTGCTGTGTTATCATGGTGAAAGTGATTTAGGGTGACAAACGGGATCGGAAGCTGCGTGGCCGGATCATCATGCTGACTTTGCGTAGGGAGTAATAGTCAGAGTCTCTCCAGGTGTACCAAACAATCCCATCGGGACCCAGTGGCCCCTGGCCTTTTGGGGTGTAATGGCCTCCCTGCAAGATTAGTAAGTAGTAAACACTCACATGACTTTAAAAGTATGAGTTGGAGGGCTATATTATGTGTACACTTACCCTGTAGTAGACTCCATTAAGGTTTGCGTAGAAGCACTGGTTGTACCACCAACCGCCGTGGGAGATCTCTGCACAGATGTTGCCACTGTCAGGGGTGCTGAAGCCCTGCTTGTCGTGGTACCAGCTGAAAGAGTCCTGCACTGTCCCACTGAAGCCTGACACATGCAGACGATACTGATGCTCCTCATCTTCCACACTGCACACATGCACAGCAGCACAGAACAGTATGGAATTATGCAAAAGATAAGCTGGTTGTGCATCTTTTGCACTGATGTACAAGTGTGTGCATGTGTTTATCAACTATTTATGCATGACAGAAACCTGAAACTCTGGTAGAGGGCATGTTTGTGCTTGTTGCTCCAGTCCTCCAAGTGGATGCGGAGGCTGTAGTCTCCCTGGGTGCTCAGGTCGTGTATGTGTTCATTGCCCAACCAGAACTCTGAGTGCAGGTCACCGAAACCGTCTTTGTAGTCCCTCCAGCTGCGGTCAAAGCTCACTGAGCCGTCAACACGACGCTGGATCACAGTCCAGCCACCACCTGAAGCAAAAAGAAGGCATCGCACTGGAAGGGAAAGCATATGCCATGTCTAATGGGTTATCATACGTGTTTTGTCTGTAGGGCTGCTACTACACTCAGATCATCTGGTATATTATCCTAGATTCATTTATCCATATTCATCAGGCTTCTATCAAGTGCTTGATATCCCTATATTCTCCTATTTTAAGTAAACTTACTGAATGAGTATGACCCTCTTCTCTTTATGTGGATTATCTACTAGTTCCCATCTGGCCAAAGGAGGAACTGGAGACTGAGCAGAGTGTGTTTGCCAACACTTGGATTGAAATACTACAGACTCACCATCTGTGTCCATATCACAGTAAACCTCCACAGGCATATTGGCCAGTGATGGCACCACTGTGTAGAGACCTGATCTCCTCACTCCATTGTAGTAGATGGAAGCACAGTCTATGGGACAGTTCCTCACATGCTGAATATCTGAAAGACAGAAATGTGAGACAGAATTAAGTCGGAGTAAATCAACAATGATGCTTTGGCGCCCTCTGCTGGTAGATCATACCATGTACTGTTTATTTTGTGAACGTGTACCTGGATGCAGAGCTTCTTGAGCACTCATGAGTGGGTTGGGACGGACGATGTTGATAAAGCATCCGGGGCTTCTTTTTACTTTATCCATCAAGAGTGTCAGATTATGGAGTTGGTTCTAAACAGAAATACAGTGAAACTATATAAAACCACCAAGTGCACAAAGGATTGGAGGTTTTTGTTGCTTCAGAAATATTTTAAGAACATGCTTAAAAACACTGAAGGTGAAATAGTACTACTTATGATGGGTGTACCTGGAGGTCTAGGATCAGAGTGCCCTGTAGGTGCAGCAGGGTGGTGGCTTCAGCATAGTGAACCTCCAACTCATGAAACCGCTGCTCCAAGGAGATGTTCAAGTGGTTCCTCTCTTCACTCTGACACCATACATGTAAATACACAACCACACAAAAAACAGTATTTAGCATACTGTACAGATAAGCAGATATAGCAGATGTAGCAGATGACATCACCTTTTATGTTTGTTTGTAAGTAAAATTATCTTGTATTTTTAGTTTTTAAAGGACAAAAAAAAATGCATTTCATTTAGCTGCATTCAGCAGTGCAGTAATGGCAGCATCTGACAGCTTTTCACATTTTTTTAAGTGCTACTAAACACATCCAGTCGACACAAATATTCTGCTTTTTCCATTTTCCATTTATTTGATAGCTTTAGTTGCATTTTATACATCTAATAAGTTAGAATATACTATCAGAGGTTAACCTACTCAGCAGTATATAAAGTATTTCAAATTAAGTCACTAACACATTAATGCATCATTCATATGTTAAATTTCATGATAATACTTTTGTACCTTAATTTAAGTACATGTGCAATTTTAAATGCAGGACTTTTACTGGTTTTACTGGCTATTTTTTACACTGTAGTATTGTCATTTTACTCACAAACATCTGATTGAAAATGTACAGCCAAATATGAAAATCTTGTTAAAGAACCTCATGGATGTGGTGTGACTAAAAGACCTGTAGATTTCTTTCTGTCACCTTAAACTACAACAACAAGGCCTAAAATTGACTACTGATTTGTTTTAGTCTGCCTTTATGCACACATTAAAACTCATCCAGTGCTCTCAGGACAAAATGGATGAACCCTCTCTTCTTAAACTTAAAGACTCTTCAGTATGTGGTCTATTCTGAGCCTGGACGTGGAGGATAACACTAACTCCCATTACCACAAACCCTGGAGCCATCTCCCTCTGTCCTGTACTCATGTACAACACACACAACACATGAACTCTTTCCATCATCCAACCTTTGGCCGCTGACCGGCGCAGCTGAGAGTTGGTTTGTATAGGCTCACTGCTTGAGACGCATGAAGCAACACGTGGAAGAGTAGGAGTCTAATCCTGTTAGTGACCAAGGTCAAGGACATGTTGAGAGGAAGCCAGCTTTGATGAGCAGGCACAACATTACAGAGCAGAACTTTTAACAACCATTGTCTTGTGTTTAGTGCAAAAACACAGCACAAGAGTGAGCGTTCCACCAGACTGCAAACTCTGATCGTGAAGTAAACAGAACAATTTTAGGAATATTAAATGTCTCTGGTGCTGAGCAGAAGCAATAAAAAAAAAGAAGTACATATTTTCAAGTCTGACTCTGAAAAGTTCAATTTCAATTGAACTGACACAGGAGAACAGAAAAGTACTTTCCAACTCTTTTAAAACTCTTACATATCCAGTCTTTAAAAAGCTGCAGTCACATTGCCACAACATCCAGTGAGCTCCAGCTAGACTAAAGCAGGCACCCAAAGCAGTTGAAAGGATTGTTGTTGATAGTTGACCCAGGTCAGGCTAAGTCCATGTGGAAATCTCACCTGCAGCTCCAGGACTTTGATGCGGTGCCGGTGGTTCCTCAGCTCCTCCTGCAGCTCAGAGATGGTCTCCTTCAGAGTTACAATCTGCTGTTTCCTGTCCTCGTTCTCGTGCAGCCAGTAGGAAACTTCGTCTGTGCAGCGAAACATATCCGGGCATCTCTGCTCGTCCAGCTGAGGCAGCGTGGCCACCAGCCGACACATCCCGTTCTCCATCATCTGTTAGATGGAGGAGAGTTTATAAAACCTCATGAACTCTTAACTTCCAGACCTGTCAGCATATCTGTTAGTCTAATTAAATCTTTTCATCTGTGACCATAAGTGGGATTAAATAATGTAACTGCAATACAATCCTATAGCTCAGCTCTGACTGTGTTTTTTCTCTCTCTGGCAAATCAATGAATTCTATTGAATCTGTCAGATTTAAGGTTTAACTTGCAGTTAATTGGGATCTACCAGCACCAGAGGTGATTTTTCTTCAATGTCATGTCCTTAGAAACTCATCATTTTACACCAGATATACAGAGAGCACTTTACAGGTCAAATCCTTTATTCTGCACCTGAATTAGTGCTGATGTAATCACTTAATTAATGAATATCGCAGGTACTAATTAATCATTCCAATGCCTCCAGGGCTGGCAATTCAATTTTGTGCAGACATTCATGTTTCCCACAGGACGAGTCCTACTGACTTTGGTCTTACTCTGACTTTTCCTGTAGTGCCACCATTTGTGGTTTTGAGTAAAGTTGTACACATTGCCACGTTTGTTCCTCCTAAATGTGTTTAGCAGGAGCATGGCGGTGTTGTCAATAGCATTTAGCTCACTGTTGCTAAGTAGCCTCACAAAGCTTCTCTCATGGCTGTTCAAGTAAAATTGACAGACATTATTGCTCCTTACGATTTTAAGCATCTTGTTTACCTCAATTTACAGTCAGGGGTCGGGTGATATGACATATATAAATAAATAAATAAATACTTTGATGTTTCTGGAATTTTATTAACTGGATTGGCCAAAAACATGTGTTGCTATTTTATCCATAAACTGTTTGCAAATTGATATTCCAGAAAGTTCATTATTCTTGATCGATATCATGACATCCTTTACAATAATAACATAAATTTCTCTGGTTTTTGGCAGTTGATTAAACTAATACAGCTACAGCAGTCAAAGATATCACCCTGAATTTGAATTGACGGTATTTTGTCGTCATTCTTAACATTTTGTAAACTACAAAGCTGAACCACACACTCTGAGCCTCTCGTGTCTCTGCACACTTGAGTGTTATAATCATTGGCGTTTTGTGTGGTATTTATTTTTACATTTACTCAAGTTCTTGTCCAGAAACCTCATGTTTCATTTGTTCTGGCATTTGTGAATTAGTCTGGAAATGTCAGGCTACTCAAGTACTATCCTTATCCAATTTTATTTTTTTGTATTTCCATTTCTATGTATGCTACTTTATACTTCTAGTCAATTACATCTTAGAAGAAAATATTGTACTTTTTATTCCACTACAATAATTTGACAGCTTTAATTACTAGTTAATTTTTAGATATCATATACAATATTTTACATAAAAACATATGATCTAATTATGAAGCAGTACAAATATGAAAGTATTACATAATTGTAATTGTACATACAAATATTGTTTTGCAGAACACCAATAATTTTCTCAAGATTTCTTGTGACCCTTTGGAGAAGAGTTGGGAACAACTAGACTAAACTATCTAACTACAGTAGATAAAGTGGATCATTTTGCTGACAATACTTCTTATTGGACCTTTATTTGTAATTTTATATATATATATATTATAGTTATTATATATTATAGTTATATTATAGTATATTTGTACTTCTTCCACCACTGCTGTCTTGCATGTTAAATGATTTATTTTACTGATGTAGCTGGAAATTATTATTTTTATCCCTGCAGAGTTGAAATGCTAAAATGCAGAAACAAAAGGCAGCAGTAAGTCTTTTTGCAGCCGCCTGTTCAGAGAACATCATTGATGTGTACACTGATTACCTGGTTTGTGTACTCTCCACACTGGGATCCCCCGCCATTGCGCTGATTGGTAGTGTTCAGATTGTCTGCTTTGGCCTCTGGAAGCAACACAATGAGGATACAGAGAGTGGAGCACACGCTCCAGCCGGGAGGGTTGGTTAAGGATAGGAGAGACATCGCTGCCACCCGGTTAGTCTGTTCCTGTTTTGTTAGTGAGAGCAGGGGTGGGACATGGGAGTGTGTGCTTCACCATGTGAAGCTCTGCTGGCTTTTCCTATAACAAGAAAAACAGATTATGCTCCTATTGTCTAATTCATAAAGCCATTAAGACACATTTTATCAAGCAAAGCCACGTTCGATCTCTTACGCACATCTTTGTCTCAGTACATCTAATAGGACATAAACTTAGGAAAGTGAGATTAATTAGGAGGAGGGTGATCCCCTCATTACTGTAGTTTGTCCTCAGGTAACTTAATAAACACACACAAGCTTGCACACGTCACCTCCTCTTAAAGCCAAACTGACATTTTGATTCCAACTGAGCTTGATTCAGAGGAAGGTCTTCAGTTTTCTGACTTTCTAAGTGTCACTCGTCAACATACACACATGCACAGATAACATGACAAAATGCAGTAAATACATTTTTTTTAGTTACAAAAATGTTTACTGCATACTTGTAGTAGTAGATGGTGGATTACTCACCCCAGTTACAGACCACCTTCTACCCCATTCCCGGCCCATATCAGGCCAAGGGGTTTTCTCCATTTTCTTCCTCTCCTTCTCTTCTCTCCCTTTATCGCATTCTCTCTCATTCTGTGTGCCTCATGCTCATCTTCGGTCACCCCCCACCCTCTCTCTTCGTCACTCTCTCCCTCTCCCTCTCAGTGTAGACATCTTAGCCCTATAATCCACCTCTAAGAGGATTCACAGCGACTGAGGGATGGGGGGAGGCAGACAAGGCAGATAATAAAATTATTGCTAAAAGCAAGACAGGAACAGAAAATGCTGCAAAAATTTGTTTCTCACCCACTAACGATATATATTTCTTTCATAATAACACTATTAAATCATATTCTGCTGTGGTGATATGTACTGAAATATATTTCAAAGCTTTTTGGATTTTATTGAATATTTAGTGGAAGTTTTTGTTCCTGGCATATCTCAGAAATAGAGACAGCACAGCTCAAAGAGAGCCAGCTTCATTCAATGTAAACAAAGAAAATCAGGATGGAAGAGTGCTGCTGGAGAGTCGAATGCACGTATTATATGCATCAGCGAAACACCAACATACATAAACATAAATAAGCATCACCTGCAGGCACAATAATCCTGCTCAAAGCTTGTGGTAATGAAGGCTGATGTGAGTGGGAGTGTGAGGGGTGCTGATCCTATTACAGCAGCCAAGCTGCTCTTTACATCTTTATACCCTCCGCTGTGGCTCAGCATGCATGGTCTCCTTGTTGTACGGAAAAAGTAAATGATATTGAAAGGCCCATTTATTTGTTTTTATGGAACTATAGTGCGACGGTTATTCAATACACTGTTATAAAATGCAAAAAACATTCCCTAAACGAGCTATCTGTACTGTGCATCAATTTGCAAAAGTGCCTGAGACAACTCTCTCAGACTGGACTTTGTCCTTAAAGACGGCCTGCAGAGAAAAACTTCAGAGCAGTCACCCGCCTGCTATTTTCTAAGTATTCTTCATATCACAAAGGAGACAGAGGAGTGTTTTGCTTAGCCAGTGCATTGTGAATTTAATGCATACAAACTGAATTACACAAATGAATTCTCAGGAATGTAAAATGAACCTCATAAACATGTTCTTGCTGTTGTACCTCTGGTGTCTGCTGAATGCATGTGAGAGAAACCGTGTGGTTAAGGCCACATGGTGGCACCGTGTAACAACTTAATTACCTGCTGGCCTTGACTGTCCTGATAATGAGCTTCTCACTAAGTGCCCCAGAGAAATAATACAAACAAGAAATAACTCAACAGAATAACAAAGCAAGAAGGGAAATGTCTTTTCTGCTGGGGTCTAACAGAAGACATTCAATCCAGAAGTGAGCATGAGGCTTGAAGTAACAAATAGAGCAGAATTAATGCAGGAAAGTGTGCTAACCTGGTGTAAACTTGGTAATCTGGTGCCAGAGTGAAGCATGTAAAGTGTTTATGTATTATAAACATTGATGTAAGAGAAGAAGAAAGGAAATGTATATCCTTAAATACTGAATTTATAGTTCAGTATGATAAGAAAACTTTGTGTCAGAACAAGAAATAATGATCAGATATTGCAGTCATTCATCATAAGGCATTTCGTCAATACACACTGATTTTCAGTGGTGAATACACATATTTTTTCTACACAGTGTTTCATGGACACTGTGATAAACTACTGTTACATTTGACATTTCTCTGCAGCAACGGATTCAGACATAACTGAAATTTCCTGCAGAAATCTAATCAATCATCAATAACTGCTGATGGTGTTTGAAGTGTAATCAGAAAGCAAAAAAAAAACAAAAAACTTTTAGGCAACATTAAAGAAAATTAAGTCACCTTTGTTCAACTGCGGCACTAAATAAATAATACAGGAAAATCCTTGAATTTGCTTTCAGATTCTCGAGTCAGTTGCTATAAATTCTTTATCATGTTTATGTATTAAATGATATAAGATGTGTTATATTAGATGTCAATCTTGAGTAAACAAAAGGAAACTGATAAATTACTGAAGAGGCAGATAAACAGAAAATAACAAAAAAGGTTGTTGAGGAGGCAAAAACTAACTACATCCATCGATCCAAGAAAAGTCTAAAGAAGAGAAGCCCAAACTTACAAAAATCCAGAACTGAGAGAATATGAGCACCAGGAACATGGAGCACTGAGACAAAACAAAACATAGACAACCTGTCCATTGAAACCAGTGAAACCAGGGAACACAGGGTCTAAATACACAAGTGAATGCATGATGACACAGGTGAAAACTAATCAGACTGGAACGATCAATACTGGTGGGAAATGCAACAAGGGCAGGAAGTAAAGTTACAGACACATGGAGAGGGGAGAATTACAAAATAAAACAGGAAACGCTAAACAGGAAGCACAAAACCATGACAGGCATAGCACTGGGGGAACAAAGGGGTTGAGTATATACAGGGCCCTTATGTGAGTAGGAGCCATGGATGGAGGGAGTGATCTATTAGATGTACAGGGTCCAAAATTGCGAGCTACATCAGTGGTTACACAGCAGCTAGATAAAGCTATCTAACATTAGTTAACTAAGAAAGCTTGTTGTGAAAAAACTGAATGAATTCAGCTTCACATTTGTAAGAGGACGTTTACGTTATTCTATCTAAAAGATAAGTAAATAGAAGTAATTCTAATTATATTATATATATATATGTATATATATATATATATATATATATATATTTTTTTTTTTTTTTTTTGCCAGCTCTGATAAAACCTTTGGAAATGATTTCAAGTCAGTGACAACATAGTTAAACTCTGTTTACTTGGATTCGTTGCATTTAAAATGATTCATCTTGCTGAATTATTCATCACACAAAAAAGGCAGCGTAACATTTGTCATTTCATGTTAAGTGGCTTTTCCCAGCGTGCTGACATCGAGCTAAAAGCCGAGGCTGAGTGATGTGACAGTTTGTCAAGATGCAGGACAGGTAGTGATGGTTTAAGAAAGAGAGAGGGAGAGGGTGGGAGGTATTTCACTTTCTTGTGTTGAAATCATGGCGTGTGTGCAAAGCATAGACTTTACAATCAACACATAGAGTTTGAATTCATTCATCCAGCTCTCTTCTAACTAAAAATACAGGACCTTTTGTTGAAAGGCTAACTGCCCGACCAATCATGTGTAACCAAGACGCAAATGTCCATCACACAGGGTGCAAAAACTGCCGTTGTTCTACAGCGATATGGAATGAGGTTGTTGCTGGCTGACACTTAATATATGGCATACGTATATATGAATACATATGTGTGTGTGTGTGTGTGTGTACTCCTTTGATCGGACACTTCAGCTTGCTCTGTATTTTCTGAATGAAATGAGGAAAAGAAAAATAAACAAATAAAAATAATAAACATAATGGATGCAGATGCTTCCATACATCCATGCAGCATGGGCGGTCACTGAACGGTTTCATCAGCATGAAAATGATGTAATCTATAATTATGCTATGGCCTCACCAAGTAGCACTTCTATTGAACAGCTATGGGAGATTTTAAAATTGTGTTTTATCCCTCCAGTGGCGTTCAAGAGACATGAAGAATCTCTATCAAGGACAATTAGAGTGGTTTTTTGCAAAATCCATTAATCTACAGCCTTAGACTCCTCTAATTCATACTTTAAAATTATAGTTTTCAAATCATTTCCTAGGAAGATTCATGGAATTAAATACTGCTTGTCTGTCAATAAATTTCACCTTTTTGCACGTTCATTTGTGCTGCACACTGACTAAAAGACTCTAGTTACACTAGAAGCTAAATGGAATTGATTCACTGGAAGTTCGAGTTCTTTCCAGGAAATGTCCAAGCAAATTTAGGAAAGTACAGACCCGTAACTCCTTAAACAATAAATGGTCAATAAAACCTGAGGGGATTCCTGATAAGCCAGTATCGACCCATAAACTTCTCTGCAGAATAAGAATGAACTTTTTTTTCTTTTTTTCTAAACAATAAATGAATCATGCTTCTTCTGGGCACGTAAATTCTGGAAATAAACTGCTGGTTCACTTTACACTGACGTCTGTGGATAATGAAGTCTGCATTCAGAGCTGGTGGTTGAGAGGATGACATTTTCCTCAAAGAGAACAGCATGACAAGCTCCTCTTTAGCAACACAGAGAGGAGGCGCTTTAGTCAATTGGATGCAAGTGTGACTCAGAAGTACTGAACATGTAGGACACTTTAGGAGACAGATTCACTTTTAGCCTCTGATAAGTGCCAGATTTAGAAAATGCTCTATGTCTGCTTAACATCAATATTTACAAATGAATGAATTGTTTCTGTGACTGTGACCTGTGCTGTCCTATCGTGTTTGTATCAATTGAGTATTTGTATCAATCAGTCAAAATTAATCAGTGTGCATTGCCTGTCTGCACATCTCTCTGGACAGATATGTATCTGGAGCATTACACCAGGCAGCAACATGATGCAACCCTATCTATGAGATTTCTCTTTAAGACTTCCTCATAGTGTACACACACACACGCGCACACAAACAGCCTCAGATTTCAAGGTCTAGCTTAGAGCTTTTCAGTAATAAATTTGAGGAGACACTAGACTTAATCTGTTCTATTCATCACTGTACTGCCCTTGGTTTCATGTCAGCCTTATTATCTGAAAGCAGCACAGGGACATATTAGACTTAATCTAAAGTAAGTAAAAGGCAGAAACAGCTAGAAGAGGTGGCTCAGCTTTACATGTCTTGTCTGTCTTTGATGATAATAGCTCCAGTATCAAATTCTGAGAGTGAAGGGGTCACATGGATCAAATGGCATCCATCTGTGATGCTAACTTTTGTTTGGTGAACAGTTAAAAGGTCTTTACATATAATAAAGGCAACAATGCATCCGTGATATCCTTTTCAGTGATATATTATTCTCCCCCAGTGCCTCTCGAAATGATTTGCAAGAAATCCCGAGGGCTTCTACCTTCTCCTGCAGCGAGCACTAATTACAGTCCACTTCAGAAACATCACCGCCCCTCATTTACCATGTCACTGCTGCTTTGGCAGATTCATCAAGCACACTGCTGCCACTGTCTCATTGCCTCCATTGCCCGAAGGGAGACTTAACCTACTCTTCCACACTGCAGCACAGAGGCGTATGTTAACTCATGTTTCTTTTTTTATTTATTTCGACAGAATGTATTAAACTCATTCAGTTAGAATATGTTGCCAGACTATCAAGATCAAAATATTTCCAACATCTTGCTCTCACTGCTCTAATGAGAGCAGTGAGAGTGAATCAAAATAATAAAGCCGAAGCAATGAGCTGAACAGCTGAAGCTGGGTGATAATTCTTTCCGCCATGAGTGATCCTTTAAGTCATTTGATCCATTGTTAATATGAAACTTTTGATCAAAGCAGCTTTACCACCAAACCATCTATAGCTAATTTGACTTTTAATATTAAAAACTACCTTTAAAGAGCACATTTCATTGCAAAATTCATCATTCCACATGTCAGCCAGACTTCTTAGGGTTAAAGCTGAATTGCTATATTTTACATCATAAATGCAGCAGAGCTCTTTCCTGCCCCCTGCCTCCTTCCCCTCCTCTCCTCTAGTTGTGCTGTTTTTGTCTCCAGAGGACACAACCTGCCCGACCTTCACTTCACAGGACAGAAACAACATTTCACACATGCAGTACAGCGCATCCTGAACACTGAGTGTGTGTTTGTGTGCTGCACAGCAGCACCATGGGACCATGTAGGTGAGAAAATGCAGGTTTGACAAATTTAGCAAACAAGCAAAACCGGCTTCATGTTGACACAGTCATTTTAACTCTTCATGTGTAGATACACTGACCCCAACATTATAGAATAAAGCTTCTTTTAAACCCACAGAGTGATGATAGAAGGCACGGGGTGAAATTCAGTATAAACATAACGCACCCATGAATGAATTAAGGATGAAGAGAACCTGTTTTTAAGAGGTTAAAGATGCATTCAAAGACATTCAAAAGGAGAGTCGAAGATAATCCACGGAGCAAGGTTAATTGAATTATCTTAAGCATAAAAAAAAAAAAAAAAATCAATATTCTTTTATTATTATTTTGAAAAGCACTTTTAAAATCACTCTGACAGAAGAATAATACACCCAAAAATAATGGGTACAGATCATCCAAGTGGCAATTTAATGCTCACAAAAATAAATAGAGGGACAAAATTGACTATTAGAACTCCATTTCAGACACGAGTCTTCCCTATAACGCGTGAAAAATAGGAATTAGTTTCTTTCAAAATTTTATTTTCAATCAAGTCTGAGGTGGATCACGATGGAAAATCATTCAGATTAGAAAAGTCAGTGGCAGTTCAACTTTAATTCAATTTTTTTTATGAAAGCTCCAGCACATAGAATTGTTTTTTCACTAAGGAAATGTTTTATCCTGATGTGTTCACTGAATAAGCTTGATTTTTGATGAGACAGACCTCCAGCTGTTTTTTCACTCGTACTCCAGATGTTCTATCATCATATTGTTACGTGCAGCCTTGCAGCCTTTTGTTCGTAGATGCATCAAAGCATTAAAAAACAAAGAAAGTCATTTTTTGAAGCTGACGTACACAGTATATTGTTCAGCTTATCAAATCAAATCAACCATTGTTGTTACTGTAAGTTGTTTTGATCTATCTTGGGAGTCCTGTGGAAGAGGTGCAAATCAAAAGCAACAGGAGAAAAAAAGATCTTTTAACACAGAGGCAGAAAGTAGCTCAAAGAAGAGTCTGCAGCAGCCGTGCTAGTAGGTCTGTGAGGCTGCACTTAGGTGTTAACAAGCTAACATGTTCACAGTGACAACATGCTGATGTGTAGAAAGTATAATGTTTACCGTGTCAACCATTTGGTTTTTACATGCTAATGTATGCTAACTTGCTTGATTACAATTCATCCCGAGGGAAATGTGAATTTGTGCACCAAATTACAAAGAAATCCAGTGAATAGTTCTTGAGACATTTGACTCAAAACCACAAATGTGGTGGCACAAGAGAAAAAATCAAGAAATTCAGTATGATTCATCCTCTGGGGACCATGAATGTCTGTTTTATTGCAAGCCATCAGTTGCTGAGATATTTTAGGTCTGAAATGGGTAGACTAAACAGCAAAGTGCTGGTGTAGCTAAACATAAAGCACAAATGAGTCCTGAACAGCCTCGACCTGTTCTCTGCTTCTTAGAAAAAGGTTATTTTTAACTCCTCCTATTTTCTAACTCTGATCTAAAATTAGACGCCTGTTGTCCCCACTTCATGTCCCTGTGTCCACATTCCCTCTGGCTAGGTAGGGGACATAAGAACTCAGCTTACAGATATAATTGATTTGATAATTGTAAAGGTTATGTAGCCACAGGAAGACCAGGGTTTTTAAGGTTTTAACAGCAGTGGTCAAATCGGTGAGTCACAACAAATTAGTGTCCTGTTGTTGTAAAATGTCACGCACTGGAGCTGAACTGAACTCAAAATATTTTATTTGGCATTCATATTTTTGTTATTAATCCCCAAAATGTTCCAACCTGCACACAGTAACATATATTTTGTATCAGACATCTTTATTCACAGTATGTGGCTACACCAGCAGAATGAAGAGCTGACTTATGAATGTGGAGTCTCTTTATGTCTCTCCGCTCTCTCTGCTGGTGGCATGAAGAAAGGCTGTGTTGTTTTCGATCAGTCGATCAGCATTATCCATACTGTCTCTTTCACTGCCTGCCCATAGTTGAGAAAAGATAAAGCTGCCTCTAACACACACAGATTCACTGCTGGCGGGGAAGGAGAGGCAAGAAAAAAGGCCATGGAGTGATAGGAGACATCAGTGTTCACAGACAGCTACAATGGTAAACTCTGATGTAATCCTCTGCTCATTGCATGACTTTAACCTGAAAGCATTTGTGCATTTATTCTGACATGAACATATGTATTATATTTCACAGTATTAAATAAAGAAATAGAAATAATTATGTGGCCTTTTACCAGCTCTTCTCTGAGCTTCAGCATGTAATCTATATAGATCAATATTGGTGACTGATGAATGTTTCAATGCACAAATCAAAACTAATTTATTAGATTTATAATTGTGTGAGGTAAAAGGTGATTTGTACTTAAGAGTACAAAGATCGTACTTAAAAGAAAAAAAACATTTCTAGACATTTATATGCACAGAGAAGAAAATGTCAATAGATTAATGAAAATATATACAATATATGTAGAATATTACCCAACTTTGTTGGTGCTTGTTTGGGAAATATGGAAAATACTTTCTTTTTTTTTTGTGGATCATGACAGATGTATTTGTCACCTGTGTGCTCTGGTCTTCACTGCTTCCTGCACAGACCTCTCTCTCGTCACAGAGACGTACACTGAGTTTTATCTGTTTGGTTACTCGGGTTAAATCAGTTAACCACACGTAGGTGTTTTCTCCATGTTTTGTTTTGTTCCTGACTCACTTTTGTGAGTTTTACGTCACAAAGTGTCAAACCATTGTATGTATTGTGAATGGAAATGTTTAATTACACACTTAATCGTACAATGAAAGCGTTTAATCACACTTCAGTGTTTTTCACACTGAGTTAGAGCAGCTGTATTAGCAGCAATGGATTCTCTGCAAGCTCTAAGCATCGCATTGAACATCCGGTTAATTAGCATGACATTGTAGGCAGGTGAAAAGATTTTATTTCCCAGATGGCAGATTTCATGACCTGAAAGAGATTCAGATTGACCATTGTACATTTGGGCGTTTATGAAGTGGGCTTTAAAGGACACATAAAGGATGATCAGATTTCTCTAAACGCAGTCAGTCAAATTTTAGAGTTTAAAAGGAATAATTTGAGTCACTATCCACTTCTCCTACACTAGAAACACACAGCATGTACATAGGTTCACAATATATGTCTCGATACACACACTTTCTCTAAAATAACACACCGTGAATTCTAAAATAGTGCAAACCTATGATGATATTGTGAAATATGATGTACTGCTGTAGATTGAACTATCCAACTGTGTATTAAGTAGCTATAATAAGCTGAATCTTAAACATCTGCAGCTGTAAAATGCAGCATACACATTAATGCAGCAGTAATAATAATCCCAAAACATCATATATAATTGTAAAACAGTAATAGAGACCATTTTACCGCACAGTGACTACTTTAAAGCGACGTTGTGTAGAACTTTGAGAGCCCCAGTTTGAGAGTGCAATACCACTGTCGTAAATATGGACAGCATTACATGTGTATTTGTTATGATTATATTACTTATGACTAGTTTTTACTATTGTATTACTATTAACTAGTGAGTCGGAAACTTTGCCAAACATTAAGCAAGGTCAACAAGACAAGACACAGCAGCCATTACATACTAGTCCAACAGCAAGAAGCCGAGCTCGGTGTCTGTCTTTCAGCCTTTTATTTCATCAAGCTCTCTCCAACGACTAAAAGTCAGTCACATATTTACTCTTGTCTAGTGTCTTCTTGGTTAGTTACTCTTTCCTCTTTCCTCTACTCTTTGCTCCGTCATGGTCACCTTCTTTTTTTTCATCTCTGACATTATGTCTGCTACGCATTGTTACATTGACTGCCTGCCCAGCTCCGGTTCTGTCATGACACTGGCTGTGCTGCCCGTCTGCATTCACCCACACCAAGGACCAGAAAACCCCCTCTTCCCGGTGCACCAAAACTAGCTAACAGCTTGTGGTAAATAGTATAAAACCAGAGATCTCCTAAGTACATTATGGAGCTGCAATGGGAGCTATGGGTAGAGTAACAAACGCAATCAGATGATTGATTTGTTTTCTCTTGTTGCTACTAACTGCTTACAGTAACTCTCCATCAAAAACTTTAATTAGATATAGTCTATTTGTGAGGAGGTAGCTGGTAGCAGTAGTGTATTTAAGTTTCAGGCTTACTGGCTAAATTGACCTGAAATTTCTCTGAACACATCAGAGAGACAACAGAAAATATGACAGCAATTAACACTCCCTGGAGACTTCCTCCAATTCCTTCCAAATACTTAATCCTGCTTGACCGTAAGCAGTCTGCACAACATAAGAAATGATGAATGTATAATGTTTATGAGCATAACAAGAGACTTTACTTGCTGAAGTAAGCAACATTGCCCTGTTTTCGTACAGTGAATGCCATAAAACTTTCATAAAACACATATTATCGTATCAGTATTATTTATGAGCTGTGTAACTTGTGCGACCTGACATGTAGAGAAATACACAGCTTATATAACTGAACCTATGTATTAGTGATGCAGCACGTCCAAAAAGATATTTCATTGTGATCTGTATGTGGACTGTAAGCAACATCATATAATGAGATAGTTCTGCTCATATATAATCCACACCAGAGAGTGAATCATTGTAAATATGGAGCTATGTGATTCAGACAATAAGTCAAATGTGAGCAAATAACAAGAACGTGATTCATAATTTAAAACGGACTAAGATATACAGTAAAGTGAGAAACAAATGCTGTGAGTTCGCCCAGCTACAAATTACATTTTGCCTGACGTGACCTCATAACCATGGCAACGATGCATGGCCATTTGTGGCGAGGAAAAGAGACCCCTTCCTCCTTGGATGGAGGTTAAAAAAACAAACAAAGGGATGAAAAATAGAGAGAGAGAGACCAAGAATGGCTCAGACTACAGATGATGCATGGAAACCAGGTTGTGCTTCTTCTTTCATGACTGACAGTGAGTGATGTATTTCCATATAATCCATCAGACTGTACAACAAACCATAACTCCATCCTCCCACTCAGGCCTTTTAACTTATAGCTCGCTCTGCCCACTTAGTGTGCTAATCACTGTGGCATGCCTTCTTTTCATTTGCATTTGCATAATGATAATGACAAGAGAAATGTGTGTTTGTGTGTATGTGCATGCACACACACACGTGTATTTGGCCATTGTGCAGCAGCTGTAATTAGAGCTTTCTGCTGCTTCTAAATATGAGGTCTATTAAAAGAGTTTTACTGGGTATCCCCCTTCCTAGCAACGAGGGACTAATTGCTGCTTAGAAGCTGGGAATCCTATAAATGACTCAGCGTACATTTTATCCGCTAATACAAAATGCAATGAAAAAATGAGTTCCTCCTCACTAAAAGTACAGCAAATAACAAGATATTCTTAATTATAAAAAAGTGTTTTAAAAATGAAGGAAAGGAAGAATATTTGACTGACTTTAGGACTACTTCATGAATACAAATCACGCAGGTTATTTGTATGGTGCACAGGTGTGCACTATACTGTGTGTGCTTTCTGGATTAACAGAAAAGTCAGAGTGAGAAGTCTACAGCCATGCTAGCAGCTTTGTGAGGCTGTATCTACTCACAAATATCCTTTGAACTAAATGCTAATGTCATCATAGAAACATGCTCACAATGACAATGTTAAAATTCTGAGCAGGTATCATGAGGATGATCTTAGTTTGGCATTTTTACATGCTGACATTAGTTAAGTAGCACTAAACACAAAATGCAGCTAAGTGTTTTAGTAGCACAACTTTTAACCTGATGATGGCAGTAGATGAAAAGTCAGAGGGATTATCAATCTATGCATCCATCATCTGTAACCACTTATCAGGGTCACGGTGCGGCTGGAGCCTATCCCAGCTGGCATTGAGCGAGAAGCAGGGTACACCCTGGGCAAGTCACCAGTCCATCACAGGGCACATAGAAACAGACAACCATTCCCACTCACATTCACACCTACGGGCAATTTATTAACCTATAAACCTGACTGTGGGAGGAAGCCAGAGTACCCATGCAGACGTGGGGAGAACATGCAAACTTCACACAGAAAGGCTCAAACCAGGTGACAATGCTAACCACTGCACCACTGTGCCACCCCTCAGAGATTACTTGAGTTATTACCGTCCAACACGACTGTTTGTGTCACTGCATGGTAATCTATTCAATAGTTGTTGATACATTTCACTCAAAACCACAAAGGACTGACCAAATGATAAAGGAAAATTTAGGAGATCATCAAAGTGGTTGTAATCCATCCAATATTCAGGTGAGTAAGGTATATTTTGGTCTGGCCCAAAGTGATAGACAAAAGAACTGCTCATCTCTAGAGCCATGGCACAAGTGTGGCTAAAGGATATTGTCTTACAAATTGTCTGCAGTGGTCACACGCACACAAATGTCATTCTTTGATTAGATCATTCCCTTCAACTGGATTGAAATCTGGTGCACAGCGTTCACCTCATTGTCATACTAATTAAAACATTCAGTGACCTAATCAGCCCCGTGTAGAAGCATCTTCATTCATTATGTTCATTCATTATATTATCTTCATTCATTAATGTTTCCTTTAAATTTTTCAGCCATCTGTTGGTTCACGTTACAATTTTTTAAATCATTTATTATATGCAAACACATTTCTGTGTGGTTTACAAATGCAATAAACAGAGAATAAGAGGCTGACGTTATTAGGAATTTTAATCAAATGACTGTCCGTAGTAATATTTCACACATTGTGAATGAGATCTGACTAAATCAGATGAACTATAGGTAGTAGGAGCTAACAACTAATGGCTAACAATAAATAGCCTTTATAGCATCAGGTAGCACTGATCAAATAAGCCACTTTATAATAATGAGGTGCTAATTTAATTAATTTACATAGTTCACTTGTACACACTAATCAAAATTTACCCTCTGAGAGTGATTTCACAATATATCAAATCAAATCAAATCAAATTTTATTTGTATAGCCCAAATTCACAAAACACATTTTGCCTCTTGTGCTGAAGTGTGCTGATTTAAACATCTGGAAAAAGAGACGCAGTGACAGACCCGTAGATAATCAGCATGATAAGTGTGCGGTAAGGGGAAGAGGAGAGGTTAGATCACTCCATGAAGTGGCAGCTAATGGCTCAATTTGTGTTTATTGCACAGACCAGCACATTGAAAGAGCATAATATTCATTTCAGAATGAAAGGAGATGACTACTGAGAAAGCCACAACAATTTTATTGTTAACGAGCAGGAGCGGTGTGTTCCTAATCAGATACTATAATACACTACCTCTTGAGTTTCTATGTAGTCCTGCAGAGGCTCAAATAAACATAACCTGACAATTATGAGGAAGGAGCGTGTTAGCTGCATTTATCATTTACACAGTCATGGGAAACATGTTAAAAATTTAGATTTAGGTTAACCTACATGTTTCTCATGAGGGCAGCTTACTTGACTTACTTGATATTTTGCCCTAGACACACATTCACTCTTCTAAATCAGTGTGGTCACATCTAAATTACAGGCTTGCTACAGTAGATGCATTGTGCTGTGCATACAAATAGTCCCAAAGTCTTCCCTACACAAACCTTAGCTAAAACTCAAAACATTGTTTTTACCTGTTGTCTAGGTCTAACATCTGTTAGACTGTTAGACAGACTCTTACTGTCTGCACTGAGTTCATAAATATTTCCAGAGATTTCTACAGCCACTGTCTAGACATGCCACAGGCTAGTATGTCCAGTAGAGGAGAGAAAGGAGAGTGGATTGGAGTGATTTTAATTGGACTGAAAACTGTCAATCTGTAAGATTACAAAAATATATTTGAAAATACAATCTGGTGCTGGATAACTGGTATAAAAATAACAAAGACCTGTACAGGAATCAGCGCACTTAATCGGAGAATATTGTACAAAGTGCTGAGGTCGTAAAAGGAGCTGGTTTGCCTGCAATTCTTTCAATGTCCACCTGAGGCTGGCTAAAGAACAAATCAGTCTTCATAAGCCATCATGTTAAAATGTCCCACTTCACAGCAGAAATAAACATCAGCCTGGTACAAAAAACAGTTTTGGTCTCTATAGCTCATTTCCCCATTCATGACAACTGTACTGAGGGTGAATTTCTATTTAACTCACCCCTTCAAACTGTAATAAGGCTCAGAGTAATGCATAATTAACAAAGTGGCCACATTGATTGACAGGTGGGTGCCATTACAGGCAGCTTGTTTGAGCATTCAGGCTTAATTCAGTCCACCTCAGGTCTGCTGATGATCCACGTCTTTGCCTGTTTTTAGATTAGCAGGGAGGTGGCAGAAGAAAGACTGCCAAGATGGTGGCAGAGGCAGACAGAGCCACCACCCTCTAAGCTTCACAAACCTGTGAGTGACATCACGGGGTACTATGTCCATGTTTTATACTGGCTAGCTTGATGTTAGCAGTATAACGACATTAGACATCTACAGTGCATGGCTAAACTTCTTTGCATGGCTACAAATAAATGTTTCAAAACATTAGCAATATAAGTGAAATGGTTGGTGAAAGAAAGATTTATTCAATCTGATGTGCAACTATGCAAAAATATAATTTTTGCTGAACCATTCTCATGGAGGGTTGATGGCATTTGAGTTAATAAAGTATATGAAATTATTGGGGGATGAAATGAGTCTCCCATACACACAAATTATTTGCCTATGACTATTATATATTAACGATAACATGAGGTGGCCCTGAGAGCTGAATGCACTGCAATATCAGAAAACACACATGCAAGCATGCAAATACATGACACACAAGCAAACATGTGCAGCATTTAGATAAAGCATGGCAAATAGAGGAACTACAATCAAATATAGAAACATTGCTAGTAGCATAGATGATAGAAACTGTTTCCAAGAGAGACTAAAAAGTGATGAGCATGCTCAGACATGGCCACTTTATTGTTGCATTGTTATATCAAAAAACATGAGAAAAATCAGCAAAATATCAAACTTCCACAGCAGCAGCATTATTGGATGTCTAGCCTGCAGACAGACTGGGAGAGATCAGAGGTCAGTGACGAGACAAGGATTCACATAATTTATGTTGTCAGTCAGTTTAAGAGTTCGTGCTCATTTCACTTTCTCCAAATTTCATGAGACTGTGAGTCTCCCTCCTCCTCTGAAAGCCCAAGACCTGTGTCACTGCTTACAGGCATGAGACACAGATAATGAAAATTGCATCTTGAATTAAATCAACGATTATATTTCAGCCAGACGAGAAGGGTAATTTAATTTCCCAAAATTCAGGGGTCATTCATGGTAACAAATATGTCTCCATCTCATCTCTCTGCATTCAAATATTGTGTTTGTATGCAGATAAATGAATTATAAGCGCTTTCAATCTGATTTTAAAGACGTATAGCCTATTTTAGAAGCTTCTTAATATCGGTGCCTTTGTGTTTACTGTCACTGTGAGAGGCTTTTTCTCTTCTACTCTGCAGTGGTTGTAGTAGGGAGAACATTACGTAACACACAAGGTGAGATGTTGCATGCTTTAAGTACAGCTGCAGCATGTTTTTTTCATGTAACGTGTGTGTGTGCATGTACTACAGTATACATTGTAACCCCAGAGTCCTAAAGCCTCTTTGTAAAGTGATAAGATACAATACACACTTCACCTTTTACATCCAACTCCATCTTCTTATGTCACTAACATGTTCCTTTAACAAATCTGTCTCCTGCACACCAGCATACTGCCATCAAAGCACTTCTGTTCTTGGTGGCACATCAATGGCTGGCAAATTGCAGTGCTGAAATGGTAGAGGTTTGTGATTTTTCTTTCACTCCTTTAATTTCCCTGTATTTTCATGGCCCATAAATCCTGAGCAAGATGCTAAAGATTATATATTTTTAGAAATGTAGTCAATTTCGTAATATAGCTAACCACTGTAGTTTTTAGCAAACTTTGCTGAAATAAGAGTGCACAGTGTATTTGTAGAGGACTATTTTATCAGTGGAATAATACACATTTGGTGTTTTAGTGCACTGGTTTCCCAAGCTAGGGGTCCTGACCCTCTTCACAGTCTTCAAGCTTCATTGGGGGTTGATAAGCCTTCCTTGTGTAGATTATTATCTAGATCTGAACCTAAAAAAACTCATAGAGTAAAGTGAAGACCTGAACACAAGCTATGTTCACAAAGCCTTCACTCTCTGCTAAACAGCCAACAACAAAGTTAAATGAACCAGACAGCTGAAAAAACAAAGTGAGAGGGTTAGGGTTGGTTTATTATCACAATGCAGTGGTCCGGTTTGAGTAGTTCAGGTTAGGATTACCATCTGGGAAGGTGTTATGTTTGAGGATATCGTACAAAAGCAGGTAGATAGACAAGATGTGAGGATCTGTGGTCAGCCAAAGACTGGGCGGTTAGGGTTAGACATAGAGCCTAAGTGGTTGTGGTTATGGTTATGGTTAGGACTTAAACTTCCAGAAGTTATTGTGTAGAAAAAAGGCTGGGAATCACTGCTCTGGTGAGTATTCAAGGCAGCAGGTCAAAGTATGTGTGACTGAAAATAGTCTGTTTTATTCATTTTACCCAACAAAAACGATCTCTGACACAGAGGAATAATATATATGACTTTGATGACATAGTCAATAGATAAAAACAATAATAGAACATCACCAGTGTTAGCTTTAAAGTGATTAGAGAGGAAAACAGAGCAGCAGCTTGGCAGCTGTGCATCTTCTCTTTGGAATAAGTAATGTCACAGCTTTTACCTTCAACGCTGTGAAGTATCTGCAAAACAAACCATAAATCAAAAAGCCTTTAAGATCCAACTATGTTTGAAATGTGCATATTTCAAAATAAATTTGGGGGTGTTGATTAGCTCAGTTGGTAGAGCATCCGCCCCATGTACGAAGGCAGCGGCCCAGGGTTCGAATTCGACCTGCGGCCCTTTGCTGCATGTCGTTCCCCATCTCTCTCTCCTCACATTCCTGTCACTCTTCAGCTGTCTCTGTCAAAAATAAAGCTTGAAAAGGAAACCAAATATATAAAAAAGGAAGTAATAGCAGGTATATACATTAATTAAAATAACAGTCTAGCTTAACAGCCTGCAGTTCCTTAATAATATTGTACCTTGTTGTTCACTCTCACATTATCTCATCATTATGACCGGGGGAGAAACATTTGCAATTACGATCCAAACTATATTCCTCCTGAAATTGACTTAGGCAATTGGTGAGACAGTTACATCCGTTGCGGAGCTGTAAACAACATCCAAGTCCAACTCATCTCACAACACTTGAGGCATGAAGAAAAAAACACTTTGGAGAATTGCTAAATTAATCTGACCCTGAAATATCAGTCGCAGTAGCCATCTGGTTACTAGCTAGTCTAGTAACTAGCTACACTTGAAAAGAATGAACAGCCCGCAGCACTTATGTTTCACAGGAGGGTGAAGAGATAGTGGGAGCGAGCTGTCGAGACAGTCGGAAAAATACATAGTTTTACTCTTTGAACTGCAGCACGCAGAAAGAAACTGTAGCTTCAGGAGGAAGATGTTATTCTGCTCAGCACAGAGTTTTTGCTTCACTTTGGATCTCAGCACACTGATGCCTTGAACTGGCCATCATAACTTGAAAGATAATTCACATTTTTCTTAACTCAATACTGAATCTATTTTGTGCACCGCTTCTCTCTGAGCACATTACCAACATATGAATAGCTTTTGTGTGTTCATCATTTAACAGTTTGAGCTAATTTTAAGGCTTTCAGGCCAATATTCTTTCCTCTCTCTTCTTGGGTAGGTGGATACCATGAGTCAATGAGGAGGAAATAGCTTTTCGAAACTGCTTACCAGATGCATTGTGGAGAGTTCATTCATAATAAGTAACCATTACAGCTGTGTGTGTGTGTGTGTGTGTGTTTAAAAGCGAGTTGGGGGTTTGCTGCAGTTCAGTTGCCCAGTGACATGAGCTGCAGTAATTACTTTCTTTTTGCGTGTGCCACAAAGATCAAGGAGCAAATACAGGTCAGTCTGTCATGGTTCAAACATTTACCCTCCCCTTCACATGCTCCTCAAATCAGCATCACATTTGAAAATGCATGAAAAAAAAAAAGTTATGTAACTCGTAAGATGAGGGGGAAAGGATTTGTTGTGATGCTTCAGCTTTACACATTAGCTGTGATTTTCCACCTTCTATTTGTGCATCCGGGAAAAAATATACTGCTTACAATTAACATTGCCAAAATAACAACAACTCAGATTTTTCTGCCAAAAATGCAACATCATGGTTTTGCACATTGTGATGTTGCCAAATGCAAAGTCACAGTAACATGATTATGCTCTACACTACACCTACAGATAAACAGGCCAACAATTGCAACCCTCTTCAAGTTTAGCAGTAGATCTCTTTTTTGTTATGTTTTCTAGCCTCTCACACTCTGACTGAGCCTGAGTGTCAAACCACAAGAACCCTTTCTTAGGTCCGTTCAATCACTTGAATACGATTCCTCCAGCAGCACTGTCTAAAATTTAAGAGAAGACAAGAAAGATTAGCAAAAAGGAAGACACATGGACCCACGGGAGCAAAACAGACTGGCAATTAATTTCCAGGGTGTAGAAAAAACAGAAAAGGATCTACTTGAAAAGACTGATGAGCTTTGAGGAGAAAAATAAAGATGGGAACATTAATATATTATTTTAAAAATTGACTAAATTTAAGCAAATTGGGAAAAAAAGTATATTTGTATGGAACTATTTCCAGCAGCAGATTTAGAGCGCCAGGAAGGATTCACAGCAGCAGGACAGTGTATGTGGGATTATTAAACACGCAGTGCCATTGTTCATTGTGATGAAGATACATGTGTGTATTTTGGTTAGTGTTTGAGCATCACTGGAGGTTGTAGTGGTGTAGTGGAGGACCGAGCTATGTCAGGCTGTGGTTGCACAGTTGGTTGGATCTAATCTTTGCAGGAGATTTTGTGGAAAATAAAAAAAATATACAATATAATGACACCCATTCTTTCATTTTTTTGTTTTATTATGAGCATCTGGCTGTAACTGGCAGCAGGACAGACAGTGTCACTGTAGCAACCGTGTCAAAGATGAGATAATTGTTGACTAATTGAGTATGCTGACTGCTGCAGGTAAACAGAAGGCCGTAGATTAACATACATCCATTCCCTATCAGTATAATTTCCACACAGATGGCACCTGCTGCCAAGCCATTTCCCTTTCCCTATTCATTGTGTATGTGCGCAACAGAGTAAGCTTTATCTGCTGTGACGTACATGGCAGGGAACACATGCTATTTATCTAACTGATGTGTAGCACACTGAGTGTTTGAAGAGCAGCAAGAAATATGTCGCTGAACCCCTTTTTTCAAACAGGATGAGTGTTCATTAGTTTTACCAACAAAAAATTATGCAACTTTCATTTATAATCGTTTTTAAGATGCAGAGATGGTGTCATTAATTACAGGCTTGTATTATCTGCACAGACACGCATACAAAAGTCACTTTCCAAGTATATGCCACCAAGATGTGTGTGTTACCCAACAGATAATGAGTTGTTTCGGCTGCTGTGGGCTGAAGGCTGCAAGAGGAAATGGGTAACCACAAAGTCAATGTGATAGTAGGAGAGGGAGGACTTCTGTGGGTGTTTTCTTATCAAAGCCCACCACATAATAATGTCTCAGGGCAAGAGTCTGACAACAAAAGCATTCTTTTCAACAATTAACTTTTGCTTTTTGTCTCGGCAACATTATCTATGTTGAAAATCAAAACATCTTTTTGTGGTTCGGTGATGTTGTTGTTGTCGTTTAGTGGTCGCATCTGCAGGGAGGGACGTGGTGGCAGCTTTTTATTCACTTGTATGGATTTCCCCAGTTCAGCTCTCAGACGTGTATTGATTAGTCTGTCATTGTCTCTGACCGCTGTGTGTCATTCGCTTGTGAAGACAGAGGAAGTGCTTCGGCGGGCGTGCTCTAAAAGCAAAGTGAAGATTCCCATGTAGAAATGTGTGTCTGTGTGTGTGTGTGTAGTTCCCCAGAAAAGTGACACACAGTGGGGGAGTTGCTGCAGAATCTGGAGGAAATCAAACAATTATTAAACCCATCACTTTCCTGTTTCTAAGACACCTTCTTAATTATTGAATCAATCTACTGTCAGAGGCTAAATTCAAACCATTAGAGAAAGATGTCATCCTGTCAGTTTTCATGAAGAGGTCCCACAGTTTCACCACACAGAGTGATATTACTCAAAGAGCTCACCTCATATGTTGTTTGTGGCCACTGCTGTGTGTGTGTGTGTGTGTGTGTGTGTACTCCAACGCATATTCTGCAAACCTCTCTGTTATACAAAAAAACCCTCAAGGAAAAGTTCTTCATTTTCTTCGTGACAGGATGTGGCACTGAGCCCATAATAATCTTGGAACATGCAGAAGGAAGAAAAGTCTGGAAAGAGCAGAGTCACTGGTTAAAAGGGAAGAGGCAAAACTGTCTTTTAATATCATGACTAGAGCAGCAAATAAAAAATATGGTTAGAATTATTGGGGAGCTGCTATTCATGAATTCTGTGACTTACCAAATATACACAGAGATCACAGACAGATACAGAGATTCAGCCTAATACCCGCCGCCTGCTCCTCATTAAAGCTTATTGTTTTGTTTTTTTTAAATGTTCCCCTGAGAGCAAAACCAGGAATTAATTTATTCTACAAGAGCCTGAAACATGCTTCTCCACCTGCATGTAAAACAAAGTGCATGGATGCTGCTCAGAGACGTCCATGCTGCTTTTTGTCTGTGCTGCCTGTTGTTGCTCTCTTCCTCTCCTTGTGTGTTTCTCCCTCCCTCCTAGGGGCGGGCCCCAGTCGCAGGCAGCTGCTGCAGCACACACCTGAAGCTCATCTGGTCATTACTCCTTCTGCTGAAATACACCTGTTCTCCACTCACTCTTCGCCAGATCTTTACAGTTTCCCCCGTGGTAACTAGTCAGGCTCCTTTCCCCAGTGATTCCTACTCACAGTGCTTTTTGGAGACTCCTTGTGTTTTCTTGCTTCTCCTGTATTTTTTCCCTCCCCGTGTTTCCTGCCTCGTTTTTTGACCCTGTGCTTCCTGTGCTTTAGATCACCTACCTCTGCTCCTCTGCTCAGCAGCTGCCAGCTTGGACCCGCTCCTCTCTCGGACCCTCTCCCGGACCCTCACCTCATCCTCTCCTCACTGTCGTCCTCTCCCCCTCTCGTGTCTCCCAGCTTTCTCCCCTCCTCACTTCCCACAGACCCAGTCATCGGGCCACAGAGATCCCCCGACCTTCAGCCTGAGCCCTTCCCCTGTTTTTTTGTGAATTAATCTCTGTACCACTTGTGAACCCAGCATCCCCCTCTTTGGTCCACTTACCACCCGTTGTCACACTTTGTTTAGTCTTAGAGGATCACTGGTCAGTTATAGGGTGATCTGTTGTCAATTAAATATAAAATTGTTTTTGTTTTTATTACCTTAGATTTGCCTTTTATATGTAAATATGGGCAGTGCATATATGATAATGCCTGGTAATATGCTGCACGTGGTTAGTATATTGTTATATATTTTCTTGTATTGACATGGAAAGCTCAACAGTCAGGAATTGTGGTATGTCGGCAGTTAAAAGGAATCTCAGCTAGTTTTTGTAGTATTGATCTTGAAAGCTGAAAAAAACAGAAATGTAACCAAATTATAAAAAGTTTTTCAGTTTTGATTGATTTTTTTTTTTTCATTTCATACAAACTTGTTTTGTGATTAAAAACTTTTTTCAATTTCAAAACAATTTAGTCAGTTTCTTTTAAATGTTGTGTCTGCAGATGTACTGGTGTTCTTCAACAAGACAATAAACTACCATTTATTATTCTCTGGAGAGAAGGAAGCGTGTGTCAGGTGTCATTTCCATTTGACGAACAAGAAAAGTAACCACACTTGTCGTGTTTATTGCACTTTGTGGCCTAAAGGTATTGTCACATGGAGCACAGCTGTAGTTACATGTCATACGACAGCAAGAAATCATCTAAAGTCATTTTAAGCAACCTTTCTGGAATGAGGATGACCTACGGAGAAGCTGCACATAACAAAGTTAAAATCTGTAGTTTATGTCCCTTATGTGGTTTCCCTATGTAATAGATACTCATCATTTTCTGCAGATGAACTGTGACTCTATGATGTGTTACTCTTGAGTCCAGAGTGATATCAATATTATAGCTTTAGAATCATCTTTTGCTGTATTGAATTACACTCTCATATATTACGTCATTCTGCATGGGCTCACACCACAGTGGTTATCATCAGCTTGCACAGTAAAGTGTGTCAGCTCATTCAGCACGACCCCTGTAAGCCCTCAAATTAATCTCAATTAACCCCCCGCTGCTGAGGCTTACCTGTGTGACAGAGCGTTATGGGATAGGTGACACTGCCATCTCAGCGGGTGGTAAAGAATAAAGGGGGGCAGAAAATGTGCTTTTCTCTACATCAAAGACTGATGTAACAAAAGGAGTGGAGAAAAACTGTGAATGCCACCAAGAAAGCCTCTGAACAGAAATTATGATTACATAATTAGCTTCTACATCCGTGCAGTTTTCATAGGCTCCCTTTACAACATGTCTGAACCCACTGATGGAGCGACTGTGATGTCCAGGATTTTCCTCAAGAGGCAAACTGTATCCTTGACGAACATACATGCATAATAACAAGTATTATCATTGTTGATGTGAAAAGATCATTCTCCATCTTTAGTTTTGCCTCGTCACCGCCATCAGTTCTTATTTTATGTATTTTTATTGTGTTTCTTATTGCAGGTTCTTATTTTATCTTTTTTTCTTTCCGTGTATAACACTTGAGTTTTTTCATATTAAAATATAAAATACCAGTATAAGTTATTCTCCATAGACACATCTCTCCTGTTTATGATGAGAATATGGCATCATCTAGATTTATTATGAGGCACAGCTCTTTCTTCTGTACCAGATTAAGATTAGTCTGAAACCACATGAGCATAAACCAAACTAATCTATGTTTAAACGCCCAAAAGCCTGATTTATATGTACAGTTTATGTATATATTTGGCTGTAATGTGTCTTCTGATGATGCAATGGTCTTGATACTACAAGCGTTGCTGCAGTTTTGACCTCTTCATACTATTTTCACCAGTTATGCAAGAGTCCTGTGTGTGGGAGTTTATTTGAAAGAGACTTTATTGAATTTTTATACAGTAGAAGTGACCAGAAGAAAATGGACAACCCTTAACATGTTCTCTTCAAGCAGAAAGCCAAGGATAAGAGGCTTTTTTTTGTCTGTCATAGTTACTAATATAGTATATACTCACACTAAACTTTAGTGTAATGAAATATTGGCCATGAATCATACAGATGTCTTTTGATGTTTTATTTTTGTCTCTCTCTCTCTCTCTCTGGTCATTAAACACCAGGTTGTGCAGACATGCATTGCTCAGTCATTTAAAGACTCTCAAGCTAGCATTCATCAATAAACAGGCTTGAAACATGTTGAATGAAAGTCATCTGCCATCTCCGCTTCCTTGAAACACAAGCAGAGTTAAAGTTGTTTTGGGGATGTAGGCTTTTCCTCTGCATCCATGTTAGTTCCCTTACCCATAATGCCACAGTTACACTCTCAACTAAACTCTGGTCATGTGACCAATTAAAAGCTATACATTTTTAACCAAACACCATTTTATGGTGACACGTTTTCTATGCATGTTACCTTTTTAACTTAACTTATTCATTACATTTTAATTATTTTAATGACTTTATGAACTCAACTAAATGAGTATTGTGTAACAGAAACATAAAATAAATAACCCCATCAAACCTACTGTATCTCTAGGACAGCTCCATTTGAACACTGACCTCATACTCTGTTCTGTACACGCGTTTGTTAGGAAGGTATAGGTAAAATCAGCTATTTTTAATAACTGAGGGAATTGAGGGAAATACTGCTGACCTCGACCACTTGAACTAATTATTATTCTTTGATAGGCTTATCGTGTGTAAAAGGTTCCCTCGACTGCCTGATGAATACCAACTCAAGACTGTCGAGGAATTATTGTTGCAGCACAAACTCCTTGAAGACTCTCCAGATTTTATACTTCAAAGCCTCACAGACAGAAGACTGAATTTATATTCTGTGCTAATTTAACTGGCATGCCTCTGTGTGCATTTACAGGTGTTTTACGTGTGCATGCACATCGCTCCATCGCTTTTGGTTCAGTTGTTCCTGATGATTGATTTCCATAGGGCTTCGTTGACAAAGGAGGAGATGAAAGACTTGCCTACTGTGAAACCTGAATTATTCTTTTTGAGCTCTGTGATCTATCAAGAACCAGCAACCTGGCCTGACGTCTAGCATACAATGAGGGAGAACCTTGAGACCAACATCAGTTACAGTTTCCACGTGAGCGCTAACTGTTTATGAAACTGTGAGTTAACGACCCAAGTCACTGAGCGGTATGGCAGTTGCAGTTAACAGCTTTGTGGGTTCATGCGATTGACCTCTTATCTGTTTATTCTAAGATGTTTTGGGAAGTCTTTCTTAAGTTTATGGCCTCACTCACTATCCTTACTTTCAATAGGTCTGTCTGTCTCCATTGCAAACCTTTCAACATTCATTCAGAGGAGACTCGCTTCACATTTAATGAGATTATATCATGAGTGTCAGAACTTGCCTCACATATTTCATCTGCTTTGTATGCTATTTGAAAAGGCAATACCTGTGTGGTTTGATTACAGATGATAGATCAATCTAAAAGCAATCATCTTTATCACTAAAGGCCCCCGCTGCTGAAAATAGTGCTGATAATTCTCTGCAGGCTGAGGAAACTGCAACATCAATAGAAACGATTCAGCTAGATTCAGCAGGATTTAGTTTGGAGATGTAATTCATTGCTGAGCCATCTTTACAATGCAAGCTTGCAAAGAAGAGTATGGAATGTATGTATATGTTTAATGATTTATGACTTTATTAAACATTCAGCGTTTTTGTTTGCTGATTTTGCTCACTTTTGTCCAACTATTGTTGTCAAAGTTTGAGAGGAATGTTGCAGTGTTTTTGTATGGCTCTGGCTTTACTGTAGAAAGAGGTGGGGGACTGGATTGGAGCTCCAACCATCTGTTCATAAATACAGTATTTGTCATTTTTGGATCACTACCGCGTGCTCCTTTAAAATCATATAGTAATAAAATACTCAAAAGGTAAAATTACAAAGATTTTTAAATTCTAATTAATGTCAGAAACTACTTTGTAAGCACCCTTTATCAAACAGGTCACAGGTGAAGTGTAAAATGACTTACACCAGTGTCTGGCATTTTTTTTCTGTGACATTAGGAGAGATTACTATGGTAATGGGTCCATTAATGCAACAGTGTCACACATAATAAGATTACTGTCATGTAACAAAAGCCATATGTCCCTGTTACAGGTGCTGTCCTGTTCGAGGGAGGAACAGTCAGCAAAATAGAGCGAGAGACCTCATCAGGAGACTATTAATGAGATGACAAAGAGACAAATGCATTCATTAGGCTGTTTTCTGCACAGAAGCACCCCCTGAAAATATGCTAACACTCCTCCTGAGCCTTCACATAAAGCCAAAGACACATCAGTGGAAAACAAAGCTCTGAGCCGTCAAACCTCGTTTCTTCAGAGCAGGCATGTTGAGTAACTTCATTACATCTACAGTATACATAAGACGGCTTTCAGAGTTAATGGAAATTCAGGCCATTTAACTTATAACTATGTTTGCACATTACACTTTACTCCACTGCGCTGTGTGTAACCACACAGTGTAATAACAGATAGCAAACAAACTTTAGCTGGCAGGCAATTTCGAGATAAGCCTCCTGTCTTGTTATGTACTGTATATGACTTGGTTTGTAATAGCTTCTTGAATAAAAGAAGAGGTTTAAAAATGTATTTTTCTTTCCCCTTTTCTGACGTTGATAAAAATATAATTGTGTTGTCTGACTGCAAATTCCATCAAAGCTCGGAAATAATGAGAAGAGATTCAGAAAATGCTGCTCATCAAGTCGTGGCAAAATAAAAATAAATTATATTTTGCTTTGATGCTAAAAATTACAAAAAACAGATAAAAAAAAAGAAAGAAATACAGCAAAACAGCCCTTAAGCTACGTCGACAAAGTCAGAAAGATTCCCACAGCATGGGCTGTGAAAGTTCTGCTGACAGAAAATGACAGCATTAATGGTTTGGAAGCCTTTTAAGTAAGTTTCAGTCATATTAAATGTGTGTATTCACCTTGAACATTAATGAATCCTTCTCTTCTGTAGCTCAGCTGACCTCTGACCTCAGTGGATTAACGGTGGCACACTTATTGACTACAGCCTTAAATGATGAGTACAAACTCAAAGCCTGTTTCTGGTTTTAGATTTTTATCTGCTGCTCAGAGACATTTACATTTTTCTCCTGCTCTCCATCTGGCTGTTGGCACTGTGGCTAACTGCACCAATGATACGCTGCCCTGAAAAAGGGAGATACATAGCTAGCTGGTTATTAATGTTAAATAACCTTTAACAGGGTAAATTAACCGTGACACTAGTGCGGTTATCCTGTTTTTTAGATGCTGATGCCAGAGAATCCATTATGATATACTGAAATAAAATGAGGAAACACCAACAGCTTTGCAGGATGCAAATGACAAAATTATATGCAGCTACAGCATCCATTGCTACAATTATAGCAGAGCCGTAACCATAGCAACATAAGCAAATCCAGCACTCAAGCCATTATTAGGTGACATGGATGAAATGTAAGTTAATATTGGATAAATTAATCACATCTACTTGACTTCTGGAGCGTGCAGTGACATGAGTGGATGTGAAACAGAAGCTGCCAAGAGAATCAGAGATAAAAAAAAAAAGATCAGGACTGTATATTTCTTTGTATGTATAAAAAGAACAAAGAGAATTCAGAAACAAGTTAAACAAAGACTTGAAAGTGACCACAGAAATAATTTAGCATCCTTACGTAACTATTGCATCACACGCCAACCCGAAATGACCCATACCTCAGCGGGAATAAGTTATGCACCTCTTGAACGATGGAGGAAACATGTTAACTAATGATGAAAACATCAAAACAGCAGCATCTGAAAACTCTGGTTACACCTTCACTGTCAATGCCAGCCGAGGATGATAACAAAATGAAAAACATGGCTTCCCAATGTGTAAGATTAAGACTTGGTATGAAATTAATCTGCTATTCTTTGCTTCAAAGTAAAAGCGAGGACAAGATGGGCAGAAAAGTAAGAGAAGGAGAGGAAATATATGAAAGTAGGCAGTTGTGACAGACGATTCATGATGAAAGCCTTTTAAGAGGTGGAGCATGCTGTATGTGTGAAATCGTTTTATGGTTTTATTACTGTCATACTGCAGAATATATATTTTTCCCCCATTTTCAGTTGCAGGAGAGACACTGCTCATCAAAGTCAGCAAAAGTGCATTATGACTTGTTCTTACCGTCATTTCTCATTTTGCTCTTCGATAAAGGTTTTGTAGCTTCATTGACACACAGATTCAATCTTTCTATCTGTGTGTGCATGTGTGTATGTCAGCACCAAACACAAACAGCGCAGCTGTGCAAGTCTCTGTGCAATTCAATTAGCTGTAGTAGTTCATGCAAATCAATATTGTGGACACACAGCCTTTCTGTGACACACACACCCTCATGAGGAGAGCAAAAAGAGCTGAACTGCAACTGACAATCAAATTACTGAAACTCCCTGTCAGCCTCCCTTTAATGTATTCATGTAGTCATCACACCTGCACGCCGAGGTGGATCATAATCTGGGACATAAACCATGCAGACTGTCTCACTAATTCAGATGAATTGAATTAGTGCACTGACACCTACCCTTCAGGGCATGCAGCCACTGCAACCTGAAGTCTGCTTGTACTTACTGTTAAGGTGTCTGGATGTAAGGTGTGGGCTTCTGATGGGGATGTCAACAAATTAAATCATTGGTCCAGCAAAGAAAAAAGCTCTCTGCATCAGAAAATGCCCCTGATAAAGACACTGAACAAGTAAAGCACAAAGGTAGTTGTAGGCAACCTCCAGGCAGTTACAGAGGGTCAATAAAATGTGATCTCTTTGAGTAAATAATGACATATAAATAGCAAATTTAGATTTGTTGTTAAGCTCTCTCTCTCTCTCTCTCTCTCTCTCTCTCTCTCTCTATATATATATATATATATATATATATATATATATATATATATATATATATATATATATATATATAGCCCCTTTTTGCATAATCCACATCTCATCTGCCCCTAAATATTTTGTCATCATCTACTGAAATTTTGCAGCTTGCATTTCGCATCACATTTGAAGTGATGGACAGCAAACAGCTCCCCTCTGTCTCTCTTCTCTCTCTCTCTCTTTACAGCAGGAGCGCATAGTGTCCAGTGAAGCGCAGCGCACAAAGCGAGTCACACTGGTGAAGTATCTCCCCTGCCCCGCTTCATCCAAACCTCTGCGTCCTTCCATAAAAGCACATCACACTAGGCGCAATGTCACCAAACACCCGTGTGGATTTCAGCGATGCGTTTTGTTCCCTTTACGCTCCATTCCGGCGCGTCTTGTTCTGGTGAGAACGCGATGTCCTGGATGTATTTTCTCCGAAGGTTGTGAAGTGGAGGGAAGCGCAGCTCGCTTAAACCATGTGGAGAGCGGCCACGTTCCTTGTTGGGAGCAACGGAGGCAGAAAGCGACACTGATAGGAAAGCATTATTTTTGCGCTTTCTTGGATCCTTCGATGAGGAAACAAAGAGAGACGAGATGGTAGAGAAGTAAGTGCGTTAACAACTATTTCACACTGCAAAAATGGAAAATTATACATTTTTTGCATGACTTGTATCAACAGTATTAACTGCGGTTGATCAGAGAGTGATGATGAAGCTAGGGAACATTTTCCATATGCAAATACTGAGGTATCTGTAGTTTGATAGTGAGTTTCTAGTGAAATTGGGACATTTTTTATATCACAGCGTTATAAATGAACATATTTGTAGCTTTTCTTATGAATATAAGATTTCTTTCTGCACGTGAGGCTTCATTTTCACTTAGAAAATGCAGTTGTGTAACACTAAAATCTAATTTAAATTTCTATGGGTTTATATTCACATGGTGTCAGCTCACTGAGTGAGTGATTCTTCCCAATGGTTGTTTACTGTAAAATACTGTATTTGAGTTACCTCATGGGGTAATTATGTAATTGCATCTTCTGTAGCAAACGGAAGAGTGATTAATTTTTAATGAGCTCCCATTCAGCTGGTGTATTTATTTGTATTGTGGGACCCAAAAGCAACAAAAGCCCATCATATTTTACTTATAATTCCTGTAGGGAGACACATTTATAAGCCTGTTGAGCATCATTGTATATATTATATATTATAATTATGTTTATTTTTTTAGGTTGTGATTATCTGTATTTATTTGTATTACTCTGCAATCAGGTAGAAATCACTGATCTTTCAGATCAGAAGAGGAAGCTAAGTCCAGATGTAAGTGTAAATGTTGATGTTGGAGAATGACAGGTGGTACGAAGTGTGCTGCAGACAGTGCACTGAATGAGAGCTGCTCTACCTGCTGTGGATCATCGTGGAGTGGCGCTGTTCTGCTGGTTTCTTATTGGAAGAGATTAAAGAATTAGAGACCATAAAAGAAACTGGCTTTACAATATCTGACACTTTAAGTTCTCATGTCTTAGATGTATCTCTGATGTACTGAAAACCAGCCATTCATTTGTATTTTAAAGGGTTGGAAATAATAAAGGCTATTATAAAGAATAATTGTGCAGAGGTGGATCTGTACTGGAACATTTAATATCCAGGGCTTACTGACAGGAGTGAAGATGTTGTAATTGCCAAAGTAAAGTGAAGATCAGCCAACTTTCTTCAGATGGTTATTGCCTCACACACTAAAACACTTATTGGGTTCATCAGTTAGTCCAGTGACAGAAAAAATATCAATATTTTAATTTTAAGCAGACGTGAAACATTTTTGGCTTCTCAAATGTGAGGAATTGCTGCTTTTATTTGATTTAAATTACTGCACACTGAATATTTTGAAGTTTTGGACTGTTGGTTGGACAAAATGAGACATTTGGAGACTTCACCTTCACTTTGTGGTTATTTTTCACTTTTTTTCTGACAGTTAATAGGTCAAATAGGATTTGAGTGCTAACGATTCTTGGCGAGACACAATAAGACTAAGACTAACGTTGTTTACAGGGAGAGCCTCTTGTAATGACAGGACAAATTGATCCACATTAATCACTTTCATCCTCACAGTGGCCGCACCTGACCTTCTTGACCCGAAGTCTGCCTCCCACAACTCCAAACCTCGCCTGTCGTTCTCAGCCAAGCCAGTGGTGCTGAACACCCCAGATGACGATGATGAGTGCGACACCCGGACCATGGTCATGAGGTGGAAAACTGTGTCGGCCATCTTCTTCTTGGTGGTGCTTTACCTCATTATTGGGGCGACGGTGTTCAGAGCGCTGGAGCAGCCTCATGAGAGTTCCCAAAAGCTGGCCATTCTTGCAGAAAAACTGGACTTCTTGGCCATGCACGCCTGCGTAAACTCTTCTGAGCTGGAGGATTTGGTCAAGGTATGTGAAAGCATCAACATTATATTAATAATTCAGATGTTTCTGCAGGACCTGGTGATGATAAAATGCATTTCATGGACAGATTTTCAATGAATACTGTATTTTACACACAGAGAGAACAATACAGGACACAATGACTATGAGTACTGCCAGAGCTTTATCCCGGGGATATTTTTTTCAGCCATTAGAGCCAGCTCCTGAAAAACTAGCTTGTTTTTATACATTTGTTTATGTTTATACACATTTATTCTCCATGTTTTTTTTTAAGCAAGACTGCTATAATTCTCTAACCTGGTTACCTCTTTAGTATTATCACCATGTTGATGAAGGTCCCCTTACCTTAAAGGTCCTGTGTGTAACATTTAGGAGGATCTATTGGCAGAAATTGAATATAATATTCATAGGTATGTTTTCATTAGTGTATAATTACCTGAAAATCAGGTCCTCTTACATGGTATTTCTACAGTTACCCAGAATGGACAAATAAAACACCAACCACCAACAAACCAAATAGGGCCGGTTGTGTTTTTCCACATTTTGGCTGCTGTAGTTTCTCCTACCTGCTTGGTAGGCAAAAATGTAGCCTGACCACTAGATGCCACCAAATGAAACTCACTGGACTTTTAACAAGGTCACTATTTTAACCAAACCTTTCACCAAAGCATCGTCACATAATAAAACACATAATATGACAGTTTCAACAAATAAATGATGCCGAGTATCAGATCAGAGAAAATACTTCTATCTATCTTTCTAAAGGGTAGTTACACGTTTTTTTTTTCTCCCAAAGCTTCCTGCCACAGCAGATCTACCCTTACAGTCCACAAGTATTATACAAAATACCACAGGGCACTATATGAAAAATGATAGGAAATCATCAAAGAGACTTGAAGTGCAGGTTGTATTTCCTTAAAGCGATGCTACTCAGATGTCAAACATATTTAAATTGCTTTACTTTGTGTGGTTTCCTATAGCCAAAAAAAGAACTGTGCTGTTGTACTGAAGAAAAAAAAGATGAATGAATATTGTAATATTGGACTCAGTACAGACAAGTAATATTAAAGGATTAATAACAGTCCTGGACAAGTCATCATCTCATGAAATAAATAATTGATTAATTTTTCAATTACAAAAATGTCGCATATAAATGCACAATAAATATTAGTATTGAGTGAGGAGTTTTCTAATAAAGGACATCCACTGACTTCATGACTCTTCCTGTATGGATTACTAGATCTCACCATCAACCGGAGTTGATGAAAAGCATTTCCTCTTGGGGAATCTAGCTGGCATATTGGACTTGTGGATGATGATTACTTCTCTAATGTGCAAGGACTGAAAGGTCTTGAAATCCCAAGGGACACTGATTTGTCTGCTGCTGCTAATTTTGGCCCCTTTAATGAAACAATTATGATCATATAGTAACAGCTTTTCTCTTAATAACAAGAAAATGTCACGTTTAAGATTACATTTACTGTTGTCAGTGTGAGTATTTGAATAAACCCACAACATTAATAGAGTGACTGTGTCCATTAAATACATTCTTCCATTCAGTAAAATTGCTGTTATTTGCCAATATAGCATAATATGTTTGTCTTTCTTATAAGTAAGCAAGTCTGTTCATGAGATTCTGTTCTCTTTCCAGTAAACCAATCAAACATTTAAGATGTTGCAATTATTCCTTGTGGCAAAGCATCAGCATCCATTGTAGTCTCATGATGAGGAAACGTTCAATAATACCTTCTGGTAATTATGAGAAAACTTTCTAGGTATAACGAGATACTGTGTGAATTAGTTTTTCTCTCAACAGTTCAAATGAGTTCATTCATATTAACTATAGAGAACAAATATTGTAGGTATAATTCGATTTCCTGAGGAGTGGAATGAGTATCTTTTTTTTTATTATCTATCAATGTTTTCATCTTCTGGGCTTGATAGAACAAGCTAGCAAGTATATAAATGCAATATTTGAACCCCCTTTTACTTTTACATTAACAACAAAGCTGCTTTCTTGTTTCTGATAATCAAAAGAAACGATCTTCCCTCTCATCTCTTAGCTGCTCCCTTTAGGCGTCACCACAATGGATCATCTGTTTACATCTCACAAGCAAATGGTTTAAATAAATCTTCTCTCTCATTTTTGTTATCATCACCATTTCTTATTTTTCCTGACCCTTAGCAGCCCATAGCTGGCATAACATAGTCACCATAGTTGTCACTGTTGCTTTTGTCAGTGGTGAAAACATTTTGGTATAAATCATTTAGGGTGGAGGCAGAAGAAATAATATAAGCAGCTAACAGTAGCAGCAGTTATTATTCAGTGAAGAAAGTGTAATGCTCATGCGAGCAGCACATTGGATGGATTCCTGTGAAATCTTAAAGAATTGTACATTGTATGGTCTGTCATATTTTGTACTTATCCAAGTAAATATCTAAACATAGACTATTGTAGACCCCTAAGTCCAGTGGAACTATGTGTTTAGTGCTAATTAGTAAACGTTAACATGCTAACATGCTAAACTAAGATGGTGAACAATCTGTTGAACACTACAGTAGCATGTTAGCATTATCGTTGTAAGCATGTTAGCACTCAGTTCACTGCTGTGATGAAGTCTCACAGAGCTGCTAGCATGGTTAGAGGAAACTCACATCCAAATGCATTAGCAATGATATTAGAGCAACACAGTGTAACTTTTTTACCATAAAACAGCCAATTAAAATCAGTGACATATAATCAGGTGAATGGTGTCTCTGTCGTTCCCACTTTTGTGCCCTGTACGCCTCTTTCTGCACCATGTAACTTCGGGTACGATCACCCACGACAAGTATGTAACACTTTACGGCACAAAGACACACATTGCTCACTGTTTCACTTAATTTGAGGAAACTGGATCATATTTTATGGAGAAAAATGTCCTCTGGCTGCTCTGCCTCAACTCTCTGTCATTTCCAGAGTTTATTGATGGACAGTAAAGTAAGTTGCAGGGAACTATAGCTGCTGTTAGCTAACGTTAGCTCAATTTGTTAGCTGGGCTGCACGGACTGTGAGGTCAGAGCACTGGGAGAGTGTTAGTGTTTGTACCACGGGTGTTTTAGATCTGGGGTGTGGGTGAATACTGATGGGGAGTGGAGCTGGTGTCATGCCAGAACAGGAGCTGGGCAAGCAGGCAACGTAACTGGGCTTAGCAACCTCTATGGACGTTATGACAGAGGCAAAAAGACCAAATAGGCACGTTTAGGGATGAGCCTAAGAAGAAAAAATGAGAAAAGTACAAAGTAAGAGGCTGCCAGACAAGTAAATTTGGCAACAAACATCATCTCCTGTACTGTATGACCTATTCCATCTAAGGCTTATGTCTCAGTACACCCAAAAGTTCGGAAAAACTGCCCTCTGTTAGGCCTGATTCTTTCTCTCACTGACCTTTTAACTGAATCAGTCTGTGCTCATTACAGTTTAAAAAAAAACGTCTTAGTCTAGGCTCTCACAAACATACTGCAAAATGAACAGAATTAATTACTGACTCAAGATTTTAAGCTTGTAAAAACTGGGCAATTTGCCTGTAGGAGACATTTGACAGCGCTTAAATGTTTTCCGAATGCCATCCAGCTAATTGTGCCTAACAAAAGTCTTGCTATCTTTGCGATTTTACCAGACAGCAGTCTGACCAAACAGCTCTGTGCATCATCCATCAGATAACGCCGTAAGTTCAGCCTCCTCCTCAAGCAACTATTTCTCTTCTGATGATTTATTGATAAACAGCTTCAATACAGGTGTCCCCCACTCACTTTTACTTAATTATGTACACACACACACACACACACACACACACCTCTGAAGGCTCCCACTGATCAAAAGCCAGTCAGGAGAGGATTGTGGAGAGGTGCTCTCAAAGGGAGTAATTAAAAAAGTGAGTGTTGTCAGAAAACCTCTGACGATTCAACCTCTCCTGGCTGTTTGGCTTGGAGACAGCCAGTGTGGTCTTCACATGATCCTATCTTATCATTTCCCTTGGCCATAGCTACCATGCATATATCTGATTGCCAAAACAGTGAATTAATATGGCCCGCTTTGGCCGGGAAACAAAGGGGCTGACTGAGCCAAGCCAAGTCTGATTGTGTGATTTGCTAAATGATGTTTATAGAGGCACGGTGAATGTGGGTTTTCAGAATTTTATCTTTGAACCTTCTCCTTTGTTGTATTTGGAAATGATTATGGGTAGAATAGCCCAGATAAAACACTCAACCATTGATGTGTTCACCTTTGTTCGGTATGATTATTTGGTCTGTGAATACATTCGTTTCATCTGCATGTGTGTAACCGGATCAGCTTCACCTTTTGGTTGTCTCATTCTGGGTAAAATCTTTACACTGAAGCTAGTGCCTGTACTGTCAAGTTGGATTTGAAATACATGCATTACTTTTGTTTTGTTTGGTTATTTTCAAGGAAATATGTTGCTCTTTAGTAACTAAGTGTGCCATTAGCTAGTCGCTAATTTTGTGTCTAGTACATTTTGATGAGGTTGGTGAGAGTAACTGTTATGGGATTTTTTAAGAAAAACCCTTGAATAAGGAAGACTGGATTCAAAGTATACAAGTTTAAGTTGAATTTATTATTCTTGTACAAGGAGCGTTTAACAGTGCAACACACAAAAGGCTTACAGAGAAAAGGCTCCCTGAGGATGTCTAACAGTTGGTTCTTAAACATTTTTTAAAATGGGCTGTCTCGGACACCTCCCACCTGATACAGATAATATCATAACATCTCTTTTTGGTTTTCTGCTCAGTAATGAGCATTAAGTTTTATATCCAAATGGTACTCCCCTAGCCTGTCTCTCCTGTCCTTGTACTACTGATTTATAATTATCTCTCCCTGCCAGCCTCAGTAAATCACATGCCAAATAAGGGAAGTATGCGAGACATGCAAAAGACAGGATACACACACACTATCTATATGAGTTAAAACACCAGCACCCCAGTATAATCCTAATTTTTATTTCCTAAATGTAAGATAGAGCTGACTGCAGATTCAGATGATTATACTCTGAGTTCCTCACAGTGAGCTGGGTTTAGGCTGCACATGAACAAACATGTGAACATGCACATACACGACATGCATGGGTGTATTGTATGTGTCCATGAGGAAGCAGTGAAACAAAGTACAATGTAAAGAAAACAGGAAATGGAATTTTCACGCCAGTGACAGTGTAAATAAACCATCCATGAAAGGACCTGGAGATGAAGAAAAGTTTATTTTGGTAGCAGTGCTATGTTGAAATGTACACCCAAACTCAAAATAATACGCGTTATTAAGATTTAGGAGCTGTGTAAGTCGGCTCCTCTCTAAACCTCTGCAACCCAGATACACAAAGTTCATAAAAGGCTTTTACATGTGAAAATATACAGTATAACAGATCAAAGCACTATGTGTGGCCTAAAGCAGGAAATATGACTCTGTGGAGACACATTTCCCTCAATCAGTATTCATCCATGCTGATAATTTTGGTTTTCTTTGTCACTTTTATTGGAAATGGCCCATATAAAAACTATGGAGAGTGACACCTTCTTTCAAGCACCATAAACAAAAATAGCTTTCATGTACATTGGTGTCTTGGGGTGGAGGATATCTCCACTTTATCGCTATCACATTATCAATTTCTACAGTGTCTGTGCATGTCAACTAAGCTATGGCTAAGGTTAGGGAAATAGCATGGTTATTGGTAATAAAAAAAGATAAAGGTTAGTGTCAGGCCTGTGATTTAATGTAAATTCCACACCCTTACTTACCATGTTGCTATGCGACATACAGTATATTATATTGTGTCTCCTGCACTGGCACAATGATACTGGGCTGAGGAGTTGATAAAATACATTTTTTTTTTTTTTGTATTTTGAGCAAATTAACCCTTTAAGCTGTTGTTTGTACCTCTGTGCTTGTCGGCTTGTGTGGATAAGCAGCACACCATGTGCCATCAGCCCAGCCTACCTCTTCACCTCCTGGCCCACTGTATCGGGTTATCTTGTGTGTCGTTTCATGAGTGCTGACTTTCCAATGCATTATTCATCCAGTTCAGCTTTTACACACTTGATCTTTTACTTCCTTATCACACTCGACAGTCGTGGGTTAATGAAAGCTCCCTCAGTTTCACTGAGGATGATGAATCACATCAGGCAACACTCTGACACTGCGATGACCCAAAACTGTGGGTGCGTGCATGTGCGGACTCAGAAAAAGCCGACAGTGGTAGTTCAGGAGGACTGTAAGCAGTACTGAACATCATTATTGTAGCGTTACTACTCTGTTCCTGAGGTTTATTGATATTAAATACAAATAATGGAGATCATCAAAAAGAGCTACTCCCGCACTAGTACATTTATTCAAGTGCACTACCCAAGAATTAGATCTTCTTTATTGCTCTGAATGAAAAAAAACACGGATACATAGGGGAATAAAAGCTTTAGTCCGGCAAAGTCTTCTGCTATTTATTAGAATTTGTACCAATGCAGCAGTTCCTGCTTCGTCTCTTGAGGTCTCTTGAGTTTTTCCCTTTCATTTGTCTCAGTAATGATTCTTCATCTTGAGAATCTACTTGGGCCAAGAAACCTTCTGTCTTACTGCAGCGAAGTGACAGAGCCAGTTTGAAACGACCTGCTGAGATCAGATTAATCCAGCATTCAGAGGAGTGGACCATTTACTCAGCCTTGCACCCCATAGTCGCTGTGAGTGTGTCACACTTTCCATTATAGCAAGATCGGTATGAATTTTCCTGCACACCCTACTCTAATAATACACTACTTTTTCACATGCTCAGAAAGACATGAGAAATAATAAAACCAAAGGAGTTTCATGAGAGATGAGAGTAGTATCAAATCAGAATCTGTGGGAAAATAATGAATGTCCTTCAACCTCATTGTTGCAGTCCTAATGGAGACAAAGAGGCCGTCCAAATACAGATCTGTGGAACCCGTGCATCCATTGTGGACCGATTAACCTGAAGTAACATTTCCCTCACTCTGGATCAGTTTGATTTCATTTCAATGCCTGCATCCAGGAAAGTTATTCTGGTCAGTTTGACATTAAAAGTGTATTTTCGCCAGTAAACGTATTGTTCAGTCATCCACCACAATGGTCTCTGTGGTTACCAGGTCATTCAAGCTTGTCACTTTGGATCTTCCTTCTTGCAAATTTATCAAATAATCTATTTTGACAGACTAAACATTTTGCCTATGCATGATCTGAAGTTTTAATCTTTAATATAACTGATGCAACTGTGCTTTACTCTTATAGTTTCTTTTACATTCATGTTGAGAGTAGCAGGGGACTGCATAAAAAGCACAAATTAGTGGATAAAAATGCACCAGAATGCTGAAAATAAAGTGACTAACTCTCAAAATATCATAGGGGATGACACCCAGACCCCCTCCTTGACTTTTTGGGGTGGCTATAGCTCAGACAGTAGCGCTGTATCATACCAAAGCGTGTACTGTACGTATACATGCAGACTTTTCACACCTACAGTAAGCAAGGCAAAATGTGATACTGACACAGTATCCTCTAGTGTGTTCTGTACTGTAACCTAAATAAATATGCAATGACCAGTTGGACTTTCAAACAAAAGTGTGCCAAGAAACATCGTCATCTTCATAAAATGCATGCAAAAGTTTTTAATATAGCTGCAGCCTTCACAGAAGAGTTATATCACTGTTGTTATCTACAGTGTGGAGTGTGTTGTGTTGTCTCGACAGTATTTTCTAATAATATAACAACAACATAACCCAACATGTTTGCATGAACGTTGTTCACAAACTGCATATCCAGCCTTCAGACAGCAGAGTGTGGATCGAATACATAAAATGTGTCTTGCTGGCACACCATCCACCTTGAGTGGGCGAGGCAAAACGTGACACAGTCACGGTATCCTCTCCTCTAGTGCAGTCAAGTTAGCAATAATAAATATGCAATGTCTAATTAGACATTCAAAATCAAATCTACTGAGAAACAGGTAACATTCCCAGTTTGGTTAGGTTTAGGAAAAGCTCATGGTTTGACTATATTTATACTGCTGATGCACGTCTTTGAGTGTCTGAGCTTAACTGCTACTCACGTCTATGTTTAGGTGATTGTGGGTGTGAGATGCAGTGGTGTGCTTTTCCTCCAGCTGGTGGCTTCATCCCCCCTCTTGTCTCCTGTCATGAGAGCACAGCCCTGAGCGAGAAAACATGTTGCTGTTCTGTTTCCTGTAAAGCCGGGTTTCTCACACTCAGCCGACACTCGTGTCACACTTAAAAAAAAAAAAAAAAATCATCACAGGACTGACCCAGCTGGTATCACATCACAGCCACAATCAATCATTTTGGTACAACTTATAATTACATTCTTTTGTGTTTTTTAATAACAATTTTAGAGGATCAACAAAATGCTTACATGTTATAATAACCTGTGTTTCTTCAACAAGAAGTTACTACCAAAACAACACTCACAAATGTCTCCTGATGCTCACGACAAAGCAGTTGTAAATGACATGAAATCATATTAGTATACCAGTATTTTGGGTAAAGTACCTCATTTAGCCCAACTTAGCCACAACTTTGTCTAGTAATGGGTAGTGTAAGGGCTTACAAGATGTTGATTGTCAGTTATACCTCCAAACCAAAGGCTGGCTTGTTAAACTCTAATGTTGTATTTTTTATTTCTACGTTAAATACGATTTAATAAGATTAGATGTAATTGTAATCAGATGACTGGATATAATAAGATTTGATCTGTGAATAAACCAGGGACAGAGTAACAGTTGTGAATGGGGAATCGAGGTCAGGAGAGTACTGTACTTTTACACCTCAAACCTCATAATATAAGAGCAAGCTCTAATACTGGGTATAATTTATTACTTAGATCTATAACCAAATCACACATCCTGTTGTACTAATGGCCTATTTGTGTCACTGTACTTGACAGTAATTGCACCTACCTTATGTACTCTGGTTGTAGCTGAGAAGCTGGCTGAGTTGAACTCTTATTTCTTTCTCTTTCTCTTTCTGACCATGTACCCTGACGTTGTTGGTCACTGGTAAACTCCCTAAAACACCTCAGTGTGCTCACGTGCGATAGATCCAACCTGGCGTGCCTTAATCAGGGTTAGAAATAAAGTTATTATAGAAAAAAACAAAAAAAACAGTCAACCCTGTAGCACAAATACTAGCACACAATGCATATACAGTAAATCCAGGTAAAAAAAAAAAAATAGATTTTAGTGGGTGCTGCAGCCCCCTCAGCACCCCTACTTCACACTTCCATGGAGCAAACTGAAAACTAACCAACACCAAACAGAAAATTACAGTGACACCGCACCTGTACAGTGGCTTTGGTTACACAGCATGCATTTTGCTGGCATGTTATTAGCAGAGTGCCTTCACACATCATAACGTGTTGAAGTGTTCGATCTAGACTATCGATTTAAACATTACTGTGTGAATTGAGGCATGTTGTCTACACTGTACATTACAACTGTGTCTGTTGTCTAAGTAGTGGGTGAGGCTGAAGCAGCCATGCTTAAATTAATAATTTGTGAGTTAATGTTGTATGCAAGTTATTTCTTTTCAGCCCACAGTAATATACATAACTATGACTTTGATCTTTAATTAAAAAAAAAGTGCAGATATTTGAAATTCAAACCTTTTCTTGTGCATGTTATGAAGGTGACAGATGTCCTTATTATTTCTCTTAATTAGTTTTGGTTGGATGTTTATCTTGGTTGTTGCACACCGCTAATTTTCTCCGCCCGCCTCATGCCACAGTCTCCACTGGGAAACGATGAATTATGTGCTAACTTTTTTTTATTCTGTTTTGTTTTTTTCACTTTCCGCTCCAGCAAGTGGTTTCAGCAGTCCGAGCAGGTGTGAACCCTTCAGGAAATTCATCCAATCAGATGAGCCTCTGGGACATTAGCTCCTCGTTTTTCTTTGCTGGGACTGTTATCACCACTATCGGTAAGTGGTTTCTCACTCTCAGTCCTCATTCTTGTCCTTGTAGAAGCTTCTGGCAGTATTTCACACTAGTAACATGCAATGTTTTTTTAAATACATACAAAGTGCAGAGACAGACAGCACATTTATATTTTCCCCCTTAGTGCAGTAAGCCAACTGATGCACAATGCAAATCTGATGACCATTTTTGACATGAAATTGCACTTGAGTAGAAAAATTACACTTCCCAAGCACTTTCCACAGTGTAAGAAGGAGAGGTTCCGCAGGTCCATCATCCCGGCCGCTGTCAGGCTCTACAACACCTGCACCAACTGATAATGTTGTAGTTTCTGTTCCTGTCTCTACTCACTACTACTCACCATGGCTGTATTATTATTTTTATTTTTACTTTTATTCTTATTATGTGTACTTATATTTCCATTCCGATTACTTACAATGTACAATATTATTCATACCATGGTCACTTTAACTGCAATATTATTTATATCAAGGTCACTTTAATTTGCAATATTTTTATATCATTAGTACAAAAGTACAAAACCTGCATCATCTCCTCACCCAGATTGTGTTTCATTGCACCAGGATTGCTTTTAGTTAGTTGGACACACTGATTTGCGCCCCAACTTTGCACTTCCCTTTCCATTTGTTCCCAAACCAACCAGATATACCAGGATCCAAATCAAACCCAAAAGGTGTACCGACTCAGGATTAAAGGATTAAAGATCAGACGCTAAATATTGCTAAATAGGGCTTTTACATTTTGTCTTGGTGCCTTTTAGATTTTATCTAAAGCACTTTGAATGCCTTGTTTGTGTGTGCTATGCAAATAAAGTTGCCTTACCTTGCCAAGATTAGTACTCCTCTCTGCAATCTCCTATTATTTCACAACAGACACTAAAAAGGTCCAGTGTGTCAGATTTAGGGGGCTCTGTTTACAGAATATGACAGAAATAGAACACAATATTCATAACTATGTTTTGATTAGTGTAGAATAGCTTGAAAGTTTGAATCTTGATGTTTTTGTAACCTTAGAATGAGATTTTTATATCTACCGAGACAGAGGATCTTTTTCCACGGTGCCAGCCACGCTTCTACAGTAACAGACAAACTAAACATTGGCTCTAGATTGGGGCTTTTGCCTATTTTGCACATTTTGTGGCCGCCATAGTTTCTCCTTCATGCTAAGAAAGTGAAACAAGCAGGGTTACAATCAGCAGCACCACTAGATCCTACGCACTCTGCAGAAATATACCAGAAACTGAAGTGTATCAGTGATAAAGGTGAATGTTTTAAATAGTCTTGACTCTTAGTGCATGTACACTCAGTTTTACAGTGGGTTTATTGCATTTCAGAGATGTAGCAGCTTTAGAAGGATCAGACACTACATTAAAACAATATGATTTTTAAGGGCTTGAGCTCATTTGCTCTTAGCTACTGTAATCAAGGAGCTGATCATGTCGCACATTCATACAGCCTGAGACTCTCTCTGTCACCTCCAGCTGTAAGAGCTCACTAATCAGGAAAATGGAGCAGCTCACACACACACACACACACACACACACACACACACACACACACACACACACACACACACACACACACACACACACACACACACACACACAGTCTGACAGCTCATCTGGCTCTTCCAAGTGAACCTTGATAGATCTGTGCTTCTGTTCAGTGGCCTGTTGGACTCCATTTTACATTTCTAGCATCCTGTCAGGATTCATTCTCCAATCAGAAAATGAATAATTATACCTTGAGTTGAAATACATTTTTTTCACTCCATGGTTGGTAAATTAAATTAGTGAGTTTTTCAGATTAACAATGAATGTGTGTAGGTAGACTGCAGTCTTCATCAATATTTTGGCACGGCATTACATTTCTTCGCCTCTAGCCGCTTTTCCAGATTTTGCTGCACTGCACCAGGCTCACCGAAACTGCAAAAATCTATTGGCTACAGCAACAGCACACACACACACACTCTTCCAACCAAACCTTAACATATCAGCTAGTCTGTTTGGTCGGCTGTTGAGCTCTACTTCACCTCTCCAGGATGCTGTCAAAGCACCCCATGTTAGAAGATAGTACAGCATACAGTAATTGATTGTTGACTTTGCCCTCTGGTTGGAAAATATGTGTGCTTTTGTGTCATATTAAGGGTAATTGAGTGTAGGCAGAGACTAAAAGCTTTAATGTGGCTTTTCCTTTTGCTTTCCTCAGACTGAGCACGTTGACTTTCTGTTTTTCACTCAATTGCCGCAGTGATTTAGTCGAGCTCAGTCTTTCCAAAAGGCAGATTTACTGATGTTTGCCTTGTGATGTGTTCTCATGAAAAGACAAAGGGGAGCTCTGTGGCTTGGATTTTATTTTGAGTACATATAGATTTGTTTTGTTTTTGAAAACATCTAGAAAAGGTTGCAGGGCGAAGGTGCACGGAGGTTATTATAAGTACATAAAGTATTCACTGATACTGCTGCAGAAACCTCACTCACAGGTGTTGTTTTGTGTATGTTACCTGTGATGCTTGTTAGTGTAAACAGCACATAATTACTATGCTGTCTGTTGGCAATCATTATAATTTTGCATGATTGGTACAAAATGTGGCCGTTGCTCCTGTGCAAAGAAATCAGAAGCTATTTTGAAACTGTGATACACTAGTGTAGTTACAATAAAGTCAAACAAACCAGCATCCCAGCCAGACATTACACTTTGCCCTCTTTCTTATATTCTTATGGCCTCCCTCGATTCAGCTAGAGCATGAATACAAACACAGACTGATGTGTTTACGCCGAGATCTTTAATTGGATGTGCAGTATTGAGGCAAAGCTTTTTTCAGCCCACTCATCGTTATATTTTATCTCTGAAATAAAAACATCCTCTTTATTCTTTACTCTTGAATCTGAATGTGAAATCCATCCAGGACAACATCTTAGTGTGTCTAATTAACGAAGCGCACTTAATTATAGTTGAAAATAATAGAGATAATGTTGATACCACCTGGAACCCACCAGGACAGGGACTCATTTCAGTGATTTTTTTGTAAAAAAGAATTATCCGAACAACAAAATCAAGACTGTTTGAGGCTAATAAAGTCACTCAGTTAAACGATGACACAGCCATTTTCTCTCCGTGCATCATTTAATGAGTTTAGAAGGAAGTCATTAAGCTTGTATTGTCCAGGAGACAGTACAGACCGTGACACATTACTACATGTCATCACTGTTTTATTCCGGTGTGTGACGCTAGCTCTGAACTTGCTAAGCAAAACTTGGTGAGGTGAGTGCATCAAATCAAAGAGCTGCTGTTGTTTCTCGTTTGTTCAGCAGCAGAGGCACCCAGAGGTGTGAAAATCTAATCTGTTTCCCATTGAACTAATCATGAAATTAGACTTGACTAACAATTTTTCTCACATTTAGTGTCACTCTACTCCAACGTGAGACTGCAAAGTCATTAGAAGGCATGCCTGCAGCTCCTATCCTGAGACAGATGACGCCATTAATATAGAAAAGTGGATGTAGTTCATTATGCTGTCTCCTTATGAAACGTTAAATAATGGAAGTCGTGTGTTGTTGGATGTGTGGAGTCAGGTTTACGTAAGGCTCAGGTCTCTGCGGGTTTTTGTTTAACAGGATATGGACTTCTAAGCCACATCTGTTTTTCTTGCTGAACATGATGATGGATTTGGAGAGAAGATGAAAGGCAGTGAACCAGTGATAGCCACATTTGTGTGTGTGTGTGTGTGTGTGTGTGTGTGTGTGTGTGTGTGTGTGTGTGTGTGTGTGTGTGCGCATACAAAAGACCTATATACAGCACACTGTATGTCTTCTTTTGTTACATTTTTCACTCATATCAGAGTAGCTTGCGGATACTGACTGTCAATTATAAACTGAGTCAGAGCTTTTACATGACTTGCATCTTTCACAAGTGTTTCTGCTGCGTCTGTCTGCAGTGATGATATAACATGGTCAAGCTTTGTGCAAAGTTTTTTTGTCTACCCAGTTAGGTTTAAACTTCTTATACCAGCTTCAGTGAAAATATGATGTGCACTAATGAGATAACACAAATACGCAAGTAGCGGTAACATTCATAGCGTGTGCTACTATAGTGGACAAGGACCCAGGACTGTCTTTCAGCGCTTAATTGCAAGACACTTGCACAGCTTCCCTGTACTTGTAGATAAACAAAGCATTCACAGGGTCTTTCTTGCGTAAACGCTTTCTGTTCCCACGCAGAGAAAGTATTAAACAAAAAGAGCAGAAGTGATCATAATATGTGCACTAGTATTACAGATAGATTTAGACAGGTTTATTGCATATTGTGGATAATGGCGAACCAAGATGATGTGCTGTAGGAATGAGGGATGGTGGGATGAGAGACTAGGAATCTTGGGTAAGGGATGAGAGGAAAAATCATGGTCATGGAGGGAGGAGTTCAGAGGTGGTGTCAGCTGGTGGCAAGAAGACAGGAGGCAGTTGAGACTGAGCGGGGGAGCTGTCTCGGATTAAAGCCCCAGTGGTTACTGTATTTGAATGAACGAGAAAGAATGGAAATGGGAGAGAGATAGAGAAAAAGAAAGAAAAAGAAGGTTTGGATGTGAAAAATCAAAGAGGGAGTGAACAGGTAATGTGTGCTGAAGTACTTTAGGTCCAGAAATGGGATGTGTTCAAGGCATGGTCTTTGTTCCTGAACATAGTTATAAAACTTGCATGCAATATAAATGAACAATCCAAACACATTCCTTCAGAAAAGAAATGATAGCCACACATAAACCCACATACTTGCAAGTGTAGAGAAACAGATCATTCACAGGGTCTCTTTTGTGTAAATTCTCTCTGTCTAAATTATAAAATGCTACATGCTTGCCAACATGGTTTCAACAGCACACTCTACAAGCACTACATGACTCAGCAATACTAAGAATACAATAGCCTCTTTTAAAACAGATAAATGCATAAAAGTAATTAAAACTGTAGCAAAAAAACAAAACAAAGAAGATAAACCCCTCAAAGGGAAAAATACAGACTGAAAAGATCAAATAAAGCTGCAAAACAAGCACTATACTGTCTGTCAAAACACAGAATATCTGTCTTTTATAGGAAGGTGTAGATATTTACTCCTATAAAATAGTCCCACTCACTTTACAGCAGAACATCCTGTACCTTGTACCAGGAATTTACAACATCCTCTTCATAACATATGGCAGCAACATACAGTAACAACAACTACCATATGTTATGTATGTTCAAGCTAATTCATTCTGACTTTTTGAATTAATCCACTGTCTGTGTCTCCTCTCTGGCAGGATTTGGGAACATCTCTCCTCACACAGAAGGTGGGCGGATCTTCTGTATCATTTATGCTCTGCTGGGAATTCCCTTATTTGGATTCTTATTGGCTGGAGTCGGGGACCAGTTGGGGACCATTTTTGGGAAGGGCATCGCAAAAGTAGAGAAAATGATTGTGGTGAGCTCCTTTTCTTTACATGAGTTTGATTATTTGCACCTCAACCTGTATGTTTACTTGTGTGCAATGATCCATTTTTATGTCGACAACACAGACACATTTGACGTCTTAATTATCCAGCTGATGCAAAGGTGACTATAAAATTATATTACCAGAGCTGCTATAAACTGTGCTATCCACAGTTAAAGAACACTAAACAAGAGAAAAAATTGTTTTTCCCTGGAATAACTGGATGCAGTTTTTGGGTTGCCTGGAAACCAATCGAAGAGAGAATATAATATGGCTTCTGCACGACAGCCTGGTTGATGGTTAGTCATTAAATTTCTCCTGGAAACTCAAAGACTCACACTGAAAAACCAAAGAAATCAAATACCTGCTGATGAGGATCTGATAGCAGAGACTGTCAACAAGTTCTCATACTGAAATGATTAAATACAGCGGAGTTTAGTTTATCTTCTCAAAGTAAAAACTGATATTGATAGTGTCTGTTGTCTGTGTTTCTCTTCTTTTACTTTTACTGGAAAAATAATAATGAAAAGTTACTCAATCACACAGATGGATGTAACACAAAGCTGCTCACAAAAATAAAAGCAGACAAAGATGCAACAATAGAAACAATTATAACCAAACTAACTAATAAATAGTTAATAAATAGTTTGTTGACTAAAGATCAAATATAAGATCCTACTGTATGTACAAGCAAGGAAAAGTTCCATTTTTATTTTAAAAGGTTATATGAGAAATGTATGAGGGAAAAGTTCCAGTGTGTGAATATATCTGTATTATAACATTTTTCAAGTTTTTGCGCTGAAGCAAAAGTTACAATAATGTATGAGTCAGCAGAAGTCGGTGTGCTGTATGGTGGAGAAAAACAGCACAGATGCTAGCACACACACATCTTTCTTGATATCAGTGCGAAGAGTTAATTAGGTGGTGAGTAGCTGTTAACATCCACACTCCCAGTCAATCTGGCCGACTGTGATTGGAGCCATGAACAGTATGTTGGCTGAGGAGTCATAACAACCAGCTAACATCATTGTCCACTGGCAGGACAGGACTGGAGAGTGAAATCCTTTTTTCCATAGGGGACCATCAGTGATTTAAAACAGTTCAGAGTGCTGACAGGTGTGACAGTAGCACACCTGGATACACATACTGTAGGTGCTTTTAGAGAGAGACAGGATTTCTTTTGACAGTAGTTCAAGGGGAAAGTGCCATGTTTCAGTTCAGTTTCTACAGTGACTGACATACTGTAGTCAGAGCTAATATTTCAGGAAAACAAACACTGTCAGTGAACATTTCACCGATGCCACCGATTCAGTTTCAACATTGTGTGAACCACCAGATATGTTAATTATGTTGATAATAAAAACATAATCTGGGTGACATTTTGTTTCCCTATTTGCAGTTGTAAATAAATATTCTATCAATGTAATTCTCTGAAACAGAGAGGCTGCAATCTATAAACGAGACATTCAGACCTGAGCTCTGCTCCAGAGCATTTTTATAGGATGTTCTTTTGTATCTGCATGCTGCATGTTTGTAATTTGCACATGTCGTTGTGGATGTAGGGATGAAAAATGTCTGAAAACAGTACTGATTTCAGTATTAGAGCATCCTTTTTCAGTACAAAAGCACCAACAATATAATTTTTTTTTTAACAAAAAAATAAATAAAGAAAGAAACCCATACTTGGCAGCATCAGGTTAATTATGATTTTGATTCATTGCTGGCTCCATGGCTTCCCTCCCGGGGGAGGAGGAGAGAGGTTGTCAGCTGGCTACAACAATGGAAATAAATGTACTGTAGCAGCTGCTGAACTAGGTGCCGTGCAGTGAAGATGCTGGCTGAGAAACCACCTCAGCTTGACTAGTCCATAATTTAGTTCACCGTAGGTCTCTTTAAACTGCACATTACTGTACTGTACTTTGTTCTAGTGCAGCAAGGACGTTAGACATCACAGACTGAACCGATGTCTGCCTGCACTTTATGCTTCCCCTCCGTTGGGGCTGTGCTTTGGGCTTACATAACTGGAAGGGAAAAAGGGCACGATATACAGGGAACCAGCTGAAAGCAGTCACATCAAGTGGAAAAGGCAGCAGAGAAACAGCAGCATACAGAATATACTACTGCAACTGTTATGCAAAACAAGGACTGCGGGGCTCACATAAAATTTAAATAGTATTTACAGCTGATAGCACAGGCTGTAACTGTAATTAATCCACTGTGTTATGTGCCACTATGACTGCATGTGAAATATTTGATAAGCCATCCCTATTATGGGCACATGTGAGGCACATCAAGTCATTTGTCACCTCTCCACAGCTCGGGTGGGCGTGCCATCTGACAGTGAAAGTTATGTCACATGAGCTTGACAGCTGACGTTTGAGATGTTAGAAAACAGTGAATGTATTCCTAGAAGGAGCCCAGAGGAAGTGACTCATCATAATGTGAAGTGAGAAAAAGAAAATAAAAGCCTGTGGGAAATCAGTGAGAGGCAAATAAGCAGTTTTCAAGTGTTAATTTCCTTCACAATCATCTGAGGAAAAGTCTTGTTCGTGTGGAGGACACTGAAAAATGTCCATGTTGGCTAATTAACAAACTATATCACACCACTACTCACCACTGTTTGCATTCATAGCCTCTGCACTCCACAGTTAAGAGTGTTTAATTCCTCTCCTTCTCCTCTCATTCCCATTGGTTTTGTTAAAAAGTTTATTTTCTGTATGTGGATATTATCTTTTCTTTTTCCTCCCTACAGAAGTGGAAAGTCAGCCAGACGAAAATCCGCGTCTTCTCCACGCTGCTCTTCATCCTGTTCGGGTGCCTCATCTTCGTGGCCCTGCCGGCCATCATCTTTAAGCACATAGAGGGCTGGAGCACACTCGAGTCTATCTACTTTGTCGTCATCACCCTCACTACAATTGGCTTCGGAGACTTTGTTGCTGGTGAAAAAGGTCACTTGATTTTCCTTCTGATTTATAGCCCATCTTTGATTTTTATGCCCCATTTAGAATCAGTGTATTTATAGTTGAGTTATAGCTCAATCTGCCAGTCTGACTCAACAGATGTGCACAGCAGCAATACATTCTGTGCTTCACATTATGATACATGTATTCTGACAATTCATCTGAATCCCTGCAACAAGTAAGTCATATTAGCACATTAAAACTGACATTAAACAGTCAAAATGATCTCAGGCAATTAATAATATAATGAATACTATAAATTATAGACATAAAGCAGTTGAGTAGTTTTTACGTCTGTACAGTAGATAGCTTAGCTTAGCATAAAGACTAGAAACAAGGGTTAAACCTTCATGGTTCACAAATTAATAATAATAATAATATTAATATGTTTTGTTTATATAACACGCACAGTATCAAAAGTGCCATTTTACAGCTGGGAGCTGTTGCCAGGCAACAAGCAGAAACCCAAATTGTTGGCAAATTGTTATTTCCTAGTTTTTTTGTTTAGTTTTTTTGTACAGGTCAAACAAACGAGACACATGGCCAGGCTATCTTTGACAGAGCCAGGCTAGCTGTTGTCTTTATGCTAAGCTAAGCTAACCAGCTACCGATTCATATTTACCGTACAGACATGAAAGTGGTGTCGATCTTTTTATCGAACTCTTTACAAGAAAGTAAACAAGCGCTCTACCCAATATGTCAAACTGTTAATTTAATAACTGATCCTGTGACGTGTTGATATGACGACATGATTTAATGTGGAGCGTTTTCATTCATACATTTTAGTCAAATAAGAGAGATTATGTAATATCTAAATAAATAATTGCACACTTTATACATAAGGTAGAATATACACATGTGTATGTGAGAGAGAGAGTTTGTCTGCGCGTGTGTATTAGCTTGATGTGATCTGCTTGACAGACAATAAGACAGATGTAAAGCTGCTGGATTAAACTTCCCCGAGCGTGCTTAATCATTATAGATCAGATTATGCCACCTGTGCCAGCGTCTGTAGTTAGAGTAAACTAATCAGCCTGGACTGCGGTTAGTTAAACTCCTGCTGTAATGGGTGGTTATCTAACTGCACAGTGAGCAGGCTGTGCTCAGGTGATTTATGGAAGGCTCATCCGAAGATACAGCTCATAGTGGGAGCATATAAATGTACTGAAGTACGAGTTGTATAATTAATGTAAAGCAGAGTGAGTCCATGCATCCAGTGTAGCTTCATGTTCTGTATCAGTCAGACATCTTGACTTGACCCACACATATAGTGAGTCAATTTTTATTTTAATGTCATGCTAAACTTTTGACTCAGCTGTTAATGAAATTGTGCACCAAAAAATGAGACTGCTTTTTTCCATTTGAAAGAACCATGTGGAGTTGTCCTGTAAACAAACAAAAGTTATGCTTACTTACTTGCAGCATATACATATTTTTACATAGTCACATGCAAGTCAAGATTTTACAGTGCAACAATCTCCATTAATCCTTTTTAGAGCACACAAATAAATTTACAGGGAAAGATCCTGAATATTTTATTTTATATGTGACATTGTGCAATTGTATTCTTTTTCTTTTGTTCTAAATTTCTCTCCCTCTTAATATTTCATACATTCTTACAAAACGGTCCTACTCATGACTGAGGGGCAATTAAAGGTAACACTACTGCAGAAAGAATGACTCCCCTTGAAAATGGAGAGACCAAGGCTCATTAAATGATACAAGTCTGAAAGTTTAAGACCCATTTTACTCAACTGACTGCACATCAGGCCAGTAAAATTATCCCTGCTTGTCCTTCCACTCAGAATAATTCAGTTTGGTAACACACATAACTCAGGATGTGTTGTGTCTTTGGTTCTGCAGGCGGGTCTGTAGGTGGTTCGGAGACTCCAGAGTATCTGGATTACTACAAGCCAGTGGTGTTGTTCTGGATCCTGGTGGGCCTGGCGTACTTTGCAGCTGTGCTCAGTATGATTGGGGACTGGTTCCGGGTCATCTCCAAGAAAACTAAAGAGGAGGTACAGTATGTGCTGGTGTGCTGTAGGTTTTGTCACAATAGAGGTGACGCAGGTGGGAGGTCTTATTATCTCCCACTTGCGTCACCTCCAGTATGACATAAGCATTCTCTGGTAATGGAGGGAAAATTAAATTTCACCTTGGTGAAAGGTTTTTCACAGGAGGGTGTAACAGGATGTTGTGAGACAAAGATCGGCTCCTATCTTTATATTCAGTTGCTGGAGCCCATTTTCACAATTTTAATTTTTATTTTCTTGTTGATTAAGTTTTTTCCCAAGACCAAATATATTTCAGTCCATCGATCACAACCAGCTCCCTGAGTCACAGAATGTGTCACTGCTCGACAATGAGAGGATAAAGACTTTAAAGGGACTCGCAGTCTCACATATTGATGAACCAAGCTGCAGTAACGCTAAACATCAAATAAAACTTTGACTTAAGAAAAATATGAACTCAGTTTTCTTTTTGTTTCTATTTTTCATGAGATGAAGTAAAACATCTAAGACTTCTCCGAGACAATCCATCCACCTGACAGGTGTGGCATATCAACATCAAATGTGCAGTATTATCTTGGAAACACATTTATCAGGCACTGTATGGCTATTTCACATAGGCCTACAGATACCAAATGTCTTTTCCTAGGAGGGCAAAGGTATGACTTGCCCTACTCTGCTTCTGTGTTAGCCGTTTATTGATTAAAACTTTGCTGTTTGGTCCCCTGACCCCATCTGTTAAAAGGAATATATAGTAATTAAAAACAGACTTTGGCTTCCTATAAAATACAGGGACAAGATAATGTAATAATGCATAAACCTTATTAGACGATATTTTATGTTAGTAGTAAAAATTCCCAAACAAATGTACAAATAATCAAATCAGGAAAAGCAAAGTGAGCCTGAGGGACTGAGGCATCAGGGCCATTTTATATTTGTATTCCAGCCTCGTCTCCATGAATTCAGCTTCCTTTGCCTGATTTGCCTGACTCTCTGCAGTCTTGATGCGATGAATCATACAAATTGGCACCCACTTTCCACAATGTAGAATGGAAAAAAGAGCTTGAGAGACAAGTTCAAATCCTGCCTTACGTTCACACCTTTGTTTTCCTCCTAATCACTGCAGAAAATTGATTATCTGTATCAGTTTCAAAAAGGTGGTTTTAGAAGCTCTTAGATGATCTGACAAGCACTTTGTTTGAGCATACTGAGTCCTTTAAAGTAGCGCTATAGCCCAGACCTGCAAACAATACTGGTTTTCTAAGAGTTTCTTCCTTATTTCAAGGGCATTTTATTGTTGGGAAACTGGCAAACATAATTTGCATGGCCCTCAAATTTTATTGTGAATAATAGTCCTACACGGATTCACAAGTTTTGTATGTTTGTCTGACATCACCCTTTTTTTTTTGCCAGATCGTTTATGAAACATGATCGTTCATGTTTAAAACCTGTTTGAAAAGTGTCAACTTTAGCAACAGGTGTAACACATTTTTGCTTCATATTCAGAGAAAAACATCACTAATACTAGTGCAACTCTAACTGAATTAAACGACTTCATGCTGCAGCTGCTGCTTCATGTTGAACCCTCCACACATCTTCAGACTAACTAAGTAATACAATATAGTGGGTGGAGGGACGTTTGCAATAAGTTCACAGGTTTCGCATCCGTCTCCCTGATAGTGACAGAGTAATACCTCACAGTGTTTTCGAGTTTACTCTTCCATCCATAAATCTGAAGTGATGAATCTCAATCACCAACCTGACTGCGCCCTGTGGAGATCAAAAGTTGGATTAAATATTTGTTGTGCTGCTGCTGAGTAATAGGAAACCTTGCTGTTCTGGCAGTTTAATTATTTATACGTAAAAAAAAACACGAATCCATGTACACACACTCACATTCAGGGAAATACACATCTTCTTTCATATATGGGTTATATGGTAGTCCACAACGGGAGTTCTTGCACAGTGTATTTAGGAGTGTAGCTATGGTGGCTGTGAGGTCTACAGGGAAAAACATTACTGAGAGCGAGAGCTGCAGTGGGAGGTGGGAGGGTGAGTGAGGAAGATGAGGCAGATGAAGTGAGAAAAGGGAAGCAAAAGCACGTACTCAAATCTTTGTGCTGTAGTGTGTGTCTAATGTGCACACACATACAGAGACACCCCATAAATTTTAACTGTTGTAAGTCCACTTCATTTGAACAGAGGTCCACTTTAAACAGGCACACCTCAGAGCCTAATGATTATTTAAACAGCCAGGAGAAAGAGCTCTAATGGATTATGAAGGTGAGATAAATGATGTGTTCATCGTTCTGCTCCCTTCCGTTGCCTCTCAGGGACAATAAACAAAACCGATACAGTATATAGTCACAGGAAACCTGGGTCATTTGGTCACGCACCGCTCAGACACACAGAACATTTCTTTTTTATAGCTTCAGGCTCCTGCAGACAAATTTAGAATAAACCTCAGCAATGAAGTGATGCGTGGGGAAGGTGCGAACATGTCTACAGCTTGTCACATCTGCACAACTCTTTTATAACTGAGTATAACAATGAATGAACACCACAACCTACTTCTAAAATCTCTTCTAATTCAAAAGTGTCTGCTTTTATTCCCATTATCCTGTACCCACGCAACCGACAAGGGTTTTTATGACAGTGTAGTTCCTGCATAATGAGATTATATGGTAGTTAACTCAAATAAAAAGTTATAAATTAGAATTTGGGCAAAATAAGGTAATTTCTTGCTCAGAGTTAGATCAGAAAATGTATACCACTTTCATATTTGTCTGATAAATATATGGCTACAGCCAGCCAGTTAAGCTTAGTAAAAAAGTCTTGCTCTGTCCAAAGGTGAGAAAAATCTGCCACCTCTAAAGCTCCCTAATCCACTTGTTTTATGCATAGACCATGGATGGATGTTATATCCGTGACACCACTGTTGTGAACCAGTGGACCTGAGGTGGGCTGAATGACGCATGGCTGCTCAAACAAGCTACCTGTAACAGCACCCACCTGTCAATCAAAACGGTCTGAAAATTATACATAACTTTAAGCCTTAATATAATTTAAACACCCTCAGTACAGTTGTCATGAACAGGAAATTAGCTATAGAGACCAAAAATGTTTTTGTACCAGGCTGTAAACATGTTTATTTCTGCTATGAAGTTAGACATTTTAACATGGGAGCTTATAGAGACTGACTCACTTCTGTAGCCAGCCTCAAGTGGACATTTTAGGAACTGCAGTTTTTGGCACTTCCACATTGACTTCACTTCGCTGCGATAGAGGTTGCTGCTTGGTTTTATCTTAATTGTTCAGTCACAAAAAGTTTTACATGGTTTGGATGTTTCATAGATCAAACAAACTAGATCTAATGTTTTTAATTAGTTAGCTTTAAAGGTGCTGGTAGGTACAGTAGGTAGGTCATTTTGCTATGCTAAATTTGTTGTTAGTCTAGCTTCAATTTTAACACACAGATATGAAAATGGTATTAAACTTCTCATCTGACTCTCAGCAAGAAATCAAATAACCGTATTAAGAATAATTCCAAATGAACTATAACTAAGATAATAACCAATAACTAACAGCCTCATCCCATCTGTTCCAAGACAGAAAGAAACAGAAAGAACGCTTAAGGCCAGAGCTGTTAAACAGGAGTCTGAACAGATTAATAGACATGGCATTTATGTTCACAAGCGTGAACTCCATATATTATTAGTGAGCTGTTCACATTTAGGTGGTCAGCTCTATTAAACTATTCCGTCAGACGCCAATGAATAGATTCAAAAATAGACACGAGGCATTTGTGCATGATTTATAAGTCATAAATGAACCATTACAAAAAAACGAACAAAAAAAACCCAAAAAGAAATACTGGCACTCTCCAGCTTCTTTATTCTACATAGACGTGAAAATGTTACAGGACTTCAAGGCCTCACTTAAATGTGTAGGTGTGAACAGTATTTTAGATCCTGCATAGCATATTTTATGCTTTACATTACATTTACAATTTTCTATAACACACATTTTGACTTCTTGATTTCCAGGCAGACATTTGTTTATAATCGCCTCTTGAAAACTTCCAGTATGCTTCTTTACCATTGCTACTCAGACAACATTAAATAAACATTTTCTGAATTAAAACCACTCTACATCCATGTGTAAATATGTGGATATTATAATAGATATTTCAATATCAGCTTCAGGCATCAATCTTTGATCTCTCTCTGCAGGTCGGAGAGTTTCGGGCTCATGCAGCTGAGTGGACAGCAAACGTGTCAGCAGAATTCAAAGAGACCCGCAGGCGGCTCAGCGTTGACATCTATGACAAGTTCCAGCGCGCTGCATCTATTAAACGCAAGCTGTCATCTGAGCTAGGTATTAACGCGTCCATCAACCAGGAAATGACCCCTGGAAAAAGGACACTGTCGGCCAACCTGTATGAGGACAGAGACACTTGCCCCAACCTGACTCTCTCCCTGAGTCCTGTCACGGGGCCCTTGACAAAGAATGGCAGCCTCTACCTGAACGGTCTCAGCCCAGACTACGCTGACCGGCGGGAGATTGCCATCATCGAAAATATAAAATGAGGAGCAGCATGAAAATTAAATTTTTGGAGCTGAGTGAAACACGTCTGGCAGAGGACAGAGCTTACACACACACACACACACACACACACACACACACACACACACACACACACACACACACACATTTGTGCTTATTGACTGAGCATCTGTGATAAGGTACCTATGCGCATTCATTAAGTGGATTGTGCTCCAATCATTGATTGAAAACCTTGAGAGTGACTTAAACACAGATCAATCATCAGGCTTCATACTTTCACGTTCGTATTTAACACTCACAAAAACTTATGATGTGTTTGTTTACTCACAGTTTTCAGAGTCTGACTTCTTTTCATTATATCAGTGCCAACATGATCGACAGCTGTGCTAGCGATTGAGCCAAATCAGGAGCAGACTGCTCCAGACTGGAACTTATGATTGTATCAGAGGTATGAGTTTTACAAACTTCTCTGATGATCAGGACGGAAGTGAAAGCCCATGTTGGGGTAGCAACATACTGGACATCTTCTTCTTATATACCCACATAAAGAAATACATTCATTAAACTTAGAAAGCAATAGATGTATCTGTGCTCATCTCGTGTTTGATTTCCAGAGGCCCTGAAATCTGCATCAGATAAAGAGGATCCTCACTGAAAAAACCACTCCGTAATAAAACAATGATCACTGGCTCCTGGCGAGGCAGCAGTCCTGTGCTAACACAAAGGAATGTGTTTTTTTTTTTCTTTTCGTTTACACTTCTTCCAGTATGAACTGATTTGCCTTTCATTCGCCGGTCAGTCTGCCCTCACTAAGGAGACGAATGTTGACATTTTTGTTCCTCCATGACTGACATTCAGCTTCTCACCCTAAGGAATAATCCACTTGTGCCTTATTGAAAACCACACTGCTCATGTGAGGATGGGGATGCATGAAAGGCTTAGCAATGCTTTGTCTGTCCACTCATACTTGTTATATATGAGCATAAGATATATATATATATATATATATATATATGTGTGTGTGTGTGTGTGTGTGTGTATATATATATATATATATACACACATATATATATATATACACACATATATATATATATATATATATATATATATATATATATATATATATATATATATATATATATATATATATATATATATATATATATATATATATATATATATATATATACACATATATATATATATATATATAGGAGGCATCTGGAGGGAAAAACAGTATGAAGGCAAATGGAAAGACATATTTAACTAATTTTAAGAAGAATACATAATGCATGGGAACAGGGAAAATGTCACATACGTGTCTGCCAGTGTGAATTAGCCATTAACTAACAGTCTTAAAGTGCTGAGATAGTTACATTAACCACACAGTGCCAGGCTCACTCATCAGACCCTATTCTTCCCTATACCAAAGTAATGATGCTGTTTTTCTAACAGAGGAATCAGAGATGTCTCCATTCTGATCAAAGGATCAGGAGTACTTTCTGTTATTTCCTGCAGGTTTCCAGAAATTGAATCCACTGTTATGTTTTTTTTCATGAACCTGACACATAGCGCTTGGTCCGTCAACACTGTCTTTTTTCCCCATATTGGAAAACAAATCCTGGGCATGTATGGTACTGCAGCAATGACAGCTCTGAGGCTGTGAAGTATACAATATCTTTACCTGACTGCTTTTCATGATGTTGCAGCTTTCATTGCTACCGTCAGATATAAAGTTGAATGGACTATTTCCTCAGCTGGTCTTGCCAATACTGAATGTACGCCATCAGTAACCTCTATTTGCTGTATATCACAACTAAATTATCAATATTTTAGAGGCCTGTGAGTTGAAATAGAAACTCTGATTTAAATAAATGCCTCTCTGTGGCTGATTTGGTGTTGATTAAAAATGAAGGAAATAGGCCATGTCATAGTGGTAGTGTTGATATCTCACTTTGATCCTTAATACAGGATACATTTTGATTTCACATTTTAAAATTCATGCATATTTCTGCAAAGATACAAACTGATTGCTTTTGATATGTGAGGGTATTTTAGGTTCTGGTGTGTCTCAGTTGAATGGTTTGGATTGTGTGTCTAATTGTATGGTGTTATTCAGTGCTTTTATCCAGCAAGATATGCTGTAATCTTCTCAATACATTTGATAGTGCTATTTCCAGTTTGTAGCATTAAAAACAATACAGTGTGACTAACAAGACAGTATGCCATATGTGGCAAAACAAGTCTACTTGTCTGCTATACCAAATGTCTATAATTTATGAGTTATCAGTTGGAAAAGAGTGTGTTTTCAGGGCAACTTAACATCCTGTGTAATTTTATTCTATTCTGTTCTAACTAAATGACAGGAAACTGTTTTGCACCAGCTCTTTGTAAGTTTTGCCTGTTTATAATTTAGGTGATTGGGAGATTTATACATGAAATTAAATGAAAAAGCTCCAGTGTGTCAGATGTATGCTCTATTTACAGAATATGGCAGAAATGGAAGATAATGGGGATGACTGTGTTTTCATTAGTATATAAACACCTGAAATACCTTAAAATGAGCCTTTTATATCTACAGTTGCTGTAGGTCCTCTTCCAGTCTGCCATGTTAAACTGCCTTGTTTCTACAGAACAGACAAACTAAACACTGGCTTCTAAAACTGAGTTTTGATTTGAAGGCATTAGAGATGGCCATCAATTTACACAATCAAATCTTAGCTAAGTAATTCCTTAAGTTTTTTAAAAGCGGCAACCTCTCTGGCTGTGAAGTAACACTAATACGGAATGCCAAAAAATGCAGTTCCTCAAATGTCCACTTGAGGCTGGCTACAGAATGAGTCAATCTCCATAAGCCCCCATGTTAAAATGTCTAACTTCAGATCAGAAATAAACATGTTTACAGCCTGGTACAAAAAACAGTTTTGGTCTTTATAGGTAATTTCCCCGTTCATGACAACTGTACTGAGTCTGAATTTTTATGAAACTTTTTCTTTTTTTTATAGTTATGCAGAATTAATTGAGCGTGGTCTCTATGATTGACAGGTGGGTAGCGTTACAGGCAGCTTGTCTGCCTCAGGTCCACTGACGATCCACATCTTTGCCCATTTTTAGATTAGCTGGCAGGTGGCAGAGGCAGTACTGCCAAGATGGCGATGACCGGAGCCACCACGCTCTTCAGAAACCTTTGGGTGAAATCATGGATATGACATCCATTGTTTATCTATGGATTTAATGGCCTAACTGAAGTGTGAAACGAGCTAACCGTTACTAAGAAATTAGGAAGGAAACACAAACGTGCCAATGGGTTTACAAATAGCTGGTGCAACTCCATGTGGGACAGCATTAGTAGGTTACAGGTTTGTGCTCTTTTTCTGCTCTGAATCTCCTGGTTTGTGCAGAGCCTGACTGACTGTTAGGTCATGAGCTGTCATGTGTAATCAAGTCAAAGAGGAGTCACAAAGATATTGTGAAGAAGACAAGACAAAAATAAGGACAGGAGACTCTTTCAAACAGGGTTGTGTTTCTGAAAATACCATTATGTTCTTCTTCGTGTGTTTCTATAAAGCAATCAATAGCATCAAAACACTTACAGTATGATGTGCTGACTTGCAATACACTGAACGAAAGGCTGTAAGTACATTAATGTTACATTGCTGGAGGGAAAGCAATCCAAGCCTTAGTACAGCTGCTCAAAGTGAAGCCCCCAAGAGCCGTTCTATTGCTTTTTCTCAGTCAGCCGTGTGATTGACAGCCAGCAAGACACAGGCTGTCAGTGCTGAAGAAAGTCAAGGAGTGCAGTCGAAAGAGCATTATGTAATATGTCAGGCCATGTAAGGCCACATGTGAGGCAATGTGTGTGTGAGAATCTGTGAATGCATGTGGTGCATTAGGTTTTTTGCAAAAGTTAATTTCATTTCCATCCACACAAGCATTTTCACATGACATTGTTTTCTTTTCCCAGGGTGACAGTTTTTAATTAAGTCTGTGGCTGCATCAAAACACCAGTTCAAGCATGCTGAATGTATCTATCCATTCATGACGGCAGAGAAATGCCTCATTATGAATGTAAGCACATGATTCAACATTGTGATTTATGTATGCAAAGAAGCTTAATTAGCTCAGTGGGTATAACTAAAGGCGTTTTAAAGCAGCTTTCTCTAATTTATTTAAAAAAGAAACAACACATAATTATCATATTAGTAGATAACAATGTTATCATGTTTCAGAAAACTGTAAAAAAAATAAAAGTGCATCAGTGACATCAAGATCCATTTTTCACAACTTTGGTTTGGATTTGGTCTACTTCCTAAAATATATGCATGAAAATCTTTTCATATGAGATCTATCACGTTAATACAAACAGATTTAACTGTTTATTCTGTAACTTTTAAATTCTCAATAAGCCCATCTGTAAAAAAATAAATGCCAGTATACATGTGGGGAGGGGTTGGGGGGGTCATGTACATGCATATTTAAAAAAAAAAGAAGTGTTGCATGCTACTTTAAATGTTATTTCCAGTGTTTATAGATCAGATGTGTCTATAATTGCAGGCTTTGAGTTTGATAACAGTATGGCAACCATGTGTTTCCAGTATGTTAATATGTTAATGTGGGTGTTTCACCTCAACTCATTACAAACTTTTCACAAGGTTTAGAATAAAATATTTTATATGCAAAAAAAAAAAAACACTGAAAATTACTGTTTTCTTTCAGCACTTGAAAAAAAAAGTTTATTAAATTAAAGGATGAGTATTGTGTATTCTATATTTTTTCTTATTGTCTTATTGTTAGACATTTGGTGCTCTCTGGCAGCAGGATGGTGTATCAGAGATTGACTATAGTGCCCATGTTCATGGCAAAGAAGGAGCATGTATCCCACTGCAACAACAAGGTACATTTGTGTTTTAATAGTTTAGGTCTGTGGCATATTAGAATAACCTCCATGTGCAATATATTTTAGTGGAAATAACTGATTGTTGGGATTAATCCTTTAAAAGCATTCATCTCTAAAGAATAATTATTGTGTAGGGCGTTGTTAGGTTTGTTCTGTACTAGCATATTGAATTCCTACACTATAGTTTGTACAGTAGTCATTTGAGTTGAGTGATGAGTTTCCACATGAGACCCATATTTTTTTCATTAGACAGTACTTGTGGCAGATAAACAACCAGCAGCTGTACTGTACAACTCAGTAATAAAAAAAAGGGGCACAGTGGTGTGTAATCACAAGGACAATGACATGTGCTGTCACAAACTGATCTGAGTCATGAGTTACAAACTGTTCTTCATGGCTCACAAGCACAGCGTGGATCGAGAAGCGTGGATAGACACCCTCACTTCATTTGTATATCTTAACCTCATATGTTTTGCTTTGAGGACTTGTTAAGTTGAACAGTCGTGGACCCAAGATGCAAACACAAAGACTAGAATCAGTAAAACAGTTGATTCATGAGCAAGGACCAACCATCAATAAGATAAGTTTAAATGATTTATTAACAAAACTAGAAGGTTGTGAGAGAAGCATGAACTCTTTAACTTCTTTGGTTTGTTGCTGCGTTGTGGGGAAGCTTTGTTGGGGAATCCACCATAGCAAGAGCAAAGAAGAAGAAATAGAGGAAAGAAATGGGTAGACAGGAGGGATGCAGAACATGAGAAACAAAGTGGAGGGTTAGGAGGGTATTTATAGGAATGTCAGAAGTTGCACAGTTGAGGTGTGGGCATGCTCCTGAAACTCTGCTAAAGCTTCAGTTGAAAACCAGCAGTGAGGTTCAGCACAATACGAAGATGTAAAAAGAGCAGGATGGAGTCTGAGTGAAGGTGATGAAGAGTAGTGCATGGCTAAAAAAAAGTTCCTGAAGCATAAGGGAATCAAAGTTAGACATGAGTCTCAAAACAGGCTTCATAAAAAGAGTCAACCGTAGTGTAGTTACTACAATGGAGACTGATAAGCCGGGTGGATGTGCAGGTTGAGTGGATGATAGAACACAGACATATAATCACACAAGGAGAGGGGAAAAGAGCAGAAAACACTGGAAAAAGAGGATACAAAAGACCTCATCATAACAGGATTTCTCTTTGTACCCTTACAAGAGGACACGTTTCTTACAGTACATTCTCTACAAAATACAGAAACACGGCGCGCAAAAACTACAACATAAAGACAGAGCTCTGATCAATCTGTCACGGTTTTCTTTAATGTGAACTGACAGGTTACTTAACAGCTCTAAAGATAGAGAGTGACATTCATGTCACCTTCCAGCCTCTGCCCCGTCACCATTCAGATGGACCATAAGCACATTCCCCAGATGCTGCATTACACCGTGAGGAAATGACTCTGTGTCCTTCATGTGGGAGCCAGTATGATTCACTGATGAGATGACTGTCTTTAGAGACAAAAAAACATCTGACTTGAGCTCTTTGTTTGCACAATTGGCAGCAGTGGAATATAATATTTATTAGTGTGTTTTCATTAGTGTATAATCGCCTGAAAATAAGAATTGTATTTTTAAAATGAGCCCTTTATATCAACAGTGAGAGCGGGTCCTCTTCCACATAGTCCACCATGTTGAACCGCCATTTTTCTACAGTAGCCCAAGAGACAAACCACTGATGTCAATATGGCCTTTTGCCTTTATGTCAGTTTGGCAGCCAGAGTTTTTCCTACATGCTTGGAAGGAGAGGGTGAGTTGTGGGAGAGTATTCATTTGGTAGTAATCTGCAACTTCACCACTAGGTGCCACTAAATCCTACACACAGGACCTTTAATCTACAGACTCATTTCATTTGGTAAATGTACAGATGTATGCCTTGGGTAGAATTTGGTGAAACCCTTAAAAGTTTTGTTGTGAACAGTCTGAACATACAGCAGTACTCTATCATCTATGACCGTATTAGTCACTCAAAGCACTCAAACGGCTGCTTGAAATATAAAGAGGATGTATTTTCTGTCCTGCTGACATGTGACTGCAAAGCCAGCCTGGCTGGAGATTGGTTGGTTCATTAGTGATTCTGTCTGCAGTGACATCAGAGGAAAGAAGTGACTCAGCCACCAACAGCTACAGTCTCCGGCTGGAGAGGTACATGGTGAGAGTGGCGGTTACCTCACACATCAAGAGCGGGCTGAATTGCGTGTGGATGGGTTGTGTGTGTGGAATGACTTTGTGTGACAGGTCCTTTGCAGGCTGTCGAATCCTACAGTATTTTTCAGCATATAATTGGCCTCGTGATGTCTTATCCTTTGTCTCTCTTTCTTTTTAGATTTAGTTTCTTTGCGTCTATTAAGAAGTTCTGCGCTGAGCTTCTGTGACCACAAAACACATTATTGAATGAATTACAGTTCAATTGCCTCCATTGTGAAACACTGTGGCACTCAGCTACTGTATCGACAACTTCAGTTGAATAGGATGTGTGTCACTGTAGATACAAGAAAAGGCAGAACGTGAGGTTCTTTGAGATTCAATCAATGCTCACTAATATCGATCTTTTAAAGCCTGTGAGGAAAAGGAGCAGTGACTTCCCGAGTCTTCTCGTTATCGTTAGATTTCCACACAACCAGCTGAGACACAGAAGTGCCGTGCTGAGGATGAGTCCCTCTAAACCCTTTGACTTAGCTTTAGGTGATGCTTTTTTTTCCTACTGTATACAAACTGCTATAATCCAAACAACAATTTCACAAAGTATTCAGCACTGTTCCAAAAAAGAAAAACCTGTATTCAACAAGGTGACAACCTCTTATTATAATTGACCTTTTCCATCAGATAATCATAAAACCAAAGTCTAAAAGTCAACCCGACAACAAAGGCCGTCTTTAATCCAGAGGGGAATGATTTAAACTTTGACCTTTCCATGAATCTAACAGCATTTTCCTGTCGTGTCCAGGCTGTTGCAAATAGGATATCCTCTCACGCTGAGAGGATGAATGACATCCTGACCTTTACTGCTTCGATGCTCCCTGTGGAGTATGAATATATATATAGTTAGAGAAGGTGTCCTTGATAAATAGTAATGACAGCAACCCAACGATATGGCTTTTAACACACCTTGGTTATTTTTAGCCTGTAGCTGATTTTTATTTCATCATTTTGATGTGCGATTTTAGAAAAGAACCACCAATGATCATTTCACGCTCTCTTGTCAGGGCATTTTCAGTTCTTTGACATTTGGAGCGCAGAGTATTTCAGAGGATTGCAATGATTTAATCTCAGAAACTTTTAGATGTTTAATGGCTGAAGCATCTCTCAGAGGCTGTACGATGGAAAGTCTTTGCCCAAGGCGTTCCATTAGATACATTTGTGTCTTGACAGCACAACACAGATGTGTCTGTGTCCTTGACATTTTTTGGGAACTTTCTGTTGCAGTTTGTTTCTCAAGCTGTCTTTTTGAAATAGATTGAAGAATAGCCCAGTTCCTCTTATATAAGCAATTTACAAAAGTGCTTGTGAGATAGTTAGAGAGAACTTTTTTTAGGAAAGGAAAAAGTTTGTAAGGATTAATTAGGGTGGTTCGGGACCATTTCAGTTAATCTAATTTGATGTCAGTTCATGAGACAGGGCTGGGTCTCATTTTAAAAAATACAATACCAGCACTAATACAAATAGAGTTGGAGTATTTTGTTCAACACCCGGTGATGAAGCAACCATTGGCCTTGTGAACACGGTGCAGCTGTCCACCCTTAAGTCTACTCCATGCCTAATCAGGTGTTACTTGTATTCCCAGTTTTCCTTGAAATAATCCTTTCTTCATCAGTCATGTAGTGTAACCATACTTTCAATTATTTTGATGGCATCTCAGCACGCTGAACCGCCAACTCTGTCAAATACACTGCACTCAACGTTACCACCACAGACTCTCTTCCTGCTAGATGTAGCTGCTGTAATGGTCCAATCACACTTGTGTTGATTGACTGCAAGCAAAACCATAAAAATTGTATTTTTTTTCTAGATCTGGGTCAAAAAGTATCGAATGCAGGTACCATTTGACTGGAGAAGTTTGGATACTACTGTCTACTGGGTTATTTCAGGCAATATCTTAAAAAGGGGCACTGTTACACAACTCTACTGTACTGCTGTTTTTAATACAGAAGCTATAAACTAAAACGCCAGTTGCTACTTGCTTAGGATCAAACAGAAGACACAGACAAAGTTAGCAACTAACTGGTGAACATAGTGGAGCATTTAGCAGCTAAAGAGTCAGATATTTCCATCAGGAGCTGGTAGAGACCACAGCAAAGCTACAAAGAGTGAGTACTGGACTTTTTTATTTCAATTCATTTAGACTCAAATGAAAAAAAAATTCTTAAGGTGTTTTATATTCTCTTGAAGACAGACAAATTTAGACTCCTTTTAGCTCCATCTGTACTGTTCAGCGCTGTCAAGGCTGATGTGGAGGGCAGTGAGTCAGAACAGTTGTCACTGTTCATATCTTTTTTTAAAATCCCATTTTGCCATGTTCCATCGCTACAGGTTGAATGGATGTCCTTTGACTGAAAGGTGTACTATTAGCGCCTGAGTGGATCTGCAGATTTAATCTTTCTAGGACTCAATTTCTGCCATTAGTCTACATAAATCCTGCTACTGAGTTTACAGCCATATCTTTCTTGAATGCAGACATCCCATAGATATGGAACGTCTCCAGCTTGCCTTTAGTCTGAACTAGATAAACCAGGACAGAAAACTGATAGAAATTGGTACTTTTAATGGTACAGTATCTCTAAATGATTTCTCAAAAAGTTGAAGTCTCTCCTGGAGTGGTCTCCTGGCAACCTCACAGCAATGAGAAGGCTCCTGTATATCACTGCGACCTGCCACGATTTCACTGCCCAGAAACTTATTTCAACAAACGAGATAGAATATGTTCACTACGACTACAGAGATGCACTTATATACGTATTTAAATTTTGAACAGAGCCAGGCAAGCTGTTTCCTCCTGCGTCCAGTCTTTATGTTATGCTAAGCTGACAGCATCTTGGCTTCAGCTCTACACTTAATACACATACAGGAGCGGTACACCTATCTACTGATCAAAGCATATTTCACAAAATGTCAAACTATTCTTTTGAACGTCCAGTGTGCAGGATTTAGTGGCATTTAGCAAATGCTGAAAAAGCAAATACACTGCAGAAGAGGACACATAATGCCTGTAGATATACAGTAAAAGGCCCATTCTGCAAAAACATTTAACTATTCCTTTTAAAGTAAGCTATATTTGTATCTCAGACACAGAAATCACACATATGCGTTTATACCTCATCAGTCACTGTATAAATAACTGCATTGTTTGTACTGAGGAATAGAAATGAGGCATTTTAAGCGCCTGTTTAAGCAGCTGTTCCAGAGGGATTCAGGGGCATTCATGCACAAGAGAAACCAATCACAGAGGCCAAATGAGGAAGCAGCTTTAGATCTATCTACACACACTGAATTCTTGCACGGCCAGGCTCCTGTAACTTTGATTGGTGTGCAGGAAGCTTTGACCTGCTGGGAAATCTGAAATAACAGTTGGGCCTCATGGGAAACAGTATTACACATACAACAGCACAAACCCAAAGGTTTAAATGAGTAAGATTCAGCTAAATCAGAGCACTGTTTGTTCGGGGTTTGCTGTATTTTTTAAGTACATTTCCATGCAATCAGACAGGTGAGGGTGAAGTTCACCCATACAAAAATAACATCTAGAGAATTGCAGTCATCGCCTGTCTCATCAGTGTGAATGAGCCGGCCTTTTGTCAGAAAAATAATGGCCTGCCACGTAATAAAGAAGAAGGTCAATGGGCAAACAGAATGATTCAGAAAACATACACTGAAGAGCAACTCATTTATTATCACCAGTGTCTGAAGAGCTTTAATGACCCATTGATTCAAAAAGACACACAAGCAGGATTGTTGCCAAAACTGTAGACTCATTGAAGACTGCAATTAATTCAAGACTGAAAAAAAAAACGTTTCATAACTCTTGTTACACAATGATTAAAGGCAGGAAACCAAAGCATGTTGAGGGTTAAAGCCCTGCATACAAAATATTCATGCTGCAGGTACAATTATACTGTATACACAAGCAGCTACAAGCAGCGCTGTAAATTATAGGCAGCAATAGCAGATATAATATCGTATATTCCTTTCTGTTTCGCCATCAGCACCAGAGGAGAAGCCGGTGGAAAAAGGCTATACTAACTATGTGAAGCAAATAGTTTAGCAGGATCCAAAAGTCACACTATTTTAGGCACACTGCAACAGGTGGGGGAAAAAGTTAAACAAATAATAAATGTCAATTCTTCCAGCCGCATCAGTTCAAACACCCACGAGAGAGGCCTGTGATGAGTAAAACAGAGAGAAGGAAATCCCAAAGGAAATCTCACACATGAATTGAGACGAGATGAGAGTCCTAACTCTGTAAACAGGAACGAGTGGCTTGTCACAGTAAAACACAGGAGGGAAGTAAGCAGTGGCATCGCATCATTAGCTGCCCATTCACTGCATGCAGGCTCGTGCTGCGTTTATGGCAGAATGGGAAGAACTGAGTACTTGTGTAGTTAGAGCAGTTTGTTAATCAGTGAAACTGAAATAAGTTTAATTTGATGGTACAACCAGTAATGAAAGCTTTGCGATTGGTTTGCTTTCTTTCAAGTGGTTTCTGATAGACAGTCTAAATAATATGACGTAAAGGTAGCATTACATTCACCAAGTGGCCAGAAACACAGCTCTAGATGAATACTACTATTCTGTGTAGACATTTTTGAATGTTATGTATGAATATTGCTTATACTTTTATATGAAGACAGTTTGGTGGAAGCATTTAGGAAATCACCAGAAGGGGTCAAGTCAAGAGGTACTAGCAGAGAGATGCTAAAATGTGCAGATGATTTGTAGTCTCCTGTAGCAGCCACTAAGAGGCTGAGTAGGCTCGTACTGTGACACATTCAAATCCAAAGCTGAATGGACAGTCATGTCAAGTAAGTTTAATGATATAACATGACAAAACTTACCTAGACAAAACTGATGATGATGATTTATGATACATGATAATAAGTAATGAGACGCTCAACAGAAAATATTGGAGCCTATTTCACCAAGTGCACAGGTAAATATAAGGTGAAACAACCGCACCCCCTGTGCCAGTTACTGGTTAAGTTAAGGTGATCCAGAAACCACGTGTGATCTAAACAAATGGCTCCTTACATCTCCCTGTTTGTCATGTAGTTATTAAACATGTTGGTTCCTCACTGCTCCAACAGACTGACAAATATATGTTTTATATTAAAAATATATTTTGTAATCCTTGTGTCCTACAGAATGTTAATGCAGAGTCAGATTGTCGATTGAAGTGGTTATATAAGCACATATGTATGCTGCACGTCAGACACACATAAAGGCTTATCAGAAGCTGTGTGCTGATACATTAGCATGCATGTGTGCAATAGAAAAGCTTATATAACAAACGTGCCTATGTGGTATAGCAGCTCCCCTGCAAGTCTCAGGTTGGAAAATACCAACCAATATGGGGGAGATAAACAATCAGCGTGATGCAGAGCTTGTGGGAAACATGAGGGTGTAGTGTCGTGAAGACACAGAGGGTGAAAGGGTACAAACTGTGGTTGTAAAAAAGAAAATCACTGGGCAGGCTAGCTAATCATTTATCAGGACAACGCGACACAGAAGCGGTTTTCCTCTCAGACCTCTCAAACATTAGAGGCCAAGCAAAGCAGAGAGCAAACAGCAGCGCTTAAGTAAACCAATAATTAATCAACACAGGTGTAAACACTGAGTCTAATTAGCTCAAGACTGCTCAGCAGAGAACACTGAACCGGAGAGATGATCATCTAACAACAAAACAAATAAAGTGAAGAAACAGAATAAAGCCCTGCTGTGACACAAATCATCCGCTCTCCCTGGTGGTCTAACCTAAACCTCAGGCTGCACGAGTCAATCGTCTCACACTGGGCTCAGAAATTTCCCACAGAGATATTCACAGAAAGAAGTGTGGAGCAGACTGTCGATACTGAAAATGTTTGTTTTAATCCAGTCGGGAGGTTGGTTCGATTACCAGGAGATTGTTTACTGATTATATCTGAGAATAGGTGTTAACTTTGTGTGATGGAAGCTAATATGATGCATGAGATACAACACTCCATTATGCAATATGTGAAACATGTAATGCAACACTGAAGGCAGGTGTTTGGGTTAAAGGGGGGAGACATGATTGGTGTGTTACCATCCACCTGTTTTTACAGTATAAACATTTGCAACATGGACAGCAAAGTGTAAATGTTAATCCTGATGTACCTGAAGCATCCGCTCCACTAAAAAGACAAAACTATTGATGAGCAACAAGGAGTGTAATCTTTCTCAAGTTAATACAAACAAAACAAATATAAATGCCATATTTCTATCATAATTCTACATTTTTTCCCACTATTTACGTTTAACTGGCACACTTTTGATTTCATTGTTTGTTGTGATGTATACTAGAACCTGATTGGAGAATTAGTGCAACCTACTGCATCAATCCACTCGAAGGCAACATAGATTGGGCTGCATTTAGCACCATTGCCACAGCAAGAAGGTTCCTGGTTAAATCCTCGGCTGGGGCCTTTCTGTGTGGTTAATAGGTGTGAATGGTTGTTTGTCTCTATGTGCTCTGTGATGAGCTGGCAACTTGTCCAGGGTGTACGCTGCCTCTCGCCTCGTCAGCTGGGATAGGCTCCAGCCCCACCGTGACCCCAGTGAGGATAAATTGGATGGATTGACAACGGAGGTTCTCCAGGCCTCTAGAGGGAGGGTTAAGTAGAATGGCTTAATTTTCAATCTGAGAGAGGATGAAGGTTTGTGTTGTTTGGATATGCAGCATTTTTTTTCTGATGCATCTGTTTTCGAGGTTTGTGTGTTTTTGAGGTTTTGTTTCTGTATTTGCAGCATGTTCACTATTCGTGTATTTGTCTTGTCACACACTATTTACTTACCTTAAAAGCCACAGATGTTTTAGGAAATTGCTTTTTTTTTCTGAATCATACAATTGTGACCCATTTTTAAAGATTAAGATCTTCAGTAGGAGTGAACAGGCCGGTTGGCCGAGTGTCACAGACAGGGTAGGGAAGTCAGAAAGTATTGTGGAACATTGTTTTTTTGTTTCATGGGATTTGTTGACAACATAAAAAAGATATAATTACACAAGCTTTAATCCTGTTTACTCTGTTTCTTTCACGTCACATGCACTGTCTGCAAAAAAAACAAGTAAAACAAGGTTTTCCCCAAACACTTTTTGATTCTACATGCAGGACAGCAGGAAACCTCCTTTCTTTGAGAGATCATTTTGTACTATACAGTGCATCCTCTGAGCCACTGCTGTCATAGCTGTCTGCATTAAATTTGAGACTTCAAGGTGTTTTCTGCAGGAGGGAAACATCTGGGTGTGTATCTTTCCCCGTTTTGGAAGATATGATTGCTTTCATGTGAGGTTTTTTTTTTCTGATGTGGAAAAATAGTCTCAGTAGACAAGTATTAACAGGAAGGAACAAAGTGATTCCTTCCTTTCCGGTTTAAAACCTGCTGCCATGACAGGCAGCTGTAGTCCTCCAGAGCCAAACATTCATCTGCAACCAATGTGGAGTTTAGCTTAAACATATAAATGCTGCAGTCCATCTTCTTATCTGATATCATCTTTAGAAACACAATATTTCCCCTTAGTGTACTGTCCATTATCTCAAATCTAAACTCCAAATATTGATTGTAATAAAATGTAGGGTAAGTATAGAAACAAACACGGCTAACTCAAGCACATACAGTAAGAGCACTTTTATTTACTAAACTCGACTCATGTAGAAATTTTTTATCAGGATGTTTTATGATCTTTTTTAAATTACAATCAAGGCGCGTGAAAATAATCTGCACACAAAAATGGGGCAGATTATCCAAGAAAAAACAAAAGGAAAAAGTGACAGTTTATAATAAAAAATAACAACTTTAACAATATCAAAGCATTTAACAGCTTTACGTCAAGCAGGCAAGCATGTTTTATCTCTAAAACTAACATAGATACAAAATAACACGAAACATTGGAGAAAATACTGATCAGATCATACTGACATCAGTATCGATTAAATTGTCAGGTTTGTTATGAGCTGGCCAGAATGACTCAAGCCTTTTTTCTCAGCTAGCAAGCACTCAGACGGGTATTTTATTCTAATCAGTGAACAGTGTTATGTGCATGATGTTATCAACACTTCTTCATCATGCACCAAATCTCCCTGCACTGTATTTGGAAACAGAACGTCCTAACATCTCGTCTTAACACCTCCTCATAGTTTTGGCCCTTTGCCACTTAGATGTTGTCTCTCTATAGCAACAGAGAAGCTTTGATAAATAATTTGGAAGGGGTGGCTCCCTGAAATTTGACTCTTAATGTCATAATCGGATTAATATAAAATGGGTTATGTGACCGTGTGTTATTTTAAAGTGATTTTATCCTGATTCAGATCCATATCTGGGTGATGTGTGAATACTTTAATATTAGAAGTCACGGTCCCAACCAGAGAACTCCTCCTCTGCCTTCGTTTGATCAGCAGGGAAACGATCAAAGTTGATGTAGCAGGGGCCCTGAAGGAGGAAAATATAATAGCTGATTTAATAGTTCATTGAAAATTGTGGATACACACAGTCCTGTCAGACCATGACATTAACAATAGTCTGTCCTCTATGTAAATAGAGGAAGGTCTTGAAATCCTGTATACCTTCTTACTGTGAGTAATTGTACGTAAACACACACTTTCTGTGTCTGTGTTTGAACAGTTTGGCTCATTTGATATTCAGTATTTCTGTAAACAACACTCCCACAGTTCTGACAGAGCACATTAGGTGACATTTTAAAGTGTTAAATTCATGTTTTTATAATTAAAGTTTAATGGATGCACATTTTGTCATGCATTTTTAAATGTTATAGAGAAATACTGAAGACTGGACATGAAAGAATTGAACCAGCTGTATTCTTGTCTCCCAAACGAAAACTGCTTCACATCATAGTTAACAAACTCAGGTAGCAGATTTTTGACTTGCCTTGCGTATGAGTCGGACTGTGGGGGCGTCGAGCTGACCCACGCGCAGCTTGTGCCAGTTCATACTGCTGAACCACCTGAAGGGAAAAGATGAGGTAGAATACAGGTCAAACACAGAGTGAGATATAACTAAAATAATTCATCCTGAGTTGAAAAAGTCAGTCAGCAGCAGAGGCGGAGACAAGAAGGTAAGCTCATGGTATACTTCCTGTGCTTTTCCACTTTAGGATTATGTGGTATTACATATATTTTAGTATTCAGCACTCACATTTATGACATGTTTCCATAGTTACCTGTGATGTCGGACATCTTTGATTCCATTTTTGGTGTTTCCTAACCTCTGACCTGGTCGAGGTCTGGAAAAAAGGGCATGACACGTCACAAGATGAGGACATTTTTTACGATACAACTTTTCAAAAAATATTGCACTCAAAAACTATGAAAAATAAGGGTGCACATTATGATACAGTCTATTGATTTGCATATGTTCCATAATTTGTGCCCTACACTGTGAATAACTGTATGAAACGCTCAAACCTCCGTTTAATCTTCGCATGCATATTACATGACCCAGTTCTATTTCATGAGAAAGTTATGCAGGCAACACACGCAGAGTTCATTTTGAGTTCATACGACAGCAATATCAGTGTATGAAATTTCAATCGTGATGACGATCATTTCACCTGCACAATTTGCTGATAATGGACTTGGCTGCCTCACTCAAGTAAGGAGGATACTTGAGCACACCGTCCAAAATCTTGGCATAAATCTTCTGAGGCTCTGAACTGGAAAAGGGAGGACTGACAAGAAAAGAGAGAAGAATGCTATTACTTTAATCTTTCAAACATCTGACTTAAAAATGGCTCAGAAATCAGCTGCTGATGGGTAACTTGAATCCGTGACTGCAGACATATTTCCATGCTGCCATCTACTGGTTAAAACGAAGACTTGATTCATTCACAGTTCTTTGTGTGACTCTCTTAGACGTAATGATCGATTATCAATATAAGCTTGTCTGATATGAACTGTATGAGACAGCAGAATGAAGGCAGGTGTATTTGTTACCTTCCCACCAATAGCTCAAAGATCAGGATACCAAGGGACCAAAAGTCAACTGCAAAGTCATGCCCTTGGTTCTTGATGATCTCTGGGGCCATGTACTCAGGAGTGCCGACAAATGAGTAGGTTTTCTCACCGCGCACCATCATCTTGGCAAAACCAAAGTCCACCTGCACAGAGAGACACAAACATTTGCATACCAGTAGCTTTGTGCTGCCCTCTACACATGACAACATCCATAGACAAACACACATTTCACATATATAGTGTATAAAGTATAGAAATCGAGTGAGTAATCACCAGTTTGACGTAGCCCTTCACGTCCAACATCAGGTTCTCAGGCTTAAGGTCTCTGTACATGATGTTTTTCTTGTGAAGGTAGGCGTAGGCCTCCACCACACAGGCAGTGCAGAACACAGCGACGGGCTCATCAAAACGCCCTCTGAAAATCAAAGAGACATAAAGAATTAAATACCACTCTCAAACATCTAACTCCTGTACTCACTATAATTTGCTTTCAAACTAATTTATTAACTTCCATCACTTTCTTCTGCTGTTTTTTTTTCATTTATCTGGCCACCAAAAGCTCTTGAGCTCTTAATTTTATTGCCGTGCACTCACAACAACAAACAAAAACTAATGATCTAAATGAAGAAATGAGATAGGAGTCTTTGTTTTCTCACACTTCTTTGAGTTTGGTCCAGATCTCTCCTCCAGCACAGAACTCCATGACCATGTGTATGTATCGTGTGTCTTTAAAAGCAGCATGAAGTCTACAGAAAGAGAATACAAAAGCAGCATTAAACACTTCCAAGTTCTCTGTACATTAACATGCATTTATGTGTTATAATTAAACGACTGAGTTTGCCTGCGGCGTCTGCGGTACCTGACGATGAAGTCACACTGGATGGATTTAAGGATCTTCTTCTCAAACAGCATGTGCTCCTCCTGTCTCTTAGCAACAATGTTTTTCTTGCTGACTCGCTTCACGGCGTAATATGCCCCATGATTCACAGTGGTCATCTTAAAATGACAACGAAACAATGAATGAAACTGTCAGTGCTGAATGAACGATACATATAAATACAACAACCACAGTTTAGAAGCTGAAGTTAGCTGAATATGATATTAATATATTTAAAGGTCGTCAGGCTAGTAGTTAGGCTAATAGTTTCCTAAATGTGCATACTGTAGACTAGCACTGGTAGTTTTAACTGCAACTGACTTTATACCCTGGATTTATTATTGCCTGAAATTTAGGAACGTTATATATTTTTAAATTTTTAGTGAAGGTAGTCAAAAAATTTAGATGAACAGAAATATTTTACTTTTTCTTGTCCCTGATTTTTTACTTCATTTTTCTTGTGATACTTAAAAAGCCATAAAGGTGGAGATATGGAGAGGAGAGCTTTTCTGACTCTGTATCAGTGTTTTATTTTTACTTTTTTTTTTTTTTGCAGTTCTTTATTCATAAGTCTTTGTTTTTCTTTTTGCTCAATTTTCCTTTTTTGCCATAGATATTACTATCTTGACCCCGCGACCCTGATAAGGATAAGTGGTTATGGAAAACGGATGGATATTATCTTGGGACATTTAAGGAAAAGTTTTTTCAACTGTAAAGGGGACGATACAACAAAATATGTATGACAAAAGGAAGGGACTTTCCTTACTATACAGTTCACTACCTTCCTACCTCTTGCATTTTCCCTGCTGCACTTAAGTGTAATGTCTTTTAGCCAGGAACAAATGTGTTTTAAAAGATTTCCCCTTATCTCAAAGAAAAGACATCAACCCCAACATGGTTTTAGATAAGAGGAGTACTGCTTTTAAAAATATACTCACCAGCTCAACGCGGCCAAACCCTCCGACTCCGAGCGTGACATGATCTCCTTGATAGCGACCTTCCTGATACAACACAGGAACCAGATCCTTAAACCTCAGAGTGGAGCTGGGACTGACAGAGACAGAGAACTTTTAATTAATGTTTCAAGGAACTCATTTGTGTGATTCATGTGATTGTGTTATATCTTTCGGCCTCCATCTTATTACCTCCTATAGCCACTCACCTGGACTTCTCTGGAGCTTGTGCCTCCTGCAGCACTTTGGAGCTGGGGTTAAAAAAAAAGCAAATGGCAGTCAAGATATTTGAGCAGGAAACTAATCAAGATGGTCTCTTACATTTACACATCATACAGTTCTCATCAAGAAGGAGGAAACGATTCATAGTTATGAAATAAACAATGTTCTACAGTACATACTCATCAAACAGCTCCAGGTGCTCTATGGGAATCGTCTCTTCAAACACCCTAAAGAACAGGAAGGCAAGATTAGCCAAACTGTGCATCATACAAACAAACAAACAGTGTAAACAAGGCGACAAAGAACAAATACACTTTAGGATGTTTCACGGATGTCCTCCACTGCAGATCCTGACTGGGGGAGGAATATCACCTTCATTTACATTCAGAATTTTAACATGTCAGACTCACTCTTTGTCAATGGAGAAGCAGGTGACAGGGCCATCAGCAGTGCAGGTGGCAGTTCTCAAAACTTCACTGCAAGAAGAAAAATATTGCTCATGTCAACCCGGGAAAACTGTATATCATTACTGGATATAAACACCTCAGTGACAGAAAAGTCAGAAATTTTAAGACAACTCTGTATCAGGACCTGAAATCTATGACTGTCATCATTGAAGTGAATAAACAAGAGCAGATAATGGAAGATGTTTTCTTGATGTGCAGGTTTCTCCAGCACATTAATACATGTGGGGACAGAAACTTATCTCACCAATGCAGCACAAATATGCATCTGAAAACCCTCCAAATAAAGTAAATTAGATTACATACTGAGTTCTGATTTATTTTTTTATTTATGAAGTACTACTTGAGATTTTAACAGTTCAATATTTGCAAAATGGATTTTCCTCTCAAAATTTGCATTTCAACAGCATCAAGTCAATTAAGGAAAGTTTCAGGATTCGTCTAACTTTAGTGGACCGACTTTAAATTTCTGAAGTGAAGGTAAATCAGTGGTGACATTTTCAAATTAATTGGCAGCTTGTGCAAGCCAAATGTCAGAAATGACAGCAGTTAAGGGAGGTGCACGGACCGTTGAATGTTGCACAAGACTCTAACAAATGTCCTCAGGCATGTTGTGTTGCCATGGTTACCGTATGAGCGCCTGTTCCCCGAAATGCTCCCCTTTTCCCATCCTACGAATCTGCTTCTGATGTCCGTTCACGTTCTTAGTCACCAGGACCTGAGGGAGAAACACACATGAGAGGGAGGACAGCCGGAAAGCTTGCATGTATCTTATGATATACAGTGTACATGCCATTTAAATATGAGTTCATGCACATAATATGACCCCATATTACCTCTCCTTTGAGGATGATGTAGAATGTGTTTGCTTCTGCTCCTTCTCGGACTATAACATCTTTGTCTTGGTACTTCACCTGAGGATGACAAGACAAATATGACAATAAAGGTTATATATCCATATACTGACAAAAATTGTATCAAATATTAGACATCAGAGTACACACCTCCTCCATTGAGTCAATAATTTTGGACAGCTGAACATCATTCAGGTCCTTCAGAGTGCGAGACCTGTAGCAGTATTAAAAAAAATATAGCAACAGGATCAGAAATAGTTCTTATTCAATAATAGATCTGTTGCTTTAACTTGGGCAGACGGGGTATTAAATCCCTACTAGCTGCAGAGTCTTTAAAACTCACGTCTTCAGGAAGCCCATGAGCTGCTCCCGTTTCTTCTTGGACTTGTTGGTAATGATCGTCCTGTAGGTCTGTCGCTCCATGCTCCACAGACGCACTGTGGTCTTTGCTGCAACGTAAGTGGAGGTGATGAGTCTGGAAGTCTTGCTGAGCAACTTTAGAAAATATTATAAAAGACTATTATGGACACCAACTGAAGAAAACTGAAACCTCACAAATACACTAATGACACACTCAAGGCACACTCATACATGACCCCTACAGGGACCTGATTTTTTCAATAAAGGTTAGAGGAACTATAAATGATGGTCCATTTTTACACATTTTTTGTGACTCTCAACTCTCGGCTATTGATAGTTTCCTGATGGACATTTGATTAAACTGCTGCTGTTAGCTAATGTTAGCTCAGTTTGTTAGACAGGCAGCCCAGTTTGTGAGCTCCAGGGGGTGTTAGTGTTTGTACCACAGGTGTTTTAGACCCCCGGAAAGAGGAGGTTTTTCAAGCCAAGGCACGGGTGAATGATGAAGGGGAGTGGAGCTGGTGTTGTGCCAGAACCGGAGCTGGGCAACAGTGCATGTTTGATGTTTTGATGTTTTGATGATCTAAGAAGAATTATCACACATGCTATTTAAACCTTACAAACTTACAAATTTAAGCAATACCATTATTATTATCATTATTATTATTATTAGAAGTAGTGGTAGTAGTAGTAGTATCATTACAGGTGCTGACCTTTAACTGTTGCTGTCCGTTTGCAGTTGTACAGGATGGCCAGCTCCCCAAACACATCACCTGTGGTTAGGGTGCGGAGGTCCCGGCCTGCCTGGGTGACAACAAGCTCACCAGCTAACACGTGGAAGGAGAAGAACGTTGATTCAGACAGAAAATGTGCAGAGTTTTCAATATATTTTCTACATATTATACATTATGTTGATGTTTGTTTTTCAATAAGGGGTTTTCATTTCAAAACTATATATAATAATAATTTTTAAAAATATTTGAAATAAACAGCCAGACACAAAAACACACATACATACATGCCACTATGTACATGCTGTCTCCTTCAGAGCCCTCTTTAATGACGTCCTCCCCCGGTTTGAAATTAAACACCGATAAAAGATCCACCATCATGGCTGTTTGCTCATCGTCGAGGCGGCTCAGGAAGTCGTTCTTTTGGATGGCTTTGACGATCAGATTTGTCTCACTGATGATGGGAGGTGAAAAAGGTCATCTTGATCTCAGGTCACTGAAATCTTCCGCAGCTCTCACACAACATGCAAAGCCATCATACATTATTAAGATGCAGGAGAGGCAATTAGATTGGATTTGCCACAATGGGAAAAGCAAAAGCCCAGTGCAGTCTGACTTAAATGGCATATTCTCTCATCAGCACTACTGATTACCAACCTGGAAGTTTTCTTGACCCTGGTGCGTGTAATCTCCAGGGTCTCTGGGATTGGTTCAGGGGCGATGACAGCTGCACGGCTCTTCCTGACCTCTGGTTCAATCTCATTACCACTCTGGGAGGGAAACTCTGAAACAGACAAACAGAGGAACACAAATGGAGGATTAACTAATGTAAATGGCTGCCATGTTTCATGTTGAATCAAAGGTCACCTCGATCGTGTGTGTGTGTGTGTGTGAGTCTCTGCCCCTGGTGCCCATGTTGAACTCTTACCCAGATCATGATATTGACTCTGGAGATCCTGCAAAAACTTTTCTTTCTCCTGCAGTCGTTTTTCTATGAGGATAAAAGCAGAGAAACATATTTAATGTACAAAACATCACAAGAAAGAGTACATGATTCATATTCCTTCTTCATGACACACTTGGATGAAAAATGTTACTTGCATATTGAACCAATACTGGATTTCTAAGGTTAATACTGATAAATAAATGTTTGTTTTTTCCAGGCTGCAATGACTCATTATTAATCAGCCAATATATATCATACAATATATGTGGGATAAGCTGAAGTCAGCCAAAATGTGTGTGGTCTCAAAGATGTTTGTTTTTTTTAAGTGTGCATTGGTTTTTCAGACTTTTCTTGTTGTAAATTGTCGCTAATTTTTTTGTCATTTGTCATGATGCTAATGTAGTGATTACAGAAAAACATGCATTAAAGAGGAACTGTAGCAGTACCAGCTGTGATCAGACAGCAAGAAGAATTTTAGAAAAACTGCAAACAAAATGCCGGTGCAAAGACGCTTCTGTGAAAATTCAACATGTTTCAGTCTGACTGAAAAGGTCACACTTACCCTGCTTTATGCATACTTCCATAAAAGTACAGAAGGGGAACTAAACGACAGAAACTGAAGGAAAATAACAAAAAGAACTGGAGTTCTTTAAATCTGAGATCAGAGGCTGAACTGAACGCCCTGGTCAGTGCATCCTCATCTAGCTATTGTTTTTTTGGGGGTAAATAAACAGCATCCAATGGTCAAATATATGAAAATGTCGCTTCATTTTTGGTCAGAACACACCTCAGATTTAATTGTCCTGCTAATCTGCTAGTGCCTGCTAGTCGTGAAATTATGTTCTTTATGCTTTATTTGTGCAACAGAGATGTGACATCGCACTGTAGTACATTGTGATATCACAGCTGGATGTGGTCATAATCCAGGCAGATACCACCTAGCTGTGATGTTGGGCATGGTCAAAATTCAAGATGCTCTTTAATGTGATATATTTATGGTGGTTGCACTCACCCAGGTCTTTGTTTTGCCTCTGCAGCTCCTGGTTGATCAGACATTGCTTTTCTAGCTGCTGCTTCAGCTCCTCTACTTGCTTCTCCATAACTAGAGGGGGGGGGTCAAGAAGTAAAGATACATCAGTGGTGTGGCAAACAGATAAACTGCAGCTACGACTTTAAATGATGCATTTGAGCATACAATACAGTACTAAACATGGTGATACTTACACACACAAAGCCCCAGATATCACATTTCAACTGCATGTAACTATGCTCTGGTGCCTTTTTCACAAGGCACTGAAGTCTACTCCACTGCCTGCACACAGCAAGAAACCTGCTGAATAATGCAGACTAATGATGGACAGTCATCAGGGTGCTTTCCCAATACTGTCACACCCCACCAGCTTTTGCTAAAGATCTACGACAGTACCCCTGGCTGATGATGGCACAAAATAGAACAAAACACTAACATTATTAGCACCGTTATTTCAGACTTTATTCTCTCTCCTTGTGTACTTCTATTATGTGTGACATTAACAACCTCTGCTGTATGAATTAGTGTTTCAGGTGGCGAGTGGAGCCAGTCTAGCAACAAATGTGTGTTTACATGCTAACAAATTAATTACAGCAAATGAATTGCTACAGGTTCATTAGCACTGCTGTGTGAGATACGTTAACTGCACACCAGAGCCAAAGAAGAGATCCGTACAAAGGCCCTGATAACAAGGTTTCTCTGCCATTTTCATGTTGCTGTTAATGGAAAGAAGTTTATGCCTCCACTGACAGGCCAAACATTACAATCATTACAAACACAACGTTGCTGGTTACTCGACCAATATCTTAAACACACACATACATGCTCGAGTAAAGCCTGAGGTGGACAAGCTGTTTGCCAATGATCACTGTGCTCATCACATGACCGCAGTTACCACGGCCTCACCCTGAACATTGGACACCTCTGAGGTTAGACGTGATGTTAAAGTGAATCATAAAGTCAATGAGCAACAAACTGTGACAGAGGGAATATAAAATGGATCCTGTGCGCAAAAATGATTCAGTATCAAAGGTGGCAAGAATGCGCTAACCAGTCTAGTACACAACACAATGCAGCTGCAGTGCTCGAGAGTTAAGAGGCCTGTGTTGCAGGAAGACATGAAGACATTTTACCACAAACATAATAGTGAAAAAAAAAACTGTCACTGCATGTTGCATGATCAAAGGAGGTCAAATTTGCCTCTGGGTTTCTTATTAACTTGTCACACACACACCCACACACACACACACAACAGAGCTGGGCACAAACACAATTTGTAAGCTTTCTAGGAACTTCAGTGACCGCTGGTTAACATTTAATGAGAGAAACCCATTGTTAGCTTAACTCTGTGATTTGTGACGTAAATGTCTACAAAAGACAGAGATAACGTTAGAAAGCCATAACTCTTAAAGTCTATTAAGTTTGATGCATATTTTTTTTTAACAATCATCAGCCAACAACGTTCACATAAGCAGTGATTCTTCCAGGGAGACAACAGGAAAATGTAAAAGACAACTGAACAAAAAGGGGCATATCTGTCTGCAGGAACATGATGCTGGACTGATTACTATTATACTGATACAGGCAGCAAACTGTACACTCCATACAGCCTCATTACTAATTCATGACCAAGTGTAACTACAGCTGAATTCTCATAAGATGCTCTGTAATAGAAACCTGGAGAGAACATGTGGCTAGACTGGTGGTGTGTTAAAGATGCAGTTTTTTTACTAAATATTCAGGTTTTCTGGCACATGATCATCAACTTTTTACTTAATGGAATTGCAATGACAAAAACTGTAACATCTCAAAGTGGGAAGCCTGTAAAGCGAAGAATCTGTACTTTAAACACCTTGAGCCACGTGATGAAATATAACATCTAGAGCACACTTGTCTATATAAATATGTAGACACTCACCTGCAGGCTGTGTGTGTGTGGATCAGGAGAGACGATGAATATCCGTCCAGCTTATAAAGGCCGCATGGATCATAGGAGCCAAATAATCACTGTGAGCTGGTCACAAAATTCACCCTTCAGTTGTAGAGAAGTATTCACTGTGTGTTCAATTTCTTCTTGACCTCCAGACTGTCTACAGACTGGACACACCTGAGCAGATACAAACATACAGTCTGCAACCTCTCTGGCATTACTTCCTCTTCTTCTTCTTCTTCTACCGCTGCCCACTTTCTCAGCTTACATTGCCATGTCTGCTCCACAGCTTTTACTATTTTTACTTCTCTCCGGCTATCTCTCACTCTCAATCTTTCCTCCTCTTTCTCTATCTGTCAATCTCAGCAGCTCTGGTGTTGAATCATTAACGATAACCTAAGGCCCCTCCCATCACACCAGGTAGAGGAATACAGGCAGGAGGAAAGAGGAGGGGGAGGATGGACTGGAGAGAAAGCTGAAGTTGGGGTGTAAAAATCATGCTGGGCTGCTAAAATACAGATTTTTTTTTTTGGTGGTATGTCATTGCTTAAAATTAACGTGTGTATAGTGTTGGGGGGTTTTTTAACTATAAAACTGCAATACTGTTTTGTGATTTCTGTGACATTTCACAGTGATTTATTATTTCCTGCTGACCGTAGTAGACAGACACCAGAGAAAATTTATGTGCAGGCATAAGCAAACAATGACAAAGTCAGTGCAAAAGATGATAGGAAGGGGAAGTGATATGAGAACAAGTAAAGCAAAGATTAATTTTAGATATTATTTCTTCCACCTTGATATTTTTGAAAAAGATCCAGTTTTTCAAAGGCAGTCTCTTTATAATATGATCATGCTGAGTGCTTTTTGCGAGTCACGCTCGTATAACGCATGACAGCTGGAGTCGAGGGAAGTTATCAAAGCTCAGGGCAACAAGGACAAATCGTAGATTACATCTGCCGGAGTTAGAAAGTGTCTACTTCATTAGGTTTCTATTTTTCCACATGCCAGTGGATGTTTTCCAGGCTGCAGCGTCACTGAGTGAATCTAAATGAGGCTGAAGGGTTACCATTGTAACAGAGGGCGTGGGACTTTATTGTTCACGGTTAATTATTGATACTCTGGTTAATCAACGACATTAATGACCCCGCCGCGCAGAGATAAAACGGATCTGAAAAGAACTGACAGTCAGTGTGTTATGACTTTTATTTTTCCATTAGAACCAACATGGTTAAAACAACCACCGGCCACTTCATTAGGTGCATTTGTACAGTCCAGTGTGAACCAATACAGCAACTCTGCCATAAATAAACTCTCATGTATGTAAATGGGGTGGCCAAAATATTAGAAACACCTCTCAATATAATACACTACTGCAAACTACAAGCACTAAAGTAGTAAACATAATAGTTTAATTAATAACTCTGACAGTGTCAACAAAAACTGAAACATTATAAGCTTCATAAAAGTAGAATTTATGGCATGTGGAGTTTTATGGGATCAAATTGATTGTACTATCTATTGAAGCGCTTGTTCTGTGTATATATTAATAAAAAGACAGACTGACTGATGTGTTTGTTGCTACTAAAAGTAACAGAGTTTATGATGTAAAATCACCAACTGAAACAAAACTTTGTATTATTGTCAATCTTTAATTAAAGCCTAATTCAACAACCAAAAACCAAACAGATAGTTCATACTGTGCAAAGTTGTGCGTTACACCTCATACAGAAGTAAACATGAAAAAGAAATGTGTCCGTTAAAAAATAAACAGAAATTAAAGGCAAGTTGTAGATAGAAAGTAGAAAAAGAGCTGCAAATACATTGAATGTGATGACAATCAGCGACATTTTCTACTCTAATACGTTCATGTTCTTGAATCACAGTTGAAAACATTATCCACTCGGAGTCAAGTCAAATAAATTACATAAATCGTGGACTAATAATACCTTGGACCTGGCAAAATAAAACGGTGAATGTGTGTCATCAGTGCACTATTGGTGTTACACGTAATAAAACCTTCAGCAAACCCTCAACTGGCATTTAATCATTGTAGAAAGTAATTAACCTCAAGACAAATGTTCTGCTATCAAACTACACACTAAATAATTACCATGTGGTCTGAAAGTGGTCAAAAAAGAGACACGATGGACATTGTATCCATCCCATCCCACAAACAATAATGTGTTTCAATGACAAACAAAAGGCAGATTATACAACACGCATAACACCAGAGCCGCTCGTTATTGAATTATTTACAGCAGGTACAAATACTTCAAGTAACAATGTGATCTTCTGGTTTTTAGACAGTGTCAGCTTATTTACCTCTAATGCATAATTTACATTGCAAACAAGCATACTGCAAAAGCATACACAAGCTGCAATACTGTTTTAATTTGACAGATTTTTTTTTGTTTTGAAATCAGAAAGTCAGATGATAAAGCTATCTAACAAAGTCTTTTCTTCATGGCGGATATGTTTATTCCTGCTGTGTCGGTGTTTTTCAGCTTGAGGCAGGATCATTCATTACATACATGGTGCAAGAATAGTTGTTTTTTTTTTTTTGCTTAATATTAGTAAATAGGCTACATTCTTCAGCCTGCATGTGTGTCTCCTGCAGTTGCATCATTGTTTCACTGTCTCACTGTTGCTAGTTCTCAGTGTTGTAACAGTAATTAAGCTTGATCTGTGTCTCAAACTAAGCCGTCTTGGGTCCTTGAATTTGAGGGGATTGGGCCTGGAAAGCTTGAATTTACAATACTAAGCAATATAACATACTTCAAAGAAAACAAGTCTTGCAAAACCAAACCAGAATAAGAGAGAAAACAATATAAATACAGTAATATTACTGTTCTAATTTTCATAGTCAATCATTTCTATTTAGTTAACAATTTAAAATAGTATCTAAAATCTAAGCACTTGTTTCCTAATGGGGACGATTTGTGCACTTTGTTTTCAACACACACTACAGTGCTCTATGTGAAGTTAGGACGGCATGTGGGAGAAAAAAAGTCCGAACGAGAACCTGAGACGTACCTCAGAGGTAGATTAGCTCAGTTGCAGCAAGGTTATGTGATTGTACAATACTGTTGGACATTCTCGGTGCAAACCCAACATGTCTGTGGTGAGATAATGACATGCAAAGCTAACCAATTAATTTTTTTAAATTGTTGCTGTGATGCCAGGGACTTCATGTTATTCGCAGAAGACGATCAGCTTATCTAGTCCTCCTTGACGCCACAAGCTTTGTTGATGTCCCTCTGGTGTTCAAAGACAGCTTGGACATACTGACCGACCAGATGGTCCATGAAGCCCTCACCGCGGGGAAACATACCCTGCAGGAAGGCCATGTGTCCACCATGGGCTGTCATCACGAGAGCAACGTTGGGCAGGTCCTGGACGATGGTCACTGGGAAGGCTGTGTGTGAGATACATTAGAAAAAATCATCAAAAACATTGTTTGTACTTAAATATTAACCACAACGCTTAAGAAAAACATCAAAGAGCAACTTAACACCACTTTTCATCTTGAACCTGCCTCGTTAATGTGTAGATATAACATCTGCCGGTCACCCACTATTCATAGAACTATAGTTTGTTCTGACGCCTATACCAACTGACAACAGCTCGTGTTTCACTCAAGCAACCTGAAGCGTCTTTGTTACTAGCCGAAGCTTCCACCTTCACAGTCAGCCAAGATGTATGTTCTGAGCTATTTCTGCTACTAGTTTAACATTAGGCTTAGCTAGGCTTCTACAGCTGCAGCAGAGATGGAGAGTGACAGAGTACAGGATATGAATGTGTGAAAGGTGAAATAGTACTTCTACTGTTGCTGCTCTCTGTGCTCAATCCTCTTTCCATATTCCATACTGTCTACACTACTGACAGCTGACTGCTGTATTTATATATCCAGGATGGGGGTGAAGATGATATTGACTTATGCTTGCAAACAATGGGAGTTTATGATAGTGAAGTATCCTAGAGTGCAGAATTTCTAATAACAATCACTATAAAAACATGTAATAAAGTGAATGTTACTCTTTAAATACTTATATACCAAAGATTAGTAATAAACAATTTAAACTAAAAGACTAGGACTGACTTTTCAACCTGACATTTGCATCCAGTCACACCTGGCTCATTTACTTACCCTCAGATCAGATTTCAAATCCATTGTGATACAATCTCATAATCCACAAATTAAAGTGGACTTGTTCACATGTTTATCTGTCTGTCAGACTCTGTATGGATACTGCAAGGAACACGGTGCAAACAAGACAGTGATGTCTCAAGTTGCCTTGAATGTTAAGTAATTCTGGTTGGTTCACATTCTATCCTTCGTCCCTACCACTCATTTTGTTCTGTGCATATTTCTTAAAATAATACCGTGTGGTCACATTGTTTATTTTAGTAATTTTGGGTCACTCATCAGCTTAAGTGTTCATAACAAAAATAATACATGTGTCCTCTATCTTCATGTACTCTGAGGGTTATGTGTACATGCAGGGGTGATGTGTTAGTGGGTGGATCAACTGTAATGCCCCCTCACCAGCTCTGAACAATCCACACCAAAACACACTCATTTTGTAAGTAGACATTTGAGAAGGGCTTAAAATGAATCTGCATGAACCTTAAATCTGTGATTGTGTAAAACGTCTAAATGATATGAAGAAGTTGAATTAATGTGAGAAGGTCCCGACTGTCATGGATGTTTTAAAGTTTGAATGGAGTTTCTTTGTGAGTGTAAAAATGAGTGTCAAGGGGTGGAAGATGAGTGGGTTTAAAGTGTTTTCTAATTTACTTTCAATGTAACTAGAATGGAGGTTACAGAGGGTCAAGCATCTGTCTTGAGGTCACTGATGGGGACAGTGTTAAATCTTGAGAGACACTGCTTTCTCTCCTTGAGATACAAGAGCGGCTGTATGTTTGTGTTCAGGAAAGGAGGCGCTATTCTGATCATTACTATGGTAACCGAGGTCAGAGGATAGGGCTGTCTCACTCACAGACAGATACATAATGTAGAAACCTCTACAGAGTCAGATAACAGAATCCTTGTTTGTACTCTTATAGTGTAGATGCATTGAAAACACAGGGTAGTTGTGAGGACAGCTTCTTCAGTATTGAGGCGGCATGGTGTGACAAGTGTATTAATAAGTCCTATATTCTCTTTGATCAAGCTTTAATGAACATTTCGGGCTCCTGTGCACGTTCTCCCCACCGTCAGAACTGACCATTGATGAATAAAATTCTCCACATCAACTATGCTTCAAAGAATGTTGAATTATGCCCAAAATGCATGAAAGATGAAGAACATTTGAAAGTCTTGATGAAGTTTCTAGCTGAAAGTGAAAATCTGTGAAAATGTTTTGAACGTTTCTAAAAGTTTGATGTTTGAATGAAATTTCTGACAAATGAGGAAGGAGGTCTGTGTCCACCCAACTAGTTACACAAAAGAAACCACCTGTGCAGCGTAGGGATTCTCTGATGATCAGCACCATTTTAAACGAAGAAAAAATAATATTCTGCAAGAAACATGCATCCAATCATAAAAATTGTACTAATAAATGGTTACATCAAAATCTTTTCTCCTGTTGTCTACTCACCATACTGGGGAGAGAAGGGGTCATCGGCAGCGTTGAGACACAAGATGGGCACCGTTGTACTGGGGAGTCTTTTGTCTGGACTGGCATCGTTGTAATAGTCCGTACAAGTTTTATAACCAAACAGCAAAGAGGTGAAGCGTTCATCAAACTCACGGATTGTCTGTGACTACGAGAGAAGGATGAAAGAAATGGAGAGAAAAGGCAATTACACATAAAAAAAAAAACAGATGATAGGAAACTATGACAGAAAGGTAAATGTAAAGAACAAGCCTTACCTTCAAGACATAGTCAATGTCCACCACTTTTTCCAGAACCTTCCTGTGCCTGTGAGAAACAGATTTTGTTTAACTGAGTCAACAACCACAAATTGTTAAACTATAATCAGGAATAAATTCAATTGCAACTTATCCGACCTGGTGACAGCACTACACAGGCCTCTCGTGAGGAATTTGTTGAAGAGCAGCCAGTTGAGTGGTTCTTCCATCGAGGCAGCAGACTTCATCGTGTCCCAGGGGACAGAGACAGTAATACCCGCCACCAGCCCAGACTCTGTGCGCTTACGGGCCAGGTAGTTCAGCAATAACATGCTGCACAGGGTGAAACGAGAAGCAAAAAAACAAGGACAAGAGGAATTTGACAAAAAGGTAGCAACTACAGGGAAGACAGAGAACAGAAACAATGCCAAGATACATTTTACAAAAAAAAAAAAAAGAAAAAGAGTAATGCAAGCTGCTACACCGTGCACCAACTCACCCTCCAAAAGATACACCAGCACCAAGCACAGGGGCATGAGGGTAAAGTCCTTTGACATAGCTCACCACATGCTCAAGATCTGTGGTACTGGCTGCACAGTAAGTGACAGGGGTCTGGAGCGAGCAGAGGGACAGGAGAGGAGCATTACATGAAGCGTTCAAGTGCAAGATTTTGTGTTTGAGTTGATATACAGCAGTTATTCTTTATTTAATTTTATTCTTATAACAAGAATAGGTGGAATGGGGGTTGGTCTCTCAAATCCACCCCTCCTGTCTGAAGGCCCATTTGCTCCTACTGAAGATGTAAGTCTTTAAAAGTTAACAAGCCATATTCAAACTTGAGTAAATAGTCTTTATTTAGTCTCTATTTCTTGGGGAATAGCAACAGACTGATAAACACCTGGTGCTTAATGAGCATTTACAACAGTATGATCTTTTTTCACAGGATTTATTGACAATAAAATGCAGTAAATCCAGTTTTATCTTTAACTGATTTTTATATTTTTGAGAAGCAGCAGCTGTAGCAGACATCCCAAAGTGGCATTGTTTTCCCAATTTTTATTTATTTGCACAGTGTGATGAAACAGATATCGCTGTATATTAATTTTAACCTCATACTGTAAGTGCTCTCAATGAGCTTTAATCAGAAAGGTCCAACAGTGACTGGGTTATTTGATGAAGCTGATGTACTTGAATGAGTCTTGCTATTTTGGGGGGGTTGTGTCTACACAGTTGAAAACACTTATTCTAAGTTTCTTTGGATAAAAAGTGTCAGCTAAATAAATCTGATACGATGTAATCATTGTACTTACCAACAGCTCTTCCCCTGCAACCCCTCTGTTGTTGAAAACCACACACCTAGAAAAGAAAACGTCAATGAAAACAAGTACAGTAGCACAAAGATTGCAGAAATGAATTGAATCGTTTAAGACAGGGGACAGTGTTTCTCTACAATTTCTTTCAGGTCTGATGGCATGTGCCACAAAAACTGCGTTCAAATTTTTGCTCACATAGTATATTCAAGACTTACAACAACAAAAAGTACAAAATGTACTACATTTAGAACACATTAGAACAGGCATAGGTTAAAATAAAGTAAAAGGGTAAGGCTTTCAAGGTCCTTGAAACCCTTTTGTGCTTGTTCCTTAGCAATACTTCCAAAGTAATCACAAGGAGAGGATTGGATAAAAATAAGCTGTGTAACCCCCTCTATGACCTTTGCAAAACATTAGCACATCATGAATACAGTGTGCGTGATTCATCGCTGCACTTTATCCTCCTTGGCTCGGAGGAACATTTCACCATGACATCACAATATGGAGATTTTGTCACAGAAGGCCCATTTATCAAATTTTCATGCAGAACCCCGCCAAGCATTCTTTGTAGTCCGTTCCAGAGATATTTTTTTCCCTTGGCAAAGATTTGTTGTATATTTAAACTCTAACTCCTGCTCATGGTGGAGAATCATGCTCACAGTTCAAACCGGTGTTGTGCAAGTTCCCACTTCACAAGAGCTCGCTCAAAGTTCAGTTCACACAGATTAAAATGAACTAGTTCACTTCAAACTGTGAGTTTGACTTAGTTGGAGGAACTTGGTGGCTGTTGGCTTGTGGTATTATCCTTTGTTGGTGATTTCTTGTGATCATCATTGACTGAGCCAGCTTTTGGCATGCCAAAAAATAAATGTTTGACCTAGCGGAGTTATCACTGTACCATTATAGGGGAAACACTGGGACAGGTGAGGGCCTCTACTGACCTGTAGCCCCGACGGCTGGCTTGGTGAATGGAATGGCGCACATAGGACTGCTTGCTGTTCCCTGTCAGGCCTGGAAGTATCAGTACTGTTGGGCGGGTAGAGGATTCTGGGTAGGTCGCACTGTCATGATTGTCCACCCAGTCCAGAGAGAGCTGACCACCGTCAACCGTATGGATCAGCTCACTGAGGGATGAAGAGAGGATTACTAGAACATTAATAACACAAACATTTAGGACAATCCTGTAGATGTCTTCGGAAGAAACATACAGATACTGTCGTAAGATAAGAAGACGACTGTGTCAGCCAAGAAAAGCAACATAACAGAACAAATGCACTCATGCTGGAGATTTGTTATACTTGCGATAAGTGACGGGAGGTTTGGACTTCAAGAGGGCAAAGACAAGCGTTTGAAATCGACCTCCCCAGCACCATGGAGTAGGACTGAAGACCTCCGTCACCACAGGGCAGTGCTTTCTGAGGAATGCACCAAAGGTCTTGCTAGAAACCACGGTCGGTGGCTGGAAGGAGACAAAATGACATGATGTGAAACCATAGGGGCCTTTGACACTGACTGACGGGCAAGAATGCATGAAAAACAAGACAGGTGAGGAAGCAGTATTAGAGGTATGAAGCTTGAAACGCAGGGCGTGTGTGTGCGTGTAGCGGGGTGTACAGTGTTCTACAAAACAACCACGACTTGAAAAAACACAAACCGTATAATATAAGAATATATTAACAATGACTCTGCACACTTTTGGTATTTAACAATCCCATGATTGTTTATGTTTCGTGTATTTTCATGTGGTATGTGGTTAATACATACTAACTGACAGAAACTTAATCCCATCAATAATTTTGATAACTCTGAAGTCGTTTATGAAGTCACAGTGCATTTCCAGCTTCTCAGGTGTAAAGATTTTATGTTTTTAAATCGCTAAAAGCTTTTATATCATTGTTATCTTCGGGGGGGTTTTCAGACAAAAAGGTATTTAAAATGCATCACAAGGCAACGGGAAAAAAACAGTAAAATGAAAATCAGCAGATTGTATGGGTGTATATATATTGTATATAATTGTACATATTGTTTAGTTGTTGTTTTTTGTGTGTATTCTAATTCAAACATTTGTTTATGCAGTGCTGTGGTTTTCAGTGTAGTGAGACCCACACGTGTAAAAGTCCCATGCTGTCATTATTTTAAAGCCATCTTCTGCTTTCTTAGGCTCAGGCTGTTTCTACTCATTTTCTATTTCTATCTGACTGAAAGTAAAAATGAAAGAAAAAGTGGAAGTGTTTCCATCTTGCCCCTCCTAACACCACACCAAATTCCTTTTTCAAATGTAACACTATACAGTTTGTTTGCTTACATACCAATGCCTGATAATATTTATCCGTTACTTTTCAAAATCCACATGAACCATTCTCATCGGCAAAGATTACATCCACTGCATGCAGTTATTTAAGGAGAAAATTGTCACTTTTAAAGAGAGCTGGCCTGTTAATACAGTTATTTCCGTCATCCAAAGCAGAATGCCAAGAGCAGAGTTTCCATTAAAGTAGATCATGACTGCATTGTTAACTGCATGTCAAATTAATCAGGCCTCCTAAGTTACATTTGGCCACACTGCTGACAGTTACAACTTTACTCCAGGAGCTATAACACTAAATCAATAGAGAAAATGTTTCTCATTGTCCTAACCAAACAAACAGAGATGGGACCAGCACTCTCTGGCAGGTGAGATCAAAGTATCTCAAAGGCAACTTTCTGGATAAATGGATTATGGATAAATTAAAAAAATAAACAAACGGAGCATGCTTAATATGATAGCTATATATCTGTAGGTGGACGATCCAAATAAAGTGTTATTTAATATTATTACATATTTTAGACTTCATAGCAGGATTTTGCAGGTGTGTGAAATAGAGCAGGTTTGTGCTGCAAGATCAAGGAAAAAAGTTAGAATATAAAATAAAATAAAGCAGACAAAAAAACGAATAAGACAAAAAAGCAACACATAATAAATTAAAATGTAGAATAAAATACAATCTTAAATAAATGGAACATGGATAAATAATATAAATGTAGGTTTAAAAAAAAAAAAAAAAAGACAAAAATAACATAAAACACACAACGAGACGTCGACGTGATGCAGCCATGATTACCGGTCTTTGACCGCCGTGACTGACCTGACACTTCCGGCCCCACAGATAGCACAAAGCGGCCCCGAGGGAGCAGATGAGCACCGTGTAAGGTCTGGAAACATACTCCCAATATCCTGTCCATATCTCCACATGTGATAAAAGCATGGTGGTGATATATATCTACACTACAGCAGAGAGAGGTAGCCTCGTAGCGGATGGTAATGTACAGTAAATGACTCGTTAACCGACACAACGGGACAGACAACTGACAAACAGATGTAGTTTCGTCCGACAACCTGCCTTCATCGCCACCAGTTACTGTTAAAGATGTTTTACAGCCACTCCTCTACTGCGACACGTCGACGCGTCCCATTTGCTCTGACCGGTGGTGCTAAAAGCCGGTATGCCGCCCGCAGGCTCTCTGTCAGCGGTGTTTCAGTTTCTTGACCGGAGGCGGCTTCCTGGATGTCAGACAACGAGGAGCGTGGTGCGCATGCGTCGTCCTTCTTCGTGTTGTCTACGTACTGCAGGCCGTTAGGCGCATTACCGCCATCTTGTGTTGTTTGTACCGCTCGACGAGCTCATTTTTGTCTTCATGACTGTTAATTTGAGTAATTTCATTAATAGCAGCATGAGACACAGTACATGCATTAAAATGAACCTATAAGATCCGGTTCACTGCGCTCTCAATTGTACATACAGGTGTAGACATAAGTACAGTTTAAAAGACAAAGGACATGACAGGTAGACGCAAAAACATAACATAAAAACATGAAACATAAAAAATAACTATATACATATTTAAAAGCTGTATATATTTGCATAAATATAGATATATATGGACATATGTATTTATCTATAGACATTTGTAAACTGGGTAAAGGAACGATGATTGCACTGAAGTGCAATGGTGCAGGTGGTGGAATAAATATAAAAAACGATAATTATGAATTTAAATTAAACTTGTGCTAAGAAATTAAACATGTGCAAAGAAATTAAACAAGCTGAGATCTTTACAAATAGAAAACTATATAACAAGTTTTAAAAAATATTAATTATTTTTTATATAAATAGGAAATATAACTACACATGGAGATTTAAAAAAAAAAAATCTATATTAAATTAGGCTGTAGACAATGAATGACAGTCCAACATTTAGCAGAGGAGTGCAAACAAGCTCAAGAATGACAATAACAGAAAGTCCAGGAATTAGTGCAACAGAGCATAACATTGTCCGTTTGTCTATTGTTCTTTGTGCCCTCCCTGTCATAACTGAGAGGTGTTGTACAGTCTTATGTCCAGGGGGATGAAGAGTTCCTGAGTCTGTTTGTGGAGCAGGATTGAGACAGAAGTCTACCACTGAACACACTCTGCCTGGTGAATGTGTTGTGCAGAGGGTGGTAGGCATTAATAAAACTAATAAAACTGAATGAGAATAGTACTCTTTTTCACTGTCTATGGAATACATAAAGATCTAAAACCTCTGGAACACTGTCATAAAATGTTTGTCAGACATGAGACACATTACTAAAGTACCCTTCAATGCTAAACTCCGTGTGGTTGGAATATATCCCATGGACTTTAAACAGACATTGAAACAGACTAACCTTTTGGACTTTGGACTTATACTGTACATGCCAGGAGGGCTATTGCACTGTGTTGAATGAGAATGGATGTGCCATCATTGAGGGTGTGGATAAGGGAGCTTACATTGTTATGGGCAAGCAGAAAGATTATGGCTCTGGGAACCTTATATGAATATCATTAAAGATGGAAATGTAGGCTTAACCTGAAAGGAAACTGTAAATGATACTGGTAAATGCAAATGATTTGTGTGTGTGTGTGTGTGTGTGTGTGTGTGTGTGTGTGTGTGTGTGTGTGTGTGTACAATAAACAATACAAAACACTATCAAAAATTATATGGTATCCTGTCTCATAGAGGTCACATGATATTTCAGTAGATACCTGTGCACATGGTGCATTTATTGTGTGTATAATGTGCATTTGTTTAAAGTAGTCAACTGACTATCTGACTTACAACACACCTGGTGCAGGGTAGTATTCCAGTTTAAGAATACCGGTTGGTTTCTGGTCATTTGGAGTACCATATGTGAAATATGTGCTCAGCTCATTTTTGCCTTAGAGCCCCTTAACAGGTTTTTCCAACTCTACGTTTGCATAGGATTTATTTTACTCTTCTTCTTTAGTGTTTATGGCAGTCCAGATGCATGCATGGACATGTAAGTGCTGCCTCTGGCCGCATCTGACATGTTGAAGTTAGTGGTGGAAGCAGTATTCAGACCTTTTGCTAATGACTAAAAGTAGCAACACTGCAGTGTAAAAAACGCATAAGTAAAAGTCTGCATTCATAATCTGCTGGAATTAAATTGGTGAAATTAAAATGTGTACATTACATTAATGTTGCAGCTGGTAAATGTGGGGCTATTTTTTAATAACTGTATATAGTTCTGGGTCACTCACTCTATAATAATATATCATCATTTATTAGTTGATTCATATTTTGTAATAATAATTTAAATATGCAAAGTAACTAGTGACTCAAGCTGATAAATAAAGCATTGAAGTAAAAAGTACAATATTGTCCCCAAAATGCAGTGTAAAACTATATAAAGTATAAATTAGTATAACTTAGTAAATGTTCTTTACACACACACAGACCACCAAACAAGAACTACCCAATATAACATGAAGTGAAGTTTTACGTACAGTCTTAAATAACTCTCAACTTGCTCTTATTGCGTATCTTTGATCTTCCTTGTGAAGCTGTAAAAATATTGGGAAAAGGTAAACCTGGAAATCAACAAAATGATTTATTTAGAACAATAACAATGAAAGAACAAAAGTTCTTGTTTCGCCATGCCGTGCAGTTAATTCACTGTTGGTTAAATGAAATCAGAATCTTAAATCTTTAGTTTAATCTTTCTTGATTGACTTGATTTGACGGCCGCTTGCAGCCAGGATTCATTTTATCTAGTTGAGAGGGATTCCTGCGACCACCTCTGACTCAATACCACACTCATCATTTCCACGCTTGATCTTGAAGTATCCTGAAATGAGAAGACAAAAAAAAACATGATTTAAAGCCAAAACTTTACTGTATTATTGACATCAGTCTGTTCTGCACTTGTGACCAAGAAATATGACACTCTCCGGTCCCATACCTTTATCTCCCCAGTCACTGTTCCAGGAGTTTGCAGCCAGCCAGTAGGGCGTCCCATTCTCCTCTCCCCAGCCGAGGATCTTGATGGCATGTCCGCCCAGCATATCCCCTGTCACATGCTGGTACACACCTACAGTGGAGTAGCAAGTTATTTAAAATGCATCATAAGGCAACACATTTAATTGGCTTAATAAACAGTTTCAGAGTTGTATTTATCGTGGCATCTGAGTCAAACCAGCCTCACCCGTCTTGTACAGCAGAAAATCTGCATATACAGAGAATGCTGCCTCCACAGGTCCGTTCTTGTACAGCTCAGTCATGATCTGCTCCTGTTTGGATGGGACGCTGTATGTGGTTTTACCTGCAGAGGGAGACACAGAAAACAATAATATCAAAGGTAGAAACAAGCCGAGGCATGACAAAAGGAGAAAGGAGGGAAATAGATCATTTTAGAGGTCTGTACCAAAGTGTTTGTCCTTCGGATAGGATGGCGAGTATCCATCAATGCACGTCTGCTTACACTTAGGAGTGTCCTGTTCACCCTGACAGGGAGGACGGGTTCCATTCACATGATGCTCACATGGAGCGATGCTGTAGGGTTGGCAGCCTGTCATACACACCGTCAGTCTCAGTTCAGATTTTCAATACTACAGTCATATAAACCCATTTTAGCTCACACTTACCAACTTTGGAGCCATACAGGCCTCCTGTCACAAGCCCTTTCTTTGCCCAGAAATCCCAAGCAGCTGAAGGAAACCCACCAAAACAGCTGCATCCACAGGAAAATAAATAAAAACACCACAGGTGTTGTTCAATGTCCTCTTAAAAGACCTGCAGTACACTTATTTCGTTGCATAGATACTAACCCCATGCCACAATCATCACAGCAGGACAGCAGATCTTCAGCAGAGATCTGCAGAGAGACCTTACCACCACTGTGGATACACAACCTGTCGGATATTGCCTCAACTGCACCAAAGGCCTGCAGGAAATTAAAAAAGGGAGCACTGGTTTGAGAATAAAATTGACCTCGACTGAGCACCTTTAAGAACCGTTACAGCTTTCACTAATCAAGGAAAGAGTGCTGACTCTCCCTCTACTTTGCTTTGCCCCTTTGTTGGACTATCTTACCCAGCAGGACCCACAGGAGCCCTGGTCTCTGATCTGTTGGATTGTGGCACAGTTGGGCCACTGCTTGCGTGGGTCGAAGCTGTCTGGAAGCTTTATGCCTTCAGTATTGTGAACCCTGAACAAAAGAGGACAGTCACTGAGCACTGCAGATAAGATGAACCTGCTGACTGTCACCTGCCACACACACACACACACACACATAAAAACATGTCCACACACCCTCATATATAGTGTCTAGTGCAAAAATGAAAATGTTTCGTAATTTAAAGTATATATAATCAGTATCATTTACACCTCACTTTATTGCGCATAACTTTTTTATGGTTTGCAGTGTTATGATTTCTTTAATAGCTCCATTGGAAATATGTTTAATGAAAGAAATGCTGACGTGTTGAATACTTATATCCCCAACTGTATTATATCATTAGATTATTATTACTGTTGTTTGCTGAGGTTCAATTCATTTGAACTACTTTGTATTGGACTCAGTTCAAACCTCAAAATGATTAAAAATAAGTTTTAAATTATTTTTGTTTAATTAAAAGGGAAAGCAGCAAATCTTCACATTTGTAATCATTCTTTGTATGTTTTTTATGTAAAAAGTAGAAAGTACAATATTATATAGTTTAAAACTGTTTAAACTTACACCTCTGGCAGCTTGGGTCCATTCAGTATAGTCCCACACAGTCCCATTACATAGCTGATATCAATGTTATGGAAGTTCTGCCCAGCCTGGAACAAAAGATGTGGATTTGAAATAAGTTATTACAGGAACAGAAATGCTGGAAATAAAACTATAAATCCTATGATGAAGATGGCCTCACCGTCCAGGTTGTGTTGGCCTTGTTAATAAGGTCGATCATCTCTGATGAGAGCAGAGGGACGTGAGGCCGAGCCCAGGTGACAGAGACTGTCACAAGGACGCAAAGAAGGGCCAGTGGAGGCATCCTGCAAAACAGATGACTTCAACACAATCTCCTTGACTGCAATATAGCCATTATTACTCAAAAGAGAGGTTACTGTGTTATGAAAGTATCATTTATCTCTGAATATCTTTACTGCAATCACGCTGTAGCATGTCGTGTGCAGAATCTTGTTTCCTCTCAAAATGTTGAAATAATTTTGCCTTACATTTGAAATTCATAATGACTGACATCTAAATAAACAAAATATAGTAAAATAAGTACCGATGCATTAAAAATACAGTTGTAATTAGAAAATAAAATTTGATATTGGACAGAGAGGCGCTTCCACAAGTACAAACCAACTACATAATGTAAAAAAGTTGCAGGTGATGTATTTATTTTTATTTTTCGTGCAGCTATCTCTGAACTTGTCAGATACATACGTGAAGTGCAACGAAATCAGATATCCTATTTGTGGCCGCTGCTTAGTTAAAAACAGATAGAGAAAATAGTGACTAACAACTATAATTCATTTATTTATTCTAAGTTTATTTGTTGGTAATAATATCCTGCATCAATACAGCAACATTAAACTTATAAAGTAAAGTCATAATGAAACAATAAAAGAACTTCACTTTTACCTGTGCTGCAGTTGTTTTGATGGATCTTTCTTCTGAGCAATTCTTCCCTCTGACTGAACAATATTCTCACTTCTTACAGTCCTGTTTAAAGTTATGTGATCACATGTCTGCGTAATGAATGCATCGTCAGTACTCATCTCATGTGACCAACAAAACGTCTTTCCAAAGGTTGATCTTAAAATTATGACCTGGCAATAAAGATAAAATATGCAATGTAACTCCATTAAAATCTTCCCTTTTCATTATTTTGCTTAATAATATACAGACAGGAATATAACTAACAAAACACAAAGTGCAGTACAATATATGAACCTCGAACAGGCTGTAAAGGAAAAGACCAAACAGGCTGCAGACTCTTCAGATTATTTCACTTCTTTATTTGTTCAAATATATACAAATCAAACTTTCACATTACATAGCAATGTTTGTAGCTCTCCTTTGGTTCTGTACAAAGTTACTCTGTGCTACTCTTTCTACTCACCAAAGCTGCGTTAAGGACACTTAGCAGCTAGCAGTCTCAATATGCATTTCTGTCAGATATCAAATGTATCAGAAATTACATTTGTTTATTCACTCTTATTCATTTAAAGAGTCCACGTCAAAAGTACCCCAGAATTGCACTGTTTTTCTATTTCGAAGGACAGAGTTGAAACGGGACACAAACATAAAAGTGTTGAAAATCAACTGTACTATGAGTTAATGCTGACATACAGTATCTACTGGAAAGTATCCTGGTGTAACAGTACATTTGAGTGTTTCTCCAGTAGAAACAACAAATGGAATATTAGGCTAGCTAACAAAAATAACAACCACAATTTGAGACAAAATTAAACAAATCTGGATGAAGTTTGGTGACCCCCACAAAATCCTACAATGGCCAGTGTCATGTACTGTGCATTTCATGATTTCAGCACATTTAATGGAGGAAACATCAACAATTGATTTATGTCTTGAAATATTCAAATATGCTGAAAAGTTCTACTCAATTCAAAAAGGGTCAAAATGTTTCAAACAAATCTAACAACAACCCACACAATCAACAAAAACGCCCTGAATTGTGGTGCCATCAATGAGCCATTTATGCTGGTGAATATAACCACACAACACTGTGTGTAAATCATTTATCCAGATGCATGATGGGCTATTTTAAATCATTATCAAACAACCTAATAAGACCAGTCTGCTGTCAGAACCCCTCCATAGTCTAAATATGTCCATGGTCCTGTAACAGCCAGAATAAAGTGGGCAAAGTGGGAAGTAGTGCTTCAGATTCCTCCAGTCAGAGGAGAACCAGACGTCCAGAGCGGGCAAAGGAGCTTTCTGAGTCTGTACAAAACCAGGAAAGGTGAAGGTAAAAGGGGTTACTGTCCCTGCATGTCACCGGTGCCTTGTGCCTGTGCTGCAGTGGTGCTAAGATACTGCCAGCTGAGGGCAGCGAGCAGCATAGCAGCAGATAAGTACATGGGCGACAGGTGGTGGGTCCTGGAGGGGAGGCTGGACTGCGACAGGGCGGACTTTTCTTGGATTACAGTCAGGATGTGCAGGGTTTTGTCCCGTGACGGGTCAGTGAGGGAGACCTTCTGTAAGATCTGCAGAGAGGGAGATTGTTTGTGTTAAAGTGCGACAATACGATGGAAAGTAAGAGAGCAAACACATAAACACACCTACCTCTTGGCTGTACTGGGCGATGATGGTCTGCACGGTTCTCATGTTGGTGGCTTCCATCATGAGTGTGACAGCCTGTCCTTTTCTGATCTTCACTACTCCCTGGAACACCATGGGGTTGTTGTAGCATTTTGATAGTGTAGCTATTGCCATCACCTGGTCAAGAGAGGGTTATGATGAGAAATGAAGGCCTTTTCGCGAGCTGAATATTAAACTGTGCGAATCAAATGAATCACTACATGAATGGCAGTAAGTAATGTATCTGTTTGTACCTGTGGAATGGCGCAGAAATTAAAGACGCTCTGGTTGCGCAGGCGGGACAGGTAAGCAATAACATCCGGGACGTGCCGCAGAGCATCAGTGACCAACAGGTTGAGACAGGAGAGAGCTGACTCAAGCTTCTCGGGCTGGGCCAAGTCCTCCAGACGACCCGCAAACTGACTCCAAGCCTGCACCGAGACACAAAATACTATCACATATGGTACAAATGTAAACAATGACTATGACGAAAAATTATCTTTTCCCTGAGACACAATCTGTGACGTCTAAACTCTGAGCGCACTATATCTATCTATATATTTTTCTGAGAAAATGTGTGTAAATATTGAAGTTTGAGTGGGTTAAACACTAAAAAGTACCCAGGAGCATTTTCTTTAACTATCACACTGTGTCTCAGGTCAGACACAGAGCTAAAACAAACAAGTTCACACCACCATCTTACCTCTTGTGGCCAGAAAGCACGTCCCTCTTGCGTGTCCTCTAGATAGTCTCGGATGATGTTAGTCTTCTGAAGAAACAGGCCCATAGAGTTAGCTAGCTCGGTGTCCCTCCCCACCTCGGGATCCTCCAGCTTGGAGGCAGAGAACAGCTGAGACAGGCCGATACCGACCAGCCCTGCTACGTAGTGGCAATACTGCACAGAGGATAAAACACATTTTTAATTTGTTTTATAGGAAGTTTTGTGTAGAGTGGTAAGACTTCATAAAAAATTAAGCTTCCAGAATGAGTTAAAATACATTATTAAGGTAGAACAAAGCTGCACTGAAGTGAATCTGTCACAAAATTGACAATCCGTGCCAATGAGTCAAAGGTTAGTTTGCTCACAAAAACTTGCGTAACATAAAAACATAAAGACACACGTTAATAATAACGTGTTTCTGTCGAAGCCAAAGACACCTAAAACAAAACAATAGTATCTGCATAAATATATAATCAAATATATATAATATAAAGGTAATTTAAAGGTTCACTTGGTGGCGGGATTCAGACAAAGAGGGTGAGCAGGCCTAGGATATTTTCTGTTGACTGTTTCATTATGTTATGTTAAGTTACGTTTTTTTCTGTTATTCTACTTTTGTTTAATAAAAACTATAAAACACATCTGACGTGACTGGAATTTTTGCTTTGAACACGTCACAGTAAAGAGCCTACTTAGCATCTTAGCAGCATATATATATATATATATATATATATATATATATATATATATATATATATATATATATATATATATATATATATATATATATATATATATATATATATATATATATGTCTGTTTGTACAAATGTACATAATTTATTTATTATTTCTGTTTAAACTTATTATACTCCTAATATATCTAATATTTCTGCTTTTGTCCTAATATAGTAACACAAGGAACAATTCCTTACCAGGTCCCACTCCTTCATGGATCCCACTTTCTTTTCCAAGAATTCGGCCATTCCCGCTCCCATACGATGGCAGATGTCTGAGATGACGTCTCTGTACTCCTGAGCGAGGTTTCTGAATTCCACTGATATCTGGATTGGAAGACATTAAGATTAAAGTTAATGATTTATAACAACCTTTAATCTGAGTGACAAAGATGTCATTTTAAACTTGTCTATGGCATCATAGAAACTAAATTCTGTCATTTTAACAGGACTACATCAGCAGATTAAACCTGCAGAGCTTAATATACCTGCACACTGCCTTTCTATGTACAACTATGCTGTGCTACTGACCGTGGGGAAATCCTCCAGGACCTGTCGGTCTTTCTCTCGGCTCTCAGTGAAGCACCACTCATCTTGGTACAGGAAGGTGTGGAAATCGTTCAGCATGGGGACCTTCTTGTCCAGAGGGATAGTCATGTCATCCTCCACTGTGTCCAGCGCTCGCAGCACCAGGTAGAAAATGCAAACTGCATGTCTGGATCACAAAGACAGAAGGCAAGGACGTGAGACTGACTGAAAAGCTGCCTCGTCACTGATTCCCAAGACGACAAAAACAGCGTCAAACAGGTCTTCACAGATCAGGTTAGTCTGTATGTAGAGAATTCCCTTTGACCAGGGACATGCACGCACACACACTTAAAATGTGTCTCTACGCTGACTTGACTTTTGACCTGATCGTAAATTAGACCCCCAGCAGCAGCCGACATCCCTGTTTGTAATATTAGCTTTTTCCTTTTGCATTCCTGCTGCAGGTCATCACAGGTTACGAGGAGAATCTGAACTCTTTGAGTCATTTGGTGGTTTAATGTTACATTTACTTACAGACACATTAGATCTCCTTCTGCACGGCTGCATCACAAGCATTTATTTCTACACTGTGCCGCCTTATCATTATTATAATAATAATAATAATAATGTGTGACACAGCTAATGAGCTAATCAGCCAACTAGTAGAGCGACCAAAATGTTTTCAGCTACAATTTTGATAAATTATTGATCATTTTTGGTTAATTACATCTTTTCCAACGTGATGATTTGCTTCTTTATTCTCTTTCATGTCACTGTAAATTGAATTTGGGGGAACTTTTAACTGTTGGTTGGACAAACGAAGCTATTTACCTCAGGCTATAGGAAACTGTGCACTATTTCATGATCAAAATTACCCCAAGTGACATGTTTCAATGTATAATGTGTTTAGTCTTACAGTGTCTAAATATATCCTCACAGATATGCACTGTATCAACTCTTTTCTCCAGTATTAAGCAAACTAAAATGCTCCATGAGTCCCTAAAAAGGCTTGAGCTGCTGTGCATTTTGGTTTATTGAGGCTGCTGCCTGTGGTGGAATTGATTAGCTGTTGATGCAAAACGTTTATTCTGCGTGCTGACCAGAAGCTTTTATTTCTGAAAGCATGCACAGGAGCTGACTTGTGCGCTATTTTCTGGAGTAATAAGACAAATGCAACGCCAAGGGGTAGATGCAATGCAGGAAGTTTAAACTGCTGTGCTAAACAGTAGTTTCTTCTGTTTTGCACATTTCGCAAAGAAAAGTACTAGTGAAAAAAGGGGAAGTACCCCAGCCAACGCCCCTGATTTCTGCCCTTCAGTAAGGAAAACATACCCGCAGACACACCCCTCTCCCCACCTGGTGCTTTCACCCACCTTAACTCTCCGTCCAGCGCTTGAATCACAGCTGCAAAACTCCGGCTGGTTTGGTTCAGGTACAGGTAGCAGGTCCGCAGACTCTCACTCATGGACTCCTGGCAGGACAGACAGAGAAAGGTAGTGTGTCGGTAAAAGCCCACGGGTCTGAGGGCGCTGGAGGGTCGGGCGGCCTCCTGAAGGCCTCGCTCCCCCAGCCTCCAGCCCAGAAGGAGAGATCGAGGTGCGGACCCGCAGCCCCGCGGTGCCACGGAGAGAGAGCGCTTGAACACGGACAGAGAGACTGGACACTTGCAGCAAGCTCCGGCCATACGAATAACCTGACAACACGACCGACCCTGCAGCTATAACCCGAACCGATCCATGTCGACGGCACGGCTGGTGGAGGAGACCAAAACACGCAGTCCATGTAGAGGACAAGCGAGCTGAGAGGTCGAACGAGGTAAGAAACTTTTGGGACGTGCAGGAGAGCTAAAACAAGCGCTCCACGGATCTCAAAGCAGTCTGACCTCTCTGTGTATGTGAGCAAAGTCTGTGCACAGCGTTTGTAAATCTACTGTTACGACTACACCGCCCCTTCCACCTCCACTCAAAACAACAGCTGTAATCCTCCTAATGTGCTTGTTGCAAGGAAGCGTGTCATCTCCGACCATGGCTAACCCACAAGATACAATGCACACATTGTTAAAGTGGCATCAATGCAGTGTTTTGAATGGAAATGGCTGCACACGCATATAAATGTGCATTAAAAATAAGTATAGGATCTTCATTTCATGATCACGGGACTCGTGTATGTGATTGTATGCATGCAAAAAATTGTTATATTTTTACTTTTGATCTTTTTTATGGTTTAATATAAAACAATAAATCATTACAAAAATGCGTAGTCCTTTTTGTGCAAGTGAATCAGGAACTGAGCAACAGATCCTGGCTGTTGACATTTAGTTGCATCATGACCAAGATATGTGAACCAGGAGAACACGTGGCTTATATAGAAGTCATTTTTGCCTTTATTTCAAAATAAGAGCACAGTGTCACTAAAGATAACCCCAGCCTGGATTAACAAATCAATCCTAAAACTGCTTTTAAAGCTGGATGAGAATAAACAGGATTATTTTAACCTGGCGACAGCATGTTAGTGCACTGAGAGACTGTGGGACGGGCAGTATGTGTAGATACAGGTGTCACAATAAAATCTGTGACACTAGAGGGTGAACAGTGATGCTTTGGTTAAATATTAAAGGTCCAGTGTGTAGGAGGTAGTGCCACCTAGCAGTGAAGTTATAGATTGCAACCAAATGAATATTCTCCCATGTCTCAACCTCCTCTTCCAAGCATGTAGGAATGCACATAAAAAGCAAAAGGTCATATCTAGATCGGTGTTTGGTTTGTCTGTTTTGGGCTACTGTAGAAAAATGGCAGTTCAACATGGCGGACTCCATGGAAGAGGACCCGCTCTCACTGTTGCTATAACTGACAGTGAAAATTAATTTTCTTTTTACTTAAAGGTCCAGTGTGTAGGATTTAGTGGAATCTAGTTGTGGATTGCAACTCCCTTGTTCCACCTTCTCATTCCTGAAGAAGGTGAAGGAGAAACTATGGTGGCTGCAAAACACGTGGAGCCAGTGTTTGGTTTGTGCGTTCTGGGCTATTGTAGCAACATGGCGGACTCCGTGGAAGCGGACCTGTCCGTAGATATAAAAGGCTCATTCTAAGGTAGCAAAAACATAACAACTTTTTAATGTTATGATACACTACTGAAAACATAGTTATGAATATTTCTGCCATATTATGTCTCCTAAATCTGACACACTGGACCTATTTATTTCTATCTTGGTGGTCAGAGGTCTGTAACCAGGCCAGTTTTAGTTCGTATTTCTAACCATATACTCTGATGGGTCTGTTCCTGATTCACTTCTGTGCATCCTCCTGATTTGGCTTTGCCACTGTGGACACCTACAGTCACTCACATATACTTCCTGTTGTAATATATGTAAGAATCGCAGACACACCGTACAAATTGGTTGTCTGGGACCCTTTAATAAAGCTGCCAACCAAAAACAAAGGCCTGACATAGACCATGTTGCGGTGCAGTCTGTGCGGGACTCTCTTCACTTCTGTCTGTCTCAGGGTCACATTGGTGTTAAAACAGCGGGATAAGCCGTCAATCATGCGCACAGCATCTCTTCCTGCTGCTGAACCGTCCAAGCTCATTATGTACCGTAAATCCCGAGTCAATGGTCATATATATCTGCCTGTGTGTGTCGGAGCCAACACCAGAGAGACAGCACAGATCTTATTAGTCCAACTGGCTGACGCTGTTTCCATTGGTTGCAAAACTAACCAGCACATAGGTCAATCCTTTACAATGTGTACACTAAGCATGTGCAGACCTACTTGTTAACCGGCCTACGTGTTGATGCACTGAAACAAGGGAACATTATGTACACATCTTTACATGCACCCGGCCTCCATCTGCGTCATGTTTATTCTGTATATTTTAAGGAAGCGAGTTTACTCACATAATCCAACTTTCGCATGACGGCACCGCAGCCCCCCATTTTAAATTTAAACAGGTTGAATATCTCCTCCGGGTGGCCCAGTGACTTCACGATGTCCATGGTGCTTCAGGTGTTCAGCTGTTACTCTGACAAACTGAATCAGGAGAGATGCTCCCCATCAATCTGATCAGCCCCGCTGAGACGAACCATCGGGAGCAGCAGCAGCACGCACAACAGTGGCATGCGTCGTCAGATCGACTGACGCCTCTGATTGGCTGGAGTGTCATGGGCTTAGCGGGCAGCCGCCAATGAGAGAGCAGCGTGTCTGGTGTGATGCCCCGCCTGTGAGTGGAGCGCGGCATATGATTGGTCAGATGTTTTTCCGAAAGGGAAACCATACCTGCTCATTTAAAGTTACATGATCCTAGTGCTGTACTGATACCTGTTGGACCTCAGTATCACATATTATGTCGAAAAGTATGACTCAATTAATTCATCTTTTTGTAAGATGGTCCATTATTACAAATAAAAAACGTTTCTTTGTGTTGTCCAATTTTATTTTTCTGGTATGTTTTACTATGTTATGGTTATGTTTAGGTATGTTTTAGTATGTTTTAGTATGTTATGGTATGTTTTAGTATGTTATGGTTGTGTTCTGGTATGTTTTAGTATGTTATGGTATGTTTTAGTATGTTATGGTGTGTTTTAGTATGTTATGGTTGTGTTCTGGTATATTTTTTTCTGTCTGACTGTGAAGCAATTTTGTTTTTAAAAAGCTACACAAATAAAGCTATTATTGTTATTGTTATTTATTCAAACATCTTTGTCATATAATGAATTGCAATTAGCAATATCAATATCAATATTTTATTATAATTTCTTGTTCCTACGTGCGGAAATGTAGGTGTAACATGACCAGAAGTACAAGAACATATGCACACTATAGATAAGTATTTTAAAAACTGAATACTAAGATAAGCCAGCGTGCCCCAGAGTGTGGCCTTGGTGCATGGTTTTGAACTGGCTATTGTGCCCTTAAGATAGCTGATTTCCTCCATGTAACACAGCAAATGATGTGTAAATTGTGTGCAAATGTACTGTATTTCTCAACAAAGTTTAAAAAAAAAACTTACTTCCTGGTTGCACAGGAAAGTTTTACAGCTATAAAAACTATGTAAAAAGAGTCATAACTGACCTTGTTTGCAGGTGGAAGTGTCCTTACAGTTTACAGTTTTGCAGACATCTCTTTTATAATAGTGGTTGATGTAGAAAATAGAGGCTTTCTGGGCCTGTGATGAACTGTCCACACATGGCTCTGTTCAGGGTGTAGCTCACCTCTCACCTGATGTCAGTCGAGATCAGCTTCAGCCCCCTCATGACCTTGCAAAGAGGTTGTATATATGACGGATAGGTGCATTATGATTTATTTACATTTTACACAGGGACACAATTTTTTTGGAATCAGGGTTGTAGTATTTAATTAATTGGTTGAATTGGGTAACTCAGCCTCACACGAACAGCTCATTATTTACTTATGTAACATCTCTTTAACTTCCTGTTTTATACTTGCAGTTTCACAGACACAATCACACACAGACATCTACAAAAAACTTTCAAGTTAGAAGAAGTGTGAGACAGTGTGTATTAACCATCAAACCTGAGGTAAACTAAATGATTAAGAGCTGGCTGAAAATATTCAAATGGTCTCAAAGCTTCCAACTGTCCAAGTCAGGAGAAATATAACAGTTAGAGGGAGGACAGAGACCCTATTTACACATCAGCTAAAACCATTATGTTAATGGTTTTGGAGTTAATAAGGATCCACTGAGCTCACCCACAAATCCAATAAGTGTTGAGATGCACATCTCTGAAACACTGAAAATGCTGTGTGATTCATTACAGGGGGAAACAGATAGTAAGGTATTCAAACAAAATCTATTTAAAGTTCCATCATTCAGTGTTCAATAGACCTTTTATATTGGAAACTACTTTGCCTAACCTGTACCCATGTGGTTACTTCTTGCTCGGTTGTCACCGTTGCAGGTGAATGACAAAGTTAGTTTCCTTGTTTTCATGCTGTATTTTTTTCTTTTTGCAAAGGTTAACATACCTGTGCCATTTAGGGGCAGCAGTTGCTGCAGGATTGCTGGGGCCTGTAAAAAGATGTGCTTCTTATTTAGCATGTCACTGTACAAAGCACAAGCTTGAATAGTGAGAATTTCGTGCAAACCTGAAGTGCAAGTGCAGATTTTGGGCGAGTAGCTGGAGTGAAAGGTGTCACTGTAGGGTTTTTAGGTGTCACCAAGAATCAAGGTAAAATGGACAATGAAGTTTAGCCGTCTGAAGTTTAAGTGTCCACCAGCTAAGACAGCTCAAAGCACAGATTAAAGAACAGAGAGAGCACCAATGACAATAGAAATTACATAAAAGAGGGAGCTGGTTGCAAAATGGATGTGTTGTGGACGGTTATACCAGACGAAAGTCTCCTGCACCTTTTTTTACTACGGTATTGATGGCTGTCATTGATGGCTATTCTCACTCACTCTAGTGTATTTTCATGTTTAGGCCTGTAGATGGCTGTTGTGACAGACAAATGGAGCTGTGGATGTTGGAGCTCACATACACTACCACGGGGAACAGTTTTTTTCCCAGCCATAAGGATTGTACACACTGTGTCAACCTCCCCACAAGTGACGTGGAAGACTCAGACTTAACATCCAGGATTTCCATGACAACAGAGAAGATATGGACCAGATGAGAAGGATGGATGACACAGAAGCAGCTGGAGAACGATGGTCACCGTAACGCCCCACACGAAGACAAAGGTAGCAGTACTGACTGTATTATATTAATTAAAGGAACATTCTTACATATTATTCCTTTCTTTATAATCATTCATGTAATTATCATTAAATTATAAAAGGCCAAATCCAACAAATGATTCATTATTTTTTTCTGTTTCAGAGAGAAAGACTCATCTGTGTGGACGTCAACCAACCAGTCATCACAGGGAGACCCAGCACCACTGAACCACTCTCAACACCCTACTACTCCTGGGCACCCTCCACCACGCTCGTCACTCACCAGCCAAGAAGAGGATGAGGGAGCACCCCAGTCCGACCAGCACAGAGGACACTGTTGCCATCAGCTTTTTCTGTGCTGGTGGGTTTGGACGCACACACCAACCCATTCATAGTCCCAGCCAGCGTCCTTTGTGGAAACCATCTTGTGCTGATGCTTAAAGAAGAAGCACGCCTCAACAATCGCCCTTTTAATGTGGAGTATAAGTAGGCAGGTTCTAGGATTTGATTGGATAATGGATGTATGATAACATGACAACTAATTAAGATAAATACTGGATGATGTACAAATAATTGTACTGAAAGGCCCGGTTATACTGTAAAGGCGGGCTCTCATGCTTTATATGTGAGTGGAATTGGAGAAAATGAACTATTTTTGAGCAGCACCTGAACAGTTTGAACTGTGTAAAGGGTACAAAGTTTTTCCTCCATGTTTATTTTGGAAAGAGCCTATTTTTCAGCACAAACTCCTGCCAGCATTTCCTGACATTGTACCATCCTCATTTTACAACAGTGCCTCTTTGTTCCCTTGTGTTTTCTCTTTGTGTTGCGTGTCTTGTCTGTCTCTGCCTGTTTGTGTGTGCTTCTGGGCATGGCCTCTGTTTCCCGCTCACCTGGCTAATCACCCCCACACCTGCATCTCATCAACTAATCAGCCTGCTCAGGATAAAAGAGCAACTCTACTTCACCAGACTGTCCTGTCACTTTTCCTTATCCTCATTATTTCTGTTTTAGTTTATTATTCATGTTTAATAATCCTGAAGGAACTTCATGAACTACTGGATTGACAAAATAAGCATTGTGAAGGCGCTTTATTGACGCTTGGCCAAAGAGAATTAGAGACACTCTCAAAGTACACTCTCAGAAGTGCCTGAGTCGGTCTCACATTCTGTCAAACTCATCCTGGTGGATAGACTTTAAACCCCTACAGATAACACCACAAATACTATGCGCCCCAAATGAGACAAAGAGAATGTTTTTACCCATGGAGGTGTCATTGTCGACATATTCTAGTCTGGAGACACAGATGTCTGTTTACGTCAATAGGAACATTAACGGCAAGCTATCTATTATGTCTAAGCAGGCAGCAATAGGTTTCTTCGGCCCTGGTCACCACAGTGTTGAGATAGACTGGCACCTACTGTTCCCAGTTAAAGCCAAACAACTAATACTGCCGAGGACCTCAAGGCCCACACGTGACCTCGTGTAACCTAAGGTTAGAAAATTCCATAACATCCATGTTTTCTGAATTTTTACAAACCAAACAATCAATGAATAAACTGACTTTTTTTTTTATATATACTCTGCTTGAGTAAAAGATCTGAATACTTCTTCCACCTCTGCTACTCGACACTAAAAACCAGATCCTGACTAACGTGTTCTGTTTATAACAACAGTCTTTTCACATATGTTCACCTGCCTTTGTTTAAATGTGACACTGTCTGTACTTGCTTACCTCAATCAGCCACAACGTTTCTTAAAAGACTGATGTTGTTCCAGTTTGTTGTGTTGTTGCTAACGAAACACACAAATCCTCAGTGATGATGATTATGTTGCTGATAAAGAGCCAAAGGCACCAGACCTCCATAGTTGTTGCTTTGATGAGTCAGAAATGGTTTTAATATATTACCAGATGTCGTCTTATTTCACTTTATCATAATATATGCTGTGTGTGTTTTGTTGGAGTTGGACAAGCAAAAAAGAAAAGCTGTGGTACCTGAACTGTTTGATTATTGCACACATACATCATTCATCAGAGCGACAACAGAGTCATGTGTTTAAATAATAACAAACAAACCCCTGGTGAATTGTCTTTATGAAAATTAAAACACATTTTTATAAATAAAGCTTAAAATTCACCTACAGACTAACACATTAATGAATAGCAGCAAATGCAACAACAAAATGTGTCATCTGAGATCATAGAAGGACTTTTCTTGGCTATGTAAATAGATTTTTGCTCAAGGGCACCCAACTGTGAACCGAAGCCAACTTTATGAATCACAAGCATCTCACACATTTCCTTTGTCTACTCTTTTCACTTTGTAAGGTGAAACTGTGACATCCTGCACAACAGAAGAAACCTTTCTGCATGCTTCTAGCAACCCGTCAAACCGGAAAAAAAAGGACACTGAAGCTGCCATGAGGCAGTTATTGACACAAACACTGTGCAGCTTGGCTGCTAGAGTAATACTATACCTTATCAGTGTGCATGTCAGGTAATATCTACATGGCCACAAGCATTCCCAAGAGGAGGAGCTCAGTGTTGACAGTCACAAACTCTCAACAAGCTGCCTGGTTAAACACGTCATGTGTAAACGCTCTGGTGTCGCTTAGTTTGTCAGAGCAGTCTTTGTTGTAATGAGCTGAGCTATACCACATGACTGACCCTACAAGAGAATTTTTTTTATTAAAGGTTTCCTGAATTAAAAGAGCTGAGGAGTCTGGATGGAGCTTCCTGTGTGAGTAAACCAATTTCTGTCTTTGAAAAAGGAAAAAAATGCAAAGGAACGTTTCCTTGCATCTTAAAACATGTCTGGCTTTGTTTCCATGCTGAAAGCAGAAGGCTCTTAAATCCTTGTTATACTTTCAGCAAAAATGTTCAAAATGTTGTCCACAGATTGACAAACCTACAGAATTTGGGTCATTTTAACAGCAACTGTACATACACTATCCTCTGATCCTACATGTTAATCAGCCTGTTTTTATTCAGGTTGAGCCGTAAGCGTTCTCTGTTTCATGGACATGAAAAGGAGCCTCCGCTGTACACAAAGAAATGTTTGGTGAGCCTGAAAACTCTGCTGGACAGATATCAGACTGACAGGTCAGACAGAGGCAGACTGAAGTAAGTACTGACTGAAGAATAACAGTAGATGTGTTTTTTAGGCTGTCAAACTGATGTCTTATACAATGTGTTGCAACAGGGAAATCGCAGGTTGTTTTAGGTCAGAGAGTATTTCAGGTATCATATTTTCAGTTCCTGTTTGTGTTATGTCATGCTGCGACAATGTTAGGGTAACAGTGTTACAATATTTCACATTATATGCTTTATATGATAAACAGTACCAGTCAAAAGTTTGGACACACCTTTTTTCATTCAATGTTTTTCTTTAATTTTGTTACTTTCTAGATTGAAGATTAACACTGAAAACATCAAAACTGTGAAATGACACATATGGAATTATGTGTGATATGTTTGTATGTCATAGCCTCATTTAAAATATATACATATTAACAAATTAAATCATTTTAATCAATTATGTGTCAAGTTCTCAACACATGTTTGGCTATTCATGAAATACTGAGCTATAATGATCTGTAAATGTTTAATTAAGGCATGAAACAGAAAACTATTGAAACTATTTTAAAAAATGTGAAGAAATCTTATTTACACAAATCAAATAGTATTTATTTGTATGGTGTAAAATATATATTGATTATCAGCTTGGTTTATTCAGTGAAAAGATACATATTCACAGTTTATTATAGACCCTGGAAAGAGTATTTCAAATAAAATGTATTTGAAAGGAATAGTTTCACAATTTGGGAAATACATTTATTTCATACGATGATTTTCATGCCTGTCCATTAAAAGTGATCTACAGCCAACAGTCAGTTAGCTTAGCTTAGCACAAAGACTGGAAAGAGTGGGAAGCAGCTAGCCTGGCTCTGTCCAGAGGTAACAAATCTGCTTATTAGCTCCTCTGAAGTTCAATAAGTTCTACTTAGTATTTCTTCACTTTTTTGGTTTTCTTTTTCTTCCAGTCACTTCCTGGAGTGAAAGCTAAAACATGTTGTTGTTTTTTTGTTTGAATATTTGTACATATTAAACAAACAAAGTATAACATGTTAATTATTGAACTTTTGAGGTACTATTAGGTGGACTTTGGTAAGGTCTGCACAGAGCCAAACAGGCCCTGTTTTTATGCTAAGCTAAGATAATAATAATAATAATAATAATAATAATAGGCTGCTGGCTGTAGATTAATATTTAGTGGACAAACTAGGTGGTGAGTTGTATTGATCTTCTTGGCTAACACTCTTCACGCAAATAAGCATATTGCCAAACAAATTACTTTAAGAAGTGAATGCAATCAGAATTCTTATCACAGGTTCATTTGTATTTATTTTTTGTGTATATTTACATGAGACACAGTGTTTTTGTGTTATTAACCCAATTCTTTAATGTCTTATAAGATATATCTTTATGTTACAGGACAAACTGTGTTCATCCCTTCGTGCCTGAACACTGTGTGAATGGAGACACAAAATCCCCGACTGACACTAAGAGCTTATTGGAGCAGTTATCGTGCTGGGCTGACACGCAAACCTCTGTGCAGAAAGTACTGGAGCATCTCAAGTTCAGACAAGCAAACGATGACATCTTCCTCAATGACTCGATCAACAGGAAATTTCTGGAGTTTCACCGTGATATAATTGAGGAATGTGGTGCAGAAGATAAGCAGCATTCATGGGCCGTTATTGAGAAACAGGAGGAGATTGTCATGTATGGACCTTACTACCCCAATTACATCAAAGGAGAACACAGCGAGGACATCATTATCAAACAAACCCAGGAACTTCTGGAGTCCGATGTTGTCTCAGAAGACTGGAAGGTGTATGTTTTCACCATGAACAGCCCGTGTCTTGCTAGAAACACTGCCCCATGCATGCTGAACCTGGTTCAGAAAGCTCAGGAGTGGTGGAGTGTGCACGGAGTAAGAACTCATATAGGTTATGTGAAATGCTGGGGCTTCAAAGGAACTAAAGAAAATCTGTTCAGGGATATTAAATATAGCCAAGTTGACTGTATAGCTCAGACAGAGGATCATGAGAGCTATGTTAAAGCAGCTGAAAAGAGCACTGATTTTAATCCTTTATGTGAAAATCTGTTTTCTTCTGTTAAACACCTCCTGAGATCTGTGAGTTTCCCTTCGATGAACCTCATGCAGGGCCAAGACTGGAAGAGTTACTTTAAAAGTATGCATAGTGTTTTATCAGAGGATGAGAAAACAATCTTCCCCCAGGTGGTTAACACCATGATTGAAGCTAGTCAAGGTCTGCTTTCAGAAAAAAGTGAAAGTTTTGAGGAATGTTTAGAAAAAGGAAGGGCGTTTGCGTTCGATTACACTTTTAGTTCTCAAGTATCTGACGCCATCCAGGATCAAATAAGACTCACATTTCAACAGTGCTGGAAGGAGATGGTACAGGACAAAAGTGCCGAGATCATCAGGGAGAAGCTGACGGAAGACTTCAATCAGTGTACCGTCCAGCTTTTTATCAAAGATGCTGTGAAGTGCACAAAACAATACCTACAAATCGGAAGGATACGGTTTTCAGAAGAAGATTTGCAAACTCCACAAGTTGTCTGATAACTACTCTCTTTTCCAAGGCGATCAGAAGGACTAAATATATTTTTTTAAAGATATATTTTGGGCCTTTTTAAGCTTTATTTGACAGAGACAGCTTGAAGAGTGACAGGAAATGTGGGGAGACAGAGATGGGGAATGACATGCGGGAAAGAGCCACAGGTCAGATTCAAACCCTGGGCTGCCATGGCAGGGACTGAGCCTTTGTACATGGGGCGGATGCTCTACCAACTGAGTTAAACGACACCTCCAGAAGGACTAAATATTTCACAAATGTTTGGTATGCATTTGAAGTGGAACGGAAAAACAGCAAACCTTTACATACCATTTGCATTATGTCAAAACGCTTTGTCTTTATTAGTTTCCTCAGTAGAGCTACAGTTGCACACAGAGGAAAGGGCATCAGGTAGTGTTAGTGCACACTGAGAAATGTCTCTCACTGTGTCTTTACTTACAATATATCACAAATGGTGTATTACAATTATACTGGAGTGGAGATTTCACATATATGCTCATATAGTTGTTATTTCAGTAATTACATGTGGCGATATCTCACATTTACACATATTGCCCCCGTGCTTGTCACAAGCAAAAGCATCAAGTACTGCTGACAAATTAATACAACACTCCTTCATAAAGTTTATCAAACAACTTTCAGCTAGATGACCGTTCTGTGGTTTGGGGTTGTGCCTTTAACAATAAATACTAGCTTTGGAAAAGATTTCTTGTGGGTGCACATCTGCACTTGTGTCAGCAGAGGGAGCTATGTGCCATTGCTTCCATCTTCATTCCTCATGCGCAACTTACTTGCTGCATAGGTAGTTTATCATGTATTTCTTTCATAGAGGTGTCAATACTGACATGTTTTTTTTGTTGTTTTTTTTACACTTTAAATCAAAAGAACAAAAGTACAAAGTTCAGGCAACAGATCCAGAAACAACAGACCACCAGGGAGATGTTTCTATTGCACTGAGAAAGAGATCACAAAGGTCGTATCACTGGTGTTGAGGAGTGATGGATGTCTTGAGCAGTTCTCTTTTAGTTACAGTAAATTTATAAGAAATGCTCTTGGTTAGCTTGTCTTTGTCTCTGTCAAATTACACTCATTGGTGTCACAAATAAGTGACATGAGCCGCCCTAGTACAACAAAGATGACTGGATGTTTTGTGTGTGCTTCTCACGTAATCTGCATAATCCACAGACCTCACCTCACAGTTTGAAACATCTACTGAACATACAAAATACTGGAAACTGTCTACATTGGGGTCAGCAGATTATTATTGTGTAACCAGCACATGGTTTGATCTGTAAAGTCGTCCAACTCATCCTTCTTCGAGAAGGGTTAAATCTGGGTGAGAGGTGAAACGTCTTCACGGGTCTACAACCAACTCCAGTTGCCTCTCATTTAACTCTTCTCGAAGTTTGTTCTGAAAAGAGACTTTTTGACTTTTTCCAAATATAATTTTCAAGACTTTCAGCACCACAAACAAATTTCATTCACCTCTGTTGCATTTTGGTGGCATGTCTACAAGTATATAGTTGTTGTTTTTCTTATTTACGTGCACTGACTCTTTAACCACGCCTGCTACAACTCCTGCATGGTGCTACTTTTGACTTTAAAGGGACAGTTGGGTGTTTTAAAGTGGAGTTGCATATTGCATTATTCAGTGTGTTACCTACAGTAAACATCGGTCAATGTGCTCAAAGTTCGGAGAAGCCATCAGAGCACCGCTGTTGAAAGAGTCAACAGAAAAATGAATTTTAGAAGAGCTAGAATTTGTTACCTCTGGACAGAACCAGGTTAGCTGTTTCCCACTCTTTCCAGTCTTTGTGCTAAGATAAGCTAACTGGCTGCTGGCTGTAGATCATCATTGTCTCAACCATAGACCTTAAGTATTTCTACGCCTATAAGCCCAATTATGCTGCAGACGCAGACATACCTCATACAACCCCACCTTGAAAAGAACAAACTGTCCCTTTAAGTTTAGGTGATGTTGTGATTCTTTACATGTTTTGTGAGTCCATCATTTTATGACCAATTATCCATAATAATATGAAAATGAAGACAAATATACTGAAATTAAAAAAAATAACTCAGGGAGAAAAAGTCTGACCATATCTGTTATGTGTTACAGGTTTGTCTTACAGTATTTAATGCCCCCGTACTGGTAGAAACAGTGAGAGTGACACTAAAAGTTCCCTTTTTTTCACTTGTTGTGAGAGTTGTTGTGTTTCTAATCACAGTGCTACTCCATTCGGTCCTCGGTTGCTGTGATTGAACGCAGTATCTGTGCACATCTGTTTAAGATCCCCATTTCTGTTGTGGCTCCCACATATTTGTCCAAGAGTGTTGTACTGGAGGCACTCTAATGTGTGAAGGCTGTGGGAACATCTGCAACCAGAGTGGCAGTCTGCTGTCCGGAGACCTTTGTCTCTCAGGAGAGTTTAATCAGTATAGATCGGTTGGTTTGAGATGTCAGGTTGGAAGTCTTCTAGGCCAGGATTAAGTTGTTCCAGGGTTCAGCTTTGGAGCCAGAAGACCCACCGTGGCCTCCAGGGGACATCTTGAGAGGAATGGCCCCACCTTGTGCTGCTGCCATGTAGGCCGGCAGGGCTGAAATCTAGAAGGATGCACAAGGAAACAGTGAGAAAGCCAGTTCTACCTTTCACTACTTATTGAGATCATACATAAGGACTTGTCCTTGTATAGTTGATACAATTTATTAGCGTGTTCAAGCTGAATGTAATGAGCAGTGAGAGCCTCTATCTCTTTTGGCAAAGAGTTTTGGATGTAAATATTCTCTGAAATTCGACTAAAAGGGTGGCCAACCTGTGCGTGTGCGCTGTGGTGTGTGTATAAGCTGTGATTGTCCGGCTCCGTCTTTATCTGACGAGGCTCCTCTGTGGTGGTGGAGGCACGGGGAGTGCTGCTTGGTGTGACTGGAGTCCCCTCACTGCCGGGGGTCCCTGCGGAGCACAAAAACTGAGGTCATCACGCATTTAAAGACAGTATACACGTGTGAATGTGCCTTGAAGTTACTGCTCCTATTTGAACTGTTTTATCTTATTTATCAGACCAAATACAAATTTTCCCAACTCGCATTTTGTTTTTCAAAGATAAAAGAATGACGATTGGGGGTGTTGTCTAATATCTATATCTTTATATATATATATATATATACATGGGGTTTTGAAGCTCACCAGTTTGGGGCTTGCTGAGGTTCTTGGGTTTGCGTTTGCGGGTCTGGATCCCTTCTTTCTTCATAGCCAGGGGTCGTGGTACCTGTCAAGACAGCAAGACAAAGGAATAATCTTCAGTAACAGCAGACTGAAGTAAGATATGTGGAGCATCTGTGGAGGCTGGAAAGGAACGTAAAGGAAAAAGGATATAACCAAAAACTGTACGGATATTTGAACTTTTTCCACTAAAAACTCTTATCACCTTAATGACTAATTTCCTACCATACAGGCAGACTTAAGTATAAAAATAGAGAGACGAGAGAAGTGGTCCATTACGTCAAACAGTCACCTCTAAGTTTAGGTCAGAATCATATTATCATTGGATAGTATGCACTTCATCACTAATATAGTGCTTAAATGTGTATTTACTTTCTTAATGTCTAAAGTTTAGATGCTTTCACTCATTGGTTATACTCTATTCCAGCAATGTCGGAGATTTCTCCCCTCTCCCCTCTGTGTCTTTCTCACCCCATGGAGTTTCATGTAGAGGCCACAGGCGTTGCAGACCGGCTCTCCCTCTGCGTTTCGTCGCCACAGGGTGGTGGTGGTGGTGTGACAGTTGGTGCAGGACAGGCCAACCCTTCTCGAGGCAGACTAAAGAAATGAGAAAAGGATTTTTTTTATTAAGAAAAAGACAAAAGAAAAAATATCTCCACTGTAATTGAATTTATCATCCATGTAACACACTATATTATTTCACTATGTGAAACAAAGGAGGTGCAGTAACAAGTGTCACCCACCAGCCGTCTTTGAGGTTTGATAAGAGGTCTGTTGATGCCGTTCATCTTGTGGTACAGTCCGCAGGCGTTACACAGGTAGTGGCCGGTACCATCCCGCCTCCAGAGGGGGGTTGACATGGCGCCACAGTTCACACACTCTCTCCCCTCAGCAAAGTCATCGAACAAGTCTGATGAAGGACGAAATATAATAAACAAACAACCCTGAAATTTTTCTTACAATAATCTAATTTTGTCACGTAAAACTGTATTTCATTCAACTTTATTAGCTTCTTTTTTAGTTCATGGATCAAAGTAACTAAGTACATTCACTCAAGCACTGAACAGAAGAACAGCTTTGAGGTACTTGTACTGTACTGGAGTATTTCCATTTAATGCTACTTAATACTTCTACTCCACGAGATTTCAGAGAGAAATATTGAACATTTTACATACATTTAAATTTATTTGATACATTTAGTTAGACTTTATCTGATTATTAGATTAAAAAATATTAGTATATCAAGTCATTAAAATTAGCTCCACATTTAGCATCATCAACATTAAAGTGATGAACAAATAAATGTATGAGTTTAACTTTTGGTACTTAATTTTATTTATTTATTTGTTTGTTTGTTTGTTTTTAAATCAGCACATAATTAGATGTAATTGCACCAGAGTTAGCTAACAGTTTATTTGCTAATCTGTTGTCCCTGGGCACGTAGACAAAGAACAACCATCTGTGTAAGATAACACATAGAAACAGTCATTGGTTATGACACAGTTTAATATGTTTTGATGCTAATAATTTCATACTTTTACTTGTAACAAAGTATTTTTACACTGTGGTTCTGATTATTTTGCTGAATACTTCTTCCATCACCAAAAACATATTCTTTAACATTCACACTTGGTAAAGATTCCTTCAAAACTCCAACAAATAAAAGAAAAAAAGCATCTGGTCAAGTTGAAGTCATGGCTGTTTTTTTCAGGCTGTTTTACTAATCGTGTTTTGGCAAAGCCGACAAGGACATCCACATGTTATAATCCACATATTCCTCATTTCTGTGATGAGCAACTTCCATCTGTGCACAAAAACTTTCCACCTTTTTTTAATAAACTGTTTTCCTGTCAGACCCTGACAGTGTTTTAATCAGCTGCAGTGGCATTTCTACGCCAGCAGGAGGTGCAGGCTAAAGGCCCACACAACAGCAGCCTGGAATCCCTCCTTATCTCACTGCTCACCCATGAGATAAAGAGTCGGCTGGAAATAGAGACGGAGTAGAGCTCCATCATATTCAAATAGAGACTCTGCGTCTATCACATCACTCTCTCAGATAGCCTGACATCTGATGAATGCAGCCTTCATTCTCTCATCTGGCACATAACAGAGCATCTCCCAAGAACCACTTAGCCACTCAGGAGAAGGAGACATCAATCTGTGGTGTGGAAGTGACAGCTTGGCTTTTTGTCTTCATTTAGCACAAATACCAACGGCACAGTTGCGATATTAATCAGACACGAGAGGTTGTGCTGAGAGTAGCTTGAGGAAATTGCAAAACACCAAACTTATTAACCATAAGTTACATTCAAAGCTCATACTGAGCTTTTAAATGTACCCTCCACTGTGTAAGTGGAATGGCACTGATACATACACAGGCCTCCTCCAAGGCTGATATCAAAACAAAGACAGCAGGGCAAGCTAACCTTGAGCCAGGCAGCAAATGTAGCCAACACAACGCAACAGCACAGGACAATACACAAGAGAAATACTGCAGTGTCCCTGTCTATCTGACACCCACAGCAATGCTATTAGAGGACAAAGGTGACATAGTAAATAAAAGTGACATATATATAGATTACAATAGAAGCACTTAATAGAGACAAAGTTCATTTACTGTGTTTTAGACTTAGACTGCACTTCATTGATCTCTTTGGGATCACCTCTGAATCTGTTTTACTTTTGCTTTACGTTAATATTTGCTTCTTTTTTTTTAGATGTTGTACTTCAGGAGGAAAGATTGTCCCTTTAACTCTGATGGTTGTGGTGACTTTGGATATTAAATGTGAAACGTGATTAGAATATAACAAATCTGATGTATATATAGTTAGCTAACAGTTGGTATATGAAATAATTAACAACCTTGACGTTGTACAACATGAATAAACATTTACATGTATTAGTACTGTACTTAAATACAAATTTAAAGTACTTGTACTTGAAAATGCTTGATTATTTCAGTTTTGTGCTTTTTGCTTTACATTTCACGGAGAAATATTGCACTTTTTTACTCCACTACATTTATCTGACAGCTGTCGTTACTTTACTTTTCATGGAAGAACACAAGATGACATGATAAGACACGATGCATTGTTGTGAACATTATTTAAACTACTGAACTAAACAGTTGGACTAAACTAAACTACTACTAACTAAACAGTATATGAAGTTTAAAGGAGCTCTACCATTTGGTAATGTCACTTGTACTTACATATTGTTTTTTGTGCTCATAATATTTAAGTGTATTTTTACACTCACTGATTTTTAATGTCACATTTTTTGCTGCCAACCCAAATGCAGAGCAAACTATCATAATTGCCAACATGACACAATGCAAAAAAAGAGAGAATAAACTGTTTTAAACTGTTAAACTTTTAAAAGTCATTAGCTGGCTTTTTAGTTTAAATTCAAGATATTCAGAGGCTCCTTCTGTGCGAGGGACACGCATTTAACTTTCAGGAATCATCCTATCAGAGTGGTATAATGTCTTGAATAGTTTATCCTTATTTATCCAAACATATAGCATAAATTAGCGATCTTATAGTAAGTAAGATCAGATGATTTCATCAAGGTAAAACACATAAACTAAATATCTGAAGCATAACTTCTTTTAAGCTAAAATAGTTTTGACACACATATTCATGAGACATTTATTAGATCAAAGTAGCACAGACGTTTGAAATAAAAAAGAAGTTTCTCTGCGTTCTAATTATCTTTGATATTTTCTGTTATGATCAAAAAAAAATCTCATTATTATTTCTTTCTTCTTTCATTTACTTTTTACAGCTGAAGCAGGGAGTTTCCTTTTCTCCCCGGTCATCATCAGAACAGAGTTTCAGTGAGTGGCCGCTTAATCAAACACTGAGATTTGATTTAATTTAATGTGATTGTAAAACAATGAGGTGAAGCCCGTTAGCAGTGAGTACTCAGGCTTTGTGAGTTAAGTGTGATTGTAATCAGATGACAGTGTGTGTGTGTGTGTGTGTGTGTGTGTGTGTGTGTGTGTGTGTGTGTGTGTGTGTGTGCAGCTGATCTTTCTCTCTCTTCATTAAACAGGAAATTTGTCTTATATGAGAATGTTTATCCTTTTAAATTATCACCACACAAATTATTAAGTGCAATCGGGTCAATTGGAAGTAATCAGCATGTTAATCAACTGTTAATTTGCTGCTAATAATAGGTGATGTGTCTAATAATGTTGCAGCCCATCAGATTAGGTTGTAAATGATATAATAATGAATATGAATGAAAACAAAAAGCTTGTTCGTCACCGTGCAGCTAACAGCGGTGCAGTAAATGTAATTGAAGAAACACAAACTAAATAAACACAACGCTGGTTAGAAATGTGGGTGCACGTCTGTCAAGACTGACAACCTAAGCAAAATCTATGTGGTGTGATACGGTCCAGAGTACAACATGCAGCCACAGGCCAAAATCTCCACTGACACATGAAGCTGAAGACGACTGCTCAGATTAAAATGACACATTCTGTTTAATAAAAAAAAGCTTTCTCAATAATAATAATACTAATACTACTACTACTACTACTACTACTACTACTACTAATAATAATAATAATAATAATAATAATAATAATAATAATAAAGTCCTGTGCTGCTGGATCAGGATCAGATTAACCAAACACACTTCATATTAAATCTGACCTCATCATGAGGCCACAGTCAGACACACTCATAAATTAAAATCTCTATCAAGTGTGTTATCAATTCAGGTCCAGTTAAATATTAATTTATATCACTCCAATAGTGTGGCTTTGATTCATAAAAATATACAAAACAAGTTTATTATGTGTTATTGGTAGCTGTGTGTTGGACTGTGGGTGTTAAAAACAGCCAGTCTGAGTATTAAATGTCACTTTAATTAAGACTCCTAAAATAACACAAAACTCTTGTCTTCTTCATCTTTATAGTAATTAATTTCATGCTTTATGTTGTCACATGTTGACACATGCATAATAATAATATACCTGAAAGGGGTGATAATTGCACAAATATAATGCAGCCACAGCCTCACCTACAAGACTCTCAACTAACTGTAAACATGATCAGAATCAGATTAAACTAACAGCTGTTTCAGGAATAAAAACATAATTTACATGTTGTTAGAATAAAATGTGTCCATTATATCATAACATCTGTCATGACTGATGAATTAGAAACTGTGTTACTTAAAGAAATAAACACAGACTTCATCCCCAAAAGCTGACAGTCATCCTTTAATCCTCATCGTGTCTGTGGTGAACTGATCTCATGTGGCTGCTCTCACTTTCTAAAATGTGTTCATGATTTTGGTTGATACGTCCTGCTTCATTTTAATTTGACGTTCATTTTCGTTCACCAGAAACTCAACATATCAGATCTTTAAAAAAGAAAAGGCCTATCACATCTTTCCAGGACATCTGATTCATTCGTTTCATTTCACACATTTAATCTGTATATCTGTAGTTGTATTGTGTCATTATAAGATTTGATTTATTTGTTATGTTCAAATGATATTTTAGGCCTTTTCTAATCAGTGACTTCTGTCAGTTGACTGTTAATTTTGATGAGATTATTTCTGCTTTATGTGGAGACGAAACCGTTTTTTTAAAGTCTTGTCGTGCAGCTCGGACTTGAATCTAAATTTATATGCATTAATAAATATATTTAACATGATCCTGTTGTGAATCAGGCCTTTCAACCTTTGTGTCTACCCTCCGTTAATATCTGATAAAATAAATAAATAAAACAGACGTGCTGCTCTCTTTTTATATTTTTCTCATTGTGTTTTATTACATTTCTGCCTGGTTGACAGAAATCAAAAAGTCAAATTAAACTGAAAATATTTTCATGACACAAAATGATTAAATTAATATTTTATCTTCCTGATACTCACCTATGTTTGGGTGCCGTGCTGTGCCCGGAGGAGCGCCAGTTTGGAGGCCGTGGAGGACCGGGCTATCAAAAGGAGACGCCGGCCACGTTCCACCCACGTTCGGGCTCATATAGGCCGGATAGGGGCTGTGATACGACCCGCTGAGGCTCCGGGCGCCGTAGTGTTCCCTTCCGTTGGCAGAGATGTTTAGCGGGCTGGTGTAAGAAGCTGCCGTCTCCCGGACTGTGGCCACACCGGAGGACAGAGGCGGGCTGGTGGAGAAGGCGAAGCGCGGAGACACCGGGGAGTGGTTGTACGAGGGCACCGAGTCGGCTCCCGGCTGAGCCCACGCAGAGTGGCTCGACACGGGGCTGCTCTGCTGTGACGCACCGGGCGTCTGGAGGTAAGGAAGAGCCGGGATCATGGGGGTGACGACCCGGGTGGTGGGCACATAAACCGGAGAGGTGCCCGCCGAGGCGTTGTGGAGAAATCCGGCCTCATAGGAAGGGGGTCCGTGGTTGGTTGTCATTATGCCCTGATACATATCCTCTCCTTGGAGCTGGACATCCGTGTTGATAGATAGTGATAATATGGATGTAGTTACGCACAGGATTGCTGAGTATTAAAGCAAAAAAAAAAAAAAAAATGTGATTTTATACAATCCGTAAAGCTCTCTGGTCCTTATTGAAATCAGATCTGCTGGTAAGCAAATGAACTGCTCCAGAAAATTAAGAATAATCTGATAGATAGAGGAGACACGAGAGAGAGGAGGAGGAGTGAGAGACTATACCGAGTGATCAAGATCCAGCTGTTATCATCTCTCTCTCTCTCTCTCTCTCTCTCTCTCTCTCTCTCTCTCTCTCTCTCCAACCCATTTATAATGAAGCTAAAATAATTTAAAAAAACACACATTATATTTTGTTTTTAATCTTTTCTAGACCCCTGAAGTTCCCTGACTTTCTCTAACGCCACTTAGATAATTAAAAAAAAAACATCTTTATATTTTTTTAATCATTATGTACTTGCTGTTAAGTTCTATTAAACGCATTTGTAGTCTTGTTTCTTTCTTCTTCTTTTTTTTCCTGTTTATGGATTTTAGTAATAACTTAAAATGTGAATTAAATGAACGCAAAAGATCGTTTTCAGCAGATTTGTTAGTCGTGTGTTAACAGAGCATCAGAACAGTTTCTATTTCTGCCGTAAACAAGCTTCGGATGAGCTGTAATCTCTAAATAAAATCATTTTTAACATTAAAAATTAAAGATACTTTTATTATAAGCTCCTGTTATAAGACCCTTTGAGGGTTTTTTTTCGTGGAAATCGGAGGCTTCATTCTCTAAACACCAACTCTCTTTATCACTTGTCAGAACATTTTCTCATTAATCAAGAAAAAGTTTCAAAAGCTGCTCAAAGAAACGACCTCGGTGTTTGTTGAATTATTAAATCACTCATGTGTCTGTGGTATTCTGTAGTATTTCAATCATACTGTGTGTGCATTATCTTTCTGCAAACGTCTCCTTTAAACGTTTGTCATATGGTGTTGTAGCTGCATTATAAATAGTCTCAGGGATATTTGTTTTGGAGCATGGTGGATAAAAAATTAACGAGATTTTGATTGTTCCGGTCAAAATATTTTTAAGTTAACGTTAACACTAGTCCAACTACTCTCAGAGTAATCCATTGCCCGATAGGAGGCCTATAGAAACGAATGAATACATAATTAAATGAGTAAAAGAAGCAGATAACTCGCTCTGTAAATATATTAGCTGTGACCTGCAGGGTCATTAATTGTTTATCACATGTGCTGACCTGGAGTTTTCGTGTCTTAAAGGCGACATTCAGGCCTGCAGTCTTTTTCTTTCGCTCGTGACAAATTTGATGTATCGTGCTGGATGCTTGACGCGCCTTCAGTCGGAAGTCTCCGGCGGTTGTTGTCCTCGCGAGGACAGATTTATACCTGTCATCAACACCCGTGAACGTAAACACACGAGGCCATTTCATTGTGCTGCCACTTCCCACAGACGGTTCATTGAATTATGTGACTCTGCAGAGGCTGCCAATATTATCGCCCAAGTGTGTGTGTGTGTGTGTGTGTGTGTGTGTGTGTGTGTGTGTGTGTTTATGAAAGGTTATAATCCATTCACTATGTTGCACATTATCTGATTAAAGACTTAATATGGAGACTAAAACAGGCCTGGTCATTAAACGTTTTCAGATCGTTCAGTTTAATCCAGTTTAAATCTCACAGAAAAATAACTTTTACTGTAATCTGTCATAATTTTCTCTGCAGATAAATTCACATTACTCAAGGCAGATATACTTTGACTTGTCATAGCAAGAAAATCACATGAATTATGGCTCCATTCCACTTCAGGGCACACCTAAATGGACTGCAGCCATGATTAATAGAATTAATTACACCCATGGTTTTCTCGCTATTAAAATATTTTTAATTAAAGACAAATAAAACCTGGAACAATCAAATCAAATGAAAAACTTGGTATGTTTACTTCAGGAAATGCATCTTCTGTTGACGTCAGAGCTGAAGGTTTCAGAATAAATAGACCTTTTTCACGGCAGCCATTTTGACATGAAATAGTAGGGTCAACACAGGTGTTATAACCCATGTTGGACCATTTTGCAAAATGCATTAAAGGACAAAATTATGTTTTATATTTGACACAGTCCCTTACAAACTGTTAAATTAAAATAAAAGATTATAAAAGACCCACTGAAACAGGTGCAGAAAAACATGTTCATGAAGTAGCTCAGAGTATAGAGCTCACCGTGAACAGTTTGTAAAAGAAGGATCAAAATTGATGCAGCAGAACCGGAGATATAGTCTTTTTTTTTTTATTCCGCACATCTCTTCTTCCTTGTCAAAACCTGGTGCCTACGTTACCCACAATGCAACACCACCAGCAACGCTTCAGTCAGAGGTTCAGGTGTGTTATGTGTTGTGCGGCTAATGTAGCCTCGAGTAGCTCCAGCAGAGAAGAGGAGCATGCTGCAGAGCTCGCTTCTTTCTAACTCCAAACAGATTTTTTTTTCACTTTTTAAACTTGTTGTCTTGTGATATCACGAGGCAGTATATCAAACTCCATCTATTGGCTCCATCTGGAGCCTCTGGAGTTCAACTGTGGCCTAAAACAGCCACATGTATAAAGACCTGAAGGTTTTCTTTTTTTAAGTCGTGGCTGGTGCACATGGTGCGCTGATGGCATTTGAATGAATAAATTATTGAGTGTGTGAAATAGATAACACAGAAGAAGCTCTAAGAATCTATCTGTCTATGAACCTTATGCAATAACCTATAACCTTATTCAGTAGTATTGATTCACCGCCCCTCCACCCTCTCTTGTAGAAGTCAAACAGAGTAATATTGCCTCAGTGGAAATGGGGAACTGTCATCAATGTGTAACTGCAGGCTGATAACAGAACCACCAATTGGTGGCTAATAATATCAAGGCGTGGGCCCCTGTTTGCCTGAGAGGGCACAAAGTGGCACCAGAGTCAGAGATGATTCATGCTTTTATGGTTCCAGTTAATGTATAGAAGTTCAGCGTGTGAGCCACCATGTGAAGGAAAAACTGGACTCTAATAAGGATTAATATATAACATCGACACATGAAGGCATTTCTGTTCTGTTTCTGCACAGCTACTAAACTCCACGGTCTAATCTGTCTATCACATAATCGGGTGAAAAGTTTAGAAAAATACCAAAAAATTAAGCAGAGTTCATCCTCCTTTTCATGTTATTGTACAGTAGAGAGTGTGTTTTGATTTGTGTGTTTGCACATGCCAGGCTGTATCACTGACAGTGACAGAGGCCAGAGCCCATGAAAACATGTGTGCGTGTGTGTGTGTGTGTGTGTGTGTGTTTATAACCATGTATGTGCAACTGTGTGTGTTCTCACAGTGTATGAATGAGGAGGTGTTGGGTGAGGGACTAGATAGAGATGTTGGTGTATGCAAAGTGTGTGTGTGTCTTTGTGTGCGTGTGTGTGTGTGTGTAGTTGTGTGTCCGAACCAGGCACCAGGAAAACTGTCCCCGTCTTGGCTGGGGCAGAGACTCAATCATTTGGGGTCGGTGACTTACTTTGGCCCTTCTTCCTTACACACACAAACACACACACACACACACACACACACACACACACACACACACACACACACACACACACACACACACCAAGGCTAGTAGACTCCTGGCTCCAGGAAGAAGACTTCAAATGTTGGAGCAGGAAAACCCAGGAAGCAGAATCCCAAGAACATACACACACACACACACACACACACACACACACACACAGACTCACAGATATTTTTCATTGGCATGCTGTTTTGCAAAGTAAGCACAAAGTTTCATCTTGTTTCCTGCTGACCTCACCTGTTTGTCGTGTTTTATCTGATCAGATTGATCATCATGGATCCCGTCATGTGATAATGATAACGCTGAAACAGTGCTAATCAATGTTAACTCACTGTTTGTTGCAAAGGCTCATAAAGACCTCTGATTACAACTGACGAATCTCAAATTTCTCTCTTTTGTGTTGTTTATTCATTCATTTTTTTTTTTCCTCTTTTGATGGTTATTTGATGAACCTCAGTTGATTTTTCTGAATGATTGACTTTAACTGAGTCAGACTTTCAAATTTGACGACAGCATAGATTTGGACTGTCCTGTGTTTTCTTCTCTCAACTCAACTAAAATGGTTTTGGTGACAAATGACGTTATCATTAACCTTCTTTGTTTCTATTGATGTTTTTATTAATTACTGCACGTGATTATTTGTTTGGCTGCTGTCTGTAAACAGCTGCCCTCAACTCTCGCCACAAAATAGATTTCTCTCATTGACAGTATAAAGAATGGACGGCATATGCGTGACCTGTGAAGCTTAAAATCTGCGACTCTAGCCGCCGCCATGTTGGCTGTACTGCCTCTTCTGATTCCTGCCTAATATTTTTTTTTAAATGGATCAAAGTGGATCATCGGTGGACCTGGAGATTGAAATGTTCTGTAGCCAGTATCAAGTGGTCATTTGAGGAGCTGCAGTTTTTGGCACTTCTGCATTAGCTTCACTTCACAGCCACGGAGGTTGCCGCTTGATCTCTCTCTGACTACCACCATGTGACTACCGCTCAATTTATTCTATATATATATCTATATATATAGATATATATATATATCCTTTGTGTCCAATGAAAATGGAAACTCTAGTTCAAGTTTTGTTTCACTTTTAGGAGTTTAAACTTTAGTAATAATATTTTTAATAATATTAAGTTTGTGTGAGTCACTTAGCTAAATTATAATTCTTTTTTTTTATCAAGGATTCAGTTTATTGTCAAAAAGACTCTATGAAGAGGTCAGATTTTCTTGTGGGATCACGCTCATGTCTGTGTGTGTTATTCTAAGGTATCTGTATGTTGTGCTTGTGGATTAAGTATGTTTGACCAGGTAAGGTCAGGCAGGGAGTCACACTGAGGAGACACCTGGGCTTCAGCAGCACGGATCATCTCTCTCTTTCTGACTAACACACATCATTAACCAGGAGTATGTCTTTTGGTTTTAAATAAATTATTAACTCCTCGGTTGCAGGTTCTCACGTGTGATGGGCTCAAGTGCTGAACCGGGCTCTTGGTTCACACTGTTTGAAGAGCAGCGCAAACACATCACACAACACTCAATTACCGATGATAAGAATTCAATTATCAAAACCTCTTTTGTTCTGATGGTCTCAGCTGTTTGTAAAGCTACTTAACCAACTCACTCACGCAAACGTTTGAATCTTTCTTTGACGCTTGTATGCTAATATTTTAAATTCCACTCCTGGGTGTTGCTTGCTTTAAACTCTAGTTACAAAATTGAGAAAACCCCCAAAGAAGTTCTGTGAGTCATTCATAATAATTGTGTGAACGCTGTGCTGTGAAAAATCTACCAATAACCAATCATAATGTCTCTCCTATGGATGCATACGACCTTGAAACGGCACCGATGCTCAGCATTGGTAACAATTTTGCCTAGTGGCGATTGACGGAATTGAAAAAGATTGCCCTTATAGAGACGTCTGTAAAACTGTTGACCTCACCTCAAACTATGACTCTTTCTGTTATGAATTTTTGATATATGGCGGTTTTATACTTTCAAAACTTCCCCCAAAAACTGTGATGAAACTAAACCTGAAAGTTAGAAACTTGTTGGCACCAGGAGAGTAATTCTCATTGGACTGAGTAGACGCCATCTTTGGGTCCAGTTCTAATAATACATCCATGGGTGCCCCGTGATACACACATTGTGTGTACGTCTTTGTGTGTGTGTGTGTGTGTATGTGAGCTATGGCAAGTGTATTTTTAGCAGTGAAGACTCAGGGATCCCAGGACCTCTCCCTGTGATAAGCAATGTCCAAAGTCCGCAAGGCTAGCAAAGGCCTGAAGAGCAAATAGGGAACACACACAACCGCAACAACAGTGCTTAATAACGCTGATACATGAGGGCTGAGTTGCACTGATGTGGCAGGTCGGAGGGAAAGCTGTTTGTTTGTACGTGGAGGGGCAAGTTAGGGGTAAGATTTAGGTTAGGTAAAGGTGAGGTGACATCATCAAAACAATGGATTCTGGTGTCTTTGAAGGGTTCATGCAGAGTTCATGCGGAGAGGGTGGCTAAAAAGATGTGATGGTGGAAGAATGAGAAAAGAAGAGGTGGGCGAATTTTGCATCACTGTCAAAAACTTTCTTCTGCTGTCAGTCAAAGGCAGACTCCTCCCTCTGTGAAAACACCGTAAAGAGAAAACAAAAACACAATGAGGAAGCCAGAGGAGAAAAGGTTCCTCAATCCAGGGATGGTCATAGCGCACATAGGCCGATAACAGCAGGAATATTTCTGTTTGGACAGAAAGAGGAGGGGTGGTGGAGGAGAATAGTTTAACAAATTGGTTACGTCTGAAAAAAGGAATTGGAAGTGGACAGAAAAAGAGGGGAATGTCAGAGAGGAGGAGAAGGGAGATGCCACCAGACAGGAGGAGCAGTGGAAAACAAAAGAGGCTCCACACTCTGTTCTGTCTTATCTGTCTGAGGGTCTTATCCACCACTGGCTCTGTTAGTGTAACCCCATTCCCTCCCTCCCAGCCGGGCTGCTCTCCCTCCACCTCATCCCTCCATCTCCAGCTCCCCTTCCTCCTGCTCCCTCCCACCCCTTTTCTGCTGCTTGCCGTGGACCCCGTTATCAGGACAGGGCTGACGTCAGGGGGCCCGCTGGTGCTGGGGGGCCGGAGACGGAGGCAGATAGCGCAGCAGAGGCTGCCTCCACACAGGCTGTGGGAACCACGGACCCAGCCCACCTCGACCCAGTGGCCCTGCACGTCCACCACGAAAACACATGCAGAGGTGAGGATATGCGGTTAATTTATTAAAGCACTCACACGTTTTGACACAATTTTTAGCCCAAACTATAAATGAACAGTTCATTAAATAACTAGAAGACGTATAGGGTGACTCATGGCCTGAGTATTTCTAAAATCCTGACTACAGCCCATGAGTGTATGGATCTACAACACACCATGCATGTCTGTAAAAAAGGGAAACAAAAGCATATGAAACTGTAAATGTTCACATCTTTCTATAATAAACTCAAACTAAAATAAACACAAGAATCTCAACAGCAGATACAAATTATGTGGTTAATGAGCTGTTTCTTATCAAAACTTCTAAACATCTCTTACCCACTTCATGCCTGTTTGCACCAAACATGTCCCAAGGTAGCAATTTTACTGTAGCTCGTTATCACCCATAATTTTTGTCACAAACTTAATAAAAAGTGCACAAGTTCAGGGATTCACTTCAGGCACCATAAATCAGTTTAGCTTAGTTTAGTTTATTTGCACACATATATATGTTCATATATATATTAAAAGACAGTAAAGTAAAATGGCTGGTGACGATACCTCCCCTACATCGATATTCATGCATAACAAAGACAAAAAAAACCCCCAAAAAAACATGTTAAATTACATGTTTTCAACCTCACTCCTAAAAAAAAATCCATTCCCCAGGCACCTTCTCGCCTGATAAAACTGTATGACAGATGTAATGTGTCGTTTAGGTTGGAGATAAAGCCGAGGTCATGTGACACTCATCAGCCCATGTATCTCCATAAAAGACCATGCAGTTGATTGTGATGTCAGGGTTGGTATTAGTCCATGATACATGAATCCACTGGAGGAAAAATCAGGGAATTAATTGCCAGAGACTAGGTTAAGGAGCCACTTAGCCCTGACTGGTGGAATGGCTATTGTCATGAAATGAATGGCTATTGTCAAGAAATCTGCAAAAGGTGAGTGTGTGTGTGTGTTTGTGGGGGGGAGTCAACAGGTGCAAGTTTGATCTGAGGGGAGTGAGTGAAATGTGAAGGGCTGCAGCAGATGCAGTTGGAAAGTTTCACATCATTAGTTGCAGGTGCAGTACTCCCAAAATGTGCAAACAGCCACGCTCACAAACAGGTCATCTAAACCTTGTTAATTATCATCCCTCTGCATCAGTATACAGCATAAAACCACGAGGTCAACTGTATTCTAGCTCTGGTTTGACTCATGTACGGTAATGGGAGTGAATTAAACCATCAATCTGCCAGTTACACACAAATATATTTCCACATCTTCCTCCGTGTGTCTCAGATGTTTTCGGAGATGGATCTGTCGGATGGGGAGTGGAGACACACTTATCAGTGTGTTGTCCTCGATAAGGCGGAGAAGATTTGTAAAGCTTGCAGTGTGTGTGTGTGTGTGTGTGTGTGTGTGTGTGTGTGTGTGTGTGTGTCTTTTGCACTTTCTTTCTTACTCTGACCTCTTCTCGGCCGAGCAAGTAGGAGGAAGAAAAGAGTGGCCTTGACAGAGCGAGAGGGAGGGGGGGATGAAAAATAAGAATCTGCAAAAGAAAGAGACCGTTGTTTTCTGGGTTGCTTATTTCGTCTTCTCCACCTCTCACTGTCATTTTGTCTTACTCCCTCTGTCAGAGATACACTTCCTAAATTTCACTGGTGGTGTCCTTGGGCGTAAATAACTATAGAATTGGGAGTAGAGGTGAGTGTAAGCAGGGGAAAGGTGAACTTAAGGTGCACTCTAAGAATAAAAAGCAACTTGGCAGCAGTTTACAGCTTGAGCATGATTTGTTATATGACAGTATTATCAAGAAGTGCCCTAAATATATACATACAGGACATTTTTATTAATTTTTTTTGATTGTATCAGGCAGAAAACGCTTTTGCAGGATGTTGAAGCCAATGCACAAGTGACTGAAGATGCAGTTCCTTAATGGAAAATGTACAACATGGCACCAAAATGTTTGAGAACCAACTGTAGGAAAGCAAATCAAAAATTTATACAAATATGGACTCGATTTGTAAGCAAATATACTGAGGTCCAAACACCTGATGCAACTGGAACCAAAAATAAAACTGAACTGTTCTTAAAACTATTCTCAATAGATCATTTTGGGCCTAAAAAGGCAAAAACAGTGACTGTACAGTCAAATCACTATTCACACTTGCGGCATGCGGCAGCCTTCATCAGACAACATAAAGACAGACACGTCTGTGCTAAACACCACCTGGGTGTACGTATAACATTGCTCAATGACTGGAAACTCATGCAGCTGCTGTCCGATGGGCAACTTGTGTATGTTAGGTCAGTGGCAGAAGCCTCAGTCGATAGGAATATGTTAATTTGCTGTAGAAACATCTGAACCAACCACTGCATTATAAAAGACTTTCCTCCTATTATCCACTGGGATGATATCAAAGCTTAAAGATGGGTACATTCAGGCTCTCGGGTTAACTTTGCATCTAAAAGAGAAGTAGCAAAATAAATAGCAAATCACTTTATAGCCTCAACGTCTCTGTTCTTTATACAATAGTCACAATTTTTATGTAAATAGCTACTGTATACTGTTTGTGAGTGCTTATTGGGTAGCGTGTGTTTGAATCTTTTCAATAATGAGTCATGCGATTGTCTTCCAACCAACACTGCATCGTCTCCTGCACTCTCTGCCACGCTGCCTGCCTCGGTGCCCCCGTCTCTGGCCTCCTGGGTGACATGATAAGCACGGGCCTCATTAGTCTTTTTAATTGGTCCAGAACAGTTGTAGTGAGCCGGACTGTGGTCTGGCCACATGCCAGGATAAAGTAAACCAACACTGTACAGGCCGACCAACATATCACAGAGTGCAACATCAAGCCTAACGAAGACGGCTTTTGATTTACGTTAAACTCAATGGGGAATTCATAGTATTCAGTGGGGGCCTTTTTATCTTTAATTAGCATTAGTTAGGTCATACCAAATTTAGCTGATGGTGAAAGGAACTTGTGAAATGTTTCTTATGGACATGATTTTTAAGAGAAAAAGAAAAATCACACAAGGAATCCGTTTCTAAACATATCTACTCCCTTCACTTGACAGCTTGTTGGCCTTCTCAAGTGCCCACAAAACATAGACCACAGTCTCCACAGCGCTAAATCAAAAGATATTTTTCTTCCCTAGATGAGTGCGAAACATCTAAATTTCACATTTAGCCTTCTGAAGTTATCTGTTAAAGATAAATATTAGAATGTGTTTTTAATTTATTTCATTTATTGATAATATTTATCTACTTTTACTTGTTATATGCTTTTCTGGTACTGTGCATGTGTGTCCACAAGCTTGCGCGTGTGTGTGTGTGAGTGTGTGTGTGTGTGCACCATGGCGTCTATAGCTTGTGGGGAATCCATCAAAGCTTATCATTATAAGTAAACATGACAGAGTGGACAAAATGTCTTGTGCGCCGCCAGACCTGCTATCTAACCACAAGCCATATCTGTGATGATGGAGTGATGTGGCGCTGGCTTGGACTAACCAGAGTCTGAGTGTGAGAGTGGGAGTGTATGCATGAGCACACACACACAGACACACATACATACATACACGAGAACACACACATCAAAAGGCCTACACATGTAGACACTCAGACACAGTAAGCATACACTCGAGTTACCTTTAACATGGCCCTTATATCTTTTGCCTCTCAAAGGAATACTACCTTTAGAGTACATGAAAAGTTGACTTATCGCACAACCATAAATGCACAGGCGCAGTCATAATTCATATGGGTATTTATAGCTGTTATTTATTAGCCAGTGTTTGTTTGGGTTCATAGTTTTACCTATGAGTTGAGCCGAGGCTGCGCTTTTTGTTCTGAAAAGTGATGGTTACTGTACAGGACAAGCCTCTTTTTATGGCAGATGAGATCAGAGGAGAGTTAAGGAGTTGCTGAGGGAGATTTATTAGTAACATTAGCTAATAGTTCATGATCTGTACTCATCATCATGGTTTCCCTAAGTGTTAAGATATAGCCCTCTGTCAGCGTGACCTGGGGTATGTCAAGTAAGGTTATTAAAAGCCAGGAAATTATTTGGGAAATGAACATATCTGTCCATAACATTAGATTTTTAGATCTTTTTTTTGTGTGCATTTGCCCAGGGTGAGGTTTCTTGCATGTGTGTGCTCTGAGGTCAGCCTGTGTGTTCCTCTACTTGTTACAACACCACTGATAAGCAGGGCAAACAACCATGCACTGTTTGCTCCCCTACCATGGTCATGTGATCAAAAAACACTGATGAGAGCGTGTCTCTGTTTGAGAGGGTGACATACTGCTTATGTCCATCTCTACTTCAGGTTCCCTACATCGTCTGCTCCTTCGCCGAGGTGTGGCTCCTGCGCCGTCTGGACATTTAACTTTAAGAACGAAAAAGCCGACATTGATAACCTTTCCCCTGCCGTTCAGTTCCTGGGTCAAAGGTCATGGCTGCAGTGCTTCAGCTGACTTGGCAGATTGACAGTGGGTGTAGTGGCGCTGGATGGTATACAGTACAGAGTGTGTTTCAAGCCACGTCTCCATCACTTTCATTCCCCTCTCTGTCTTTGTTAACCGACTAGTGCAAGTGGCCAGTGTGTATGCAGAGTGTGTGTGTGTGTGTGTGTGTGTGTGTGTGTGTGTGTGTAGGGGGTCATTAACCTCATGGTAATCTAGAAGGTGGTCTTTCAGTCATTCTGGACTCTCCTAGACCACCAAGGGAGTGGTAAACGTGTCTCCATCACATCTAAACTATTACAGCTTGTGATGCATCATGTAAAAAAAAAAACAATATTATATTATACAGAACGAACCATATTAAACAACATTACATACAACATATCCAGCTATAGGAGTGGTGAGAGAGGAGAAACGGACTAAAAATAAAGCTTTAATTTTAAAAATCCTGAGTTAAACAACATTGTCAGTCACTTCATGACTTTGAAACTTTGATAACAGAGATGATCTCTTCTGTAAACTTGATTTTTTTCCATTTGATTCTTTCACAAAGATATTCTGTGCATATTGATAGATGAATATATCTGTGTCTGTCTGGTAAATATGAAGCTATGATCAGTAGCCAGTTAGCTTAGCTTAGCACAAAGACTGGCAACAGGGGGAAACAACTAGCCTGACTGTCAAATGGTGGAAAAAAAAGCTCACTGATTGTTATTTATCATTTAATTAATCAATAAAGAAAAGTGTGGTTTATAACTCTTACGTTTAGCTAGCTAACTGCCAACTGGCTGCTGCTGCTGCGTCATATTTACCGTATTTACATACTTGAGAGTCGTATTGTTCTCATTCTCATCTGGAATACGAGTATATCCAGAAATATCAAATAATTCCTTTGAAATATAGTGAAACTCTTTGCTAGTAAAGACTAGTAATGTGTAAATTGGTGTCAAGGAAAAATTTGCTAGCCACTTTTGTTAATTCAGTCAAACTATACTGGCATAATGTTTCATAATTTAATGTATATTGTGTTATGTCTGTGAAATGTCAATTAAAATTGCCATTATTAAACAATGTTTTTAATCAAGTGTCATATCAGATGCGTCAAGCATGTCTCATCTGCTCTCCAGCCTAAGCGGATCATATATTAGCAAGCTAACATTAGCTTTGTCAGTTAATTCACTTAATAAGTGAATTAACTAACTCTCTACATTTACGCAATTAAAAGTTTGTGTTTTAATTTTTGTAATAAATGAATCAATGAAAAAAGAAGAGGTGAAACGAGCATAAAGATGAGAAAACAAGTGAATTATTTCAAGGCTTGCTTGTGAATTTGTAGACAACAGAAAGATCAACAGTTGAACAACTGAACAATAGAAAGATCAATTTTAGTTTCAGTGGAAAGAAAATGTACTTTCTTCTTTGTGTCAAACTCAAATGAAAAGCTTATAAATCTGTCACAGTTATTGGACGTTGAGGTTTGTAAGTGGGACTCTCAATCCTGAACAGTTGCTGACATTAGCTCCGATAATAACAAAACATTTTTTGTCCTAATTGGTTTATTGCACAACAGTTTGTCAGCATTCTTACATCTTCCCATAAACATACAGATAAAAATATATAGCACTGTGTGTTTGTGCGTGTTTTTGCAGGTTTGGTTCATTATAATGAATTATGACTCACGTATTTCCTATCAATTATCATTTGTGTGACATATCCTTTTTCAGTGTTTAGGTTTTGCAGCTTCTTGCTGCCACAGTGTACTTGAAGTTATCAGCGTTTGTAGTCTAAGCTACAAGTGTATGACGTCTGAGGAAAATGATTTTAAATCTCCAAGGCCTGTGCTGGGTCAGAGCATTGTGACAGTTTAAAAGACACAAGCAAGATAATATTGTGATTTGCACTGACTTAGCAAAACAAGGCACGAGAAACAAATTTAGTCACTGCTGTTGCCACTCTGACTCTTTAAATCCCAGCTTCCAACACCGGACACAGACGAAATGTGATAATAAAAAGCAAGTGATGACCATATGGATTATTTTTAAATATGTGGTACTATTAGCTGGCACATACAAGAACGTGCATGTGTTTCATCTTTTCTTTTGTTCCTGTTCTGCTCATTATCTGTAACATGTGTGTGTTTGTACTTGAATACCTCTTTGTAGCGGTAACATTAACACAAAAAAACAGACACTGTAATGGTACCAAGCTGTTTATAGGCCCTGACGGGACAGTACAGTAAAAACTCTAATATCAGAGGCCTGAAATGAGACTACTTGTATAATGCACAGATCTTATATGACAGAGAGACCAGGGGCACTATAGATTTGATGGACTTAGACTATTATTATAGTCCTGTCTGAGAGCCACATCTTGAAAACATTACTCAGGAAAAAGTCGGTTTACTAGCGCTCATCCTTGGCCTTTTTTTAGTACTTGAAATTATGTGAAACTGTCCTATACTCTGGCTGCCTCAACCCGATTTCCTTTTCTATCTTGTGTGTTTTCAAAGCTCCCGAGGAAGGAAGAGCAGAAAATCAAAGATGACGTGCATTTTAAAACTTGGACTGAAAAAAGAAATGATGCAAAGAGGAAGAGAGAACATTTAAAAAAAGGTGGAGAGCGACCATCAGGTGGCCGTCACATTATTTAGTCACATGAAGCTTCTGATGGTTTTGAAGGGGGGGACGATGATACCCAGAGCCCCGGTGTCCCTGCCAACACAAACCCAATCAGTCCCCCACAATCCTTTGCTCCAAGCAGGGTAGGGAGAGGAGGAGGGGGTGGAGAGAGAGAGAGGGGTTGATGAGAGTCTGAACAGGACAGAGGAGGGACACACCGGCGCCATGGCGATCCCTAAGACAACTTATCTCCTCTCTCACAATGATAGCGCCTGTCAAAATAACTGCCAAGATACATAGCCAGCCAGGAACTGGTTAACTCCTGCCTCGTCCAATCAGAGGGCCTGCAGCCGGGGGTCTCTGTCTTTCCCCACCTCAGACACCAACCTCTGGGACCCAAGTTCCACAAACACACATTATCTGTGTCTCATAGCTCTCTATCTCAAACAGGTTCGCTTCAGCTAAGCTTTAATGGAAGGAGTGATAGAGAACTGTTACTGTATTATATTTACATCAGACTTACATTCAATGTTACAAAATCTGTAGTGAGTTTTGGACTTACGTGCAAATAAATTCTACCTCACCAACAAATGTTATTCTTTTCTTTAACTTATAGTGTGACAAATAGAAATAAAATCATGTAAGTTAAAGGTTTCTTTACTGTTTCAATGTGCAATACTTTTCATGTATGGACTGTTTTATATACCTAACACAACAAACCCACGTCAGTTTTTTTTGCAGACTTCTTCTCTGGTATTATTTCTTGTAAAATGTCGCCACCTAGCGTTATAGTAGGTATGTAGCTCAGGACGCGGTCAGGAGGTGACAAAGTCAAGTGTACTGTCTATTTCACACTGTGAGTCCAAACGTGGGGGTCGGGACCAATCCAAGAGGTCACATGATTGCTTTGAGGACATTTAAATGCTACAACATGCTTTCTCCAGGCGTAGCAGACCCTAAAAGCATTATTAAAATGAACCTGTTTATAGTACAGATTGCTGAGAAAGCCAAAAAATTGAAAACCTTTGCACTGTTACAATCTGTGGTACTTAATTTAAACTCAAACAGTTAGCAGAGGCAATACAAAAACACAAGAGTGGAATTTTAAAGGCACAATTATTATTATTATTAGTTTATTAGTAGTAGTAGTAGTATTTTTTAATCCCTATTTGTAGTTCTATTTCTTATTTCTATCTATCATTATTTCTATTTCTACTTATTATATTGTTTTCTATTTGTAAAGATCTTAGCACAAATTTAATTTCTTTGCACAAGTTTAATTTAAATCCATGTGTATCTTATACATTAATTTAAATGTATGTATAATGTATGTTTAGGGTTAGGGTTGGGTGGGTGTTCACCTAAACAATAAACTGGACTGGACTGATAACATCCACACACTTTACAAGAAGGGACAGAGTCGTCTCCACCTGCTGAGAGACTGAGGTTGTTCGGAGTGTGCAGGGCTCTCCTCAGGACTTTCTATGACTCTGTGGTGGCCTCAGCCATCTTTTATGCTGTGGTCTGCTGGAGAGGGGGCAGCACGGACAGGGACAGGAGCAGGCTGAACAGACTTATTAGAAGAGCGAGCTCTGTCCTGGACTGTCCTCTGGACTCCATAGAGGAAGTGGGTGAGAGGAGGATGTTAGCTAAGCTGACATCCATCATGGACAACACCTCTCACCCCCTACATGACACTGTGGGGGCCCTGAGCAGCTCCTTCAGCAGCAGACTGTTACACCCACGGTGTAAGAAGGAGAGGTTCCTCAGGTCCTTCATCCCTGCTGCTGTCAGACTTTACAACACCTGCACCACCTGATCATGTTGTAGTCTCCTGTTCATTCTATTTTATTTCATTTATACCTTGCAGTTATTATTTATATCATGGTCACTTACTTTTGTAATATTATTTATATCATGGTCACTACTCTTGCAATAATATTATTATTTGTATCATGGTCACTTTCTTTGCAATTTTTCTCACACTATGGTCACTTTACATTACAATACTCTTTTTATATATCATGCCACTTTTATCCTCAGTACTTGTCTGTTTGAAGGCTGATTGTTTTTCATGTTTTTACTGTGTAGGTTATAGATATTTCTGTCTGTCTTTTTTTGCCTTTTCTACTTTTTTTGCTAATTCTGTAGTGTATGCCACACTTTCCTCTGCTGCTGTAACAAGTAAATTTCCCTGTGGTGGGATGAATAAAGTGAATAAATATCTATCTATCTATCTATTTGCTGTGTTGTAAGTTCATTTAAATGTATGTTTATTGTATGTTTACTTGCTGCTACTAAATGCTACATTGTAATTCTGCAGACTTCAATTCCTAAACGAGGTACATATTTATTTCTTGTTATTTATTTGAAAATGGGGATATTGGATACAGGAGATAGAGTCATATGACGGGTCAAGCTGTAGCGGTTTAACATTTAACCAATCTGTTGTTGAGTCAGGTTTGTTGTAATAGAGAGAGGATTTAGCAAGAGGAAAAGGTAGTTCCCTGACCGGGAATCGAACCCGGGCCGCGGCGGTGAGAGCGCCGAATCCTAACCACTAGACCACCAGGGAAGCGCTGCGAGCGTCTACTGCTAATGCGTATTTCACTCTGTTATCTGTCATCTGTCTATAGTTATAATGTTTATTACTACTACCTACCGTTTAGTACAATATCGACCAACATTTAAATCTTAAACCTGGCTAACCTTAGCTAACTTAAGCTAACCTGGAGATTAGCTACCTAACAGTAAAACTGTCGGTGAGCTGGTTTGTGTCTTTACCCCGCACGTGACAGCAGAGGGCGTCACGTCGATAAAAGAAGGCTTCATTTTGATTTTACATTAGCGGGTCGAGGATGCACGCAAGGTATGTGAGCAATTTCAGCTACCTGTTTTGAGTCACATTTTAGCTTTTAGCTAGATTCGTGTTTGGGCGTGAAGGTTTGACGTAGGCAGCCGCGGGCCTGACCGCACGGACGGGGACACCTTATTTAAACTGAACAGCTAGCGGTGGCGGAGCAGAGTGTCCTTACCATCTCCACCAGGTTGCTATTGTCCTGTAAACAAAGTGGGCTAGCTAGCGCGGTTAGCATCAGCTGTTAAGTCAGCTGAAACACTGGACCTTGTTCACCGTGACCGTGTTTGCTCGGAGCAGGCGGTTTTGACATTAGCACGACTCGATGCGTGTGTTTTTGTTTGTGCTGCACCTTAAAGAAGAGGCTGCTCAGTGCTCCGGTTCATGGAGAAAACCCCAAAGCACGCTGCAACACACAGAAAAATGTAGCTAGGTGGGGTAAGGTTGCTTCAAATTTAGCCTTTTAATCTGCTAAATTTACTGTGTTATATAATACTCTAAGGCTAGACGTGGATGAACCTCAGCTGCCTGATTTCCTGTTGTTTAAGGTGTGCTTGTCATGCATTGTTTCGTTTTGCTTAATCCTGCTAGCTGTTAGTGTAGCCACAATGATCTGAACGTTCACATAAACTGTATTCCCAAACTAATAATAGGCAGAAGCATGATCACACATAATAAAACACACATCCACTGTGGCAGCATTACGCAGAAGAGGGATGCATTTTCCATCCTGTTGGGTCAACCATTGTCAGCTGAGTGGCCTGACATGCTTATTATAGGATGCTTTCATCGCCCTCCACTTAAGCTGATGAGGCTTCACCATCAGTTATTAGGCTTTTGCTTTCCAGTGAGTGTTGTTGAGTGAGAAGGCACCCAGTGAAGCCTTGCTAATCCTTCCTCCCCTCCTTTGCTTATTATTTCCTCCGCAGGAGAAGAAAGAAAGTGTGAGAGCTGATCTTCTTCTTCTTCAAAAAAAAAAAGTTGTGTCTGCTGGATTGGACACACTGAGTGGGGTGTGGTGTTTGTATGGCCGCGTTTGACTGCATGCAGATTTAGGACCCTGGCCTGATGGAAAAGAGAGACAGGAAGCCGGGATATTTTGCGAGGTAAGGCACTCTTGTGTTTGTTTCATTCACATTCAAATCAAGTATTTTAAAATGCAGCAGAACTTGTCACAAGCACTAATATTTACCTCTTATTTATGTGTTTTTGTGCCTGTTTGACATGTTCTTTTCATCTTAAGGTGGTGCATTGAATCTGTCATTAGCTAACGTCTAGATATTAGTTTTGCGTTCATGGTGATTTTTCTTTCTTTTTTTGTAGTTAAGTCAGATTTTAAAGGACACACCAGCTTCATGAGTTAATCACCTGCAATGGTTTCCCAGCAGTCTTGAGGGAGTTCCCATAAATGCTGAGCACTTGTTTGCTGCTTTTCTTTTGCTCTGCAGTCCAACTCCAGACAGTGCTGTGATTTTCATTCATTTTCCACAGTCTAATTTAATTGCATATCGTTTTTATCGCTATTTCTATTAAAATATATTTCTACATTTGACTTTTTATGTACTTTTCTATTTGTATCTTTGCACAATTTTAAATTCAAATGTATCTTTATAGGTCTTATTTTAACGTGTGTTTATTGCGTCTCGTGCTGCTACTGGATGCTTACATTTCCCTTAGGATCAATAAAATATTCATCTTTCTCTCATCTATCTATTTAAACCATCTCTGTTGGGTTTAGATCAGGTGATTGTGGAAGCTAGGCCATCTGATGCAGCACTCTGTCACTCTTCTTGGTCCGGTAACCCTTACATAGCCTTACATAGCCTGGAGGTGTGTTTTGGGTCATGGGGCCGTGCTGAAAAACACATTATAGTCCCACTTCACAAATTAGATGGCATGTGATTGCTGCAAAATGCTGTGGTAGCCATGTTGGTAAAGTGTGCCTTGAATTTTGAATAAATCGGCAACAATGTCACCGGCACTATCACACCTCCTCCTTTAAGCTTCATGGTGGGAACCACACATGTAGATACCTGCGTTCACCTTCTCTTTTTAATCAAAGACATGGTGGTTGAAACCAAAAGTCTGCAGCTACTGAACTCTGTGAGGTATTTATGTGGGTGCTGGTAACTGTAATGAACATATCCACTGCAGCAGAGGTAACTCTTGGTCTTCCTTTTCTGGGGAGTCTTCATGAGAGCCAGTTTTATCAAAGTGTTTGATAGTTTTGCGACTGCACTTGATGGCACATTCAAACTTCTTGATATTTTCTGGATTGACTGACCTTCATGTCTTTTTAAAGTAATGATGGACTGTCGTTTCTCCCTTTAGTTCAGGGCTTCTTGCCATAATATAGATACAGTAGTCAGATAGGACTATTTAGTGTATGCAAACAATGTAAACACATTAATTAATTTAACGTTTGACAAGGCGCATGTGTTGTGTTAAGAAAACCATTTCAGTAGACTCCCTCTTGAAGCTGAGAGAATGCCAGTGTTTGCTTTATTTACACTCTTTTTTTATTTATTTTTTTTATTGTTATGATATAATTCCATGTGTGTTATTTCATAGTTTTGATGTCTTTATTGTTATTCTACAACACAGAAAGCAACAAACTGGTACTGTAAGTCTGTTGTAGCTGTTGTGATACTTACGTCACTCAGCCAGTGAATCACATCATGGAGTGTAAAGTCCAAAAGGAAATTTTGTCTCTGCTCAGTGTATCGCTTGTTAGACGTGACACTGTGGTTTTTCCGTTGTGCTTCATTAATTTGCACCTTGACATTGTGCTGTCAAGGTGCATTAGCTAATTATTTTATTATTTTGAATCACAGTTCAGCAATGCTATGTCACAGCAGTGCGTCACAGTTCTTGGAAGAATTGACCCCTCTGGGGTTGAGTTTAAAAATTGGATTTTGGCAGCATTGTGAAACACAATAGCAGGAAGTGTGTGGAAAGAGGCTTGTCACAGCTACGGTGCATTGACTGAAAAGAAATCAGCAGATCATGGACAAAGATCGGGCTTTTCTTTCTGACGTCTGCACAGATGAGATGTGTCATATGAGGATTTTCTTTTTGGGAGTGGAGTGAATAATGCAAGTGGATAAATTACTGCATAATGTGGCTTAAAAGTGTCTAAAAGGCCTGAATATGGATGTTGTTCTGCGTTGTTTATCCCATCTCTGCCTGAGCTTTTTTCTATAAACAGTATGTCATATCATGATAAACATAACTTGTTTGACTTCTTTTATGCCTAAAAGGTAAACATTCTTCTCTAAAGTAGGGCAGTCGAATGCACCAAAAAACCAAATAAATAAGATGATTCACGGATAAACAGTGCTCACATGATGAGCGTGCTGTCAATATCAGAATTGGAGAGTGTGGTAAATGTTGTAAGGTAATGCAGTGAAGCCTAATGGGCTTTGTCCTTTCTTATTATGTCTCAGGTTACTTTCAGGCTACGCTGGCAGCCTTGCACACACTGCGATTTGTCTCCTGTAGTCATGATTTGATTGGCTTATGCTGGAAATGTTACATCATAGAAGAGAAATTATTTTGAAATGGCATCGCGTTTCAGTCGCTCCCTGATTGTCAGACAGGGAGTACATTAAATTCGTAATGGGATGCAGGTTTTGTGCTGAGTTAGATGATGGTGTTTTCTTGCAAAAGGGAGTGTGCCAACCTGTGGGAGTGAGCAGCAAAACAACAGTGGAAAGGTACATGATGAATACAGCCTGCAGGCCTCTGCTACTGTAAAGACCAACGGCCATATTGTGATCAGAGATTGAGCATGCCAGGAAGGAAAACCTGCCTTATCTTCCAACACAGCTACTGCTATAACATGAAGCTCTCCTGCTAGGTGCACCATATGCTGCCTCGCCTCCTGACAAATAGAGCAAAGGCCACTGTGGAGTATACACATGTACCAATAACAAGTATTAACCCGTCATAGACTTGTTTTACATATTTTATTTTACAACCATAGGATTCATTTGATTCACTTCACATATGTTTCCAAAAATCACAAAAGTCTGAATATACAGTAAGTACAATAAGATCAGGCATAAACGGGGAAAGATTATAGGCTGTACACAAACCACCAAATGGCTCATGGCAACTCTGGAGGAGCTCCAGAGCACCATGGCTGAGATTAAGGGACACTGCAACTGCACTGCATTTGTTGCCTTGGTGATTTCATCAGTCACCGCTTAATGCCTGTTGAGAAAACTCACACGACATCCCGGCTCTTTTTTGTTTTTTTTATTCTTTGCCAGAAGATTTGTGGGAGACTGTTTATCGAAGTGTGAAAAGGTTCAAAATTATGATTTGTAGCTGTTGTACTAAACTATGTTTTTGGTGTAAGTCTGACACTGCACATCAGTGGAAAAACACACAGTTTTCATCATGAAGCCTGGAGGTTGTAGTGTCATGCTTTGGGGATGCCAGAAGATAGTTAGAGATGAAATGAATTCTGCAACAGAGAAATATCCTGAAGGAAACCCACTAATGTCTGCTAGAAACTGAGAATCAGGGAGAAATGTATTCTTCAGCAAAACAACTGCGAACAAAGTCAAAGTGAAACAGAGAGATCCTAAAAACAGCAATATGAATGTCACGGAGTTTATTATTTACTGGAAGCCCTATTTTTTTTGTTGTTGCCTTGGCACTTATATTTACAACATAAACATCAGATCCACTAATAAAATGATAGTACAACCATATAAAACATGAAAACAAGTTGAATTAAAATTGACTGACCAGTAAAACGAAACAACATCCATACTAACAGCTTGAGCAGTTTCACATAAAGAGGCTCACATAGAGGCTGAAGGATTATTGTTGCCTCTTGTCTTTGGGGGATTTAAATATTTATGTAATTAGTTTGTTGTATGTTGTCACATACTTAAATACATTTATGTATATTTTTCTACTCCAACTGTGTCAAAAATATACATTTAATAAGAGTATTGTCACATAAAGATCACACTGAAATCTCCCCGGTGGGTCCAGTAATGGCGTACATGTTTTTCATAAGCATAAGATCTGTTGTTGGCACAAAAAAAGCTGCGCCTTACAGTATTTACTTTCTGTTATTATGTATACACAAGTTACAAACTGAAGGTTAGAGACGAGACTGGAGAGTGATTAAAAATGTTCCCGAGTGAAATAGACTGAGAATGTGTAGACTGCAGATTCTTGAGTTCAGTACCAGATGTGTGCCGCATCAGTTGAAGTGGGAGAGTGACCCGAGGCTGTGGGAGAGGCCTGAACTCTGTCTGTCTGCAGCCTTATCGACCCACTCTTACTTTTTCCATTAAGGCACTTGGAACACTTAAGACGCTTGGCTTTTGTTTGTTTTTTATTTTATTCTTTCCATTGTGTGGACACACACTCGCCCTGTCACTCACACAATCGCTTACAATAAATCATTTCACTCTTATCTTGGTCACATCCACACTTAACGTTTCAGTGGGGCTCATAGAGATTTCATAAGTCCACCACTAACCCTGCACTGCAGTGTGTGTGTGTGTGTGTGTGTGTGTGTGTGTCCTCCCTTAATGAGCTCCAACAGGGTCTGGAGATGGTATTACATCATTCTTTTACCTATCAGCGATTGAACAGTCCGAGAGGAAAATCCAGCTGACGCAGCAAAGAGAGAAATACAATGAGTATTAGCACGATTGCCACTTGAAGCAGTGCTGTTAGCACAAGTCAGAGAATTACACAGTTGGATGGTTTTAAATGAGTCCAGGAGCTAGACAATCGTTACAATGCTTCTCATCTGAGCTCCACTTGATGTGCAGGGACACACTCAGATTGATACACGCCCAGGCACTGATTATATCTCTGGTCAACTATATGTTATGTTTTTTTTATATTTTAAGTGGTCCTGAGAGCAACAAAAGGTTCAGAGGCTGCGGAAACAGTCAACAAGTGGAAAATCTTATCAGGACAGAGTTGATGTGGGGGCTGAGGAGGATTCACTAACTCCCACGAAGTTTCCATACTGGTGCTGTTCTTAGCATTCTTGTGTTCTTCTGATTCTTCATTAGCAAACGTGTCCCATTCAGCCCAGTGTTTTTTCAGTCTTTTCCCTCTTGTCCGTGTTATCCACTTCCTTTGATGTGTTTCCCAAGTAGAAAGAGAGACAAGTAAATATCGAATCCTTAAACCTTCTTGGTGTTAGCTTGCACTTGGACCCAGAAGGGCTGTAAGGCGGCAGGACTAAAAAAAAAAAAAATGAATATGGTCTGCCACATTGTCTCCAGCATTGATTCTGATGTCCAGTTTGTTTTGATTTGATTTTTGGGGTTATGAAAAACCTCACAAAGTCTCTCCAACTTTGAGTTTGTGGTAGTCATCTGGGTGTGGGTCATAAGAGACCACTCCTCTGAGGGGCATTGTTCTTGGCTTTCTTAACTGGATTTTAAAAAACCTCGAAGGCTCTCTGACTTTAACACAATCCAGCACCACATTTTAGTCAGCAAGTTAATCTGTTGGCTGAATCCTGGCAGATCCCAGTGAGTCAGGGTAAATGACACTGTCTTGAGGGAGGTTCAGTTTCTCCCCTCTGGGCAGAGATGTAGACTACCAAACAAACAGCAGGTCTAATAGGGTGAATAATTCTTTCATCTGACAGAGTGCCAAACTGTTAAATATTCATGATGACTCGGCTGATGATGAGTTTCTCATCTAACTAATGGAGCTTGTGATGTTTTTGTTTTTACCACTGATGGTTGATTGAATGGGGATTGTTAAACATGTTTTATGTAGTCTAGCCTGTGTGCTTAAGTCAGTTCAGCTTTATCCCTCGCACATACTGTATGTTGATCCCAGCCTGAGCGAATTGTCACTGAGTGAGATGGAGAAGGAACAGTTGGTGTTATAACTTATACAATGAGTAGATGTGAATATGTCTGTCTGCTCTGGCATCTCCTCAGGCTGAAGAGGCGGAGGCAGCTCAAGCAGAACCAATCGGAGAAGAATGTGAACGAGCAGAATCCGGCGATCATCTCCTGTCCAGAAGTCCCGAATGACAGCGAACCCAACAAGAAGACAGACCTACAGAGAATAACAGCAAAGCCACCTGCAGGCTCAGGTAAGACCTGCATCAGCAGATCTTCTATTATTTAAAGCAGTCTTGAAAATGTTGATTTATACGTATCCACTGACGTTTTGTACATTGTTAGCATGTGTTAGTAACCTGTTTATTTGGGTGGCAAACTAATGGCATGGTGTTTCTACCATCTACTGCTGTGACAATCACTGGATAATAGAACTATTCTAGTCATGGCTTAATTCAAAGCGGGTTTAGAAATGTTTTCCCATTTTTAAACAAGTCATATCTCAACATAGTGGTGTTAGTATTCCAACGCTCTGTTATTTGAAATTATTACCATCTGACTGATCTGCAGCACAAGAAGGATCCTCTGTGTTGGGAAAGAGACCTCAGCTGTTTTAAACAGGAAGTTGCATAACCTTTATCCTGTACTCTTTCACTGTTGATGACATTGAAGTCGCTGTATTCGCAAAGAGTTGGTGCGAGTCTCAAATCACAGCAGAAATACTACGATGACCCTAATTTCTGCTTAAAACTTACATAAAACGAATAGACAAGTGATTTGATATCAGCTATTGAACTCATTGTGTACACTGAGCATGACAAACATAAATTCTTTGTCAGTGTGAGCTGGTTGTCAATAAACTTAATCTAACCTATAACTCATAGGTTCATTGTTCTCAGGTTGTTTTTCTGCCTTTTTGTCTCCAGTCTGAGCTGCTTTATTAGCATTATGCATCATGCTATCATGATTTGCATTAATCATCGCCCACTCCTTCATATTGACAGTAATAATTGCCTCTTGTCGCGTGCATCAGGTCAGCCAGCTGTGTAAACTCTCCGGCTTGTGTTTCAGTAAGGCCGCAGCATTAGCCCATCAAATCAAATATGATGTTCTGCAGTGTAATACACAACCAGAAACATAACTCTCTGCGCTTTCAGCTGAAAGTCGATCTGCAGCGCTTTATGGCATGTTGCCAGTTGCAGCCCGGTATAAATTCAGTGAATAAGTGACAGTGTTCACAAAAGTGACAGCGGTCTTGTCTTTGATGCTCGGTACAGTAAAGAGCAGACGCAGCTGGAGTCTGGTCGCCTAATGCTTAGTCATGCCCTCAGTTTCCATGGAGGAGGCAGCAGTGTAATTATACAATCAGGGAGTGGTACTCTAATAGCTTCTGTGTTCTTGGCAAGAAGAAAGTGCTGACTGTGGACCTTGTCTACTACAAGGGTCAAATTGTTTGTGTGTGTTTTTTATGATAACTGCTTCAGCATGTGTGGGGACAGTGTTTTAAAGCTGGATAATGACAGAGGACAAACAGGCACTGATACTGTCTCAAAAAGCCATTAACCGCATGCTAAGATCATCTCTGCTGGGGTTTTTCTTTGTACTTTGTGTTGTGTTTTGTTTCTTAGAAACGCTGTATCACTGGGTTATTAGAAATGCATGCTGAAATGCAATGCTTTCATTCATTTTCTGTTCGTCTTGTAGACGATGGCTGTAAAAGTAAAAATCTATCAAAGAGGGAGAAAAGGAAACCACCGGGGACAGTGGAGTTCATCGTGAGTATAAATATTGATAACATACCGATTTATTAGCAGAAAAGTTGCAGTATGCATTGTGTCATGTCTTCACTTATTTCATCTCTTGTTACAGGTGGGACCTAATGACTCCCTCAACAGCATCGCACTCAACTTCAACATCACCCCAAACAAACTGGTCCAGCTAAACAAGCTCTTCTCTCGCAGTGTCTACCCCGGTCAGGTGAGAACCTTCTCAGGAACACAGAAACCACTGCCCTCATTTATTCCTCTGCCCGGCTCACCATTGTCTGCCCATCGTTGTTATTACAGAAGCTGTTTGTTCCCGACGTGAGCCAGTCAGAAGCTGACCTAAAGGCTCCGGGTTCCTCCGACCCCTCCTTCACAAATGGCGTATCAGAAAACGTGTTACATGTGAGTATGAAAGGATTCAATATGTTGCAGGACGGTAGACGTTCAGGGACAAATTTGTTAAAATTTAATTAAGCTATCCAAAAAAAAATGCTACAAACAAACTTTTATTTATTTAATTAAATTTTACTTCAGGGTCTGTTAAAGACACCAGGTGCTGGTAAAATTTAAGGGGGGTTACACCAAAATTACCCGCGACGCAGTTATGTTTAAGTGAAATGATGGCTCTGATACTGCAAAATGTTTCATTGTTCTCCTGTAATTCAAATTCTGCTATCTTCCATGTTGGATTAGAAATTTCAAACATGCTACGAGTGAGCAGTTTTTACATGCAGAAGTCAGAGGAGGCAATTTAACCTACCAGTGTTTGGCAGTCAAGTGAAAAAGTTGCTTTCAGACATGGCATTACTTTAAAAAGTTTGTATGAAACGTCTGGCTCTGGTGGCCTAAAATCAAAGGCTGATGAGAACTGAAACCACATGGTGATTATACTCCACTTTTAAAACAAGCTATACTTAATACCAGCAGAACATTCAGGTCTCTGATGTGTGCTCTTGAACTTCCTGCAGGATGGCATTTCAAACTGCATGTCAGCAAAGGCCCTCCGGCGTGAGCTCTCCCCAAACTCAGAGGACGAGAGCCCGGCAACGGTTAAATTCATCAAGATGAGCTGCAAATATTTCACTGACGGCATGGTAAGGAGCCTAGAAAATACGAGAATGTTGGGTAATAGCTGAACACCAGTAGATCGACCAAATTCATATTGCATCCAGGAGGTAGCATCAGGTTGTTTTTAAGTCATCGCCTCGTCACCGCTGCTGTGTTATGTTGTTGTTGCAGGGAGTGGTGGGAGGCGTGCTGATAGTGACACCCAACAATATCATGTTTGACCCCCACAAGTCAGACCCCCTGGTGATCGAGCACGGCTGCGAGGAGTATGGCCTGATCTGCCCCATGGAGGAGGTCGTCTCCGTGGCGCTGTATGACGACGTGTCACGCATGAAGCTCAAAGATGCTCTCCCGTCGTAAGAAAATCCTCCTGCATCCTCCTCAATTTCCTCATTTCCCTCTTTCTACCTCTTTTTAAATGTTCTTCTTCACTCCTCAGCTCTGATTCCTCCTTTCTTGTTCCTCCTTCCAGTTTCTATTTTTCTTGTTCATGTCATGAATAAAATCCATTTAGTTTTCTGACCTTCTCACATTTACTTCTTAACCACATCCCTTTTTTATGAAGTGCCTTTGTGTTCACTGGATCATATTCAGACAAAACCCTCTCACTTATTGTTTCGATTTTGAAGTTTTGATTTGTTCTTCATTAAACTTTCCATTTTGATTATTTTGCTGTTTTACATCACACGTGTTATTTTGTATTCATTTGTTTAGTGTCATTCTCATTTATAATTTCTGTTGGACCTTTTCTTTTTTTTTTTTTTCCTTTTGTCCCCCCCTCCCCTCTTCATTTTCATCCTCGTTTGCGGTGCGGTATGTGTGATGCCCCGTGACTCCACAGAGATCTACCCCAGGATTTGTGTCCTGTGTACAGGCCTGGCGAGTGGGAGCAACTGCCGTCAGAGCGAGATCTAAACCCCTTCAGCCGCTATGAAGCCCTCGATCCGAAGCGACCGATCGTCTTGGACGACATTGAATCGACCCTCTCAGAAACTGGTAAAATCGTGCATCATCCAGCATCGACATTTCGTGTCTCCTTTGCGCTGGGAAGAAGATGAGGCACCGGGTTGCAATCAGCAACGACATCGCTAGATGCCACTAAATCACACACACTTTTGTCTTCTAGGTAGCACAGAGTGCGAGCAGGCAGACAAGTCTCCGTCAGACGAAGGATTCACAGAGTTGGAGCCTACTGTCAACAGGAGCACCGAAGAGCCAGAGGGGACGACCTCCAAAACGTCCAGCGTTGTCACCGGGGACCAACAGGAGCTAGGACCAAGCTGCCCAGATCGGGGAGACTTCCACGATAAGTCGATTCTGTGTCAAACAAAAGGGAAGCTGGATGATGAAGAGGACGAGGGCGTGGCTCAGAACAGCTCCATCGAGGACGGAGAGTCTGTACAATCCTCTTCAGAGACTGAAAAACAGAGTGATAAACCTACAAGCCAAGAGGAAACTGAAACCAAAGATATGAAATCTAAAGGGACCGAAGAGCTGCTAAACGGTGCACATGATAAGACGTCAGTGGACCAAAACAGGAAGTTGAGTCTCCTGGAGGCTTCACAGGTTCATGGGATCTCTAGTCCGACGAGACAAAGCCCAGACGGACCGGCAGGTGGAGCTGAACTCAGTGAGGAGGAGAGACGGAAGAAAAGCTATGAAGCTGAAGTGAAGTCATGGCTGCTGGAGAGGATGCAGGCGCCAATAGAAGGTAGACTAGATATTAAACCATTGGGTAGATTTGCCATTATTGTGACTGGATATTAACCAAACTCTCTTTCTCTGTTTTTTTTTTTTTCATAGACATGCTTTTCTCATCCGAGGAGAAGAGTAAAAACCCACCTATGTTCCTGTGCTTCAAAGTGGGAAAGCCAATGAGGAAGTCCTTTGCCTCTGGGATGACCTCTAGTCCCGCCCACTCATTTGGCGGCCGGGATAAACAGCCCGAGTACTGGTTTGCTGTGCCACAAGAAAGGTGAGATGATGACCAGCTCTTACATTAATAAATACTCATACAGCGCCATTAAACTATAATGAGTGTGTGTGTGTGTGTGTGTGTGTGTGTGTTCAGGGTGGACCATCTGTATGCATTTTTCGTCCAGTGGTCTCCGGATGTGTATGGGAAGGAGGCTCGAGAGCAGGGCTTCGTTGTGGTGGAGAAAGATGAGCTGGACATGATAGACAACTTCTTCAGTGACCCTGCATCCTGCAGCTGGGAGGTGAGCTCAGTAATGAAGCAGGCAGCCCACTCACTTCACTCTTGATGGAACACTATGACTGTGTGTTTGCTGACATTTTTGAAAGTCTTGACACCCACACATGCTTTTTTTTCCCCCCTAAAGATCATCACCATCGACGAGGCTAAGCGTAGGCAGAGTTTCGGCAGCTGTGACGGAGACCTGTCTGTGGATGCACTGCCCATGCTCAGTGATACCAGTGATCTGTTGCAGGACACACACATTGAGAAGGTACTAGCAGCTGGCTGCTAATCACATTACCCACTTACAGAGAAGAAAATGATGATGAAATTTAAAAAGCCTCATAATAATAATCTAATGATGCGTTTTCCTCTCCAGCTCGCCTGTCGCCTGCCAGCCCGTGTGCAGGGTTACCCTTGGAGACTGACCTACAGCACTGTGAAACATGGGACCAGCCTGAAGACTCTGTACAGGAACCTAGCAGACGTGGACAGCCCCGTGCTGCTGGTCGTCAAAGACATGGATAGCCAGGTCGGTACTGTATGTAACTGACTGGGCTTGATACACATTATGCATTACAGGTGTAGCAAATCCAAAGAGGTGAGTACTTGTTGTTTATTTCACTATCAACACTTGCCAAGAATGAGAGAGACAAGAATTCCTGCAGAAAATGAACTTTGTTGTGTTTAATGATGCACTAAACCTTTGCCTGCTGTGTTATCATTACTATGTTTTGCTCCTCCAACAATACTGCTGCTGGTGTCGTTGAACATATTTTTTCCTGATTTAGATGTTCATGAATAAATATACTGCATGCTAAAGGGTAACAGTTCGATGTAATAGAAGCTGCCTTCAAAACATAACTTCTGATGAAATTTAAACGGTGCTTCTTAAAAGTATGTAGTTGGAGCGTTTCTTGGTTTAAATTGAGTCCTCCTTTTTAAAACAGCAGGAAATGTCCGGTATGTTCAACACGTCTGTCCTCTAATCCAGTAATTTTTTTTTTTTGAATGCTGTCAAGGCAACATTATCCACACATGTCCTCAGTTCCTACGTGACTAGTTAAGTCACTCATCCCCAGAGCAACACATAGGCTTTTAAGGTTTGGAGTTAGTCTTTGGCAACTCTGTGTGGTGGCATCTTTAAAAAATACACCATAGCAAAAACAGTTATAAACAGAATAGTAAATAAAAACATTCACGTGGAGGTTTAAACTAGCAGTTTATGATCATTTGTTCTGAGTTGACACTGTATCTGCTCGCAGATATTCGGGGCGTTCTCGACTCATCCCTTCAGAGTGAGTGAATACTGCTACGGCACAGGAGAGACATTCCTCTACAGCTTCTGTCCTGAGATCAAGGTTCGTCCTGCTCAGTCAGTTGAAGAATTTTGTTGATTTAGCTTTATTCCTCAAATAACAATATCAGACATCTGTTTTCAGGTGTACCGCTGGACGGGGGAGAATTCATACTTTGTGAAGGGCAATACTGATTCTCTGCAGATGGGAGGCGGAGGGTAAGTAGTTTTTTTTTTTTTATTATTTTTTTATTTTGTTTTTTGTGACAAAGCACAATGTCCAGCAATCCAAACCTTTGGATACATCTGCCCCCCCCTCTGCAGTGGTCAGCTGGGTCTGTGGCTGGATGCCGAGTTGTACCGAGGCACCACCACCAGATGCGCAACCTTCAACAACCAGCCGCTGTCCTCCCAGCAGGACTTCAACATCCACAGTCTGGAGGTCTGGACCTTCGAGTAGCTTCACTTTGCTCCAGCTACTTTGACATTCACTTTCCGCTCCAAACCTTCAAACAAACCGCCCCCCCTCCGAGTCTATTACGCACCACTTGGAGGCAAATCTAACTACCCTACACTAAATGTTCTGTGAGAGGAGGCAGAAAGCAGCCTGTGCAGTTGTTACTGACAACAGAACGGGGTTTTTTTTTTTTTAGGTGGGTATGACATGCAGGTAGGAGTCATCCTTCCTTTTTTAAGGTGGAAGTGTGAGCCCTCAGTTCATTGGTTGTCTTTGACATCCGGCAACGCCTCCGGCTATCCCAGCATGCAGACTGCCATACCACCATAAGCTTATGAGGAGAGAGCGAGGACGAGGAAGGATGCTGATGTTACTGTTGAGGTTAATCCTAAAAAGAGCTGATTTTTAAGCGTGTATGAAAGAAAGTGTCCCAAATGCTGTAGGTTAATTTGTGCAGAAATTATGGTTGATGTGATTTGTATGTTTTGGGTATGTAGAGGATTAAGAACTGAAGAGGTTTGGAGTTATCTTTCTTTCTTTTTTTTAATGATGCAATGCATTTCAAACGTGAAGGAAATTACCAGGGAAATTATCGTTCACTGCGAGGAATATTTCTAATTGTTTACAGTGGAAGTGTTGTACTTCCCCCGAGGTCTCTTATTCTGAGTTTTAGATGAGCTGAGTGAGAGTGTTTCATTGCATTTATTCATAACTACATATGATGTTTTCATCTCCCTGTACAATCCAAAACAAGCAGTAAAACCAGGAAACGTTTTCAGTGACCAAATATGTTTTATTTTAATTTCATATTTGTTGTGAGCTCCTCGTATTTTATAAAAATATTTTAGATTTCTTTATTTTTACATTTTATTTTTACATCTCATTTTTATCAATAATGCTGAGTTGATGTGTTTTTTTTTTTTTTTTTTAATTGTTGTACTTTTTATAGAAATGTTGTGTTAAATATTTCTGCTTCCTGATTGGACCCAACAAGCACTAGAAATGACGTCAGTATTGAATTCACATCGCACGTCAACTCATTTTCAATCTTTTTTTTTTTTTTCTTTATTTTCATTTGTGGTTGTTCAGAGAGAGACATGATCTCACTTTGCACTACAGGATTAATTGACGGTTAACGCTGTGTCGTGGCTCCACGTAATTAAGCATTTCTTCAGTGTGAAATTGTTACTGAATGTTGTTAAATCACCACTACAGGTGGGAAGCCCCCTGTCCGACCACAGGTCAGCTTCTGTTTCACTTTTAAATGGGTGGAAAAAGGGATTTTCTGTTTTTGCACTCTGGTATGCCACTAACTAAAATTTCAAATCTACTAACAAGGAAAATAAATTATATCCTGTGTATGTGCCACGGGCTTGTAGTGCATGAACATGCAGCACCACAGACGTCTGACACCACTGTTATGATACCTGCCATACTATCCACTAATGCCAGTTATAGCTTCATGTGAAAATGAGCTTTGTTGTCTTTAGCTGTTCCGTGTTGTAACTGTGAATGCTCCCAGAGTAATTATTTCTTGTGAATCCAAAACTGCTGTGGTCTGTAATATCACTAAGGATCTATTTATTGTGTTGTTATGGCAGCCACATGTAAACCTAAATAAATGTTAAATATATACATACAGTATATGACAATGGATTGTGTTGTTTATGCCCAGCTTTGATTTCCACATTGATTTTGGCTCTTCATTAGGATTTAATGTCCAGTTTATTTTAAGATACCAGATTTGTATCGAACATTACCAGCAGCCAGTTATTGTAGGACTGAAGAGACGAGGGAGAGGAAGGCTGCTAATCCCAAAAAAGATCATGCTGCACAGCAATGAAGGAATCATTTTATTATGATTGTACCTGTACAAAGACTAATAACTATAATCATGTTACAGTAAAACCATGATTTAATTGGGGGGAAAGGCGTCATCTTATGCCAAAGAAGAAGAAGAAGATGAAGCACTTGGTAGATTTTAAAATGACTCCCTTTCAAATCTAAAGTACTTTGAAAGAAATGTTGTGCTTTTGAAATCAGCTTGATTTAGTAATTAAACTACAGGGGGGAAAAAACAACTATGAAGTTAAAAATGTATCAATGCTGGTAATGGGTATTTTACTTTAAACCTTAAGTTTATGCCCATATTGCGTTTAAATTTTGGCTGATTCTGTTTTATCCTAGTCATACATTTAAAGACATACGTGTATCTAAATCTGTCATTTATGTAGATTTGGTAGAAAATGATGTGCAATATGATTCATTTATCCTGTCTAAATTTTATCTTGGCATGTAGATTAATTTTTTTTTTCTTAGACGCCAATCAAAACACATCCACAGAGGATTCATTAAGTATTTTTAAGTTTGTATGTTTTATTATCGGCACTGCAAGAGCTGCTAGTTGTCAAAAGGAAAATAATGTTTGGGGGAGTTTATATGATTTGTTGATTTGTTGTTGTTTTATATGATAATGATTATGATTTGTACAGAAGTCCTAAGCGGTCACACATTCATACATTTTATTTCCTCAGTTTTCTTTCAAACTAATTAAGTTATCTCAGATAGTTATCTTGAGATCTTAAGAAAATGACTCCATTATGAGAAAATAAATTAATTAAACTCATTATCGCAAGAAAACAGGAAGTAAAATGTATGAATGTACGTCCACTTGGGGTTACCGTAGTTTGTGTGAACTCACCCTTAGTGTTTTATAATTATGAGCTCTGTCTTATCTTGTACTGTCATTCTGACAAAAGACACAGGGGGGTGCTAGTTTTTCTGGTTTCCAACAGGTGTGAAATGTTTTTATTCTCAGCAGACACAACCCGAGCAGCACGTGTCAATTTACACAGACCACCTCGAGCGGGCGGAAGCCAGACAGAAAAAACAGAGAATCCGGTGGATTTTCAAAATAAAATACCCCGTGCAAGCTGCTGACGGACAAAAGCGAGAGTAATTAACTATGTAAGATATTTACACATGTAGAAGCTCATTTAGAAGAATATACCCCGGGAAATGTCCAAATCTGACCAACAGTGACGACAACAAACAAGCCTGATCTCTGTTTATTAAAAGTTGATTAAAATATGTTACATTATTTCTCCTCTAATGTCCATAACATATTGTTTGCTTCTATTTAAAAAGACAGTAAAAGATGACTGCCTTCATGTCTGCTTACAGTGTTTGGTGTGGGAATTTCCAGCATTCAGAAAAAAAAAAAAAACATGCAGTCATACATCTTGTCCCACAGACGATCTTTGTTGGGTATATTTCCCGGCAGCAGACTCTTTACGAGTACTGCGGTAACGCTATCTACGCTTTAAAATCTAGTGCCCGACTACATCGGTTTGTACGGTAAAGCGTGTGGGCGGCTTTATGGTGCCTTCAAGTGCACCTCGGAAACTCACAAAACAAATAATCTCTTTTCTAAGATACATATGCAGATTTAGAAAGGTCATTAAATAAACAAATGAAATTGTTTTCTGCCAACACCTGATTCTTGTTCTACATGTCCCCAGCTACCTCTGTGGTGATTTTTTTTTCATACATTGTGTATGATTTCAGCATCACTTTATTAGAAAATGGTGCAGTAAAAGAACTTGAAATTATTTGAAATCTTATTATTTGATTTCTGAGTTTCCGAGGTGCACTTGAAGGCACCATGAAGCCGCTCACACCTTTACCGTACAAACCGATGTAGTCGGGCACTAGATTTTAAAGCGTAGCTAGCGTTACCGCAGTCAGACTCTTTACGAGTTGGAGGAGGAAGAAGAAACTTGTCGAAGAAGATCTCGTAAATATGGAGAGTGGCAGATCAGACTCAGGTGAAGAAGTAGATCAAACCTGTACGTTCTGCTTGATAGCCAACGACCAAGACAAAGAAACAAAAATCATTAAAAAGGTAAGACAGACAGCAACCGGCACCTGTTAAACAGTAAAGTTACCTGGATATTTCAGATATTTCAGCTCAGTTTTTGTTTTCTTGTTTGACTTTTTTATCGAATAAACAACATTCAAGTTTCATTTCATTTCGCTTCACTGTGATAAGTTCAGGTAATGTGGGACAGATGTGTCCCACATTGTGTGTGTGACACTGTGTGTGATGTCATGATTAAAATTTTTGCTAAAACACTTGACTAATTAATTAATTAAACAATAGTTTGGTTTAGTGGGCCTGTACAGTACAAATAAATAGTCAAATAAATGTGTAAAACAAAAAAAAGGTAGATAGATAGATGCTGCATTCACTGTCCTGTAGATTAACATTGTGTGTATTTCATCCCCTCCCAACAGGACAAGGAGCTGGTGTGTTTTAGAGACATTTACCCTGCTGCTCCTCACCATTACCTGGTGATACCCATCCAGCACATAGAAAGCTGCCACTCTCTGCAATGGGGACACATCGGCCTCAGTCAGTTACACAAACTACTGTTAGTTTAAGTACTGCAAGTACCACTGAACCACTATTTCTACTGAAGTGATGCTGCCTGTGAAACTACAACTAGAACTGCTGAATACTTCCACAATGCCACTGCTATTCCTGTATTTATGATCACTGAACTAATGATAACAGGCCACTCAGCACTTCTGATTTGACTTGATGATATTTTCTAATATATAGTCACCTCATGCTGCCTGTATTTACATAAATAACTTTGTTGTGTCTCCAACAGTTCAACGGATGGCTGAGATGGGAAAAGCTGTGCTACATGAACAAGGGGTCACTAATATGAAGGATATAAGGTAGATGATTATTTGAGAATTCTAAACTATCTGGTTGTAGTTTAAAATAGAGTGAGACGCACACTCAATCAATCAACAAAGGTTGTCTAAACGTGTGCTTCGACCTGCTTGTCAGTGTCCCGATCACAGCACTGATGTGTTTTCTTCCACAGGCTGGGGTTCCACCAACCTCCCTACACTTCAGTCGATCACCTCCACCTCCATGTGCTCGCCCCCAGCAGCCAGATCTCACAGTACATGGAGTATAAATTCATCCCACGGTCGTACCGTTTTTTATCAGTGAGTGCTGAGGATGAGACGTTCCCTCTTTCTTTATTAAAGAATATTACAGTCATTGTGGTGTTATTCATGTGATAGTTTTTTTGTTGCTTTCTTGAGTTACCATGAATAAAAGCATCAGATACATGCAAACAATACATTTGATGAAATTATTTCATTTAAATCCATGTTTTTCTCTTTGCAGGACAAATATATACTCGATTATCTAAACAAGTTAGCTCCACCAGTCCAATTTTCAGACGGCTCTATATCGTCTCTGTGAGCCAGCAGCTCCCAAACTGGAATTTTGGATTATTGCACAGCTCAGAGGAGTCATCGAGCCACATGGAGAAGATGCTTTTTAAAAGGAACACTCAGATTGTGCTGTTTACTACAGCGGTAACAACAAACTGACCTCTGAAAAGATGAGGACAGTGAAAGAACATTATCTGGAAATAGAGTCAGTAAATGAAATTAACTGTAGCCTGCACAGGTTGTTTCCGGGCTAATGTAATAACTTGTACTGTATTGTTTATGTAATAGTATAGACACATATTTTTTAATTTCTGCATACTTACTGGTCATAAGAATACCCAAATCCAGATATCCAGAGAAAAAGAGACAGCTTAAACCAACAGAGACCTACAGGGAAAGTTTCAGGTTTCACACAGAATTAAACAGAAAATAAATGAGAAATAACAAAAGACAGATCTGTGAAAGGATCTGTAATGTAACATTACACCCTATGCATATTTAAACAGTGTGGATGTCAGTATAAGCAACAGTATGCAATTTTCCAATGATCTGTGAATTATATTTATATGGCTAAAATAATAAACACTGAACACCTCAATATTTCCATGTATTATTATTGAGATATTTCTTAAAATTAAAACCTTTTGTGAAGAATTACGTGTATTTGTGTGTATAACTGCAGCTTGTTCTTTTGTATTAATCTAATAGCTTTGTTTAGTAGTAGTAGTAGTAGTAGTAGTAGTAGTAGTAGTAGTATATTTGTAGCATTATACATACATAGTTATGGTAGTAGTAGTAGTAGTAGTAGTAGTAGTAGTAGCAGTATATTTGTAGTTTTATTATTATATTATAGTAGTAGTGGTATATTTGTAGCACTATACATACATAGGTATGGTGGTAGTAGTAGTAGTAGCAGTAGTATATTTGTAGTTTTATTATTATATTATAGTAGTAGTGGTATATTTGTAGCACTATACATACATAGTTATAATAGTAGTAGTAGTAGTAGTAGCAGTAGCAGTAAGTATTTGTAGTTTTATTATTATATTATAGTAGTAGTGGTATATTTGTAGCACTATACATACATAGTTATAATAGTAGTAGTAGTAGTAGCAGTAGCAGTAGCAGTAGTATATTTGTAGTTTTATTATTATATTATAGTAGTAGTGGTATATTTGTAGCACTATATATACATAGTTATAGTAGTAGTAGCAGTAGTAGTAGTACTGTGAATTGAATTTAGGCGGGTCCTTGAACGCAGCAGTGGACAGGCTCGATGAGCTCTGTGAGCGGCTGTTCTTCCTGCTGACACACAAACACGCCCAGACTAAACATCACTGTGATGAGCTCACAGTCTTCCATACAGGTAACATTATGGAGAGTCCGGACACTTCCGAGAGCGACGCCTGTCCTTTCTGTGAAATAGCGAACAACCAGACTGACACAGAAATCCTCCTGAGCGTAAGTTCAGACTATTCATTCATGATGAAGAAGTTCCCCTCTCTATCTGTGTGTGTGTGTGTGTGTTCAGGATGATGAGGTGCTCTGTTTTCGTGACATTAAGCCCGGCTCCACACATCATTACCTTGTTATCACCAGGACGCATATCGACAACTGCAAAAGTCTGCAGGCGGACGACATACCTCTAGGTGAGAAGTTGGAGCAGGGATTTGATCTGTTTCAAAGGTGGTTTGCACATGACCAATACTCTTATCGGTTCAATAAAGAATAGAGAATGAGTCAGCAGTGACTGATTACAGGAAAATGTCAGAGATCCTGGATCAAGGTCAGTCAGGCGGTCTTAAAGCTTGTCAGGACAGTGCCAGTTTTAATAATATTCAGCGTTGTAGGTCCCAGAGATGACCAGAGATCTTTAAAAAGTTTAGCTGGAGGGAGGCGTGTAATTGATTTTAAAGCTAAAACCAGTTGAGATAATGTCTCATGAAAGAGAGATTAGAATCAGAATCAGACTTATTGATCAGGTAGAAGAAATTCAACGAAGAATCTGACTCTGGTTGCACTTTGCTCTCGATGTACATACAGATATAGACATAAGACAAAAACAAGAAGCTTGAAAGGTAAACATAAATATAAACATGACATAAAAACTATGTGACACATAAAAAGTATTGACATGACTTGTGTTCACAGTGGAGCGGATGGTAGAAATGGGAAAGAGTGTACTGGAGAGGAAGAAAGTCAGTGACCTAGACGACGTCAGGTAAATCACTTTACTAAAATCACATCACTTATGTCACACTTGTGTCTTTCCTGGACCTCTTTGAATCATCGTGTTTTTAATAATGTTGTGTAGGATGGGCTTTCATCTGCCTCCACTCTTATCTGTTCCTCACCTCCACCTCCACGCTCTGGCTCCAGCCAGCACGATGAAGCTTAAGTCGCAGTTTCGCTACGGGCCACAGTCTCACTGGTTCATCACAGTGAGTCATATCTTCATTTATTAGTGGAGACTAGAGTGTCTTAACATAATTATTAGATAATTTATTTCAGCAGCATATGACTAATTATTTATTATTCGTGTGAAAAAAAACAGCATCGGTCCAGTGATTTAGGGTGCTCTGCTTACATAATATGGAAGTGATGGAATATAATATAACATAACTATGTTTTCAATAGTCTATAATCAATCAAAATAAGAATCTTTATGTTTTTGTTACCTTAGAATGAACCTTTTATATCTATAGATGCCACAGGGCCTCCTCCACCGAGTCCACCATGTTCCTACCATATCCCAGAATGGACAAACTAAACACGGCTGCTACCATAGTCTCTCTTTCAGGCTTGGAATAGGAGGGCGAGTGGAGCGGGTTGCAATCCTACATGCCACTAAATCCTTTACACTGATCCTTTAATGAAATTAGTATCTTGCTAAATTTTGCAATTGCAAAACACTTAATAAAAAATACTACAAGTAAAAATACTGACATCGCTGCCTTCAAATTATAAATTTTAAACGTTTGAATTTATTTAAATTGACTCTGATTGATGAGTCATTAATGTTATTCCTGGCACTAATTCAAAGCTGTCACAGGAGAAGAATTAGGTCATCAAAAATCAGTTTTTAATATATTTTTCAATCAATCAGTTCATTGATAATAAATGCTGTACCCTTATAATTAAATGATTGTAACTGACCCTGAAAAATGGAGTAATTATTTTAGTGGCACGCTTTAGTCTCCGTATAACGATTGCCTAAATCTTTCATCCATTCCATCAGAAATGAGCCACATTTGTTCATCCATGTTTCATTACACTGAACTAGAATACTGTGAACACTTCTTCAAGTCCCTTGTTCTGCTCTGTTGCAGGTAGACAAAGTACTTTCTCAGTTGAAGACTCGCGGCAAAGTCAAATGAGGTCTGAAGGAGCAACAGTCTTCTTTATGTTGACACTGTTATTTATTGTTCTACCTACCTAGTTATAATTTACATGTTTTAGGATATATGGTATTTAATTAAATACAAACCGTAATCATTTAATTAATCAAAATATGTCAAAATATGTCAGTATTTATCAGGAAAAACAGTGCACATCCATGTTTACCTGTTTGTTTGTGTATATGAAGTGGATTGATTGATACAGCTGCTTATACCTTTATATCTGATGCACTAGGGTACAAACTGTATTTTAATATTATATCGGGATCATCTCTGACAAAGTCTTAAGGGCTGATCTGCCCTTTCTCCCACTTCACACAGGCTCAAGTGTGTGCAGCTGTGTATGATACCCCTTCAGTGTTTCGGTTTACTTTAATAATCACACAATGGGTCCTAATGTACGTCTTTGTTTCTCTGCCAGCACCTACACAAATGTCTGAACAACACTGTTTGGAGGAAAAACACAGAATGGAGGTCCTAATGGGCCTGAATAGAGCAAACAATGATACAAGGGTGCTTTCGAGATCATGTTAATTGGCAGTGTGTGCCAGTACATAGATATCTGAAGGCTTTGTTGGCAGGTTTTTGTCTTGTCTTCAAAATTTAGCCATGTACGTGAATTTGCAATTGGACTGCTCAAAGAGATGTGGGTTAGAGAACCTGGCAGCTTGTTGTTTTCTTTTCATCAAGCCACATCAGAAAGATAATGACCTAAATATTTCTGTTATTTTTTTCACACAGTAATTATATAAATATTGTAATAAATTATCTTTTATTAAAACCACCAGTATCTGTACCATTTACAGTTTGTTTATTCTTAAAAGAGCTTCACTTTTATGTGGAATAAATCTACTTGAGAACATGGAGGCAAACATCCTACCATAAGTTTAAAATATCAGCCTTTAGACATCACTTGACTTTTCACCTGCTGCCACCATGAGATTTATATTTGTGGTTTTGACTGAAATTGTTTGACAGCGACTGGATAGATGGTGTAGAATTGGGTATAAACATTCAGTTGCACAGAGCCCATAGCATGTCCTGTCCAATATAATGTTTATGTGCATCTTCCATAAATTAATGAATGACTTCAGAGCCAAATATTCAGTTTTGAATATAAAAACCAAATCCCAAAATAACTTTAGAAAAGAAGTACCATTCCAACTTGATCTAAACAGCAACAGGATGTTCTTGTATTATTATTTTGATTTGGACTGTCTGATCAGATGTCACCACTATAATCCCTCTACATATAGTAAAAGGCAGTTGTTAGCCCTTCCGTTATAAGAAAAGAAAAAAAAAGGTGCTCCTATGCATATATCAGGTTTATGTATTTCCATTTTATTAACATAATCCTGTTAATGTCCATGAATACAGATTGTTTGGTTCATATTTTGTGTTTAAATAAAACAATCTTTTACTGGTCATGTAATTAATCAACTAATACATTACTGTTCACACTCTTCATAACAATGTCAGTTCTTTCTGTGAACACTTGATGTCACTGGTGTAACTCTGTAAACAGTCAGTGTTTTTATGATGACTCTCAACTTTTTTTTTTTATTTCTCATTTAAAGAATATAAAGAAAAAAACATCACTCTCAGTAGTTTCTTCATAATGTGATGTGACAAACACATGTTAGTTTCTCAACTGTGACAATTGTTCAGAAACACAGAAGTTTCATCAGACCAGCAACATTCAAATGAGGTAAGTCTGCAGGTCTGATGAAACATAATGTCATTCTTTATAATCTACAATACGCACTAACCTTGCTGGTGGTGACATGTTGAAACACTGGCATAGAGGTAAGATGTAAGTTTATTTGTATTCATTGTCATGGACGTGATTAGATGTACGGAACTGTGACTGAGGAAAAAATTCAGCATGTTTAACTCAATGTGACAAAGACGAAGGAGCTAATAGTGGATCTGAGGAGGGCGAAAACACTAGTGACCCCTGTTTCCATCCAGGGGGTCCCTGTGGATACTGTAGAGGAGTATAAGTACTTGGGGGTGTACTTGAATAATAAGATGGACTGGACAAGAAACACGAGGCTGTCTACAAAAAGGGCCAAAGCCGACTCTTTTTCCTAAGGAGGCTGAGGTCCTTTAACATCTGCCAGACAATGCTGAGGATGTTTTATGAGTCTGTTGTGGCCAGTGCGATCTTCTTCGCTGTCACATGCTGGGGCAGTGGGCTGAAGGTCGCAGACACCAACAGACTAAATAAACTAATCAGGAGAGCTGGTGATGTCGTGGGGGAGGAGCTGGACACTCTGACGACCGTGGCAGAGAGGAGAATGCTGTCCAGGCTTCAGTCCATATTGGACAATGTTTCACACCCTCTCTACGACTCACTGGCTCTGCAGAGGAGCTCCTTCAGTAGAAGACTCCTCTCTCTTAAATGCACCACAGAGCGACACAGGAAATCATTCCTGCCTGCGGTCATTAAACTCTATAATGCCTCCCTCAGTGAGTCAGATACACACCCTTCTGTAATCTGACACTAACACGAACAATTACTTTTGCCTATATATATATATAAAACTATTCAAGCTATATGACTGAAATGGAAAGCGGATTTCTTACTGTGTTTGTTCATGAGAGGATACTGAGTTTTAAAGAAATTGTGGAAAATGAACCAAGAAAATAAGTTTTCCTCAAAGTGCAGTGAAATAAACTGAATGGTTTCCTATATTTCACTTTAAAAGCTTCATCTGAATTCAGTGGGACTTCTGTTGATTTAGTTTATAGTTCCAGTTTTATATCTTATTTTTGAGGTACTGCAATGTTTGATGGAGGAGGAGACAGGCTGTGAGACATCTTCAGACCTCTGTAGCAGCCAGTTGTCAGACTAAAAGGACATGGCAATTCCCGCTGCCCCAGCTGCTGAGGTTAATGTGCACATCAACCAGTATATGGAGGAGGACCCCCTGCCTGGAGGATTGCGGAGGAGGTTCAAGGAGGAAGATGATGACGAACAAGAGGAGAATAACAGCAAGAGACTGCAAAGAGAGATGGAAGAGTTTGGATACAGCGACTCTGACAGCTACCGCAGCTCCTCAGACAGTGATGTTGATCATGGAGATGTAGATGGTGATGCTGACGTGGAAGTCAACCACCACGTCAAAGAGGACAACCCTCTGCCTGGAGGATCCAGGAAGAGGACGAGAGATGATGATAAGGAAGATGAGAGTGTTTCAGGCAGTGGTTAGCAGTGAGACTTCAACATCATAAATATAAGTGTAGAGGATACAAGAACTTTGCAGCACACAGCTTTGTATCTCTGCATTGTGTTAATTGTAAACTCTAAACTAACCACTGCTTGGCATTCACTAGGCAATCATCTTGGAGTGGGGGTCCCTCCCCAGTTTATTCTTTACTGAGGCTTCTGTCGGGGAGCTTTTCTTTGTTCTCAATGAGGGTCTAAGGTTTGGTTGGGTGCATTTTAGTTTAATGTGTATACTTTTTAAAAACCAAGACTTTAATATTTTGATAAAATCTTCAAATGTCATCACTGAGAACTGTGCTTTAGTTTGCATTTTGGTTTTGGTTTGTTATATCATCCTGAGACTTTTTTTTTTAGAAGCAAATAAATTCATGGGCTGCTGTAACAAGTGAATTTCCCCATGTGTGATCAATTAAGTCCATTATATATATATATATAAATAATTTGAGACTCGACACTCGACTCGGACTAGGAATTTAAAGACCTGTGAGCTGACTTAAGATATGATGACTTGAGTGACTGGCCTGTGTTTGTTTTATGTTTTTATTTTAAATATAAAATATTATAAACGTTTACCGTTGTCAGTGATGATATTATTGATATTATGGATGGATTGGATGGACCAACCTGTGAGTCAAGCTCCACTGATTATCATTAGAATAAAAACTCAATTCATGGTCATACTTTTTGGTAGTGATGTCTTCTCTGTAAAGATAGATACTGCAGAAGGGGTGACTTGACTTGACCAAGAAAAAATGTCTTGGGACTTGCTTGAGACTTCAGCCAAATTACTTGCGTGTATGTACGCTGCAGTTTCAGGAGGATATACAGTTGTTTTGCACCCATTGATTATGTTAAAAAAATGTATCTAAAACATAAAAAGCTGCAAATGAAAACTTGGATTATGGCTTCATAGACATCATGGATCATTGGGTTCAGATCTAAACAGTCATCTGTATAGTCCCTGAAAAGTTTCCATATAGAAGCATTTTATTACTCTGTTGTCATCGTGTTGGTGGTGAGAAATGCAGGAGATTGAAAAAGAAAAAGCTATTCGAAACCTTGTGTCATCATGAATTTGCTAAAATGATGAAGAAGATGCCTGAAACTATAACGTCTGTCATCAACAGCACATGTCAGAGTGTGGAAGAAGGCGTCACACAGCATTAAGACATCATCTCTCAGACCAAGTGTTTTTCTACCTCACTTTAATCTACTGTAAATCCACACCAGCAGCGCAACTTGTTGCCATGTTAACATCCTGCAAGCTCTGCAATTGATGTTTTACCGGGTAAACTGGTGGATTTATACATGCAGTGTTTTCTACAGGTAAAATGTGTTTCATTTATCATATGCTGAGGTGTGTATAACCTGAGGCAAATCAAATAATAAAAACTGAGCTTCTTAAAAACCCCTTGAAAAAAACAGACCTGAAGAGGAATATCTTGTTCTAATAAAATAAATGTGACCACATGCAAACTGAGGTATTTTACCCAGAGGTAAACTCCCTGCACTTTATCTGTAGAGTTCATGGGTGCAGGCAAGAAATATTTATATCATAAGCTTTGTCATAAGACTCACGAAAAAAAAATATTGAATTGACACATCACTCATTAAATGACCCACTAGGCATTGTTGACAAAAGGAAAATTAATACAGGAATGTGCAGCCTAGGACCAACTTAAAGGCCTTTATCATGTCATTTGATATTGTGTTTGGGTGGTGCATACTCCCAAACTAAGTTTTAAATTTATTTTAAATTAAAATAGTAAAAAAAACAGATGATATGTGATTAGCTTTTGGGAGTCTCTAGACTTCTGGGGCCCCTTGGTTGTTGCTCACTGTTGATCCAGCCTTGGGTGTAACTCAGTTGTCCTATCTAGTTAAAACTACCTTTACCCTTTGGATTCATTATGGAGAGCTGTATGTTATAGATTTTATAGATAGAGTTAAATTAGACTGCAGAAAATGAATGAAGTTGAAGTAAATGTGTATTGGACAGGACTCTTAAATAAAACATGGATGGAAATCTTTATGTTTTTTTTGTTTTTCTGCATTTTAATGGTCGAGTAAACCCACTTCCACAGCATCATATCCACATCATTCACACTTATTTTCAGATGCATGTGCCTTTGTGAACGCATACTTTATCCTACAGAGAAGCAGTCTCTGCTTACATATATAGATATATCATTAACTAGCGCCGGAGGGCCTCTGTTATTCCCCCATTGTAACCTTTCTGTCACCCTCCACTTGGCAAGTGAAATACAACTGCACAGAAACAGTCACCACGTACAGTAACCACAAAAATACCAGGGTCCCGCTGCGACTTGCTCGGTGTCCGATAATGGATCCACAGCGTATAGGCAAGGTATCAGCGACGTTTTATGACATTTAAACGCTGTAAAAAATGTTGCTACAAACAACAGAGGAATACACGTTGAATTATTGTTAATATAATAAGTCTAATGTGTGTTTTTTGGACAAATAATGTCCGTTACAGAGAGCTAAAATCACACCAACGGTTGATAAACCGCCGTCGTGGCTCATGACGTTAGATTCCTGACATTCTACGTTGACGTGACGCCCCGCCCCTCCCGCCGTCAACAACTGGATCCCAGCTATTTGTATTTTTCGTCAACTAGCACTGCTAGCCTGCTAGCGATGATTCACTGCGCTCGTAAAAAAACGAGTTGGACAATTTGAATGGACGTTTATTCGTTTGTGTTTGCCTGAAACACACTCCGTCGACAGCTTGTGCCCGATGTGCAGCCAATGCCAGCGAAAGGACCGACGAGAGCGGAGAGATAGCCTTGCGTACCGTCCTTTAGCCACCGCCGCCGCCGCCGCCTCTGAAACCAGCTAACACCGCTAACATTTCACGTTAGCTGGCTGGCTGGCTGACAGCTGGCTCGGTTAGCTACGTGCCTTTTAACAGTAACGTAGCTAAGATTCACTCCCTGAAACAATGAAGTGTCTCTGACATTGGTGAGTACAGCTCCTGTGTTATGATTTAGTGATATCAAGTCATTGCATGTAATTTGTTTTGAGTCGCTTCAGCGTTGCTTTGCGTGCTAACTGACTGACTGGCTAATCATCGGCTTGTTTGTAGCAGCAGCAGCAGCAGCTGCACGGAGAGCCACGCCTGGGCCATTTAAACGAGCGCTTGCGGCTGATGATATGTGTTATTCTGGGTGTCAACAACCAAACTAGCAATGCTCACTTATATAGCGCTTAAAATAATTCCTCTGCTTTGGTTCACAGAGCGGACTGAGGCCCAGTTGGTTGTCACATTGGAGTAACCAGAGTCCATAACTAGCGAGGTGTGGGTCTCGGTTGGTGCCGTTAAAGATAAGCGGGTGAGCCGTAAATCAACTTGCCGATGCACCCCTGGTTCTGACCTGCCAAAGCTGCCAATATGATGCCGGTAAGTGCACGCAACCCCATGCTCTCTTAGCATAAAAATGTAATTGACTCTCTCATTTATTCTTTAAAGATCAGTGCCCTCATAACTACTGATTAGACTGCACAGATCAAACCTGTGTGCAAGGTGCGAATCATCCTGGTGTCCTGCCATCTGTGGCATTTCTAGGTTTCTCATTCACATGTGATTGTGATGCGATCCTCAATATAAGAGTACGACTCTCTGACTTCCTCCCACAGTGCTAAAACATGCACTTAATTGGTGATTAAATTGGATGTGAGTGTGAATGGTTATTCGTCTGTATGTGCCCTGTGATGAACAGATGATTGATGGATGGATGGATGGATGGATGGATGGACTGTCTTGACTATTGCTGCACACCAAAGTTGCAAGTTCAAGCGAGATATCTGTCCAAGTGCCTTTGCCGTCGCCGCTCAGCTAATCTGCAAGTAAAAGGTGGCTTAACTTTATCTGTCGTACAGTATGTTTGCTGCCTGAGTTAAAGGCTGCAGCACTTTTTCATGTTGACGCTTACATTGACTGAAACACTAATAAAAGGGAGAGAGTAAACAGTGCTTAACTTGATGAATAGGGATTGTGGTGTATCTGAAGTCTGTTTGATTTTTTTTTCACAAGAAATAAAATATGTTTTCCTCACAAGATTGAAGATGTATGTTATAAAGTAATTGTACCTGTGAACTAAAGTAGAGGTATCAGTTATCAGTACACGTTTCATGCAGTATTGAACACTCCTGTAAGAACAGGACAGGCAAACCTCACACAGTCAATAATGTTGAAACACAATGGTTGCTATATTTAAATCAGTCAGTACAGTGCGCTTTGGTTGTTGTTAAATGTTAAATGAAGAACTATTTTCAGTCTGTTGTTTGGTGGTTATTGTTCAAGACACTCTGCAAAGTATAGAATACCTGAAATGTCTATTGGAGTCGTGCTTTGTTAGGACCTCTTTTGTTCATCTCTTTAGTGCTGAGAATGCAGTGATGGATTGTGGGAGAACTGATTGCAGCCCTTTTAGCCTTCAGGGAGGGGAACATGAACTCAGATGCAGGATAAGTTTACAGTAGGTTCAGTAAGGTGTCATCATAAATGGAGGTGATTCAGTCTTGGCTATCTTTCCACACGATTGTGCATTGTTGTTTGAGAATCCCAATAACACTTTGCTTGACAACACAACTTCAGAGAGACTTGTACGCTTTCAGGAGCGCATAGTAACAGAGGGGTAACTCCATGTTTGCTGCAGCCGTGGCGGGATTGACTGCAATGGTAGCCTGCGTGGACGTTTGTACCCTGTGGCACCAACAGGGCTATCAGAGTCAAAGAGCCAGTCAAGCAGAGAGGCAGCCCTGCTCTTGGGTCTCGCGTGACTCCGGTAGCCAATGAGACCTTGGCAGATCTAGGTCTGTGTGGCTGCGTCGACTAATGCTCTGTTGTTAAGGGGAACTTTTGAGCTGAGTAGATTGTCAAATGGCATTAATCTCACACACTGGAGCTGGTTAGAGCGTGACTTAAAGAAAATGTAAATATTGCATCTTATTTTTAGCATTTTTTGTAAGTGTGCTAATTTAAAATGGCATCAGTGATAGCACCCTTAAATAAAATGTCATGAGGTTAATGAATATGAGTATTACTGTCAGACCGTGTCACCAAACCAAATCAACGAGAACAGACAAAAATAGTCAGTCATTGATTTATTTAGCAACACCCACCTGTTTAAGACTGTTAGATCTCTTTTCTTACTGGTTGAAGAAGTATAAATGATTAATTAGACCTTCTTAATGCCTTCCTCTAAAGCGCATTAGTCAGCTTTCAATCAAAGGGACACATCCTTTTTTTAAACAGCGGGTTAAATCCTGCTGCATTCCCATGACTCCGTCCAGCGTTGTATTTTCTCTTCTGTCTGTTCGCAATGAAAGAAAATACATTTAAAAATATGAAATATCAAAAGGGAGACACATAAGCTCTGCAAGATGAGTCAGTAATACCAACGCTCGTGTAGTTATAATTCGGGTTATCCATCTTATTAACATAACAATTTCAACACATCTTGTGTGCACCGGTGTCCAGCTGAAGGAAAGATGTTTAAATTTTCACATCCTGCTCATCTTACGCATGTGAAATACGTAACAGCGTTATTGTTTTTGCAGTTTTTCGGACACCTTCTCTGGTTGTTCGCATCATTTGTCGCATCATTACCTCATCTTCCATCCTCCACATGGTTCTGTTCCATTACAGCCAGATGGGCAGACGTTTCTTTTTTTTTTTTTTTCTGCAGAAATGTCAACATTACATGATTTTTAAATTTTTTTTTAAACTCAAGAATGTCAAAGGCAACCTTCTCGTGTCCCAGTCCCAAAAACTGTGTTGGATTTGGCTATCATTAAGCTGTTTGTGTATTTGACCACATGATAAAGACACTGATCACACCTGTTCCACACATTCGGGCTTGTGTGTGGTTAGAATTATATACTCTCTTGACACAATGTGAGTCGATTCATTTGGGAGCTGAATTTATGGCGTTTATGGAAGGTCTCTTCATTAAGAAAACAAGTTTTCAGTTAAAGAAGAAGTCCTGCTGGATCTTTCTTCTTCTTTGTGGTTACCCTCAGTGAATAAATGAGTGACAGGATTTGTGAGAAGGAATGAATCATCCTGCTGGAGACAGGCAAGCTTTCTCTCTCCGAAGTTAAATGATAAATCCTCCAGATGATGCCCACTGAGGGATGCTGTATGTTTCTAGTCATGTACAGCCATCATACAGTATGAGGAAGATCCCTTTCGCCTCCACATGATAGTACCCTGACCAGCTTGCCAGTCACAGTTGTGGCCAAACTAGTCTCATTAGCAGAGAGTCGTTTGGTGTTGCAGCCGCTGGCACAACCCAGGGACAATTTTCCAATAGAAGGACTCGTCTGCACCCTCCTCCACCCACCACCCTGTGACTCCCTCTCTCTCTCTCTCTCTCTCTCTTTCACTGTTTGTTTCTCTCTAGCTCTTTCTCTTCGCCCCCTCCCTCCCTGAATTACACATAGAGCAAGTGTTTTTTTTCCTCCCAAGTCTCCTCTGCAGCACTTTCCCAATGCACGCACCGCTGTCTGTTTCAGAGGTCTGCTCGGGATGGCATAACTCTTAAGTCTCATGCCTGCAGAAGCAGCAGCGGCGTTATGATGAAGAGGTTTGTGACTATAGTGTTACGCGGCCTTGTTAGCCTCTCCAAGGAAAACCCCATTTGGGCTAAGGAGCATCACCGACCAGCAAAGAAGGAGATCAGGAGGAAACGGAGGGCTGTCAAAAGAACCATGGGCAGACGCAACTTAGTGAGGGCGGTTGGTATTTCTCCAGCGGTCAGTCAGCTGGATCATCACTCTCTGAATGTATACTCACATCATTTGATGGTTTATGTTTATTTCAGCATGTTCAGCATTGTTGTTTTGTGACAGGCCCGAAGTTTGCGCCGGTGCTCTGCTGTCTGATTGGTTAATTGCGTGTCTGGATTAATTGAATGTTTGCTCTGAAGGGATATTTAGCATGTAGGTCTGTGATTTGAGTGTTGGAGTGCAGATTATGATGCATTTTGTATTACTACAATATTTCATTACATTTCTCTCACGTATTATGTTTCTTTTATTGAACACTGTAGTAAGACATTAATGTAAACATGAATATTTCCAGCAAATAACAGCATTAGTCTTATCTGTAATCAAACTGACACCATTACTGGCTTCACTGGGCTGTTTTTTGTTCATTATTTTTCTTCCTGCATTATGTTGTACCTATTATGCAGCTGGTGGGACTCCAATATGCCTCGGGGATTAGCAAAGTAATTATCTATCAGTAAAATGTGAAGATAACTAGTCTACAGCTTATTTACAACACTTTTGCTTTTTCTCTTAACGCTCTTGCACATCAGGTCCCAAAAATGACATCCATTACTCATCTGTATGAACACTGGGTCGGAAAAAATGCTGTCAGAAGCAACATGAAATCGAAGATATAGATGGTTTTACAGCACCAGTACTATTTTTATCATACATGATTTCTGATTTTCCCAAAATATGAGCTTTTAGACTCATAATCTGCTGAGTGACGTCACAAGTGACCATATTGTTTCAGTTCGGCTGCTGCAGAAAATGTCAATGAATCACATGGCTGCCTCATTACGAAGGATGAGTCACTTTGTCTTCAGAAAAACTCCTGGAGTAATAATCTATAGGTCTGTCCGTGAATAAACTTAGATATAATATGACAATGGCTTATGCTGACAATTATTGCAGCACTAAACATGCACCCCGAGGCCACACGTACCACTTTATTGCTCTTTGCATTTGAGTACCTACTAAATTATGCATGTGTAAAATACCTGAATGGTAGCTGATATGTTTAATAGTAAACTGTATAGCTGCTCTGATGTATACTGACATAGTAAGAGGTTTTTGTTCTTTGTTCTAGTTTTCATTGATTCGGTTTGACATTGTGAGCCGTATGTAAACAAAGCATTGTAGCTGTTGGTCTAGACGGCCGCTGATAGTGTAAGTAATGTTTAATCAAGTCTTGATTACTTGGTTTTCTTTGCATTAAGTTTGAATTGTTTCATGGCTCCGGTCCTGCCTACCTCCTACTGCATGTTCAACCAGTGAAGCATGTACAAAAACTGCACAAGTAGAACAAACTAGTGAAATATAAGAAATCCAGATTTCCCTTTTTTAACTCTGTTTACAGTCAACAAGCTGAACTCGCACAGATGTCGCGATAACCGCTGTCTTTTCAGACACAGCTAACACTTTTACTTCATTTTGAACAGCCCTCCAAACTCTTCTGGAGATATTCTCCGTCACAGTCGTGCACAGTGCTGTTTGTGAGGCCTGTGACATGAAACAGGAAGACACACCTAAGCCCCCCTCAGAGTGCTTTGTGCCACAGAAAACAATAAAAATCTGCCTGCCTACCGCCACAGAAGGAAAAAAACCATCATGTGGATGTGCTGTAACACTGAATATACAGGAGCTCATACTAATCCATGCGGCTTAATCAAATCAAGGAAGCAAAGAAGTTAAAGTTTTCTGTATGCCCCACAGAAGAATTTAACACAGTGAGTCAATACTTTGCAATGACTGAATCTTCGGGGAGATTTGGGGATATTTCCTTTCTTTCCTCCTTTACAGCTAACATTTGACATGCGTTGGGTCTGTGTGAGTGTGTTGCCGTGCGATTTAAGGCTCTGTTTGCTGATTAGTGTCAAAGAAAAACCTAGTTACATCCAATATGCTTCAGTGTCATAAAACGGTGAAGCCTGAAAAAGTCTGAGGAGGTTGTTCATAGTACCATAAATGTTCCACGTTCAATGCAGATAATATGCTCATAGAACTCTCTGTGGTAGATAATTTACTCATAGATATATGCTGAAGGAGAGAAAGTACATACAGTAAGTATATGACACACAGCTCTAGCCGTTTCTTGATTTTCTGCCAATCAGATGGCTGATTGATTGATCGCCTAATCATCGCTGCCCTTGTATCCAAGCTGAAGACACAAAGTATGCAGGCAGTGCTATGTGGCTTAGTCCAAAGGTTGTATACACGTTGCAGCCATGTTGCCTCGTCACCATGCTTGTTGGCTGAAGACGTATGGATGATAGTGTTATACAGTCTGATAGCTGCAGGTACAAAGGAGCACTCGCAGCACTGATCTTACGCTGTCTGGTGATCGCTTGAAGATGCTGCATTTAGGTTCATTTAAGTTCATTCTGGTCCTAAGCCTATCCTCTTGTCTTCTGCCTCCAGGCTATTACATTTAGTGATTTAGTAGCTCACACTTGAGAGTATGTTGAAAACAGATCTACAGTTTCCTCAGACGGTCAACGTGTCCTGAAAGTTATTTGTTGAGAACTCTCCTTTTACCTCTTCTACTTTTATGCAAGTACTGACAAAAGCATGTGTGGACTTGTATTGCTATGTCTCACCTCCACAGCCTAAACGGTATATCTTCAACGCTATGGCAGGCACTAATCATAGTAAACAGAAATGTGGCAGGCACGGGCATGAGTCCACGAGCAGCTCAAACTAACAGTTGCTGCCGGTGGACAGCAAAATGTAGCGTCAGCACACTGGGCTTCATACAACGCTCGAGTGAGCTAAGCTTCGTCCTTAAACCACACCATCAAGCAATTACAGATGTTCTTATTTTTAGTACATCTCAAACATATTTCATACAGAACACATTTTCATGTAATGACATTTTTAAATCCTCTCTTTCTCTCCTGTCTCAATCTCCTCCTGACTCTTTTTATTCCTGTTTCAGATGATATTGACGGTGTACCTCAGTGACGGGGAACAGGCTGTGACTGAGGTGCCCATCACCCCCGAGACGACGTGCCGGGATGTCGTCGAGTTCTGCAAAGAGCCCGGCGAGAGTGGCTGCCACCTGGCTGAGGTCTGGCGAGGCAACGGTAAGAGCCGGTTGAAACTTTTGCTTCATCTAAGTGTGTGTCTGAAACTCCATTATCACAGTTTGACACTTCACTTACGTGTACAATAATTACATTTTCTAAAGCCGTAGCCTTTAGCGTTCCTCGTTAATTTAAAAACAAGCACTTTATTAAAGAAAGAAAACAGAATCATGGAGAAGCTATAAACAAGGCAAAAGTTTCACACATTCACGTGTTAGCAAAAATACATGTACCCAATTCCAAAATAATTAACTTAAAGTCCAAATTTGTGGGGGCAGAAAAAGGTTACGTGCTGCTTCAGTCCACTGCACTGTCACAGCAGATTCCACCCGGTCCGTGCGATTTGCTCCCATCGCCACAGTCGTGCTGACATACCCGGTGTTATCAGCATTTTTCTGAGGGGCCACTCCCCTGTTGAAAACAACATCCCATCCAAGGGCTTTATTAACCCACGTTATGCAATCGCGTTCGGCTGGTGTCTGACAATGCAGCTGTCTGCCCCCGAAACCTCCTAAAACCTCTCTGTCTTTGTCTCTGTCTCTTTGTCTCCCGGCTTTTGCACACAGAGTGCCGTCCTCTTGAAATGCAACAAAGTTTGAGCACACATCCATCAGTCTCAGCAGCCTTAGTTTTCAAAGGGACATCAGCACTTCATTTAATTCTGAAAATCTCAACGCTGCCAAAGGTATAAACAGTTGACAGCATAAAGTGCCTCAGATCATAAGTTTGCTCGATGATTTTATTTCCATAAATTATTTATTTAATTTGGTTTGTCGATAAACACAGTTGTCAGAGGTAGTAATAGATCGACAGTTTGGAAATGCAGTTTTTCAGTAACATGTATCTGTTAAATATGAAACGAAATAGAGTAGTCTGGCGAAGAAATAGTCACTGTCTGCTGCCTGTAAAAGCACGTTTTGTTTCAAGTTGTAGTTTTTACACAACGGTATGTGTACAGATTAAACAAACAAGATATTTAATTAGTTAATTAATGAGGTTTAAATGCTCTAAGTATGTTTTGCGTTTATCTTGTTGGATATGTAGTAGGTTGCTGCATTGGTTGAGTTGATTCCATTTGTTTTGCATATTTAACTCTGTTTTCTATATTTTCTTGGACTTTTCTGTCTCTGCAGAGCGAGCGATCCCCTTCGAACACATGATGTACGAACATCTGCAGAAATGGGGGCCTCGGAAACAAGAAGTCAAGTTCTTCCTCCGGCATGAAGATTCACCAACTGAGAGCAGCGATCAAGGTGTGTATTATCACATTTCCTCTGTCTGGAGGTTTTTCTGCTTCGTGTGGTCTCTACCTGAGGGAGGGTGGAGGGTGGAGGGTGGAGTTGAGTGTTGTCAGGGAATTCCTGACACCTGTTCTGTCTGAGCAGCTTCTTGAAGGCTGGTGTCAATCAGTGTCTCCTCCTCTTCCTTTCTCACCCTGGTATCTTTAGTCTGCTAAAGTTTGCTTTCCCAGTATTAACTTTATTAAGTCGGGTTAAAATCAAACAGTGTGTGGTGTTTGTTTTTTCTTTGAACCAGCCAATACTACACACTCTGTAAACACAGTTTTTGTGCGGTATCCCTTTGTATCAAGAGTTTAAAAGGCTGTGTAAGATGAAAAATCGACTAATGGATGCTTGATGGGACATGTCAAAGGAATAAATCACTGCTCCGTTTTCACACACACTGCATTAACATTAATCTTTTGGATTTGTGTTTGGAGTAATGCCACGTAGAAAGCCAGGTGTGGAACGCTCCCAGCTCTGCATGAGATCACTGACTCACATTAATTCCTTTTTAAATATACTTGAAGTCGGTACACATGTGTAGACAAGTAAAGGAAATCCACACAGAGTTAACATGTGGCAGAGGAACAATCTCATTTTGATGTGTTCATGATCTGATTCATGTTTGATATAAATTTGAAGGTGGTGCCACGTTCAGACAGGATCAGGCGCTGCAGCGAATAGCCACAGGGTCGTCCGGCGGGGTGTGGGGTTTAGGGGAACTTTTTATTTCACTGACTAACTCTCCCAACTCTCATTCACTGTTTGTCTCCAACCAAAGCTCTCCCTCCCTCTCTCTCTCTCAAACCATTGGACAAAAGAAATTTCTTCTTTCTTCATTTTGCAGCGTAAATTGCGAGCCCCAAGCTGGGTACATAAAATAAACAAAACCAGGACACAACAGGTGGAGTATCAGAGTTTAGTCCATGAATCCACCTGGATAATCTCAGTTTCAGAGACATTTCAGGTTGACTGCGGAGGGTTTGACTGGCGGCCACAACGTGACATCAGGCTGCAGTTTTCCAAACGTTCGATCCGACTCAACTTCTCCGTCGCCGGTCGATACGTTCTTTGCGGACACCCCTGGGGCCCGCACAGCCAGATCCAAAACGCACTACCCCAACTTAAACGAATAGGAAAAAACTGCGTTTAAGCCACAGCGGTGGATTCTGTCTGAATGCAGCCTAAGAAAGTATAGTTTTACAGCAAAGGTCCCATCAAGGTGATTTCTTTAGACGTGTAGCAGAAGTGTCCTGTTTTCTGTCTTTTCCTGTGATGTTTTAAATCATTTATTTTCATCTTTCTGTCAAGCCTGTCTTTTATAAAGAACAAAAGTTTGAGATAGGTGGCTTTAGTCAGCAGTGCTTGTCCCAGTTCTTAAATCCATCTGTCATGTGCAATCGCGTCAGTGAATTTTTCAAACTATTCCTGACGACGTTTGTAGCCTCTGAATCTGCACTTGTGTGCGAGTGCGCACGAGGTCGTCCGTGCACACTTGTACGTCTCTGTCTTCCCTGTGTTTGTGATGGTGACTGTTTCTTTTGTGCAGGGAGTCAGCAGTCTCAGGATCAGACGAGTCGCAGAAGCGGGAACACTGGAGAGAAGCACAATGAGAACGGGGTGAGACCTAATTAGCATTATCTAAATGATATTAAAATAGAAATATACTGTTACTGTAATTTGGTGCCTTCTTTCACATATAGATTTGGGTTATAATGAAAGTTATAAGTGTGTAACAAAAGTGTCATAACACAATATATACAGTGTTTTTTTTAAATGATTTTAACTGTGCAACAAAGTAAGCGTTATTCTCTGTGAGGTGAATATCTGTGGATACATCAGGATCCTGATACTAAGCTGGTGTGTGAGCCTTTCCCTGTCAGTTGAACCCAATCTTGTGCATGTTGAGTTCTAGCTTTAGGAAGCGTGTGTGCTAGAAGAATGTGAATGGCTCCCGATAATGGCAGCCTCTGGCGTGGCATCCTTTCTCTCTCTCTCTCTCTCTCTCTCTGACCGTCTGTCCCAGATTTCACAATAGCAAAGTGTTGCGGTCAAGGAATCGTAACTAATTACACCTCAAGGGTGGAGCGAAGAATCCAGCGCAGCAGGGAGATGGAGAGGTTGTGGTTTTTGTTTTCAAAAAAAAGATTGTAGCACAAGAGCACCCAGGAGCCATTCCTTTTATTATCCTGAACTTTTGACTGTAGTATCATGAGGTAATATATGTTTTTATGGAAATAGAAATTGGTTATTGATTGAATCTCCCAGTATCATACTACTAACCCATAAAAACCACACCACAGCAAGTAAAAACTGCTATTTCATATTGGAGAAAAAAATCAGTTGAACGGCCGGCTCCGCTTAACCTCCCAAGTGCCGAGGCTCATTTGTGTCCGAGTTTCTTCCTAATATCTGATTTAGAGGATTAAATCAGTCAGCCTGCTGAATGATATAACAACCCCTAAGAGGATCATTGCTCTGGCTTTTTCCAAGGGCTGCTGCCCAAACCCCCGGGGGCTTTCTTTCCACCAAGCAGAGCTGATCATCCTCTGAGGACGCTGCCCATCACAAGCAGAGGTGCTTCAAGATCGCGCACATTTGTGTTTTAATAGCACAATTTCAGCTCCCACAGTTGGTGATGACAGCTTATCAGTCTGTTTTTGAGTTTTTACACATAAACGAGATATTTAATTAGTCACTTAATGAGTTTTAGACACACTGTGAGTGGATTTTGTTACCTTTTGGACACAGCCAGTCTAGCTGTTCCCCCTCTTTTCCAGTGTTTTTGCTACCCTGTGCTAACCAGCTGCTAGCTGTAGCCTAAAATTTAACAGATGTTGATCTGCAATTTATTTTCTTGATTAATTGATCCATCTTTTTTTGTCAGATATTAGTGAAAAACGCTGATCACAGTCTCTCTGTTGTTCAAAATGCTTGCTTAAATTTTTCTGCTGAAGATTCAGTTAATCAAAGAAGTGTCAGTTCTGTCACATTTTTTGCTCCTCTGAACATTATTTCATGAGTAATAGTCATGCGTTACTGTGTTCTTTTAATCTTTTAGTCTCCCAGTGGGACTAATCCCTCATCAGCGAGGCTGTGGCTGCTCTCGCTCCCTTCCTGGTCTGCTCAGTCGGGTGTTTCTCTAACTCCCTCTTCATCACTGTCTGAGGGTGTGTGTGTCTGTTTCTCCCTCGGGTGAATTGCCACTGATGCAGCGTTGCCTGAGTGCATTTGAGCGTGGCTGTATGTGTGCCAGTGGCTTCCCTCGTCTCTCCCCAGCTCAACCTTGGTTGAGTCCATCTCCCCACCCCCACTCGTCCCGCACATTCTTATATGTGATTCTTTAACAAACGCCACCTGTGAAAATCTGCAAATGTGTCTTCAAAGATTAAATGATGTATGACATGCATACTATTGGTTTCTACCATAAAAGTCAAATTATTCCTTAAAGGAATCATGGTTTAATTAGACAAATGAGTCACATGTCTGTCTCCTCTAGTCAAGTAGAAGCATACAATATTTTTGTCTTTTGCATTTTATTTATAGTTTATTTCACCTGGACTTTATCTAAAGTCTCCAGCAAACCATAAAACCTACACTTAACATATCATATCCTATTTTATGGCTCTTGCTAACCTCCTCATGTTTAAACAGTGTTTTCTATCTGAACATAACAAAAGTCTTCTACATGTCTGTTATTGGAAGAGAAAAACCCACCGTGACATTTCCCGCATCATCTCCTCCCTCTTTGAACACACTTCCTAAAGGCAACATCTATCAGCATTTCAGTACAGATGGTAGGTTGGAGGACTGTATTCACCGCTCTCTCATTGAAGATCAGTCTGCCACTGTGTTGACTGCGGCGACGGCTTTGAGGGCATTCAGAAGTCTGTAGAGTGATAGTCTGGAAGAGTCCTTTTTTTATTCTGTGGTTTCTCGAACACACAGTGCTGATTTCTGGCTCCAGAGGAGGACCGTGTCATCCATTAGTCTGTGAAAGTCAGTATTTTTTTTCTTGCTACAATTACAGTTGAAATGATAGATCAATAGAAAAGCCATGCAGGTTGCTGCTTGGTAACAAACCATTTAATGACAACAAATTCTTTAATTTTTAACGTCATAATTTTGGTGGTTATTGTTTTCTAGCAAAACAATCATGAAAAGATGAATCGATAATGAAATAATCAAAACCATGAAGGAGATCAGTGGAGGCAGTGTTTTTTTTTCAGCATCAATACTTTGGAATTCATTATTGTGATGCAAACTATACAGCGATGCAATTAAACAAAAAATGTCTCTCACATTGCCCTCAGAGCCTCTCTAACTGAGTCTCGTCACAATTAATGTCCCATTATAATGATGTTTGGAGTCTGACTCTCACTGCTGTTTAGACTCCTGCTGTTTGACCCTCTGGCAGCTGAAGTCAGACATCTTTTTAAAATCATTTCTGCAAATGTCTTTTTTTTGTTTGTTTTTGTGTGTGTGTGTGTTTTTTTTTTTTTCTTATGTAACATTTTTAACTTATGTAACTTTTCTTGCCGGATATATTTTTTGTCTTTTAAAAGTGCTGTTATATCAAACATTTCCCTGAATGTTGCTAACATACATGACATAAAGATGCACAAACATACATGACACTGCGCAGGTTCTTATCAGTATTACTGATAAGAGCTGAACTTTTCACCTTTTTAGCTCTCACTCAGATGCTAAATGATGTTGTTTTGGCTGAAGGAAGAGATGTGTATACTTGTAAGTGTATCATTGTACTTGTAGCAGCTCCCACAGGCCAAAAAAATAAATGTCGAGTCACTGGTCACTGGTTTGAAAGCACTTTGGGCGTATTGCAGAACATCTCAATTTTTTTTCTCCCAATGAATGAAAACTTTTAGTGCTGTTTTAAAAGAAGAGAATCGCCTAGCACCAACAAGTATAAGCCTTTACTGTCTCATCAGTCTGTGTCTAGGTCAGTGACTCTTATAACACTCAGCGGGTGTCAAAATCATGCTCTAATTTCAGCATGTTGACCAAGTCTCATGTATGTGTTTTAGGTGGGGAATCAGCGTGTGGAGCTCACGCTGTCAGAGCTGCAGGAGATGGCCACGCGGCAGCAGCAGCAAATCGAGGCTCAGCAGCAGATGCTCGTCGCAAAGGTAACATCTTGTCTTCTTTCTGCAGTAATTGCAGTAATTTATGAATGAACTGTTCTAGGTTAGTGCTGGGGAACATCAGAAAGGCTCACAGGTCCTCTAGGAGGACAGAGGAAGCTCCCCACAAGCTGCAACATCTTCTGCATTTTACTGATTAAATTGTTATTTCAAAATGTAAAATTCTGCACTTAATTTGACTATTTGTTAAACCTAAACGTTATAAACGTATGCTGGGATCAGACCACACTGAAACACACGGGTTACTGTGTCAGATGAGGCAAGCATAGTTACAAATTCTTGTAGTAACTTGCCTGAAAGACATTGAATTTGGACCAAACATAACTTGTGATTGATATGACAATATATATACATAGGAGGGCGGAAAGGTGCAGTTTGGTCTGATGTCATGTTAGTCTCTGACAGATCCGTCCAGTCAGTTTAAGGCCTCAGCAGGCCAGTTAAGGTTACTACTTTGATCCAAAGAGCCCCGTCATGACTTGAAACAAACAGTTATGTAACAAAAGAGATGGGAGGCAGTGTGAGTCACTGTGCTAGTATTATCTGGTCGGTCAGAATTTATAGTTCACACAGTGTTTACTCCTGCAATGCTACGGCAAACCACCACACAACCAGTCTACCATGTCAGTCTCAGTGGATTTTTAGCACACTAACTAAATCTGATCATCGTGTTCGTGGTGTGCTGATCAGTCATGCAGCATGAAGCCCACTGTAGACCAACCAATAGGAAATTTAAAAAAAAAGCATTTATTGCCTTTGTTGTGGCGGGCTGAAAAGTAGGCCCCACTTGAAGCCCTGCAGTCATTTGGAAACCTGGGCTGTCATTTCCTATTTTAGGACCTTAACTGGAGCAGTTCTCAGTGGGGAGAGAGATGAAGTCATCTGACCCTTTCTTCAGCCTTCAGACAGTCTTGACACAACACAGTATTTAATTTAGTGCATACAGTAGAAAGATTTAGCCCAGTTAGGGTATGTCTGCCTGGCAGTCGTGACTTGTTGGTTTTATATCCATACCGTTTTACATCAATACAAATATAGGCATTGAAAAGATTAAACATGGTAGCACTGACACTGTCTGCGCTGTTGGATGCAGTCTGATGTCATTTTGTACCTTGCGTTTGCCTGTTTACCCATATCAAACTCTGTCTCTCTCTGAAGGAGCAACGTTTGCGTTACCTGAAGCAGCAGGAGCGACGTCAGCAACAAACCGTTTCAGAGAGCGAGAAGCTGCAGAGGCTGAAGGATCGCGTTGAGAGCCAAGAGGCAAAGCTCAAGAAGATTCGGGCAATGAGAGGCCAGGTGGACTACAGCAAGGTCATCAATGGCAACCTCTGTATGTATACTTTGGAGAGGATATTTTTTTTGTGTGTGCAAGTCACCCTACATGTAGATTATGATGATGTGATTCCTTCATTTCTCATGTTCAGCGGCAGAGATCGAGCAAGTTAGCAGCCTGTTTCAAGAGAAGCAGGCCGAGCTACAGTCTGCCGTGCTGAGGGTGGAGCAGCTCAGCCTGCAGCTGGAGGACCTGCGGAGGGGAAAGCTCAATGGCATACAGACCACCCTGGGTGGCCAAGTAACCGGCGCTGCAGCCCTCGAGCTCCGTAAACTTTACCAGGAGCTTCAGGTACTGCACAAATAAGTACAACATCCACTGAATACTTGTGTAGGCTCCACTATTTTTGACCACGATGATGGCATTATCTGTTGTCCACAGATCAGGAACAAGTTGAACCAGGAGCAAAACAGCAAGCTGCAGCAACAGAAGGAGCTTCTGAACAAACGCAACATGGAAGTCACACTCATGGACAAGCGCATCAGCGAGCTGCGGGAACGCCTCTACAAGAAAAAAGCTGAGGCACGTCAAAAAGAGAACCTTCCTGTAAGACTGAGAGCGCTTAACACACCTCCTCATTAAGACTCTTTGTTGAAATGCTTCTGGCACAAGTGTCCTGTCTCTGTGAGAAGTCAGTCCAGAAACACGCAGATGTTCAATATAAAGTGACAAAATTATCCTTAAATCTTAGAAGAAAGTTGTGGACTAAAGTTTTTGCTCCTGTCCCCTTGGGGGCTCTGTAAACCATCTGCAGTGGAGAAACTATTTGTTCAAGAAAATAAGTCCTGGTGACTGCAGAGCTTCTTGTTAAACAGCAAAAGAAACGACATTACTAACACTAACATTTTAAACTTCTCTGACTTTCTGCTCTTGTAGCTGAACAGAGCCAACGGGCCTCCCTCTCCCCAGCCAGCCTCTGGTACTCTGGGCCGTGTCGCTGCTGTTGGGCCGTACATACAAGTCCCGGTACCGGGCCGACAAGAAGGAGGCTACAACATACCACCTGATCCATTGAAACCTCAGACTCTGGGTGTTAATAACCAAGCCAACCATGGCCGCATCAAGTCAGGTTGGTTGAAACTGCTAAAATTACATTTGCGGTGTGTTTTTGATTGAAGTCAAAGACTGTAGTAGTGGATATCAGGTGATGCACGATCATTAGGCTCAGATTGAATTTAAATCTTCTGTGAATTTCTTGTCTTCTTTCCTCCATTAAAAGAGCAAGAACATGGACGGTTAGACAAAGAAGAGATGAGACGATGATTCAGTTACAGAGTAGCTTGAATAGTCCCAGTGGCAGAAGTCTTACACTACTACACATTTAACACATCATTGCATGAAAAGCTTGTGACTGTAGTTCCCTCCTGATTTCCAACTGTTACTCTGTTTCCTTCCTACCTGACTTCTCAATTAATTCTCTGCCTGGACTTGATTTCTGTGATTGTTTTCCTTCTTCTCTAACCTTCCTCTCTCCTTGTTGTTGTGTACACTGTGATTCCCTTTCCTTTTCTCTCCTCCTTCTCCTCTCATGTGTCTGTGCCGTCCCGTCTTTGTAATGTCTCCTCTGTTTCGCTGGGTGTGTGGTGGGTTGTGGTGGGCAACTCTTCCTGGGGCAGATGGTGTGCGAAAGCCTCCCGGCCCTTGGAAGGTGTCTGATTTAGACATCGTTGTGGACCCGGTACCCCCGTCCCTTCCAGAATCACACCCGGGCACCGGAGCCTCCGCTGGCTCTGACGGCACGTCCCGTGAGTGCACAGTGCTGCATAAGCAGAAGGGGTGGCACTTCCTGAACCTTCTCTCTCGAATGTAGCACAGGATCCTCAGCATGCACTAGAGATTTTCCTCCATACTACATCCTTACTTTTTAAATATCATTGTCAGTTCAATTGGCCGTGAATTTAAGATAATTAAAACTGCATTCTGCCCAGTCACACCTTTTGCCCTCTACACTGTCGTCACCCACTAATGTTTTTATGCTCCACAAAATGTCTCCACTAGATAAAAGAAAGCTTAGACGCACAGCTGGGGAAACTGAGGAGATGAGCATCTGTGCCTGGTTAACAATCGCTGACTGATGGAAGCATCCTTGTTTGGCATCATTAAGCTCTCTCCTGCCAGTGCAGCATTCAGCCAGTTTTTTCTCAACTGGAGAGAGAACTTGTTGACATTTCATTTTCTCTGTGGATTGGCTAATGACGTCAAAGCAATGGCGTCGCCATCTTGAAACACTTGGCTGCCATCTGCGGAAATATTGCACCCTTTAATTGTAGTTGACGTCGCGCCTCGTATGAAGAAAGTGACGCTGACAAAGCGCTTCTGATCCTGTGTGTTTGTACACTTCTGAGAAGGTTCAACAACTTGAGTGCCTCCATTAATTCACACATGAGAAAAAAAAAGCAGTCCAAAATATTTGGGCTTCATAACATTCCCAGCCTGCCTAACTTTAACCTTCACACCACGTTCTCACAACAACCGAGCTGTGAGTCCCGATAATCTGTGAAGTTTCCTTTTTAGATTTAGTGTTGGTAGAACTTATTATCACTGTATTAATCTGTGACAATGCTACATTTAAAGAGGTTTACAAGAAAAGATTGGAAGCTGCTTTTGTGTGCGTTTGTCCACTATTTAAAGTTACAACATGTATTAAGAAGCATAGAGGAAATTTAAAATATCATCATTGGCTTTTGTCACGAGTCGGTCGCCACACTGCAGCTTTGACATAATATATAAACATATTCCTGTCGAATCGGACCATAAATACTGCTGCTGTTTTGTTGTGTCTTTCTTCCATCTCCTTTCATGTCATCCTGTCCTTTATCTTGTACATACATTATGTACATAAGTAGTCACTGAGTGGCAGTACTTAGTGAATCTTCGACTAAATCACAGTTTAGTTACTATTTGCTAACTAAATGAAAACACTCCATGACTAGATGCAGGTAACAAAATACTAATGCAGACACATTCATTCATCATTGCTGTGAAGTGATCAGGATTTTTGTCCTATTGAACAACAGCTCCCGCTGAAACATTTAGTCTGCAGTGTTCTTGATCAATTTTAAGTCCATTGTGTAAAAATAATGAATTGTGGCGATGTGCCAGATGTTTCTGGCCACATGGACCTTCAACAGAGAAATTTTGAGAGCTCACCTCCCTGAACAGTCGGCTAGTAGAGGATTTCTGCATATTGCACTAGCAGTCTATTGGAAATTTCACCCTGGATCTATATTAGCCGTGTTTTAAGTATATGATATAATAAGTATACAGTATATAATAAGTAATACAGCTTTTTGCTGGATTTTTAGAGAACTGGTTTGATCCACTTTTCAAAAAAAAGGCAACAGGGAGTCTGTTTGAATGCCTCTTGATGGTGTCTGGTTAATAGGATAGGCTTATCAAAATCCTGAACCCTCCATTTGATGCCAAGCCCAGGTCAAAATGGTACAGATATGTGTTCTGTGTGTATAAAATAATAAACATACTCATGTTCTTGAAATAATCCACTTGATGCGGTTAATCACACAAAGTGACACATTTAAGATAAATAAGATAATGGTACCATTTTAGACCTGGTCCTGGTGTACATGCTTCGTCACTACCCCGAGATGTAAAAGAGACTTATGTTTGTCATACCATCACAATCGTTGGATATTTTTCTCTGTTGCAACGCACTTACTGTGTCCTGTTTGTGCCCTAGCTAATGATACTGGTTGGCCTACTGTAGGCAAGACCAGCACATCTCTAAAGCCTCCTGAGAGACGAGACTCAGGGACTGATACCCAGGGCAAGAGCCCTCCCTCAGGCTCCCCCGTCGCTCCAAGTGCAGAAAAGGTTAGTCCCCTTTCTTCTGATCCCAGTTAAATGCATGTGTGATGTTTTGTAGCTATCAACCTCCTGATGTAATATCACATCTGAAAGAAATGTTTGATTTCATTCACAGGTGCTAGAACCCAAAATGGCCGTGTCCTCCCCTGCCATATCCAAACCACAGCCGCCTCCCTATGGCTCTCACCTCACCTCTGCAAACTCGGCCAGCTCCCTGGAGCGCCGCAAGGATCAGCCTCCTCCTCCTCGCCCACTCCCGAACCCTCCAACTCCCGCTTGGCCCCGCGTCCCCCCCGCCACAGGCTCGTCCTCCCAGCAGATCCAGCAGAGAATCTCGGTGCCGCCAAGCCCCACCTTCCAGCCTAACGTACCGCTTTTCCCCCCTGGTCTGAGCGAGCGACTGGATCCCCCACCAGCTGTGGCAGTGCGCCCCTTCATCCCAGACAGAGGATCACGGCCTCAGTCGCCTCGAAAGGGCCCGCCTACCATGAACTCCAGCTCCATTTATCACATGTACCTCCAGCAGGCAGCGCCAAAGAGCCAGCCACTCAAGCCTGCTCTCAAAGCAGGTAAGAGCTGCGTTTGAAGGGACGGTCCAGTATGTGGAAAAACTCCATTAGAAAAAATGTCTTTTCATGATCAGGATGTTTGACTGACTTTAGATAAATGAAATCAATGAAATGGTCAACTTTAATAAAAGGAATTTTCAAAATTTACTTTATTTATTTCAATCAGCGTCAAAAGAATGAGCCAATTAATCATTTAGACTTTTTCTTTATAAAAATATAAAGGATGTTTATGGACAGTTGTCAGCAACTTACAATACAATAAAGAAGAAAATGATTAGTAAATGAACAAATATACAAATGTGCAAACACGCTGTGGCAGATATACAGTAGTTAGTTACTTAAAATATTCAATTTATAGCATTTTTGTGGTTAACAAAAAGGAATTGCCAACAATTTTGACTCATGTCAAAAAACAAAAAACAAACAAAAAAAATGATCATGTTGCAAAGTTAATTATTTATTCTACTTTAATTTAACAAGATTTCAAAAGCAGGTGCAGTGATCAGTGAATGTGATGAGTTATTAAAGGAGGGTGAAGGTGTGTGATGTGAATTTTAACTTTGACTTTAGACTTCCGACTTTAATAATTGACAGGTGTATTAATAATGTAAATAATGACAATGTCACTGCTGTCTGTCTGTCTCCAGTATACGGGAAGCCTGTTCTTCCCTCCAGCTCGACACCCCCCTCGCCCCTGCCTTTTGTCCAGGCGGGAGGGGCCTTCCCGTTGCTCCAAGGCCAGCACAGCGGTGAGGACACTTTTGACGGAGAATTTGACGATCACGAGTTCTTCCAGCACCCGGAGCCTTTGGCGCCTCCTCCCAGCGTGGAGAACATCCCACGACCACTCAGCCCTACTAAGCTAACGCCCATGGTACACTCCCCGCTGCGCTACCAAAGTGACGCCGATCTCGAGGTGCTCCGTAAAAAGCTGGCCAACGCTCCGAGACCGCTCAAGAAACGCAGCTCCATCACAGAACCAGAGGGCCCCAGTGGACCCAACATCCAGAAACTGCTCTACCAGAGATTCAACACTTTAGCAGGAGGCATAGAGGGAGGCAGCGGATCAGGAAGTGGCAACGGTGGCGGTAACGGGACACCGTTTTATCAGCCAGCGAATCCTCCTGGATATCTGGGAGGCGACTCTGTGGCTGATACAGACAATGGCAACCTCCCGTCTGAGACGGCACTGCCGCCACCACCAGGGGCGGAGGAGCCGGGCTCTGAAGCTCAGCCTCCATCTACTGACGCCAACGACAATGAGCCACTAGCCTCGCCACCAGAAGGTCTGGGAGATCCCGCTGAAGCAGAAGGAGCAGAGGACGACGATGACGACAACAACAACAACGTGGGAGGTTCTGAGGCGTCGCTGCCCAGCCCCGTGCCGGAGGTCACCACCCCAGAAGAGAGCGGCACAGTGGTCTCACAGCCTCTGGTGAGGGACTCGTATACACAAACTTACAAAGTGTTTTCAATAAATAAGGTGAAATCTCATGCTTCCTCTCTTTATCTCCACAGGAGAAGCGCACAAACCTGAAGAAGCCAAACTCTGAGCGCACTGGTCACGGCTTCAGGGTGAAGTTCAACCCTCTGGCTCTCCTGCTGGACGCCTCGTTGGAAGGAGAGTTTGACCTCGTCCAGAGGATCATCTACGAGGTATGTCATGACAGCGTGAGTATATTTTCATTTATTTATATTTGCATGTAGCATAAAGCACTCATCTTTTCATCTGGATCCTTCTTCTGCTGTGTTGTTTTCCAGGTGGAGAATCCGAGCACTCCCAATGACGAGGGCATCACACCCCTGCACAATGCAGTGTGTGCGGGGCATCACCACATAGTCAAGTTCCTGCTGGATTTCGGCGTGAACGTCAACGCTGCAGACAGCGATGGATGGTGAGACGATGACACGGATGTGATTTTTGTCTCTTGCGTTAATTTATCGAGTTTGTTTTCACGTTTTGTTTTGTTTGTTTGCTGGGACAGGACTCCGCTTCACTGCGCCGCCTCCTGCAACAGTGTTCATCTCTGCAAGTTGTTGGTTGAGTCGGGGGCCGCCATCTTTGCCAGCACCATCAGTGACGTGGAGACTGCTGCAGATAAATGCGAGGAAATGGAGGAGGGTTACGTCCAGTGCTCCCAGTTTCTGTACGGTGAGTAACAACCCACAACCATCCAAACTTCACTGAGGTTTGCACAGCTTTGTAGCCGTGGTACTGCAAGGTGTAAAAGTTATATTGATTAGATTAAATACACGTAATATTGACCGTCTGTTTTTGGACTTTCTCATGCAGGTGTTCAGGAGAAGTTGGGTGTAATGAACAAGGGGACGGTGTACGCTCTGTGGGATTACAAAGCTCAGAACCAGGATGAGCTGGCCTTCAGTGAAGGAGACGCCATCACTATTCTGCGACGACAGGACGACAGTGAAACAGATTGGTGGTGGGCGCGACTCGAAGACAACGAGGGCTACGTGCCCCGCAACCTGCTGGGGTAAAAACATAATTTGCTACATATCAGCTTTATCGTTTGATTTTTGTTTATTGTGATCAAATGGGATCAGTCGATGGACTTAACATCAGGCTGGAAAGCAGCTTTTCACTCTGAGAAAATCCACGTCAGATTAAACTTTAATGAAACTAAATGATAGTATGATGTGTCACTGGGTTGTGCAGTGGTGTGTCCAGAACACACACAGTTTAGTCCATGAATCCACCTGGATAGTCTCAGCTTCAGAGACATTTCAGGCTAACTTGGGCTGCGTTTTTTCCAAAAGTTGGATCTGGCTCAACTTCTCTGCTACAGGTCGCCACTTTTTTGGCGGACACCCCTGTGGTGCAGACTGCCGCAGCCAGAATGGACTATCCCGACTCAAATGAACGGAAAAAAACCTTCTTGTTGTTGACCTTACTCATGGGTTTAGGCTGATTGGCTGCTTGAATTTCTGCTTAGATAATCTGGATTGTTGTTGCTATTCTCTGACACTGTGACAGATTAATTATACAAATACATTTCGGTTGAATCTGGTTTATTGTCACATCCAGTCATAGAGTACAGAGGTTTTAGGAAATACATAACACATCTGTGATGTCAGTGACAAAGCACATAATAACCTCATCATTTTTATAAACATCCGTCTTTCTGTTTGTTTTCTTTGCAGCTCTATCCAAGGATCAAGCCTCGTCAGCGCTCCCTGGCATAGTGTCTCACTCCACTGACCTCTGGCTAACAGCTGGACTCGTGACAAAACCAAGAGCAGAGAATAAATGAGCCTGGCGCTCTGTCTTCTCCCCGTGGCCATAACCTGTCCTCCCTCGGCCTTGTGCTTCTCACAAAAACCTGAAGCAGTGGGCACCGAACTCTGACACACACACACACTCTTACATCTGCACACACGTAGACAAACACACAATGAAACACAAGCACTCTAAATGCGAAAATCTCTTAAACCACTCCATCCTGAGCCCCTCCTCCTCCTCCACCACACACACACACACACACACACACACACACACACACCCCTTCAACCTATTGCTGTGTCATTGTCCCGACTTGATTTTACCCTGATTCAGTGTCAGCTCTGTATCAAACATCAACTTGAAGAATAAAACACTAACCCTTGTCTCAGTATTTCTTGCAGTGTTCACACTTCTTCAGCCATCTGCCTAATGCGTTACATGGTGGCACTGGTTTACGTGACACTAAATGGTGACTGGATCTCTGATGGTGAGAAGTTGCTGATTTTTGTCAGTGAAATGTAATTTGAGTTATAAGGCGATGTTTTGCTGTAGCCTAACCACCAAAGATGAATATAGATTTAACATGTTTAATTCTCTTACTCCATAAGAGCTCGCAGAATTGTTGAGAAGTGATCAATTGATTTGCTGCTATCAGGAATAATTAACAGCTCTCAGGAGTTGATTTGAAGTTTAGAAATTGCCACAGAGCAGAAAATGGATTTAAGAGCGGAAAATAGTTTCAACTACACAGGCCACTCAGAATAAATCCAGTTTATTAAAGCGAAGATTAATATAGATTAACGGCCCACAAATTGTCATCAACGATTGTGGACGAACATTTTAATAAACTTTAATCACCTATAAATTATAAGTGAGGCTTCTGGCAATAATCTGTGAGATTTCAAGATGTATCGACGTATCAGAGTTTGTATTTTTGGTAGTCTTGATTATTCCTGAAACGAGCAGCTCATATGCTGCAAAAGATACTGATGATAAACAGTTTTTTGCTTTACCAAAAAAAAAAAAAGGGTTGCCAAATTGAGGATCATCTGTAGAGTGTCACACGTGTAAAAGGTTTTGCAGGAGTTAAGAGCTGGGAACAAGTTGTTTTATAGTATTTAATTCCACAGTGGTGTGGTGAGGCGAGAATTGGCTCCACAGACACAAAGATTTCAGTTCTTGATGATGTGATTGTGTCAGTTTTGCTCTTTTCTTGATTCTTGATTAATTTACATAATGTCTACTGTTTTTTAATTAGTCCATAAGTTGTATCTCACTTCAAGAATCCATTGTTTTTCTGACTGGCACCTGTTGTGATTAAACTTGACTCTCACAGACACTGCAGCTCATAAAAAAAAAACACTGAAATCACCACCCGGGCTATCTTATGAACTTTGTTTACCCCACAAGACAAAGTTAATACTCAGTTATAACAACCTATTTTTTTTTTTTTTGTTACATGTCATTTAACATTGCAGTTATTTTACTGTGGCTCCACTTGAAATACTTCTCAGGACCAACACGGTGCTGCTGACACTGTTCCACCACTAAACTAGTGATCATGTTTCTTCACTCTCAGCAAACATCACCTTCATTTGAGCAGCGAACCAAACAAAAGAGAGACTCTCCAAAATAATTAAAAACTATCAGTCATGGGCATGAATTAATGATTTAAAAAAAAAGGAAAAAAGATGGTTATTGTGTCTGAAATGTTCAGATTCAGAGTTCAAATTCGCTTCAGACAATCCTGAATTTGCCCTCTTTCCTTCCTCCAGCTGCCCTCTTTCAGGTATACACCCTTCCAGTAACACTAATCCACGTGTTATCTGTCACATTACTGAACATCTAAAGTCTCATCATCCTGTTCTGAAGCTTGAGTGACTGAGTGTTATGCCAAGAGTGCTCGTGGCCCAGGCTTCATCATGGCTTAACCTGTACATAGTGTGAGGAGATGTGTTCCGTCTGTTTATTGTATGGACAAGTGGGCTTTCTGTATAAACGCTGTACTCGCACATTCAATTCTGTAAATGTCAACAATAAAAACAGAAGCTCTGGCATGACGAATGTATTTCCGTGTCATATCAGCAAAATCATGCAAATAATGCACAAAATGTCTATAAATACTGTAAGAATGAAGCTTCTCATAAAGCAGGACTGAATGCTGAGAAGCTGCTGTAACATTAAGAGATCTGAGCTACGGAGAAACTGGTACCAACAAATCTTAATTAAATTAATTAAAAGGACACTGTTTGTCAAATAATGGTATGAGTACCACGAGTGGTAGTGAAATATTTCTCAAAAATGAAATAGATTAATTTAAAGGTCCAGTGTGTAGGATTTAGTGGCCTCTAGCAGTGAAGTTGCAGATTCCTACATGCTTGGGAGGTTTGTCTGTTCTGGGCTACAGCTGAAAAATAGTGGCTCAAAATGGTGCAGTCCATGGAAGAGGACCTGCTCTCACTGTAGATATAAAAGGCTCATTTTAAGACAGCAAATGATTCAGGCGATTATACACTAATTAAAACATACTAATAAATATTATATTCAATTCCTGCCAGTAGACACACCTAATTTTTACACACTGGCCCTTTAAAAACACATTATACTATCAAAATACTACAACGTTTTAAATGGAAATAAATGACGGGGTCGCTGAAATGTAATTAATAATAAACCAGTCTCCTGTTTTTTTCTGAGAGTTTGAGAAACACTCACATAGAGGCTGCAGGTACCAAGTATATATAATGTCCAACTTGATTACTAATAAAGAGAGGCAAACAAATCCCAGAAGTAAAATATGTAAATCAAAGTTAATTTCAGGAAGGAATTTAAAGAGGAAAATAGTTTTATAGTAGTTAAATAGTTATGTTTGCACCTGTATGCACCAAAAACAAAAATAGGCGTTTGTATGACTATGTGGAGACTGCAGCAGCCAGTTAACTTTGCCTCAGGGTTCTCAAAATGTTTATTTTAATACAGTGCTGTTAGCCCGAGGCATCTGGCACACTGGGCATCGCCCCCCCGAGACTTTCCTCCCCCATGGCAGAATATAGAGCAGTCTGCATCGGCTCCTCTCCCTCTGTTACACCGCTCATCCACTAAATCATCCAAACATATGACGGCTCATCCAATTATATTTCACCTTCAGAGCACAGGGAGGAAAACTTGCAGGGTTGGCAGATTTTTACACTTACTTAAAGAAGGTGTTTGGTTCAATCCAAAGCTAAACGCTGACAAACAGTCACTTATTTGGAAGCAAATAGTGGAAAATTGTGCTCTCATATTAGGATATTTATACATTTACATACATGAGGGGGCCATAATAATAGAAAAACCTTCCACTATAATGCAGTCAAGTTTAATACAATACTGCAAACTACAAACTACCTGATGAAGTGGGAACTATCTGAATTATGTGTTGTGAAAGATTTTTGGGTCACTCCAAAGTCAGAAGATAAGTTACTTAAGATTCTCCAGGTATTTGGTGAAGGACATGAAGCATCTAACTATGATAAAACTCTTATACAGAGGGGATAAAACTGTCCTAGTGATTTGTCTGGATGTATCATCGTGAAATAAAAATTGCATCTCATAAAAAATGTGTTTGCTTTCCTGTTTTCGGCTTGAACTGGAAAATCTAATAAACAAGGAAACTAAAATGAAGCAATAACTCTACTGTACTACTATATATACTACTATATTTTTCTTTTTTTTACTTATTCATTAAAGCAACGAACAACCAAAACTGACAATGGAGTTGAAACTTTGGACTATACAGGCGAGAATAACTTTATCTTGTCAGTTTGTTGATTAGGTTAAACACTTGTTGTTGTGCTATTTGCATCATTTGAAAAGTATATTTAAAAGTTCAAATGCAACATGTCAGTAGAGTGAAGTGAAGAGTTTTCATTGGCACCACTCTCTCAGAACAAAAATATCTGTTGACCTTGTTGTGTGATAAGATTAACTGGGACACTGTTTCTGGAAAAAGATGTGGCTGCTGAATTATTTTTTATTTTTATCAAAGTCTACAAAATTACACAAATGTACCTCCTCTGTTCTGGACTGGAGGCATAAATCTGAGAGAAACATATACATACACCTGGAGAATCAAAGCAAAACAATCTGCGTAGCTATGATCGTTTAAAATGTTGTCATGGATGATGATTTGGTGTCCCCTGGTGGCGTAAAGGTGAAACTGCACAATGTGAGCTGTGAGTTGATTCAGGTGGTGTTGACGCTTCAATCTTCATCAACTCTGCTAAATTATATTATATAATTATATTCAGTGGTGTAGTGCAGAGTATACTCACGTCTAAATCCTCTCTGATGCAAATCATTCAGTACTGTTCTGGAAATTGATTTTCTTTCTAAGATGGTGAAGGCTTGACATACTTGGCTAATTTTCAGAGTTGATGGAGTAAGGAATAAGAAATATTTACATCTATTAATTTTACATTGTGAAATGAAGATGAAAATTATTTATTGGTAGCTGGAGGGTAATAAAGATTAATAACAAAGTATAAAGCCACATTTTGAAATTGCCAGTGTCTGACTGCAACTTCTGATGATGCGAGGTGTTCACTACTGAAATACAATACACTAAGTGCCATTTCAATAATAGTTTATTACTGAGGTGAACACAATTCTGTTGCAGATACTCAAACTGTGTCCCAACTCGAAGGCTCCTTCAAATGCGTCCTTCTTTTCCCTCTTTCTGGAGGATGCTCCGCAACTATCATTCGCGGCCTCCCATATCCCGAGATCCTTTGCGCGCCGCTGTTCAGTGAAAAATACAACAATGGCGACACCAAGCGGCGATGAATTTACATTTAAATGTAATTATTGATTATTATTATTTTTATATTTAATTACTTTTACTTATTACTACGTATACTTTTACTAAATACTTATATTTTATTACTTTTATTATCCCTGCTTTATTTCCAGACTGTAAAACTGCAAAGTCTAGTTAAACGATTGGACTGAATAAAGAGCTATGTTTAGGATTATAACTATTATATGTTATACTTCATTATTATCATTATTATGATCATTTTTTGCTTTATTAAAACCCCTTTGTCTGTTGACATAGCAAAAAAAAAAAAACGTGTTTTACATTTCATTTTGTTTTAGGGAGCAAGGAGCAGGTGGAGCTCCTAATTAAAATAATGACCACTTATTTACAAGCACTCCGCCACAGTGGATTGGAGGTAAGGGTGATGTCCCTTTTTGTAAATCTTTGCATCCCTGTGTTAATGTGATCTCGTGTTTACCTTTTCTCTTGCTTCTCTCTGTGTTTAGAACAATTCTGGAAAAGATGGGATAAGTTGAAAAAGAAATATAAAGTAGGTGCAGGTTTGGGTTTGTTTCACCCATGCAAGTTACTAAATACTTTGCTGAAAATTGCTGACGTGATTGATTTCCACTGCCTTAGGATTGCAAATATCCAGGGACAGGAGAGGGGACAAGTGGGAAGCCCACTGCTGCTAATTGGCCCTGGTTTGTCCTCATGGATGAGGTATTAGGTCAGAGGCCATCTTTGAATCTTTGAACCACTTCATGAAATAAAACCAGGTGTTCATCTCTGCCCAGCAGCGGAAACATTTTACTCACATACAACATGCACTTTGATGGTGGTAATGTAAGTGAAACTGTTTTATCCTCCTAAACTTTCTGCTGTTCATATCTGAACGTTTTAAGAGTTGCATACAGAGCATCTGATAGCTTAACTACCTGTGTTTTGCACTTTGTGTAAGTGTCTAAAAGTCAGAATTTAGTCAGTGTAGCATGCTGGAACTGAAAATATAGTCAAAGCACTTGTAAAATACTGTATTGTTATTTAAACTCAACCTTTTTCTTTTTTTTTTTTTGTAGACCCACCACAGAGGTGAAAAACCTGATGTCTACACCAGCCAGTCCAGGATCCTGGAGATACAGATGGCTGAGAGGGAGGCTCTGATCCATTGAACAGAGCGACTGTGCGCCGCTACCCGAAGGCGCACCAATGCTGTGTTGGAGAGACTGGGGTTTTCCCGTCCATCAGGAACCCCTTCATCCACCTCAGTCTGCAGCTAGCCCCAGAGGATGGCCTACATCGTCACGTCCACATCATCTGGAGGTGGTCAGCAGACACATGGGCAGAGACTGTTATAGCGAGAAGGAGAGCTGCTCCAGCTCCAGCTCCTCCTGCAACACCAGCCCCACCCAAGAAGAAACAACCTCAACGTGGGACATCCTTGCGCCCTCTAAAGACTGAGTGCAGACTTTCTACCACTCTGCAACTCTCTGGGCCCATGTCGGGCATAGCTGTCATATACTGTAATTATTCAATTATATATTATTGATACTGTTAATCTTGCTAAAATGTGTATATTCTTATATTGTAAATACTGTTATAGTGTGTGTATATATATATATATATATATATATATATATATATATATATATATATATATATATATATATATGTATATAGTGTGTCTGAGAAAGCCACACTATATATTAATGTATATATATATATATATATATATATATATTATGTCTTTTTGCAATAAATGAAATCCAGTGGGCTTCAAAACTATTCAGTGTGAAGATAATTTCTTTTTTAAGAAAGAGAAGTGTGGTTTCACAGACAATGTTGTGCATTTGTTTTAAAGAAATGTCCAAACAAAACCAGTACATAACATCATTACTTTAGTTTCTGCTAATAAAGCAGTGGATTAAATATGTTTTCTGATTACTGGAAAAGGCACAGTTTTATCCGCTTGTTCGGATGCATGCTGTGACGTTGATAGGAGACTTGACTTTAACGGACCCGTCACCCGTGGTAGACCGTTAAATAATGTCGTCTTTTCTTCTGTTTTATTAGAGTAATTCAGCTAAACCTCATATTAAACATGTACAAGCAAAGCTGTCAATTTTCTGGTAATTCAAAGACACTTTGAGTATTGGTGGACACAAGTATATATACACAAGTGGACATGAGTATGTAGTACAGTGCAAATAATGTATAAACCAAAATATAATTTACTTCCAGGTAATATATTAGATTTTTTAAAACATTTTTGTATGTGTACATTTATTGTACATATAAAAAATGTTTTGTGAAAGGTAGGGTGGTCTAGTGGCCTCCTAGTAGTGGTGTATGAATCGCAATTCATCCGGATCATTAACCCGTATCCTCTAACTGATTCGATATTCGTGAGTCATAGTCTCCATTAACCTTGATCTTTACCGTTCTACATCCACCTAACAGCAGGCCACATATGCAAATTAAAACGATAAAATGTGCCATTCACTCCTCTCCTTTTAACCTGTACAATCTCATTACAACATTACAACACTGGAGGCTTTTATACCGTTGCGCTAAGGGGGGCCGGGTGGTCCTGGACTGAAAACTGGTGAAAAACTGTTTGAACCTCTAACTCCACATTTCAGTAATGTATCGTTCAAAGTCTTTTCACATGTTTTAAGCAACTTTTGTCCAACATATTTATTGTATTTTGAAAGAAAACATGGAATTGCTTTCCACAAGCCCTTTGTTCCCTTCCCCGACCCCCTGTGCCAGATTGTTAGTTCATCGTGTCCTACTTTCCTAGTGAATTCATGGTTACTGGTTTTTGGATCTTGCCTGTTTTTGACCCTGCCTTTCCCTCAGCCCTTTTGGATTGTTTGTCTGATTTTCTGATTGGATTTTTGTGTACCGAACCTTTGCCTGCCATTAAAGACTATTTACCCCCAAGTGCTGCATTTGAGTCCAATTCCTGTGCTGTGTAACAACCGCAGCTTAATTTCAAAACACTGCAAAGCAGTCTCCCCCCCTCGCCTCCCTCCCCAGACTGCAGCTAATGCAAGTTGCCAGAGTAAAGACACTGAACCTCCATGAGGGCAAAACAAACACAAAAAGGTTTATTTCATTAAGCAGCTTCTACGTCTGAGTCTAACTTCAGTCTGTGCTGCAAAATAATGACAACAAGAAAAAAGATAAGAGAGAAGAAGAAATACAGCGTTACTTTGTAATTGTTCAGAATAAATAAACTCCTCTAGACCTCCTGTAGTAAAATAAATGTCCCACACAACTGGAAACTCTTCAGATAAAAATCTGTGAATTTCAAGCTAAAGTCACCATGACCCGGTCAGTCCTCCCAATGGACTCTACACCTCACTTCCCCCGGGAAAGCACTAAGAGCCGAGTAGGTCCCGCTGTTTACTGATGATGATTACATGACGTTATTTCAATACTTGAACTTGGTGACTTTATAACTTCCCACAGTGGTTGTTGTAGTGTCTTTGGAAACTTTACGAGGGAAATAATTGATGAATTTACATGGAAAAGTCACCATTGACTGCCCAGTCCTCCACACCGACACTATGGTGAACTCTGTCCCGGAAAACAGTCTCCGCCTCCCTCAGTGAGAGCCGGGTAGGTCCATAACTTTTACAATGTGTTTAAAATATAAAGACGTTTGGAGTGCCTGTTTTTGTTTTTGTTTCCACCTGATTTCCTCTGTAAATCACACTGTAATGTCATGTCAATGTCTGTAATGTCATTCTGTCATGAGCGATCCTGACCAACAGTGCATCGTGGAAAGTTTCAAATTATCTCCAATACTTAATGTTTTTTTTCCATGTGTCTGCTGATGGAGGTTCTTAGGTCGGACAGAATCTAACATTTACTCCGTTGATCCACTTGATTTGCTTCCATGGCTGTAGTACATTTACATACCTGGCAACACAGAGTTTCGGCATGAGCCGTGTAGTTGTCAAGCCGGATCAAAACACACAGAACAGAACACAAACAGACGGCCCGGTCCGTCAAGGCAAATTTCAAAATAAGAAACATACTACTATACTATAGTGATTTATCAAGAATCTCTTTAATTTTTTAGTCTCAGGACCTCAGGATAATAACCATCCCATCTTGTTGGGAAAGGGTCAAAGTTGGTAAATACATTTTCATACAAATGTGTTGATGCACTGAAAATACAATAAATTGTAGGTGCCAGTTACTTTGTACTGGTCGTGATTAGTGAGAGGAATAGTTTTAATGATAACTTTACACAATTGTATGTCTGCAAAAATAAGAGAAACAATGCATTTCTTGACGGATATAACCCCTGGTTGGTATTAAGGAAAAGATGTTGTTCAGTTACACTGAATAAAAAGACATATCTTTCTTCCAATAATTGTCAATTAAAGTATATATAAAAGAACAGAAGTATTTTAAAGTAATAAAACACTGCAGTTGGCAACGCACACATGCTCCTGCCCATTTTCAACCTTTTCACTCCTTCACCCCTTTATTGTATACGGAAGCATATTTTACAGATTCATCCGTATCACTTCATAATGTAACTTACATGTGAAAAGTTTCATGATGATTTATATTGTTAAAATGTAAAAATGTTTTAATGTGAAATAGTTTAACAACATAAATTGTCACGGTATATATGAGAAGTACGTGAAATATTTGATACTTTGGTTGTGAAATTACGGAACCGTATTGCTGCTACGTCAGACAAATAAAAATGTATCAGTTTTATCATGTATCGAGTTTTCACATTATAACAATTATTGAAAGAAAAATGTCTTTTTATTTAGTGTAACAATATAAATGACTATGTTATTACTTGAAACTCACATTGTAACATGATCATTTATTTTGTTATCTTAAAAAGCTTCACGTTATGGCGTGATGCTGAATGAAATAAAGGAGTGAAGGAGTCAAAAAGCATGTGTGCATTGCTTCTAAACCATACAGGTGCCAACTGCCATGTTTTATTGTTTTTAAATACTTCTGTGGTCCTCAGCTTACTTAAATTGAAAATTATTGGAAGGAAATTATGTGTTTTCATTTGGTGTAACAGTATAAATAATATAAATTACGAAATGTTTCACGGTATAATGTGATACATTTCCCGTTATAATGTGATCATTTATATTATTACACTGAATGAACAGACAATTTTCTTCCAATATTTGTGATTTAATTGTTATAACATGAAACAGATAACGGTGTGGCAGCAGTGCACTTCCGTGATTTTCACATCCAAAGTGTCAAAGTGTTAATGTAGATAGTAAAAGTGGCTAACCCAGGAAAAAAAGATAATTCATTGACTAGCTTAACAATGGAGGCTATCTCAGTGCTACCAGACCAGCACCGCAAGGCACTAGCACCAGGTAAAAGTTAGAAGTAAGACCACAGTAGATGATCAGATTTTATGGATAAATGTAGAAGCAGAGAGGACAGGCTGTGTTCTGCTAATCAAATGCGACTGTATTCATTCAGTAGCAGGCCAATGTGGCCCTGGAGGCTACAGTGAATGGTAAAGAACCCCAGGTGGAGTACTGACCACTAGGGATGAGCGAATACAGCATTATCTGTATCTGTATCTGTATCTGTTAACCATATGAATTATCTGTATCCGTATCCGTACTCGGAAGTGGGTCGGATTGACTTGAAATGGGCGGGGCTTTAACCAGTATTTTTTTAAGCATGCAATTGATATGGGTTGATCAGAAATTGTTATATTTATTGCTGATTAGAAAACTATTTACAGGACAGCATCAGCATTGAGCTTCAGATCAATAGTTTTGATCACGATAGCAAACGAACTATTTACAGAACAAGTTTTGCAACAATTAATACAACACAGTGTGTTGTTTATGATCAGTGTGATTTTTAAATTTTTTATATATGGTTCTTTTTTAATTTTTTTATTTCCACACCAGGTGTGTGTGTGAGTAAGAGAGAGACAGAGAGAGAGAGTGTTTGTGTGTGTGTGTGTGTGTGTGTGTGTAGCTTAATTTGTAATATTATTTATACCACTACTACGAAGTCAAAAAAACTGGTTAGAGCCAGTTACTTAAGACATTTTCCACTCAACTGACCTTTTGTAGGCCCACCACAGAGGTGAAAAATCTTGTGCCTACACCAGTCAGTCCAGGATCCTGGACATTCAGATGGCTCTGATATATCAAACAGAGCAACTGACCGATAGCACACCAATGCTGTGTTGGAGAGACTGGGACTCCCCATCCAGCAGGAACCCCTCCATCCATCTCAGCCCTAGCTGGTCCCAGAGGACAACATACATCATCTTCATCATGTGGAGGTGGTCAGCAACTTCTGGACACCTAGGACCCAGAGACACCAGAGGGGTGTGCAGAGACCGGAACTGCAGCCAATCAATATTTGGAGGTTAATCTGAACAGTCAAATTAGCCAGTGGACACAAACCACTAAAAATAAGGTGGAGGAAATCCAAAAAACAGCCTGTGCAGCGATGGACACCCTGGTGTATCTGTATGTCTACCTCCAGAAGGACATGGACAATCAGGCAGAGAGGACGGGCCGTGTTCTGCTGCTGAAGATCGCGCAGTCAAATGCGAATGTCGTCATCATCGACATGTAGCCAGGTCAGAGCACAGATACACAGGTAGAAATGTGACTGATGAATATTTGGATCTTCATCTGAACAGTCAAAGATTTAGCTCAATTAGTTTAGACACAAACTTCAGACAGATAAAGATAAGGTGGAGGAAATTCCGAAAACAGTAGAGAACCTTCATTTAAACTCCACTATCCACGTATCGCGACACATCATCATATTTTTCCGACTAAGCCTGGATTTTTCGCAAATATCAAGCAGGTTGAAATAGAACACCTTGACATAGCATGTCAATAATGGCATGGTCAGTCAGAAGAAGACAACCTTCCTTGCATGGCTGCACTCCCAGCGGCAAGAGCAGTGCAGACCCAGTTAATTTCCCCATTCATGACAACTCTGAATAGACGTGAACCTTGAAACGAAAAGTTTTACAATCATTTATATTATTAAAACGTGAAAACATTATAATGTGAAAATTTTAACAATTTAAATTATTACAGTATATTGGAGAAGTACGCAAAATATTTGACACTTTGGTTGTGAAATTACGGAAGCGTATTTCAGTTTCATGTTATAACAATTATTGGTTTGTTAGTTTCTTGTTATAACGATTACAAATATTTCACAATTACTGAAAGAAAATATTTATATTTAGTGTAAAAGTTTCACATTATATTGCTTAAGTGTAACATCTGTTTTTTTTTTTTTTTGGTTTTGGTTTTTTACTGTTGTCCAAACTTTTAAAGTGTGTTTTATCCATTCATTCTTTATTTTAATTTTATTGATTTGGTAGCAATAAAAATTGCATTTCTTGTGCAGCCCAATAATAATTTTTAAGTTTCGGCAGACCCAGGCCTCCCTTGTCCTTACACTCAAAAATATTTTTTGTCCAAAATGATATGCATTTAAATTACATAGAAAATTTCCATCTATTTGAATTACATAGATTTAATATAAATTAACTAATTAACCTAATGTGAAGCAAATAATACGATTAATTATAAGATTTATGTAATAGTACTAATAAACTCAATATGCGTCAAATACACAGTAGTGCAGTAGTAACCAGGTTTATGCATTCCAAAGCCAATTTGTTTTCCCAAACCCAACAGTGAAAATGAATGCAGTCATTTTGAGTTTATTAAACTCACAAAGACAAAGGGAGACAAGGACTATTTATACATGATGTAAGTGAAAACAGGTGAAACCAATCAGGGGCAGCACAAAATCACACAAAGGGAGGTAGTCAGGGTCTGAAATTGGAGGGAAAAGGTGAGTACAAAATAAAACAGGAAGTACTTAAGGAAAGGTGTTTGTGACATACAGGACTAAACATGAAACACTAACATGAACATGACTAAAATTAACACAACTGACAAAACACAACAACCATAAAGTGCTGTATATTCTTTATTGTTCACCTGTTTTGAAGTTAATAATAATAATCATTATTAATATTATTATTATTACTAATTATTAATCAGAAAACACATTTAATCCACTAAAGATATTAACAACAAACACTTGCAGAATATATACATTACACAGAGCTTACATTTTACTTATAATGAAAATGATATTCAAAATAAAGGTTTAGAGTTTGTGAATATATTTAAGCTACGGTTTACCTTTCCAGATTCACAGTATTGTACTATCTTTGATATACCTTTGGTACAGAAAACTAGTCTCCGTGATGAATGTAAACCTATTAATCAAGTCACACTGCAGTGTTTATACATGTTTTGTCACTAGATGGAGACATACCTCTTGGGTTGCATTTGTTGACCAATAGCCCTCTGGACAAGTCACCTGTCCTATAAATCTGTAATAGGAAAAAAATGATTATGGCAATAAAATGCCAAGATTCAGGGCTCATGGATATCCTTGAATAAATTGGCATAACAGTAAACAATCTTTACTCACACAATATATATGGTTTAGCAGTAGTAAAGCTGGGACACACCCATGATGAGTGTGAACCAAGACTGTGACCAGCTAGTTTTCATTATTGATTAATTTACTGACAATGAAATGTAAGAAAACTGTTTTTTAAAAAATGCAATTTTAATATCCCAAAGCTATGTTAACATACTCAGGCTGTCTGTTTTGTCCTACCAACACTTCTTAAGTCAAACATGTCTAGTTTACTATCTTATAACACACATAAAAGCAGATACTTTACATGTGTAAGATTCTTGTATTTATTCTTAATTATTTGTATTTATTTATTCTTTTTTTAAAGTGAATTAAATTGTTTATTGCTTTGCCAAACAGTTGCCTACAAATTTACTGTTCATGGATTAAACGACTAATCTAATGTGGACTCGAAAGCTTAAGAAGATGCACCTGTATGCACAAACCTTTAATAATAATAATAAAATATACACTTTGGGTGATTAGAACAAAAAACCTTTTGGGAATACTACAATAAAACAAATAATAAACCACTCAAAGGTCATTTATCATACATCTGGATAACATGTAACGCCAGCTTTGGTCACATTTACTTAAAATATGTCTGCTATTTCTAATATTTCTGTGAAGAGCATCGATTTTATCGTCTACTACAACATCCATGAGGCACCGGGCTAACAAAGGATGACGCATGCGCATTAACTGCTAAAGCGATGACATCACGAGCCTCCCGGACCAACCAGTCTGTTGAATCATCTCCGTGCCGTCTGGACTCTGTGTGTGTGTGTGTGTTTCTATTTCTGCGTAACTTTTCTACTTACCTGATGAACTTGTGGACACGGTTACCAAGAGACATGTTCGTCGTGACCAGGTAAGGACACTGTCGTTAGGACAAAACTCTACCCGTAACGGCTGAAACAATACCCGCGTGAACAGCCACACACACACACACACCGGGGTCGTTTGTGTTGCGTTGTTGGTGGTGACCTCCGTACCGGTGTGGCCAGTCAACATAACAACAGCCGTCATGAACGTTAGCTGTGGCGAGCTTGTTGTTTGTCTTTTGTCGTCTTCCTCGGAGAGTTTCAACCGCCTCAACCTGACAGGAGTCGGCTGACATTTGCATCTCTTTTGCAAATTGTTTTTGTTTTGTCAGCTCGTGTCTGTCTGTGACCTGTCCACGCGCAACCAACGGCCCTTTCACGCACGTTAGCCACCGACCAAACGACTGTCCACACTGGTGGACCCTGACGTTGTGTGTGAATGGATAGGGGGTTCATTTATATTATTTAATTAACCTTTATTTAACCAGAAAATGTCCTATTGAGATCAAAAACCTGGCCCAGACAGGCAGTAGCACAAACTCAAAAACAAGTAGACACACAGACAGTTTACGACATCTATCTATCTATCTATCTATCTATCTATCTATCTATCTATCTATCTATCTATCTATCTATAACAATAAGAAAAGTGCAGTACAAGCCATGAATTCACCAACAAACCACTCTATCTCCAGGTCTTTAGGGTTCGTGTTGGGATACCAGGCAAAGAACAAAGCTCATAAGAGTCTTAATGGTAACATTGGTTAATAATTATTTGTTCTGACCCAGTATACACGTTAATAATGCTAAATAATGCCAAAAAGAGACTTTCTTTAATATGTGGGGACATTTTCCAGTTGTAAAATAAACTTGTCAGTGGTCTGGAGTTGATAAACTGTGTAATGGAGACACTGTTTCTGCAATTACTTCCTACGTATCTAAAAAAACCAAAAACATATGCTAATACTGATAAGTGCAATAAGCTAATATTGTCTGATTTATCATTGAGACTGTAATCTGCAGGCACGTATCTCCACAAATGCTTGATAACAAAATGTTTTAATTCTCTAGATATTCAGGGTGGCTCATCTTGTCAGATGTGCTGGCAACATCCCATTCTCCTCATCCCCGATAGAGTTGCTCCAGCCACTCTATCCTCGATAAAAGGATCGGCCTCTGGATCCAGACATACATTAAAATACTTCACCTGCTCTGAGTTAATATTCACTTGTATCGCTTGCTGCAATGACTCACTTTGTGAAAGCCACGAAGTTACAGGTCAGTCAGAGAGCAACAACTCAGAGATTATCACAGCATAATCATTTTAGGCTTATGCAGTTAGGCGCTTATCAGAAAAGGCTTGCATTCCCGAGAATTAAAATGCTCTAAATCATCGAGGGGCCTGTACGTGCTTGTAATGGGTCGCTGCCTTGTGAGACGACTTACTGCTGCGGTGTGATCTGCAGACATGTTTTCACTGTAAACACGGGAGAAGCCTTACATGATGTACCATGCTGTTATTTTGTCCACACTGTTAATGCTCAGACAGGGAGTTGGCTGGTCGCAGATCAGCCTGGACAGGCCCTGACATTCGAATCGCGTGTTTTGTTTTTATGAATAGGTGAACATTGCAGATGATTAGTCTTGATGCAACTGCAAGATTTCACAAGTAGTTTGTGGTTTTAGCATTTCTATTAGAGCCTGACTGACAAAAGACTGTTCTCCTGGTTGGAAACGTGCATAGTATTCAATCATCTCTCACAAATTAGCATCACTGGGCTTTATTTACTCATTTATTGTGTGTTACAGTAGGTTTTTAGTGAACCACACTGGCCCACCTTAGGTAGGTAGGTGTTAGGCATTGCTTTTATACAACTGTTAGCCTAAAGACCTTGTTATGTCGTCTTGTCTGACAGATCCAAAATTGTACTTTGGCAAGTACCTTGACAAGCTTGTAGGTCTGTTAGTTCAGCATATTAGTTGCCGTGCCAGTCAGCTTTATATCATTGCTTCCTCTGCACGAGCACCGCCTTCGGCAACAGCAAATACCGTCTTGTTTTGTTGGCACTGGTCGGTTTGTTGATGTTTCTCGTCATCCTCCTGTTGTCGCAGACACGAACACTCTCTGCGCTGCTGACGGAAACAGAATTTGACAAATACTGTCCTCAGTGAAACTGACTGCTGCTGCCCTGTGACTCAGTTTCAGTTGGCGCCGGTGGAGAATTAGAGCACACATCGATCAGTTGTATCCGTTGGGATTTTTAGCTGCTCATCGGTGACCAATCTGAACTCTGACAGCCCAACTATTCGTGTAGGTCTTCCACCATCGACTGTTTCAGCTGGTGATTGCATGTGTTTACTGATAGATGAGGTGGTAAGATGATATTCATCACCTCTATGAACTGATGAAAACAGTCGAATGTCTCCTGTTCGGGTTATTGCTCCGCAGAATAAAGCACTCGCATCAAAGCAGCCGCTCCACAAACAGTGGCGGTGTATTGTACCTGGTGCTCTTCTGTCAGTCAGCACACACAAACACTTCTGAAGCTCTCTATGGGGAGCTGGGTTAATGAACTGAGTGTTACGTTTCACAGGACTGGAAATGCAGCAGCAGCAGCAGGAGGAGAAGGAGGAGGAGGAGGGCAGCCTCCATGGTTGGCTCCCATTAAGCACTACATAGTGAAAGAGTAAACGACAGCACCAACAACAGGGGGGGAGGTATAGACTAATTATTTTTTCAATGGTGGGTGTCATTTAGGAGTGGCTTTAACACAGCTGAGCCCTTAAGACCACCATATGTCAGCATGGTCTCTGGATGCTGTGCTGGCATTAATGTACTGAGGCAGGTGTTAAACCACAGCTCTGTGATGACTGTTTTCCTCAATGAGAGTGACAATGTACATCCTTATTTAGTCCCAGTGGTTACATCAGCTCTCTTTGGGCCATATTAGTGCGGAAAGATGTTTAACTATTTCACATGTATTACGTTAATGTCTATAATTACTTTAGTTAAGCGTTTAGTGGATGTATACTTACTGAAATAGGCACATGTGATTTGGCACTGTCAGTAAAAGAAACAAATCCAGTTATTATACCATAATTACTTGACTCGGCTTAAATATTGACTCATGCTGCATCTTTATTCCCTTCTACGCAAGAGGGTGGACCAGATGACAGATCTCCAATCAACCTAGTCCAAAATGTGTAAGAAAACAAACTTACTGCTATCGCGTGGCTGCTATCTTGGCTGTTGCACTTTTGTACGCTTCATCATCTTGTCAGTTGTGTTGCTTTTTCAACACCACGCATCCTTGCTGGCAGATGATGGATGAGTTCATCCCTCTCATAACTCTGCATGCATCACGCTGTAATGAAAACAAACGCTGTATGTCATTCATGTGATGCGTAGTGACAGTCATTCGTTGTACCCTGACAAATTTGGAATTAGGTATCCAATAATCTGCTATAGGATTTTTTTTTCTTATATCTGCAATGTCAGGTTTGTTTTAAAGGCACCCTGGTTGAGAAAGGCCCATATTAGCATGTCGTGTCTGTTTCAGAGCTAGAGCAACTATTTTCGAACTAGTCCTGTGATGTTTACGTCAGTGAAGTCACCTAAAAGTCCTTGGATTGTTTGAGGGGAAACTTCCCTGCTGGTCACAGCTTCATATTCTCAGATCATGCTCGCTCTGTTTGATATCTAGTGGGTTGTGTGGCATAAACTGTGGACCTGCAGCACTCTGCTGGCCCGCCACAACAATAGGCCTGTATGGCTGTTTGAATGTGCCATTCTTTGCGCGGTGTGCTTCACTTGGGCCAGACAATGGCTTCATTTAGCATCCCTTCTCTGTCGAGGCCTGCTCCGTCACCATGGCACCCCTGCCGTGCCACACCCTGCCCCCAGTCTGGCCCGGCTTTGCACTTGTCCTCCTCGCTGTTGGGACAGCTGGGCTTATGCAGCCATTGTTGACCACACCCGAGACCCAGCCTTACATTTTGAGGATTGTTGCTTTGTTGCCGAGCTGGAGAACCTCACAGCTTCTTACTATTTCTTATTTCAGAGTACTAGAAACCAAAGGCTCATCTAACCTCAAACCGTGAGCTTGATGGAGACCTGCCAAACATCATTTGGTGAGAGAAAGAAACAAAAACAGAGAAGGAGTTTCCTGCAGTGTTTTGAAGCACAGTAAAGAGGTTGAGGGTGTGTCAGCTTGCTTTAAACACAACCACCTCTGCTAATGCCATACAAAATGAAGATACCTTTCATGAAATAAAGCATAAACCTTGAGGGAGAGAAAACAGAGTTGCTATTACTTAAAAGAAAAGCCCTTATATTTAGCATAGCTGTTATTTCGGCTGTCATCTACCAACTAACTTTTGGGCCATTTTTCTGAAGTAAACTCTTAAGTGATAGCACTTGATTATCTGTAAACACACACAAGTATAAACTAAACATTTACGCTGACAGAAAAGTCTAGATACGGTTGCACACTGTTTGTCCCCTCCGCTGACTCTTGACCTTCCTGATTGTCCGGAGGTGAAAAGGCAGTGCACCCTGTTTCCAGCTCAACCACTCAGCGGTGGCAGATTTTTAATTAATGGGCTTCTGGTCGACAGCTTTCAGACCTTTTGGTGAGTAATGGATTCTTCGTAGCAAGTCATCCACCCTTTCCTCAGTTTTTATTAGCAATAAAAATTGCATCACAGCTACTAGCCTATAATAAAAGCTGATCACTGCAGATCAGCTACACGCTCTCGCCTTTTTATTTGCTGTCATTTTACAACTTATTTAATACGATTTTAAAATCTGAAGAGCCTAACGTCACTGTTAGAGTTTAGTGTAAATCCTAACATTCTTGCAAAAGTTGCCCCATCCACTGAAACCAGTGTAGTTAGATGTGTTGAGCCTTTTTCAGTCCACTCACTGGTGTTGCAGCACAGACTCCAGCACGCTCCCTCCAGAGAAACAGGCCTTGATCTGCAGTCTTATGGTTCTATAACTAGAACTGGGTGACCTATGAAATTATATTTTGGGCCGATCTGAACTTGTTGGAGTCGTACCATTGAGAGCACACAGTACAAGCTGTGCTACTTCTGATGCCTGACGAGACAGTTTCTTTTATGAGGCTGTTTTTAAAGAGGTAAAGGCTTTATAATCAGAGTTGTAGTGTGTAACATGCAGCAACAAATAGAGCGACAAGACCGTTTTTAAAGAATATTATGACATTTGTAATGGATAGTTGGTAACCTAACCACAGAATTATTAAAATAGTACTTTTTAAGTCTGAGGTTGTGACAATGTTAGCACTCAATCACTCTCATCTGCATGTTTTTTAGCTGTGATATAAGCAGGAAATCACCAGAGTTTACTGCCTATGAAAAGAATAAGTGATGTGTCCTCTAAATATACATTAACATTGGACAGAACAATCAGTACTTTTGCCCAGACTGAGCTGTAAACTGAAGGATTTTCACTCAAAGCTAAAAAGATTAAGTCTAATTGCTCCCAGCTCAGCTCAGTTATAATTGCACTATACTTGCACTTTAGCAAACATTTCAATTTTCGGAAATCGTCTTTCCTGGTTGAGTGCCTTTTTATTTGGAGTGACATAATTGTCTCAGGCTGTTACAGTACATCACATGACAGAGGCTATATTTATACTCCCTTGCTTGGTTTTGTTTCTAACTGAAGTCTTTTAATCACTTAATTTTTTTCAGCCTCTGTAGTCTTTTAATTAATAGCCTTGCTTTGCTTTTTCCTGCCTGAGAGTGGCATTCGGTTATAGTTAAAAAAGTCAGAAAGTGACTGTTCTCTTGCCAGACTGACAGAACTGAGGCAAACCTCAAGATTATCATGACAATGAGCAGCGAAATTAATTACTTGTGTGCCTCAGCCGCAAGATGTGGAAAGAGTATAGCCATGCTGCGGTTCAAACAAAGGGAGCATGTGGGTTCTGTCCTGGGTGAGTACGTGTGTGGGGGAGTCCCCGTAATCGAGACGCTGGTTTGGGAGGATGGGAGGGGTTTTATGGGCCAAGAGGGATTCATGTTTCAATCCTTGCTAGCCTCTTTCCCCTTTTGTCTAGGTCACGTTATTAACGTTAATTCCCAAAGCAGAGATGCTCGAAATAAGAATTTTGTATGATCTAACAGTTTCAGCGCTCTTATCTTTTTATATTAAATATTCTTACAAGAGACGTTCCAGTTGGTTTGATGTCAGCATTTTGTCTCAAAGCAAATTTTGTGTAGTCATCAGTTCAGGCTGCTACTTGTAGTTATGATAATAACAGCCCAATCACCGAAAGACAGCGTGTGTTCAGCATATCAAAGGCAAACTTTAACATGCTCACCAATACAGCTTTCTTACTTGTAACTGTAAAACAGCATTTAAACTGTTAAATAATAGAGTTCAGAACAATTCCATTATGTCTTATCAGGACATGCTAACAAAGAAGATTCATATCAAAAGATCAGGTCAGTCTGGCAGTTTCCGGGAATTTCTGAGGTTGCAGGCTTTTGACAAAACCTCTAAAATCACAGCTTTCTAATTTGAAGCCTTAAGGTTCATATTAATACTTTTAATTGGATTTACCAAGTGGACCATTTTAGAAATTGCTCATGCATTTGCAGAATGTGCCCTGCATCCTGTTTGATTCATTCTCCAAATGTTATCAGTCAGACAAACCAAAGCATGAGTGTGTTATAGGCCTTGAAACAGCCGGCAGATATCAGATTTAGCAGCAGACTGTGCCAGAGCAAAGCATGCTTTATCCTGCTCTTAAAACGCTGCCCTGCCCTCCAGAAAGCACGCTCAAGTTCGGACAAGTTGTCAAGAAGAAGAGCAGAAAGATATGTTTAGGCTATATCTCTTATCTTTCTTTCATTCATGAAATGATGCAACTTTTATCAATTCAAAGGGTCAAAATATCACCGAGACATGGATTCAGGTGTTAAGTTCTTTGGACCTGATTATGGATGGAGTTTGCAAAGCGGACTGCTTTGATTCCAGATAATTCTTTGCATAATATATGTAAAATAAATGCAGGCTTTGGTTGAGCAGTTTCTCTCTCTGTTGTTTGTATACCTCCTAAGCTGAGATGTCATTGGTATTTTTACCACGGTAATGGAATTTACTGTTAACTGAGTTGGCGTCTCTGGAGCCGGTAATGTCAGTCATGCACATTCTTATTGAATTTGTTGTATTTGTAATTGTTTTAAAAAAAAAACACACCTTTTGTTTCAATGTAGCTTTGTTGCGCATAGCACATTGTGACTGATGAAACGCAGCTTGGTTACAAGCTAAAACTGCTATCTTGTTTCTTTCCTGAAACACTATATTGACAGGTAGAAAATGTTTTCTGTTTATGTGACCGACAGCCACAGTAGCTATCTTCTTCCCTCCAGGAACAGAAGGTGTACGGGGTTTCCTTGGACAGGGTTTTTAAGCTGCAGCTACGACGAGCAGGTTCCCACAGTATAACATATCTGTGCGATAACATTACTTTAGAAAAGCCGTCAAAACAGCCATGCAGTCAGACAAAACCAGCTGCATCAACAGCTAAATGTTCTTTAGGAGTGATTGTATTACAGCTCTTAGTGGCGACCATTGTCCGCGTCCATATTTCTTTCTTCTCTCATGGTTATGTAACTCATTCTACTTTTACCAGTGTTATGAATTGTTAGTGTTATGAGTTTTTTTTTCATTTTTCAGTGCTCTAACCCTTGAAATAAACTGTACTTTGGGGTTATTTTATGTGCTACCACCCTGCACAAAGTGTTGTTTTGTGTCCCTTGCGCTGTTGATAGCTTCGACACCACAGGGCAGAAGCTGTCAGGTCGATCTTGTTAAACAGCAGGTGTCCTTGTTAACGTCCCCAAACATCCTTCTTTTGCTGTTTGTGTTTCAGTCGCTAGGTTTATGGTTCCCAGAAGATTTTCCTCGCTTTCATATTTTGTTCTCTGCCGATCTGGTCTCAGGTTGTTTGAGATTATGACACACTCTGAGATAAGAGGCTTGTAACACAGCTATCCAGCCAAGATGGCTGCGCACTATACTGCCTTCACGTTAGACTTTGCCTGAGTCAGTCATTCGTCAGGCTGGCAATAAGGCAGTCTCACATCCGTGTCAAAAGATAAGGCAGAGACCTCGGACCTTTTCACATGGATTTAATCTGGTGAACTAATTCTCAGAGTATCCATGTGTGACATTAGCTAATAGCCGCAGAATACTTTGAAGCTGTCTTCACCCTCGGAGCAGACTGGATACTGATTGGATTATGTTGGATTAACGTTACTCTATTTGATTTGTTTGTTTGTTTATATGCTGCCACCTCTACTGTAAGACTCTTTCTCTTATCTTTCCGCTTGAAACCTTAACCAGTGATTTCTCAGGGCTGTGAGTCTGACCTACATCTGGAGGGATCAACAAGTTGAGCCACAGCCTTTTAACCCTTAAATTCTGTCGATCCGTTACAGGCACGTTCACTGCAGCTGCAGCCATTCGCTTCCTAATATTTTTGCAGCAGTGCCGTTGAACTTCTTCTGAGAAATCTTTGTAGACCTTTTGAAGACCTATCATTTTCCAGTTTTCTCTTGAACAAAGCAGTCAATTTGATCAATTTTAGGGGTCAAAGAAGTAGATTTACAGTTAAAGGATCAAAAATTGGTCATTTCAATTACACATGTTCTAAATGATTAAATGTTTTAGTTCATATCCGCTCTAAATGTGAGATTAGAGACTGTTTGAGAGTTTGACCAACAGTTGGTAAACTAGAGCAAAAACTGAGCAAAGAAGCTACTTCTCAGTGAGAATCAGACCTCCATCACATAATCAGACAAAATATATTCTTAACTCAAAGTCTACTTACTAGCTTTTTCTAGTGCTTACATTTATTTTTTCTCATCTGTGCAAAGTCCATCCCCAGAGGAAGATGAGATGGGTTAAACTCTCTGGACAAAGCTAGTTAGTGGACCTTGACTTAAAGGTCCAGTGTGTAGGTTTGTAGCATTTAGCGATGAGCCTTTTATACATGTATGACAGTCTATGGTGGCAGCGAAACTTGTGAGAAACACTAAAGGCTCTATTTCTCTGTAGATATCTAAGGTTACAAAACACAATCGATGTTAAATACTGGATCTTTAAAATTTGTTTAAGACTGACGTCTCACTCTCAGTAATCAAACTTATAATATTGGTTTGCAAACAGATATTTTAATTTAAATATGAAAGAAGCACAATGCAACTGTTAAACTTTGGAAACTCGCATGCTTCATCGTGTTAGTGTTCTTAGACTGCAGGAAATAAAGGCTAACTACGTCTGCTTGAGATAAGAGAAAACATCATGTGGGTACTCCAGCCATTACATATAAATTGAAGGAAATTCCTACCATTAGGTTAATGCTATTATCTCCCTACCACAAGCTACAGTTTGCCACATCCACTCTTTTAAACACACTCAACTCTTATGCTGCTTTCTCTCACAAACACTGCTCCTTTCATTCCTAACGTCTAAACTGTAAATTGTTGTATCCTTACTCGGACTTCCTTTTCATGTTTGCAATTACTTGGCTGCATTCTAGAAATTAGTTGATTCAGAAAGTCGCGTGGCTCTTCTGGGATGGACCTTGCAGTTTTTCTATTCCAGGGGGGTAATTACAAGCCTTCCAGGGGGTGGGTAGGGACCAGCAAGACCTTTTCTAATTCTGGCATTTAATTTGTGATGGTTAGGGTCTCATACAACAGGGAAGGGCTGCATGAGTGGAATTTATGGATATAGCCCCACCCTGAATGAAACATATGTACGGTGTAGCCCTCCTGCCTCCCACCACATGATACGAGCCATAATATAACGTTCCCCCTTAACACATTCCTTCGCAGCAGTCTGAGAAACTGTTTTTTTATTTAGGAGCTGTCAGTCACGACTCTGCTGAGAATATACTTATCATTAACGTGGAGCAGACCTTTCTGTTCATTTTCACAAACTCAGCACGCTCAGATGCTTCACTCAAAGCCTCTTTGGACACATGTTTTTCCACTATTTATGTCTGCATTTATATGTGTGTGGCTGTGGACTGACTCAATATTTCACACTGTACGCAGCATGATTAACATCTCACCAAAGTCTTGTTATTTCCTACATAACCAAAGAAACTAGGTCAACAAGCTTGTAGACAGCTGAACTTTTCAGGGCCATCTACAATCTGCAGCCAATCAGATTTCCATACTGTCTTGTATCACGGTTGATGTACTGCGAACAGATTTCCAAGCTTCAGCAGCTTTCAACTTTTGACTTCATTCCTGTCTCGAATATGGTGTCCCCAAAGCACTGTTTGGAGAGCAGTTGCGTCTATCACTGGGGTTAACGGCGAGCTCTAAGGTGATTGAGATTATGCTCATCTTTTGTTTGTATCGTTGGTCTGCTTAGTAGGTCAACAGGTGACTGAATCATAAAGGATGACACCAAAGCAAGAGAAAAATATATGATTACCCGTTTCTGTCTGGTTTTCAACAGGCAAAGTTGAGTTTTGCTCCCCCATACATGCTTAATAATTAACAGAAGAGTGCAGGAAGCAGAGAAAAGGTTCACATGAATACTTTTTTGGAGATTTAGTTTCTGTTTGCAGTTGTACTTGTACAAGTATGTTTAACAGCTTAGCTACTTCTTGGTTTCACTACTTTCTTGGACAATTCATAACCTCAAACAAGAGCTGGGAGGTTGTTATATGTCACCAACGCTTGATTGCGCTTCCTGTAAATCTGCTTACATGACATACATGACGGTTAAAGCTTTCTCATCCAAAACAGACAGAAGCACGGAGGGCAGAATCTCTGTTTCATTAGCTTGTGTAGCTCTCTTCCTAACTCTGAAAAGAGACATTTGATCATTGTGAGTTCCTGAAAAACCATCCACAGTGTCCCGTACATTTCCTGTTGTATGTACCTGCTGCCCTTGAGGTCAGCAAAACATCAGTCCTGGCTTTTATTGACACGGATGATCCGTCCCACCAGAACAGAAGCCCACCGTGAGAACCACGACCTGTCTGTTATTCCAGCTGCGTGACATTCTTTACAGAGGCAGCTACCCAGCACTGTACAGCTTCCACTGTTATCCATTCATGACTGCACCGGCGCGGCTCGCCACTGATGTCTGTAACACCAGCCCTGTAGAGATAAATGGACGTTTCAAATCTAAGCAGAAAGTTTCAGTTGCTTTAGAAGATTGTGTTATAGCATGACATGTGACTTGGAGGTGATCCAGAAATCTTAAAGCTGCAGGCGACTTTACACGTTGGCATCTCTAAAAGGCAGAGAGAGGCAGTTTGAAGTTTTAATAACCCAGAAATTATATAAAGACACCTTATTGACCTCCAAACAGCATGCTCATATTAAGGAGGTTGTTTTTTATGGTTAAAGGATGAAGCGAGGCAGCTCTCTACTGAACGTTACTGAGTGCTCGCTCACAGCTGTGCAGGAAAAAGTTTGAATTTTGCTTTTACATTTGATTTGTGACTTCCTTTTGGCAGCGAAATGTCCGAGTCCAGACGTTTTTTGGCGAGTAGTGTAAATCCACAGTCTCAGTTACAGTCTCACTCACAGGACATGTGATACTCCTGCCGTGTTTCTGACACATTTCCTGGTTATGCTGATTGGACAAAGCTGTGTTGAATGACACAGTATACAACAAAAGCTCTATGACGTCGTGTTGCTGTGATCCGTAACCCTTGACTCACTTCTGAAGAACAGGAAGTTAATGGCTGTTAGATGACACTTATTTTGTCAACACCTGTCTAGAAAACCTGCAGGGCCTGAATCAGGTACATGACTTCTGTTCTTTTATGAGAACATGTCTGATTTTCTCACCTCTTGTATTAACAAGAGACAAAGCAGCAGTGGCTTGAATGCTTTAGAGCCTTGAGAATTACCTCAGAGCTGAATCAACACCCAGTGCCCTGATCCTGATCCAAGTCCTTTGATATTGGGTATCTGCTGATAGAGAATCTGATCTGATACTTATACAGTATTTACTGAAATGTTCATTAAATATGTATCACTCACTGAAACAGCTGTTGTGGCTTTCTAAACTTAGTCTATAAACTCAGATTATTGATATGATATGAATGAACAGAACAGACTCACTCGCCTCTAGTTTTTATTTTGTTTTATCCCATAATGATCCATTAAAATATGCCTGCATTGATGCTGATATCAAAAAAAAAAGTTTTTATATCAGCGTGTATTGGACAACATGTACGCCAATACCTATAAAACTGTGATAGGCTAATATTGGCCAAGAAAATCAGGCTACCAATATTTATCAGTCTGTTTCTAATTGCTGTCTTAAAGCTAGAATGGAAAGGCCGTTGCTTTGGATTCAATTTGATGGTACAGCTGTTGCTTTTATTGTGTCTACACCAAGTGGCAACCTTTGTGGCCGTGAAGTGAAGCCGATGCGGAAGTGCCAAAAACTGCAGTTCCTCGAACGTCCACTTGAGGCTGGCTACAGAACATGTCAGTCTCCATAAGCCCCCATGTTAAAATGTCAAACTTCACAGCAGAAATAAACTGCCTTGAAATTATGCATAATTAACAGCGTGGCCACTTTGATTGACAGATAGGTGCCATTACATGTGGTTCACTGGGCTCACCTCAGGTCCGCCGATGATCCACGTTGTCCATTCTTTGTACTGTCAGTCATCATTTGACTGAAAAAAGCTGTATTCTCCCTCATGAGATCAAGTATTGATGTATTTTAACAGCAACACTTCCATGTCTCTTGTGATCATATGCTCATGAAGAGTTAAACAGTCAGAGTAGTTCCTGTTCCTGTACAGTACAATCAGATTTTGAAATCAAATTATACATTTTATTTTTTGCTCCGTGGCAACATTTATGAAAAATGAAGAATAGAAACTCTGTTGATGTTTTAGCAGTTAGTAGTTGTACAATGGGGTTTTATGTCAAGACAATAACTTTTTGTGCCTTCTCTTGTTCAGCTAAGTTATTTTGAAAACTCGCATGAAATCACAACAGTTATTATGTCACTGCATGTCTTGCACTAAAACAGCCACATTACTTATGATGTTTTGTAAATTTCTTCAAAGTGAAATACTATTTTCTTTTAAGAGCATCCTCCACAGAAAACCAAATTCTTTAACACATTTTCATTGCTGTGGTGTTTATTCCGTCCAAAAAACATCACTATGTCGCAATGAAGGAATGTTTATGGATGCTGGATGTTGAGTCAGTAATTAGCCAAGATGCAGGAGTGATGCTTGCGCTGTAAATCATGTGGGAGTGTCTGAGATTGTTTAGATAGAAATCCTCTGGATATTTTGTCAGTTGTATCATCATCGCCAGGCTGTTTGGATGGAAAATGAGTTTTTAAGCTGATTGACTAAAAGTGTTTTTATTATTATCAGGAGGACTTTATGGTGTTTTTTGATGTTGTCACACTTTCCCTGCCTTCCACCTCACACCCACATTTACACCACACACGTTTTACACCTTTGCTTTGTCTGCAGCTCTCCAAACAAACCCTCTCCAAACAAACCCTAAACAAGTTGTCCAAAGCCAGTGTAAAAAGGGGGGGAGGGGGTGAACTGGGCGGCGGCCACGGCTCGGCTGCATCCTATTAGGATTGGGAGTGTTGAAAAGGGGTGTGGTCTGGAGCCAGTAACATCTGTGCCTGTCCCCTCTGCCCCCACAGCATTCTGCAGAGAAAGGCAGAGAGAAGGAGAAGGAGGTTAAGGAGGGGAGTAGATACGCCGAGGAGAAGTTCCTCGCCGGCCAGCTGACTGTTTGCAAGCTCTCTCAAACAGCAGCTCATGCTATATGGCGAGTTTATCCCTTGTGTGTCCCCATGCCATCAGAGAAAAACAGCCTCCACCTAACTGGAATTATACTCTGGGCTGATTTTGACAGCCTCTGTGACTCGAGGCGCTCCGAGACGACTTTGAACCTGCGTGGATTTACATACCTTGCGCAAAATGCTCGGCTGCGTGTTGTGTACAAGCATCGTTTTTTCTGTCGACTGTGCAGAAAGCAGGACACTGCAGTGAGTTGTGGATATAAAGGGAATGCTCAGAGCACAACAGAGGCGAGCTCACTCCTGGACAGGGTAAGAGGAGCTCAATGAATCTGCCTATTCTACCCTGTAATCAAATGAGTGCAAGGAAAAAGGAGTGCAGGGAGCCGGCTATCTGCTGATAGGAATGTGTGTGTGTGTGTGTGTGTGTGTGTGGACTACATGTGACCAGTAGATAGTTTGAGGCTATCTCTGTTTGTGTGTGTGTGTGTGTCCATGAAGGGGAGTCGTGGCTGCTGGTTTGCTTTATCACTCCTCAGGATACATGCCGAATTCCTCTCACCAAGACGTAGGTGATTGTGTCATGTCTGTCTAATTAGGAGGTGTCGGTGCGGAAAACAGTGTTGCTGTAGTAACCGGCGTGGGGGTGGCGGGGGGGGAAGGATGACAGGGTGCTCTGACGGGGGGCCCTGAGGCTGATTTCGTGGTGAGAGAGTTGTCCTATGTGCATGGGGAATGCCCCATAATGACAAGGCTGGTCTGTAGATAGGGTGAGGTGGTGTTAGAAATATGTGCGCACACACACACGCACACACACACACAGAGGCTACAGGCTGCTACCTCCCACCAGCTTCTCCGTGTGGTTTTTGGCAAATGCAGCCCGTTATCAAGTGTGTCAAGTGAGAGAGGATGGCATACTTTTTTCCATGATGGGGGGGGCAGAGTGCAGATAATCAAGTCAATGAAAAGGAAAGTCACCTTGAGCAGAGAGCGGGGGGTCTGCTCATTTCCTGTCGCTGCCCATCCTTCTCGTATTCCACTCATCAGCATCTCTCGAGAGGCTATGTATGCTCCACATCGCATGTAAATACTATACATACGGATGTATTACAAAGGACTGACGGCTAGGCTTTGTAACTCTGCAGGATTTCACGGTGCCTGTGAGTGATGGCGAGCTCGATTTTTACCCTGTAATCCTTAATGGTTTCGTTATTTGTTTTTGTGCGCCGAATTAGAGAGACAATCCTATTTTCTCCCCTTATAAACATCCAGAGCAGATTAAAAAGGAGGGTAATGTGCGGTGGTGGAAAGGGGCTTACATTAAATCACTCACCACCCACCCAGCTTGCACCGGTCACCCACCGCTCTGGTTACCATAGCAACTGAGGAAGAGGTAGGGATTTTTTTTTTTTTTTTTTTAAGGACAGGCTGCAGCTCAGGGTACCCTAGACGAGATTACAACGCCCCATTATTGATGATCTGAGAGGTTATCCGTTTTACTGCTTATAGAGATAAATGTGTGCCTAATATTGAACTGTCTGTCTGTGCCCGGGCTGTGGTGCATGTAATAATGTTGACTGTTCCCTCTGGCACACAGACAGAGATCGTGGTGCTTTATAATGCTCACAGTCGTTCACCAAAGGTTTACTCTTTTCTGTTCTTTCATGTTAAACAGCAGTTTCGCTCATTTTGCAGTCGTCACTGCAAATTTACAATGATGCTGATTATATAATGGTCAAATTTGATAGAAGCACAGACAGAGCATAGATAACACTAATGTGATGATGGTACTGATTCAACTGATATTCAAAGGCTTATTGATCTTCTACTTCAGTGGTCTGGTATGTACGCCTGCAGTCCTATCAGGTGAGCTAAAGTACCTCTTCATCGAACTGTCAGTGTTTACGTCGGTTCAGTTAGGTTTGCTTTTATACTACTGCTTGAAGTAGCCATTTATCCAGAACCTTTAGCTACTTACTTCAACTGTTTTTCCATTAGTTTTAGGTACTTTTAGCTAATAACGGTGTAATTGCCTGATCCTTACCTCCTGCCAGATCGGTACTGCGTATATGCAACGCTCAGCAAAAGATGCGAAGTAAGCAAAATGGCTCACTCATTAGCTTTTTCAATTATCAGCTTTGGAAAAAAAACGATGTGTTACGATGTATTATTTTATTTTTTTAATGTAAAATTCTCAGTGTTAGCTCAGGTAGCATTCATAACTTAACAAAACTGTGGGGCCACTTTTGCTAACATCAGCTAAGTTATCTGAAAACTGTCTCACACATGTATGCTGTACATTAGATGTGATGAACACACAAGTTATCATATCATATCAGACTGCATCCAGAAGACTTAAAACTTGTTTAAAGAAGCCTTAATCAACCCTTTGAGTGAAACACTCATCTCTGTTGAGGTATCAGGCAGTGACGACCTCAACGTTTAGATATAAATAGTCAGTAGCAGTAGGATATATTGTAATCAGTAATCAGTTACTTTACTACTAAGATTTGAACTGTATTTCCGTTAACTTTTAGCTGTTTGAACTTCTCAGCTTGCTAGTTTTGAGGCAATCACACTTAGTGTTTTGGAGTTACAGCTGACTAAATATATATCGATACATTTTTAAAAATCAAATTGTAATTTCTAGTTTTCGAATGACTTACGTGACATTCTTTCCATGCAACTCCTGGCAGGTACAGATTGGTTTGCTGCTCTTGTTGATTCTGCATTAACTACAAACATTCTCATGACAGATGTAACAGGAATAGTTGATCCGGTGAAGACCCTTCTCTCATAATACATTCTTGCTTCTTAATGATAATGCACTTCCTCACCATCTGCTCACTGAATAATATGCTTTGGGGTCATAAGATTCAAGACATTACAGTACACATGTTAGGAGCTGCACAAGCAGAAACATCCACAACAAAGAGGATACAAATCAGAATTGCAAATCAATATAGCTGGAAAAAAAAAATCAGGCTTGTAATTTGTAACCTAAACTTGAACCTGCATGACAAATACAGATCATAAAAGTTAAGCAGCTGTTGTGAAACTGGCGAGTTGTTTGCAATGTCAACATCCGCCATATGCTATGTGTTAAATCCTGACTTTTTTTTTGTTTAAAGCAGCATGATGAGCTATTTTTAAACTAAACTTTTTTTTTAATTATGTTTTGGAACACAGCCAACAAACTGAACCCAGATGACTAAGCTAAAACTCTGGCAAAGATATTGTCGCATGTTTGAGTAGTTTCCCTCTTTGCCCCGAGTCTAACCTCCACTTGAAGTTTTGACCTGAGGAAGAATGCTAACATGTTAAGAGCGGGGGGTTGGAGAGTCTGTCTGCAGAACAAGTTTGACAACCTTGCCTGCAAAAAGAGCAGCAGCCTTTAACCTGCTTTTTAATCTCTGTCCTCCCTGCATTTCAGCTGCACACTCCCCAATTCTAAATGTACTTTTTTTGGCTTTGCACTATTATTTTTTTCATGTAAGAATTACAGGGGAATACCACTGAATTACTTGGAATTACTGCTGTGGAACATTTCAGTGTGTTTTAGATAACAGTTAGTCATATCTTGTAAAAGTGATTTCTTTTTTTTTCTTTTTTTCTCTCCATCTAATCTGTGAAAATAGGCATTTATATGATTGTGAATTCTCCACACAAATTTGCATACAGACCTGTTCAAAGTATCTTTATGGCTCAGAGGTATAGTTTGTAGTTCTGTGCAAAACATGCTCAAATGTAAGCAAACACATGGTGGGTCTGCCAGTAAGGAAAAAGAAACTTGTAAAAAAAAGTTAGAGGGCACCACAAATTAGACCCAGTGATTCGATTTTTCCCAGGCAACAAAACAATCTAACTGACAAACATCTCTCTATCAGCGCTTTGTTCATGAAATAATGCAGTCGTCTCTGCACGAGGAGCAAACACAACAAGTTAGCAGGCTCGCTCTCATCACTGCCTTTATCTTCCGTTCCTGTTTGGTGATAATTTCCGACCACATTATTAACCTCGACTGTTGAAAAACAGGTGTGGCTGGGCTGTAGATACGGAGTCTGGTCACAAACTAATCTGATTCATCACAGACTGACTATGACAACAGTGTCTCTGGATGAAACGTGTGAAGACCACGAGCCGGTGTAATGAGGAAGTATATGGAAAAAACAATTAGATTACCTCTATGCGACATGGCTAATACAGCTGCCTGCTTTCAGTTACAACAGATACTGCTGTGTCTGCGTGCAGAACAGTGTTTAGATTTATAGCGTACCATTAAATGTTATGTCGTGATACCAACCCGCACACAGACAGAATTTAAACTTTTTCCAGCAGCCATTTAAAAAAAAAAACGATGACGCCCTGTACTTGTTTGAACACAATGAAGAGCGATTATAGTGTAAAACATTTTTCATAGCAGTTGCAACATTTGTCGTAATAGCCTTTGGAAATTGGGCTCAGTACCAGAATGTAATGTTTATGAGCAGCAAACAGACGAAGGCTGCAGCTAGCAATTGTTTTTCCAGTTATTTGATTAATTGTTTTGTCTGTAAAAGGTGAGAAAACGGTGAGATATCACTATTTTCCACAAGGAGATGGTTGTTTTGTGCCACAGACGTATAAAAAAAATCCGAATTTATTCACTTTATTATGATAAAAAACTAAAACCAGGATGTTTTACCTTTTTTCTTGATAAATTAATTAATCTTCAGCCTTAACAAGGAAGTTTGGGTAGTTTAATGTTTACACTCCCAAGAATAATATTGATTTAGCAAGATGCAGTAGAAACACAGCAGCAGTACTATTGTTCCAAATGAACAATGTTAATAGGGGCACAGACATGTCATCGGAAAAACTACAACACCAAAAGAGTCACATTACATTCAAGCTTATGCAGACACAGCTCAGAGTACTTTGTCACTGTTGCTAATTCAAAGTCGTACAAGATCCAAACTTTTTAAAACGTGCAGTCGTGTAATATAAAATGTATCAGCTGGTGGAAGAAGTGCTTCCTTTGTCTGTCTCTGTGCTGTTATTCCTTTCTCTGCACTCTCTCTTTGTTCCTGTATGTTAATCCTGTAATCTGAGAGCCACTTCAGCACTACTCCCTCAGCCATGTGACATTAATGCTCCAGAGGCAATGCCTTTGTCATATCTTGACACACAATCCTGTAACGTAAATGCACATGAGAACACAGGCATCGGAGCCGAACAGCTCTGCTACTGCAACAGTTTCGACGTCTCTCTGCTGTCTGACCGGCCGTCGCTGCGAAATGATTGATCTTAATCTCCTCTTAACCTGCCAGTCAGTATTTCTGTCGTGGCCCAGTTATTTTCTGATGTGTGTCCAAGTCTGCGTGTTTACTCATTGTGTACTTAGGGCGCCATTAAGTAATTGGCAGAACGAGCGACATGTATGCTCTCCAGCTGAGCAAGACAATTGGGCACCACTGTGCCATTTGTAGCATGGCTAAACCAGAGAAAATGAAACTATGTCAAACACAGTGTTCAACATGAAAATAGCTGCCAAAGAGTTCATAGAAACAATGGCTTGATCGATAGATATGTTTCGAGTTTGTTTGAGTTTTTCTGTATTGGGACAAAACTTAGCAGTACAAATTCTGCAGTTGTATTGAGAAATGGAGATTGTTTTATTACTTTTTGATTGTTACTGTTGAGCATTTTGTGGTTGAAACTCAAAAACAGTTTTGAGTTTCACAGGTTAAGCAACTCTCTGTGTCCAAATACTGAGTTTGCTCATTGATTTTTCAACTGGCCAGCTCGGAGCTCAGGCTGTGTGTTTTGATGAAAGGACTACCGCTAGCCTGCACTGTGTGACTCCTGAGCCTTTTGTTTGCAGCTGTCCAAATTGATCCAAAATAAATTACCAAGTGTGGTGCACACAACAGTCGTGGGGGTTTCCAAAAGCACACTGCAATCCCCACACTGCGTCTCCGGTGGCTTGTTTTAATACAAGTAGTTTTATGCTCAATGGTTTTTTAGTTTATTTGTCAGTGTGGGGCACACTGTACTGCACTGAATTGCAACATTATTAAACTGCACCACTGTTGAGATGCTTTGCATTGATGATAAAATTGCAAATCTGATCCATCCCAAACCCCAAATCAGAAAAGAAGGTTAAACTTCTGCGTACCAGAGGCCTGTAACACAGCTGCAGCAGTCCGTAAACATCAGTGTCCTATTTCTTCTCCATTGCGTGACATTATTTGTGTTTTGTGTATAGCTGCATGATTTAAAAGCATGAATACATGTGTGCTGTCTCAGGTTAAAAGAACGACATAACTTAAAGATGATAATTATAGCAGCGTGACACTTTTATTGATTCAATTTTTCATGACAAATTTAATTTTCATTTGCTCGCTCCACAGAAAGATCAGACGTCAGGGTCAGACAGAACAATGTCCCTGAATCAGGGAGGGAGAGATGGAGTCTGTGTCTCGCTCAAGTACGTTTCAAAAAGGTAGATTATTGCTAATTATAGCTCCTGAGCCAAAGAGAGACACTGCAGGTCTTTTCAAAACAACTCAAGGTGAAGCAACCCTGCTGTCTAATACGGGGGTCTAGTATTGATTGTTACTGCTCTTATACTGCTCTAAAGGTTTCCTCAGTCACATTTTCCTGTAGACCTACTTTACTCTATCAGAAACACAGCAGAGCTGCTCTGCTGTGTCCTGTCCCGACCATCCCTAGTGCGGCTGTTCGTTCAGGCAGCCGTAGCAGCTGTTGATATCAAAAATTAAAAGTACATCTCAGTTCCAGAAACTGCTGAGAGATGCCAGCTGGTGCAGAAGAAGGTATTTCACACATCTGTTTTCAATACACTACTGTCCACTGTGTTCTCTCTCCAAGGTTGAATTCCTGCTCCAAGTGAGGCACATTTGACTTAAAGCATCAGTTTTAAGATGACCTATTAGTTTTATAAATTATACACAAAGACGACTATTAATGACAGCAAATATTTTATAATAGACTTCATAAATTTTTTTAAACAGCTTTTTTTTTTAGTAGTTTGAGTGGAAATTCCCTTCATGTTTGTCAGTATTCAATACATTGACTTACTGTTATCATATCATGTCATTATCAAGTCTTTGGATACTAACGCCACAAATTTTACTCACTTAATTTGACTTTTGTACGAGCGACAGCAACACCAGAGAAATTTATTTCCACTCCACGCCTTGTACCGTTAGTGCTGATCTCACTTAACAAATACTATAAATCTTAAAGAGGGCTTAAACAGTAGATAAGACTGCAGAGATGAGTAAACTAGACAAAACCGAAGCTTTGAGATGACAGCTGGATGAAAAGTGTCGGGTCATCTTTGAATTCTTGCTCTGTGTTCTTCATTCCTCTTTGCACATGTAAAGTAACGTGAGCGTCTCTCTCTGCGTCTCTGTGTTTAGTTTAAGGTGCTCCTCTTGGCTTCTGCCTTTTCTCCAGCCGACCTGACACTTGCGCAGGTTTAATGGGGAGATCTTGGGGAGGCACCATGCACGGGCTCACACTGCCTTTACAAACACTGGGATTCTTTTTTACAGTCTGGACTCGAGCCAGGTCACCCGCCAAACCACATGGTCACGAAAACAACAAGGCTATCCAAGGATAGAAATCTCGTATGGACAAAGACAGAAGTGTTTTTGTGAATATGGGTGGGCGGGTTTAATTATTGGATGTGTATGAATGAAGGAGTACAAAAGAATCTGCTTCATACTGTAAGCCGCAGCAGTCTACAAAAGTTTCTCTAGTACAGTCCAAGAGTTGATTTACATCAGTATAAACAGCATTCTTCTTGATAATATGGAAAGTACAGCTGTTACATGGTGTTATCATCAACTAGCGGAGTGTTAACATTTCAAACATGCTTACTTCAAGAATAATTCCTGGAAATAACTATCAATACTGCTCACTTTTACTGCTTGGACAGCTACAGGTCAGTTTGACTGATTGATTTAAGGTTTAAATCTGTGTTCCCACTCAGTTAGAGCAGGTGACAGAGGAAGGTGTTGTTGTACAGGGTCATAAGGCTCACCTGGCTATGAGAGGAATGTCCTCTTGTTCTAACAGGCCTGTGTTATGTTGGGAACCTTGACCGTCTGACAGACAACCTCCGGAGGCTGATGTGGGAGCACTCAGGTCTTGTAGGTTAACAATTACATGTTCAAACCTTAAAACACTCCCACTCTTCGCCCCTTGTGGTCTTTGTACCCTCCCCACGCGGTCGAGCCGCGGGGCACATCCACAGGTTCCTGTAGCTGGACTGGAGCCAGCGCTGTCCCACTCTGGCTCATGAGTTTATACAAAGTTTACAGCTTGCTTTAGCTAATGGAAAAGATGGGCAGTTTTGTGGACTAATATGGTCAAAAGAAGCTTTGAATTGCTTCTTCCTTTCATGCTAGAATAGATGGTGAGTGTGAAGCCAAGCAGCTGCTGCTGAGGTCTCTGGTAGTCTATTTGGAAAAGTCGAGGATGTGTCAAAATAAATACACTATTCAGTGTGTTAGTAAGAGTGAGCTGCTGTGTACTTTATTCCACGTGTGGCCTCAGGTACCTCGCCTGTGTAGTACACTTTAAACTTTTTCATTCACTGCACTTTGTATACTTACAGTCGACACATTTTCTGTCTTTATTTAGAGAACTGTGGTCATTCTAGTAGTGGGATAAATTTGGCTATTGTTAGTTTTGTTTGACATTTTTCCCAGTTATTACTGGTTTGTTGGCCACTAAGAGACACAAGTTGTGATATCTAGTGGGCCTGATTAAATGGTCATCATTCATCAGTCACCATCAATGCAGTTTACTCTGAAATCAGATATTAAATTATATCTTATCTTTGTCCTTTTTTGGCTTCCTTCTTTTTTTGTTTTTGTTAGCATCAGCATATTAAAGCAGACGTACTCTTTTTAAAGCAAAGATTAAATTTTTTTTTTAATTTCAAGGTTCTATGGTGGCTGGAAGAAAATTGCTGACAACTCCAAGACTGTCTCAAATTAGAAAAGTACAGCTTTTGGATAAAATATGAACCAAAAAAAAGTGACTAAAATGGGACGTCAGTGGCATCAGACTTTATTTAGGTAGACCACAAAAGTGAGTTTTTATTGACTGTACTTAGACAAAGTTACCATAGGAAATGTCCTCACTTTCCCTTTTGGAAGAGACAACTTTAGCTGTCGTCCATCGCCTCAGCTCACTGAGCGTAGTGAACCACAATCTTCGATTACAGTAAAGTATGTGACCTGACCATGTTAAATTTAGACTGCATCACACTGCTTGTGATGCATTTTGTCTGGCCGAAGCTTCTGACTTATAGGAAAGCACTTGGAAAGAAAGAAAATGTCAAGTGAAGTCGGTTATGTCCACCAAGAAGACGTCCAGAAATTCCTGCAGGTCTGCGCAGCCTCTGTGGTTATGATACTTGGCCTCACACTGCCCGGCACAGCAAGGAGGGAGACTGTAGAGCTGTTTTTGTGACATGCTGACGACTGTCCTCGTGGATATCTGGACACCACGTCTTTATTTTGCCCAGACAGCGGAGAGGTCTTGTGCACTTTATTCCATTATTCCTGCTTGGAGTCGAGCCAGCAGGTCTGAGAGGACACACTGCAGCTGTAGTTTGTTACTAATCAACCTGTTTATGCTTTCGGTAGTGAGATTTGAGGTCTGTCTTGTCTCAGAAACGTACCTTTTGTTTCAGGTCTTAAGAGTAAACTGTCACTTTTGATGTTTTAATAGCTGCAACTAGAGAACCAAATCTTGCACGTAGAGAAAATAACCACTGAATATAAAACAATAAGGCCTGCAACATGCAGCCATGCTAGCGGCTGTTTAAGGCTATACTTTGGCACAGCGGTGCTGTGAGCTACATTTTAAAGCTGGCATGGCAACATGCTCACTGCGACAAAGCTAACATGCTGATGTTTAAACAATGTTCACTATCCTAGTTGGTGTATTACCATGCTAACAATTGCTAATTAGCACTAAACACAAAGTACAGCTAGTATTGGACAAATTGAATGTTTGACCTCATGGTGGCACTAGATTCAACATAAATGGTTCACCAAAGTTATTTGAAGTTATCCATAGAGGAACATGAATGTGTTTTTTAAATTTCATAGAAGTCCATCCAATCATTGTCGAGGCATTTCACTCTTCAAGACTACAAATATCAAGCTCACAGTGACACTAGATGAACTCAGAAGATAACCAGAATCAGTAGGGTTCATCCTCTAGCGACCATGAATGTCTGTATAAAATTTCATGGCAGTTAATGAAGTTATTGAGATGTTTTAGTCTGGATCAAAGCACTAAAATGACTGACACCCTGACATTGCCGTCCATAGACCAAGCCAGAAATACCCACACCGCACTGAATCTTCATCTGGCAGGCCAAGACTTTGTGTAATGCGTTCAACCCTCCTCATCAATGCTGCTCATTTCCGACAGCTGATCTCTATGTATTTTTATCTGGCATATAGTGACAGGACAGATGGGGCAATAGTCCAGCAGGATTGCACACATTTCCTACATTACTGATAAAACTGCAGCTGCCAGAGACCAAACCAAATGTGTAATCATATCTCCTAAGTCCGAAAGCCAAGGAGGGAAAGTCTGTTGAAGATGAATATCAGGATGATTGAGTTAGTGTATGTTTGAGTTTGACGCAGACTCCCAGCGTTGCAAATCTCATCCATCATTCAAACAACCTGCAGGCCAACTTATACACCTCATAATGACTTGTCTCAGGGTTTACAAGAAGATCTGGTTTTGGTCTTTACCCACGGTGACCAAGCCAGTCTTCAAAACAACCCAGAGCCTCGCTCACCTCTCGCCGTGGTCATTGTAAAAACACCCCTCTAATCATTGCTCGTTAGGTCTTTAGAGGAAAGCTGATGCTGAATAGGAAGGAAGGGGAGATGAAAAGGCCTGAATACACTAATCCTGGCAAATTATGGTCTCCGTTTCAAACATCACACTCTCACAGGGACCTATTGTGTAAACGATATAATTGAATCTTTCAGTGCTTGCCCTCACTGATGCTGTGCATTGTACTTTCCCTTCAAAAATTATTACCCTATGTCATTAACCATTGCCAGGTTCAGAGGGTGAGGCTGTAAGTGAGCAAAATTCAGAGCCTTGGTAGGTTTTGTGTCCGGCTGCTAATAAGTAACAGTTCTACAGTTCACATGGCTGTGTTGTGTTGTTGTCGTGAGGCTTCAGATTTCATGTAAGAGAACAGAGAGTATCTTTGTATTTAGCATCATTCAAACTGGTATGTCTTAGAGTTTATGGACCTTATTATCTTCTATTGTTCATCTATCTCTGAGAAAACTCTTGCTTCTGTGATTGATTTTTGTGAATGCCACTTTAAAAATCACGAACGTCCCTCTGCCTGTGAGAGACTAGTGTTGTCTTTGTGCGGAAAAACTCATTGTGTCCCTTCTCTGTGTCTACAGTACTCTCTGACAGAGGCCAAACTCTGAGGTGGAGGAGGCTGTAAAGAGGCCCTGAAGGAGCCTCCCACCCTCCCTACCCGAACAGCCGCACTCATCAGACAGCCATGGCTCCTCGGAAACGCGGCGGCGGTGGCCGTGGTGGCCTCTCCTTCATCTTCTGCTGTTTTAACAGCAGTGATCACCAGAGATCACCTACAGGCTGCGAGAGGACTTTGCCCTGCAGGCCATGGAGCCGTCACTGCCGATGCCAGGATATGATGAGCTGGACGGCATGTTCTCCGAGTTGGTGGTAAGACATTATTCTGTTTTTCTGCTGAGGAATTCAGAGCAGAGTAATCGTAAGACTTCAAAAGAAGCATGTAATTCATGATCCAAAAAAAGTCTTTTTAATTTTGATTTAAAGGACACATCTATTGATATTCTGAATTTTTCATGTCAACAGATCCCTCGAGAAAGACCAAAACAAACAATGAATTGATCCGACTGACAAAGTTTTGCCTGTGTAGCTGAAGCATGATATGATTTATTCCTCTGTGCCTCAGATCTCCATTCCTCTCCAGAAACTATTAAAAACACATAAATGAGTCACACTGTTGCACTGGATGATTTACCATAAGTATGGCCACTAGTTTATTTTCAGTTAATCCCACATACACCATCTTGCTGCTGTAAATACTGACCAGAGCACCAAATGTGTATTCATCTGCAGCTGAAAATAGTCCCCAACAAACACTGTATTTACTCATGTTGTTACCAAGCGGCAACCTCCGTGGCTGTGAAGTGAAGCCAATGTAGAAGTGCCAAAAACTGCAGTTCCTCAAACGGCCACCTGAGGCTGGCTACAGCGTGAGTCAGCCCCATGTTAAAATGTCCAACTTCACAGCAGAAATAAACACGTTTACAGCCTGGTACAAAAACAGTTTTGGTCTCTATAGCTAATTTCCCCGTTCATGACAACTGTATTGAGGGTGAATTTTTATAGAACTCACCTTTTCAAATTATATCAAGGCTTAAAGTTATGTAGAATTAACAGTGTGGCAGTGCCAACCTCAGTCAGTGTGCGAGAAACTATGTTTAAGATAACTGTGCTAACATAAATAAAAGTGCTAATCAGTTAATTAGCGTCCCATGTTGACTTCTTTCTAAAACTTTGGATTGTTGTTTTTCTTTTTCTCACATAGCACATACAGTAGTACGTAGTGTAGTGTGGAGAGACAGCACTTTGTTTAGTTCATTTAATTGAGGAACTCCAGGAACAACTTAAAACCATCCTGCCTTATAAATGATGAATATTACTATTAAAATTATTAGAACTGATCGTCTTTTTTTCTGAATTTCCAAGAGAATTCACATGTGTGTTTGTAGGATGACTGTTTAACATCTAACGTAACAGATATTTAAACATTTTATTAAACTGTGAGGATGTTTTTAAAATATAATCTTACCTCATTGTTTACACTGTCTGTTACATGTTAAGACATTCACAATCTAACCGTCACCTCCTTCCAGTTTACACTAACTTGTGAGTAACTGGGCCAGGCTGCTATTCTCTCTGTCTTATTGTCACTTCTAATTTGTCGAGCTCTCCCCTCTCTCCTGCCCCATTTTCGTCACCACTTGTCTCCCATGGTTTTTCCACAGTAATCTAAGCATGACATTTTTGCACATCAATAGACCTCATTCAGGAACTCTTAATGTCTCGGCTTCCTCCATCTGCTAATTGCTTGTTTTTGTCTCCCACCCTTTATGAAGACATAATTGAGTAAGTTGAGTGTGACGACAAGGAGGCTTTCAGTTGCTCTGTTTACCAAATGAAAACAGCCACGTGCTTTTCTTTTCACCCAGTACGAGCCACCATGCGCGCATATAATCGGGAAAAAAGACTCACGTTGTTGAATAAGTTGGGCCCATCTGCTCTGTTACGATGCTCAATTAGACCCGACCTTTGAACTTGAGATTCATTTAAAGAGTTTTCTGAAAATCTTTAAATACAGGCGAAGCTTCTTTTCCCACCCTTCAGTTCTCTCACTCGCAGTCAAACAGGAGATTTAATAACAAATCTGTCGCAGCACGAAAAAGTAGCTGCTCTGTACGAGCTAAAGAATCAGTAAAATATCCATTTGAATCATTTCTTCTCATTCAGTATATGGACCTTAATTCATGAGATGAATCAATAGTCCACACAACCATTTTAGACATTTGATCATTACGCATATTGATTCACAGCGCTTGATGGCTTTAGCAAAGAACATCCCCAAAGACAATTCCCGTAACGAGCACTTGCCATAAAACATTCAGCAGTCTCTGTGTTGGGTAAACCATTTCCTTAATCTCCATTTGTTGCTTAAATAGCAGCTGAGAACAAATAAACGTGTGTTTAGACCACCTACTATATTGTATCCGTGAGCTAAATTGCTTAAAAGCCTTCTCATGACTTTCACCACCTATTCCACATGAAGCTCATTCAAGCATAATTGCTTTAGGATTCGACTTAACGGGGATTAAAAACATTAAACAGTTCATTTCCATCACAAATCTACCATTAATTGCGTCCCCAAGCTTTGATGTGAGACGCTGATATGTTTTAATTGCATTTAGACATTTGAACCGTTAAAACTCTCTGGTATTTACACTTCCCAGCAGCACCCTTTGTGCACCTCTGTGGAATATCTGTTATATATTGTGACGCATGTTGTCTCCAGATGTTTGTTACCGCACGTCGAGCAGAGAGGCCACGCCTTATCTCTCTCTCTCTCTCTCTCTCCCCCATTACTCACACGTCTAAGGCCTGCAAGACATCTGATTTGATTCAGAGTTGTATTGAATTTACGTTGATATCCCACCGATCATGAAGAGATTCAGCACAAACCGATCTTGAGCTGAGAGCAGAGCTCCTGGCACATGTTTTTGTTTGGGGGGGTAAACAGCGTTGATTTATGTGGATATGTGGCGTGATAGTTTGATAGCTTGTCTGTGAGCTGAGATGTTTTGAGAATGATGCTCCCCAGTCAATAAAACATTGTGAAGACGTAATAGTTTGAATTCTTCCTCTTCTTCTGAGCGCTCCTCACCAACATTTCTCTGCTATCTTTCCCCCATTTTGCAGGATGAGCTTGACCTCACAGAAAAACACAGGGAAGCCATGTTCGCCCTGCCTGCAGAGAAGAAATGGCAGATCTACTGCAGCAAAAAGAAGGTAAAAGCCTCTCACTGTGCATTACGTCTTAACTAACCAAACATCAGCCTCTGCAGGCTTGCCACAGATTGGCTGCTTTTGCTGAATAATCTCTGTAAATATCCGAGCTGCCAAGTTTGTGTAATCTCCTCCCTCACTGATTTGTTGATACCTGAAGCTGTGCTTTTTTTCTGACACACAGACCACAAAGCCTTTGTGTTACTGTATTTCTCTGCTCGCACGAACACGTTGTCTGCATACTGTATCTGTGGAATGCAGGTTTTTTTTTTTTTTTAATCTGTAACGCCTGTAAAGATTCATACGACTGAGATAAAAGCACATTATGATTCAGGATGCAATATCCATTGGTGTCTGTGGTGAATAGATGTCCATATTTGTCTTCAAGGTAAAGTACATTAAAGAGCTGATAGTTAATGACATGAGAGCGAGAATGACCTGGGGATTACATAATGACTCAGCAAGGAGCTTTACAATTGCATGGTCAGCATCTTCTAGTTCAGCTTCTAGGCCACCAAGACGCCCCAGTTAAACTAAACTTTTCCTACTGCACAGGGTGTGATATGCAGTAGGCACCCTTTATGAATGGTAGCTTTCCATTTATGTCATTTCTGGTCTAAATTCTTTATAAGTGCTTTTAAAATGTTAATATTGAGGCTTCTGCACTGGACCTACCACACCTGCTAATATTAGTATCAACAGCATTTTGACTGAAGAGATTAGCTTTAGATCATAGAGAAACATTTTTAGTACATTAGTATTTTTAGTACATTTACCCGTCTCTCAAAACCATTAACAGTCATCATGGAACAGTATAAACTGCCTATAATGTACTGTAATGGAAGGCATGCTCCTATTTAACATATAACAGACAGAGAAATATCTAAACATATTCCCTCAGCCTCACTCTCTCCATCACTACATAATAAGTCAGATCAGAGCAGCACCACAGATTACTCACTTAAGTAGATGTTACACAAGGTGGATATAAAAATAGGGATATGTAGAGGGAGGCTAAATTCAGCCTTTTCCATTAGTTAATCCACTAACAGAGATGGCAGCATCAGGAATTATGAAGTGCTAAAATATATTCAAGACTGTAGAGTTCAAATGGCGTGTCTTTTTTCTTGTGTCTCCAAAGTTTTAGTCTCATTGTTTGATTTAAACACAAGAAGCTCTGCACATTTCCTCAAGAAGAGGATTTTTTAATAATGCACACCTGTCCCATCAAAGCACCCAAAGTCGCCATAACATACTCTGTGACAGCGTCGTGTTTCATTACATCTTCTCTTGGTGATAAAAAGACTGTCAGCTGTTCTTCCTTTGCCTGTATATCAATCCCTCCTCTGCATGCAGGAAATCGCAGACGCCTGGCCTAGTTTAGACCAACTCAAGTCGAGCTTTGCAGCTAAATGTGAATCTGAATCTGAATGTGCCCTCGTGTTTTTTACAGCAAGGTTTGTCAAGGCCGTAGGCATGAGTGTGAAGGATATCCTGTCCTGACTAATATGCAGACAGGGCTTGCGGATTTATTGGACAGTTTGCATGTCATTGTACAGTAAAGACCAGCTGCAGAAAGGCAGAAGTGTAAATACAATTATACACACAAAGTGTTTCACTGGTTGTTGTTATGCTAATAAGAGATCAGAGAGTTTAAGTGAATGAAAATGACAGACATTGGCGTCCTCATCTTGGTTTTCATACCAAATCTGGTCCTTCTGTCCTTACTGACCTTTTTGTCTGACGTTTTATGTCTACAAATATTTTGGACCATCCACAAAATTTTTTCTCGCAGACTTCAATGGACTAGTTTAACATTTTTGGAAATATGCTTTCACACTCTTGCCAACAGTTAAATGAGAAGATTCACACCACTCTAATGTCATGATTTCAAAACTACAGCACCAAGATGTAGTCCTGCACATAACGAATGATGAATGACACCTTTTCAGGTGAAAACTCACCTTGTATAAGTGTTCATTACACTGACGTACTTACTTTGGCTGCACACAGCGTCCACTAGCCAGCAGCAGCAAGGAGAGTGGTGGAGAGCAGGTAGTGGAAATGGAAACAGCACGGTGTATGCTCCCGTTTCTGCCGTGTCCCAATTATTGGCCTGATTAGGAGGTGTCCCGGGGCCTAAAGTAGCCTCATAAGGCTTCATGGAAATGAACCCCAAAATGCTCAGCCTTCTAGAGATCATTCAGGTTTGATTCAGTGTTGGTGTGAAGGTGGAGGAGCATTATCGACCTGCAGGAGAGGGGGGGTGACAGAAAGGCATCAATATTGCTGAGTCGGCAGCAGGCTCTGGCTCAGACCCAGACAGATAGAAAGTCATCATCTGAGCTCAGAGAGGATGAGTGTGTGTGGAGAAAAAAGGCAAAGGAAGCGGTCGGTCCAAGGCAAACAGGAAAGCTTCACTTCCACAGGTGCAGCTTTTGTGTGTGGAGACAGGAGGGGATGATAAGGAGGAAGGTGGGGTCATTATCAGGGCGCTCTGGGCCCGCAAGTGATTTTTTCGACAGCCATTTCTTGGCTTCAGAAGCCGGGCTGGGCTGGGAGGAGATAAGTCAGTCAAAGCGGCAAAGCCTGAACTGTTTGGTTTGGCCAGGCACCTGAGCTGATGAAATCATGCTGCAGAAAATCAATCTTCTTTCTCCTTCTTGTCAGCTCTCCTCAAGGCTGCATCATCTGCCAAGAAGCAGATTTACTGATCTGGTTGTTAGCAAAGATTTTGCAGTTTCAGATTTCATTAAAAAAAGAGAAAAAAACTACTTTAATTTCAGAGAGGACAGAGCTGTAACTTCTCTTTCAAGCCGACTGTCCTTTCACCCCTAAAATAACTGAGATTGATTCCTGTTTCCTGACGTTAAGTTAAGATCCTGTCTTTGATCTTCTCAAATGTGGAAAAAAATAGAACCCCCCTTCTTTTCTCTCTCATCACGACCCTAAATAAACTGGAGACATGTCAGTGTTTGAAGAGTGCTGACTTCCAAGCTGAAAGATGAACTCTTTAAGATGCAAGAGGAAGCGGTCTCACCCCTGCGACTGCTCCGCTAATGGACTGAACTTCTTCCAGCACCCGCCTGGTCAAACTGGCACCGGTCTTGAGTGGAACAGCAGGATCATATCTACCCGTCGCTGCACGATCCCTGCAGACCAGCCAAGGCCCTGCAGTTCCTTTCGGAGCAGCCAAGTCTCTGCAGGCCGCTTTATTAACTGACGCCCAATTAGTTTATGATGGTCACAGCTCGCTTGTGCTTAATGGAGCAGGAATTAAAATGAAAGCCGGGGTTTATGTGCAAGCCAAGGTCATGGTCAAGTCATTTTCTCCCCTTTTGAGTTAGAAAATTAAATCATCTAAGAAACGTCTTGCAGTTATTTGCTTTTTTCACTTGTAACGCACACAAACATGCCCGTCAGGAGATTAAACTCAGCAGAAATCAGGCCACGTCCTTAATCCACAGTTTTTACATTCATTTGCTAATCTGAAGATTTTTTCAAGCAGCCGTGCTCTCTCTTTCTGAGCTTCTCACCACCTCCTCAAACTCAGTGAAGCACTCGATGATAAAATGGGCTGGATATCTGTGTCGCCCTACTTTGAGTTGCTGCTCCATTTTTTTTTTTAGCTTTTTATGTCCCGGACCTTCTGTTGTCCGTATGTTTGTTTGTATATTTCATGTCTTTCAAAACTAATTGATCTGAAAAATGTTGTAATGAAGTCCATCTGGTTTGTAGTTTCACTTTGATGTATTCAAACATGCGACATGAAGAAAATAACAACTTGAAATATTTCTTTCAACAACACGTTCTTATGTAACCTTTTTTAGATTCCAGCCACTTCCAGTTAATATTCATAAGCATAACACATCTTTTTCTTATTAACTTATCTTCATCTACCTGGATCACTCACAGCAGCGCCATTAATTCTCTGTTATTCTCTGTTTTTCAGGAACAAGAAGAAAACAAAAGTGCAACTAGTTGGCCAGAGTACTACATTGATCAGCTCAATTCAATGGCAGCTGTAAGTAATAACATGAACTTTATTTATGCTAGGGACATAAAAATGGTTACAAAATAGTCCTGGAAGAAGGAGCTGCCCTCTGTTGCTCTCTCTGAGCTTTTTTCTTTATCTTATTTAAGATTTTTGTTCCTTATTCTAAAAGCTCTCTGTGATTATGGGCTGTGCAGATAAAACCTGACATAATAACTATTTAATTCAAATATTAAAGCCTTTCTGTATACTATTCTAACAGGAACACAATGAAACAATGTCATTAAATGGAATAATATGTATACTGTATCTTCAATTTAACCCACTAACCTGATCTTATGGATTCATAATAAAACCAAGAAGCAGCTTTTTTTTTGCTTCTTGACTAAATCTAGAGTCTTCTGGGAGTTCATTTTCCACTTCAGACTCTGATCTTTATGATGTTTAATCTTCTGCCGAACAGAGAAAGACACTCCTCGCTCTGGAGAAAGAAGACGAGGAAGAGAGGAACAAAACCATAGAGAGCTTAAAGACGGCTCTGAGGACACAACCAATGAGGTGGACACATCTCACTCTGTCTGTCTGTCTTTTAACTCCTCCCTGTCCTTTACATATAATGTCATCCTTAATCGTATCTCTTTTCATTTAACCTCCTCTCACCTCGTCTGTCACTCGTTTCAGTCCCTCACAACAGTATGTAAATGAGTCCTTTAAGAATTCAGCAGCCATAAAGGTCACGGCAGTGTTGGTTTATAGATAGATAGATTTATTCATATTTATATATATATATACATAAATATTAATATCATGTTTATATATATACATATATATATATATATATATATATATATATATATATATATATATATATATATATATATATATAGAAACATGATATTAATATTTATGTATTTCACATTAGAACTAGTCTTCCTTGTCACTAAACTGAGATGATTTCTTGTTCCTGCTCTCCTCTCAGATTTGTGACTCGCTTCATTGACCTGGACGGCCTAACATGCATCCTAAACTTCCTGAAGAGCATGGACTACGAGACCACAGAATCACAGATCCACACGTCTCTCATCGGCTGCATCAAAGCTCTGATGAACAACTCGCAGGGCCGCGCCCATGTCCTCTCGCACTCAGAGAGCATCAACATCATCGCACAGAGCCTGGCCACGGAGAACATCAAGACCAAGGTGGCCGTGTTGGAGATCATGGGCGCTGTGTGTCTGGTGCCCGGCGGCCACAAAAAAATCCTTGAAGCCATGCTGCACTACCAACGCTTCGCCTGCGAGAGGACGCGATTCCAGGTGGGTGGGAGCAAGTCAAGTGCACAGCTTTGGTTTTAAACCTTTTGCAGACAGATAAAGTCATTGAAAAGCAACAAAGCATGAAGATATTTAACACCTGTAATGACCTGTCATCCTGCAGACTCTTATAAACGATCTGGACCGGAGTACGGGGCGATACAGAGATGAGGTCAACCTGAAAACAGCCATCATGTCCTTTATAAACGCTGTGCTGAGTCAAGGCGCCGGAGAGGTGAATCACAGACATCAGACAGTTTTTATGCTCCCTTTCACACAAGACGGTCATTATGTCCCTCGGCCACTCATTGAAGAGACTCTTTAAAACACAGTTTGAATCCTTTTTTCTAATCTTAATTTATTCTTTTTTATAAATATAGACAAGTTTGGAGTTCCGCATCCACCTACGATATGAGTTTCTCATGTTGGGGATCCAACCTGTGATCGATAAGCTACGTTCTCATGAAAACTCCACATTAGACAGGTGAGATGAAACCGGACAAAAGGTAGCGTCCCAATCCAAAAAATGTTTGTTGATCAGAAGCTGAACAACAAGAATGAATCAAAGAATTGAGGATTTAGATTTTTTTTTTTTGTCTGATAAAAACAGACAGACATGTGAATTTACAAATCCATCCAAACATGTGAATGACAACAGACAATAAAGATTGTACTATCCTAGAGATAAAGTGTTTTACTTGAAGTACTTAAGCATCACATTTGCAGGCTGTCTCTCTGATCCAGTCTTCTCCTCTCGTCTACTCTCTCCAGGCATTTAGACTACTTTGAGATGCTGCGGAATGAGGATGAGCTGGCTTTGTCAAAACGTTTCGAGTCGGTAAGAAGAAAGAAGATAACTTCCTGACGTTTTCTCACATTATTTTGCAACTGTAACATAATCCGCAGGAGATATTCACGGGGTCGTTGTTCTACTTCTTCTCCTCCAGGTACATATAGACACCAAAAGTGCCACCCAAGTTTTTGATCTCATCCGCAAGAAGATGAACCACACTGACGCATACCCGCACTTTATGTCTGTCCTGCATCACTGCCTCCTCATGCCACGTGAGTTCAACTATAAAACAGATCTGCACAAATACTGTCACACATACTGTGAATACAGTTTAAAATCTTGTGGTTAAAAGACACCCATACACAAATATAATGAGGCTCCAAACAAAGCAGTAGTATTACTCCCACAAAGTTCACAGTACATCTGTACCTCCTGGTTTGTGGCCAAAAAGATAAGGATGTTGACTTTGTCAGTGCAGAACTTGGACAAGCGCATTCCCAGTCAAACTGAATACTCTGCTTACTCAAAGACTGCTGTTGACTAATGTTTTCAAGTCTGATTGCAGCTAGCCAGCTTTTCCCACATCGCTTGACTTGAAAACAAAGAGCCATCAAATGGCTGCAGCAGACTCTTTCATTAATGCTCACCTTCCCCTCTAAGAGGCTTTTTAATGAGTCTGATTACTTTCCCGAAGCATTGAGAGTTTAATTAACACTTCAGCCACAAATACGAGTGCTATATAGACAAGTTCGTAAAGTGCAAAGTTGTGATGGTACTAATGGGAAACTCTCTCTTCCTCTCTCCTCAGATAAGAGGAGCGGTAACACGGTGCAGTACTGGCTGCTGTTGGATCGTATCGTCCAGCAGATGGTCTTGCAGAATGACAAAGGTCACGACCCCGACGTCACACCACTGGAGAATTTTAACGTGAAGAACGTTGTCCGGATGTGAGTCCTATCAATTTCCTCTTACACATGAATGAGTACATGGAGCAGATTACTCATCTGCCAGATTGAAGAATGGAGAGCAGTGTTTGTGTTCCTGTTAAAACGCATGTGATCAAAAGTGTTGGCTCAAATATAGCTTCCTTTTTGAGTTAAGAAAAACAATGACTGGACTTGTTCATGCAGTCACTATGGTTATTTATATGTGTCATCCCTTCTGCAGGCTGGTCAATGAAAATGAGGTCAAACAGTGGAAAGAGCAGGCAGAAAAAATGAGAAAAGGTTTGTAAGATTATGAATCAGTTTGATAAAGGTGGCTGCCAATTAAAACATGTTTTTAGTCAACTCAATATCACTGTGACTTCCCATCACAGAGCATCACGAGTTGCAGCAGAAGTTCGAGAAGAAGGAGCGTGAATGTGATGCAAAGACTCAGGAGAAAGAGGACATGATGCAGACGCTCAACAAGATGAAAGAGAAGCTGGAAAAGGAGAGCACCGAGCACAAGAATGTCAAACAGCAAGTGGCCGAACTCACCGCCCGACTGCACGAACTCAGCACCGTACGTTCACCTTTACATAAACTGGGCCACTTAAAATAACCTTAAAACAACAACCTGATCGGATAAAAGGGGGAAAAAACTGTATAATCATCTCTGGAGATGCCCTGAAGCTGAAATGCAAAAATAGAAACCATTAAACGCGTACAGAATAAGGTTTTAACTCCTAAAATATGTTGTATGAAAGAAGATAATAAGCCACTACCTAACATGAAAAAGTTACGCATAAAAAACATGTTATTGTAGGAGAGTGGTTCCCATCCTCTTTAATTTATGACCCCTTGTCACAGGTCACGGCCCTTCGTTTTTCATTCTTTCGCTTTTTTTCAGATAGTTTCTCTTGTGGGAGAAGCTTGAAAAGGGGAAAGTATGTTGTATTTTTATAAGAAACAAAACAAAAGTTAGTCAGATTTTTTCTTTCAGGTTGGGAACCATTGTTTTATGAAACCTAAAATATTGAATTCTTTTAAGGTTTAAGGATAAAGCTGGAGATATTCTATGTTTAGTCAACAGATGAAAAGACCAAAATATTGTTATTGTTCTCTCCCTGCAGAGACAGGCAGCTGTTGTTCCTGGAGGCCCTCCCCTCCCCCCCGGTCCTCCTGGTGGTCCCTTGCCTCCTCCACCCATGCCAGCTTTTGCAGGTATGGGTCCACCTCCCCCGCCGCCTCCTCCAGGAGGCATGATGCCTCCCCCACCTCCTCCACCCCCTCCTCCAGGTGGACCGCCACCTCCTCCTGGACGCCCGCCCATCGGAGGTATCCCTCCTCCGCCGGGAGCACCTCTAGGACCATCCCTGAAGAGGAAGAACATTCCCCAGCCAGCCAATCCGCTCAAATCCTTCAACTGGGCCAAGTTGGCTGAGGTGAGAACAGTTGAGACTGAATATATTGATGCTTTGTGTTAACATATGAGATATAAATGTCTCATTCTCCTCTGATTAGAATAAATTGGAGGGCACTGTGTGGATGGATGTGGACGAGACCAAGGTGTTCAAAATCCTGGATCTGGACGACATTGAAAAGACCTTCTCAGCCTATCAGAGACAGCAGGTACTGAGGACGATGCAGTCCATCATCTCACCATGTCACAGTGTAGCGTCAGAGAGGGCCGAGGGGGCAGTTGAGTGGAGAGTGTTGGGATGGGATGGGTGACTGAGGGCTCAGCTGGCTTGCATTTTCTAAGAATTTCTCCTGTTTTGCAACTTCTGATTTCTCAAGCAGAGTTGGAGAAAGGGAGAGGTCAGATCATTTAACAAACAACAAAACTATGAAGGAGAAATTGGCAGATTAGATTTTTTTTTAGTTTATTAGATGCACAACTTTCATGCTTGAACAATCTTAAACGCCTTCTTACATTTGACTGGAATGCTGTTTTTTTTTGTGGTTTTGATCATTTTGCCATATGTGATTGAAAATGCATGAGCAAGCTGCTCATAATCGTCTTTTTTCCCCTCTTGTGGCTTCAGTTTGCAATTAATTTAGTCGCTAGTTATTCATAATCATTAGTGTTAGTTGTATCGTGGAGAATGAGCATGTCTTTCCAAAGTTCAGTTTGTTCATGCTCAAACTCGACCTTCAGCATGTCCAAAACATAACATAAAAATGTGTCTATTTCACACACACACACACACACACACACACACACACACTGATTCATTCAGACGAATCTAAAGCTGGCCACGCGCAACAGATCTCTAATGTGCACAGCATGTGAACTACAAGCACGTATTGATCGACTCATGTCATCTCACTGCTGCTCACTTCATTACTGATGGATCATTTAAGTGCCGAGCGAGCTTTAATTCATTTTGTTTTTATGGGCTGCGATCACGTAACTGCTTTACTTATTCTAATGAGTGCTTACATCTTTCCTGCTTCTTGCCTGCATTTTAGGACTTCTTTATGATCAATAACAGCAAACAGGTGAGTGCACTTACAATTCAGTAGATATACAGTCGCTCCTCGTGGATTCATTCAGACTTTATGTGTTACACGTTGTGTCTTATTGTACTTTCAGCTCCCTTATCTTATTTAATGTTTCCAAACAGAATATGCAGCCTTTTTCTTCAGAGTCAGCTGTCTTGTTTGCATGAACTCATGAATCTGTGCCTCTGTACTGTATTTTCTCGTGTTTGGGATTGTAGGGTTATCTGTCATCTTCATTGTTGCGTGTCTGTTGGGTGACTGTATCTAAAATCAACTCCTGCATGTTAATAAAGCCCGTCGCGCTCTGACCTCTTCATCACTCTGCTCACAGAAAGAGGCAGAGGACGACACGCTGAGCTCTAAAAAGGTCAAAGAGCTGTCAGTCATCGATGGCCGTCGAGCTCAAAACTGCAACATCCTCCTCTCGCGGTATGTTTATTATTACAGCATCATAATAATCTGTTAAAAGGAAATCCTCACAGACACATCGCAGATTATGATATATGTTGTGTCTGTGGGCTGCAGGCTGAAGCTTTCAAATGAAGAGATGAAGAGAGCTATTCTAACCATGGACGAACAGGAGGACCTTCCCAAAGACATGCTGGAGCAGGTATGTAGTCATGCGGCGTGATTAGTCAGCTTTCTCCAGTAAGCTGATTTTATTAAGTCATGTAGAGAAACCAGATAAATTTTCTCCTGGAGATCTCAGATTTCTTGGCCCATGTGTACAGGTAACTTTTTCTTCAGGGAGACTTCAGAAAGGGAAAGTATCAGAAGGAACGACATACTGTAGACACATCATTATATATTCAAAATGGTTCGATCCAAAGTAAAATGGAGCTTTCAAAATAAGTTAGAGATTAGAGGAGAAACATTGATGCAGCAACAGCACTCAGAAAAATCAAATGTGCTTTCATTTAGTGACTGGACGTTTTCCATTCTCTGTGGAGTGAAGTAATGCATGTCAGTACGCACTTCAGCACTTTATGTTTTTGGAGCGCTTGTAAAAATGTGCGCTAGGTGACATAGTGTACACTGTGTTATAAATCTGATAACAGTAGATTTTGTTGAGGAGAAAATGTCTTGTTTTTGCATTAAAGAGACAGTTAGACGTCATAGCAGGTTAACAGAGATAAACAGTGTTGTTTTCCTGCCCCATCAGCTGCTGAAGTTTGTTCCGGAGAAGAGCGATGTGGATCTTTTGGAGGAGCACAAACACGAGCTGGACCGAATGGCAAAACCCGACCGCTTCCTCTATGAGATGAGCAGGTACCCGGAGCTTTTTAATTTTAAATTAAACAGGTACAAACGTCAGCCCTGACAGCTTCAAGGTCAGTGCAGCAGTCTGAGAAACAATAGCCATTGTTTCCTCTTAGTCAGGGCAGATAAATGAAATGACACATGGCTTTCTACCGAGCAGGGAACAATAGCTGTCTGTGTGAATCATTATTTCAGAATTGTGTTGGTAAATAAATAGTATGTAATGTAATAAGAGTATTTGTGTTGCAGTTTTGTAAGAACAAGAAAATAAAATAAAAGGAATAAGAAATGAGAGGAGCAAAGGAAACAAAACCTTTTTTTGTTTTCAGTGATTTACTGTAGTTTGGCAGGTTTTTGTCATCTGAGTACAGACTGGACTGGAAGACAGATGTCACTGTGGCATTCATTAGCTGCAGAGTCGGTGGTTTATAAACTGATATCAAAAATGCTGCCAAAAATAAGCTTCCTACCACAACTAAAACTTTATATGTACCATTTAAGTAAACACACAGGCGGCTTTACCTCATTTTGCTCAAGCACTGTGGCTTTTGTCTAAATGTGTGGATTTCCCTGTTTATAATTTATTATTTTTGTCTATTTTTGTCCTCCTGACATGCTTTTTCCATCCCCTGTCCAGAATAAACCATTACCAGCAGAGGCTGCAGTCTTTATACTTCAAAAAGAAGTTTGCGGAGAGGATAGCGGAGATGAAACCCAAAGTTGAAGGTGGGAAAAGTCTCATCATTTGTCATCATTTGTCATCATTTGTCATCCCCAAAACTCGATTCTGTGGTTTTTATTTACCCCTTTTTACTGATCAAGACAATGATGTGTCGGATACCGGAGTCTAAAAATAAATCCGTCTCAATGTTTTCTCGTCTCAGCTCTGACGAGGGCATCGAAGGAGGTCTTACACAGCAGGAACCTGAAGCAGCTCTTGGAGGTGGTGCTGGCCTTTGGAAACTTTATGAACAAGGGTCAGAGGGGGAATGCTTACGGCTTCAAGGTGTCTTCGCTCAACAAGATCGCTGATACCAAATCCAGTATCGACAAGTAAGAACATTTATCAACTGTAACATCAAAAGCCGCCGGCAGTAACAGAAAATACGGCATGAAATCTATAAAAGTCACATCTGGAAAAGGGAATGTGATATAGACGAAACTCCATATGGTTATTTATCTGAACCATAAGAGACACGTTCACTCATTGTATCTGTGCGTCTCTGTGTTTGCAGAAACATCACACTCCTGCACTACCTGATCACCATCCTGGAGAAGAAGTACCCCAAAGTCCTGATGTTCCAGGAGGACCTGAAGAGTATCTCAGAGGCAGCCAAAGTCAAGTAGGTGGACCTGCTGCTTGACTTACATCTGCTTCTCTTGTTTGTTTTGTGTTTTAAACCATCAACTCTTCTTCTTTTTTTTGTTTGCAGCATGACTGAGCTGGAAAAAGATATCGGCAACCTGCGCAGCGGCTTGAAAAGTGTGGAGAGCGTGAGTCACAAACATCTATGAGATAATCCACGTTATGTGTTGCTCATGCTTGTTGCACTATGTTTAGAGCAGATCTAACATCGCTCTCCTTTCATTCTTTCAATTTCCATCTCCTGAATCATTTCGACCCGTAGGAGCTGGAATTCCAGAAGAAGCGACCGCAGGAGGTGGGCGACAAGTTCGTGTCGGTGGTGAGTCAGTTCATCACCGTGGCCAGCTTCAGCTTCTCCGATGTGGAGGACTCGCTCACTGAGGCCAAAGAACTGGTAAGTCGCGGTCTGTTTGTGCAGACCGGACAGCATCACCGTCACCCCGTAGACACAAACGCTGAAAGCTTGCATCCCATTTCCTCTCCACGCAGCTGTTTCTACACGCCTTATTGACCCCATCAGCCACCTTTTGTAGGAAAGCTAACAGCAGGAGTGAAGTGTTTCAGCTTCCTGGCACGGCACCACTGACGCTTTATTGGTCAGCCTGCTTGTTGCCATGTGTGCAGGTCGAGAGAGAAACCAGGACAGTGGGTTTCATATTATTTACACCGTTGGACATTGTTTGCCTTGTTGGCCTTGATTGTACCTGCCAACCTGATATATTATTATTTTTCACTTTTATTGAACTAACTGTTAGATTTTAAGCATGGGTTGCACAAATTAGAGGATTAAAAAGGAGACAAAAGAAGAAACAAGCTCGGATTTTGCAGCCATTTTAAGGCAAATTAGCGTTTTACTACTAGAAACCTGAGCTTACTCACCTTTCGAGGCAGCACTTTGACACCCTGAAGTTAAATTTATGCGTCTGTCCACATTTATTGGTGCGAGACAGGAAGAGTTTTTATCCAGAGCATGTTTTTCGACCCACACTGTGTGTGTGTGTGTGTGTGTGTGTGTGTGTGTGTGTGTGTGTGTGTGTGTGTGTGCTGCTACACTGACCCTCAGCTGGTCACATGGCAACCATTAGTTTCTGTGAATCATTTACGGTGTCCCACAGTTAAATATTTGAGAGTGTTTATAGTGGTCCTCTGTACTCGTGATTGGGGAAAAAGAGGAACATGGTGACCCTTTAAACAAATCCTTTCATCTGGTGTGTGTGTGTGTGTGTGTGTGTGTGTGTGTGTGTGTGTGTGTGTGTGTGTGTGTGTGTGTGTGCAAAAATATATTAAAATTGTTGCAGAATATCGAGATGTAAAGAAGAAAAGTTAGATTTTAGGCACTTTTGTCACAGAAATCATCCTCAGTTGATCCCTAAAAACAAATAATTTAAATTAAAGTGCATCTTTGCTCCACCTGATGGAGGCTTGCGTGTCACGGACAGAGCTGCCGTTAACATGCACATCTTAGAAGGTATATGTTCTCAGTGTGATCTCACATCTGGATGCTCTCCTTCCTAACTTACTGTGAAAAATACTTCACAAACACGTTGCCTTAATTTGGGCTCTGGCTCCAGACTCTGGCCTCGGCTATAATCAGTAGCCGGTCAGATTTGGGTTAACACAGGCTTCAAAGGCCGACTACTGGTACCCTGCTCTTATTTCAAAGAGCTGAGACCTAATGAGTCTCCTGTAAAACAGTCAAAGACGGAGTAAAACATGGTTCTACTGTGTCCTGCTGTAAATTTAATCCTGCGTGCCCCTCCCTGTGTGCCCCCTTTCTCTTTGGTCCCACAGTTCCTGAAGGCAGTAAAGCACTTCGGCGAGGATGCCAGTAAGATGCAGCCAGATGAGTTCTTTGGCATCTTTGACCAGTTCGTGCAGTCGTTTGCTGAGGCGCAGCAGGAGAACGAGAACATGCGGAAACGTAAAGAGGAAGAGGAGCGCAGGGCCAAAATGGAAGCTCAGGTTTGTGCGATTGTTTACCGCGTAAACCGAAAAGAACCGTCTGAACACAACATCAGGATGTTAATGTCTGAAGCAACTGACACAAGAAAATTCAATTTGCTATCTTGTAACATCAACTCGTGGCTAGTTGTTTCCACCTGTTTCCAGTCTTTATGCTAAGCTAAGCTAACTGGCTGCTGGCCGTAGCTTCCTATTTACCTCAAAATTTAGAGAGAATTCATTCTGAATACAATATTTTGTTATTTCTGTCACCAGCTGAAGGAGCAGAGGGAGAAGGAGCGTAAGGCACGCAAAGCGAAGGCTAACGGTGAAGACGACGGTGGTGAGTTCGATGACTTGGTGTCAGCGCTGCGATCGGGCGAGGTCTTTGACAAGGACTTGTCCAAGATGAAACGCAACCGCAAACGCATCAACAGCCAAACTTCGGACTCGAGCAGAGAGCGACCGGTCACAAAGCTAAACTTCTAAGCGGCGTTGAGGTCATCATCCTTACAACCTCCTCACCACCTCCCCTCATCATTAGTTTCCCTCTGGGTCGAACTGACATGCACATTCCTCTTCACCCTCCTCCATTCCCACCCAGCTCGGCTTCATCGCTGCAGAGCCACACACACAGCACAACATGTTTTAGAGCTTTCATCCTCTGAGATTTTCATGTTAAACGGAGCAGAAGCCAAAAGTTGTTGGATCAGATCCTGGAGGGTCGGTCTGGTCGAATGTTTTAAGAAGTTGTCGTGCGGGAGCAGAATGTTTCCTTCCAGGTGTAAGAGATGCTCACGGATGTTTGATAGTGACCGTTCTGTGCTGTTTTTGTACGTCAGAATCTATGCACAGCGTGAAATGTGCAGCTAGCGGACTCCTTCAGGGCTTGACGCTCGATCCAAACAGGAAGATGATTCCATTAAAAAAAACACAAGGGGCCATTTTGTACGGACTGAGGGGCTGCTCTCACACAGAAAGACTGAATCTGAACCTCCTCTTGACGTCGCCGTTCTCTTGCAGTCAGAACCATCACGGGACAGAGACGCTGCGATGTTCGTTGACAGACATGGTTTTGACTGCAAGCGACGCAGCTGAGAAGCAGAGGCCTCTTTTCTATTCATCATTATTGACGTGCAACATTTATATATCTGATCACTGTATGTTTTATTTTGACTTTTTTTTTTCTCCTGTTAAGAGCTGGCCTTAACTCTGTTGATTTTAATTGTTGAGTGGGTACTCTCAAAGGCCTGGGCCTAATCTGCAATTTCTCAACAAGTGTGGACACTCGCGTCATAGATTACATATATCTATATATAAGGTTGCGTGCTTGTTACACATGCACATATAAATTCATAATTACTATGCTAAATGACATTAAAAACATACCCAATCGATGCAATACACTCGTCCCCCTCTGAAGGGAGTGCCCTCCTTTTAAGTTTTTATTGAAGAGATGAAATATGTTTCCTGTGCGCTGGATGGATTCGCACCGTGAAGAAAAGAAAACTGATTTTAAACTGTGTGTGACGCACGCGTGATGTTTTTATTCTCCTAGAAAACATCACGTGGTCGTAAAAAAACCTTTGATTTTAATTTGTCCCCTCAGCTGTGTGAATCCATCCAGTGTCAAACTCCTCCATTTGACTTTTATAATTTAAATATTGCCTTCCATTGTACAATGACCTGATGATAATAAATGGGAGAAAACAGTTTGAGTTTTTGTATTTAGTTAACAGGTACAGGTTAGTTAACGTGCACTTGAATGAGTTCATTTACTTTGGGTCAAAAAGTAATTTATTATCACCGGTTATATGAATAATTAGTCGTTTGTTCAGTTTTTAACCTCAAAGATAGCAACCAGGCTTACAGCTCTATCTAGTGGTCGGTAACAGCTATTGCACAAAGGACTCTCCAGACTGTCTCATATTTATTAACCCTCCTCCTCCTTTAATCTGCAAATGTTCACACTTTAGCCACTTCTCAACTCTCATGTGAATGTTGCTCTTCTTTAAATTCACAATAAAAACTAAGTTAATGGACAAAGAAACAATCATACTCTGTTCACTGGTTAATAGTTCAGGTTTTGTTTATTGATAGTTTCAAGTTGTCACAATGCAGTGAGAAGATATTTGAGATATGTGTAATTAATTTTCTGCAGCGCAGCAAACCTTTTTTGTCATTGCTAAAATGTGTTTCATTTTTATACCAGGTAAGTTCTCATGAATGATGATGACTGAAATTAAAACATTATTTCTTAATGTACTGCTCAGGTAAATCAGGCTATAATTATCTCTTACAAAGAAAACCAACAAAAAATGTTGGTACGATCACTTTGACACAGTTTATTATGGATCAAATCATTTTCATGGAGAGGTTATATATATATTTCCTGCATTGTAATCGAGGCTCACTTCAGCAGAAAACCACGTGTCAGTTTGTCATCCGGCTCCTGCACGAAGCGCGAAACTCCGGTATAAAAAGCTCTGCCAGCAACTTCCACCACCACAGCCTTGAAGTCTCCACACTCGGTCTCCTGAACAGAAACACAAAAGAATCACAAACATATCATTTAAATAAATATATACTCAAAATATGTCAAACAGATCTTCCCCAAGCCTTACAGCATCACTAATTTAATAACTAATAATAATAATAACAACAGTCTATCAATTTAAATCATGATGAACTGATATTTTAGTTAACAATGACAAAATAACAGCATTAAGAACGTCTGACACAGAGGAAGAAAACTCGGGTACCTCGACAGCTTTCCCTGTGAACTGTGATCCAGTGCTTCCGCTCTGAAACGTCCTGGTCTGGTTCAGCTTGATGAGACCTTTGTGATACTGGAGAGCAACTCGGGCCGTGACACCAGAACCAGTGGGGCTTCGGTCCACCTGAGAACACGTTAAGGCCAGGTTAAGAGAATAATAAACCAGACAGCTTCTCTGTACTTTTTTTTGCTTTGGACCAGTGAGATACCTGAGCTTCTGCGAACACACAGATATTAGCGGTGGCTTCAGAGGAATAATTATCTTTGCCGTCGGTGAGGATGGTGCCGTAGAGGAAGGCTAGATCATCACTGGTCGGGTGGTGCAACTTCACCTAGGGGAGGACATGTCAAGACAGTCAAATAGACACGTGTGGTACAACACATAAAAATGCAAGTGTGCAGCGTGTCTTCTCATCTTCTATTTGGTTAGCTAACTTAAGCCAGGCGCTGCCCTGCCTTGTGAGAGTAACAACACATACATCATTCAAGTGCTGGAAATATCTGTTAGCGGTCGATATGCTGTAGAGTGTAGAGAGATCAGAGTTTAGAGCCTTCGACACATTACCAACTAAAATCTAATTAATTCAGGATTGTTGTAGTTTCATATATGTAGTGTATTGTGGTTTTATGATACTGAAAGTTGTATATTTAATAACACTGGACATGTAAAAGCCCAACTATGGATGCTGAAATTTAGTAATAGCTACATACTCTCTACGCAGCACATTCCCTCTGGCTTCATTACATGTCAACCAAATGTATACATCATCACTAGCTCTGATGTTTTTTAGTCTTTCTGTGTGTAATGATTGAACACAGGTTACAACAAACTGGTCAAGAGGTCCAGCTCTGTCCTGGACTGACACCACAGAGGAAGTGGGGGAGAGGAGGATGTTAGCAAAGGTGACATCCATCATGAACAACTCCTCTCACCTCCTGCATGACACTGTGGAGGCCTTAAACAGCTCCTTCAGCGACAGACTGCTACTCCCACCATGTGAGAAGGAGCTACCACAGACTCTTTAACACCAGCATGACTTCATGACTTTTTTCCATCTTATCTTATCAATATGAACTTCCTACCTGAGACTTGACAGCGTTGGTCACCGCTGTGGCTGCGTCCACCAGATCACGAGTCCTGGACTTGGTCACATCGAGGCCAAACCTCTGGGCGTTTACAAAGGCGTAGAAGGCTCCTCCGTAGCTGATGTCGAGTGTTACCTCACCAAAACCTTCCACTGTCACCGTCACATCTGCAGAAAGGTCATGTAGTTAGTCCTGCAGGATATAAAAAAAACACCTGAGAACAGTTTTGAGTGTCCTACCTGTGGCAAATGCAAACGCTGGCACGCTGAGGAACCTCACTCCTCCTGTTTTACCACCAGAGTACTCAACAAAAGCCTTCACCAGACCACAGGGACAGTGTATGTTCACCTGGGTCTCTGGTGACTGTGGCTCTTTCACCAGTTTGTAGTCCACGGCGAAGCGTCCCAGTGCGATGACAGCGTGTCCACACATGGTGCTGTACCCTTCGTTGTGCATGAACAGCACACCCAGGTCAGCCTCAGGCAACTCGCTGTCCACGATCAGGGCTCCGTACATGTCGTAGTGTCCCCGCGGCTCGTACATCAGCACCCTCCTGAGGTGGTCCAGATGTTCCCGAACATAACGCCGTTTGGACAGCACACTGTCACCTTTGACCTCTGGGTAGCCGCTGAGGATGACCCGTAAAGGCTCTCCGCCTGTGTGCATGTCGACCACTGAGAGCTCGACTCCCTCGTGAGGTGGAAGCTGCATCTCCATCTCAGCGCTGATTTAAAACACAAGACATATTTGAACTAATTTCCTACAGACAGTTCAACATAAAGCATGTTTAACTCTAGCATCATTTTGGCTTATTGTTGTAGAAGTTTGTAGATCTCTTCTAGAGTTTTCAGATTTAGGACTCTGCATTCAGTTGCCAGTTTATCGGATACACCAGTCTAAAACTTGTGCAGTTTAATGCAACAGCCTGTCTATAAATCTGTTAGGAACCAGACCAAAACTGCGGTGCCAAATTTCTATTTGGTTGTGACAAGAGCTGGCTAAATTTATCATTACTATATTGGTATCTAATAAATAAACTGGGTTTTAATATCAAAACGGTATCATTTAATGATATCTCACTGCCAAATATGTGCACTAAACCTTTTTCAATTAAACAAAATTAGCTTAAAATTTGTTTAAGCATGTTAATGTAGGGAAGTCAATACATAAACACAAAACAGTGAACTGCTCTAGTGGTGCAGAGTCCCAAACAAATGTTCAATTAAATGAGCACAAATCAATTAACACATAGTAAATAAGGGTTTGGGGGGTCTGGGAAAGTTGCCCAGGTGGTGATCCAACCAATGAAATGATGAGTTATGACACATCAGACTTATTATTGAACCATTAATCATACAGTAAAGATTTATTTTGAAGGTTTTGCGGGTTTCTGTAGAAGTGAATGAGAAACAGAGCGAACATATAAAAGAAATGGCATGTGACCAAACTCTGCAGAAAAATGCTGCAAAACAGCAGCGTTCATAAGATTACCTCCAGAGAGGAGTGAGTGTTTACCTTCTGCTGAGTTTCTCTGTAGTTGTTCGGACTCAAACTTTCTGCAGCCTTCACAGGTCTCTCTGTGTCTGTGTGCGTGTTTCAGTGTGCAAAGACACCAGATGAGACATCAGCGCCTCCTGCTGTCCTGGAGGGCTGACATTTATTTTACTGTTTAACACTAAGTCCAGTTTGTGCAGTGGACACCATTTGCAGGCGTTTAAACTTCAAGAAGTGTAATTAAGTTCAACTATTTTCCACATCAGAACTGAAAACAAACAAAGATGTTGTTTGCATGTGATTTCCTGCCATTTCCACGTTTTTTTCTCTCTTTCTTTAATCTTTAGTTTGTTCTCATTTCTCTTCTTAATTATTAAACTAATATTGTGTAACTTTTCAATCATAAAATAACACATTTAAAATCATTTTGAAGCTACACTGATGTGTAATCAGTCTTTCGTACATCTCTTTCTGCACTATGTAACTTTGTGCTGTACAATCACCTGTAAGTATGACAGTATGTATAACGCTTTACGGCACTAAGTCACACACCACCAAGTATTTCACTGATTTTGGTGAAACTGGATCTTCTGATGTCAACTCTCTGTGATTTACTGATGCCAACTGTAGCTGCTGTTAGCTAATGTTATGCTCAGTTTGTTAGCCAGGCTGCAAGGACTGTGAGCTCATAGTACCAAGGGAGTGTTAGTATTCGTACCATGGGCTTTTTGGACCACTGGGACCAGGAGGTTTTTAGACCTGGGGTGTGGGGGAAATGTTGACGGGGAACAGAGCCGATGTCCTGCTAGAACAGGAGCTGGGAAAGCGGCATTATAATCAGGCTCAGTGGTCTCTATGGACATGATGTAAGAGGCAAAGACCAAAGAGGAAGTTGATGGAGGAAGCTCAGAAGAGAGTTTGGGCAAGAGTAAATCTGGGACTGACTTTTAGTCGTTGGTGAGAGCTTGGTGAAATAAACAGTAATCACATCTCAATAATAATAATGATAATACACACACACACACACACACACCTCACATCCTAAATTCTAACTTTGGTTTTGGGAGTTTTCTCTAGTCCCTCCGTTTTGCAGCTGATGTTGTATGTATCCAATGCCAGTGGCATGCTAGTCTTGTCACCCAATGTATTAAGGTCTGTCTTGTCTCACCTGTTATGTTTCATCTGACAAAATAAAATAAAAAGAACCGCTGAATAAAAAGAATCACTATCTGGAGCATAGACAGATTGATTTATACTTCAGAAGAACAACTTCCCAACATGTTAACCACTACAATGGCCTTACTGAACTTCAGGAGCTTCCCAGCAAGGGTTCATGTTCACTCACCTGACCAACAAAAGACATACGCATGACAAATAAACAGTCTGCTTGTTTCAGTTATCTGTGTTTTGATCCACATAGAGACCAACTGTTGTGTTGCATAACAGAAGAGACCACACAACAGATGGTGAGCAGGCATCAGTTTCATTATTCATCTCACTGTTGACAGGTTCCCTGGACGCATGCAAGATTGCAATCAGTGCAAGTTTACATGTTTCAAATAAAACAGATTCAACTAACAATCACGTGCTTCCATCTTTACAGTTCATACTCAGACGATTCGAATGCTTCGAGTTAGAAAACATCATGACATAAAACTGTAGCCATGCTGTTTGTTCATGTGCATCATTTCATCCAGAACAGAAGAAAACAAATGCAAAAGCATCACCAAGTGTCATTCAGATATTCACCAGTGATCGATATGATCTAAAAACATGACTTGCATTACTATTTAATATAACACATAGATAAAGATAAAAATACTGAATAAATACTGAAGTTCAATCAAATATTCCTGAGCAAGAGGCAAAGTTACATGAAGGAATATGCAGTAAGTTCACTGCTACCTGTTGAAATATTCACATCTTGTTTGAGGAAAATAAATCTTTTACAGGAAAACTGAGATAATGATAACTAACAATAGAAATCTAGAATTAAATCACCATTATTGCGTTCCTATCCATATTTAACATGCACAAGTATGAAGCTTTCTAAACTGTTCATAACCGGAATGCATAGTGCAGGGTTAGCATTTCTATTATAAAACATACGCTCAAAAACCATAAAGATGATCACGTCACATCAGAATAACTCTGAATGAGGCTTTATTATTGTAAGGCACATGTTATTACCTGACAGTTATTATCTCTAAAGGTCGTCACTGCTGCTTTCTCTATGACATCAATCCATTTTCTGTAATTGTTTATCCTCATCAGGGTCATGGTGGGGCTGGAGCCTATCCCAGCTGACCTTGGGCGAGAGGCAGGGTACACCCTGGACGAGTCGCCAGCTCATCACAGGGCACACAACCATTCACACTCACATTCACACCTGCGGACAATTTAGAGTCACCAATTAACCTGTTAAGGTCACGTCTTTGCACTGTGGGAGGAAGCCGGAGTACCCGGACGAGGAGAACATGCAAACTCCCACAGAAAGTTCCCAGCCGAGGTTCAAACCTTCTCACTGTGAGGCGACAGTGCTAACCGCTGAGCAAGTTAAATAATTTATGGCAGGTGGATTAAACCTTTGGTCAGGTGTCATGAATATGTTTAAAAAAATGTGACTTGACCTCAGTATTTTTACTGATTGTCCTATCAGGCTATTCAAGCCTTCATCAGAGTATCATGCATACGATATGTAGCTCTGCTAATGCTTCTAAAAATGAACTAATTTCTTAACTATGACATCTATGGCATTCTCAAATGGAGCATACACAGGACCATAAAAGTGCCTCAAAGGTCAAAGACCTTTAGAATAATCCCTGGGTTTTTGTAGGGCTATGGTAAAATGAAAGGGATTTCTGCATGCAGTCAAGTGTTTAATGCAAGAAATGTCTTTGGCAGACCAGAGTTCAGCAGAACATGCAAACTGGTGTTTTTATAAATCCTTCTTTGAAGAGATTCAACGTTTTAAAATCAGTAAATTCAAAAAGGCCCGTCGTCTACTTCCGGTGTGACGGGCTTGGGGGCACTGGCTAAGTCTTGACTTTTCACTCTGGCCTTCGGGGAAGAAGTCGGTGGCAGCGAGAGTCTTCTTCTTATCGACAGCAGCCTGAGGATCTCGCCCACCTGAGACTCGAGCACTGAGAGGCGTCTGCCCAGGATCTGAATGTCCGCCTTCAGCTCCAGCTTGGCCTCATGCAGGGTCGCTTGAAGGAGCGCTTGTTCAGACGGCGGCTGAGCAAATGAGTGTTTGAGCGAGTCGACCCCGAGGCTTTGCTCAAATGGGTTCTTCTCCAACGGGCTCTTTTCCATCGGGCTTCTTTCAAAGGAGTTTCTTGAATCTCCGGCTCTGTCGATGCGTAGATCGCTCTTTGTGATACCACTGTCACAGGAGTCAGTTTTGTGCAGGGCACTGTTTTCTTCTTCGCCTGCCTCTCCAGCACTGTTCCCACCCTCCGTGCCCCCCATCTCCTCTGAATCCTGGTTTTTACTGGGAGCTGCTAACTGTCCTGAGGACTGGGATCCTTTGGGCCACTCCCTTGCTTTCTGAGGCTGCTTCTCTTGCTTGACGGCAGGAGGCGGTGGTGCAGCTGAAGCTGTGCCTCTAAACTTTGCCCAGCCTCGAGCACCTCTGCTGCTGGTTACTCCACCTGCAGCTCCCTCCTCTTTTGCACCACTGCTCTGTACGGGGCTGCTGCCCCTCTGAGAAAGCTGACCGTCAGGCCTTGCTATTGACTCTCCAGCTTCTTGTGTGTGGCTTTGCTCTGACTCCTCAGCGTGGACAAACGCTTGTAGAGGTGCAGCAGTGCCGCTTGCGCTCCCTCCTCCTGTGCAGGGTGCATTATTCTGCACCGTGGAGCTGTACTCCTGCTCCTGAGAAGATGCAGGCTGACACTGCGTGTAAGAGTTTGAGTCGGAGTGATGGTGGTGCTGCGGCTCCACCTGCACGCAGTTGTGATCAAAGTAAGTGTGAGACTGAGAGTCTCTCTGCTGTCTGAACCTCTGAAACAGCTTGCGGACCGGGTGGTCTTCAGGAATGGTGAGAGTCACCTCGTTCCTCTGGCGCTCCTGCTCTCTCTTCACGTCAGCGATCTTTCTGAAGATTACCTGCATGAAGAGGAGAACAGATCCATGCATGAGGTCACATTTAAATTACAAAAGTAGAGCTCTGCAGACACACATAATGCAGCTTTAAATCAACCTGCTGTGTGTGTTGAAATATTAAAGAGCTGAAAGCAGCAGCGCACGAGGGAAACTGTTAATGGAGCAATAATGGAGCGATATCGAAGTCCTGAGAGTTTCTGATTCCCTCAGAAGACAAATAAAGGAAAAGTTCTCGGCAGCTCACTTTCTTTTCTCACTTTTGTGAAGAAACTGTGATAGCACAACGAGCTCTGGTGCTCATGAACAGCTCAAAATATTATTTTCACATATAACACACCTCAAAACAAAGTACTAATACAGTCGCTTTTAAAAATACTACATCATCATATCATTCATCTGTTCTTCGATTATTACATTCAAAGCCACAGCGTGAGAGACGGCGCTATTACTGGAAGTTTCTAATCTTGATCTTTGCTGAGGTGCCCACGAGCGAGACAGTCCATCCACACAAGCTCTGCACCACAAAACTAAAAACACTGAAACAAAACTTTCAAACATTTTGCTGTATAACACACACCTGAAATTGATTTCAACCTCCAGCTTACATGCAGTTCAGATGCACATTCATGCACGTGCAGCGTTAACTGAGTACACAACAGCGAAGAGGGCAAAGCGTAAATCTTATAAAGGCACGAATAGTTTTAAAGCTGCTGAATAATAGATGGCTTTATTTTCATTCAACACATTTTAAGTACAAAGCTATAAATCTTTCAACATGTAGCTTTGAAATTGTTTAGATTTAGAGCTACTTCACTGAAGCTGTTTGACTTGTATGATTACATAAGACCTCTTATAATAGAACACAGGAAAAGTCAGAGAGGTAATTAAAACAATATAGTGAATTAAAACATTATAAAATCATTATAAAAGCTCAGACATGCATGTTAGCACACTTTTCTGGTATGACTGTATTTAAGTTTAGTCCTAGTCTTCCCGAAGGCTCCCTTGTGGTCACTGGTAACAGAGATTATATGAAGTAGATTCTGTTGAAGTCCTTTGCACAAGATTCGTATTTCAAGTCTACTGTACCCCCCTAAGTATTTCATATAAGCCTGTCCTGAACAAAGAGCACTGCAAACCACACGTACCAGACTGTCTTTAAAGGGAATATTCATTAAGAATTGATGTGATGTTGATCCCATAGGAGGATATCACAGAGATATATGAGCAACTTACTATCAAGACTGAAAAGAAATACATCTCAATGCCTTAATGGGATTAATATGTATAGCCTGGAAGAAGCTCTATCAAATATTAATGATATAAAATAATTTCGTACTTTTTCTATCACTAGATTGTTCCTTAAATCTGAATGTTATCTTTGGAAACAGTGTGTGTGCAGAAATGTTTAAATCCTTTTCACATATTACTTGTTTAGGAAGGTTGCAGTAAGGACTGTTTCCATCTTTAAGTAGCTTTCAAGTTGCTAAAATTATGTGATTTCACACGTCAGATAGTATCATCATATATCATATAGAGTTCTGTATCAGCTTGTTCCAACTCTTGATTGAAGCTTTATGAAGTTTATACTGAGTGAAATATTCATGTTTTTATGGCAGCGTCATCCATGAAATGGATATCACTTTAGACCCTGACATATCTGGTCTATATCTGTATATTTATGTTTGGAGACTTCACAAGATTTCAACACTGAGAAAATGCTTATATTAGTCCTGCATCTAAAACATTACTTTATTACTATTAGATGATTTACACTTGGATTGTTGGACTATTCAACTGCCTTGTTATTTAGAGGCTGCCAACCTGTTAAGTTATTAAAATACATTTTTGTTCACCTTCAAGTTTGGATTTGGGCCCACTTCTTAAACTAAAATGTGAGAATATGTTTTTGGATCAATATCACTGCTACATTAATGTGCATGTTGCATTTTACTGCTGTAGATGTTTAAGGTTGAGCTAATTTGAACTACTTTATAAACTGATAACTAATGGATTTTTTTCTTTTCATTGAGACTTCAGTCATTGTTACCCGTTTTCGCAGATTGCAGGTGAGGATCAGGTTGCGGGAGAACGTGTTGGCGAATGCCGTGTAAAAGTCCAACACCCTCATCAGAGCTTCCCTCCTGATGACGTGCAGATCGCAGTAAGTCAAAGCTCGGACATTTGCACAAGCCCGGGCCAGCGTGGTCTCTTTCCAGAACACGTCTCCAAACACATCACCTTTACCTGAATGGAGCCAGAAAATGTTGAGTTATTTGAGATAAACATCTCATGTGAGTTCAGGGGAACACAGTGACATAATGATGAACAAAACTTGTGGAAATAAAGAAAAGACAAAGGAGTAAGAGTGGAGGAGAGGTAAAGAAGATACTCTAAGTCTTCAAATGCATCTTTGCACTGAGACAACCTTTGTTCTAGTGTTATCTTTAGCAACACAGATAAAACGTGGCCTGGTTTTCCATAACATTACGTTGCATCACCTAGTATTGCGATGACCTCATCATCCTGGATGACTTCTAGTGAACCGGAGACCACAAAGCAGAGGGTGTCGACGCTCTCCCCGATATGGAAGATGAGGTCTCCAGGTGCGCAGTGTGTGGTCTGAAACTCCACAGCGAGAGAGCGCAGACAGCCGTCGCTGGCCAGACGGAACGCTGGGTGGTCGTTGAACACCTGCCTGTTGAGGTGGACGCAGATGTCTGCTCGCATGTCTTTGGGACAAATCGAAAGAACCTGAGAGAGATGGTGAGACATCAGAGCCGTTAATCATATCATCAGTGGCCCAAAGAAGTAAAGTTTGACCAAAAGTTAAATCTTTAACAACTACAGCAAAAACATGAAACTGTCTGAGTAATAGAGCCATCACAACAGTCTGACTGCAGCTGAATTACTACAAGACAACAACATAACTATGACTATAAAACCAGTGATGATATTTTAGTGGGCTGCTTGACGATTAGGAGATGTCATGGATATTTCTTTACAGAACAGAAGGATGTTTGAGGACAAAAATCCAAGCAACTAGTGAAGTAATTTCTGGTGCTCACTGACGGGAAAATAAGTTTAAGAAAGGTAAAAATATGCACTTATTTAATGAGCAGGAGGTGGCATAAACAATCCAGTTCTGGACACTCAAGATGTGAGTCTCAAATAGATGAAACAAGACTTTAATAAACATTGGCTAGGCCAGGAGCTCCCCTGGGGTGGCTTTGAAAACCTCTGGGCTAATGCATTATAAAAACACCTCAACACACACTTGCCATCCTCAGGCTGTCTTGTATTCATGAATTATTGGTGATTAAATTATCAATCTCAAATCTCAATCTGCTGTTACTTTGGTCGTATGTCAACAGAAATATCACTTTATGATTGTGAATAATGTGGCATTGCTTTTCAGAGCTGCAGTGACCTAAAGGTTCACAAGATCCAACCAGTTTGATTGAGTGTCAACGAGTGCATTCGATGATCTGCTGTAACCTCCACGTCCACACGTTAACCTCGCCTGTACGTTTTTTTAAGATCCCGTTTAAAGTGATAGCATTCGTACCTTTTTTGACACTCGGCGACAGAGCTGTGTATCAGTTTGACCTTGGACTTAAAACACAAGTGGAGCCACTACAACCCTCTGTCCAATCAGTACATTGTGATAACTACTGTGTATATACATAAAATGTCGTTGTAAAAGATGTTTGGGTTCATGATAATACCTTATCTGTGTCAATGCCCTTAGACATGGCCCATGTAGACACGATGAAGTCCATGACCCTCTCGCTCAGACCTTTGGGAACCTGATAAAGCTTCAAGAAGTCGCGCACGTTGTTGAGCATCTCATGGTAGCGGTTTGTGTTGGTGTACATCTGCTGGAAGATGGTGGTGACATTTCCAAAGATGGTTGCATAAAGCAGCGCTAAAAACAAAAGATGAAGAGCAAAAGTCAGGTACCTTACAAACAGACTGACTGCAGGGCTGATTTATTCATGTTTTACATTGTTTAGCAACATTCTTTATACAGTATTTGGGTATTATTGTTGATTCATAAAAATCTTCATATGACAGACCATTAATTTATCCATACATTTCCTTCTTAACTAAATACTTACGGTTCTATGAAATATAAAGTAAGGAATGTTTTTATCTTGGGACAACTGGAGGTTTTTACACCACCAATATAAGTAGTACAAATATTAAGTAAAAAATGATGAATGTACTCAACAATCGCAGCATGGTTGATATTATAGTTCTCTTTACAGTCAGTTAACACACACACACACACACACATACAATGAGCGGTGGCTTGAGTGTTTGTAATGTAATTCATAATGCACATTTCCTCAGTAGGAGTGCTGCAGCGCTGCTGTGACCTCAAAGAGTCAGTCAGTATCTCTTATCGTGAGGTTTTACCCACTCAAGAGGAAAGAGTCGTCTCCAGTCGCCGCAGCAGGATCACAGAGGTTAGGATACATATCTAGCGTGATGGTTCATTGTCCTTTTACTACACTCCGAGCCTGCAGGCAAACTCTCCCTTCCTCCTCTTCCTCTCACATAATTACTGTATCTGTAGCAGGAGATTTATCGGCCGTAATTCAACCCGACACTTCAGTGTGACTGAGTGATCTTCATGATCGAAACACCACCAGAGTACTGGGTGTTTTACTTTTGGAAGTGCAAACGTTGAAGCGTGGCTGTCAGTTCGGGTTTCTCTCACTGTTTTCATTGCATCACTTTACATGCTGTTTTAGAGGAGTGGGCCAAAGGTTAGAGCACGAAGGCGAGTCGTGACAGAGGAAGTGTGAGCCTGACAGTGGAAGCAGTGACACCAAAGGTGAAGCTATTACTGTAACTGCAGTGTGTGATGAAACTAATAGAGACGTCTGCATAAAAATAGATTTCTATTTTTATAGAGAAAATCATTTAAATGAGGTTAACTTGATGTTTTAGATATAATAACTCCAATTAACTTCCACTTTTTAAGGTGAAAACACTCATTTTTATGAATGAAACATTTGATTCAGATCAAATTAGTTTAATGTTTTGATTGAATCCCTCAGTTAAATGCAGTTTTAATGTGAAGTTGGCATTGAAAGACCCTGAGTGTAGACTGTTTATGAGCCAGGAGTGTTACACAACACGCCAGGCTTTCTAACGCTGCATCATGTGAGTTCATGCTACACAAGTATCTACATAACAAGCTTTAAATTTAAAAACTCAAACAATATACAGAATTTAAAGAATACTTGCATTGTGGTTGCATTTACCTGTTGTGTCCTCACTATTTTGAATAGATCAGTATAGAAAAATGAATAATCACTCCTTGAATTTAAACACATTACGATTGAATTAACACAGAGACGATGCTTTCCCGATGGAGGGTAGTGATGACCGACCTGCAGACAGACCCTCGTAGAGCAGGCTGTGATGGGCGCTGAACATGTCACTTTTTATTATCGACAAAGCCGAGAACTAAACTCTCCACGGTGGTTCAAACAAAGAGGCTGCAGCTAAATGTGAATTACATGAAGAAAGAGAGGCTGTGAATTACTGAACACTGTTTCATTCATTCATTAAAATAAGATTTAAGAAGGATGTTATCTATTTCTTTTTGATTAATTACAAACTAACCAAAATCTGGCACATTTGTATCATAATGATGTCAATTTATGTGCATTATTCCTGATGAATAAATAAAGTAAACGTAAATTCACATCCAGGTTAAAAGACAGGCTGATCCTTCCTAACTGGTATCATTAACATTATTTTATACATACGTATACATCATTTTACAAGATGATCCTGGAGCTGTAAAGTAAATCTAAAAGGAGGAAGGTGCTGACAGGGAAGCTTCCTGCCACAGCAAAAACTGTGTGCGGATGAGTATAGCAGACTTGTCACATAGTCTGGTGATATGCAGAGAGAGAAAAGCATAGAAACAGTAAAAATGTCACATTTTTACAGGACTGTGGCTAAAAATACTTCGCCCACCACCGCAATCTTATCCATAAGAACCTGCAGCAGTGTGTTTGTCATACTGAGCTTGAATTTTATTTTACATCTGTGCAGATTCTCCTGAACCTGTACAACATCTACACCAGATGTTTTGTTACATGCAGCTGCCAGCCGAGCTGTGGATCACTTAGCATGCAAGTCAATACATCTAGATCGTACAGGCATATTTTGAATTAATTAAATGAAAATGTCATCAAAGGATGTATGTATTGTTTGCTGTGTTGAGCGTTGGAGAAATCGACAAGTGGCTTTTGCTGTACAGCTGTTGACGTAAACCGGTTGTCACTACAACAAGGTAACCTGCTGCAGTTACACTTTGTCGGAGGTAGCTCGATTTTTTCAGCATGAATTACTTTAAATATTTTAACTACATATTCCTGATGATACTTTTACTTGAGTCTTCAATGCAGAACTTTTACTTGTAAAGAAGTATTAGTACTTTTTCCTTGTCTGAATACTTCCCTCACCTTACTTCATTAATAACATGACATTTTGACAGTAAGTGCAGTAGAAATTTGTATTTCACTGAGGTAAAACTCAGCGCAGAGCTGCTGTTCTTTTGTCCTCTTCTCAGATTTATTTGGACTGTCAAGGTTGTTGAGGGAAAACAGTAGTCACTTTGATTTAAGCTGTTTTTGAAAAGCTTCACTTGACTTGATAAATTTAGGGTTTGTGCTTTTTGTCAGAGGCTTGGAAGAATACAGCAAAGATCTGAGGCCTTGTGTTAATTGTAAGCTGTTCATAGAAAGAGCTTGTGTGTGTCTGTATCACACGGCAGTGTGACTTTCTAATCTTTATGATGTCTTTCCATTTACTGCTCCATTAACCACCACTCATACCAAGAACAGTAGTGATATAATAGTATGATTTGTTATGTAATATCAGACCTATTAGACTCGTTTGTTTTTTTTATATGTCATTTAGAAAAGATTATAATTTTGCAATGATAAGAATCCAAAACAATGTTGAGAATAAACTGTAAACTCAGTGCTTAATGTTGGAGCGTGATTGAGTACTTACAGCCCACCATCATCATAGCCACGGAGAAAATCTTCTCCCCATCTGTGGCCGGTGCGATGTTGCCAAATCCGATGGTGGTGAGACTTGTCATGGTGAAGTACAGAGAAGAAATGTACAGCGTGTCCTTGTTTGGACCGCCTTCCCACTGTCCTGTACCACTGACGTTGTAGCGGTAAGGAGTCCCAATACTCAGAGCCAGCTGGTAGAGCCAGCTGTCAGTCTTAATGGTGTTGGTGGCCTCATCGATGACCTCGTAGTCTCCGATGCTGTACCAGATGCAGGCCAGCCAGTGAGCCACCAGACCAAAGACACACACCAGCAGAACCAGAACGGCCGCTCCGTACTCCAGATAGTGATCCAACTTCCGGGCAACTCGGCCCAACCGCAGCAGGCGGATCACCTTCAGTGAGCTGAACAGACTGCTGAGACCCTACAAAGAAAAGCAGGAGGGAGATGAGAGTCAGACATACGACAAAAATAATCACCAAATATTTTGAAGATGGATTAATGGAGCTTTTTTCTTTGCTTATTTTCTGTGTTTTATTATATTACACTTTGATTTGTTCATATACAAAAATTATTATAATGATTATAGTGTGTTTAAAAGAATATTCTTACTGGGAGTAGAGAGTCTTCTGTCCGTGTGGTATTCCTGTGGAAGTGTGAAGAGTCACGAAGATGACCTGTTGAAGACGCGGATGTGATGACATCCTTCACAGAGACAGGAAATCAAATGTTTTGTTATTAATACACAGGTACCAAAGTCTAGACTATTTTAGTAATAGATCAATCCTAAACTGTCAAAAAGAAGAAGATTTCACTCACATCGTCCACATTTTCAAATGCGTTGATGATATCGTAGGGCAGACAGGACAGCAGGTCGATGACAAACCACGTCTTCATGTAATTCATTCGTATCAGCTTCGCATCTGAAATGACCTCTCCAGCAGGACCCACGAAGGTGGTGTGGAAGTTGAGCACAATGTCGACCAGGAAGATGACGTCTACGACGCTGTCCAGCACCAGCCAAACCACGTTGTTTTGCTTTGTCTTAAAGGAGACGTTATAGGGCACCATGATGGCGGTGTAGAAGGTGAGGATGAGGATGACCCAGTCCCAGGTGGTCTTGAAGGTGCAGTAGTGGAGGATGATGTGTGGAGGGGTCTTAGGCGCCTCCTGTTTGTACTGAGGCAGAATGTCTGATCCCAGCTGGAGAGCCTTTCATTGAGGGGGAACATTTACCACCATGAATACAGAATCACACGTATCAAGGAGCAGTAACCTCCATCAAAACCTGATGATGAGCATTTGAAACTCTTCTTTTAAACCTGCTCACCTCAGCCAGTCTGGAGGGCTTGTGGCTGACCTCAGTCTTGCTCAGTGGTGCTAACTGCTGCACCAGGTTACGATTGTTGGTCAGTGCTCGTGTCAGTCTGGCAAACTTGGTCCATCCTACTTAGAGACAAAAAGACAGACAGTAAAGAAACATACAAAATATAATTTTAATACACCAGTGTGGAGGACTTTTCAATAAATCTGGACTTTTAGTTGCATTTTTATGCCGAATAGAAGATAAATGATGCAATTAATTAGTACACAAATGCTATAAAATGCATTTGTGTTGAATGTGGGAGCACTTAATAGTGTATGGTACTGTACATTGCCCAAATATTAAATATATTCCTCTCTATAATTAACAATATGATCCAGCAACCCAAAGATAATGACAGTGTGATAGCATTCATACTGGATGCTGAGCTGAACTTGGTGTTCAGACCATCACTCAAATTGTGTGAGCTGGCAGATTTTGCATTAAAAAGGACTTCTATTCTTTCATCCCCTCTGTGTGTATGATCAGTATTTTGATACACATACCATCCCCATGTGACCTGAGCATCTTTGTTTCTGTTTGATGTATGTAAAAATCTTAGTGGCACACTCAATCCCCTGAGACATGGCACTGCTTTAACCCACAGAGACCAGCATTGTTCACTGACCCACACACACAACACCTGGACTGTATGTTACATAGCAGGAGACAAACGTATGTAAGGCTGTACCTTAATAACTACACTACTACACTAAAATCACTTGGTCTACATACAAGAATATGAACTACCTTTAGTTGCTTCATCTTCAATCGGTTGTTTGAAAAGCGTGATGTCTCTGAAGGTGCAGAGAAACAGCACCACTTTGTCATTTTCATTTCTGATCGGGGCCACCTGCATGTAAAGCCATATTGGTGTTCCTGTAGGAGGCATTAAAGTGAAAGTTGTGAGAGAACAAATGAAAAATGAAGGAAATATTTTTATAAAATTAATAGTTAAATGAATAAAGACAGTGATACTCACTATTCTTTGCATAGAGCAGCACCTCATAGAAATTGGACTCATAGTTATCAAAGGTCTTTTGGATTTTGTCTATAGTCTTCTTGTCAGTCAGGTCACCATACATGAAACTGTAAAGGAGGAAGCAAAGCTGATCATGAGGAAGACAGACAAGACACAAGACACAAAGCAGACTCTACTTTTTCTAAATGTCTTTAAATCAGCAGGATCAAGTTGTCACATTTGTCAGATTTGACCACTTCCAGCATAAAGATCGGGGACAAAGATGAAATGTGGTGAAATCTGGCTCATTTACAGTTTTCAGTCTCGGTCAGATGAGCTGGTATGATGAGTAAATCTCTGCTCAACAAATAAAAGCTTATTGGAGGTGCTGGAGCAAAAAGAAAAAAAAAAGCATCTGCACACTCTGATCTGATACAAAGCGCCTGCAACATAAGACCACATGAACTAAACCAACATATATGTCACAAAATATAAACCCTCCACTGTATTTTCAGGTCGCTGTACTACATAAAGCATCTTACTTGCACGTGCTACTCCTGTGCATGACTTCAGCTCTGTGGTATCCGGACAGCTTGCAGAATCCATCATTGCTGTAAACAACCGGCCACTCAACGATCTGTGCATTTCCCAACAGGAAGCTGGTCTCTGCAACAAAACATAAAAAAATAACAACACACCTGCAGACCACTGCACCTGTTGATCAACCTTCGGGTGTCTTGTTGCGAAAGCAAGGGCATCTTACGATCATCACAGCTAGAGTTAAAAACTGCCTGTCAATTCCAATAAGAAAATAGTTGAATGAATTAAAATGAATTAATTAAAGAAAACCTCAGCATATATACATATGTAAACCTGTGGTTATATTCTAGATTATATAAAAACAACGTCTCCCTCCCCTAACATTATTTTATTTATTATTTATTATTATTTTAACTATATATATATATATATATATATGCGTGTGTATGTCAGGGAAAAGAGATTGTTAATATTTAAAGCAGCAACAGTAAACACTGGTAATCACTGGGCAGAAATAGTTGTTGATGAAATGTTTATGCTCCACCCTGAATGAAATATTAATGAGGAGCTGCAAAGTTACAACAGTTTAGAGGGAGCTGCAGTCTCGAGAGAAAAGACTGAGGACACTGAACAGTCACTGCTGAAGCAGTCAAATTTAAAGCATCTGTGTGTTTATCTCGAACTTAATACCTGATGGAGAAATTCAGACAAAAATGACTGATACGTCACACAAAATTATGTTAGAAATAACTTTCCAGACATTTAAATCATGTTGCATTATCTTTCTTTATACTACAGTTTGTCTGACATCATTCACTTTCATCTATAAACCTTCAATATCACATGCACTCAGCCTCACTCTCATGAGGAAGCTACTGTCTGCCATGCAGACTGTCAATCCATAATAATAATGACAGTATTACCTTTCTGAAATATAAACAACAAATACTAACAAAAGTTACCGCCAAACATCACACTAGTTACTGGAAAGAAGGCACTGCAAGAGATCACATTTTACTTCCAGCATAAGAAAATTCAATTCTCTCTTAGAAATTTAACAATATTTGTAAGATTGTTCTCAGATTTACTGTCTCGCTGTGTGTGTTTATATACATGCTGAAGTCACTTAGACAAATTCACTCTGAATAACCACCGGAGAGGCAGCATGCAGCACATCATGACCACTTTGAGGCTTCAGGTCAAATTCTGACGATCAGCATCTCATGCACACACAAAAAGCTTCATAAAACATGTCTTTAGGAAGATCCTTAAAATGGGCTATTATACTGTTTAAGCTTTTGCTAATCCTTATTAATATAGACATGAGACCTGACCAGTTAGAAAGCGTTTAGTTGATGCTGCTTCTCATTAAATGACATATATATAATATTAAGGTTTTACTTGTGTGGTACCTTGACTGACATGTCAGATCAACATCCATTAATTCATCTTCTCTCTTTTTAAAGTCAAAACTCACCGCTGGAGCGCCGGACAATGTTTTCCAGAAAAGTGTTCTGCGGAGCCACCAGTCCTCTCTTGCCCCCATGCATGATGAGGGTTCCGGACAGAAACCCAGAGCTGCTCGGTGGTCGTGCTGATGGTAACTAACCCCCTCAGCTGTCTGCGCGATCAGGAGCGTGCAGCCACAAGAGTCAAGTTAACCAGAGTTTAGAGGTACTTCCGGGCTGAGATTTTAAAAATAAATCATAGCATCGTATGACTTTTTTTTTCTTCCTGCATTCTATCAGTGTTTTACTATTACTACTATTATATCTGATTTTTTTTTTTATTAATATTACTGCTGCATTCATGTGTATGTTGATTTTACTGCTGTGGATGTTTAAGGTTGAGCTTATTTTAACTACTTGTATTTGGAAGGAACACTACTTCTCCCAACACTGCCACATGAAGACTATTTAATGTGGAACATGAAGAGAATGGTAATCATTACCACCAAACTGTCACAGCACATTTAGCCACATTGGTCCACACTATGAAATATGCCTGAGTCACAAAACATGTGTGGATCTTTACTCATTAAATGAAAATCAGTTCAGTTTTCAGATATATCTTGAAGAAGTATTACATATAAGAACACACAAAATTTGATACTTTTATTTTGAAGGAAACCCCACTGATTTTCCGGTGCTGTTCTGGTGTTATTGTCTCTGATTTCTCACACGTATACATGGACTGGCCTCTCATATATTTTTTATATTGATATGACTTCAACGTATGGAAGCATAGACGGGGAATAGAGGTGAATTAAAGTGAATTAAAAGTAATTAAGAACATTTACAGTTTTTAAATTAAATTTATTTTTTATTATTTCTATTTAATGCTACAGTACTCCACTAAATTACAGAGATAATGTACTTCTTAATCCACAACACTCATGCTACATGCTATTGTTATCATTATTATTATTATAATCTAAAATTCGGCAAAGACGTGGATTGTTGGTGGACCTGAGGTGGGCTGAATGAAGCCTGGGTGCTCAAACAAGCCATCTGTAAGGGCACCCACCTGTCAATCAAAGTGGCCACGTTATTAATTCTGCATCATTTTAAGCCTTAATATAATTTAAACAGGTGAGTTATATAAAAAATCACCCTCAGTACAGTTGTCATGAATGGGGAAATACAGCTATACAGACCAAAATGTTTTTTTTGTACCAGGCTGTAAACATGTTTATTTCTGCTGTGAAGTTGGACATTTAAACATGGGGACTTATGCTTAGCCAGCCTCAAGTGGCCATTCGAGGAACTGCAGTCTTTGGCACTTCACTGCACCGCATTGGCTTCACTTCACAGCCACGGAGGTTGCCCCTTGTCATAAACTATTTATTGGTTAAGTACTTATTATCATTTTGACCTGATGAAGGCACTAGATAAAAAGTTAACGATAAGATCAACAAGGTTATTACAGATCATCTTGAGATGAACATGAACATCTTAACATAAATGTCAGCCATGCAGTTCTCTGCTTAGATAGATAAATTAAATATACATTAAACAAAATTCACCTATGAGATAAATGTGAATTTAAATTAAACCTGAACAAAGAAATTAAGTATGCGCAGAGAAATTAAACCTGTGCTAAGATCTTTACAAATAGAAAACTATATCAAGCTTGAGCATTCTGAATATGAGTACTTTTTCTTTTTATATTAAAAATTAACTCATAATACTTCTGTACTTGAGTGAAATGCAGTAGTTTTATTTTTTTAATGTGGTATTTTAATTTTAATTTTAAAGGTCCGGTGTGTAGAATTTAGTTGCATCCAGTGGTGTAATCGCTGCATTGCAATCCCCTCACATCACCCTCGCCTTCCTAGCGTAAAGGAGAAACCACATTTAAAAGTCCCCATCTAGAGTCAGTATTTAGTTTGTCTCTTCTGGGCTACTGTAGAAACATGGTGTTTCAACATGGCGGCCTCCATGGTAGAGGACCCGCTCCCACTGTAAATATAAAAGGCTCATTTTTAAGTTTCAAAAACAAAAGGTTTCTTTTTTTAGGTGATTATACATGCATGAAAACATAGTTCTGAATATTATATATACATATCTGCCTTATTCTGAAAATAGAGGTCACCGATCTTCCACACTGGACCTTTAAGACAAATACCTGAATATATCCACTACTAAAGTTGTCTTCAACCTTTATCTGCCCAAGGACCCCTTGGACGGGAGACAAACAGAACAGGGACCCCCACATGTAATTCATTTTTTAAAATGTGTCACATTTTAAGCCTGGCTTATGATAACTTTTATATTTACCTTATTCACCTTTTATTTCACCTTATTAACCTATTTATATACTTGGTTATTAGCCTATATGTGTTTATGATTGATAAAAAAATGTTCATGCATAATGGAATCATTTTGTCAATAGTTTTTGTCAAAAGTAGCTTATTACGGGGTGTCGATTAGCTCAGTTGGTAGAGCATCCACCCCATGTACAAAGGCTCAGTCCTTGCCGTAGCGGCCCAGGGTTCGAATTTGACCTGCGGCCCTTTGCTCCTGTCACTCTTCAGCTGTCTCTATCCAATAAACTTGAAAAGGCCAAAAAATATATTATTATAAAAAAAAGTAGCTTATTATTGCATATTAGAAGAAGAAGAAATACTTTATTAATCCCTCAAGGGGGAAATTCTTTTTTCACTCAGTTTTTTTTTTTTTTTTTTTACATGCACTTTAACCCCGAAATACAACCACACACACACACACAAAGACTCAGGCTCATAGACATGCAATGTGGAGAGAGAGATGGTGGAATGATGGGCAGCCACCCAGAGCAGCACCCTGCGAGTAGTTGGAGGGTTCAGTGCCTTGCTGAAGGGCACCTCGGCAGTGTCCAGGAGGTGAACCGGCACCTCTCCAGCTACCAGTTTCCATACTTTTGGTCCATACTGGACTTGAACCAGCCACGCTCCGGTTCCCAAGCCAAGTCTCTATAGACTGAGCTACTGCTTGCAGTTTACTCAATATCATTTTTGTTTTTGTTTTTAATGTTTTTTAATTTTAGTGAAAATTGTCAATTATTATGACCCTCTACAGTCCATCTGCGGACCCCCTAGGGGTCACGGACCTCTGGTTGAATACCCCTATCTACATGTGTAGTTCATTACACCTCCATTAGGGGCAGTGGTTGAACATCTTTGGCCGTTGTTCGACTCATTTGAAGTCCAATGAGGAAGAGAGACAACTGGACCTGACGCAGTTACTGTGGGCTCCGTGTGTCGGGATATACCGTGAAGTAATGGTTATCTGTGACGGACTTTGGATGCTGTCGTCCGATACCTCCACGCCGGTGTACAAGGTCTGTGTTTTGAATGCAGGTAGTAGTGAGGTGTAACCGCCCCGAGCTGTCCGTTAAGTCACTCTTCATTTGGTTCAATGCAGCGGCCGCCGAGCTCCGCTCCTCTTTAAGCTGCTCACCACAGAGCGGTGTTTCGTGCTTTAGACCAACAGTTATCTCAAATCATGGCGAACGACTTTGTAAAGACTTTTGTGCAGATGTGTAATTACCTCCAGGAGCCCTGCCATGTTGCGAGGTTTCAAAATTTCTGCGGCGTTAAAGGGACGTTTCCGGTTAAGACGACCAAACCGGACAGCGGACAGCCGGAGCAGGACGGCACCGGGCTGAGGAAGCGGGTCCAACAAAGCTCGGATATCAGTGTTGGCAATGGAGCAACCGGGGATGCCACCGGACCGCAGGTTAACGGGATGCAGGGCGATAACGCCGCCATGCCTGCAGCTGGTGTCGACCCAGACACCGCCAGGGCGAAACCCCTCCGGAGGAACTCCCTGACCGGAGATGTGGGTCAAGAGTTTCTGATCCACAACAAGTTTCTCTTCTACCTGTTCACGTTTGGGACCGAGCTGGGCAACGAGATGTTCTTCATCATCTTCTTCCCCTTCGTCTTCTGGAACATCGACGCCCTGGTCAGCCGCAGACTCATCGTCGTCTGGGCCTGGAACCTGTTCGTGGGTCAGTCCACCAAGGACATGGTCCGCTGGTCCCGACCGGCGTCCCCTCCTGTGGTGAAGGTGGAGGTCTTCTACAACTCCGAGTACAGCATGCCGTCCACACACGCCATGACGGGGACAGCCATACCTTTCTGTCTGTTCATGCTGACCTACGGACGGTGGCAGGTGAGTCACATACAGGTGTTGGGATGCAGGCAGGTGTGCAGAAATAGACATGCCAACAGGGCAAATGGGTCAAATGCCTCAGTGGGGGCACCTCAGAGACACCAAAGCGTCACTGTTTGGAAGTTAGTTTGTTGTTATTGATCAGTAGATTGATACAAACTATTTTAATTTCTTTAATTTAAAGTAAAAATGTCCATGAAATGCACTGGTTCCTGTTTTGTTTTTGTTTTTTTTTCTCTCTGGGGTTTAAACTCCTGCTAAACAATGTAAATATGTCAGTTTAGGATTTGAGAAACTGTGGTAGGCTTTCGTCACTTTCTTCTGACATTTTATGGACTAAACAATCAATCAAGAAAGTCATTAACGGGTAATAATTAACAGATAATCATAAAAATACTCTTGTTTGTTTGGTAACCCTGAAACACTCAAACACAATATAAACCACAGGCTTTACCTCCTGTAAGGAAATTGTTGAGCAGAGGTAACCTCTCGTGCGTGAAGCAGATGTTTTATTCCCTAAAAATGTTTTTATTCATGTAAGCTCCACTCTGGAAACCCTCAACTCACAGCTGCCTTCTGCATTATGTCCATATCTGTGTTAAATTACATGAATACACTACACACCGGCAGAGTATCCCTCGTGCCTAAATGGGTACTTAAACACACAAATGTTGCATCCGGTCTTAAAAGGTTATAAGCGCAGCAGGATACGTACACAATGGATGCACAAGAGTGGGAGGAACGAGGGTTCACTAGTGCCTGCAGCTCGTTTTAGTGTGTTAATCCAACTCTGAGGCAGTACACAGTGTGGAAATGTGCTACACATTAGCCTGATGCATCTAAATCAACAAATATCACAGCGCTCCACAAGTGTTCTTCTTCTTCACGTTGAATTCAGTCATCTGTCCTTGATCCACAGGATATGAACATGTTTTGATACCCACAGGGAAGATGGCCAGACGCACCAAAGGTCCCAGACGTTCAAGAGCACCAAGAGCCACAGTTTAAAATGTTTGAGAACTTTGCAACAAATTTCCACATCCAACATCTTTCAGTGTATTTGTTTGTTCAGGTAAAATCTAAATAAGCTCTGAGGAGCACACGGGGCACCTGCCTTACTAAGAAATGAAAATGTTTTCCCTCGTGGCCTCTCAGCATCAGTGAGGCTAAAGGAATGAAAAAGCACCGGCAGCCTTTTAAATCACGATTAATGCTTGTTTCTCGGTCTCGTATGAAGATAACAAGCATTCCTCTGCTGAAACAGACTGTCGAGACACGGCAGGACAGGGTGTGTCAGAGAAGCACAGGTGAGGAGTGAAAAGGTAGCTCTGTTTTTCAGATAAACAGAGACTCACTGTTTTATGTTGTCAGAGAGAGATGCGGGGCTAGTGAATGTGATTCGGAGGCATGGAAAGTATCCAGTTACGTTTTAGACAGTCAGGGATGAGAGAATTTGACTTCTCCCGTTTATTCTGGTTGAGATAGCAGAAAGGGGGCTGGAGAGTTAAGAAAGTGTATTGTAGTATCAACCAGGTCAGAGCGCTCGAAGCAATGAAACTTTTTTACTGATAGGGTTGTGACAGTTTGGATTTACCCACCACTCATGGTTGTGCAAAGAGATAAATAATGAAGGGTGGCAGTGAATCTACTGACTGAAAAGACGAGGACGCCAAATTTATTCATCTTTAGTTGTTTGGAATAAGACACGGGCACGCAAATTTAACATAGAAATGACACAAAAACTCAGAAATGATACATAGTTTAGTCGTCTCTGTCCATGACTGAGCCAGGCTGCATATCATAAAGTTTAGTTTCTTCAAAAGTTCAGCGCTAAATTTAAACAATGCATTCCTGTCCTTTGTTAGAGCACAAGTACGTCCTGTATGTTGAAATTCTTTAGTTATCTCAAAATCACCTTGACTCTGCATCTTGTGCACTTCAATCATAAAAAGAGGTGTATCTCTGAGACATTACTGTGCCCTTAAATGTTTTAATGTCCTTACAAGCTTAGAGACAAGCCATGACTTTCTGAGTACAGTGTGAACTGCTTAAACTTCTTTGGTGTCATCAAGTTCACAGATTTTGAAGGCTAAGGACATGAAACATTTCAGAGAAGGAGGTTAAAAAAGGTTACAAAAGATAAGATGCAGTTGGATCATAAACAGGGTCAAGGACTAGGAGGAAGATTCAAAGACCTATTCTTGTTAGCTCAACCTCTTTTGGTCCGTAGTCAAATATATCCACAACTCTGGGATTGGCTTACATGAAATTAGAGTAGATATCATGAATCCTAATGACGTTGTGATCCAATGATTATAACTCCAGCACCACCATGAAGATGGTTTTGTGAAATATCTGGATAACCGAGTGTACATTTGGTACAGACGTTCACGTCCACCTCAAGATGAACTGTAATAACCTTGTTGATCAGCTAATTATTTATCTAGTGCCATCATCAGGTCAGAATGATAATAAGTAATTAACTTAGAAATACTTTATTACGAGCGGCAATCTCCGTGTCTGTGAAGTGAAGCCAATGCAGTAGTGCCAAAAACTGCAGTTCTCCATAAACCCTCATATTAAAATGACATGACAACTGTACTGAATTTCTATTTAACTTCCCGCTCAAATCATATTAAGACTTAAAGTTATGCATAATTAACAGCGTTGCCTCTTTGATTGGCAGATGGGTGCTGTTACAGATGACTTGTTTGAGCACCCAGGTGTCATTTGGACCACTTCAGGTCCGCCAATTATCTACGTCTTTGCCGATTTAGATCAACCAGGAGGCGGAAGAGAGACAGTAGTGCCAACATGGCGGCAGCCAGAGCCACAGATTCAAGCTTCAAAATGGCTCTTGAGAAACCTGTGGGTGACGTCACGCATACGCTTTTGTTGTGGTCATGGTCAGCAGGATGTAGTTCTGCAAAATGGGTCCATGAGTGCTGAAGAAGCTGAAGAGGCTCTTTTTTTTGTTTGTTAAAATTAAAGAATTAAATTAAAATTATGATCTTTTTTAAACTTTTCTAATATCTACAATTTTTTTAATACCCTGTCTTTATGCTCTCTCTCTCCTAGTACCCCTTCCTCTTTGGATTCAGTGTGGCTCTCAGCTGGAGTGTCCTGGTGTGCGTGAGCAGAGTCTACATGGGGATGCACTCTATTCTTGTAAGTACATTAAATAAATAATATGAATGAGGTCTATCTCAGCGAAAATCTTACAACAAACAGCAAAAACCCAAAGCACGGCATCCTTCAACTGTGTCATTGATTTTTATATTATCATTATTGCATGCACCGTTTTTACAGGTTTACATACAGTATTCATCTTTGAAATCACCTGTGCACATTTTACATGTGCATAACATGCCATTTTTCATGTTTATAACTTACACAGGAGCTTAAAATTTATGATTCACAAAGCTTGTAGATAAGGTGATAAAGAAAGTGATGATGAAAGAGCTTAGACTTGTTTGTGTTATTTTCAGGGTGTTGATGCAGCTTTAAAAATGTCAGAGTGCGTTTTGATTTTAACTTACGACTCAAGACTATTAAACACTATTAACACTGATTAAATCGGCTTTCATAATGTGCACTCCTGGTTTACAACAATTAATGTCCTTGTGTTGCAGGAGGTGATCACTGGCTTCCTGTACAGCCTTCTTATTTTGACCTTCTTCCATCCAATCCTGGACAAGATCGACAGCTTCTACATGATGGGCCACTACGCTCCACTTGTGATCATCGTGTCACATGTGAGCCTGGGACTTGTGGCTTTCTCTCTGGATTCCTGGAGCACTTCTCGCGGTGATACAGCACAGGCTCTGGGCACTGGGGCAGGAGCCGCTCTGGCTACCCATGTGAACTATCAGCTGGGACTGCTGATGGATCCACCGCTGTCCTCACTTCCTCTAACTTTCCCATTAATCAGCACTAACTTGGTGTTTCTCTCCCTGCTGCGCTTCCTCATCGGAGTCGCTGTCCTCCTCGTCACAAGAATGATTATGAAAGCAGTGACTATTCCCTTCCTATGTCGACTGTTCGGGCTGCCTTCAGATGACGTGAGACAGGCGAGGCAGCACATGAAAGTAGAGTTGCCGTACCGTTACATCGTCTACAGTGTTGTTGGTTTCAGTTGCGTCTTTGTAGTGCCTCTCCTCTTTAGGATCCTTAACCTTGCCTGAGTGTTGTGTGCAAACTGTCATTTACTGCTGACATGCTCAAACGGCAAAGGCAAACGGCACTTGGAAACATGCTGCTCGAGTTAAGTCTCCCGTTTCTGCACGGCAGAAACTGATTTAAAGGATAATTATGGTGATATTCTATATTGTTTTTGTATTGTCAATGAATATTGCCTCTGCTCATAGAGCTCAGTTTTCAACTATTTAAAAAAAAGACATCAACGAGCTGCACTGATGGACTGAGTGACGTGTTCCTTCATTATTATGAGCATGGGCACCGCTCATCATAATCTATAAATGGCTGAAACACACAGTGCCCATCTTTTAGAGAATAATTTGTAATATATTTGTGACCCATCTTTAAAGATTTACCGATCGGCTTGAGGCCCAGAGGCCCCAGAGTGTGGAGGAAGCCAGCAAGTGTTAGCAAAATGGACTGAAGCATCGGTAGCTTGAGTCTTCTCTTGGGATTTGTTGACAATAACAATAACATATAACACCAGTCTTACCCTTTAATATCCATCTGTGGTTAACTGGAACTTTGCAAGTACAGAATCTGTCAGATGTACTGTAATGATGTGTGCATTCATTAGTGGATAATCTATTGTACATTTCCAAATATATAGTAATATGTTATTGGAGAAGAATAAGCCAAACTATGAATCAGTAATGTGTGAAGCCACTTCACTTTTCTTTTGTTGCCGTGTTTGAATCAAATCAGCCTGGAAGCAATAAAATACTGAAAGTATTTTAGCGCACAGGTGTCGTTGGTTACACGAGTTCTATTTAAATGTAAGCGTTTTGGGTTTTTTCTCCTCTTTGAGCAGGTGTGTTGTGTCATTACAGTTTTTCTACATTACCACAGTCAACATTTTCCCTCCTTTGTACATTTGTGTGTGTTTGTAATTTTGATCCAAATGTAAGTTAAGTACTCTGAATAATCATTTGAAAGCATCAAATTAAAAATAATAGATATTTTTGATAAAGTATTTTGCCATCTTAACTAACTAGAGCTAAATTGTTAAGGAAAAAAAATCAATCTTTATTTTAAATACATGATTTCTAAGAATTATAGAGACATTTCTCCTGCCCTTAATCTACAGTATTAAAAACACTGTCTCTAGCACTTGTTGCTATGTTTTAATTGTTTATTTGCTGCTGTAATATTAAAATATCCATGTAAGAATATTAATGATTGAGCATTTATACTTGTATCATAAGTACGGAGTATTTATAGGTCTATTATTACCATCCATTCATCTTTTTTCTGTTAAATATGCAACGACTGTATACTTTGGAAAAATATGGAAACAAGGACAATAAAATATTCCAAAAAGAAAAAAACATTTTTTAATTTAGATTTCTTGCATTGAAATATCATAAAACAGAAAATCAATCGTGAGATTTTAAGACCAGTGTGTTTTCTGTTTTTGATGTAATCTCAGTTCCTTCTTTGACAAACTGAGTCATGTGTTTGACCCTGTACCCAAATACCACACTGCACTCATGCTTAACCTTTGAACAACTTAGATAAGGTTTTAGGTCTTTTATCTGATTATTATCCACATGTCTAATCACGGGTCTTCTTTGGACATTTAAATATAAAGAATTCACAGAGGTCAACACAAGGCCTGACTCTCCCACAGTCAATCAATCAATCAATAAGCAATCTTGTACCATTATACCTTTCAAGTATCTCCAAGCAGGCCAACTCCCATGTAACCACAATACCCCTCTATTATATGGGCCTTCTTTTTGCTTCCCACTGTGGTTGTCCAGGTGTGGCTCTTATTGAAAAAGTTACTACAGCACACAGAAACAGACTAAACTGAGATATATATATTATAATTCCTATATATATATATATATATATATATATATATATATATATATATATATATATATATATATATATATATATATGTGTGTGTGTGTGTGTGTGTGTGTATGTATGTATGTATGTATAGACAAGGATAAAAACAATTTTACTACATTGAATGTGCAATGAAATGGTGCATTATTTTATTTTTAATATATAGATAATAGATAAAATAGATAATAGATAAAAAATTTAAAAAAAAGACAAAAGACATAGACAGATTTTATTGTCATTCAACTGTACATTCACAATGTACATTTGAGCGAAATTTTGTTGCAAGGCACAAAATAAAAACAGACAAGGTAATAAATATAAAGTATATGAAATATAAAATAGAGTAAAATATAAAAAGAAACCGAAACAGAATAAAATTGTGACTTATTTACAGAAATGTAGCAGCTAAAAAGAAAAGAAAAATTATATGTAGCAGCAGGATGTATTATACAGTGAGAAAAAATGATGTGAAAACTATTTTCACCACTAGAGGAGTTTACTTTTAACTTCATGAACAAAACTTTTTATTGCGCCGGAAACCCCAACAAAAGCTATTGAACCTTTTATTTTGAAAAATCAGAGTACATTAAACCGGACATCCGGACTTTTATTTTTTACCGACTGAAACCAAAACACTGTGTGTGACTTCAGTGTGCGGTAGGCTGTGATATCGGTGTAATGGACGGTTAGACAACAGTTAAGCTCATCAGTATATCCGTTAAATTAATAAATAGCGTGTTTATTTTGTATATTTTTGTAGAAGTTTGTTCGTCATTCTTCTAAACTAGCTAAACTGACCGTTGTAACTGTTAACCGTTTGTCTTTGGCAGCTCGAGACGTCGGTTAGTTTACAGTTGGCTTCACCTGCTGCTTCATATTCGCTCATATCAAGTCAAAAAGACACATGTAAAGTTTATTTAAAGTTAAATATTCGTCCCCTGCTGCCAAGTGCAGATGCCTCGTTTGGAAAAGTCGAGTGGCAGAGGGACAAAAAGGTAAGACTGAAGCTGAACTCACCTGAACAGAAAGGTTTTGTGTTATTCCTCTGTTAATTGAACTAACGTCAGCGAGCTTTTATTTTGTAATTAATGTACATCATTCATAAGAACACAGTAAAAGCATTATGAGATGAAATGATCTGCGTCACTGATGCAGTCCAACCTAATGCTTAACACAATCTAATCTTTCATGCATGTTAACACAGGATGTCAGTTACTAATGAGATTCAAGTGTTGCAATTTACTAATGCAATCTTTTTCTTCTTTTTTTTTTTTTTTTTTTTTTTTTGCATAACTTCAGACCTCAATTAGACTGGAAGTTTGTGCAGAGGTTCTGCAGGATCCAGAAAGTCCTGTTCCCATCATGGACCAGCCAAAGTGCTCTGATGTTTGGCACGCTGCTCGCTGTCACCCTGACAGGTAACTGCTGGAGCTGTTTGTGTAAGAGGAGAAGTATGATAGACATAAGGGGAAATCAATGGCTGTAAATGATATCTAACCATGTGGTTGTCATCATGAGACACATTCACTGCCTGCCTTTTGTAGCATTGTAAAACTACACCTCAGATAAGACCACACTGCATACTATGTATTTTTTTCCTAGCTGACCTTTAGCTCGCAGCGTTGCCTAATTTTCCTACCATCTCTTTTTACGAGACTCTGTTTGAACTGTCTCCCAGCAATGCACTAACAGATCTTTTTTTTTTCCCTCTGCCCTCAGAGCAGCTGATCATTTACCAAGTGGGTGTCCTCCCCAGCCACTTCTACAACGTGCTGGCTGACAAAGATCACTCCGGTTTCAGGAGTCTGGTCGGCACAGCTATGGTGCTCATTTTGCTCAACTCCACAGTAAGTTGAAGAAGCTGTGGAGGACGGCAGAAGCTGACGTACCTACTAATAAAGCTAGTAAAGCCAAATAATACTAAAAGTACCAAAAGAGTCCAACACCCTGGAGGTCTTTCTTATGATTTTGCTGCACTTGGAATTTGAATCTTTTAACAGTTTTTTTCTTCACACGTGCAAACTCAGCTGTATGTCTCCCTTATCATTTCCCTTTGTGCTCAGCTCTGCTTCTGCTTCGTCTGCAGACTTAGGGTACTGATAAATGTATCAGTACTTTCAAACAGTAATCAGATATATAGCTTAAATAATACACATACTCTTTGTGTAGGACACAAATCATGACACAGATATATTTAATCAGAACTCCAGGTTAAATAACTCCACATATAATATTGATCTAAAGGTTTATTCATTATCATGTCATCTTCTTAAGAAATCTTGATTTACTGCTTTTTTATTTTATTTTTTTACTTTTTCTGTTTGTGGTTTAGGGTTACCTTCCTTATCTCTAAAAATATGAGCATAGTTTATTTTCACCACTGCATATTACACCATATCCTGAAAGATGACTGCACTGAAAGTTGATCATTGAGACACAGTGTGAGTCTTATTACCATTAAAGCAAAATTTATGTCATTAAAATACATTACTGGTATCATAACTGGGACAAATGCTATTTTCCCAACACTGTACATTATCTGTCCAGAGACGCATTTAGATGTGCACTGAAACAAAACACATTTTCTATATTTTATTGACATCATGTTTTATTTTACATCATTGTTATCATCGACAGTAGTGACTTTTCAAGGTCAGGGCAGCCTGACATGTTCGTTTTACAGCCCACGCACACTTAATCTTGATAGTTTGATTAACACCTATCACCACACTGAGTTTATTCGGAGGCAACACATCTTCCACATACAGCTGTTTGACTCTTGTTGTTTTGTCATATAATTGTTGTTTATTGTACCTGTTTTTCTCTCTCTCTCTCTCTCTCTCTCTCTCTCTCTCTCTCTCTCTCTCTCTCTCTCTCTCTCCCAGCTGAAAAGTCTTGACCAGTACATTTGCAATCAGATGTATGTCAGCTGGAGGAAGACACTAACCGAGAACCTCCATACAGCCTACTTCCAGGGCCGAGTCTATTATACACTCAATGTACTCAGAGAAGACGTAGACAACCCGTAAGCTTTAATGGTTTTCCTCTTTGTAGACACAAATGCAATTTAAATTCATCTCCATTTACAAATCTGTACTTAGCGTAACATCTGAAGATCATGTGGCTGTTATTAAACATCAGCATGAAGGGGAATAATTGAATTGGTTTGTTTTCTAACTTGCAGAGACCAGAGAATCAGTCAGGACGCAGAGAGGTTGTGTAAGCAGATGAGTACCATGGCCAGTCGTTTGATTGTGTCACCGTTCACACTAACTTACTACACCTACCACTGCTTTTACAGGTGAGTATGTAGAGTACTGTGGCAACGTGTGATACACCATACACACTCATACTATATTTACTATAGTTATACTCTGAATTTGACTGTAAAGCATCATCTGAGAAACACACATTGTTAAAGTATCACGTTGTTACAGTCTGCTGCAAGTCTAAACTTGTGAGATGTGAGACTGTGTTTCCACTGTAATCTTCTGAGTATTATATTTTGTATGCTTCGAGTATTTAATTTGATTCATATTCACTGTCACTGTGTTTTCGTTCCTCTGGTCTTTGTCGTGTTGTTGTAAAGCTCCCTGAACTGCCTTGTGTTTTTGCAGCACCGGCTGGATCGGTCCTGTGAGTATCTTTGGCTACTTTGTGATTGGGACCATTGCCAATAAAATCCTAATGGGGCCGATTGTTTCGACTCTGTTTGAGCAAGAAAAACTGGAGGGTGACTTCAGGTAAGTTCAGTTTGTGAGTCGCGGTGTATGAACACACAAGTGTGTGAATATGTTTGAATATTTTTCAGCTTTATTTGATGTTTTCCGTGTTAACTGTCAAGGAAGTCTGTCCTTTGTTAAGAGGAAGTTTCTGTAGACTTTGGTCAAGCGCCTTTTTCCTCTTGGGAAATAACACAGGATATGTGTCAGCTACAAAAAAAAAAAGCTACAGTTGGATGAAAACTGTGTTAAATCTTAAATTGCATTGCTTAAAAGTGAAAACATTTATTTATTTTTGTTTTTGTATCTCAAGATTCAAGCACATGCAGATCCGTGTCAATGCAGAGTCTGCAGCTTTTTACAGGTGAGGCACAAACATGATTTATATATCAGGGTCAACCAGGGATTCTCATTTATTTTACTGTGTCTACTGTGAACGCAGGGATTGTTAGAACGGGGGCACTGTGGTGGAGCATGTACCCCATGCAGAAAGGCTTGGGCCTTGCCACTCTTTGCTGCATGTCATCCTCCTGTCTCTCTCTCTCTCTCTCCTTACTTTCCTGTCAGTCTTCAGCTGTAACTGTCAGAAACCCCCCAAAATAAAAGATTGTTGAAACGGAAACACCTTTTCATAAACATTTCATAACACAGCTTACATGGAAACTGTCCTTGATGTGCTTTCCTGTTTTTAACAGTATCTGTCACTATCTAAACTGCTCTGACACACCGATTTTTTTTATTTATTTATTTATTTTTTGTTAGAGCTGGTAAAGTGGAGCACATGAGGACCAACCGAAGACTGCAGGCTCTGCTGCAAACTCAGAAGAGTCTAATAAACAAAGAGCTCTGGCTTTATAGTAAGAACATCCTGAACATCGCTCACCCACTGACCAATCATCATCATCCACTGAGTGCTCTGATTAAACCAGTAGAGTTAACCTCTAACCTCTCTTCTCTCAGTCGGGGTAAACACCTTTGACTACCTTGGCGGTTTCCTCAGCTACATTATAATCGCCATTCCCATCTTCACTGGTGTCTATGACAGTCTCACTCCAGGTGAGCTCAGTGCACTCATCAGTAAGGTAGGCATGTTTTACTTTACTTCTCACAACTTTTATTCACATACAAAAATAAAACCTCTTAAAAATGTATCTGCAGACGTAAAAACAATTCATCTTTTTATTTTAATACAGGCAGTAGAAGTGTTGCTTGTCCCAGTTTCAGTCAATGAAGTGGTGACACAGAACCACATAAGCTCGTTTAAGCTAAACTGCAAATCAAAATGTCAAATCAAAAGTTTATTTTGAGAGACGTCAGATGGAATGAAAGGTTTGCAGTCACATAACAGATGTATGTTGCTGATCCAAGCACTAGATGGCAGCAAACGCTTTCTCTCAGGACAAAAGTGTCCTACATTCATGACTTCAAATGCATGTTAGAGATCTCACTAGCACTACACCGGTGAAATATTATTGTAGCTCTGGTATTAAATTCTTCTTTTCTGTTGTTCATGCTGTGGTCCAGTGTTCCTGGTTGTTTCTGCCTTTTTGTTCTCTGTTATTCTTTTAGCACTCTTGTCTCTTATTTACTCTCTGCTCTCCTTCTCCTTGTTCATATTCAGAACGCCTTTGTCTGCATCTACTTGATAAATGGCTTCACGCAGCTAATAGACCTGTCAACCACTCTGTCAGATGTGGCCGGATACACCCACAGGTATCACACTGCATACTTAAAATCACTTCCTGGAGGACAGATGATGACAGCAGCGTTTGTGCATGCCATCCAGTTTTCCATCAACAAATCTGTGTGTGTATGGTGTGTGTGTGTGTGTCTTTGTGGTCAGGATTGGAGAGCTGAGGGAGGTGATGGATGACATCCTCCGCACACAGTGTGACTATGACCCAGCATCAGGAGAAAGCTACGACTTTGACAGGTTTCTTTGCTGCAAACTAGTTCTGAATGCTGAGATAATGCACACATGGCTACAGTTACATTAGATAACATTAAAATAAAGAGCAAAGAAGATGTATATAAAGTGCACATAACAAAGCTTTTCAGCCTCTAAATGTTCTTTCTCCACACAGTGACTTCAATGTCCATGCAGGCCCCGTGGACACCGCCTTTATCCTGGACCATCTTTCATACAAATCTCCTTACTCAGACCAGCTCCTGGTGGAAGATCTGAGTCTGAAAATCAGTCAGGGGACACATCTACTGGTGGTGGGGAACACAGGAACCGGCAAGACGTCACTACTGAGGGTCCTCAACCGACTCTGGGAGGCACATAGCGGTGAGAGAGCAGCGAGACTGTTTGATTATTTTTTAATCAATTTTATGACAGAAAGCAATTAATGAAAACGTGCGGTGGATCCTGACAAGACTGGACTGCAATAATGACCTGTGACTGTATTTCAAAATATAATGTGCACATCTGTATGTTTGAAAGTATAGATCCATAGATATGTCGACATATTGGCAAGAGACTTTAATTTACCAAGAGGTGATCACTGAAGTATTGAGGCGTATTTTTGAGGGTGGTGAGAGGATTCAAATTTTGCAGCAGCTCTGGTACATGCTCTACTGTAGGGGGACACTTGATTTGTGATATCTGCACACATTAGCAGCTTTATGACCTCATCTCTCTCCTCAGGTTTTGTCCAGATGACCACATGTTTCGGGCCCAGAGGCACCCTCTTCCTGCCACAGAAACCTTACCTGACTGATGGCACGCTGCGTGAACAGGTCACTGTCTCCTCTTTTAAGGGTTGTTTCTCTATAGAACCTGAAACTTGTCAGATAATAAAATACATCTGTATGGATGCCACATTTGATGCCAAGGTGTTGAAATATGCCAAAACCATGGAATGAGGATTAACTGGAAGTCTTCTCCAACAGGTGATCTACCCACTGAAGGATATTTACCCTCAGTCAGGTATCAGATTTTACATTCATTTTATCTCTGTTAGTTATTTTGGTACCAACATACAAATGAATATAAAATAAAAGCACAAAACAAGTTAGCATGTTGTTTGTTATTTAGACCGCTAGAACACTGATGTACCACATTTAACAATGAAAGTCAGAGAAACATTTCAAATGCAACAACAGCATTATTTATATTTAATAATATAATAATACCATTGAAGCTGTAGATCAGAGGGATTTATATAGGTACATCGTTTATATTCATATAAATCTAAATTTCTTCTCCTGGTGGTCTTGGTTTTCATTCTTGATGCTGCCTCTTGCATCGACTGAAATGTGAGCTCCTTTTTCAGGGTCAGTGGATGATGACAGGATTATACAGTTCCTGGAACTAGTCGGAGTGGTGAGTGACTTTATTTTAGAGTATAGTACTTCATTAGATAATTCTACATTTGAACGTCCACTGATCTCAAATCAATCTTCTGTGTGTCTTCCAGTCCAGTCTCCTGAAGCGAACAGGCGGGCTGGATGAAAGAGTGGACTGGAACTGGTACGAGAATACAGGAAGACAAATTGTGTGTTATTCTTATTATCCCTCAATTTTTCTACAAATTGATGCTCGTTTCTCTCTACAGGTATGATGTTCTGTCTCCAGGTGAAATGCAGCGTCTCTGCTTTGCTCGACTCTTCTACCTGCAGCCCAAATATGCAGGTGAGTTCTTCTGGATTTCTTTTAATGTATTCATTAAAGCATCTGAGGAATCGATTGTGATTCTGACACAGCAGTTCGAGGGGAGTTTGTCTCGCCCACTGTCTTTGATTTAAAACCTAAATTTAGCATTTCAGACGTAAAACATTTGCATGTTGTTATCTTGTGTTAGAGGTGACCCAAGCAGAGTTTAAACTAATGATTTGTATCATCTTGTCCTCACAGTGTTGGATGAGGCCACCAGTGCTTTAGAGGAGGAGGCAGAAGCACAGCTGTACAGAACCTGCAAACAGCTGGGCATGACTTTGGTCAGTCTGGGACACCGTAAAAGCCTGGAGAAGGTATGCTCAACACACATGCATCAACCAGCTTGAAAGTGAAAGAATGGCTTGGCTTCATCTGAGGCCATTGTAACACCTACGCCCTCTCTCTCTGTCCGCACATCTGTCTGAATCTATGTTATCTATGATGAGTATATTAACTGCATCTTTCTGTCTCTCACAGTACCACGATGTCCAGTTGAAACTGTGTGGAGAAGGCCGGTGGGAATTAACTAAGCTAAAAGGAGGCAGCGGGAGCCTCAGTCTCAGAGAAGAAGCCACGTGTCTTTGAAATCCTGGATGTGCAGGGAGTATCAGTGTGGGAGACGAGAAGAGAAAAACACTCCTGAATTCCTCAGTTAGTAACACACAAGTGCTCTTCAGCAAGGTACTATAAAACCCAGTTCCTCCATACATACGCATCCAGTTTGTATTCATGTATGTATGTATGTATTCATGTCCACAGAAATTTTAAGAGGATAACATCTTTCACCAGTTGAATACGAGGTTATTAAAATGGGTACGAGTGCAACATCTTTCCTAAAAAGACGAGGTAGAGCCAAAATGTGAAAGACCCAAAGACTTTGCCAAACAAATGTTTTAGATGGCTTTGTAATTATTCTAATAAATATATTAAACACATAAATTCACCTATCATGACCATAAATCAGGAAAAAATGACACTTTAGACTGTAAATATTGTGCGCTTTTATGTGAGATTACATTTGTTTATTGTGTTATGTTTACAATCACTACATTTGGATTATGGGTTACAGTTTTGTAATAAAAACACAGTGTTCCTGACCTGTGTAACTCCTGTTAAGAACAGAGTATATCCGTCTATATATATCTATATTATTCATGTTTACTTCTTTACCTGATTTCATAAAAGAGTCTATGTACAATAAAAAACAATATTTGGTCTAAGTGGTTAAATTTAATGGAAAGTATCCCTTTCACATCCCTCTTTATTTTTAAGTCTCAAAACACATCATCACGGTTGTCGTTGTTTACCACAGAGCTCACGGTGACCTTGGATGATCTCTTGAACCACTGCAGGGTCGTCCAATGTGCTGAGGTCACCCAGTCCGTTCATGTCTCCCTCCACCACTTTCCGCAGCACGCGCCGCATTATTTTACCCGAGCGTGTCTTTGGGAGACGCTGGACAAACTGCGAGAACAACCAAAAAAAACAAGTGTCTAAGTACTGTGCGAGTTAGTCTTAAATGTCTGTTTGCAGTTTAAAGTCAGTGAGACAGAAATACCTGGATGTAGTCTGGACAGGCATACTTGGCGATCTTTTGAGACACTATGTTGTTAAGCTGCCGGGACAGGTCCGTCTCTTTAACATCAACACCTTTTTTTAGCACTACAAAGCAATAGACACCTGACCACACAGAGAGAAAACTGTCAGTGAACTACATAATGTGAGAAACACATTTTTTGACACTTAAAAAAAAAAAAAGATTTCTCGCTCACCTTGACCTTTGATGTCATGTGAGTGTCCTATGACAGCAGACTCAGCTACTGCAGGGCACTGATTCTGTTACAGAAATCACAATCAGAGTCATGCTAACATTACATGTTTTTTTTAATGTAGCAAGCAATGCTCTAAGACATACCACCACATCCTCTATCTCTGCTGTCCCAATCCTGTGTCCGCTCACGTTGATGACATCGTCAAGGCGACCAGTGATCTGGTAATACCCCTCCTTAGAGCGATACGCACCATCACCAGTAAAGAAGTAACCTGTTGGTACAAAGATGAAACAGATTTAGAGACTTACAAAGAATAAGAAAGTGACAGTTGAGAGTTGAGGAACAGTTTGTTCTTGAACACATCGTACCAGGATGACTCTGACAGTAGGTCTCAATGAATCTCTGGTGGTTGTTATGAATGGTTCGGGCCATACCGGGCCAAGGCTGAGATATACACAGAGCTCCAGATGTGTCGTTGGAGGTGAGAACTTTTCCCTGAAGAAAATTAAACAACAGTGATAAATGTTAATGGAAGAAACGAGGACAGCAAAATAACAGCTGAGTTATAAATCAGTGTCACGAGTGCAAATAAGGAGAGCTATTTGAAGTGCAGTACAAGACTGGTACAAAACATAGAGAATATTCTGTGTCACATTGAACCCTGTGAATATTGAAACTCTCAGAATGCTACATGTGGATGTTTTTGTTGAGATGGAGGACGAGAGATCACCACTCCAACTGTCTGCACAATCTGTGCAACTGCAACAGCCACAAAGTAGTACGACAGATTTTTAATACAGAGTCTGGCACGCTCAGAGCGAGACTGACGGATGGGAGCGGGGTGGGTATCAAAAGTGACACAGCTGGTGACTATTTTATAATCCTAATCTGACCCTCCCCGTAGGCTGTTTCCCAGCCTTCCAACATTTGCGGGGATGAGCCACCACACCTCAGTGTCCATGAGCACGGGCTTAATGCCAAAGAAAGGTCTCATAGCCATTCCTGGGACAATCTCTGCGTCTGGGTCTGATGGCCTTGGGGTGATGCAGATGCCACCTGTCTCTGAGAACACACAGCAAAACAAGGCAGATTATAAAGATGATGCAATTCTATTTCTCTTACTGTCAACAAATCCTATAAAAAGCCCCAAACCAGTAATGTGTTTGTCTGTTTTTGAAGACATAAATCTATAAAAACAGGCCATGCTTTTGGGCTTTTCATGGGGTTTCTTTTTAATTCAAATACAAAAACAAATTATTATCAGACTTATAATTTAAATATAAACAAAGCAGTGAGGTTGAATTAAAATAAAAAGACTGAAGATGGATGACAGTTCTACATGCATACAGAACAGAGCAACACCCACCAGAAAGACAAAGAACTGGAGTATCAGGAATGCTGCAAATCATTATTTTTTAAAAGCACTGAAGCAGACAAATGAAAGTGACAGAGGAGGAGAGAGTAGCAGAATATAAAGTTTGTAAATCTAGCATAAGCCTTTCTCATTGCTACAGATGTAGATAGTGGAATTACAGCCATACTAAGTAAATTAAATGCAATTAGATTTGCCTGGTAATCTGCCTGGTGGTGTTGGTGGCACCAGTGTTGGAGACAGCAGAGGGGACATGTTATAAAGTAGGACACAACAGATGATCCCACAATAGCATTAGCAACCGGCATCTTGTTTAAATCAACTGTAACCGTGAGACTTCTGGACTGACACCCCCACCCACAAAAATAAACAACACTTTCAGCTCAGCCTCTTTAAAAATGAGTGATAGTGTTCAACATTTGAAAATGATAAATAGTTCAACATTTGGGAATTTGAGATAACCTAAGCTTCTGCCTGTAGCTTCATATTTGGCAAGATTGATACCACTCACATCTGAGTGAGTTTAATATGTATAGTTATGTTTTAATCACCTAAATCATTGTTTTGATTATTTTAGAATGAGCCCTTCATATCTGCAAAGATACATACACGTTGCACCGCCTTACGCAATTTTATGCTGAAGTGGCAGCCATTCTCGCTGGAAAAGGAAGGGTGAGGTGAGGAGTATTAAGTTGATTCCAATCTGCAACCTCACCACTAGATACCGCTAAATCTTACACACTGGACCTTTTTAAATGAACCCTTAAAAATTAAGAAATTATTTTTATGTACACAATATGTTTTTTGTTTCTTTCTTGACGTTCTTTTCCACGTCCTGTCCTCCTGCATCCTCTCACCTCTCTAGTCCTGTATGATCCAACATGGAGGCCGTACGCCAACAGCGGATCAAAATCTAATTTTCTGTCTAAACAGGCTACTTGCTCTCAGATCAACCGAATGGCATTTGATGAATAATGCCACTTAGTCCTAATTGGAAACACTGGTCCAGGAAAATAACATAATAATATAATCCTTTTTTGCTGAAGTAGGGTATTTGGGTCATATCTGTGTAATTATCGTCAATTAATTATAGATTTTTGCCATTTGTATGGTAATTAATGCAGCTTTGCTCCATTTGGTCATTACTTAATCTAATTTGAAGAGACTGAGGATGAAACACATCGTGTCAGTCGGGTTCCTGTGTTGTTTATTAGCAACATCAGCTGATTTCAAACATGTTGCCATTATGTCTCATCATAAACTTCTTTAGAGGAATAGGAGTTATTTTGCAGTGACATCAGAGTGTGAATGGTGAAGGATAGTTTTGCTGTCCGTGTCACACCCAGTGCAATTACAATCTGCGTAGTCAGTGAAGTCTGGTCTCGGCAGATAAATGCTCACCAATGGGCTGGGTTCTGCTCAAGGTTTCTGCCTTGCCACCGTCGCCAAGTGCTTGCTTATGGTGGCAATTGTTGAGCCTCTGTTTATAATATTATAAAAAAGTGCAAATTTACATTTTTGTGGGGTTCAGAGGAGGTCAGTGTTCAAACTTTAAAGACTCCTCTGATCTGATCTGAGTGTCTGCAGATGAGCGTGCTCCATCTTGTGACGTGGCTCTTTTGGCAGCAACATTTGCATTGCTGTGGTCGAAACATGTCCAAAACTCAACAGTTTTTTGTGAGCGTTTTGACAAACAAAAAGAAAACGGAGATGAAATTATTGCTATCTGCATTTCTCTCTACACAAGTTGGTGTTAACTGTTACTCAGTATTAAGTAAAAGCTGAGATTTAGTTCATGCCTGTAGTTTCCTGAAGCCAGATGTTCTCCTCGAAGAGGAAAACATCTGGTTTGATTTGGTCCAGAGGGAATAAAAACATTCCCTGTTTTTTGTGTGTAATGTACATGTACACACTCACGTTTTCTATTAAGTTGTATGTATACGCAGACACGACCCCGGTTACGATGTTATGTAACACTGTTATTGTTAGAAAGACCGAGCAGACTCTGCTCCCCTCCTTAAAATTCACTGATGTCCGAATGCCTGCAGACGTGGCTGTTTGAGGAAGAGTTTATGAACTTGGCTGAAAGTTATGGAGGGATTTTAACCCTGCTAACAGGACTCACAGCATGAAAGACTAAACAAAGTCGGGAGAACAAGAAAGTGTTAAACATTAAAGCATGTAAGCATGTAAGTGGCATTAGCACTGAAAGATTAGTTTAAAAATAAATCAACCTACAATTTCTACGGTATAAGCAAACATAAAAATACAGTCAAATTGGTTGGTTAGCTGAGATGGTTAACCTTTTTGGTGGTCACATTAGTGTTGTGGCTTTAAGGATTGCTATCTTGGTCTGTTCTCTTTAATTTAGTCCTGACTGAAATACTTCAATACACTTCATGAAATTTTATACAGAATGGATCCCCTGACCTTTCCTCTAGCACTTGACATTTTGTTTTTTAGTGAAAGGTCTCTACAACTTTTGGATGGATTGCCATGAAACTTCGTTTAGACATATCAAGGTCTTAGTTTTATTTGTCTGATACTCTGGTTTATGACTAAATACCTACAAAACTAATATGGAGACACCTAGTAACAGAGAACTACCACTGAGGTGATTTTCAGTACTCAGTACTCAGACTGTCAATGCGATAGCAAGATGCACATACACAAAACTTTACAGGTGTGTAGTTGAGATCAAAATGAAGGCATGGAGGTTGCCACTTGATCGCCATGTTGGCTGGTCTCCAGCTGGTCTCTCTAGTTTCATTTTGTTGCATTCGGTTACCTGTTTGCCACCAGGTGTCCACCACAGGGCAGCGTCCGTCCCCAACCACTTGGTGGTACCACTCCCACGCTTCAGTGTTGATGGGCTCACCAACTGTACACAGACAAGGACAGCTTTGATCATATTAGGTGCTCATATATTGTATATCTTTATATATTGTAAATTGTAAGTTGATGATGGAGGCAAACAAACAAGAAAACAAGTGAAGAAAGATGTCTGTGTTAATCAGGAGGAGGATTCAATTCTTTATGTTAAGCTTCATGTTTCAGGGGAACAGGTGTCTGCTGAGGCATGTTGACATACCAACCAGGCTTGACTTTCAATATGGTTCAAGTATGTTACATGTGTGTGCTTAGGAAAGGCATTTGACTGGTAACAAACACTGTCGACCATTATTGTAGAATTATATATTGTATTATAATTATTACTATGGTTCATTATACTCATTATTGTACTGTTTAAATTTTTACATTTTTCTTTAAAAAAAATGACACAAAACGATTAATCAATTATGAAAATTGTTGGCTACAACAGTCACAAATGATCAATTAATCAACTAATTGTTGCAGCTCTGCTGCTGTTATATGTTGATGTTTACAGTGGACAGTTTGGGACAGATTATGTGGTTAAACTGTGGATTGTGTGTTTGCTTATGCTACTTGTTGTAAAAATGAGAGCTTAAACTTCCTTTCTGAGCTCATCATGATTTCATGAGGATTTCTTAGTATCATGTTTGGCGTACCAGAGCCGAGATTTTTAAGGCTGGAGCGGTCGTATTTGTGCACCCACTGGTCTCCGTACTTGAGCAGCAGGCGGATCGCCGTGGGAGCCCCATAAAACTGGTTTATCTTAAGTCTCTGAACTGTCTCCCAGTACCTTCCTGTGAACAAAACATGTTTAGTGTTTGAGACGCACTACAAGGCACGAATATGATCCAAAAAATCTAAAATCAGAAACTGCAGCTGTAGCCTGAAGATTAACATCACACTGAACCTTTCCCAGTGCAGTTCCTCCTTGATAATAACATGGTGATTGATATGATGTCCTGACTGCTGTGTATACAGGAGTCCTAATTTTAGTGTGGACAAGCCAAGTTCAAGTTCAAATGTAAACAGTTATTCATAGACAAGAGTAAGAAGCATGCAGAGGTCTTGGCAGAGAACTTACAAGATGTGTGCTAACACATTTTACACTTTACACACTTTAAGGCTACGACAAATGTTAATGTTATCCTGTATTTATTATTAATTTGTTGATCCCTCTGATACATTCATACATTATCTCACGTCTGTACCTGGGTCAGGGTAAATAGGAGTGCTCTCAAACAGGACAGTTGTTCCCCCGTTGGCCAGGGGCCCGTAAACACTATAACTGTGTCCTGTTATCCAGCCGATATCTGCCACACATCCAAACACATCTCCATCTTGGTAGCTGAAGACATACTGGTGATGAGAGGGAAGATTGACGGGGCGATTGAATAAAAAGAGATTAAAAAAATACAATTAAAGAGACACCACGGGTTGTGTTTGATGTTTACCCGGTGTGTGAGGGCGGCGTACAGCAGGTATCCAGCCTGAGTGTGGACGAGTCCTTTGGGCTTCCCCGTGCTGCCTGACGTATAAAGCAGGAACAAGACGTCCTCACTGTCCATAGCAGCTGGCTCACACACCACGTCCTCCTTCAGCATCTCCTGCATAACACGGCGAATGTGAAGGAGTGTTTAAGGAGAAAGCTTTTTTTGTTTAATGACGTACAGTAGATTGATAGCATGCAACACATGCAGTATAATCTACAGATGCAAGAAACTAATATTTTAAAAGAAAAAGAAGATTTGATACTGTTCTGGAGATTTCTATTGTATCACAGGATCTTCTTCTTTGCCCACTTGTCGTGTCATCTTTCTTCTTTCTTCAACAGAAAGCTCCAGAACAGCTACTAATGGACCTGGTAGTAAGACTGTCGACTGCTAGAATGAGCTTTTAATCTAAAAAGTAATTTAGTAATTTAGGTTAGTTGATTTTTTTTTTTAATTTTTTGGTTAAAACCTTTGTTCATCAAAGGAAAAGTGACACGTGCAGCCGCGGTTTAATATCTTAATCAAACTCTGATTTTCTTTCTGCTCTCTCACCTCCTCCATGGCGACATCCCTGGCTGTCATAGCGACCGGATTCTCTGTTCTCATAGCAACAAACACCTGCTGTACTGTCGGGCAGCTCTGCACAGCCGCGTCCACTGTCTTCTTCAGCTCGATGACCTTACCTCCTCTGACGCCCTGGTTCACCGTGATGACTGTGCTGGACTGGGCTGAAAATGTGATTGTGTATATGAAATCAGACCGCTGAGCTGGGTTCTAGCTGTCAGAGGAAACATTTACTTACAAATAGTTTGATAATGTGGCTAAGGACAGGGAGGTAATAAAATGGTTGTATAACACACCCTGTGTGTTGTGACAGATAAGATTGAACTGTGTTTGGATCGTATCACAAAAAGACTTTTGATTCAGGAAATCAGACTAGACTGAACAGTAATAAGTCTTGTGAGACCAATTAATCTTGAAAATTAACAGTGGTTTGATGCAAAAAATAAAACAGAATTGCACCTAAAAATATCTAAATGTGACCTTAAAAGTAGATCATAGGAGCACAAACATTTAAAAAATCTCTTTCCCTCTTAGTGACCTTCAAGAAATGCATATTGTAATTGTATATTATAAGGAAAACAGGTCTCATGACTCTTCTGTTACTTAAAGCTGCTCTGGTCAATATTTCTGTACATTAACAATGCTTAAAATGAACTATGTAAAATATGAAAGGGTCACTTTTAGTGACAAACCCACAGAGTCATCAATTATCACCAACTTTCTCTCATCTCTACGGTAAATAGACTGTACTATAGCACCTTTCTAGTCTTCTGACAACTCAAGGTGCTTTTACGCTACAGGAGGAGTTCGGGATCGAACCGCTCTGCCTCCTGAGGGAAAGTAGCCTTTTTTTGTGGCCAACAACTTCGCCATTTTGGTTCATTTTTCATTGTTGTCCAAGTGTCCAAATGCAGTTTTAAATTTGTCTTGAAGCACTATTATTGATATTTTGGCTACTTGGAGCAATCAGACAACACAACATTGCCTGCGTAAAGTTTTAAGTCGTGTTTTTGGCCATCTGGTGGTCTAATATTTGCTACTTTTAGCTCTGTTTTTGGTCTCCACCCTCTCCTTAGAAATGTTTCTTTATCAGCTAAATGCTTCGCTACATTCACCATCTAGTTGCTAACTTTTTCTTTCTCCAGTGCTGGGTTTTAGAGCTTTTTCTGCCTGCCTGCTGCTGGAAACAACTCTGACAGTAATGTTGTGATCTGTAAAATCAAAACAAAGAGCTGAAAGAAACTAAAATACTCTGCAGAGCTGAGAGGAACTGATAATTCTCTGTGTGTTCTTCACTACGAGCGACACCTTTCACATTACAGATAGTGATTTGGCCCATTGTTAAAGCTGTCATTTCTCTGTCTGTAGATGAGTCTCACCGTCTCTGATGCGATCGGCCAGGGCGTCAGCGCTGAACCCTGCAAACACCACATTGTGTGCCGCACCAATACGGGCACAGGCCAACATGGACGCCACAGCCAGAGGGCAAGGAGGCATGTAGATGGTGACACAGTCCCCCCTCTTCACGCCACGCCGCTTTAAAAGATTGCCCAGGCGACATGTCATCTCCAGTAACTGCCTGTGGAGAGATGAACCACACTAAACTATATGAGGCCAATGAAGGAGGACACACACACACACACACACACACACACACACACAAATCCTGCATGCTGACCTGTAGGTGACCTTGACCTCTGACCCCGGTTCATCTCTCTCCCAGATCAGGGCCACCTTCTCAGGACAGGTGTGCACATGGCGGTCCAGGCAGTTCACTGCATGCCCCAAGAAACCAGAACCACATCAGCATGGTGCGTTCAAGGCATTGTTTGGACTTGATCAGTTTACATGATGATGGCTTCAATTTATTCTAACAATCTATTCCCATAAATCAAACTTCTGATCGTATTCCGTTTTAATATGAAGATCATCTTACCGGATACGTTCAGCTTTCCTCCCTCAAACCACTTGATCTTGCCTCGGCTCAGATCACAGTCCTGCACCGTGTGGAAAGGACTGATCCAGCTAAGTCTCTGACGCGCCACAGCGGCCCAGAAGCTCTCACTGTTGGAGACGGAAAACTCCTGCAGCGATGAGCAGTCCGACACCCCTTCAAACCCCGCAGCCTCCGGCATGAAGGCCGCTACATTACATCTCTTTCTACCCGAAACATGGAAGAAAGAAGTGAAAACCCGACGACTGAAAGAAGTAACGACGCGCTTTGAAGCGCAACTGCACGGCAGCCACATCCTGACAGAGAAAGTACTCCGTGTTACACGGACGTATGTTTGCAGAGAGATAACGAGCAGTTTTGAAGTTACTTTGCTCAGTCAGAAGAAAGCGAAAGGGAACATATGGAAACTCCGAGGAGGAAGGGCTGAACCAGTGATAGGGTTATACAACGTTATAGGGCGGTACAAACCCATGTGTCGACACTTTCTGTCGTAGTGCAGTTGGATTTCAGCATCTAGAAAAGTTTCTATTTGCGCAACACACAAATCTAATCTAATCATCTACTCCCAGACACTTCCCCTTTCCTCCTACGAAATATATGAATATGCAAATGATTTTTAAAAGTTGAACCTCTGGACACAGGATCAATTTATACTCTGCCCAGTGAAGCTTAAACATCCAAGTAACAAGAAGAAAAACACACTTTAGAGCGGAGAAGAGGCTTTAAATATCAGTCACTTTTAATTATAGGCTACAGTTACATTTATACAGAGACAAACACAGATCATAACTGTACATAATAGTACACAGTGTTAAGTATTTTAAGTATTTACAGCACAAATGTTGGAACAGCTCAAAGTAAAAGTTTGATACATAACCGTGGACTTTCCTGTGAAATGAATCAAAGGCTACAGTCATCGCTTTGACCTTTGGAGAGGGCAGGGCAGTCTTTTCTTCCAAAAAACATTTTTATCCACACTGTTGCATGACGTAAGTGCCACGTCACAGTACTGCTCCATACCAAAACGTCTGCGGTAAATGTTAGAGGAACATTTCTGTGGTCAGGGCTCCTTAAGTTTTGTTAGCCGTACAAATATTTAAAGGTCCAGTGTGTGGGATTTAATGGCAGCTAGTGGTTTAGTTGCTGATGGCCAAACCAGAAGAACCAGTGCTTTGTCTCTTCTGGGCTACTGTAGAATGGTTCAACCATTGACAGTAAAACAATGGACAGCGTTTGTCATCGGGAGTGGTTTTGAAGCTCAAAATCTGTGGATTGACCTGAGGAGGGCCAAATGTTGAAACAGGCCATCTGTAACGGCACCTACATGTCGATCAAAGCAGCCATGCTGTTAATTCTGTATAACTTTGAGCCTTAATATCATTTGAACAGGTGAGTTCTATAAAAATTCACCCTCAGTACAGTTGTCATGAACAGGGAAATTATCTATAGAGACCAAAACCGATTTTTGAACCAGGCTGTAAACATGTTTAGTTCTGCTGTGAAGTTGGACTTTTTAACATGGGGGCTTATGGAGAATCAAGTGGACGTTTGAGGAACTGCAGTTTTTGACACAGGTTGATGCTTGGGTTTAAACATGGCGGACTCTGTGGAACAGCGTTCGTAGATATAAAACTGTCATTCTAAGGTAACAGCAACATAACAGTTCATATTTTACACTAATGAAAACATATTTATGAATATTATATTCAATTTCTGCCAGAGAGTCCCCTAAATCTGACACACTGGACCTTTAAAAGCAGCAAGAGAAGAAATAATCTCATTGGTTGAGTACCTCATATGTGAAGAGAATGATTTATCATGTATTATATATATTTGCTCTGAAGGTTTGATCAGAATAAAGTTCAGCCCAACCAATGAAAAGACTTCTGTGAAATGTTTACAAACTCCACCCTGCAGGTATTTCACGGTCTGTCTCGCATCTTTTTTTCAGTTACTCTTCTCCGCTCTCCGTCGGCTTGTCCTCAGCTTCCTGTTTTTGCGTTACGTGGCCGTCTGTTCTGTCAGAAACTGTCCCGAGCATCTTGGCGCTGTGCTCCTGCGCCTTCGCTCGCAGTGCAGCAATACTGTTCTCCCTCAGCTCCTCTTTAGAAATCGGCGAGTTAGTGTCTTTCATGTGTTTCTCATTGTCTTCCTCCATCACTTTGTCCTCTGGTTTCTCCTTTAGTGGTGGAGGTGGTGGTGGTGGTGTCAGGCTGCTGGGTTGTCCTGGAGACGTGTGTGTGGTTTCAACTGACTTCTTATGCATACCTGAAGGGGAGAGGACGTTTATTAGAGTTTTGTATTGATGAATTTATAATAAAAGAGCACCGTTTTTATCTGTCACGTATGAGATTTTGCATGTTCGGAGGAGTTTGACATCGAATGAGAAGATGAAGGAATAGATGAATGGATGGGACTTCTTATTCAATTAGACTCTCCTAATTGATTTAAACTAATCAATTGACATGAGGCGAGAGAGGACATTTGGTCTAATCTGCCCTGATTAAGTGGGATTATCACTGTATCGACTGCTACCTTTTATTGACATGCTGACACATTTATTGGCTCCGGACATGAGCCAGGCTTAGCTGCCTGCTTCCTGTTATAAGACTACGTCTTAATCCACCATTTTCAAAACACAATTAGAAAATCTAATAGAGAATAATTGCATTTATGTCAGACAGAAAGAGCTTCTTTGGATCTATAGTGCAGCAGCTAAAATTTGGAAAGACAGTAACACAAAATAAAAACATTTATCTGTATCTGTTCCAAAGAAGAAGAGAGGTAACTTTCTCAATATTGATATTAAAGGGAATATGGATGACTTTCACTGGCCACCTTTTGTACAAAATGACCATAATGCATCTGTAAAAAATATCTCTGGCAGTGTAAGATACTTCTTTTCAACACTTTTTAAAATGCTCAGTGACAGATGAAGCTGCTATGCTGTATATCTGACTTATTTAGCCAGACGTTTCTGCTACAGGTCATTCAAGATCAATAAAAGATCATAAATCCTTTTACACTGCAGGTATTTTTTACTCATTATAGAGTAATAAAATAAAATTCTTCCGCTTGACAAATAACAAATATATTCCTGTAACAATTTACCTAGTAACCACGGAGCGTAGGAGTCTGTGACGCCCTCCTTGGCTGACTTGAGGATGGACTCGGGCAGTGGGATGGAGTGACGGACCATGGCTCCGTACAGGCCGTACTCTGCCATCACACTGCTGCGACCCCAACACTTCTCCCTCTTCCTCCACTTGGCCCTGCGGTTCTGAAACCACACCTGGAAACATGAAGGTCAGAGAACAATTAGATTTGAGATTACTTTGCAGAACAGTACAGCATGTCATTTATTTGATCTTTTTACGATCGGGACTGTAACAAAACATGATTTAAAGTCCTCCTCTGCTGTTATTTCACTTGGATGTTTGCGCTTTACGTTAATCTGCAGAAGGGGGAACGTTTCTCTTTAAGTTAAAGATTAAAGTTTACATCAGGATGAAAACATTGATGTAGAAAGCATCCTGTGTTTAGTAGTTAGTAGTAGTGAATGAACAGTATTTGAATATTTGCAGATTTTGTTTTTTTTCTTCCATTTTTTTTAACTTTTTGTGAAAAAACAAACATCAGACACAAATTATTCAAAGCAGAGTTTTTTTTGCGTGCATCTTAAAAAATGTCTTTTTAAAATAATGTCACCAGTTAACTGCTTCACATGCATCAAATTTCTTGCCTTAATGGTGGCGATGGTGCTTGACGTCCTCTTATTTCACTGTAGAGTTTCATAATGTCATCTTTTATCATTTTGTGATTTATTACAGCTTCTGTAACTCTTCCCTTTTTTTTTTTTGTTTATACTGCTGTGACAATCCGTCTTTTATTTTGTGGAGTTAAATATCAGTGGGACAATGACATCTGCTGGAGGCCTAAAGAAAAAGGTTGTTCATGAAGAAGAAAGCTCATTTTCTTTGGTCTTGTTTTGCTCATGAACACACCTTTAGGACCATAATAGACTCTAAATATGTAAGTAAGTGTGCTCTTCAAAATAAATTCAGTGTTTAATATTTCTGTTTTTTTCCTCATTGCTTCATTTATACAACATGTTGTCTTTTTCCCATTGTGTGTGTGTTTGTGTGTGTGCGTGTGCATTATTCTCCTTCTGGCTTCTCAAGTGCCTAAATTGATTTCCACCAAGCCAGACCTTGTAATAGCCTCAGCAAGCTTGTGAATATGGATGAGGAAAACAGAGAAAAAATGAGCATCCTAAAATGGCCGAGGAGGCGGGATGAGATTGTAGGGAATGGTGTGGAGTGTGTGTGTGTGTGTGTGTGTGTGTGTGTGTGTGTGTGTGCCTCACAGACCTGGAATTAAAAACGATCAAAGCCGAGCCTGGAAAGCTATTCAGGTAGATCTGATGATAACCTCCATCTCATAAAAAGATGGGCCTCAGATGAGCAATCATGCTTTCTGACAGTGTGAGTGTGCATGACTGTGTGTGTGTGTGTGTCTTCACTTGTGTGCGAAGTGTGTGAAGAGAGAGAGAGGTGACCCCGGGGGCGAAGAGGCTGATTGAAAAATAAGTTAATTTCCAGGCTCGATCGATGGGAGACAGGCGGTCAAATATCACGGGAAATTAAAATGCTCATAGCAGCCAGGCAGAGGCCTCCGCTCAGCCGCTGACCTGCGCTAATTAATTTCTATGTAGTTATCATTTCATCTCCGAGCTGCGGCCTGTCTCTCGCAGGGAAAGAGGTGATAAGTTCTCCTCAATTAACTAATTACACTGAGAGGGTGAATTGGCTGCTAATGTCAAAGCAGGAGGCATCGTGAGGATGAGGATGGAGCAGCTCAATCACGTCTGAATATTCCCTTTTTCTTTTGTTTGTTCTTGGAGAAATTCATCATCATCGCCTTCCTTTCTGTTATACACTATGAATGTAAGTCATCCTGACTTTGTGTTTGTGTTAAAGATGGAAAATATTTGCCTAAATACACTTTTTATTTTTTACATATAATTTTTTTTTTTAAAGGCTTCTGTTTGTCTTGTTTCATCCCTGCAAAGATGATTAAAACATCTCCAGGATTTGAAATTTCAGATACAGTTATATGGTTTTTACATGCCATATTTCTGTATAATTTCTACACACTTTCAGATACAGTTTTATGAGATTCACACACTACATTTCTGCATCCTGCACACACACACACACACACACACACACACACACACACACACACTAACACACAGACTAACACACACACCTGTATTCTGTCCTCTGGCAGCTCCGTCTTCATGGAGAGCATCTCTCGGGCGTACACGTCTGGATAGTGAGCTTCATTAAAAGCTTTCTCCAGCTCCTCCAGCTGATACGACGTGAAAATGGTTCTGCAGACACAACAAAAGAGAACGTGTGAGAAGAAGTACGTGTTTATTAGAAATGAATTTAATATTTTGACATTTGTATTTAAATCAGGATGTCAAGGAAATGCCGTTAAATAGAAAAAAACGAATCAAAATGTTTCAGCACTGAATTTATAATCAAATCAAGATGAATAAAATGAGAATTATTTCTTCTTTGAAACAATATTAGACCAAAGAATGAAGCAAGAAATAGGACAATTACTATTTTCGTTCCTTGTTTGTCAGAAGCATACAGACAAATATATAAACAGGCCATGTGATTTTTCCTCTCAAAGATATTCTTAATTATTAAAGAAAATTAGGAGAAAAGAAAGGATGCATTACAAAGACAGCACAAATGAAATCACAGTGATTTTATACAGGATATTTCTATTTTTATTTTAGGCTGATTAAATTGAATTTCTTACTATGAGCATCGCAGACAAACAAGGATTATTACAGGAATTAAATCTAATAAAATAATTTTGTTTTTATCACCGATGACACCAAATGAAAGCAGCTTACACTGATAATACCAGCCTATATAAATCCTGAAAAAAACAAAAACAAAATCATCGTTTGATAATCTTGTTTTTCATTTATGTATTATGTTTTTTTGTTGTTTGTTTGTTTTACCTGTGTCGTCTTTTCTTTCTTTTCTTGCTCTGACACATGGAGGATTTTGAGAACTTTTGATCACCGGAGGAAAGACTCACATCATCAGAATCTGTGAGGAAACACATGAGTGAACAACCTCAAAATACAACAACAGATAATAACAATAATAAATAAATAAATAATCTTAATAATAATAGCTTAACAACGACAAAAATAATAAAACAAATTATAATTCGCAGGTAAAAACAACTGCAATGAACAAAAAAAATGTATAATGTTTATTTGTCCGATTTAATCCATAAAATGACTAAATGAAGTTGTGTTTAGATTTTAGATTTTACACGGCCTCCGCACACATTTGCAATATTTTCTCCTTTTTGAAAAAAAAATGCATTTAAAAAGAAAAAAAATATTCCAACTTCATTTTTTTTTCTAAATAAATGTGAATCATCATCATCGGCCCACGGGCCGCGAAGGCTTTCACACTCGCACTGTTTAGACTTTTCTGTCGTTCCACTGAATAAATAAACGAGCTAGAAATGTGTGCTGAGTATAATTTGAAACAGATACTCTCATCTCTCTGCCCAGCACGCAGTGTGTTACCACAGTTAACAGGTCTACTGACCGGAACTGGCGGAGTGCTGTGCGTCCATCTGTGCGTCCATGTGCGCCACTCTGTGCAGCGGCTGCAGGTGCACATTTTGCGCCTCTGACAGCACCTCCAGAAAGGCAGGCTGGCTGTAAAACGAGTGTATTCCCTCTGGTCCCAGCAAACCCATACCGACCCCGAGACCCCCGTGTCCGAGGGCCGTCCTGGTGGCTAGGACGTGCGCCCTGTGCGGCAGAGCCTCCAGCGGTCGCCTCGGTGCCGCCGGCGGCTCCTTGTTGAGGCCGAGCAGCTCCTGGATCCCGAAGCCGGTGCGCCGGTGCACCGTGGGGGCCATCTTCCAGACTGTAGGTGGCTGCTGGGACCCCCCGTGGTTCACGCTGGTTTGTGAGGTTGATTTCTGTTTATTCTCAGTGTCTGAAAGCACAACTCCCTCCTTCCCTGTCATGGCGACGTGGTTCCACTTTTTTTGTTTTCTACTCCGTCCCAAAAAAAAAGCCAGAGTCCCCTGGTGCGATGAGCTCTGCGATGCTCTTTCTTTATCTCCCTGCCCGCCTCTCTGCTGCGCTTTTTATCCAACAGGCAACAGGCGGCAGCCAATCACAAGAGGGAACAGGCACCACACTGAAGTTTGCATCAGCTCCGCGAAGCTTCATCCAAACACACTGCACAATGTCTGACAATTAAATGTGACAAAATAACTGGAATATTTGTAATTATTTGCCAAGAAGCTGATGAAGATGTGGATGATCTTTTTTTGTAAGTGACAAATAATAACAAGTTTTAGCATCACTTGCAGAAAAAGCTTTATCTTTACTCACATTTATGTTTTTACGCGTAAAAACTGGAAAGATCTTTATGTGATGTTTTCCCGCTGAGAGAGGAAGTGAGAGTTTTAAAGGTTAATTAGTTCACCAGCGAAAGAAGGACTTCTACTTTCACTGTAACTTCATGTTTCTGTCGCTGATCTTCTTATCCGGAGTCAGATCCAGTCATCCGGATAAACCCCTCAAATCGAGGAAAAGCTGCTTAATTTACAGCTTAGTTTGTTCTCATCCAAAAACATTTAGTCCCGAGCGACCAAACACACCTTAAATACAACAAAAATGTCATATTTAATCTGACTAAAGATTTTACTAAATAAAACATTTAATTTGTGAGGTTGATATTTTATTTCAAGTCCAAATCTGTTTTCATATTCGGACAATGAAAAGTTTATTTTATCAAGAGTTTAATTTTTAATTCCTTCCCTTTAAAAATCCATATTATCTAATTACTGACACACGTTTCTGTATTGTAATATTTTCCACTAAATCTGCCATCAAACCATAACAGCTACTTCCTCACTATTTCACCAATAAACTCACATGAGCCAATTTCTCTATCAGTTAATGAATCAATTCAGCTTTTTTATTAGGAGGACAACAAACTGATTGATCCGTTAGCGGACTCTAACGTCCCTTTATAACCAACACCGTCATTTGCATATTCTAATTAGTTTTTTTTTTTTTTTCTTGCACTAAAACGTGGCAGTCTGCTCATCTGTTGATCGGTCGGGTCACATGAGAAACAATACAATATCCCCCAGTTGAGGGTATTTAGGACACACAGGGGGTGGCAATTAAATATGAGACAAACAAGAGGAGCAAATGCAACAACAGATTTGTTTGGCTCCTCGGGTTGTTTTTTATATATCAAACACAAAAAAGACTGAACAGTTCAAGAGCGCAGACATTTTAGGACGTCTGGGGGAAATCACTCATTTAAACCTCAAGTCAAATTCAAACCCACTGGCTTGTGAAATGAGGTGAAAATACTCTCATAGTCCCTCAGTTTTCACCTCAAACCCCAATCCTCCCTCTCTCTCTAATCAGCTATTATTCAATTATTGCGCAGGTTCGATCGCTCGGAGATAATTTGTGGCACACTTTTGGACATCTGGACGGATAATTACGCACAGAGGAGAGCTTATGGAGATGAGTGGACGCGCACGATGCAAGCGCAGATAAGAGTGTCATCAATGGCACATTTGGTGATGAATAAATAAATAAATAGGTGGCTCCGGCCGGGATTGTTTGGCAGCAGTGCGTCAGGCTGTCAGTGACGGTCAAACACACAACAGATTTAGTGCTGCTGGTTTGTAATCTGAGATTTGATCAAGAGATGCACTGTGGTGTGTCACAGGAAGAGACAATATAGGCCAAAACATCCCGAATATCACGTATGAAAGTTGTTTTATAACACCAAAGATGAATCAAGCCTGTCACTGTGAACTGTTATTTAGTTAAAGACAATGCTTCTGTAAATTATTTAGCTTTTATTTGTCAGTGTTCAAGTGTGGAAAAAGAAAAGTGTCATTTGTTTGATGTGCTTCAAAAAAAAAAAGAAAAAAAGAAAAAAAGTCAAACAACAATGAAAAAATCAAACGGTCCAGATGTTGTGAAGACGTACAGAGAGTGAAGTGACTTAAATTACCTTCAGCATCTCATGAGAAGCTATTTCATTAGAGGTGAATAAAGAGATCAATGCCATAGCAATAGCTATGCTAATGAGGTTTCTACATCACACACACACACACACGTGTGGGTGACATCCATGAATCACATCCTTCCACTCAGATCACGATGCAGCTAGAAACACATTTTTGCGAGAGAAAAAACACCACATTTGAACTCAGCAAGTGATTCACAGATTAAAGAAAAACATGAATATTAAACTAGTTACTGTAATTCAGATATTTACTGAAAAGGAATGACTGTAAATGTTTTTATTTGATGGAGTTTAATCCCTTCGTCTTATGTGAAAACATACATTCAATTTCTGGTTACTGCTAAATTCATTATCCTGTTTCATAAACGTTAAATATGGCAATTCAGCTTATATTGTTTTATTTGATCAGCTTTTCTTAAACAGATTAAAATAGTTTCGGTCTAGCTATGCCTGTATTGGCTACAATGTTTTTGCCTAATACAAACACATCCCATGTACCAGCAGCTGAAATAAATTATGCCAGTTTGAGGAGCAGTTATGACAGTGATTACCAGTCTATAAGAAACTGTAGCATGCTTCAATAAATCCACTGATCTGGTGTTTATTCTATGGAAACGTCCATTTTTTAAGTTAGGGTTAGTCTCTTTAGCCTTTAGGGTTACAATGTAGTTATATTTTAAAGATAAATTAATACGTTTTTTGAACAATAACACCTTATTGAGCATCAATTTGGCAATATTTATTTTTTTTAATCATGGTTACGGCAGGAGTGTTCGCCCCACAGCCATTGTATAAATGTTGTATTTTGAGGTCAAAAACACAATTTTATGCCACATTTAAAATGCAGTAATGTGTACAATAAAAATCACACTGATGACATTTCATGACTTCCTGTTACCTGCATCCTGAAGCGGTTTGAAGAAAGGCCTATGAGAAGTGCACTGTCTCCTTTTAGTCTTCTCATTTATTGTCATGATCTCATATGAAGCTTTTAGTTGAAGTCACACAAATGGATTAAATCACATTTATAAACATGTGGTTTAAAGCTCTGTTGCAGCCATTATGTAAAATGCACTTTTCAGGAAATGTTTTTATCTATTTCTGTTTAAGTGAACTTCATGTTTGACTTTTATTTAGTAGTGGGTGACAAATTGTTTTGTACTGTCTATTCAATGTTGGTTTTCTTTTTCTTTTTTATTATTACTCATTATATCTGATAGGGGTGTAACGGTATTCGTCCCGAACCGTCACGGTACGGGCGTCGCGGTTCGGTGCAAACAGTCATACAACAAATATGTCTGAGTGAGTTTAAAAAAAAGTAAAGCTGCCAGAAGCAGTTATTACGGAAGAAGAAGAAGTAGTTACAAAAAAGGACGAAGAAGAAAAGTGATGGAAAGTGTGGAGATGGAGGAGGTGCCGGCTTCATATAAATCGGCTGTTTGGGAGCACTTTGGCTTCCCAGTACAATATAATGGTGATGGCACACGAGTGGTGGACTGGACAAAGACTTTCAACACCTCAAACATGCTAACCCACATAAGACGGCATCACCCTGACATATCTGTCACTGGTGCATCAACTTACCCCCTTATGTTTTTAAGCCACCTCTTGACATTAACACTGACAGGGCCAAAAACATCACAGAAGCAATTGGCGTATACATATCAACATCTATGTGCCCATATGCTGTAGTAGAGGAGCCCGGCTTCAAGTATTTATTAAAGGTGCTTGAGCCACGCTACAGTGTCCCATCCCGTGACTACCTGACTACCTCAGTCTGTCTTTTCCTCTGTATTAACAGAATGAGAACCCTCCTAATACATTTGTTTTATGTTTTATTCTATTTATTTTTTACTTTTAAAACAGGAGATGTTTTTTTTTTATTTTGCAGTCAATTGGTGTCTGTTCAAAATAAATGAAAAAAAGCTAGTCTTTTACATGTGTGTGATTTTTTCCCCGTTGTACTGAACATGTGCCAAACCGTGACCCCCATACTGAGGTACGTACCGAACCGTGACTTGTGTGTTTCGTTACACCCCTAATATCTGACAGTGTATTGATACTCGAAATGTTACCTTTTGATGCTGAAAAACAATAATCACTGCAAATAGTGCCCGTTTCAGATTTAGAGTGGCAAAAGTGTAAGAATTTATTTTAATTACTGAATTGGTGTGAGGGGTATCTGATTAATAGGAAAATGTTGATCTAATTATGGGGTTGATTTGGCCATATCATAAAATAACAACGTATCATAAGGGATTTAATCAGTTTTTCTTAAGTTAAATACATCCTTAATGTTGTGGGATGTTTGGAAAAGTATGAAAATGTCAAGATTATTTCATTATTATCACTATTTTATTCATTTATTTATGATCAATTCGATCAGTTCAGGGTCTTTAATTAAGCTAAGCTGCATGTTTTTGGAGTGTAAGAGGAAACCGGAGGCACCCTGAGAAAACCTACGCGGACACGGTAAGAACACGCAAAACTCCACACATAGTGGAGTGCTCTATATCACGATGGATTTGAGTGTTGGTTTGCAGAAGTGTCTCAAGTTGAGATGGTTATCTTTGGGGATGTATGCAACGGAACGAGTTTGACCTTGGGTGTACCATCGATAAGGCAACTGGGCCCACGTCTCTCCTCTCTTCTTTGTGTGAATAACAATTATTCACATAACAATAACAATTTCTAACATTTAGTAGTGGGTGACCAATTTGTGGTTTGGTTTAGTTTTGTATGATTTCATTTTAATTACTGAATTGGTGTGAGTGATATCTGATTAATAGGAAAATGTTGATCTATGCAGTTGAAGTGCCCATATTATAAAATAATAACATATCATAAGAGATTGATGCCTGAGATGAGAAAATCAGTTTTTCTTTAAGTTAAACATGTCTTTAATGTTGTGTGATATTTGGAAAAATCTGAAAAATGTCAAGATGTCATTATTATCATTATCTTATTCATTTATTCACAAACAATTCAATCAGTTTAGAATATTTAATTAAGCTAAGCTGAATGTTTTTTTGGAGTGTGGGAGGAAACCGGAGCATCCCGGAGAAAACCCATGCGGACACGGTAAGAACATGAAAAAGTCCACACACAGGCAGGAGGGCCCTCTAAAGCAGCCTGCACTGCTTTAAAAGGCCACTCCTGTCTCTGTGTGTGAGGTGACAGTGCTGAACACTGCACCGCCATGCCGCCCTCTGAAGTCTTATTATCTAATTCATTTATTTATGACCAATTTAATCAATTTAGAATATTTAACTAAGCTAAGCTGAATGTTTTTTTGGAGTGCGGGAGGAAACCGGAGCAACCCGGAGAAAACCCACACGGACACGGTAAGAACATGAAAAAGCCCACACACTCTCTGTGTGTGAGGTGACTGCCGTGCTGCCCTCTGAAGTCCCTTACCTGCTCTATATCACGATGGGCCTTAGTGTTGGTCTACGAAAGTGTCTCAAGTTTCCCAGCACAGTAGGTTGGAAGGGGGTCAAGGCTCCGTACGGTTTGGGTACAGGGAGCACATTATCTTCGGGGATGTATGATATAGGACGGGTTTGAGCTTGGGTGTACCGTCCATCAGGCAACTGGGCCCACGTGTTTTCTTCAGCAAGCCTCTGTCTCTCCTCTCTTTCCCTTTCTCTCCTCTCTTTGGCTCGCAACATTCTCCACCACTCCCTCTCTATGTCCTCGGGGCATTTCAGGTCCTCTACTGGTGTGTAGTTTGTATTCTCGTCTGTAGCGAGAGGTTGTACAGGCTGCTCGGTTGTCTCATGATGGGTTTCATGAGTTGTAGGTGTGGCGGGTTTTATAATAACTTCAGTGAACGGTAAGTTAAGTTTAGAAGCTGCTTCTGAAGCCGAAATTATCTTCCTTCCTGGGACCCTTGATTGAGGCCTTCTTCTGGGACCAGCTGGGGGCTGAGAATGGACGGGTTCCTGCTGCACGGATGTCCCATGACGACTGCCTCTATTTGTGGGTGGGACAGGCTTTGTAGTAACTGTAGTAATAGGTGGTAGTACAGGAGTTACACGTGGAACTGAAAGGATCTTCCTCTCTGAGACCCTTGTTTCAGGCCGTCGTCTGGGGCCAGCTGGAGGTTGAGGGGAAGGCAGTGGTTCCTGCTGGATAGGCAGCCCCATTCTCTTCAACACAGCATTTGTGCGCTGTCTCTCTGCAGCGACCAGTCGCTCTGTTTTAAGGAAGAGCGCCTCTCTCTCAGCCTCTTCTGCTCTTGAGATCACTTTATCGTGTAACACAGACTGAGTGCTGGTAACACAAAGACTCTGTTGTCTTTGGGAGCACACAGAATTCCTCATCTTTCCGGATTGATGGATGATATTTGAAGCCATTAGATTACCTAAAGTTTCACCAACGAGTCAGAAAAACTAAGTAAGTAAATCGTGTTTACTAAACCAGATCAGTGTGTGTCTGTTATTGGCCCTACACCTTGTGATGTCACAGGTGCCTTTGAAGATCAAGGGGTGTGTGTGGGCGGGGCTACAATTTGAAATCAAAACAAACATTCTGTGGGCGGGGCTTAAAAAACCCTGGTATAACCATATATGGTCACTTCCATGGGCTTTTAAAATGGTGCCCCAGGTCTTTCAATGAAGGAGCAGAATCATGACTTTGTCCAGCGAATGTCAGGCTATGTCACAGGTAACTAACATTTTTTGCACTGTGTCACGTGTGATATTTTGAAATAAGTGTCATAAGTTCTGTAAGACATATGTCTGATTGTTAATTTGGAATTAAATTTACAGTACAGTTTATGTATAGTAATATTCAGTGGGTGAGGTTGCAAATTTCAACCAACTGAATACCCCTCACCTCGAAGCACAGGGACCAAAAAAAAAAAAAAACCATCATTAAAACAAAAGCACCTCCCTAAAGCCAGGTTTGTCTGTTTGCTCGACTGGCACCTTCATCGAGCTTCTGTGTTTTTGTCCTGGTTATACAGGATGCACAGTGGTGTGGGTCCCACTGGTACCACATGAGTTCCCACTCAGTCCATACACCTTACTTTGTGATGACAGTGCAGATTTTTAATTAAGTTTTATTGTTTTTACTGGCTCGGGGAAAGTCTGAAAACATACTTGAATATGAATATTTCTGCCAATAGATCCCCCTAAGTGGGCGTTCAGACAGGGACAGGCAAACCGGACGTCGGCAGCGTTTTTCAATTCATTTCAGTGAGGGTCGTGCGTTTCCGCACCGGCAGCCCGCAACGCAGGTGTCGCCGCAAAAAACGTTGCCGTTTCGTTGTCGCTGAACGTGGCCTAAATCTTACACACTGAGTCTTTAACTTCTTCACTCTGTCTAAATACATTTTTACATCCATATGTAAAGACTGGATTCTGGATTCAGGTTGTGGCGGTGATAGTTGCATATGTCATCCCTAAATGTGACGACATACGTGTGAGAAGTCGTTGGAAAATAAACAATGCTGCTTTAGCAGCAATCTGCTAGCATCAATATTATCAGAACTGGAGAGTGTCATTATATGGTTCATTGATCTGACTGGTTGAAATTCGCCTGTGATAGACGGTGACATTTCACACAAACCTGGCCTTTCTTTTGAAAGTGTTGCCTTTTTCCATCAATAACTTTCATCAAGTGCAGGTTATTGGAAACACTTGATGTAAGGACACCTGCAGGCGTTCCAACATAAACTTAGCGTTAGCTGACTTTCATGCTATTTTCCAGCCCTGCATGTTAAAGATCTAGCCGACCAACAGCTAACACTAGTGTAATCCATGTGATAACACATCAAAATAATCACTTTTCAAGGTGAAAATAACAAGCTGCACTGCTGTTCACTTCACTGTCTGCAGTACTGCAAAGAAACACAATAAATAAAGGAAAACAACACAAGCTTAACACCATGATGCACAGGACCTCTGACTTTATGTAGACAAGTAATCCAATCTTACAATATTCTGTGAAATTATTTATTCTAAAAAAATCAAAATGATTGTTAATTCATTTTAATTAGCGCTTTAATCAGAAAATATTTGAAGTTCGGGTCAGTGATGAGTTTCTGAACCAGCTCTGTCTGTCTGATCCATCTTTGTCTTCATTTGAGGCTCCAGAAATGGCTCTCTTAATCTAGCTAATTGCCATTTCCCAGAGCTCGGCATTTAAGAAGAAGAGCCAGGTCACCAAACAGCCGTTGATCAAAACATCCTATTAAGGTGAAGAAACAAAAGGCTCTCACAGTCCTAACAATGTGCCACTGGTGATTCAACTGTTTGCTCTGTGTGCACAAAGCATTAATTAGGGCAATAACTTCATGCCATTGCCGTTCTATAGTCTCCATTTCTGTATGAGTGCATCTATTTATGCTCTGAAGTTTGTCGGGGGACTTGCCGAGTGTGCCACATTCCCCTGTTCCATGTGCAGATGTGTTATTGGCATAATGAGGAAAATGCTTTGGGAAACGTGGGAGAGAGGCCCACCGACTCCAAAACTTTCTTAACAAAATAATATATCTCACTGTGGTTACTCCTAACGAGAGTTGACATAATTACTTGGGCCCATTTCTTGTCTAATTAGCACACTTCCACAGTGGACAGGGGCTAGCAGTTAGGCAGGAGAAGAGAATCGGACAGGCATGGCAGTAGCAACACAAAAAGGGGCCTCTGATTTCAGCGTAATTAGGTGAGACAATGCCCCTGACTGTTTTGAGCTATGGCAGCGGCTCAGAGCTGGGGCCGAGCAGGCGAGCGGACTCCCCAAGACCCTAATAAGCCCCTAATTGTCTTTTTTTGATTCACATGGGCAGCACCAGACATGAAGACTGCCTATTCTTGGTCTCCTGCAGAGAACAAATTTGAGTTGACTCACTCAGGGCCTTCACTGTTCAGCCCTCAAACTCCAGACAACTTGTGTTAACCTCCTGTGACCGCATCCTCAAACCCGGAGGAGCTGCCAACACATTTAAAACAGCAGATGCAGGAGCAGTTATGTTTCTTTACAGCCATGACATGCATCAATAATTACTTTATATTATCTACTGGTTTACTGGATGTAGTTAATATCAGAAAACTCCTCAAAGACTTAATTTATAAACACAAAGCTGACATATTATCACATCTAAAATTGAAATGGACAACATGCTTACGTATCCAGTGGCTATACTCTTTTTTTTTTTTACTCTTCTTTTAGTTCTGTTTCTGTTCTCTACCATCTCCGAAAATCCAGAAATATCTGGCACTGTAGCTGCTAAATGCTTCACCATGTTCACCAGCTAGTCGCTAACTTTGTCTGTTTACTGTGTGGTGCTGGCCAGGTACAGTACAGTGGGTTTATCAGAGTGTTTTGATGCTAATGAGAGCAGTCAGAGTGAACCAAAACACTGAAGTTGTAGGCTGTAACACAAAAACAATGAGACACTGAAACGCTGTGTGTTTGTCATTATTAGCAACCTCTTTCACCTTAAGAATAGTCGTTATAAAAATACTGATTTCCGCAGCTTAATATATGAAATCTAAGGAAGATCCTGATCTCAGAATTACGAGATAACGTGTCTAATTTTTTTTTTATCCAGTGAATGCAATGCGCTTCCGTAGAAATCCATTACTTTTGTTTTCAATACAATGTTAAAATCCGTGGTGGAGTTTACTGACACACTATATTAAAGAAACATTGCCTAGAAATTGGTATTTTTGCGATTTAATGCCCCCAGGTTCAAAGTGCAATTGCACTGTTGTAAATATGTACACGTGCATTTGTTGTGATTACATTACTTATGATCAAAAACTAGCGAGTGAACAACAAAAAGCTAGTGCAACAACACAAGACATAGCAGCCAGCTAATATTACTTACTAGTCCAACAGCAAGAAGCCCAGCTCGGCGTCTGTCTTTCAGCCTTTTATTTCACCAAGCAACGACTAAAAGTCAGTCCCAGATTTACTCTTGTCTGCCGTCTTCTTGTTCAGTCACTCTCTTCTCATTGCCCAGTTGCCCAGCTCCAGTTCTGGCGCGACACTGGCTTCACTTCCTGTCGGCATTCCCCTGGTACAAACACTAACATGCCTGCGAACTCTGAGCTAAAAGTCCAGACAGCCCAGTTAACAAACTGAGCTAATATTAGCTAATAGCAGCTGCAGTTTACTTCACTGTCCATCAGAAACTTTTAGGTTTATTTAAGTTTAAATAGACGTTAAAAGCTGTGTGTTTGTTGTACACACACACACACAAGTTGGCAGCTGGCCTCTACAGGCTGCATTTCATCACTGTAGGATGAGTCTGTTTAACTAACACACACACACACACACACACACACACACACACACACACACACACACACACACAGAGGTCCATATGTTTGAGGCCACGTCTAATGGCAGGTGGTACCCAGAAAACTCAGTATTTCATAATTCGCTCTAACATCCCCTGCAGTCAAAGCCTCTCCTCTCAGAGGAACGTCAATTCAATGTGCCCTCACTCCTTTAATTAGCTGTCAATTAGTGCAAATGAATCAACTCTTCGCCTAATTAAGCAATGCCACCAGGCAGCTCCCATATACAAGCCATTGTGTGAGCAGCATGAGAAAACCACAGCTAGCAAACTTGTTTTGGATCAGGAGTGCAACTTAACGATCACACTGACACAACTCTGTGTAGGTGTGTGTGTGTGTGTGTGTGCGTCCAGAAGACAGAGGCACTTTATGCTACACTGATCAGGCAATAAAAAAATTATTATTATGTTATGCATTTGAGCACCATGATAGCTTTTTTGTTCAAAACAAGTAAACTGGCAAAACATTAGTCCACTTACCTTATTTCCTATTTTTAGCTCACTGTCATATTTACATGCACACTGATAACAATACGCTCTGACACGAACTCTTTGCTCTTTAAATGTTTCTAATCTCCTAGCATCCCAGATATCTCTTAGTTTCATGCCTGTTTCAGATCTGGATTTAACACCAGCTTGTCTTTAACTAAGAAGAATTCATTTAACCAAGTCAGTGGCAGATGATTTTAAAAAGTCTGTGAACGTTGTCACTGTAAGCTGAGAGAATGTGAATCTTTTTCTGTTTAGTCTCCAGATAACTTTTTCCTCAAATCAAGTGTAAATTTTCTAGAATATTTTTCTCCCAGTAACATGAATGATCAAAAACTTAAGCTAAGTTAGCAGTGACCTTAGGAAATGAGACCTTAGGAACATCCATCCATCCATCCATGCAGGGTATTCCAGGTCCCCCTGAGGGATCCTGAGGCATTCCCAGGCCAGATGAGATATATAGTATATCCCTCCAGCGAGTTCTGGGTCTACTCTCTCTCTTGCTGGGTTGTTAGGGAGGTCATGGGTCTGCAGTGTTCGGTGTCACCGGCCATGGATAGGACTCAAGGCACGGCCAGGGTGAGGGCCGTGTCCGTTTTGGGAACGTCAGAATTGCGTCTCTGCTTTTCGCAGACGTCGTGATTTTGTTGGCTTCATCAGACCGTGACCTTCAGCACCAAGTGTTTGCAACCAAGTGTGAAGTTTCTGGGATGAGAGTCAACATCTCCACGTCTGAGGCCATGCTTCATGGTTCTCCACTGGGAAACAAACTGGAAGTCTTTCTCTCTCTGGGTTGAGTTCAAGTATCTCATGAAGTTTAGATTTGATTTAATTTTCCTGTGTTTGGTATGATTTCCTTCCTCTTGCAACCTCAGACTCAGAAAATGATTTTGTCATGCAGTCCACATACTTAATTTACAGTCAGCGTGAAAATGTAATCTCTCCAAACATCTGTTCACTTCTGACTCTCAAGACAAGAGCCTGTTTTTCTGCTCTGACGAGCTGCTTGTAAAAGTGATTAGCTGATTGGCGTCACCTTTCATTTAAATCAGGTCATCATCGTTTGATTATAAAGGAGTTTGGAGGACACTGAATTTAGCTTCTACAATGCATTTAGACTTCATACACTCATTTTTGAGGTTGCCTTATCACTGAGACACTAAAATCAAATTTTCACTCAAGACACGTGGCCTCCATTTTAAAATGGCTGCACGGAGAAAATACATCACTGTGAAAGACGAGCTTGTCGCGGCTTTAAGGTTGTTTTACACAACACAGATGAGATGATGAATATGGATGAATGATGCAGATCTGTTCACATGTTGCAAAAGGTCAAGTGGGATACTAATTAAGCAATCTGCACCTCGTCGTGGCTCTTTGTTTGTATCAAGAGCATGAATGTCATATAGCTGGCCTGAAGAGTGCAGTGAAAAATCAATTAGTAAAATATTCAAAGTAGAAACAAAATGTTTATGTTGGAATTTTGTAAATTACTGAGCTCACAAAGCTATTTTGCTTTATTGAAACTGGGCAGGAAATTTTTCAACTTAAATTTCGTCAAGGAAAATCAACTACTGCTCACAAACAATCATCAATACCTGTCCTTTAATTGTTAGATTACATAATTATTATCAGGAAACTTCTCAAGAAATTCGGGGAAAATTAAAGACCCATAACATAAAAACTTACCATTTTGTTTGTTTACCAACTAAGGGACTAAATGTTGCTGGTTATTTTGATAGTCATTTACCTGTCTGACTATTTTCCCTCTGGAAGTGAACAAAGTTATCTAACCCAATCCAGTTATTTAAAAGCAGTTTCAAAGCCCTTCCTACGGAAGCCCCAAGTGGTCATACATTCATACATTTTATTTCCTCCGTTTTCTCGTGATAAGGAGTTCATTTAAATTAGTTTTCCCGAGATCTCAAGTTATGTATGTAAATATATTTATTTGTCGTAATGACAAATGCTGTTGTCCTGAGAGAATGGGATAATTTCCTTGTGATCTCAAGATAATGAAACTTTGTTCTTGTTTCTCAGAGATAACAATTAATTAATTTGATAATCTCAAGAAAACAAAAGAATAGTCTAGTATATTAAATCATTCATTGTATGAATGCATGACCACTGAGGACTTCCGTACATTTCCACACTACCAAGAATACTATCCTTGTGATGAAACACTGAAACTTTTATTCATTTAGTTGGCGTAAAAAAGGAGTCCAATTTAAATATAGTGAGTCTAAATATACTGGAATCAGCCTCGGAAACACCCAACACGTTTTCAACTGTAGAACATATGTAAATTCCCTTAAGGTTGTTAAAATCACCATATGTCTACACATTTATTCAGTCTGCATGGTGAACTCAAACACTGTGCTGTAAGGATGCTTTGTATCATGAAGAAGCAAACTCATTTTCAGACACGTGAGCAGTTCAGCCGTCCTTCCCTCCCTCCCTGCACCAGCCACTCTGGACCATTACGGGCTGTAATTGTTATTTAATGGATTAAACATTCATCCTTCCTGTGTAAACCCCCAGAGGGCCGGATGACAGCCTCACCATGTTCACACAGCTAAACACCCCCGCCATCACACACACCCGTCGACGCTCATTTGACGGCACTGTTTGTGCTTAAAATTCAATTACCCACTTATTGATAGCTCTCTGGGGTGCTAAAGAAGTTGGCACGGTGCTGGTGGAGGTGTGGATGATTTCCCAGGAGGCCTCAGTCTCCTCTGCACATCTCCAGCTGGATCTATTTCATGGCTTTACTCATCAGCAGCAGACACAGATGGAGCATAAGCAGCCGTCATACACCTGCACACACCAGCGCACGCAGACATGGACAGACAGGTCACACACACACACAATTTATTATTGTACACGGTCACGGTGTAAGAATAAGATATTTGGTGAGCTTTATGTGATGGTCAAAATTAGTTTTTTTGTATGATGATAAAATAATAAAATGAAAATATCCCTCAGACAAGTGAACAAACTCAAACAAGAATTCGGTTAATATGTATGTAGGGTGTCAAGATCTCTCAGGTTTAGGGCTACAGCTGACAATTACTTCAATATCAATTAATCTCGCAATTATTTGATTTATCAATTAGTTGTTCCATTCATAAAATGTCTGAAAATGACAAACACCATCACGGTTTATCATTTATTTTCGTTTTTTCGGTTGCCAATTAATCTTCTGCTATTCAACTAATTGATTCATCTGACTGCTAGAAGAATAAATTCATCTTAGGAGGAGGAGAATTTAATGATAAAAGGTAAAATTCATATTTAAATGCTGCCTCCTTTCAGTTTAGTCTCTCCTTTTACTCTCATCTTGCTCTCAAAGTCATTCCTGCTGTTACGTCCTGTTACAAAGGAGTGATGAGTAGATGACTGCATCTCCCTTTGTGTCACTGCTGTCCTTTCTTTTCTGAGGTTTTGCGGTCCAAGTTCTGTTTGGCTGCATCTGGCAACTGCTAAATGTCTTCTCTAATCCATCCTCTTCACATATGTTTGCACTACTCATTTATCTAATATTGACGTTCTGTCTCCAGATTGTAATGTCACCATTGTCACTCTTTATAACCTGTTTGACATCTTTTGCGTGTATGTTCATCCTGGAAGGCAAATATAAGCCATATAAGTTAACTTGACTATTTAAAAGTGTCTGTTCCTGAATGATGGTAGTTTGGCCAACGACTAACTGAAGAAGTTACTTTTTAAGCCCAAAAAATCGAGACTGTGTTATTTATAAAAAGTCAGAAAAGTGGAGCTCCTCTTAGCAGCAGTCTGCTCAGCACTATATTTTCTACGTTCTATACTACTTAATGGCTAGCAGCGTAGAAAAAACAATATATACCACTGATAATATTACAAACACATGACTAAAATCTAAATTAGGTTGGAAAATTAGACATATATATTGCTGCAATTTAAAACTACTGCTACTAATAAAGAGAATAAATCGATTTCTTAGATGTTCATGCCTCTTATTTGATGGAAAAACAAGGCCTTGACATAAATTATGAATTCGTTCTTACTGGTTACAACGATGATTGATGATTATTTATGATAATGAACCACATTGCTCTCTATACTGTCTGTAAAACATGCTTGTTTTCATTCATTTAGATGCAACAAATCAGCACTTGCTATGCGTTACGCTTTGACTCTGCACTAAAAGCCACAGGTAGTGCCCCACAGGTTTGCCACGCGTCCTTAAAGTCCCCTGAGGCCTATGGGGCCCGCAGGAACACTCGGCTTGCCGCCAGCCTCGTTCCTCCGCTAATTACAGCACTCATCTCTGCTCACCCACGAGACGCCACCATTCTGATGACAACACGCTGCACAGTTTGGGGCTCTGCATCACCCGGCAACAACAGCTGGGGCTGCCGGCTGCACGTCAATACCCAAGGTGGGGCAAAAGGAATAATGATGTGTGTGTGTTGGGGGGAGGTGATACATTCATACCAAGCAGGGAGAATTTTGTTGCTGTTTTGCAGAAAACCCTCTAATTGCTGCTCAGCAGTGTTTAATCCTGCTTTGACTGAGTACCTGTGAAACTTTAACACAACATGCTGCATATACAACAACATATAATCTAACATGATTAGAAAATAAAGGTGAATCTTGTTGTCCTTTCATTTGATAGGGTCAGACTGCAGCTTACGTGTCCCTACGGATGACACCGGATCGATGAGCTCTATACATACTGTACTCCTCTCCGTGTGATTGCACTGACTGTTCATTAGCAGGGAGCTGGGCTTTAATGGCCTGCACACTTCTGTCAGCCGTAAATCTCCAGACTCCACCCAGGTTTGCTCCCCTGTCTCATCAAAAGGGCTGTGAAGAATGAAGTCAGCGTGATGAAAAAGAGAATGAGATTTATCTGCTCCCTCCTCCTACTCTTCTACGCAGCAGGACGAGCTCATGAGCACAGAAAAATGACAAGAGGGACCTCGACAAGGAACGCCCAGAAATGTGATGATGCTACTGGATGTGTTTGAGATGCTGATGAGCCTGCTGGCCAAAGACAGTGACATCGATGTGTCTTTCTGTCACATCTAAACGTGCTTCTTGCAAAGTAAGGTGTGGTGGGGTCGAGAGCAGAGACTCAGCAGAGAGAAGATAGAAACGAGGGTTCATTTTGTGTTCAGGAGCAGAAATCAGCGACAGACAGGCAAAGGCGAAAAGCCCAGCCTGTTTGTTTTCTGTGCAGAAGCTGTTTTAATATAAGACAATTTTCTTTTTGAGGAGACAACAAGAGCAATCTGTGGAAACTGTTACATTGACTCATCTAAATAAATTACACAGAATTAGCCTTTTCTAACTGCAGACTGTACAGACGAGAGCACTGCACTTTCAGTTGTCTCATACTACACCGTTGATACCAGCCATCCTCCAAGCATTATTTCACACCTGTATACCTACTAATCTAAATCTAAAGCTTGTTATCACTTCAGCATTACGCTTGTTTTCATTCAGGCCAAATGTACTGAGCCTGAACTTCTTTTCAGAGGAAGGAACATTATTATAAACACATAAAATGGCTATTCTCTACGTTATTTTTTAAAACTTTATTACAGTGATTCAACACACAGAGCAAGAACACCGACAGACATGGATGTTAGTCAGTGTTACAGCTTCATCACATTTGTTTAAAAAATTTTTAAAAGATGACTTTCATGATTTAACTAGAACAGCATAATTTGAAAATACAGAATGTTTTGGATGTTTGGAGGCCTTTCTTAATCATTTATCAGAAACCGTAGACTCCTAGCCCAGGTTTTGCTTGTTTATTACACGTATTATTTAGTTATTGTTTAGTATTTTGTTTTCTTTTTGTTGTTTTTTTCTTTTCATTTGTGGAAACTGAATAATAATATTTAAAAAAAATAATTTGAAAATGATTGCTCAGTATTTGGAGGTTTAACTAGGAGACTGGGAACGTTTTTTAATAAATGTAATAAATCAGTCAATTTAATGTCTGATATGATATTAATGTTCTTGTTATAAGCTTAAAGTGCTGGATTCAGAGTCAGATTATACCACTCTCCTTGGATGTTTTATCTCTTGTATAATGGGCAGATGAATCATTATTTTTCTAGTGTTAAACTGAGACCAGATATGTCACGTAATGTTGCCCACTTCTCTCCTTTCAGAGGGGCTAATTGTCAGAAAATGTTGTTTGACAGTTGGATGATGTCATGGTCTGACCGGCGAGTATGACGCAGTGGAGAGTGAAGACATGTTGCTGTGTCCCATTCATTCTGACCTTTTTTTTTTCCTGCAGTTCCAGGTCAAGAAATTTAGGTCAGAGAACAATGCACTCTCTCTGTTGGACCATAGCAGGGTGCCAAAAACCCTTCTCATGCTCCCCAATGACCCTCTTCCAAAGCCTTCACATCCAACCACGCAACGCAACATTACACTTGGCTGACACACCAAAACTCCCAGAGGATTTAAGTTAAGGGAGGGTTGTTTTATGCCTTTAAATAAAGCAGGGTGGGGAGTCACCTTGTGGTTAGATATTACAATTACACTGTATCTCTCTGTCTGTGGACACTGTGGAATTGAGGGGTTTAAGAGCCTGGAGGAGACTTTTAAGAAGAAAAAGACATAGTATTTCTAACCAGAAAGAAATAACAATTAAATAGTATAAAAGTAAAGTAAAAGTAATTTTTAGGTTAATAAATAAATAACTACAGATTCAGTATATTTTCCCACTATGTCACTTAGAAACGATAATCATTTAGCCTTTCGTGTTGGTACATAAAATTTACAGTACATGTAAATGTAAAGTTAACCTCATAAAATAGAATATGAAAATATGAAAAATCCAGAACAGCAGACAGTTTTCTTTCCATGGGTTGCTCGTTCGGTTAATCTATGTGTCAGCCTGTGTCAGTTTGAGTGTTTCTTTTGATTACACTTTAAGTACATTACCAATCCACATAAAAAAATCCACAATTTTTATTTTTAAATGTAGTGTGTAGCTTATTTTAATTGCAAAGATCTGTAGGCTACAAGCCCTTAATTTGGCTCATCTCCTTACTGTAAATTTAGAAAGTAAGAGGTCACTAAGAGATCCAGTATGTAACATTTACGAGTCTCTATTTGCAGAATAAGAATATGAAATCAAATATAATCATCATAACTTTCATTAGTGTGTAATCATCGTAAAATAAGATGTAAAATAAGAGTAATCATCTTAAAATAAGATGATTATTCTTCTTACCTTAGAATGAGGCTTTTTTATCTATTGACACTGGGTCCTCTTCCACAGTCCACCATACTGCACCACCGTATTTCTATTGTATCCCAGAACAAACAAACTAAACACTGGCTCTAGACAGGGCCTCTTGGATTTTATGCGAGTTCTGTGGCCAACGCATTTTGTCATTCACATTTCACCCTCAAGCAGCTGGGAAATGAAGGCAACTTGGAAGTGCCAAAACCTGCAGTTCCTCAAATGGCCACTTAAGGCTGGCTACAAAACAAGTCAGTCTCCATAAGCTCCCATGTTAAAATCACTGACTGTATAAAGAATGGACAATTATGTGTGACGTCACCCACAGGTTTCTGAAGAGCTGTTTTGAAGCTCAAAATCTGTGCCGCTGGCCGCCACCGTGTCCACCTTAATCCTACATACTGCACCTTTCATAGACTATCCATGACTACATTTAGGTGTTTGGCGCCACCTTAGCCCAGCGGCGCGCGCGCGCAGTGGGCTTGTTGCACGACCACGCGCAGCGACAACCCGCCGAGCCTACGCGCTCGACGCAAGAAGCGCGATGGCGTCACTTTTGGCGCGCGTACCCTCCTCGAGCCTCTGGTGCCACTGCGCCGACAACAAGGACTCAATTTAAATTTCAGCATGGACTCTTTCGAGTGTAAACTGGCCGAACAGGTACGCGTGTACAAACACCTGTACGACCCCTCACTGCGAGCCCACAGGGACAGCCAGGTAGCATTAAAGTCGTGGAGAGAGATAGCCACCACACTGCAGGCAGAAGAGGCGTTTTGTCGTAAGGTGTGGAAGAACACGAGGGACCGCTTCGTCAAAGCGAAGAAGAGGACTCGTGGGAAGGGTGGTGTAAACAAAGGGGTCCCGTCCATCCTGGTGGAGCTGGAGTGGCTGTCCCAGTTCGTTAAACATCGAGAGGCGGACAGTAACTTCAACTTGGAGGTGCAGTACACAAACACAATGTTGCCATTTACGTCCTTTCACTCTATTGTGGTTTATTTGTGTTTGTGTAGCACATGTGTTCATTCATAGCCAGTCAGCTACACAAGAGGCTGTATCCTACTGACCTCATGTATGATATCTGCTGCTTATGGCACAAATACTGTGTTTGCACTGCATATATATCCATTATCATTTCTAGTTGTTTTGCCTTTGTTCTTCTGGGGTTCATTTCTTATATCCTACCAGTTTAACTCACTCAGTGTGCTTTGTTTGTTGTAATCATCAGTTGTTTTATGGCACAGTCTTAGTATGATTACATCTTTCTTAAAGGCTTGGTGTGTAACTTTGCAGGTGATCTATCAGCAGAAATATAATATGACATGCATAACTATGTTTTCAGAGATATACAATCACCTTACTACCTTTTTAAAATTAGCCATGCCAACTTTATTGTCAACACTGCCTTAAAGTACAGAGCATACAGAGAAATTGAACTTTTGATTTCCCCTCATATCCCTGGTGCAAAAACAAGCGATAAATATGAAATATAAAAATATATACAGGTGTAAAGTGATATAAAAAGATGTAAATGACCACCTTGCACCACCACGTTTGTTACAGTAGCCCAGAACAGTGGGGAGGATCACAGTTTTTAATCAACACAACAAAAAACAGGGGAGCAGCGATCTTTGCATCAAAGAGAATATGTAAATATATGTATCTGTAAAAAAACAGGCGGTTGTAACGACAACCTCTTTTGGCACATGAAGGCCACTGTAACTTCTCCTACACTCTAGTGGTAAGCGGGAGGATGGTTGAATCTGCAATCTCACCACTATATGTCACTAAAACACTGTACCTTTTTAATTAAAGGACGATGGTGCAGAACTCAACAATAAAGTCCAGAGGACACCAGGAAACTTCGACTCACAAGACTTCACAGGAGATTATCCACCCGTATCTCCATCATCATACTCAGCATCACCCTCAGCCTTAGCAGAGATGACATCCTGTGGCAGTCCGTCACCCTCGGTGAGGGACTCGCCGTCTCCCCTGACTCTCCTCACCGCTGCTGCCACCCAGTCCATCCATTCGGGCCTGCACCATGTTCCCAGCCCTAAAGCCTCAGCATCTCCTTGCACCACAGATTGTGTCCTCTGTGCGGCACACCAGGACCAAGAGAGACAGAAAATGACTCAACAGGACAATGCAGACTCTCGGTTTGTTGAAGTAATCAAGGACATGCTGGCTAATGTTAGCCCGGTGCATAAACCAGACGTTAAGTTTAAAATATACCAGTTGCTGTTTGAGGCAGAAAAGGACTTCCCAAGAGAATCTTGAATAATAATAAAACTTGCGTGTCAACAATAAACAAAATGTTGTAAATAAAAATGTTTTGTATTCACAATGTTTGTGTGTGTGTGGCTTGCTTTCACAAAATATCAGCATATCACCTGTGCTGACTTCAAGTTTGCAGTTACACTCTGCTCCAACAGGTTGTTGTCTCAAGTAGCCTCCTCTGTTCACCTGGCAGAGGCTGTCCCTTCCCATCAACAGTCTTGGGTGGATTGTATCTGGCTGTAGGCGAGGCTGATGTCAGACGGCAGTCCCAAAATGGTCCAGTGGGTAGCCAGGTTACTGAAAACGTGGCTGTGTAGACGACATGGTAAATTACTGTACAGAAAGGTTATGTCATTATGTTACATGTTTATGTTATTGGACAAAATAATCACAGACAGCTGAAGAATATGATGGATTTAGAGTAATACACAAGTATTACATAAAGATGTGTTTGTTTTTAATGGACCAGTGTGTAGTTGTTAAATGCAACCACCTCCCCTCACTCTCTCCTTCCTAGCATGGTGGAGAAAGCAGTAAAAAAAAAAACACGAACATCGCTGGAGCTGTAGTGTTTAGTTTGTCCTTTCTGGGCTACCGCTGTAGAAATTTGGTGGTTCAATAGGACCTGTGGCGTAGATATAAAGAGCTCAACAAAAACATATATTTTAATTTCCAAGTGATGAAAACAAAGCATATGTGCATATTATACAGGACCTTTAAATAGATACATCAGCTGTAGAGCTTCAGCACAAACAGAGATATCTCAAAATTCAGATACTATAACGTTTAAACAGTGAAAACTGATCCATCGACAGCCTTCAGCCCTGCAGCTGCAGTTTCATTTTCCCGCCGCTAGAAGCCGCATGGTGACGTCACTTTAGTCGATGTTAAAAGTCCTATGAGCTCGTGTCTTCCTCGCCGGGTGCGGTGGCGCGCGCCTGTAATCCAAGCTACCGGGAGGCTGAGGCTGGCGGACCGTTTGAGCTCAGGAGCTCTGAGCTGCAGTGGACTATGCCGATCGGGTGTCCGCACTAAGTTCGGTATCGATATGGTGCTCCTGGGGGGAGCCCGGGACCACCAGGTCGTCTAAGGAGGGGTGCACCGGCCCAGGTCGGAAACGGAGCAGGTCAAAGCCCCCGTGCCGCTCAGTAGTGGGATCGCGCCTGTGAATAGACACTGTAGTGCAGCCTGAGTAATACAGCGGGACTCAGTCTTTTCATACTCATCATGGAGCTACTGTCACAACACACACACTCACACATTATATCTTTACACCGCACGGCAGCTTCAGCGCTGCTTCTTCATCTTCTTAATCCGTGAAAAACACTCACAAACCGGCTACTCTGCCGCTTCTACACCGCCTCCACCTGGACGACACCTGCAACTACATCAGCCGCACTGAACGCTGACGTCCTGCAGGTGGAGACGCACTAAAACTACAAACACGAAACAGCTTCCTGTTGTCAGGCAACACACTTTTCCATTCAGCTTTATCAGTTTTTGGAAATCTTGTAATATTTGGAAAAACTAAATTACATTGCTTATCACGCCTATAGTAAAGAGCACACATGCATTTACACCACAACCATGTTGGAAACACTGTGGGCAATAAATGTGGTCCACTCTTATGTATTTAGGTTGAATTGTACAGTTTTGCTGCCCCTGGGTTCCATCCTGAGAAAGCATAGTATCTCTTTTCATTGTTACGCTGATGACAGCCAGATCTATGTGCCACTAAAGAAGAAGGACGCGTTCTCTTTGAATTCACTTCTGTTATGTCTTGAAGACATTAAAGCCTGGATGTCCTTGAACTTTTTAAAATTTAATGAAAGTAAAACGGAAGTGATGGTGTTCAGTCCCAGTGGCTCTTGTGAACCACCCCTGTTGACTTGGGCCCCTTGGTGCATTACAGGAAGCAAACAGTCACAAACTTGGGTTTTAAGATGGACAGTGATTTTAAACTCGATCGGCAAATTAGTGCAATAGTGAAGTTCAGCTTTTTTCATCTTAGGCAGCTGGCAAAGGTGAAGCCTTTCCTTGCACAAAAGCACTTTGAAACAGTAATCCACGCCTTCATTACATCGCGGCTGGATTACTGTAACGCACTTTATTTTGGAGTCAGCCAGTCCTCCCTCGCACGTCTCCAGTTAGTTCAAAATGCTGCCGCTCGCCTCCTAACTGGAACACGTAAGAGGGAGCACATTACTCCCATTTTAGCCTCTCTCCACTGGCTGCCTGTGCATTTTAGAGTCCATTTTAAGATTCTTTCATTTGTTTTTAAATCTTTAAATGGTCTCGCCCCGCCTTACCTCTCTGAGCTGCTCCATCAATACACCCCTGCCCGGTGCCTCAGGTCAGCTGATCAGCTGCTCCTGGAGGTACCAAGGGCTAAACGGAAGCTCAGAGGGGATAGAGCCTTTTCCACTGCTGGTCCTAAATTATGGAATGACCTCCCTCTACACATTAGACAAGCCCTTCACTGTCCATTTTTAAAACGCGTCTTAAGACCCATTTTTATTCCTTGGCTTTTAACCCAGCATGAGACTCTGTTTCTGTTTTTGCTTTATTATTATTATTTTAATATTGTTTTTTGTTTATTATTGTTTTTATATTGTTATGTTTTATGTATTATATTTTATGTTCTATTTCATGTACAGCACTTTGTGTCAGCTGCGGCTGTCTTTAAAGGGCTTTATAAATAAAGTTGAGTTGAGTTTTAGGGAGGCGTTCACGTGACTGTTAAGAGTATGGGCTATGAAATACCTAAATCAATTGTGGTGTTGTACTTATACAAAAAGGAGATGGATACCTTAAAATTTCTCTCTGGGTTTTTCTTTTATTATCTTTTCTTTTGTGTATATGTTGGGTTGTGTTTGTATGTGTAAAGAAAATAAATAAAGTGTTTAATATTTGTGAAAAACTGCTATATTGAACACAAAAACTAATATAAAAAAAAGGTAATTGTTTGTTTATAATTGTTTTAAAGTTTCAGGAAAACTCCCCAAAGACATTGCATAAATCATTTTAATTTATTTATTTCTTTAATTACACCGGTTAAAGTTCATGATCTTCTGGGTGGTAAAGCTCGCTCATCAGCCGGTAGATGTATGAAGGTGCATGTCCTCCAATGTTGGAGATGAACAGGGTGATGAGCTCAGGTGGGACATAGTCAAACACCGGACAGTGCACGTTCACCTTTGAGAGAATCTCACCTGTAATATAAATGGTAAATATTATATTTAACTTTATCTTCCAAAAGGAGGAACATTTATTTTAAAGGCTTTACAAGCTGATGTTCAAAGGTAGCTACCTTCAGTGAAAGGAAGAACCTCATGTGGAGAGACAAACTTATGGAAGGTGTCTTCTTCATTTGGGAACTAAAGACACACAAAAAAAAAATTTCATTATCATTTGTTTTCTGCAAAAATGACAGAAATCTGCAGCCAAGAGCGTCTTCTTACCTGAGGCGAGAGCTTGAACATAGGAGCACAAACAATCAGAGGCGTTGAGTGGTGCTTGGCTGCAAGAGCTAAAGTGTGTGTCCCATTGACGGCCCTCAGCCCTCCGTTAGCCAGAACTGTCTGTGTACCGATGATGACCTGAGGAAAGAGAGATCACCACTCAGGTTGACCCACGTGCATCTGATGTGACTGTTTCAAAGTCGTCTGTGGTGTTAAATACCTTGTTAACGCGAGACATGACTGCAAATATGGCAGCGTCTGCGATCACGGTTGTTTCTATGCCAGCTTTAGAGAGATTGGTCGCCATTTCATGTCCCTGTTGGGAGGCGAACAAAGAAGATGAAACTTTTTTGTTTTCCTGCGAGAACATATCATTGCTTGTGTCTTTGGTGTGTTTGAGGTACCTGGCAGAAGGGAGCGCACTCTGCCACGATGACATGGAACTTGCGTTTGCGTGCTGCGTCTTTGAGGAAGGCCTCAACGGTGCGAGAACGGCCGATAGTCATAATGACCTCATTCGAGTGAATGTGCTCCAGAGCCTGCATCGATATGTTGTCTGTTGTTCCCTCTAGAAAAAAAGGACAACAGATGAAGGGATTAAAAAAATAGAATAAACAGACATTTGATTTACCTGCTTGTTAAAAAGAAGAAAAACATACCCAGCTCGGTCAGTAACTCATTGATGGCTTCGATGACGTTTGCTTTGAGGGCGGCGAAATGCTGTCTAAAGTTCTCCTCGCTGAGCCCTCCAGAGGTCAGCAGCTTGTGGAGAGATTCCTGCTGGTCTGCCTCTTCACTGCTACCTCGAGATCTGCAGAAAACAACAGAGCAAACAAGCTCACACAAGATGGACTGGCTTCTGGTCTGTAGGACTTTCCTGTACTTGTGCCTCCTATGTGCAATAAACTCAAAACAACATTCATAATGTGCAGTTTCAACAGCTGTGAGTCTCTTTAGTCCCTGAGGGTCCCTCCTCACCTGGCATATTCCTCTCTGATGATCTTCAGCACTCGTCTGATCATGTTACCAACTGTTGTCTCTGACGGCTGGGCGGCAGTCATCCTCCTCCCCTCTTTCCGGATTATTTCCATCAGATCGCCTGAAAACAGAAAACAGACGTTTATCTGTAAGCGCTAAATCTAGTAACAAATTAAAACATGAACTCAATCCACTATTCTTACGGTTTTAATCACATTTCCAACAAGCAAAATCGAAAATTATTATGTCCTATTCATACTTTACATAATATTTTCAACCTTGCAGATTACTCTTAATTACTTTTAATTAGCAACGAAGAAACATTTTATGAACTGGCGACTTGTCCTCTCGGACTTACTTATAGCTATTCACCTCTGTATGTATATTTTAAGTTTACTATGTACGCTACACTGCAGTAAAATAACTTTTACTACTATTTACAATGTTACACTATATTTGGGATGAATAAAGCTCTATTTTGTCTCATACAGAGAAGAAAACACCAACTCTATCTCCAAAATTCATGAATGGTTTAATTGAGTACAGTAACAGCATGAGACACAGTAAACAAACATTAAATTAGACCTATAAAAATAAATCTGAATTTTAATTAAACCTGTGCAAAGATACAAATAATCTAAAATAGAAATATTTGATAGAAATAAGAAACATAAGTAAATATAGATATATAAAAAACTATATACAATTAAATTAGTTATTAAAGTATGGCTATGTCTGACAGCTGCTGCGTGTTTGACGCTGTTCATCTTCAATGACAGCTTTCATAATAACTATCTGAACTGCTTTAATGTCTGAGTAAAACTGTAAATTACGATGAAGCTCAGCATGACGCACCGGCGCTGTTCCACCGTGCCTGGGCTGTGATCCTGCGGAGTAGGGCTGTCGTTTCTCGGGCTGTCTCCGCAGAGCCCCGCAGCGGTCCCGTCCCGCTCCCTCCACGCTTCAGGTCGGACAAAAACGCTTCAATCCTCTCCGTCAGGTCTGTTTCTTTGTCTGGGCCCGGCATAGCTGCTATAAAAACCCGCTGGCTGTCAGAGTAACAAGTTTAAGTCAGTGTTTCTACCATGAAGATGTGCTGACAGGGAAGTACTTCAGGAGTACATCCGGGTGACTGTGACTGCGCTCTCATTTGATTGGTGGACCGAGTATTGCATCAAGTTTGGGTGTTAGCAACGGTTAGCAACAAGTAACGGTGATATTTGTAGTTTTGTAGTTTTTATTACCTGTCGTTAAAACGTCGTAAAGTATTGCCTTGGTGTGACTTTCATTTGTCGGGTATCTTTACAAAAAAAAAAACGGTGTTATGACAGATTCTGTATCCCGTTCAGATATGCCCCCTGTCGTTAGCTGCCTGGAAATCGCCTGAAGAATTCAATTTTAATTTTGAAAGTTGAATTAACTTGAAGGTCCAGTGTGTAGAATTTAGTTGCATCTAGTGGTGTGATTACTGCATTGCAGTCTCCTCACATCACCCTCTCCTTCCTTGTGTAAAAGGAGAAACAACACTTGAAAGGCCCTGCCTAGAGTCAGTGTTTAGTTTGTCTCTTTTGGGCTACTGTAGAAACACTGTGTTTCAACATGGCAGCCTCCATGAAAGAGGACCCAATCCCACTGTGGATATATAATTTACTTATATATAATATATTTTTTGAATAACACAATTAAAAGGTTCTTATTTTCAGGTGATTATACATGCATGAAAACATAGTTATGAATATTATATACCATGTCTGCCTTATTCTGAAAATCCCCAAATCTTACACACTGCACCTTTAAATGTATATTTAATAATATACTTCTATTATACATTCTTCTCACATATTATTATTTTATATAGTTTTTTATTCATTTGTTTATGTATTCTTTGAAATGTTATATGATAAAGAGTCTTACAGTACTTATTTACATTGACAACATTATAAATACCAAATTTGATTTATATACCCTTTAGTTTGTTATGATGAATGAAATACAAATATATGACAGAAATACAAAAATATTTAAAATAATTAATAGGTTAATAGAGTACAGGTATAATATAAATTCATTGTGAATATGTAGTATATACAGTATCATAAAAACACATTGCTATATAATAGTACTTTATTTATTTTTGTAGTTTAGTGTGTAAACAATATGAAACAAAACACACAATCAACAAAACATTTAACAGGTAAAACTCTGACTGCTAACAAGACTCCAAACTGAACTAATGTTCATTTACTCTACTGAGCACAAACTTGATTTCAGTCTTTTAAATAGTTTCTGCTCGGTCTGGCAGACGATCTGTTTATTGGCCACAGTCCACTGCTTTGACTGACTGTTCATGTTCAAAATGTTCATGTTCTTTCTCTTCTTGTTTCAAAAAACCCTCCCATGGGCAGTTTGGATGTATAGTCCTGTCGCTGCAATAATTGTATCTGTATGATAATATGTAGTAATTAAACTTAATTTGTCATCTACTGGATGAATTTGCAGCCTTGGAGTATACATATCTACTGTACTTGCTTTTCTAAACCCAGGACAACATCTGACCTGATCCATTCTGGAAAGTGATTATTGAAATTCAGGTTTGGTTGGTTGTGCGAGGTCTGAGTAGAGGTTTGAGGTCTGGTGGAACACTTACTGTAATATGTTATAATAGGCTCTGGGGTCTGTGATCAGAAGGTAAGTTCATCATACAGTAGGATTTAGTAGTATTGATGAAACAGTCTTGTGCAGCTGTGATGTAACTGGTAAGGTCATGAGAGTCTCATTGGTGATCAAACTGATTTTCTTCAACCAAACCACTTCATGGTCTGTCAAACCCAAAGATTTCAGCTGGTGCATTGAGAAGATAAGTAGACAGTTTCTCCTTTATAGTCACTTACAGTGGATTTTATTTTCAGCCTGGGTGATAATTGCAATGTGTCAAGTATTCTCTGAGGGCTGACACAGGACGACAAAAATCTAAATTTAAATTTATGAGAAAGCACACACAGTATAGGTAACGTGTCTCTGTATTGTTCAGATTATGGATTTTATTTGAAAAGAACATATAAAAACTTTCCGTTGTGGAGCTTTGACGACTTAGGAGAGCCTAAATGAGCTCATGTACTGCAGCACTGTAAAGGCTCTTAGTTTCCTGTTTGGGAGGGATGTGCTTAATTTTTGATGACATCTATCTCTTGTTTCTGTGTCGTTTGAATGCACTTACTGGAAGTTGCTCTGGATATGAAATGGATATCAAATTAATGTAATGATCCCATCCGGTCTTTAACGTGCACCAAGTAGATAAACAGATGTGATCATGTGACCGGTGACACCAAATCAGGCAAAAGTTGATCTTTCATTTAATTTAATTTAATTTAGTCATTTAGCTGACGCCTTTATCCAGAGCGACTTACAAAAAAGGGAAACCATCAAGGCAGATTGTGACGCGTACATGTTGGTGCAGCAATAAGTACTACTCGCACAGAGTCAACTGACAGCTCTAGGAGGGGAGTAAAGCATATTCAGTCAGAAGAAAGAACCGCTACAGGAAGTAATTCCTGCACTTTATGCACATTTTGTTTGCACAAAGTTACTGTACAGAGTTCATGTATATTTTCTTTTGTATATTAACTGTGGCTCAGGAGGTAGAGCGGGTCGTCCACTAACCAGATGATCGGCGGTTCGATCCCCGGCTCCTCTAGTCTGCATGTTGAAGTGTCCTTGGGCAAGATACTGAACCCCAGATTGCTCCTGAAGGCTGCACCATCGTTGTGTGAATGTGTATGAATGGTTAGCAGTTGGCAGCCAATACCATCAGTGTGTGAATGGGTGAATGAGATATGTAGCGTAAAATTTGAAAAAAAACCCCACAAATTTTCCAACTGTTTATACTGTAGTCAGTATCTACCTCACACTTTGTATAAACTGTAGGCCTGTTTTGTGTTGTTATACATGTGACTGCAGTTGTAACACCAGAATTTCCCTTCGGGGATCAATAAATGTATCTATCTGCATCATATTTTGGATGTACACATTAGACCACACTATAACTAATGTAAATCCATCCAATATTTTATTGAATAAAAGCCCAACACAAATTTACAAAATTTATCAGTCAACATAAAAATCATTGAGTGCGCTCTATGCGCATGTTCATTGTTAAAAATGTATCCATGACAGATGCCTCAATTAAACCCTGCCAAAAAAAAAAACAATCCAAATATTTGCAGCCACCCACATTCACGTGTAACCCAAGCCTCGTAAGTATTTCTAAAAAGGAAAAGAAGCACGCTGGATGGATCTGCGAGTACTGTAATTGGGGAAGTCGTGTTTTGAAAATTACAAAAGGAGTTAAATGTACCAGTGTGTACAGAGAAAAAGTCGCATGACTGAAAGGAAATGTCAGAAAATGTTTGGATAGCCTACTTTACATTTTCCTGTGAATACTTCCACCCACTGCACATCCATAGAAACTTGCACAAGTATATATGAATCGTATCACAGAAGTCAGGTGGTTAAATTACTCAGCCATGTAAATACAGTATAATGTTGCAACAAGGTTTTTTTTGGTTTCTGGCTACGTCTGATTGGTGACAAACCAAAGTTCAGGTGTTCCAAAAAACAAAACTAGAACGTGCAAGAGCTCATAGAAGTGACCTAATTTATAACTAAGAATATTATTCTGACAACTCACAACCCACCCCAAAAATATACCTGTAGAAGCAACTAAGTAGCATTTACAATATGAAAACAAACTAAAGACACGGTTAAGTCTAGCTACCAAACATGTACGCAAATTAAGTGACATAACACAGAAGTGTAAGTGGTTGCCAGTTGTCTCGTCAAAAGGAACAAACAAACCACTTTTCAAATAGCCTTCACTTGATAAAAGGGCACCAAGGATCTAGTTTGCTTGGCATGGCAAATAATGAATACACCAACAGAAGGGCAAAAGACATTCGCTCATGGCACATCCATCCAAACTGAGCTCAAAATCAAACATCACTGTTCAACTCATTGAAGGAACAAGTTCTTATTAAGTAAACTGCAACATTCAAAACAGTGCAGACAGAAACGTGAAGTACCATGGAGATGGACGTATATAATGACATACGCCTCCCCATGTCTCACAGTGCATTTCTCCCTACAGCGCTTTTCATGTTTCAAAACACTAAATAAGCAGGTGAATCATTTTTTGTTTTTTTTTCAGAGGACGACCTTGGTACTCTTTCTCTTACAGCTGTGAAAACTAGAATTTGAACCCCTCGACCCCACTTGCTGTTGTTTGCTGAAGCTAGTCCAAAGAGGGTGGATGTTGGGATGATGTGTTGGCTGACTTGCAGCCGCTCTACTCGATCAGCTTCTTTGCCTTGAAGAAGCGCCGCAAGTAGAAGACCTGCCATGTAGCCAGCCCAATGAGACAGCACATGGAGAATATGCTGAAGTACAGCACACGTGTGTTGGTGGACTCTGGAGAGAAAAAAAAAAAAAAAAGACAAGTATTTAGTGGCGTTTTGTTCATACCATCAAGTAACCGACGAGAAACTAATGTTTTAACTTTTCACTGAGAGAGTTAGCAACTATGAACCACCTATGCTCATTTTTTTTTTTATGTGCTGTCTCAGCAAATGACTAATTGCGTTGTTGTTGGTCTCACCATTGGTGTCCCTCATCTCTTCCTCCCTCTTCTTCATGTAAGCAAAGTCGTTGACGATGGACTCCGACAGGTCCTCCAGTCGCCTCAGCTCGACCTCGAGGGGCTTCAGCTTCTCCACCTTGGCAATCTGGAGGGACAAAAAAGAAGCTACTAAAAAAAAAACAAAACAACAAAAAAAAAAACACAGAAAAGTGCTGCTTGAGTTGCATGATTGTTATATACTTTGTCCAGCAGGTGTCACCCTCAGGCTACGGTACAGAGTGTTTAAACAAACGGTGTTAAGGCGACTCACTCCTGTTGAGTTAAGCTTATGAGAAAGCTGCCATTTGAACTCTTGGTGTGAACTGAACAGCTGCACTGCCTGAGGAGGGTGTGTCCTGATCTTTCACAAACTCTGGCGTGGTTGGTTTGTCATGAAAGCAAAACGGACCAACCAGAGGATTATGTGATTTGAATGTGTGATGTGTACAAATTTAAACTGCCTTAGTGAATACCTGTTTATTATGACAACTACTTTCCCTCGTGTTGAGGTGGAGGACACTTCCTTTCTTTTACTATATGTAGCAGACTATTTGTTGTCTTATATACGATGAACTACAGCTGCAGTCTCAACTAACAACTGCAGGTGCTCTTGGCTGGTCTGTGCAGGGTCGATTATTAAAAGTCTAGATGGACAAAAACTGAGCGACCGTATCCTTAAATCGTGCAGCAGCCACAGACTTGGACGTTTGCCCGACATGCAAGCGCCATCCAACCCGCAGAAGAACAAAGAAACACTGCCCAGTGCAGCTTGAATCAGCCAAGTACACATAACGAAACATTGTGCAACAAACAGGAACTCTCCAGCATCTTTAACAAAGACATACCATCCACTCAATGGCATGCAAATTTGTTCTAAGTAACACCCATCTACGTAGGTGAACACATGTAATTTCAGCGCCACCCTCCTGCCCACGGACAGGCATGCCCACTTGAGCTCTCCCTGAACATCCGCCTACACAGAGAACAGAACGTCATGTTCGTGCAGCATGTGTGGGAAGAGGGGTGATTCTCAGCTTGCAGGGTTTCATCACTTCTGTACTTATTTTTAAAGCTTCGCCTGAAAGCAGCCACAGTACAAAAGTGGCGTCCATCCTCAGACTGAGTGATGAAAGTGATGATGCAAAACGATGCGTCCCTATATAGCAAAATATTGAATATGGTGGAGTCAAAGAACCTCCTCCACTGATTTCCCTGATGCCATTACTTCTTGTTTCCTCAGGCCAACTGGATTTAGTATTCTGAATTTGATTAATTAACCGCTTATTTCAGTTGTCCAACAATTTCATGGAAAAAAAAAAAAAAGCGAATGCGTGTTCTCTATCTCTTAAATCTCTATAAACAGTTTCTGCACATGAATACAGAAAGATCAAGTCTTTGGCATCAGAAGTGTTCTAGTTTCTATTTGTAGTCCCTGTAGCATTGACCAATCATGTCTGAACGGGCTTCGGTTACAACAGCGTGCAGAGACGAAGAGGCGGGATGCATTGTAAATGCATTTTCATAACATATCAGCTATCACCTGACAATAGACGAAGAAGTTATAGCTTTTTATTAGCTTTCTTTCATTGTCATCGCACGATACTGGATGAGACTCTTTGAATGTATCTCACTTTCTTTCTTGTGCTTACAAATTTAACCAAGCAGGTCAGTCTGAAACACGTGACTTTGTAGTTTTTTTTTTTTTTTTAAACAAGAATAGTGAATAATATGAAATATAGCGAAAGCCACATGACCCATGAAGATGTGACCCACATCCACTGACCTAGTCTACAAGCTACAGACACACTTTCTTCGTCTTTTGTATCATTCAACAAAAGTAAGCAGACAGTTCGGGCTCCCAACACTTACCTCTTCATAGTTTTTGGCCTCCACACCGTGTTTCATGACCAGATTGACCAACTGGTCAGGCACTCTTCCAGTCCCTGATTAAAAAGGAGGAGAGACTTTAGCATCATATGTTACTAACCGACTTATATTGTGTGTAACGCTAGTCTAGTTCCAGAATTGCAAAAATCTTCACTTGCATGCTAACTAAGAAAGCTTTCACAGTTATTCCACTTATCATATTTCTGTATGGATCATTACTTTACATAGACTCACGCAGACTCACTCCATAACCATTTATTCATCACAATATGTTAACACACTTACCCATGGGTGACTTGCTCTCGAAGCACACCTCAAACATGTCATAGTCCTCTGTGGTGAATGCAAACTTTCCTTTCGTTGCATCTTCCTTGGAGTAAAGAGTGTGAATGGAGGAATCTGTGATCTACAAAATAGAAAAGGAAAACAATGAATGGATGATTAACTGTATTGTTGAATTGCTTGTTCTCAAATTTAATAAATTTAAATAACTAAAATGCGACAGCGTGATATTAAACTACTCTATAGTATACACATGTGAAATAGCTGAAGATTTTCTGGAGGTGGTACACGGTGTAAAAAGTTTGAGAAACACTGGCTTTAATCTAGTCAGTGTTGTTCAATACTCTCTCTGCTTCGAGCATCTCAAACGTGAAGATTTGCTGATTTTAACTGAAGGTAAGGTGACGTTAAAAACATAAAAAGGGATGTTTAAATGAGCAGTGTGCAGGATTTAGCGGCATCTAGCAGTGCATTTGCTTATTGCGACCCTATTGCCTCACTCTCTGCTTCCTAGAATGAAGAAGAAAGTACGGTGGCTGAGAAATGTGTGAAACATGAGTTTGTCAGATAGATAGATACTTTATTGATCCCGAAGGAAATTCAAGCATCCAGTAGCAGCACGCAAACATACACTGAACATACATTAGATTTGACCTATAACACAGTATCCATATGTTAAAATTAACCTGAGATGAATCTAAATTTAAATATGTGCAAAAATTAAACATTTGCATAGGATTTAAATACAGGATAGGATTATGAATTATGTCATAAAACCAACAAGTTACTTGCAGCCCCAAAAACAGACTGCATTAAAGTTAGTGTGACACATTCACCAAGATTGATAAACAGCTGTTTAATAGCAGCAAAACTCTTCACTGGCACAATTACTTGTTGTTTTTATCTGGCAGCTGTTAAAACATGGAGACTGTTTCATTAATTATTATTATTTTTTAATATGAATGCAACGACAGAAGTCTCTGTATGATGCATGAAGGCAGTCTTTAGGTACAACCAGTTTAATTAACAAGACGTCGCTGACATGTGATATAAATGGCTAATGTGCTAATGTCGGTAGCTTGTGGCTGCCAGTAAGACTGACGTGTAACAGCAGCAGAGCCGATGACACATATGGGATCACTCCACACGCAGTGTTAACACACTATAACTGTAACACAAACAGCCGCAGTTGTTGATATAGTGTGTGTTTATTAATGTTGGAATAATTTGAGTTTGTGTCCAAACGCAGTCTTAAGCGAGAATATTAGCACTGACGTGAGTTAGCTAGGAGCTAACCAGGAAGACGAGTTTTTGGGGCCTAGGTTAGCCACGATGCTAACAACAGTTGACACAAATATAAAGCCCCGAACTTCAAAATTCAGATTATCTTTAACTCAAGCTGTGAATTTCCATTCAAATAGCCAGCGTACCTCAATATAAACGCCAACAGACTGAAGCCGTTTCGGCCTCAATTCAAGCTGATTGCATTAACAGCAGCTAGCCGCAGCTCTGCGCTCACCTTCAGGTTCGTTTTGGTGTTAGCCTGCTCGGTTATATCATACTCTCCCGTGACGAGGACGTCTTTGTGGATCTCCTCCCGTAAACACTTTCTCGAGTTGACCGGTAAAAAGAAAGAAATGGAAAATACAGATTCAAAGAGAACCGGTAACAGCAGTAGCGCAGCGAGTCGAGCCATGGCTACCCCTCAACCAACCGACCAACCAGCCCGTGCCAGCCAACCAGCTTAACACCGAGTTCCAGCTCACACAACCGGCTTAACTGAAGCCTCCAGCGCCGCCGCTGACCTGGAGGGCGAACTACACTCCACCTATGGACTTTTCCTCCATGCGGTTATGGTGAGTTCAACCTGTGTGTTTGTGTGTGCATGGCCGGATGAACCTGTTTGGGGGGAAGTTGTCTTTGCACTGAAGATTAGAGACATACTTTATAGTCACAGTGAACCACGTCTCACTGCCTTCATCAACAAATACAGCCTGGGTGTCACAAGATGTCACTTAAAAATAAGTGGTCTTACAAAGTGGTCAGTTATGAGGACCCTCCTACACAGAGTCAGACAGCTAAAGGAATGTGCGGCAGGTCTAGGTGTTGCTCAGTGCCAACAGTTAGCAGGACTGGATGATGGGTAAGACCAGGACAGACACTGCTAACTCAAGAGGGACCACCAGAAGCATCCAAGTGAGACTTCATAACATGGCTGTTAAATATCTGTAAAGACCCAGAGGAAAACTGAAGTGCAGCACGCCACGCATGCAACATCTGTGGGGAACGCTACATCAGTGCAACAAGGGAGTGAGCACTGACAGGTAAAAGGCTCCAAGTTAATGGAGCTAATGGATGACCAGAGCAAGATCAAGGAGGATGTTTACATCCAACACCAGAGAGGGGTTATGATCCATCCCCATCCTCACATGTACATACAGTAATAATAATAATGATAACTTTATTTATGTAGCACCTTTAAAAACAGAGTTTACAAAGTGCTTTGACAGACAATAACAAACAGGATACTTACAAGCAAAACCAAACAAAGCAGGATAAAAATAAGAGCTAAGCTTTAAGCTATTTAAAATACAGAATATATATATATATATATATATATATATAAAACAAATATAAATATAAATAAATATATATATATAAATGAAAAAATAAGTAGAAAACACACACATAAAAGATGACGTCACATAAAAGCAACTCTATGAAAATGTGTTTTCCACACATGCAGTGTATAGTAACACGCGAACAAACCTGTACATGTGAAAATTTTCTGAAGAATACAGCGAGAGGCAGTTGAAAACTCTAAAAGCTAAATGGACCTTTGAGCTTAGTTTTGTAGTTTTGAGCTTTGCAGCTCGTTGTGGGTTACAGGTTACAGGTGTTTGCACTATTTCATACAAGACTCATTTGAGACAAGCAGAGTTTCTGTTTTTGAGAATCTCTTAGTGCAGTATATTTACAACATGGACCATGGGTGAAAAAGGCCTTATTCCTGAGATTAATAATGATAGTGGCAGGGCGTGGAAAGACCTGTGCTAACATCTAAGTGTAAAGTAGTTAAAAATCAAAGGAAAAAGATCAGGGCTTTTATTTATCTTACAGAATAAAAAAAGAAATCTTAGATGTTTGTGGCATTAAATCTAGACAAATACTGACACCAGTCAGGTATACAAGGGCGAGCTGTTTTTGTTTGTCTGTTGCTCTGGTATGGCACTCACACATGAGATGGAAGAAGTCCAAGTTGGTCTCTGAAATGAGAATATATGTGTGGCCCCTAATTATCTTGTACATGCTTTAGCTGAATGAGCAGTGATTGATTGATTGATTGATTGATTGATTGATTGATTGATTGATTGATTGATTGATTGATTGATCGATCGCAGTTCATCTATTTGCCTCTTCTTCTCTCTGCTTGTCTTCTGTTCACAATTTACTCCTTGATTTCTATTCAAAATTATCTTTTAATATCACCATAACTGCATAATAATCAACCCAGGCGTAAATATGTGTTACAAAACAGACATATCATGCTCAGTGTTTGCTGGGGTAGTTTAAAAAATCCCAAATGCTATTATTTTTCTGTCAGCAGCTCAGGGATTACCCAATTACATATGATAGAGCTGTCCAGTTTCCAGGGAAACATCCTTGTTACTGAGCCCACGAGACGAGACGAGGACACGCTGCTGTGTGGGGAGTCTGGCACTAAGTGAACAGTAATTATTGGATATAGAAATCCCTCCAGTATTGTAGCTTAGTGCGTCAAATAACCTCTAAGAATAGCATGTCACACACTCCTCCGTGCTACGGAGCTTTTTAGGGCCAGAAATGAAATTTACAAAATTTTATAATCATATACGTGTGACTAATCTATATTTTTTACATGTTTAATTAAATGTGAACGTCACGACTGCTCATTAAATCTGACTTTGTTAATATTTTAAACTAGATTCAATGTCGATCAAACATTTCTCAGACTTAGGTGCAGCCTAGATTACTTGGAAAACTACTCCAATAATCTTACAATTGATTGACTAACCTTTTTATCACATCTGGGCACTGGTCCAGCATTGTACTGCATTATGAAAGTTCTACTAAATTACTTCCTTAAATGAGCGTGCATGCTGACGCAGGTGTCTACACATCCTTAAGTAAGCACTGTTCTCTGATTTGTGCTTGTTATCACCTCTAGAAACTGGAAAATCCAAAGCAGGCTCAGATAAGTCAGTAAAATCCAGACTGAGTTTAAACATACAGTAAATTTGTCATACACTCCCACATGTCTGTGGGTCATAATATATGGAGGATCTAAACTGTGTCAAAAAGGACTCGCCCTGATGATGATGATGTAAAACAAATATGTTATGAACAGATGCCATTTTCAGTAAAAGAAGAATTTCTAAATGCACCACTGAGTAACTATCACTCTGTCACTTAGACTGGGGCCACAGGGGGAAGACACTGAAGTATTTATGGTTTCATATCCTCCCTTGACAAGAAGAAAAAGGTATCAGGGGATGGGTTTCTGTGAATATGGAGCTGAGTTCTTGTCGTCGTGGCATGGAGGCGACTGTTTCATCATCACTGCGCTCGCAATTACACCCAGGCAGGGATCTCTGTCTGTCTCCCTCCCTGCTATTCTCATACACTCATCATTTTCTCCTTTCCTCATCCTCGCATCGCTCTTACTCCCCCCCCTCCTCCTCTCTCTTTCTATCAGGCGTACGCTGCCTGGTTCCTCCCCTGGGTTGCAGCACCGACGCAGGTTGGCGTCATAGTGGTCTAATTTTACTGCTGTTGATGCTGATGTTAAAAGAAGCAATAGGCACCTGCTATTTCTGCTGCTACCCCATCTCCCTGGGGCCGGCAAAGAGGTATTAATAGACAGAGTTATTAGGCACTGCATGGTCGCACACAGAGGCTTTATTGAGGAAAAGAGGCTCTAAAGTGCAAAAGGAAAACAGATAGGTACTCAGAATTCAGCTGTTATACAACAGTGCAGTGCCAACAAAACAAGAGGCCAAGGAAGCGAGGAAGTAGCATTGCACTTCTGCAACTTTGACTCTTTAAACTGCATCAAATATTTCAGGTTGCACTTCAGAGGAGCAGGCCCGTATCCATTCAGGAAGCAGAGTAAGCAACTGCTAATATCTAGTAACCAGTGTTACACAAAAAAGGGTGTGTCAACAGACTCAAACGTCAGTTGTACTTATTGTGCGATAGTAGTCTTCCACTTAGCGTGTCCCTCCTTACGTGCACACACACACACACCACGTATTTCCTGTGTAAAGCCATTAAGCAATCCGACTTCCGATGATCCTTTGCGTGGTGAAATATTGACGAGCAAGTGAAGTGAAGGGAGTGGTGGGAAAGGTTTGATGACAAACTGATGATCAATCACCTTTATTGGCCTTCTGAATGTTATAATAAATATAATTTCTGCTTTGAAAGATGGAAGACACAGGGTTGTTTTAGTGTATACAGAGCCAGACAGATGAATGTAACTCCCAGCTTTAACTATACGTAGACTGGAGTATAGAGAATAAATGAAAATGAATGAAAACCTAGTGAGAAAATAACAAATTAGGACATTAAGTGCACATTTTAAGTCAGCTGTTTCTGCTGAAACAAAACTTATCAGTCAGTTATATTTTGATCTGGCTGTGAATGGAAAGAAAACCTACACTGGATATGTTTGCCATCAATTTGTACTGCAACAACCGGTGGAAAAAAAAAGATAATATGCTTATCGGCTATTTGTATATTTCCTTGATCACCATGTTCTGGTAACATGTACTGCTTGCAATTCAAGACATTGTGATGTGATGTTGGCACATCTGTATTAATGCTGGCCCAGCTGTGCTTCCAGTAGAGGTGGATTTAGTGTCTGTCTGGAGAGAGGGACACCTCATGTTTTTTTAGACAGAAAAGTCCATACCGCTGCCTTCATGAATTATTTCTGTGGACTATTTTCTTACATTGTGCGCCTCTGACTGTGTTGAACGTGATATTTTCTCGATCCAAAGAGAACAGAACAAGTGAAACCAACGTAGATTGTGGTTGAAGCATTACTTTCGGATCCTCTCTGAAAACCTCGTCTTGTCTTGTAACGACCACACGTGAAAACGCCTCAAATAGGGGAAGCAACACATCTCGTTTTTCTTTTTCTATTCCTTATGAACACGAAACAAAATCAAACAAATCAAAGTAGAGATAAAAAACAAAAAAAAGACACAAATATATGTGTGTGTGTGTGTGTGTGTGTGTGTGTGTGTGTGTTTAGCGGAAAAAAAGGCGCCGCCGCCGAGCGAGCAGCCTCGTCTGCTGCTTTCTCTCAGTCGTCGAAGCATTCTATATTTGGGCACGGAAGGTGCGACGTCATCGCGTCACGCTTGCGAGTGTAAAAAAATGGAAAGAACGCACTGACGTAAAAGCCCTGACATATAGTTAACCTTGGCAACAGACGGAACAATAAATAGAGCCAGTGGAGGTGCAGGAAAAATACTGCTATCCCTTATGGAGGCTAATTTTAGGCATTATTTTAATTGACTGTTGAATACAGCTGTAAACTAGTTATTATGTTTCACTCTTAGTTATACATCTACACAGAAAAAAAATGCTTGTGTGTGTGTGTGTGTATAAAACATCAGATCAGGCAGGTGATTGAATTTAAATATCACTATCTTTTTTTTTTATTTACATATGTTACAAACAACATTCATCTTTAACTCTCTTTGTGTAAAAAAATAAATTTCATAAATTAAAACCACTAATGTTTTCACAGAAAACTTCATACTGAGATAGACCACTCAGACCATGGTTAAGACAAAGCACGTCAGTTTTTTTTTTTTTTTAAGTTTCACAAACAGTTCACAATTACTCTCCATCAACCAGAAAACAAACTGGATCAATAATAACTATTGCTCTGAACTCACATCAACACTACAACAAATTTTGTTATCTAGCACCATTAAAATCATATATGAACTCAAAAAACGACTAGGTGGTATTAGTTAAAACATGCTTTTTAACTTGCTACATTGGTGTAATAGGCAAGTATAGATAAAGGCAAATAAAAATTATAAATAATTTGCTTCCTGGTACAAGTCCATTCCATAGCCCTGTGATCTGCACATCTCATACATCAAGAAAATGTGCTTGATAGGAAGTATTATTGTTTTTGGAAGAGTCTTTAAAGAGCCAGAAGGGTGGGTGAGCTGAGGGAATCTGAGGACTGGTCGTTGCTGTTGCTTCCTCTCCTGTGGGCGACGCCACAAGTGGGGAAGGTCTCTGCTTCCGGGAAGCTGAACACAAAAGAAGACGTGAAGGTGGTGCCGGCCGGTGTGCAGGTCACTACGGGTGTGCACAGGGGCTCAAAGTCATTGTTACTGGTTGTGGTGTGAAGGGCCTCCCAGTCCTGAGTTGTGTAGAGGGAGCTGGACAGGTCAACTTCTGGCACCGACCGCGCCGTCTCCATCTCGGTCTTTGCCAGCAGATCCAGAGACTCCTCCAGGACGGAGGAGTCCAGGTCTGTCATCTTGACCGTGCTGTTGGAGATGGTGGCGGTAGAGAGGATGGAGCTGCTGCTGCTGGAGAAGATTGAGTTGGAGGTTGAGGTGAATGTTGGCTGGCTGGAAGTGATGGAAGTGGATGCCTCAGGGATGGTGACCTGAGTCTGCGAGGACACACTAGTGGAGAGGCAGGGGTGGGCAGCAGAAATGGAGACCACGGAGAAATCAGAGTCCAGCTCTGAGGGGATTTTGCAGATGGGCTGGTGGGCAGCCAGAATGAACTCAAGCCTCTCCTTCTCCTTCAGAAGATTAGCAATATCGTTCTGCAAGCTAGACTTCTCATCTTCCAGCTGATCAGTTTCCTGTAAGGGAGAGAGAAAAAGAGGAAATGTTATTAACTCGCCTGTTGGATAACAGTGCTATTAGCTGTGGCTGGGAACACATTTTGATGAATGATGGTAAATCTGTGGCATACTTACAGCTTGCAGAGTGTCTGTGAGCTCTCGCCTCCTGTTGCGGCATTTAGCTGCTGCCTGCTTGTTTCTCTCTCTGCGAATTCTCTTCTTCTCTTCCTCCTCAGGTGTTACCTACACATAACACAAGTTTAAAAAAAAGTTAAGCCTCCAGCTCTTTGATAATAAGCACATTTGAACAATGGAAGTTACTACTTGTTATGTAACATTTAGGTCAGATTATTAATTACCTGTTCCATTCTGCCCCTCTTGTTGGAGTTGTGAGCCTTGGATGCTGCAGACCTCATGGCTGGTCTGGAGTAGGCGGGGCTCGGGCTGTAGGTGTGAGCTCTGTTAGAAGGGGCCACAGATGAGATCAAAGGCTGGACCATCCACTGCAGATCTGGGCTTGTGGAAATGGCTGTGACGGTGGGGATGAAGGAGGCACTTGATGCTGTCAGGTCAGTGAAATCCTGTGGGGTAAATGAAGGGGGAAAAAAAGGCTCATGAGTATATTTGGTATATTCTTACAGGAGAGGAGTGCAACATTTCAGTGTGTCTATGAATGAAAAAGAGGGTCTATAAAAAGCTGAGTGGTTTAAATATATCCATGTGATGTCAAGAATGACGCTACAGTCTCTCTGAGGAGTTTCCAGGGGGATAAATGAAACTGGCCTGGCACTGTGCTGTGCAGCAGCTCATGAGATACTACTATTTATCAGTCTTATAATATTATTTTAAAACTTTAAATTTAAGTTTTAAAAATGAGCTTCACATTTCCAAGTTCTACATCCATAAACTTAAACATCACATCGCCTTACATTTAGTAATATTTAACTGGACATACCTGAGACTGAGGTGATCCCATGCTGGAGTAAGATCCCGCTGGTGACGGGTAGTATCCCAAATTGTCCCCGGACGGGGAAGCGGTGCTGCATCGGGAGGAGGAATCGCACTCCGTGTTGAAAACGGGAAACATCATGGTCCCACAAGGAAAGAACAACAACAACAACAAAAAAAGCAGCAAGAAGATCCAAACAAACTCTACTGACTGGGAATGTAATCTTGAGGTGAGGAAATCCTTTTAGTAGGTTTGTTAGAAACCCAAAGAGTGTCGCTCTCGATCTGTTTGCTCTTCTCGTTGCTCTGCTCACTCAAAGTTTGAATGCCAACTCTGTCTACTCGGAGCTCTTTTATAGCCTGAGCGGATGACGTAGGCAGGAGGGGAGTACTCCTTACCCGACACAGCGAGGAGCGAAACACCCAAACACCACCTTAACAACGCGACAATAACGACGACAACACCTCCGACGTCTTTTAAATACACACAACGTCAAATGCACGAGTTCGTTTTGTGATGTTTTGACGTGAAAAGTAACGTTTAGAAATAATATTTTAAATTCACCCTCAAGAAATGGAATATTCCACAAAGGGATCCCCAGCACGTCATTTTCCAAATATGGTGCATCCTGTGAAATGGGCGGACCCTGCTGGGAAAGGAACACCATCCGAGATTGGCCTGACAGAGACATGACGTTATGTAAGACAACAAACACTGAGGCTGTTATGAAAACTGAAGAACGGATCATCATCAGCAAAAGTACATCCTACACAAACGAAGTACTTTAGAAGGTAAATTTGAACATGCAGATCTGCCTGTTCTGATCTATGTGTGTCAAACAAACACATCAAAACACATGGGTGGTGTATTTTTAGCACATCTTAACAATGTGGTATTCCTTTTTGTTAAACCTCTCTTACTAACATAGCCTTTAATGTATCTCTGTAACTCACTGACAGCTATCACTGAGGCATAAAACAACATATATTAACTCTTTAACAAGTTGTGGTTTGAGAAACTCTTGCAGGTTCAATCAGGTGTTGTGCGCTTGTGTTAGAAGTGATTCAAATCTGCCTTCTCAGCTTTCTTATAATGTGGCAGCAAAGACTCAGTTACGTATTAAACAATTTGAGATTTAAGTCTCCGAAAAAGCAGTGTGTTCAATGTCTGCAAAGCAAGTTTAAACACGTTGAAAACACAGATTTGTAACATTTGTCAAAACACTGGGTCATTGCATGATTATTTCAGAAATTCAAATCTTATTTTGAATTGTTTGAATACCATTTTCTGTTTTTCAAAACCATCTTTTATACACATATAGTGTACATGTGATTTATACACATACACATACACATAGACATTCAACCTTTCAAATCAGTTTGATTTGATATGTGACTCCTGTGCAAAAAACTATCATTAGAATCAGAGTAAAAAACAAGAATTGAGTGGGAAATGTGAATGAAGATGAAATAATATTTTTAGGATATATAACTCTGAGCCTTAATTTTCTAACTGGAATCCTTTGCATGCATTTGCATGTAGTAAAAAACAACTCTATGTAAACATACGCAAAGGAAGACACTAAAGTCATGTCAGAGCAGAGTCTCTTACATCACGCCCTCAGGCAGCGCTTGTACCTTTTGTGTGCAATCCAAGCAAGGGTGTGTTTAGTCGCACGGCAAGCTGATAACTGGTTTGTTATGTGTACTTTTCCACCACAGTGGTTTGCCTTTCTCAGGGGTGTTAAGCTTAATCATACAAAGGTCTTCCCCTAAGACTGTAGCAGAGGGAATCCTTTGCAATTTAGATAATGAACCTGAACTGCAGGTTTGACTTTGAATCATCATTCAGACTTCATATTGCTCTTCAAATTCACAGTTTAACTCAGTTATCGTGTTGTTATACAACATATTTTCATTCCTAACACTGTAATCATGATTATTTGAGGGGAAAATAGGAAAAATAGGCAAGTAGTGTGAGCACAAAGACCACCAAGCCAATTTCACTAGTGTCAACAACATTTCGCTGGCAGTTTTTTGTTGATTTAGCATTACTAAAAAGTTATAAATAGGCAGAAAACAAAGCAAAAACACACCATAATATTCATCATCATTTTTACATTCAAAATAGTTTTAATTATATGTGGCAGATAATTTATTGAATTAAAATACTTTTTTTTTCTTTTTCTCTGCATTTCTAGAGGAATAATAGTTCCCTGTCAGTGTATAACAGTGTATAAGCTCCAGGCTGGACTGTTGTTATAACATACAATATCTATTATAAGCGTTAACACGCCACTAATCAACTATAAAGTCTTAATAATAGTGTTATTGTGTCAAAGTGCATCAATGTAGGTTAAAGGAGTCGTGTTTTGTTTCCCGCGCTCGTGTTTTGTTTAACATTCCTTGTTGGCATAGCAACACTCCACCCCTTCGCGTCAGTGACGTCGTCGTTTTGCATAGCAACAAGGATCGTCTGTGTTGTGGAGACGGCTCACTCGACACGAGAGAAAAAAAACAGAAAAGCCTCGGCTTCTCTAGAAGGAGTCCACCCAGACGTGCGGTGAACTCACATGAACCGGGGTTTCTTATGTCAGAGTGAGACATCTGTCCGCTCCGGGGCGCTCTCAGACGGAGCTCCCTCCCCTCTCTTTGTCGGTGGTGTCTGCGGAGCAGCGGAATGAAGCAGGACTCCAAACAACACGTTCACCTTGTGGATTGTTTGAGTATTTTTGTTTGACTGGTTGGCAAGAGCAGCAGCTTCTATATCAACAGACTGTCTGCTCTGAACAATGTTTTTGAGGTGGTCATTAAATAAATCAAACCATTAGCATGTAGGCCACTTGGGTGAGTGTAGTTGTGGAATGATAATAATAGTATAAAATATGAAAAATGAGTTTGCAGCCACACAGAAGAGTATCAATTAATAGATGTATTATAAGGCCTAATCCTTATTTTGCAATATAATGTAATTTTAGGTGAACTGGTGCTGATATGGATGTTGTTTCTGTCATCAAAAGATGATTAAAAATAGGAATATTAACCCGAGACAATAAAGTAACAAATGTGCATCTAATTAAGCAAACAAAACGTGTTTGTTTTATTCTATTTTTAAACACATCTTTTTTGTGTGTTAGAAACATGATCATCTCTGACACACTCACTCCAGGCTAGGTGTCGTCACATGTGCTTCACAGTAAATTTAAATGATCTATTTACCTAATTTACATAAACTTTGAAGAGCTGATGTCACTGAGTCTAAAAATAAACCCTGTGCACGTTTACGCTCAACTTGCTTTGAAGAAAACAACCCTTTGAGCTTGAGAAGTGAGGGGTGTCTGCAGACATGTCCGACCTTTGAACCCTTCTGGTCTTCAGCCACAGGCGACTGAACGGACTAAAGCCGACCACCTAATGATGTGCCAGTAAATAATAAGCCCAAAGGGGGTTGTGCCTGCCGGGAAGTAGCCGGGAGCACAGCCCCCCTCTGAACGGGTAGAGGGTCCCCTCTATTCACCAACTATCGCTTTCACATTACTGGATCTGTGAGGTCACATGAGAACCTAAATATAGCCTATACAATCCCTTTTCTTACAGGAGCTGAATGCGGGAATAACGCATACATAATTGGTGCCAATAAATGCGTCAACACAAGTGATTAGTATGTGTGAAAGTGGAAGAACAAAAGCAGCATGAAAAATCAATAAAAGCTATGATATAACTGTGATTTGTACATATATATATATATATTTATGCATAGAAAGAAGCAGTGTGCATCTTTATTCTTGGTCTAAAAGCGTTGGTCAAGTGCAGGGTTTGCTCTCCTCCTCACATCCTAAAAGTAGCGCCTCCGTGGTCATTCCTGGCGCATCTAATGACGCTGTTATCAGGTACAATGCATGACGGACGAGCCTTTTTTGCGCATGTTTCACTTTCTTTTGTGACCACACACACACACACACACACACTCACACACACACACTCGTCCGTCTGCGCGCTCTCCGTGCACCACAGCGCGGCCCCCTTGTTCACCGGAAACACCATATATGGCTCGACCGGTCCACTCAGCGATTGGTTGCTTTACTCCAGCGACATTTCTGTTGCTGGAGCTCTATTCATATGCAGAGACAGGTGAAAAAGGCAATGTGATATATGGATGACACTTCATTTAGCAGCTCATAAATAATGAGCCGGTGTGCTGGAAGCTGTGTTCGTTAATTAAATCAAGCTGGGTTTCACAATATTGGGCCAAATTATAAATTTAGTGCAGCTTCTATAATATTCCACTGCAGACTTTAAGGAACATATCAGCATTGTTCTAATCTGGGTCTGATGATTAGTTTTTATTATTATTATTATTATTATTATTATTTTATATTTTATATTATAAAGATAATTAATATTTAGATCACACACAAGAACATCTCTGCTGTCACGAATGCGCCAGATACACAATGTGAACATATGTGGACATAAAGGGGACATAATGTATATGATGCAGATGCTGCATACGTGAAATGACGTAGTTCATTCATGGCGATGGGCACCTCTTGTAAGCGGGGGTGTCACTTAACATATGCTCCCTATTATTTCATATTTGACTAAATAAAACGAGTTGAAATTTTAAAAATGTTGCTAATATTGTTGATGAGACGTTTGATGGATTTAATTGTTAAATTGGAAAACATCTGGTTGTTTTTTTTCCCCCTCTCACCTCTCCCTCTGTCAAATGGTTCGGTCTCACCACACAGATTTCATTCATAAAATTCTAGCTCACTATAAAAGGCGGGCCTCTCCACTATCTGCACAGTTATGAACCTGGCAAATGGAATATAGAAAGGCGTTTAGGCGTCAGCTTTCTACTTAGATTAGAAACATTATCCTGTCTTTTCTTTTTCTTTTTTTTAAATGCAGTAATCTTAGACGAGAGGACATGCATCCAGACTCCAGCACTGAGTTCGACTCATCGTCCAGCTGTAGCACAGCATCGCCTGGCGGGGACACCCCTGGGTGCAGCCAGCATCCTCCTGACTCGCTTTCATCATCAGTGGACGGCGCCAAGGTAGAAGATGATCCACAAAAAAATAATCCTCACAGAACAAAATCTCGTAGGATGATTAATGCATAAGACTAAAATAGTTTGCAAGACGTACAAAATGTTCACAAATATCCAAGTGCATCATCACAGGCAGCTTTTGTCCTGGGCTGGAGATGATTCTATACAAACATATCGTCGAGATATATACAGTCTACATGCATGTGTAGGAGCACACAGCACGGCGCAGTCATGTTCAGTCTCATTTCAGAGAGATGGTTGGTGATGTACCTCACACAGACATGTCTTCTTGGTCGTGACCTTTCATTTCAGAGTGATGGTGATGATATGGATGTGATGACAGGGCATGTAGCAGATTTTTTTTTTTGGTGTCTTTTCTTTGGGCATCCCTCAGCCAAATGATTGATGTATCTAAAGGTCAGCCTCATTCATCAGATAATCTAAATGTGTGTCTGACTGCATCCATATGCATGCGTCTGTGTTGTTTTTCTCAGGATATTGAGACCAGTGCAGCAGACTCCTTTGTTCCGACTGTGACTGCAATCTCAACCTCGCCGGATTTAAGGTGGATGGTGCAGCCGACTGTCATCACATCTGTCTCTCCGTCGTCCGGCCGCGCAAAGACCAAAACTCACGGCGCGACGCAGTCGTCTTCCCCGGCGGCAGCTGCAACCAAGGGAAAGTCCTCCAACAGGAAAGGGCTCAAAGACAAGGTGTGCAGAAAAAAAAATGTGAGGGAGTGATGAAATGTCAGTGTCAGAAATAAGGTTACAGGTATCAATCAATCAATCAATCAATCAATCAATCAATCAATCAATCAATCAATCAATCAATCAATCAATCAAGAAGTAAGCAATCAAGGATTCTTCCCACAGATAGAGGTCAATATGAACATTGACATATCGCGATATTTTCTTAATAGGACGTGGAAGAGGATGCAATTGTTTCCCCGTTAAATTAAAATTAACGTAGCGAGTATAGTGCAAGTAAATGACTGCAGGGAGTAGCACAGGAGGTGATTGGATAACGTCTAATTGGTGCAAGGGAGTTAATTACTTTTGCAGTAACGAGCATAGCACTGTTTGTGAATGGGATGGTGGAGGAAATTGCATAAAAGAAGTGTGCGCGTTCACGTGCTTTGACTAGACCGTGCAGTGGTGCAGCATTTTAACGCCTGAACTGAAAGAGAGGCTGCACCGACCAGATCAGTATTCCCAGCATACACTGCAACGAAGATCTCTCCCTCTCTCTCTCTCTCCTCTACCTCTCTCTCCTTTTTGGCAAGTGCAGTGGTGTAGAGGAGCCAACTGCTGATATGGCACAACTCAGCAGGATGCGCATTTAAATTGGCTGTTTTCTGATTGATTTTTTAGCCTTCCAAAGAGGAGGAGGAAAGGAGGAGGATCAGGAGGGAGAGGAACAAAATTGCTGCAGCAAAGTGTCGTAACAGACGGAGGGAGCTGATAGACACTCTGCAAGCTGTAAGTATGCTGTTTTATGAAAACATACAGAGAGAATGCCCACAGCACATACTCTGTGTACTGTATGACATGTCGGTAGTCGTTAAAGATAACAGGAGCACAGCAGGGATGTCTGCAGAGCACCATAGGGCAGCAGTGTTTTCATGCTCCTCACACCAAATCTGTTTTTTTTTTCTGATTTTGTCCCTCCTCACCTCAGGAAACCGACAAGCTCGAAGACGAGAAGTCTGCCCTCCAGACGGAGATAGAAGACCTGCTGAAGGAGAAGGAGGGACTGGAACAGGTCTTAGCCTCACACAAGCCATCCTGCAAACTCTCTGCAAGCGACGACGACAATGCCGGCGGTGATAAGGAGGAGGAGGAGGAGGAGGAGGAGGAGGAGGATAATGGAGATGATGATAACACAATGCTGCAGGATCCTCCGGCCTCCCCACAGCTGCTGTCCATCTTAGAGAATGGAAAAACCCCAGAGAGCAACACGACCATTGGAGATTCCCCTATTGGTCAAGACATGGACACTGTCCCTTGCATCCCAGCTGCAGCCATTTTGGGGAACTCCAACATCCTCCTGTGTTCAAGTGCAGAAGAGGAGGATCTGGAGGACTTAAAAGGAGATGACCTGGATGATTTGGTGCCCAGCCTAGAGATGGCAGTGACTTCAGAGATGGCTGCATCTGTCCCTGACATAGACCTGAGCGGGCCCTTCTGCCTCTCAGATTGGGAAACCCTGTACAAGTCTGTGGCGAACGACCTTGAATCTTTGAGCACACCAGTCATGTCTTCCAGTCCCACTTGTAGCAATTACCGCACAGTGTTTTCCTTTAATTACTCTGAGATTGATTCCTTGGCTGAGGGCTTTGAGAGCCTCAAAGGCAGCCTGGGTGTGTCTGAGTTAATGAAAGATAGTCTTAACTCTCCAACACTTCTGGCCTTGTGAATGCAAAGAAGTTATGCAACGCAATGATACTGTAATTGTATTCTAACCAGCCAGCAAGCTATGATCTCTCTCCCCCTCTCTCTCTCTCTCTTAAATAATCTTTTGTAGTGTGCGTTTTGATGTTGTGTAAACCTAAACATCAAAGGTTGTGTAGATGACATGTTTTCTGTGACTGTAACAGGGTTGACTTCTTCCATAGTGCTAGTGCAACTCTCCGAGACGAGACTGCTGGCAACAAAAGTGCATGCAAATACAAGTCATCCATGATCCAAGAAGAGGTGGTATATAAAAAAATCCCTAAATGTGATGTGAAGTTAGATCATGCTCAGTAGCCTATAATGTGTGTGTAATACTGTTGACAAAGTTGTGTTGTAACAAGTGAAAATAACAGGGTTACTAATGTGTAGCGTATAGATGTGTAACATCTTGCTGTAAGGTGTCCTCTAGCTTGACATTTCCTTTCAAGTGTTTCAATAAAAGAAAAAGGACCATGCCATGTATTTTATCAAGATGTATTTTATGACATAGTTTATTTTTTTACTTATGGAAAATAATCAGATGCAAAAAATTGTATAACGCTGGAAATAAAATAAGACAACAAACACAAACGATTCCTCGCCGTTGTCGTCATTCAGTCCGAAATATCAGACTCTTTGACACCAGCATGATTTCATGATTTCTTATTTATGAGTAATTTCTTATCATCCTTGTATATACGGTGTGGGATCATTAAAGTCTATCTGATCTTATCTTATCTTATCAATTTGAATGTCGAGTCAGTTGTCATACAATCGCAGATGTTTACATTATTGTGTCTCAACATCAGCTTGTCTCGAAGATCATGTAATGTGACAGAAAGCTCCAAAAACAGCTACTAAATGAACCTTGTGGTGAGATGTTTTCCTAACTTTGGATGGGAACATGCTTAACATTTGAACACTTAACAGTGAATTTCCTCTCTGTGGCATCATTAAAGTCTATCTTATCTTATCTTATCTTATCTCATAAATTTGAATATTAAGTCAGTTGTTTTCTCAACTGTGCACCTCAGCTTTTTTAAGCCAACATGAATGGAAACATGCTTAACATGTGTCTTCTTCTGGTTATATGGAGATCATGTGATGTGACTGAAAGCCCCCAGAACAGCTACTAAATGGACTGTGCTGTGATGAGCTTTGATCCTCAGTTGTTGTTGTTGTTTTTTTTTCGCACAACATGAATAAAAAAATGGCTCAAAAATAGAAACCTGCACACAGACTGCTGATTATGTCTATGATAGCTGTAGAAAACTTACTAAACAGAGTGAAGAAGAGGATCACGGATGAACCTTGAACCTATTTTCAGCTCTGTTATCAGTCCGTACAGATCACAGTGTGCCTATTTCTGTATTCTGGGTTGCATAAAGTACACGCGGCGTGTTTAAGATTGAGTGGGAGCAGCAGGTTAATTATTTATTCACAGCTCGTTCGCGGCTCCGCTGTTGTCACGGTCAAAGGGAATCCGACTCTACAGCAGCGTCTTGCGTGCTATGCCGCTGTGACGTCAACACGCGATTCGCCGCGTCGTATCACTTCCCGTGACCATGTTTGGGTAATTGCAGTTGTTTTGTTTCCATGGCGACGGGTGTCATATTTCGGAGGATGTTACCGGAAAAAGACGAAGTGAGGAGCTCGGGAGTGTTTCGGAGTGTAAACTTTCATTTGTTATGGAGCGGGAATCACGTGCACGGCGATAATTGGGTTTAGTGGGTGGTTTAACGGAGACAAACCCTTTCTCGGAACAACAAACTCGGGCATTTAATGACCACAGTGTGTTTGGTTTTAGTCTGCGAGCGAATAACGTTTAAGGCAGCACGTTATGTCAGTCCAAATTAACACATTTTAGTCATTTACGCATGCTCAAAACGCATTTTTACGCTGATTTACAACATCTGTCATGTGAGAAGTGCAGTTTCTTTTCACCAGTAGGGGGAGCTACAGTGCACCAAACTACTGAGAGTGTCCCCTCTCTCTCTCTCTCTCTCTCTCTCTGTGTGTGTGTGTGTGTGTGTGTGTCTGGTGCTATTTTAGAGTGATGATGGATGGACCTGTCATCAGCTCTGATGTCTACTGACTCACACTCTGTGTCCACTTATTCCATCAAACTCCGTGTTGTCCAGCAGTGTGATGCTTCATTTCAGAGTTGTAAAATATCACATAGCTGGAGTTCACAACCAACCATCAAGCCACAACTTTACTGTGCGAGCTGAGCTGAAGGGGGGGACAGTTTTATTTTAAGGATGGGACTGAGGCTACTGCCTGCTTTTACAATGGGGTGGAGGAAGTATTTATTTGTCTTAGTTTGATTTAAAAAAAAATGGTGCTATGTTCAAATAAAAGTATTATAAGGTGATTAAAAGATATCAAAAGTAAAAGTATTACAGTATATGCAACAGAAATATTGTATAAGTCTGATAAATGTTGCAATTGTGTTAGCAACATACTTTGGGTAGTTCACAAACTCATCACATGTTTTGCATGCATCTGCAGCTAAAGCTGTCAGATAAATATACTATTGTCTAAAATATAGTAGTATGTAGAGTGTTTTTATGAAATACATGGTATACACAGCACATCAACGACTAGTAAAAAGAATCCAAGCTGAATTATGAATGAATTGTAGTGAAATAAAGATCGGCAGGAGAGCCTTAAAAAGTCCTGTTTGTTCACTCACTCTGCATAAGTTTTATTCGTTTCACTTAGTATAACTTAGTGTAGTACTTTGTGTAGTATCACTACATATCTTTACATCATCCATGCCCCATAGGTTGAGAACCACTGCCCCTAGAGTCCAACTGAGTTTCTGTATGTGGCAGATCCTTTAGTAAAAGTAACAATATCACAATGTAAAATTATATTATACATTCACTGTTTTACTCAAGTAAAAGCACAGAAGTCTTAGCAACAAAATGCAGTCAAAGTTTAATAAGTAAAAGTACTTTGTAGGCAGCTTTTATTATTATATTGTTGGATATTTATCAATGATGCAGCATCTAAGCTGCTTTTCAAGGGTTTTATTGGTATTTCAACCCACGCAGTGAAATGAGACCATGGTGCTACAAGAAACATAAAACATAGTGCACACAGGACTTCTTTAAAGTGCACACACACACATTACGACACAAAATACAACAAGTGCTGACACTGCATTAAGTCCAAATTTGACATAAGTAACAGACAGACAGCGTGTAGCAGACTTGGAGGTGTGTATTCAATGTTGTAGCTGGTTAAAGTTGAGCTAATTTATAATGGATTTATATCATTTGCATGTACAATCACAACTTGCAAAGTAACTATAGTTGTTAAATTAAATGTAGTAGATATAAAAAATACAATATTTCACTCTGAAATGTAAAACATTATATGAAGAAGTATAAAGTACTTTAAGGCCATACATCCCCGTGTTACACCCACACCAGTGTTTGGTTATTTTGGCTGATTAAAGCTCTTTTCATGATTGTGTGGGCACGTTCAGACTGCTCGCTCACTCCTCTCTCCTGCTGCACTAGTTGGGCCTCAGAGGACGAGACAACTTTCATCTTTATCTTTATTATTTATTCATGAAGTTTGACGACCTCACATAATTCCCATCATAACTCTGTCTTACCTTAACACGAGCAGAGATCTAATCAGCCATGTGGAGGTGAGCGGAGTACGAACATTTTGACTTGTGTCTCAGGAAGTCATGACATTGAGCCAACATACACAATACCAGGGCCCTGAAACTGAAGCAGCTAAATGGAATAGAGCCATTGTTCATTTCATGCTTTTCCTGCTGGGATACGTCAACATGTCTTTCATGAAAAGGTCCTTTTAGTTACATTTTCCTTGTTAAGTTGAGCTCATTTATAAGTAGATTTGACCTGCTTTTATAAGGGTTTACTTATTATTAGTAATATGATTACTAACATCTACACTTATCACACAATATTGACTGACAGCACAACTTTAAGTTTGTTAGTTATTCGTGTTTAATAGTGTTTCTGTTTTGTTAATCTTTTTGTGCAGATTTGTGTACTGTATTTGTGTATATGTAGCTAATGTTGTTATCCAATAGCCCTGACCTGACTAATACATAAGATACAGAACACGGAGAAGTTTGTAGGGCGGCCCCGTTTATGTACTACAGTAATGTTTCAGTATGAGATTACTCCCAGCATTACCAGCACTCTGTAATATGTCTCACATTGCCTGGTTACAGACCTCTATCTTTCTATTATTTGTTGTGTGCTCACTGTTTCCACCTCTGTTATCTCATCATCATCACACACCTCCTGACCACACCGTTTCCTGCTTGCTGTGATATTCCCAAGGAAGTGCTATATTTACAGGGATAAATCAATGTCATACGCGTTTGGGAAGAATGGGTCACCTGACATGTGTAACTTTGTTACATTGCCAAAGATGGTGTTGATATGTACATGAACTCAGCTGCTCTAAGTTTCCAACTGGAGATCGTCAGTGGTGATACAATAAGATGGAAAAATACTTGCGCTGATTTATTTTGAAATGCCTTACCTATTTTTAATGACTGCTGCCAAATTAAATTATCACTGACGAGTGTCAAACTGTAAAGATTTCATTTCTTCGTACAGAAGAATGTGCTTTTCATAGACGTGGACAGACATCAAATGGTGAATCCGTGTCTCGCAGCACATAACACTGGGAGCTTTTACTCAAATGGAAACAGGATGAGGAAGAGCAGCGCTGGCATAATTGCTGACAGCCTGTGGTTGTGTGAGGGAGATGAAGATGAAGAGGAGGAGGGTTTAAAGTCGGCGCCAGCATGCAATTGGTGCATGAAGTGATTGATTTTAATTCTGTGAATGAGATGTTGGGAGCCTGCTACTGCCTCACAGTTCAATCCATTAAGAAGGACAGATCTTATCTGTGTGTTTGTGTTGGATACACAGGAGTGATGTTTTATAATGTAAAGATATAGACTGATTGTAGACTAGTATTTGGATGCATGCATTAGAGTGGCACATGCAAGATTTTGGTGAATAAACTTTGGCACAATCACAGTTTCCATTCACTCCTAAATGTGTTGTCAGAAAAGGGGAATTATCATTCATAGCAGAACATCATGTCCAAATCTGTCTCGCAAAAAGGCAAAAAGTTGGACATCAGTCATAGATCTGACTGAAAACGATGCATCTTTACAAATTACTAGACGTGTTTTGACGGGATCTACAACTGTCTGAGATTATTTTTGAAAAACAAAATAAGGAAGGAAGGAAATTCATTGGAACATGGCAAAAATAAAGTTTGTGTTTAGTGTCTGCAGTGTGGCGGATGATGAGTCAGGCATTATGTCTGGAGGTGTCTGGTTTGCTGGGTATTTCCCAAAGATGTGGTATTGGATCATATTATGACAGAACACTTCAACTTAATGTGGCTAAATAAAATGAGAATGACTTGTGTACATCTTGTTTAACAGGGATGTAAAGGTGTTATAGCATCAAACGTCATTACAAATACACGTGTGGATGTCTAAAAATTAATAAATAAAGTGACAGAGAGCTTGGTTGTGCAAAAACATAGTTTCATTGTTTTTTTACCTTCTGACGCCCACACAGCAAGAAACTCTGCAGGATTTTGGCGAAGGTGCAAAACCACAAACTGCACCCCCTCTCCATTCATCACTCGGGCAGCTGTCGGAAAGTGCACCCAAGACTATGTTTTAATGCAAAGGCGCTGTGGAAGACTGGAACAGACAACGAATAAAGATACGTATGTTGATATTCTGAACTTTCAAACACTTTGTTATGATCACATCCTGGATGAGATTTCCTCTAACAGCTGTGTTTCTAGTCACAACTTAACGTAAACAGTCAACTTCTTGTTGAACACATTAACATGCTTTGCATTCTAGCCCTGCATATTCAGACTGGTATATTTTTTCAGGGTGTCATTATCAAGGCTTATTGTTCTTGGCACGGGACAATTCCCTCTTAAAGGCTTAAAGTGCCAAATGGGCCTGCGCCCATGTGTGTGCGTGTACTGAGTGACATCTCTGGCCACCTTTCTGCAGGCACACAGCAATACAGCTGAAAGTCTATACCTGGGAAGGGGAAAACCTCAAGAGTGCTTTAAATAAAGATGTCCAGGACCCTCCTGTTTTATGAAATCTGTCTGCTTGTTGGTTCAAGTTCTGCTTTATTAACCCCGAATGTCTCCCCTAAAAATTTGTCATCTATGTTAAGAGCGTCTGTGACGCACAGCTCCCCCCTCCTCCACCTCCTCCTTCTCTTCCTCCCGACCTCCCCCCAGATGCGAGACATAAATCACAGCAGAACCAAATTAGAATCTAAAAAAAGGAACAGAGAGGGGTATTTTGGTGAGCCTCTAATAACTCAGCTGCTTGTTCTAGGTGGAACAGTTGAGATGGCATCGTGTAAAACCCAACTGAGCCTCAGATAATGGTAATGATAAAACCTGAGATGCAATAAAAGGTGCACGGGAGAATTAAAGTGATACTGAAATACACATTTTTATTGCAATCTGAGGATAACACCAAACTGAATTTTAATTATTTGGATATTATATTGCAGCTCAGTTGTGACTTTGGTTGATAATTGATAATACTCATTTGTTTGTGAAGAATTTGGCATCATTTATATGATTATATCAAAACTTAACAACTTCATGTCTATATGCATTCTTATACTGCGCAACTATCTTTTATATATATATAACATATTTATGTATTTTACGTCTTATATTATATCTTTCTATTAGGGCTGCGACAATATCAAGTTTTGATTGATGATTATGGCGGCCAAAAGGATTCACAATAACAATATTGACTGGTGTAAACCTCCAACATCAGTTTTATACCAGTGGTCCGGTGGGATGTAGTTACATCCGTCCACACTAGAGGGAAGCAGCAGAAAGAGGCATTCAGAGTAACTTTTTCTGGAACTTTCTGGAACATGATTTTGAACATGTGTGCTGTATCTATTATGTGTTATGAATCAAGTCACATCTTTATTAGGGAGAGATTAAAATAACTAAAAAAATTGGATTTCACAGCAGCTACTTCACAGCACACGTGCAACTACCTGCAAGATTTACTGCATTAAACTTCCTCTGCCACCTGAAATAATAAAGTTTCAGCTCTTTGTGAACCTGTCTGAGACAAGAAACGCCGGGTGTCTCATTCAGTCTTACAGACAGGGCGTAGTAGCTGCACTGGGAATAAATCTGAACGCCTGACCTTGAGGGCCAGATGACTTGCAGCAGGTACAGGATGAAAACAAAAAAAAAGCAATGAAAAGATGTCATAACAGTTGTTAAAATAAGAGTTTTCAGCTCCACACTTTGCAAAAAGGATCATCTTAGTCTCATCATTCAAAAGGTCAATGACCTATTTAACAGGAAGTGATGACTCTTCTCTGTTTTTGAAAATATGGTCATAACATGTCGTCACATTAACATTTATACCCTCAATGTTTGCTTTGAAACTCTGCAGTTAGTGTTAAATTGGTGTATTTTTGTCCCTGGTAGGCTGTGTGTTTTACGTCAGTACTTGAAACAGTCATTTGATGTCAGAAACTGTTCACAAACTCAATTCTCTATAAGAGCCTAAAAGCCAAATGTACGTATTTTTGGGTTTCTCAGTAATTTAAAATGTTACACATATTTTCATAATAGCTTGTAATAATGTACTAAGCCACATCATTTCCCTTGCTTAAATAATCAGTTTAAGTAGTCTGTTCCGAAGGATTTCAATGTAATATAACTCTAATAAATATTTCCCAACCTCGGGGTCAAGACATCCTAAGAGCTCACAAGATAAATCTGCAGGGGTTAAAACATGATTAAAGGCCATATGAGAAATAAAAATGCATTTGTGCTGCATAAAACTCTGTTGATCTCCTGACTTGTTGCTTCTTTCTTGTGAAATAACCAAATACTCCGACCTTTCAGAAATCTAAAAATGAAACAATTGAAGAAAGAACACTGATTTGTTGAAGGGATCACAAGCCAGAAAGACTGAGAGCAAAGCCACACTGCACTCTAAGAAAAAACTGATTCTTAATAAGTTCTTAAGGAAGATAACTTTTTTGTCCGTAAGAACCCTTTTACGAGCTGCTGTGACAAGTGAATTCCCCCATTGTGGGATCATTAAAGTCTATCTTCTCTTATCTTTTAGGCAATAATGTGTTTTTTATTGCAGTACATTTATCTGACAGCTTCTGACACGTGATTATTATAGTTTAAACAACCCAAATATTTTGCTAATTTGCTCCCTTGTGACCAACATCGATTAGGCCTATACAATATTTCTGCTACAGATACCATAATACTTTTACTTTTTAAATATATATATTTCTTACTTATGAGTAATGTTTTATCCACCTTTCCCCCATGTGGGATCATTAAAGTCTATCTTATCGTAACTTAAAAAACAAAAAAGAGACAGTGTGAACATCTTTGGGCATTCTTGTGTATATTAATCTTATTATTTTCCTTTTAAAAGTTCTTTGGAGTACTGAGTACTGATTACTGGTTCTTTGAATCAGGATGTCACATTTTTACTAAGGGTGACTCCCTTAGTAAAAATGTGACATCCTGATTTTGAAACCAACAAAGAGACAGTTTGAACACCCGAAGTGCATGTGGCTTTAACTGATAGCTGCTATATGATGAAGAACCAACAGGACAAATGTTCCTTGCAGAACAAAAAACAAAAACAAAACAGACCTCTATGAAAGCAAAATGGGTCCACATTGAGGATATAACTTGTGAAGAGGCACTGATTTGTTTAAGCCAGAAAGAATGAGAGCAAAGTCACACTATACGCTCTAGGGAAACTTTAGAGAACTTTTTATCCGTAAGAAATCCTTTTTATGGTCCTTTAAGTCACAATTGCAGCACTTTTGGTGCTATTAATAACCTTTTTATGTTTAATAATCTTTTTATTTCCCCTTCAAAGGTTCTTTGGAGTACTGATTACTGTTTTTTAAGTCCCTGTGATGAACTGACAACTTGTCCAGGGTGTACCCTGCCTCTCACTTTAAGTCAACTGGGCTTGGGTCCTCCAGAAAATGGATGGATGGATGGATGTTTTTTTTAAGTAACCTTTTGTAACAATGTGACCTGGTTTTGATAAAAAAAAGGGACAGTTTGAACACCTTTGTGGCTTTAACTAATGGCTGCTATATGCCAAACTATCAAGAACTAACAGGGAAAATGTTCCCCTGTGGCATCAACATAAAGAAACACTTTAGTTGCTTTCTTAAAACTTTATATTTTAAGGGTGTATAAATCCTCCAAATGTATTAAAAGTCATGCACCTACTGTCACTAATAACTTTTATCATAGAACTGGCTTTAAGCAGCATTACAACACTGCATTATAGGTTATAAATAAGTATTTCTGGCATGGGTTCAACTTCCTCACGCTGTCATTTTGTCAAATAATAAAACACCTACTGCTAAGACAGACTTGTCTGTGTTTACAGCCATCACTTTTATTTATTGACTCGTTTACGGCTTGAGGCGCGTGTGTGTGTGTGTGTGTGTCTGTATCTATTCTATCTTGTTCCTCGGCTGAAACTTTCCTCTCTTCCAGTCTCTCTCCGTGTGTGTGTGTGTGTGTGTGTGTTTTTCGTTGGTTGCTAGGGGTGGAGCAAACAAACCTGTGTCTCCAGGCCGTCGTCTAACATTATTTTCATCCATGCTTACGTATGGAGGCAGCGCTTCCGCATTCCTCACAGACAAGAGGAGTACTTAAACGGGGCTGATGCAACGACTTCAGCTAGTCCCAAAACCTACATCCGACAACTAACACCCACACCAGCCCCATTATCACTGCGGATTTTTGGACGCACAACAGGTAAAGTCTGCGCTTAAAAAACCCGTCGAGCCGTGTTGCTATTGTTGTCTGTTTTTTGTGTGCTAATAGTCGGCTAAATGTTGTCATATTTGCATATTACACCTTTTCTCGCCTCTGTACGCTCATTTTTTTGCCTGTTATAAGAGTTTCTGTGTCACTTAACAGAAAGTGCTTTCACTTAATTGCTCTTAAAAAGAGGTTTTTTAATTAGTTTTTAAAAGTTTTTTTTTCCCCCTCACACCGCATTGAAGTCAAATTTGTTGCTGCCACAAGCTTTTAAGTACGTTGTTGTTACAACTGTTGTAGCAACTGTCGCTTTACAGCTTGTTATTTACAGACCCGTTAAAGCTAAATTACACTTCTCAATCTTGTGGACGGGACCGGAGGTATTTTCATCTCTGCAGTCTTAATTTCAGTGTTGCTAAACAGGAGAAGTGTCGGTTAGCCTTGTGAAGACAGTTATGTAACGCTGTACGAGCCACACGCCTGTGTGTGTGTGTGTGTGTGTGTGTGTGGGGAAGCTGCTATGCTATGCTAAGATAAGCTAAGCTAAGCTAAGCTAAAGTGCTGTTGCACCAAACTCTGCAGAGGCTGTGTGTGTGTGTGTGTGTTTTTTTTTTTAATGTTACCACACAGAAACGTGAGATTTAAAGTTTGACAATGCTGCACACTCATGCCATGTGTCTAGATCAGCTAGCTCAAACTAATTTCACTACTACTACTACTTGAAAGACAAACGCTTTGCATGCTGACAGCATTTGAAAAATAACTCAAAAGGTAACAATGTTTAAGGGCTGCAACTAATTGTTTTTTTTTTTTTATATGCATCAGTTAATTATTCAGTCTGTAAACATAGTTTTCCAGAGCACAGTGTGATGTCTTCGTACACACTGTTGCCCATAAAGTTGGAATAAAATACTTTTCTCATGAAATGAGAGTGAGTGTGATTTATTCTTGATAGACAAAAGTGTATCTTCTCCAACCAAACCACAATTAGCCAGATGAATGAATAAATAGGAATAAAAAAAAAAAAAGACAAACTTATTCCAGCTTTATGGGCAACAGTGTAGTTTTGTCTTGTCAGATTTACAGTGACATAAAACGGAAAACATTTGAGAAACAGGAACCAGATAATGCTCACGTCAACTCGCTCCGACGAATAATCCATTTTTAAACATTTCTGTTGGCTAATAACAACACTAATAAATATCTCGTTACTTTCCTTGCAGCGTCCAAACACAGTTGCATCATTGACAGAAGGCTACTGACAAGTTTCCTCTGAGTAAGTATTGTTTGAATTAATCAGAGATGCTCTCTCTTTCTCTCTGCTGCACTATAAAGAAACAACTTTTCTTGGCGTAGCGAGTTCACCTTGAAACATAAGTGAAGTAAATGAAGTGTGAAGTGTGTTTGGCAGCATGTGAGCACAGGCTCTCTGTCCCATCGTAGTGGTGCACATCACGCTGTGTGTGTTTACCTCTAATGCTCTAAAATAACTCCTTTTTTTTTGCGTGTTTGCGTGTGCTCGTCTCACGTGTGAATTTGCATACTACCTGTGAAACAGACTCTAATATTACATTTCCTTCTGTGTTTTCCTTGTGCTGTTGTGATGAGTGAGTAAATATCCTCCTCTTGTCCACAAAAGATTTACATTTTTACCGTGTAACTGTAGCTCTGTCTAAGCTGGAGGTGGCTCTTAGTTATCTGCCCCCGGTTGGCCTGAAGGTTAAAAGCCAATCATGGAATTGGAAATATGATGGACGGGGTTGGATCATGTGCATGCGGTTTGTGACTTGCAAGTTCATAGGTTCAGTGTTTTCCTATACAGTGAGTGCACGCTCGTACAACTACATGCCGTGGGGAGACTATTTGTGTGTTCTTTATATATATGTGTTTCCTTTGTGTCTTTATCTGTGTTTGCGTGTGTCTAAGGGATAGAGTGTGTGTGTTGCAGAGGGTTTAAATGCCCCAGCGCCTGCCCGGGCACATCCGTAGGATGGTTTCTGCATAAATGGAACGCTGCAGTGGATTAATGGGGAAGGGCTGGCGAGCCGACAAGCAGCGCAGGGCCGACAGGGCTGAGAGGCTGGACGTGGGTGCACAGGGTTTATTTTAAGTAGAAATGCCTTCCAGTGTGTCTCTGGAGAGCTGGAATTGCCAAGCTGCACCCCAGTACACTGAATAGACAGCAGACGCATTGCAGGCGAGCGAGCCAACTATGCAACAGCTAGGCTCAATGATACTATTACTAATGCTGGGGAGAGGGGCAGCTATTCACTGCTGTACGTATCACATTATCAGTATCACATTGTAAGCCTTTCCACATGGTTTATAAAAACAGTGTGTCAGGACAGACTAGACGTACGCTGCACCCAAATGTCCAAAGGTGTAACTGAGAGAAGAGACATTGAGACATTAAAGCCAGTGTTTGTTTCTTTTTTTAGCAGAGCGCACACTAAAAGCTTGTGCTTTAAAAGGCCTTTTATAGAGTTATCATTTCCAGATTTCCTGAATTTCTTCTGGAAGCCAGCTTTTTTATATTTACACAAAAAAAAACATTGACCTTTAGCTCACGACCCTTCGACTGCGACAAAAGGATCGAACACATAGTACGGCGCAGACATGGAGGGCTTGTTTAATCAGAGCAAGCGTCTGCTTGACGTGGGACAGATGAGGAAATGTCAGAGGACAAAGTATGAGACAGCATTAAAGTGACAACCACACGTTACACAATAATTGTGATTGCTTCAACAGGCGGTATTAAATCTGATTTTCTGGACTTGATTGGGCAATACCTTGTCAAGGTTGCACATAAGTTATGTTCCATACGTTTGAAATGCATTTTGATTCATTTAATCCATGTCTGAGCCCAGCCAAAGCTCAGTGCCATGCGAAGTCTAATCCTGACTTACAATGCGGGGTAAAATAGTAACGTTATAATAATTCAACCAGGACCACCCAGTCGCAGAATATAGATGTGTGACTGTTTGAATGGCATGAAGCAAGCCAAGCAGGAATCCAGCCAATGATCACATCGTAATGTTTGAATGAAGGTGGCCACAGTGCTCACGCCTTGCGCATATCTGCAGGTGCTTTGTGTTTTGATTTGACTGGAACATTTTTCATCCCGAGGCTGAAGTCGACAATAAAAATGTAACAGTTCAACTTTCTGTTCTGTTGTGTAATTTCCTTGTGAACAAAAGATAACCTCCGCATGCACTGCACTCCTGCTTGCTCACTGCTTTGGCAACCAAAACTGGAACATTAAGATCGCTCATTACTCCTACAGCAGAGGATCTCTTCATCGCTGACAATGTAGCAAGGTTAAATGTGAATAATTTCCTTGAATTGCTGTGGGAACATTTAGTCATCTTCACAAGAGGAATTTCAAAGGTTCCTTCTGTCTGTGGCGGCTGTTGAGCCCAAACGAGAAATGAAAGCTTTTCAGCTTGAAGAAAGAAGAGCGATCATACTTTCTGTTGTGACAATCACTTCCACTCCCCACATGCCATCACCCTTGAGTTTATTGGCCAGAGATGACCGCAGCACGATCAGAACAACAGCGTCTGTTCCCTCCTCGAGCATGTGTCTTGTCTCTCCAATGAAAATATAATGAGGGGTTAGAGGAATGTTGATACTGTATATTTGGACTGTCCTGTCCTCGAGGAAAGTTGGTGCCAAATTCCCTGGTTTCCTCGGAGGATTGCGAAAGGCTGTAACTCAACACACAGCCTGACTGAGTGCAGACGGTAATGATGATCGCTGAGACCTTGGCCAGAGATCGAGAGAGTGTGCCTTGGCCCGAGCCTTCGCGCTCATTGTTCACTTTCAGCGCTCATGTAGCGTTAGACCTGTTGAAGCTGTATGCAGGAGTTTTGCAAGATGCCGGTGTGTGTGGGCTTTTTGCAATGCGTTATTAGTCCAGAATTAGACTTTAATAAAGTGTGCTGACAAAAAAAAAAGTGGTCAAATAGCATCTTGGAAAGCACGCGTGTCTTTCCCGTAATGCCACGATCCAGTGATTTAAAGTTGAGTTGTTTGGCAGCACAAAAACGTAACTCAGGGAAAGATAAATTAGCAAGCAAATATTTTTGACTCCTGCACTCAGTCCGCAAAATGACTGCGCTGGTATTGATTAGCTGTTAGTGGGCTTCTTTTATGGAAAAGGCAATGGTATGTGTGTGTAATGAGTTGCTTTTGAAAAGCCCCTCTAACCCCCCCAACACTCTCCTTCACCGTCTCTATAGGGGATGAGGATAATAGGGCCTCCAGTCGTGCTGCTGGCTATTGGTAAGGAGCTGAATTCCTCAGCACTGCTAATTGCTCTCAGGAATGACTCAGGAAATGGACACATTTAGTCAAGCTGAAGACAGATGGAGTATGTGAGCAAAGAAACCAGCGGATTGTAAATATATAATGTGTATATATAACATGCTGACTGCTTGCACATGCACACTCTCTTCATGCACACCTCCAGCTATCTACATCTCACATGTGTTTAGATTTTTGGGCAGAGAGCCAGATGCTGCGTTGGGTACAGGGTCCTATATTTCATAACTAATACGTGACATATCCGCTCCCCGCCCTTGGCTTTAGCTCGTCTCCTCTCCGTTCGCCCTGAGAGGCAGCGGTGCTCGGGCTGTGTAGGTGTCTTTGTTCAAGGCTGGTGTGGGTCTGAAAAGCTCACTGTGGCACTGCCTTTTTCTGCTCCACTGCAAAAGCACAGTAACGCCGTTGCATCATCAAACGCTGACCACTAATCCTCGGCTGCAGGCTGCTACTGACAGAGAGAGAAAGAGGAAAAAAAATACCCATCTTTTGAAAAAAATGTAAAAATCACTTTGACTCATGCTTTTGTGTAAAAAAAAAAAAAAAAAGAAAAAAAAAACTGCGAGACATGCATCAGCAAACTTCGTCTGTGTTGTTCAGATGAGACGTCTTTCATGCCTCGAGGCTTGACGGGGTGTTGAATTTGCAAGGGGGATTTTTAAGACGAGCAGGTTGAAAGAGACATGAAACAAACGTTCTACTCAACGTTTGACTCAAAAGCAATCCACGTCAGGGGTCTGTTATGTGTTTGAGTTTATAGCAGCTCAATAAAGCGTCTGCAAACTCACTTTTATGTCTCATAATTGATAGGCATCTCGCTTCAGTCGTCATTTCACCTTTTTGTTTTGGAGGCCGCTGGCAAATCTTCCTATGTGGGGTTTTGATTTCTGTGCCCTGATGTCATGCAGACAAATAGGAGGTTATATGTGTATTTCTGCATGTGTGTGTGTGGTGAGAGTCTGGCCTCAGCTGCATGCTTCAACAAGCCATAGCAAGGAGTGGGGCTTTCCTCTGCAATATATCTGACAGAGCAGGCTTGCATTACATTGTGCTTTATATGAGGCAGTCTAATAGACATAAAACATGATTATTCCTGAATTGATTTATTATTTTAGAGTCCGCTTCAATTGAAAAATCGTGTGTGTCCAGGATGGAGCCTAATCTGAGTCTGTCCTGAGTGTCTGGCCAACTTGGATATTGGACTCCATTTTGGCTCTGAAAGCGATTTGCTCAGTCATTCCTAATGGGTGCTTCAGTTCCTGTGGCTGTCCTCTCGGGCCCAGGGGTTAGTTTGGATTGCATCCTTTGAATTCCAGCACAGTTATCGGCCGGCAATGAGCAACGTACGAAAAATGACGGCGTGTACATGTGGAGGCTTTTCTGCTCACCGAGTAAAACGTAGAGGTGTGCAGACGCGGGGAGACATTTCAGATCGACTGTCTACACTACTGAAACATCTGAAATGTTTTTTGTAAGTTCACACCGCTCTTTCAAAGCCTTTCTAATAAATACAGTGGTGTACTATTGTTTGGCTATTTTCAAAAGAGCTCCCTCTCTCTCTCTCTCATTCACCTCTGGATTAGCTGACATATGGTTTGCCTTGTTCTTAGACAGCCTCTCTGCAGAAAGAGAACGCCTTGGCACCTTCCATTCCTCCACCTCTCTGGGGAGTTTGAAAGAGAGAGGGAATTTTGTCTGAGAGAGATTTTTACCAGGGCTGTCTTGTTCTTTTCCTCTCCAGCAAAAACAACAGGCCGCTGCCAAGTGCAGTGTAAATGGGAGTATACATACAGTGGGAGAGAGGGAGTGAGGGAGGGAGGAAGGGAGGGAGGGAGCAGTCGGGATTTAAATAATAAAATGCCTCATTGGACACTGGCTCCACATACCAACTTGCCCTTGGAGTGAATAAATCATGCAGACTGAAGGTGGGGAAGAACAGGTCAAACGTAGCGTGGAGATTAGCTGAAGGGGTGAGAGCTGATGTGCTGTAATATCTAATGTTTTAGATCATTAATACAGGAATTTTACATGATACATGCAGTAATCTCTTTGACAAATATGTCAGATTTGAACTCATGTAGCAGAGAAACAAACTCCGCTGCGCTTCAGAAGTGATTTCCTCTTACTAAAAGTGAGCTGATGCTCGCTGGTAAACTCCCGTCCAACTGTAAAAACACTTTGAGACCAGCCCATAAGCAGGGTGGAGTACATTAGAATAGAGTTACATAACCTTGTTTTTTTTTTCATTACCTCCTTTATGGCTTTTGTAATAGAGCAAGTCTTTCAGCAGCAAAGAAAGAAAAACTTGGTTTAACTTACAATACAGTCGGCCCGTCAGCGAGTCACCCACCAGCAAAGTCAGCTGTTTCCGCAGCACCTCACAATACACGTCTTTGTTGGTTCCATATGAGAGGGGCTTTGTTCGGTTTGTGCCCAACCTGCAGAGGTTCAGCTCCGGACCGAATACTCAGGAGTGCAAGCGTGAATTAAAGCTGTTATAATGCAGAAGTCACACTGATATCATCAATCTTTTTTAAAAACTCCTCATAGCTTTTGGAAGTTTAGCCGGTAATCCTAGATGAGGTTTTCTCAGCGCGGCAAAATTATTGAGGTATCGTTTGTGTCGGGGCAAAAACAAATCCATGCGGTGATTCTGTTTGTGCTCGGTGTAACACGCCTCTGTTACCCATCATCTTTTAGCTACTTATCAAGAGGACATTTTGTATCTTCGGTGTTTATTTTTCTACTTGTATTCTGAACAGTAAGAGAAACTATTTCTCGTCAGGCTTTTCTAAAAATCCGCTGGTCTCACTTCTCCTCAAGAGATTGCAGGGATGGGCAGGGTACAGTCAGCTCATGTTACACTGTTCCCATTTGTAACATTTGTTTTTTATTTGGCCATCAGAAGTTTTCCAACTCTCGGTCTTACAGTAATTAGAGAGACGTCTTAATTCTCCAGCCACTTCCTTTAGGCCTGCACAAGTTCTCCTTTTTCTGTCCCTCATTCCTCCCTGATTACATTTAAAAAAAAAGTGCTGTGGTCAACCCCTCTAAACTACCCCAAATTGTTGAAAGAGGGTGGCAGTGGAACGCATGTGTTACCCGCTCTGTTTTGACATGAACGCTTTTGATATCCCTTTACATAAAACCAAATGAACATTCAAGAGGAAAACCACTTGGTCAGTGATGAAAGCAAAAGTATAGAAGATAGCCATCAGTTTATGTGATCAAACCGAAGCTTCCCTTCCCCTGTGAAACTACAGAAATTAGTGTTTAGCTGCTAACAGTGTGAAGTTTGTTTTTACACCGGTCGCTGACTAAGAAGATAACACAGCTGTCAAAGCTGTCAACGTTTGAACGCATTCTTGGAAATGGCAACCTATATTTATAACCATCTTTCATGACAAGGACAGAAGACAGTCAGTTAATCTTTTTGTGGGTGCAATGCCAATACTATACGATCACAATAAAGATGAAAGATGCTGTCAGGCGGCTGCTATTGGAAGAAGGGCATGAATGAACAGAACACACAGAACGATCATCTTTAAACGCACAATGCACACACAAATTGTGACATGCATTTCAGTGCAGTCTATTTTAATTTCAAACTTCCTTATTTATTCCTTATTTTATCAGATTGTTTTAGGTCATACACTTGTTTTTTTAATGTGAATTTTTAGAATAAATATATGTAGTTTAGTTTGTTGTCTTGTTATCTGAGGCTATACACGCTAAAAACAAGATTTTTTTTTTTAAAGACTCTGTCAGGCTAATCGTTCCCTCTCTTCTTCTTTTCTCTCTCTGTAGCGGCGGTGGTGGCCGGGTCGGACATGATGCCGGGACAGATACCTGACCCTTCGCTGGCGGCGGGCTCCCTGCCCAGCTTGGGCCCGCTGGCGGGCATCTCGGCCACCACACTCACTGATCAACTCAAGCTGGCTGACTTCCGTCAGCTGGGCACCATGCTTTCCCCGCTGCATTTCCTGGGGAGGCTTGGGAAGAGGCCGCTGGCCATCAAGACAGAGGTAAAGAGGAAGAGAGAGAGAGAGAGAGAAGAGGAGTGTATAGTGCAGAAGTAGGGTGTGTGAGAAACAGAGAGCATTAGGCTATTCAGGTTTGTCCGTAAAGAACCAAAAAGGTTAATTTCAGTATCACATGCAAGTTTTCTAATTTATATTCATAGTCTTATGTGATGGAAAGAACAAGAAGGAGAGCTCTCTGTAATGACTTTATAATGGGGTTTTATATTCTGGTGCCAGGTGCTCAGAAATTGTGTTTTTACAGTTAATTAAATTTAAATTCTCTGATAGCAGCATATAAAATATTATCTCCCTCTGTCTATAAAGTATTATAGTAGGGGCGGTGGTCTGAGGTGGTTATGGGACTCCCTTATTTAAATTTTTAGGTGTGTGATCCTGATAAATTAATTTTTGATCAAGTGGAATTTTGCCCTCTCTAGTGCTTACAACAAGAATTACCACAGAGGTAGCACAACATAGTTTTCATTCACTACTTTTGTTTGTAGCTAATTTTTTTTTCATTTATAATTCAGTTATACAATTCCTGCTTCTCACATTAACAATGCGTTGTGTTTGCAGATGGATGAAGATGAGGAAAGAAGGAAACGGAGACGAGAGAAAAACAAGGTAGCCGCAGCGCGATGCCGAAACAAAAAGAAGGAACGGACTGACTTCCTTCAAAGGGTGAGTTCATGACACAGCTTTGCATACTGATAAGCAGCAGCAGAGCCGTTCAGGGTGGTAGCCAAGAATAAACCTGACTTCACTTCACTTGAACAGCTGGTTCACATTTAAGACATTCAGCCCATTCAGCCCAAATCAGAGTCAACATGATCAGGCGTGTATTAGCCTGTACTGAAACTGCACAACTAAAAGTCCTGGGTCTCAGATCATTTTTCAGAAGTTATAAAAGCTGACAAGTCTAAGATTAACAACTCAGTAGTGCTCTCAACAATTTATTTGTCCTAATGATTCAACGTCTCTGTCCAGGAATCAGAGCGTCTGGAGATGGTGAACTCCGAGCTGAAGGCCCAGATCGAGGAGCTCCGTCTGGAGAGGCAGCAGCTAATGGTGATGCTCAATCTCCACCGGCCCACCTGCATTGTGAGGACCGACAGCGTCAAAACACCCGAGAGCGAGGCCAACCCTCTGCTAGAGCAGCTGTCCGCTGACTCCAAGTGAAACCAGGAAAACCAGGGACGCGGAGTCCCTGAAGCCCAGACTAGCACCACCGTGGCGGCCATTTAAACAAAAACCTAACTGGCAATACATTTCTAATCAAGCACTTGAGCTCCAAGCTGAAGACTTTTGGAAACTTTGCCCAAAGACCTGAGGTTGCACGGCTTCCTTAGTACTGCTACATGAGCTGGCTCTGTCCATTGGAAGACTGGAAATACCCAGTTTCATCTCTGCATTAAGTGTTGTTGTTGACACCCACTGTGCCTAGTTGTTACTTCAACCATCTCTACATAAAAGGGACCAATGGAAATAGTAGAGTACGAATGGAAACAACGCTGAGGAAACACACTAATATCAATATGGTGCTCTGTTACAAAAGCCCCGAGTAGATTGTGTGGCATTGTTTCGAAGCAGAGGCCCACAAAGGCTTTATGTTCTGCAGTTTTCCTTTGTATTCTAGCCGAAATATACAGGTGTAGAGTTTTTAGTATCCAATACTCAATACAAGTACACCAAACGGAGTAGAGTTTTTGTTGTTGTTTTTTTTAATGTTGATTTCTATACCCTGCCTTGACGATGGCAGTTACCGGTTGATCCGATTTGTGGTGACGCTGGCGTCATGAAAAAGCACATATACACAAATGTTTACACCCATGTTTTTTGGACTTGTCTGTCCATTATTGTACTTGTTTTATACTGCTTTGTATACATAAACATATATATGAAATGCTTGTTAATCACTTGATGTGATTCATCTTTTCAATCTTTTCAGTCTGTGTCTGTCATGTTGCGCTGTCAAACAGCTGTGAAAACAAGCAGAAATCTTTTCACCCGAGCAGTATTTCAATGTCTGTTCTGGACCTGTATCTGCTATGTATGACTCTGGTACCCCGAATAGATTAAATTTTATTTTCTAACTACAAGAAAAGGGCATGGCTTTGTCATTTTATTTTAGACGTGCAATATCTCACGGTTTCTCTCAAGTTTTTTTTTTGTAATTTTCCTCCTAGTCATTACACTTGAACTGTCGTGACCAAAGTTGTGCAATCATAGTTTGGCAGCCTGTTTGGCGCACATTTTGGCTTCACTTTCATTTGCAAAACTCATAAAAGGTCATTCAGCGGGAGAAATATCTCCCATCTCTAGACTAAACACAAAGCTACTGACACACATTTTGACCACATCACACATTGGTGATTTTTTTTTACTTACTTTAAAACTGCTTTTAAAGAAAGAGTCTTCCCCTAATTGTTAAATCATAATTGAATTGAGTTATTATTTGGCTTTCCTTTACGTGTCTTTATCTTTGTTTCTACGTAAGCACTTAAAACCCTTTTGTGACATTGTTTTTAACATTTGTTGGACAGCAGGTAAAGGTCACCACAGAGTTGTGTTTCTCACATCAGCACTGAATACTGGATTTAGTGGACTAAATAATAAGACCACCTGAAAGTAATGCTACAGACACATCAACAAAATGGAACATGTCCTGTAGCCCAGACTCAGACTGTGGTCAACGGCTCCATCTAGTGGATTTTATGTGAACTGCAAGGCCCAGTAGCCCCCAATAAATCGATTTAAATTCACAAATACTGATCAATATGTGGTCACCTATTTTAAAGACAAAACATACATAAATAATTTCCTATGTATTTAGCTTTCTTTCCTTTTCTCATCATTGTTTTATCGACCTCCATCAACCACAATTTCAAACCACCTAGCAACAACGACCGTTGGTTTTCCAACAGGTTCAACGTTCGTATTTTTCACATAGAAAGTGACAAACTTGTTCAGGTAGGTTACTGTTTTCTCTGCTCTGAACAGTAAAATACATTTTAACATAACATGTTAAACAGAAAAATGTTTGGTTTTGCTTTTAATACTGCTTCAAATTAGTTTTAGTTTTGTCCTGTTTAAATATTTCAAATTTAGAGACGTTGGTCTGCTCCAACCGTTGTCTGCTTCATGAAAAAAACAACAAACAACGTTAAATGCTAACGCTGAAAAATTTAGAGTTTCTCGCCTTTATTGTCACATAACTTCAACAAACTCATGTTAACAAGCCACAGTAAACCTTTTAACTTGTCATAATTACTGATGAGATTAAATGTGTACATCATTTTAATGCCGAAACTGGTGAATCTCTATCAGGGTTCAATAAAATTGTATTTTAATGTGTAATATTACATCATAATTTATTTGCTGATTTATATTTTGTATTATTAAAACAAAGTAACTAGTAACTAAAGTTAGCAAATAGAGGTAGTGGAGTAAAAAGTACAATACTTGTCTTCAAATTGTAGATGGGTAGAAGTATAGAAAAGTACAACCACCTTGAAAACTACAGTACTTAAATGTACGTAAATATACTTCTCTCTAACACTCACCTGTTAACCTCACCTGGTTATCCTCTTGGTTTGTTCAGGTGTAGGTTCAAGATCGTGTGGTGTGATGGAGGACGGTGCAGTTCTCCATATCAGTGAGGAAGAGGACGAGCAGCAGCCATCTGATCAGTCAGACATGCCCACGGAAAGCCTGGATCAGACGGAGGACAAGGAGCTGCCACCTCAAGAGCAAGAGGGCGACCCTGGTGACGAGTGGGACACGGATCTGGAAACAGACGGTAGGTTACAGTGACCAACAGTTTAACAAAAAATAATGAATGCATAGTTTTTGTCCCCCTCACCTCTTCTTCCTTTCAGATGCCACCCGTCGGAGACGGAGTTTGTCCCGTGCAGAGCTGTACCTGCAGGCTTGTCAGGAGATCAGGGTCCCTCCTGTTTCTTCCTTCCTCCGCAACTTGAGTGAAACCAGTCTCAACCTGACCCACTACGGTGTGGGGCCACTGGGGGCCAAAGCTCTGGCTGTAGCTCTGGGAGTATGAGCCTTTAATCCCTTCATCTAGATATTCATGAATGAAAAGTAGCATAGTGATGACAAGTAAAGTGATGCATAGAAATTTGGACCTGACATTTACTTCTCAAATGATGAGGATTTTCTATTTTCGCTTTTTAAGGAAGACCGTGTCATCACCCACCTTGAGCTGGAGGACAACACACTTGGAGCAACTGGGACACAATATCTGATGGAGATGCTAAAATCAAACAACAGCATTGAAAGCCTAGTAACTATCCTGAAACTATCACGTACATCAGCTCTGCTGTGGTACAGCATGGTTGTCAACTGTTCTGAACTAAAAAAACCAAAAATATATGTTTAAAATAACATTTTTAGAGCGTAATAATGACTTAGTGTTGTTATTTCAGAACCTTTCCAACAACCAGCTGCAACTTAAAGGAGCGAAGAGCGTCTCCAAAATGCTGGCAGACAATTACAAGGTCAGATCCATCAAACTTTCAGGTGATCAGCTACATCTTTCACCTCTTAAGATATTTTTTATGCTCTTTTTTTTTGGATCAGTAATTTAATTAATTTCCCTTCTCTTCCCTTAGGAAATGAATTTGAAGATTCTGCTATTAAACACATAGCTGAGGTATTAAAGGTTAGTACATAAAAGTGTTGAATCCATGTGGCCAAAATAACAGTTGAGCTCCGACACAATTTTCACGACCATGTCCTAACAAATGAATCAATAAACTCTCACATGTATATTCAAAAATTAAGCTTCAATCCAACTTTTCTTTGTTTTTAGGGTGACTATGTGGTCACAGAGCTGGATCTCAGTAACAACAAGTTCTATGATGCTGGAGGAGAATACCTGGGTCATATGTTAGGTACGGTAGTTCATTTCTCTTATTAGGTATAAACCTGGAATGTATAAACAAATACTTAATCTCGTAAATCGTGAGCTGATAAAAAAACAAACTTTTCACTTTGACTTGAACAGACTTCATGTGTAATTTGTGGGTTTAAGTTTCAAACACTGTGGCCTTTCTCAAAGCCAGTAATCTAGGTATTGAAGACCTCAATCTGAGCTGGAATCACCTTTCTATGCGTGGTGCGGTGGCTGTGTGTGCTGCACTGAAGGTGACTCGAACACAAGCCTTCAGTGTATATTTAACTGTTTTCTATCGAAGCTGTTTGTCGCTCACATTTACGTTCTCTCAGTTAAACGCGACTCTGAAGCATCTTCATCTGTCGTGGAATGGGTTTGGCCGCTTCGAGGCGGAGAAACTGGGTCAAGCTCTGAAACAAAACAGCACACTGGTGCTGCTGGATCTCAGCTGTAACCATATAGATGATCAGGCCGTGACTCTGCTATGCCAGGGACTGGCTGCCAACAACACACTGAGGGTCCTCAAGGTCCTGGAGCACTGATGTTTTATTTGATTATAATCATGGTGATTTTAAACATTGTCCACTCTAAGAAACTGGAGATTAATTTAAATGTTAAACATAAGGTTTGGTGTGTGTATTTTGTTCAGCTCTCCCTAAACCCCATGACAAATGTTGGAGCTCTGACGCTGCTTACAACTGTTAAAAACAACAAGAATTCAGCAGTGGAGGAGATTGATATTTCTGTAAGTGCAGCAAAAATAATTTTCACCTCTGCATATGAAGTGTTTATATGAATCTGTATGTTCACATTACATGTGTCTGCAGTGCAGCATCTATGTTACAAATGTGCTCGTGTGTGTATGTATGTGAGTGCAGACAGTGTTTGTGTGTGAGGCCTTTGTGGAGCTGTTGGAAGAAGCCCGTCAGAGGCGACCTGCTCTGGATGTTCGGTACAGCGTCATGAGCTCTGTCACCAGGAACATATCTGCCCTCCAGGTCTTTCAGGTCAGTCTGGAGTGACAGGTTTGTGACATTATTGTTAAAATATGTAACATTTGTGCTCACGTCCTTACAAAAAGTACCCTAAAGAGATCATTTCTTTGCATGTATACACCGCAATTTGAGGTATGATCTGGATTCTCTCTCAGAAATTCCTCAAAATGCAAAATGAGAGCATCATGGACTTCTTCCAGGCTTTGGACAAAGAAGGAACCATGAAGGTCTCCACCTCTGCCTTCAGGACGGCTGTAAAGGTCAGGCTAATACTTACATCGATACATGTCAATGACTTGGATAGATATTCAAGAAAATGATGTCACGCACGCAGGAAGCTAACGTTCCTCTGGATCAGAGACAGCTTGAGTGGTTGGTCAAGAAGTTTGACAAGAGCTGCTCAGCCACCATAATGTACAGGTCAGTATGTGAGCTGGTGTATGTGGGATTCAAAAATTCCTTTTTTTTTTAGATCAAGAAGAAAAATGATTAATTTAATTATTCACTCTTATCCAAATCAGCTATTGACAGTTTTAGATGTGAATGAATGTAATGTCCAACCTTTTTGACCCGTCTCTCTTTGTTGCAGTCAGTTTGCTGAGCTGTCGTAGATACAGAGACGTACATCAGCTCTAAGATGAGGATTAGGGATAACAGAGGAGACGCCTTCAAATAAAAGTTAATGCAATCTGTTTGATTTTGTTATTTATATGATGGGAATCCAGTAGGTTCACATTTTTGCTGAAGATAAAGATACTTATTAGGAAGAGGAACTGGTCTTGTGCACCACTGACAGGTGTATCGTAATAGCAGTGACTCCCCCTCCTCTCTCCATCCGCTGTAGTTCTTCGCTAAACCCCGTTCTGTCCACTGTGAATACTTGAACCTCTGACACCAACCAGCTGCACCCACCTGAGCGCTGCCAGCTGTGTCTGCCGCTGGGCCACAGGGTCCTCCGCCCCATTCTCTCCATCCAAAAATAATCTTCTGGTATGACAACAGAACAAGAGGAAGAAGAAAAAGAGAGCTGGCATCCATATCAAAGGACTGAGAGGAGGGAAAGAATAGGGCCAGATGCAAGGCTAGTTGTTTCGCCACATTGGTTAGCTTTGAATGAAAAACGGCCTGTAAAGGAAACAGCACACTTATGAATATGCATGTGCAGCATTACTTATGCAGGCCCTGCAGGGTAGGATTATTAAGGGTGTGCTGATGAATTGTCTCAAGGTGTGATATCAAACAGTGCAATCCATTTCTGTCAGGTGGCTCCAGCGGTAACCACACAGGACACAATGACACGACGCACCGCCTCACCTGCACCTCTTTATTGAGTCGTCTAAATGGCTTGACACCCTAATATCCTGGGTCATCAGAACACGAGACAACCATTTAAACTAATGTGTTTATTTGTTATTATTTTCACCTTCATCACCATCATCTCGTCCAGGATCCTCCAGAGAGACAGACAGTCTTCTTTTTCTCCTCCAACATGTGGTTGACTTCCATGTCAAAGCTAACACTGTCAATATCACTTCCTGAGAAGCTGTCAGAGTTGGGATACGCAAACACTTCCGTCGTTCGATCCCCTCCCTTCTCATCATCATCAAAATTTGTCTCGAATGGATGACCAGAAGTCTGACAACTGGCTGAGAGGTCCCAAGATATTTTGCAGCCTGTCTCCTCTTCCTTTAATCTTTAACGCTGAGGTGGTGAACCTTCTGGTCTCGTAGATCAATGTTTGAAATATAACAGAACTAATGAACTTATTTAAGTTTAAACACTTAACTCAACTGAAACGATCAGACCATCGTATCAGCTTACTAAAAAACACCCCATAAGCAGTATTAAAAATGAATAAAGTATTAGTCCTGCTCATTTTATAACAGGTTCCAGTCTCATGTTTTGAATATGCTCGGTTGTAGATTATATCTTAAAAAGTTACACCATAAAAGTTTTTTCCCCGTCAGAGTTTGTAGCACTGCATGTCTGTCGATCACCTCGAGTCCTCGGATGGTTCTGGATCAGTTTCTGCCTCCTCCATCTTGAATCCTTTGCACCATCTTTACTCTCTCCATGTTTGTCTTCATTGTTGCCTCCAGAGTTTCTCTTCATTCACTCTAAAAATATTAAAAATCCGACAGTACATTTAGCAGTACACAAACTTGCATAGTGTCAATTGCAGTAGTTGTGGATGAACCACTTAATGTCATGGGAAAACAAGTTCAGAACATCATACTGAGCGTTAATAATATCAGCGAGGGAGCGTACACGACAATATCCACCGCAGCAGCACCCTGCTGCTGTCTGCCAAGCGATACATAAGTATCTGTTACTGCACTGTTTAGAATTGTTTAGATTTTACTATAATTTAAATATTTGACTAGCTATTTATACGTTTTGTATTTAATTTAGCAGCAACACAGCTGATAAATTGAACACTGGAAAAATAACTTCATACCTAACTACTTGCTTTGTGATCTGATTTGACTGGTTACTGTTTCCACTAAACTCTGAAGTAAAATCCATTTTTATTCTTTTTTTCAACCAAATGGCTTCAGTGGGTTTATGCCAATATTTTATTTAACTTCACACCAGCCATATAAGCTCTAGTGAACAATCAGTAGTTCTGAACATACAATCATATATCCATAAAATATTTAATTAATTACCTTAATTAGAGGAGCTTCTTTTGGCACTCATTCAGTGAAGTTCAGTCACAATGGATGACGATGCTCTCATGGCTGGGGAAGTTGTATTTTCTGGTTGAGCAACTGAATTTGAATAAAACTAACAAAGCCATGTCACGTTTTTCTGTTTATATCAACTGAATCTACATGATAATAATATAAAAACTATATCTTATGTATGCTTTTGATTTATGCTCCATTTGTTTCTGGAAAGCCATTAGGGTTTTAAACCACACACTAAGGTGATGACGCTGACTACATTATCTAATAATCTGAAACTACAACAGCTGGAATTAGTTGTATACATGCATACAAAGTCTGTGCTTCTGACAAAATGTGTGAAGACGTTCCACTGAATCAAGACTACTTTCCAGACTTTATAGGCTGTACTTAATAAATATAAAGTGAAAGTGAGAATGAAAATATAAATGGACAGTTTTGGTTGTTAATATTTGTATCGTCTTAAACTCAAAACACATTTTCATTTAAATTCTTTATATAATGAAATTGATATAATTAGCTATTTAAAAAGATAGAAAAAATAACAGAATAATTTAGGTAAATTATCTCTCTGATGTGGCTTAATGAAAACAAACAGCTAGCTGCCAATTTCTAATGGGCCATCTTTCATCTGAATGGACACAAAGACTTAAAACCCACATCTTATTGAGCAGTCCAATTGGAAATTCACAGATTTGGCCAAATTTTGAAGACGAGACAAAAACCTGCCAACAAACCCTTCAGATATCTATGCACCCACTGGCACACGCTGCCAATTAACATGATCTCGAAAGCGCTAATGGAATCTTGAGCGGTAATAAAAGTAAATAATTAAATTAAAAGGAACCCTTGTATCATTGTTTGCTGTATTCAGGCCCATTAGGACCTCTAGTATTCTCATGGTAATCTAATGTTTGGGTTTTTTGTGTTCTCATAATGAATTCTGTGTTTTTCCTCCAAACAGTGTTGTTCAGACATTTGTGTAGGTGCTGGCAGAGAAACAAAGACGTACATTAGGACCCATTGTCCCCTGTGATTATTAAAGTAAACAGAAACACTGAAGGGGTATCATACACAGCTGCACACACTTGAGCCTGTGTTTGTGAAGTGGGAGAAAGGGCAGATCAACCCTTAAGACTTTGTCAGAGATGATCCCATTATTTGGAGCTTCTCAAGAGCTGAGCGGTAGGCCAGCTAATGAGGCTTTGAAGATCAGCGTTTGGCACAGAATTCATCTGCAGCAGAGAATTTGGACTGCAAAATGGATTTGGCACGAGATAAAATGCTTCCACCAAGACTGACCACGAAGATGTTCCCTGCCTCAGCCTCGTGCTTTTATTTTGCCGTCGTCAAAAAGACAAAGTCTGGTGATGAACGTTGAGGTGAAATGTGCGGTTTTCTCTGGTGCAGTGTATGCTTGGTATTACATAAACCACCATCAAGCTGCAACTAACTGTTATGATTAATATAAATGAATGTGTAATCAGATAATCAATTGTATGAACTGTACACCGTCAGAAAATAGTTTAAAATACACACAGCAAGTTTTTCAAATGCCTTGTGTTGTGTGAGATTCACTATATGATCGTATAAGACAACACTGGCTGAACATGTTCAGATTTGAGAGGCTGTAACTAGAAAATTGGTAATTTTTTTGCTTAAAAATGAAACTTAAAGTCTGTGTAAAGGCAGTTCTTAGATTTCTTTCAAAATACATGAAATATGTTGGAAAATAGTTGCTGAAAACATCTGAGAAGACTTTGAACGATATATATTAGTGAAATGTGGAGTTAGAGGTTAAAACAGTTTTCAGTCCAGGATTTTGTGGGCGGTCCTAAAGGGTGGCTTGATGACACGCTGAGGCCACCCTGAGCATACCCCTGCACCCCTAGCAGATATAGAGATAGAGATGAATTCATCTCGCTCAGAGTGTTTCAAAGTTAGTCATGTCACTTTCTGAACTCATCTGACACGTTTCAGTCGCTTCAACACATTCAGCGGACCCACAGTCCTGGAGCTGAGAATACTGCTCATTTTTACCTGATTTTGACACCTAATTTCATAAACTTGTCGATATTTTTAATCATTTAAATTTGGCTGGGTGGTTAAATAACACTTTCTTCTTTGGACTGACATATTTATTCTTACTTTACACAGACTTTAAAAGGATTAACCGAGTATCAAGTGTATGGGAAAAATCATGGAAACATGAATCGACTAATCGTTTCAACTCCAGTAAGTCATTGTTGGACTAATCGTAACACAGAATGCATGTGCAAAGTTTGTAAAGTAAATGTGCAAGACAAGTTTTATTACATAAAACTCTCGAGATGTTTAATGTTTAAAACTGTTTCTTTAAATAGATGCAAGTATTTTATATATAGAATAATACAATGAAAAATCATTGAAACTGAGCTCATAACATAAAAACCTGTTGCTAAATTGTGCGTTTTGAACATTACTCCCCAACATATCGCCCGTAAAGTAACAATATAGTGTATACATATTAAAAAAAACAAATAGTGTCTGGTTTGTGTTCTGCACAGTTTCTGTGAATGAACAGTGGATTCATGTATTTGTTTTTGCTAAAAAGCTCAACAGTTTGATCAACATTTTTAGATTTGGATGGTCAAAGAATCTGCCCGACAACAACAGCACAGCAGCTTCAACGCAAAATAAAAGACAGGACATGGATGACTGCGTGAAGCAGGAACATGAACAGTGAATAACCTCCAAACATGAGCTCATCAGACAAGGTCGCTGATTCTGTTTTTTTGTGAACTGTTGCCCGTGACAATGACTAGCAGTAAACGGAGAAATTCTTTCAATCCTGTGTTAACATTAAAAACATCTTGAACTAATTTGAGGGAGCTCCGCTTGGCCCCGCTGTGGAAAAAGTGGCTCAGGAGCACCGACTAACGAGGAGGGGAGAAAGTCATGAAGCCAACTGTTGCATGGAAAAGCCATTTTGTTTCATGATTACACAACTGACATGGATGCAGCGAGTATTTTTCTATTGCTTCATATGTCCGTCTGAAGAGCACATGGGTATAATAACACACCCATGTGCAAACTATCGTTAACATTTTAAGCCTGTATGTGCCAATTTTTAAAGACATGTAATGTAAATGTGGCAAAAAAAAATTACTGATAGAAGACAGCAAACTTTTAGCTTTGTTGATTTAGCCAAGGCCCATTTTAAGCATATTTCAATGACTGCAGACACTTCAAGTTACTCTTTACGGATAATACCACGTATTTAAGCTCCATACGGAGTGTTGGAACAAAACCTTAATGTCCCGATCAAGTCTGACTGAAGAGTGGTTGTGTTGTGCGTTTTTTTTGTGTGATGTGGAGCTATCTTTAAATGAGAGTAAAGGTGGTGGTAAAAACATCACATGTCCAGAAGCAGCACTCGTGGATCTTCTACCACCGCTTTGATCTTGCGTAAGAAAGTGACCGCTTCTCTTCCGTCAACAAGTCGGTGGTCGTACGTCAGCGCCACGTACATCATGGGCCGGATCTCGACCTGCCAAAGCAGAAAGCAGTTTTATTGTTTAGTCACGTTTGACCTCATCAGATTTGGACACCAGGGACATTCTTTTATGAGTGTTATTAGTCATTATAGATCTGCTTTCCTTTGAAACACAGAACCAACTTTGCTGTCTGTTTCTACGGACACGTGATTCCCACCTTGCCATTGATGGCCACCGGTCGGTCGAAGATGCCGTGCATGCCCAGGATGGCAGATTGTGGGGGGTTGATGATGGGTGTGCCGAACATGGAGCCAAAAACGCCGCCGTTACTGATGGTGAAGGTGCCTCCATCCATATCTTCAACAGCAAGCTCATTGTTACGAGCCTGAGGCACATGACACACAGAAATTTCTCATCAAAAAATTGCTTTTCAAATATCTAGGACTTATTTCTCATCAGACTTTTAATCTAGGACAAAGATTTTTACCTTTTCTCCCAAAGCATTAATGGATTTCTCGATGTCAGTGAAGTTCATGGTTTCGACATTACGGATCACCGGTACAACAAGCCCCTAAACAAATAACATGTTATTCAAGTGTATTCAATGCTATCCAGCTAAATATAGTTTTATAGAGTCAAAAAGTCATACCTTTGGAGTTGCCACAGCAACGCTGATGTCTACGTACTCCCTGTAGACAATCTCTTTGGTTGTGTCATCAATAACTGGTTAAAAGAATTTGGGGAGTGTTTGTGAAAAAGAAAACAAACATAAAAAGTATATTTGGCTGTGTCTCTTCAAGTGAAAGTAAATCTACGTTGTCTTACCCGCATTGACAGCAGGTTGGTCGGTCAGAGCGTATGCTGCAGCCTTCACAAACGCAGACATGAAGCCCAGTTTGATGTTGTGCTTCTTTAAGTAAGCAGCCTGATGGGTTGCCCTCATCTCCTTAATGTTACTAACAAAAGCATTAGAAAATGTTTCTTTGAGTCAAATTTATCATATGATACACAATGTAAATACTGCGAAGAGAGTTGGAACAATCCTTTCACCTCATGTCCACTTCGTTGAAGGTGGTTAACATGGCGCAGGTGTTCTGAGCCTCCTTTAGCCTCTGGGCGATCCTCAACCTCATACGGTTCATCTTCACCTGGACAGACGGAGAACAAACAAACAAACTTTAATATTTCAATATTAATGCAATAAAAGAAAACAAAACATGACAGATATTAAACATATGTATGTGTGTGTGTGGGTGTGTGTGTGTTACCCTGTTTTCTACCCTGCCTCCTACTGTCGGAGGAGCTGGTGCTGGAGCGCTGGGCTTGACAGCAGCAACTTGATAAAGAGAGAAAGACATCAGTCAGTGCTGGTGGCCTATTCATATACATACTGTGCATTGATAATAATAATAATAATAATAATAATAATAATAATAATAAATAAATCCTTTCTGCAGCGCGTAGATTTACATGCTAGAGATGGAAACACACCAGGTTTGGCTTGTGGTGGCACTGGGGGAGTCATGGCAGGAGGGGCTGGTGCCGAAGCTGGAGTTGGAGGTGGTGGCAGTGGTGGAGGAGGAGCTGCAGCTGCTGCTTCTGCAGCTGGAGAGGGAGCAGCTTTAGCAGCAGCAGCAGCGGCTGAGGAAACAGAAGTACAGGAGGACAAATGTAGTCTAACGATTCACAACATTCACATTTTGCCTCATTGTGTTTCAGTGCTGTTGGAATTCGATACAATTTAAATCGTTAATTTGTACCCACTCAGAGTAAATACACAACTACAGCTGTCATGGTGAAAATTAAAGAAATAAACATTTACAGAACAACTCATTTAAAACATATGATACATTTATTCTGTGTATTATTAAAGGAAAGTCAGGCAGTTTGTGTTACTGTGTTACTAGGCCGATCCTTTTCCAATACAGGCAGGAGGAAAGTTTATTACTAATAGGAAGAATTTTTATTGACTGTTGTTGAAGCCTTAACAGAACCAGTTCAAGAACCAGAGCTACTTGTCTCTGAACCATTTATTTGACCTCCACATCACGTTTTAGTTCATAACTAATCATGGATGTATTCATGCTACACGCTGCCTGCATTGACGTGATGTGACAATGGGGCAGGATGATACTGAAACTAAATATTTCACGACTTAATTATGTATTTTTAATTCAAATTCTTGTAGTATTGATAGTAGATAGATGTTTCTAAATTAATTTATTTAATTAAAGGTTTGAGCAGTGTACTAAAAATTTGTTCATTTTTCATGATAAAATGTTAACTCATTCGACTAAGCACACCTCCTTTCCGGAGTTTGAAGAGGGGCGTTCCTCCTTCCACCTTCCCTCCGTCAGGCACCAACAGTTCCTCAATGACACCAGCTGCTGGAGAGGGGACTTGTACCGAAGTCTGAGCGTACAAAATACAATACGTAAGTTTTGAGTAATCTTCCCATGGTCCGTTTAAGTAGAAACAGATGATTTTAGGTTGCGGCTCATTCTTTTTCTTACCTTGTCAGTCTCGATTTCACACACCACTTCATCTTCTGTCACCGAGTCGCCCACAGCTAAACGACGAGAGAGCATGTATTTCAACATCGGGCTCATGAGGAATACAATGAAAGACCTGTGAGATATTTTATCGATGATATGTTGACTTGTACCGACCTTTTTCCCACCTCACATCGCCCTCTGTTACAGATTCTGCGAATGCAGGAGTTTTAACTGTGACCACCTCATCCCCTGCACAAATACAAAAAGTTTCTGTGAGTTAAACACTGAACAGAGTCGACGTCTGTACGTAATCCTGAGAACTGATGCAGCACATACTGTGAACAGCAGATGTCTTGAAGTATCTGATGTGGAAGACATTCACTGATGGTGGAAATTCACATCTAAAGTGACGAGAAAAAAAACAAAACAATTACAATCGTACTGACAATGCATCGTTGTGCTTGAAGAGCTTCTGCACATTAAGCGGTTACTGAAGGGCATTCAAAGACAAACTGCAAAATGGGATTAAGCACTTACGGCTGAGAATTCTTGTAAACTAGCCGGCTGCAGACAGAGAGGCCTTTAGATGAAAAAAAGAAAAGGGGAGAAAGAAAATCAACAAAAGCTGCAACTACTACTGCTCCCCTCAAGGCTCCGACATAAACATGAGGTCTTTAAAAGCTGCAGTTAACCACTGTGGGCTCCTGAGGCATGTCCGCATTCTGCTTTGGATGATCCACTCAGAGTTTGTTTATTCATGAGCAGTAAAACAAAGACTGACGAGGTCCTCAACTCAAGCTAAAGGTTTAATATACTTCAATAGAAGAGCACTTACCTGATACACTTTGTCTGATGAGCACATTATTGGCCTGAAAAAAACAAGAAGAAAAAAAAACATGGTTCGAAGTATATCTGGTGTTTGTGAATGGAGTCTGGTTATACGGGCGGCCTACGTAATGTGCTCTTGTAAACAGCAAGTCTTATAAAACAAAAACAAAGTAATCTGATTAATCCTGTTTTTCAAAACTCACTGTGCAGTTTACCTCGCCTGACACAAAGACGACCTTCACTTACATCACATAAATGAATCAGGCCTCTCGATCAACGAGACCATTTTGTCAAGTTTAAATGTATTGTTTTGTCAAGTTTAAATGTATTGTTTTGTCAAGTTTAAATGTATTGTTTTGTCAAGTTTAACTGCCCACAATCAAAAAGATATTCAGGGTTCAATCATACGAAACAGAAAAAAACAAAAAACAAAATCTAAGACAATGGAAATCAAAATATAAATAATCAAAATAGTTGCAGATTAATTTTCTGTTGATTGACTAATTAATTCATTGTTGGAATGTGTAGTATATCTGATGACCATGGTAGTCACAGACGAACTACACCGCTGATGAGAGTAAATGCACCAAGATCTGGGAGCTTACCAACTCGCCCAAACTATTTCCTGTGGAGAAACCGGACGGTTGTTATGAATTAAAGAGATAATTGTGTACACGACTGATCTTGCACAACCATCTTTCAAACATTTAAAAATTCGCTTCTCCTCAATGGAAAAAAGTAGCTGAACAACATTTTTATACTTTGTACTTGAACTTAAATTAAACTAAACTGTGCTGCATCGACGTATGTGATGACTCATTTGTGTGAGTATTCGAAGGGTGGGGCCTCTGCTGAAGAAGCCCGTCTGGTTCTGGCTGCTTTTGTACGGATGTTTGTCTGGTGGAGCTGGTTATGATGCTAAATTAAATCCACTGATGTTGGGATGCCAAAGGAGGGTGGTGCTGTCAGAAATGCACCAAATCATCTACAGTACATGAAAAGCATGTGCAGCCACATAAGTTTGCTCTAACTAACAAAAACAACTGTTGTGTGCCACGACGCTCTGAGAGCACAGCAACACACACACTGGACGATGAATCAACCAGAATATTTAGTTTAATTCTGACTTTTGTGTTTGTGCATTCTTGCTTCCACTTGTGCGGTTTACTTAGTCCAAACTCTTTCACAAGTGATGCTGAAAGTGGTGCAGTTTAATATCAGAAGGGATTTGTTTTGGTGCCTAACAAACTTTAAGTAGAAAATATATATAGATAAAAAGATAAAAAAAACACGTATACATACGTCAAGAAGCATAAACAGATATTATAAAGATATGTACTGTATGTTATTTAAATAAAAAAGTGCTGTAACACAACCACAGTGCAATAAATCCTGTCCTCTACAGTTGTTGATCCAAAGTAGTTTGTAGTCGTTGTGGTAGACATGATGAACATTTACTGATTCCAGTTTCTCAAAACTACATACGACGTTTCAAGCTGCAGAGAATATTCAGTCAGAGACTCCTGCAACTCTACTGTAAGAAAAAAGGAGCGCTACACTGCCATCACACTTCATAATGAGAGGAGACTCACTCTGTGACATCTGAAGTTGATATTTTGGATATGGACATTTAATTCTTATTATTTAAACTTATTTACCTCGTGCTGTTTTGTGTTTGTAATACTTTTAACTTGCAGCTGCAACACAAGAATTTCTCTTCAGGGATCAATAAAGAATTCAAAACTAATGCAACTGACATGTAGTAAATCTTGCCTTCGTGAATGTTATGATAAGTTTTCAGAGCTGCTGATTCACCTGTAGTACACCTTGTGGTGTTGTTTAACACAAGTGTATCTTTCTGTTATTTAGCCTCTGCTATAAATGGGGTGGACAAAATAATGGAAACGGCAACACCTCTCTTTTTAACAACACTCTGACCTTCACGAGAGTTCTCTTGTTTTATCCAAGTGGACCTTGAACTCCCATGTGCATGCATTAATAAATTGACAGTACCATAAAGTGTCCATGAAGTATAAATCAACCCTGACAGGACACATGATGAGTTAGTCCGTGTTTCAGTTTCATTACCTGCTCAAAGACAGCTGAAGTTGTGCATGCAAAGCCCCTCAGAGCACATACATGTCTAACATAACATGGGCTATTTCTGTCAGGTCAGCTGCACGCACACGCACACACACACACACACACACACACACACACACACACACACACACACACACACACACACACCTCAGCACCATAAACATGCTCGGTGCAGTGTCAAGTCAGTCAGAGACATAACACAGCCTAAAGGGGGACAGAGGTTATAGTTTCTTACCTAGTCATGTTATGACTTAGAGGTTAAAGCTAACAGTGAGTGAGGCTTGTGTCTTGAAGTAAAAAAAAAAAAAAAAAGTCATGAAGTTAATGAGATATTGTCCTCAGCTCCTTCTCAGCCTGTGAAGCTGTCCGGGTCTGTCTGTCTGTCCTTGGTGGGTGAGGCCCTGCTCCACAGGCTAACGTCTGCTGGAGGCTAACTCAGCCTAGCTTGTTTTTTAATCAGTCCAAACAGTTTCAGAGTTAACACACGGGATAAAAATCACTCATTTCTGTCAACCTACCTGGCTCACCGCTGACAGAGACCGACCAAAAGTCCGGTACAAACACCTGGATCGTGATAACATAGCGCTAGCTGGCTGGTTGTGTCCCTTGTGTTTGACAGCCGTTTGCACGGGAGCTAGCTGAGCCAAGCCTGGAAGAGACCACTGAGGCCGGTCTGGAGGGGGGTTAACCGGGGTACAGGACGGCGGGAGCTGGGACCGGAAAAAAACCATACTGAACAACATGAACTAGAACCTGACACACTTTATAAATAGGGCGAAATAAAAGATAAAGTAACACATTATATGATAAAAACGTTGATTTAAATATAACTGGACTGTACCATAGCCCATCAGGTAAGAATCAATACTTTTAAATATCAAATTAATTTTAAATCAGGACAAATGATTAAAAAAACAGTTACAAATTGAATATTTATCATCTCTAAGTCATTGCAGTGGGTTCAAATAATTTAGTTAGTGTTGTTATGTGCAGGTAGGGATGGGATAGGTCGATATAAGACCACGCCTCCTGGTTTGTTGAGGCTCTCCCAGTTGAACCAGTACAAATAATTGAGTCAATCATTGAGTCTCTCCTCCTGCAAGCTCCAGACCTGCATCCTCCTCCGGTCCTTTACGACAGGCAACAGGTGGGTTACATGTACCATACTGTCTTATTATCTGTGTTTTTACTCTGTCATATCATCAAAGTAGACTGTAAGATGTTTATCTTAACATTTAAACCTAGTCTGACATGTTGAATATAGCTAAACTAAAAGAAGAAGATGCAACTGAGAAACCTGGATACAGAAAATACTAAAAATAATCTAATCTTTCTCCTAGACAATGTATATATATATATATATATATATATATATATATATATTTTTTTTTTTTCACTTGGATTAAACAAATAGCCAGAGAGCTTTGATTTTATTGTTATTTGTTTGCAATTTAAGTCCATATTTGTGCAAAAAACAAGAACCAAGAATTCCAGGTAGCAATTAAATTTGCAATTTCTTACAATAATACATAATAAATAAATAATATATATAATAATAATAAATAATATTTTTTTTTTTTTACCCAACAAGCATGAATCTAAGTGTCTGGCGCAAAGGTATGTATTCTTCCAGCAACATGTGCCTTGACGGCTGCACTACAGAGCACCTCTCCTCTTTTCAACCTGACCCCATGCCGTCAAATTCAGATGTGTCAAATTCAGGTGTTTGTGTGACCTTACAACAAGACAGTGAGAACATAAAAATGCTACAAGAGAATGCTTATTACAGCAGCAGTGGCGATGCTGGTTCAGTCTGCTCCAACCAGCTGGAGCTCAATCCATCCAGAGACGCAGGACATTTATCTGCAAGAAGGCATCCATCGCCTGCATCCAGTTCTTGTGGTCTTCATGACTGGAGCTTAAACAGTGGCCATCAAGCAAAGCGTGCCAGAGTGGAAAATATCATCAAAGGTATGACCAGCTCTCCTGGCATGCACTGCATGGATGTGACAACAAATCAGCACGAGGAGTCAGACGGCATGCAGGGAAGTGAAATGATTCAAGAACTTCCTTCACATCAGGAAAGAAGTGGCAAGATTCACAGCCAGGTGAGAAGTAAACAGTTTGAGGGTCAGCATTTCAGACACCTCAGAACAAGGTTCAACCATGCGGATGGAGTGGATGATACTACAGATAGTAATAATGAAGAGATGCGTCCAACCTGGAACAATTCTCCTGACACATCTCCAAGGGATGCATGTACAGAATCATATGGCGAGTTTGAGAGCAGCTCAAGTAGGAAATATCAAGGATGGAAGAAGGTGAAGCTGATGAACTACTTCCAATCCAAACCTGAGAGAATAAAGCTAATGGCAGATGTTTTAAAGTACGAACTGTCCAGAGCTGTCAGCAGGAGCGTTGACGCCATTTTCAAGAGCATGCCACTTCTACAGACACCGCCAAATATTGAGGGGAATGTAAAGACTGATATGTCCCCTCAGCCACCAGTTTGCAGAGATAATAAGTTAAGACTTTCATGTTGTGGGAATGCAGAGGTCCCAGATGTTCAAACTGAAGCTCTGTCTTTGGTCGTGCAAAAGCCTCAACTAGAAAGAGCAGAGAAGTTCATCCTCCAGTCCAGATCAAGAGCTCACCACCACCCCAAACCTCCAATCCCCTTCAGTTATAACTCCTCTCTGCATGAAGAAGAGTTGTCAGAGAAGGATCACAACACCGCCCGTCAACATGCCCTCAGATGCTTCCAAGATGGATGCTCTGAAGTTGGTCAAACAAAGTTTGAGATGTTTGACGCACATTGGAATTCAGTCAAAGTGAGATCGAAGGTCAACTCCAGATCTGTCAGAAGCCCACAGACTCGTACGGTGTCGGTGGATCCCATGATTCTGCAAGGCCTGTGTCTCCCTCACGTCAAGATCGAGTCCGACAGCCTGGTGAAGAACAACCTGTACATGCTGAACGTATCCTTTACAAGTTTCTACACTGATGTAGTCGAATATTTGATATATATTATGTTTTTTGTGCCTTTAAGTCAGCAGTGATGAAAAGTAATAATTCTGAGGTCAAAATAACAGGTAATAACCAGGTATGCGCTATAAAATGAGTCGCTTCATTAACAACTCACAGAGTCCAACAAATACTTCACTTTCAAACTCTGAAGAAAATTGCAGACTCTCCGTTTGTCCTGATTTCTTTAAGAAAAAATGTTTCCAGCGTCATTAACAAAGAAAAGCCAGTGTTTCTTATTTCTAGATTGTATTTTATCCTTAACACTGGTGCGTTCAGGAGGGTCTGACCACAAATCATCTGAAGAAAGCAAAGCTTATGTTCTTCTATACTCGCTATCCAAGCTCACTGGTACTGAAGATGTGTTTCCATGATGTGCAGGTAAGAAAATATTTAATAATATTGTGCGCCAGAACAATTATTCCACACATGATGTGTTTTTGTGTAATTTAAATGGGTAAAGTTGCTTTTTTTTTTTTTTTGCATTTAAGATGATAAAATCTTCAATCTCAGTCTGAAAATGCATTTTTTTAATGCCGCATGCAGATTAATCTAAACATTTATGCTTCAAAATCCATCTCTGTCACCGCAGAATAAAAGAATCACTTCCAGACAAGTTAATAGTTTTTATTTTTCAATAGCATTCTAATTAACAACTTTACATCACTAATGAATTTCTATAAAAGATAAAATATGTAAGAACGACAACACAGATGTGATAAAATACATTTTATTTTTTTTTATATGTACACAACATAAAACATGTTTAACAGCTTCTCTCTCACATTCAGGTGAATTAATCACAGTATATCAAACACGGACTCTGATCGTCTTACTTACCTGTTTCTTCAGTTCACGCGCTGCATCACCTCTCAGCTCATCAAGTGGTTCAGTAACTTCAGGGAGTTTTACTACATCCAGATGGAGAAGTTTGCCCGACACGCTCTCATAGAAGGAGTGGCCGACGTGAGAGGTCTGACTGTGGGAAGAGAATCAGAACTGTTCAGAGCTCTCAACATGCACTACAATAAAGCCAATGATTTCCAGGTAACTGATACCGCACACTATTAATGTTATTGATCTGAGTAATTTTACTGACGCAGCATTATTTTTTCTGCATTTTATTGTCTCATTTTGATCATGTGCTTACCAGCACATGATTTACTTCTGTTGGATGCGCGCGTTATATTTCATATTTCTCAACTTGACTCAAAACTTAAAATCATTTTTTAATCTGTCTGTAATTGGTATACAGTTTTTTATTTTTATTTTAGAAAAATCAATAATGGACAGTTACAAGATTCAATATGTTAAGTGTATTTTGTATATTACATAATACACACATGTGATAGCAAACTGAGTTGCTTTAGTAATGCATGTCATTTACTGTAAGTACAGGTGGTGCATGTGTAAACACATGTCTACTGTTGGTCATATACCTGTTATCCAAGATGATGCACAAACCATGGAAATTAATTTGGGCTAGTTGGGTAATATTTAAAAATAAATAAATAAATAAATCACATTTAATTATTTGTATTAAATTTGTCCAACAAACTAAATTTGTGAATTTAATCACATGTCAAACTCAGAGGGTCAAAATCTATGACATTACACCAAACAGTATTAGCATTCAGCTGCACAACTACTATAAACAAAATGTAACGAACACACATACAAAAACATGAATTAAAAAAGTACAATAGAAAAAACTTCTTGAGTTTAAAAAAATTTGGTTGAGCCACGTGTGAAGTATTTTACTCTTTTAACCTTGAGATGACTCAGGTTTCATCCAGTTTCTAACAGTAGTAAGTCCACCTTAATATTAATGCGGGAAAAAAACATACCTTCTTTGTTCTTTAATAAGTTCATAAAGCCAGTAACAAGTTATTAAGGCCATGAGGTGGAGCATTAACAGTGACAAACACAGAATGTCTATCCATAAGATACATATAGGTATTAAAGGATTGTGATTGTGCAAATTTATACTGCAATTAAACAGTGTTCATGCTCACCTGTCTGTATGCACATTGACCACAACTGGTTACATGTGTATCTTGCCACAGACATCATTTTAAACATACAGTAACATAGCTTCAATACTAATTCTACTAACTATATACGCCATAAGAATACAGCAAAGACGCGTATTCAGAGGACAGTGAGACTGAAGATGAGTTTCAGAAGACGTAGCTGAACATTCAGACACTAAGATCTTAAATGAGGTTTAACTGCAATATGGATTTGACTGATTCTAATATCGTATTAAACACAGACGATTAATACATGTAAAACAGCTTTCTGACTATGATGTATGACTCAGCCTGTTGTACTGTGGTGTTGGTGTCACAATGGGTATTTTGTGTTTTTCTCTTGCGTTAACCATTAACCACAATTTTAGTTTTGGAGATAATATGTAGCGAAAAAAACACCTTGATTTGTTGTCATAAGTTGTTACATGTTCAACATATTCGAAATAGATAGATGATTTCTAATGAGGCAATTCATTCACTCAGTGGCAGATGGGCTATGAAAATGTCAGCTCTCAGGGTCATTATATTACTTTTTTATTATGTATATGTGAATTAAAATCCATGCAGACCAATTTCAGAAGTTGACCTGAACATGACTAAGTTACATTTTTACGGTCATTTTATGACATTTAATTTTATTAAATGTGCAATAAGGAAAACACTTAATGCACACTTTGGAAGTATTCACTTTCATACTGCTTAGTGTTAGGGTTAGGGTCAGCTTTAAGTGTTTACAGAGTGTGTTTGCCGGGTTCAGAATAGAATTCAATTTAATAAGTTTTTCATGATCATACATCATATTTTTCCCCCCAATAGTTCTCAGCAGCATATAACAATTCCAAAAAATACAACTCATTTATTATTAGTTAATTAAATTGGACCTGAATGATCGTCAAAAAAGTTGATTGACAGATTAATCAATTAAAAAATGTGCAGGAATCATGTTAAAATATTTTTGATAAGGTTTAAAAATTTGTGAAAGAAAAATGGAAATCATTTTGTGAGCACGCACGTCGTAAAGATTTCAGGAAGGAAACAAAAATTCAAAAGCAACAGTCCAAAACATAAAGGTAGCCGTCGTAGTAGCACCTTTTGCGTGCTAGGTTTAGTTTTTGTTTCCTGATGCGTTGTATAGATATTGAATCTTCAATTCTGTTTGAAGGGACGGGAGCCAAAAACAGAGAGTGGATGGGAGAGCGTTGAGGGCCATGACTACACCAGAGTAAAGAGTGGAGACTTTTAAAATTGAATACTGGGTCCAGGATTTCTTTTGTGTAACTAAGCATCACTGTTAATATATCAAATTGTTTTGATATCCTTTTTTTGATCACAGTTTGGTTAAAGAGATCGCACACATGAACACACTCATCAGTCACTGTTTGTGTTCATGTGGGAGCAGGAGCTGAAATTAAACATGCCTGACGTGTCCGATGGAAAACACAGGCCGTCTCAAACACGTTTCCTTCCTCCTTTGTACTTGAAAGACAATGGACTGAATGTTGGCAACTCTTTAACTAAGCTTTTAGTAGTTACTTACCTTCATTTGTTAGGTCTGATTCTGGTTATCTTAAACATAATCCCAATCTACACCACTTCTCCTTCATGTCAAACACACACAGAGCGTTATGTGTGTAAAAAGTATTTAATGTCTTTAATGTTCTGTGGATTCACAGGTCCCTGACAGATTCCTGGAAGTTGCTGAGATTACACTGAGAGAATTTTACATCGCCATTTCAGTGGGCAAGGATCGTGATCCATCGTGGAAGAAAGCAATCTACAAGGTGATCTGTAAACTGGACAGTGACGTACCAGCCGAGTTCAAAAATCATCCCTCTGGATGAGAACCGAGCAGAAGACCGATCATGTGCCACAGTGGTTACTGTCACAATGTGGACTTGCTCATGCTTTTATTAGCACATTAGTTTATGTTCAATGAAGAGCATACTATATTGCAAAATAGGTTCGTGCCTGCACATCTCCAATCTCCATACATAAGGCAGACTGATGGCTGAGTTGATCAAAGGCATCATGAGGTAGTTTGACACATGTATTTTGCTATATGAGCCATATTATATAGCAATAATACATATTTGAATGAGTGTGTAACAGTTTTGTCGGTGAAAAGTCACAAAGTGCACAAAACACAGTCCACACCACATCAGAAAAAATGTTTAATATTCATTCATTCATTCTTAGTGTATGTACAGGATATATAAAATGCAAATTACATTCATTCTGAAATTAGTGAAACATTACATGATGTCTGCTTCTTACAAACCAAAAATAGTGTCTGTCTCTCTCTCATACTTACCATGATGAGCTATTTATCCATCCTCTGTCCAAACATGATCTTCATCAGCGGTTGTGTGTGTTTGGTCTGAACTGATGATCCTCACTTTCTCTTCAGTTGTTGATAATTCAGATGTAAAATTTCTCACGTGTGAAAATTCTGGACCGTTTGCTTCACAAGTGCAAAGTTTGTAAAATCTATTCCAAAAAGTGAATACATGCACTTACATTGTCATATTAACGGTGACAATTACACTCAGTGAGACTAAATTTAGTTCCTTTTAATACTTCTATGAAATGTGCACAAGGGCATCTGCAATGAACTCAGTTGGTTATGAAAATCTGCTACAAGACAGTGCAATATAATACTTCAATATGATATTTTTCTTGAGTGAGAAGGGTCAGATTCTTGTACATGTTAAATATGTTACTGTATATTTAAAAATGGATGCACTAAGCAGTCATTTTGTATAAACATTATTTTTACTTGTAGATTGTCCACACATGCTTTTTCCAAGTTTAAAAGGTGCAATGTGTAAAAAATATAATACATTTAAAAGTTAACTAAATTTATCAACAGAATGTGAAGAAATAGTAAAATTGACTAGCTTAAATTAACTCACTAAAACTGCCTCGTTCAGTCCTTCCAGTGTTTCAACAATCAACAATCAAACTCTGTGTAAATCCTTCATTAATAGTGTTAAATAATAAAACTGCAGTTCCTTGAATGGCCACTAGAGACTGGCTACATAACAAATCAATCTCCAACTTAACAGCAGAAATAAACATGTTTACAGCCTGGTACAAAAAACAGTTTTGGTCTCTATAGCTAATTTCCCCGTTCATGACAACTGTACTGAAGGTGAATTTATATACAACTCACCTGTTCAAATTATATTAAGGCTTAAAGTTGGGCATAATTAACAGTGTCGCTGCTTTGATTGACAGGTGGCGTATTCAACTAGGCCTCATTCAGCTCACAGATACAACATCCATATTTTATATTGTTTATGGTTCTAATGGTCCACAGCTCCTGTGCTATCATGGACTATTAGTTAGTTAGCTACACAGCTAAGTGAGCTAACTAGCTAATGGCAGTTAGCAGCAGTTATAACTTGATATGTGATATACTGCCCCCTATTGTTTTAGAGTGTTAAATCAACAAGTGGAGATTAGTCTGAGTTCTTACACATTGCACCTTTAACTTATTACGCGTATACAAAAACAAAAAGCACTTCATTTGCATTGTTATTTCTCATTTGAATTAATATTATGAATAATTGTCAGTAACAATAATGTAATATAATACAGGTAATATTTTTATGTCTTGACTATGAATGTAAAAATATGCTAAAACAAGATTAGAAAAATGTAATTCAAATGAGACAAAAATTAAAGTACTATCCATTCAGTCATGAAGTGTGAGCTCTATTTGTCACTGAAGAAACTTTAACCACTTGAACAACAAAGTTCCCAGTCCTCTTGACTTGTCGTTTGATACTATACATTTGGAAATTAAGAGTTCTTGACTACCCTGTGCGCCGTGTTACTGTATAGCATCTACCATCTTCTGACACTCAAACACATTCAAACCACAAGCTGAAACAAACAACAAACATATTTTCAAACCCTCAGTACTTTAATTTGCTGTCTTGTTCTTAAGTACAATTATCTTGTAATATTGTTTATTTTAAAATGATTTCTCTCTGTAAGCTCTCTGAGCCAACACTGATGTGAGTAGACATTTTATATGTACATAAAATGCACCAAATTTAATGTTATTTTTACCTAATACGACCATATACAGTGACACATCTGACTAAATGTCACAGGGGCTAAGCAAGTTAAGTTGGGGAGATGGAAACAATTATTTTTCAGCCCCACTGATTCAATGTTTCATCTGTGGTTTACAGCAAGCAAGTACACTTTGGGCTTCATCAACAAGAAGCCCCAAATGACAGCTCAAGAACGGCTCCACCAGTGCGTAATTTTATGAAACTTTTATTGTCTTTTATTGTCAAGTTTGCATGGACCAAGAAACTGTGCTACAGGTGTACAGTACAGAATACATGAAGAGTATAAAACAGCAAGAAACATGACTGAGTACAGGATACAGGTCCAGAAAAAAGAAGCACAGAATCATAAACTACATATTTCATAGTGAGTGCCTGTTTAAAAAATAAGAAAAAAAAACAAAAAAACTTTACTGTATCCTTATCCAGTAACTAAGAATTTGATAACTATTGGTGATGTCACCTCGATGAGTCTCACGTAAGCTTCAGTGTTTTCACATTCAGGACACCTGCGGGAAGAAAAAAATGATTGATAATGTGGCCAAAGACTTAGATTTGATTCAATCAAGTTAAACTTTAGAGAACTTAAATTAAAATGAAATAAGTCATTCTGATTTTTATTTCCTTTTATACAGAATATAGTACTGTTATAACTGTATTTGTATAATTTCAGAAGTCATTACAGGTGTTTTTCCATCAGTAAAACATACGCCCCAATCAAATAGTGAGACTACTTTTGAATTATTCACTTTTAGTTACTGCGCTTAAGCTTAGAAATGTAAAACAAGTAAGGCTCGCTGAACAATGAGGAGATACGACTGGATTAAACAAAAGTTCTGCTCTTTTTTTTTAATCAAGTACATTTTCAATAGAGAACATGTAAATGTCTCCAACATGCCCTCATGATTTCACCAACCAACAGATATAATTACTCTTTTAAGCCTCCTAACAACGTTACACAGAAGAGGAGTATACATACCTTTCAATGAAGGGAAAAAGGAACATAAGATTATCTTCTTAGAAATACTTGGTGCGGTTGAGAGCTCTTTGTGCCAGTTGGCCGCTCTCATCTGTTATTCTCTCCCAGTCTGTTTGACCCACGACAAAGCCGATAGCGCGCTTTCGATCTGCGTCCTTCTGCTCTTCGAGATCAGCCCATCGAACCTTAACGAAAAGGAGAGCCACCAGGACACGGTGTTATGACCAGGAAATGAATGAAGGAGGATAATTTAATGTTATCTAACATTTCATATACTCCAAACTGGAGTACCCAGATTTCTACATTCGGTATTTTCTTGTTGCCTCGATGGCAAACAAACATGTTTTTGGCTGACAAACAGCTCTGTAGGGCAGTGTGTCAATTTACCCTTTTCTTTCCTGGTTCAGACATGCGTGTGGCATAGTCGTCTGGCAGCTGAAGGTAGTCATCCAGGCCTGCCATGTCCTCGCGTTTCCTCTTCCCACTGCTCCCCAGACCGTCCAACTTGTCTATATAAATGAAAGATTGCTGTTCAGGTCAGCTCCGGCGTCTCGTAAAAACTTTAACTTCATCCTAACGTTCATCCCGTCTGTTTTCATCCCAATGTGCAACAGACTCCGCCAAAATAAACTTTAAACCTGAGTATCCTGACATACTGCCGGACACTCTGGTACTCTAGTTGTACTGTCGCAGACAGGAAGGACCTGCAGCAGACAGATAAAACTGAGGCTGGCAATAAGCTGAGAAACAGCTTCTTCCCAAGAGCCTTTGACAGGTTGCTTAATGTATCTATTTCTATCTATTTGTACATGAAAAGCCAGCTTCAATTCTTCAATTCTTCCCCCTTTTGGGCCTTTGATGGAGAAGAATATATGGAGACATGTCTTTTCCAGATAAAAACAAAAATGGGCTTTAATGTGCGTGTTAAATATGAAGCATCTATCAATCCTAACGTGAATAGTTTAGGTTGTTGTCATGCAGTGTGCACAGAAACAGAGGGTAAAGGATGGTGACAGTCATCGCTGTGATGGGACCATCTCTCCTTGTAGACCTCACATACATAATCAAACATACAACAGCATGATAGATCAAACTGGCGAATTCAATCATAATAAAACAGCCCAACAAAAAGAAATACCTACCGAGTTTTGCCTCAGACGTGTCCATCTCCCATTTGCTTTTTGGAATGTAGCCCTACATTATATAAAGAAACATTGCAATGGTTAAACATCTTGGTGACGGGGATGAGAGGGGGAGAGAGAGAGAAAGCAGGGGTTGGCTGAAAAGAGAGAAGACGAGTTCATCAGTAGTTGAAACAATAACGACAACTGAAGGATGAGACTGCATGAAGACTGGTCTAGTTGAGACATATAATGCAACAGTGGCATGCAAATATTTTGATCTTGTGTTCAGACTTTGTTACTAGCTACGTGCAAAATAAAAAAATATCTAACATAACAGCTGTCTTCTGCTTTAGAGCACACACATTCAGTGTCAAAGGCTTTTCTAGAAATAAAAATAGAAGATAAAAAGCAGTTCAATCTCCAATCGTATAGTTTGTATCCATGTGAGCTAGTTATCGTGTAACCAACATATTTCACATTACAAAGATCAGTTACTCTGTGGCAGTCTGCAGTACTGATTCTCACAACGTTTAAACAAATACTGTGTTAACTAAACATGAAAACACTCAGTGTGTGTTTTTCTGACAGCATCATTTTAAGCTAAACAATCCTCAGCTGCCGATTTACACTGATGTTATTTATAACAGCAAATAGTTGACAGTCTGATATCAGCACAAACCAGTCCCTAATTAAAAAAAGGCGTGATGATTATTATTTTTACACATTTACTAATTTATTTTTAAGATGGCCTAACTTAAGCCAAATTGAACTGAGCTCATATTTATTTAAATAAAGATAATTTCTTCTTTCTAAAACTATGAGACGAAACCTGCCAGAACATTTACCCCAAATAATGCAAGACTAAAGAGCCTCCACAGCAATTAATGAAATAAAATGATAGTTGCAGCCTCTGTCAAAATGACTGATGATTTAACAACATGTTAGCCAAATTTGTTAGTCAAATTTGACTTGTTATTGACAGTTTCTGATGTTTTTTTCTTTTAACTGTGTATTCTTTAATATTTTTCCAACATAAAAAAAGATGCTAGTGATTCCTCAGTTCAGAACAGCTGTCTTACTATAACATTACTTTCCTCCTGCTATCTAAAAGCCCGTTCACAGACGAGATGAACGTGGGTGAAACCTGCTTTGAACTGGATAAAGTTTATGGCAAACAGCTCAGGTAGTTTGATTTGATTGTTGTAGAATGGGGCAAAGTTTTAAGAAAAAGGGCATCACAGAGTATTGCCATCTAATTTCACATAAGATATTTATTCTAAAATAAATTGACTTTTTATTTGTAATTTTTGACATTATTTTGTTGTTATGCTTTTTTTTTTTAACCCTTTTTTATTTTTGAGCACAGAATAAAATTACATGTCATTATTCTTCCTGATTAGACTTCTGCTCAGATTTAAGATGGGCCGAGCTTTGCTGGGACAGTCATAGTAATGTTGATCCACTCAGTCCTGACAGGAAGTTTAATCAGGAAAAAAAACACCTGTGTGGACGGATGTTCGTTATGTAAGAGCTCTATTGACGTTGATATTTTTATTCGGTACAGTGAAGGTGAACACTGTCATGATCTTTGTTTTCTTTTGTCTTTGTAACAATGTTCAGTACAATTATGCTGAACATGCCACTCTTCTGCTCAGGTTTGAGTCCAGAATTTAACGTACAAGCCAAAACTTGATTATTACAGTTGAAGAAAGGAGGCAACTTGTTGCTTTACAAGACAACAGACTACAGGGTCTGTTGGGATTATTCAAAAATTGATCATACACATAGAAGACACATTGCCTCTCTGCAGACACTACAAAATATTCAGATTTAAAACAAAGTATTGGATATTGGATATCCTGCATGTACTGCCAGTCGACAGCTGCTGCATGCTGTCCACACACACTGTGCAATAAAAGCTACACAGTGTGCTCCTGTCCAACACTACAACACCGTTAGATATGGTCACATGTGCAACAGACAATATCGAACCACATCCAACTGTGATGCAGTTTGTAGTAAGATGGTGCAGCAGCGCCTTCGTTTTAAGAAAGACATTTTAAAAGTTTTTTAATACACAATAATCATTTGATTAAACACAGTTCCTTAGGTGCTATTAAAGTTTTTTTTGAGTAAATGTAAATAAGCTGGCAAATAGTGGCTTGAACAATGTAGTGTCCCTTCTCATCAGGAGGATTTGGTTGACAAAGTATTGTTTTGCAGTGTGCTACATTGTGGTATATTCCAGTTTTTTTCTCGTCATGTCAGAGTGTGATTTTTTTCCCTCCAAAGGATGCGAGGCATTAGCGACATACAGATAGATTTCTTCCATTTTAGTTAGATGTCTGTCCAACATCCTTTTGTTGTAAATGTTTCTTGATTTCATCAACAATAGTTTATCGAAGACGTCAAGAACGATTTAGAACAAAAGAAGAAATCAAAACTTTTTATAATCATGATGGTTTTGTAGGCATTATTGTAATTATTATTATTTTAATTTTTAATTTTAATTGACATCAAGCTGTCGGTAATCACCTGGCAGACGTCAAAGTCTCACCCAGCATGACTCAAGTGCACGGCTTTACATTTTTATTCATATGCCCTTGAAATAATGATTTTTTTTTTCTGGATGTCTTAAACGGAGTTCACATCTTGAACCATTTCAGTCACTACTTCAGAACATTTGTGCAAAGCATATTTTCATCAGAAGCAGTGTGTAGAATTTAATGCAATTTAGTGGTGTAGTTATGTTGTTACACCCTGTATGTGAAGGACAAACTATGGTCCCTATCTAGAGCCAGTATTTAGTTTCTCTGTTCAGGGCTAAAAGGCTCTTTCTAAGATAACAAAAGAATTCTTATTTTCAGGTGACACTAATGAGAACATAGTTTTGTATTTTATATTCCATTCCCACCGGTTTCTGTAAATAAAGCCTCCTAAAGCTTACACACTGGACCTTTAATCGTTTAGATGATGGCTCCTCAAAGGTATTTCTCAGCTGAATCAAAGACTCAATAATGTAGTGATTACAGTATCAAACAATATTTTAACCAATAACCAACAATAAAGTTACTATGGTTCACTGCCTATTCCTCTTACACTTTGTTTTTCTGAGTGTTTATTAAGTATACCTACGAGAATGCGCTTAGTTCTACCTCTTAGGGGTGTATTAAAACTATATATATGTCTAGAAAAATTCTCAGTTGATTTTTTTTTTTTATAAAGGTTTGTTTACACACACTACAGTCACGTTTAAGTCAGCAAAGAAAGTGGGCATGTAAATAATAAGACATACAATAAACAGACGTTGCAGAGTATGATCAATCAATGATCTACAAAAAAAAGAAGCAATTTCTTGTTACAAGAACATCTAGATATAATGCTGGTACTGTATTATATGAACAGACTCATGGTGTCATTGCACTGTTTGAACCTTAAGCATTTCCAAACACTAATGTAAACTAGAAAGAGCAAAAACATGTTAAAGATATAAAATAAATAAACTTTGGTAGTAGTTTTATACTGCAGCTTGTTGAAAGCTTTTCTGCCACAAAAGTGTTTTCTATCAGTTAAGAGTAAAGTAAACTATGACTACCAGATCAGGGCGTCCCTCTCTACATTAAAAAAACTCCTGAAGACACAGCTCTTCAGACAGTACCTCTTCTCACAGCACTACCAACAGCTGAACTGTCACTTGATTCTGTGCGGGTCGTACTTATTGCTGCACTGATATGTCGTTGTCAAGCTGAACCTTGATTGTTTTCCTTTTTTGTAAGTCACTTTGGATAAAAGCGTCAGCTAAATGACTAAATGTAATAATACAATAAAATACTGCAAACAATTTTCATGCATGAAGCTTTTTCATGATGCTAAAGTACATCAATAAGTTACTATGAAATAAAATCAATTAACACCAACAACAGTATTTTAAAATGTATAAATATTTCATATATTTGGTTGTTTGCTGGACCACACATTTATAAGCTTTAAAATTGTTTAAAAAAAGGTATTATGAACAATTTTATAGAGAAACGGTTTGTTATCTGTCCAGAGACAAAAAAAAAAAAATATTTGCAGACTTATTGTAAATGCATGCAGAACTTCAAGTTTCACTGTTTTTTAGGGCTGGATAGGCAAATATTTTATAATGTTGTGTGGTGAATTCATACTATTTACATATTGAGTTTGCACTTTGAAGGACATTACACTGGGGAGTCTGCGGAGTACTGATGACGCCTACAGTTTAATTAATAAGACTGCTTCAATAACATCTGTCTACAAAACAAAATGTAAGGCACTGTCTGTTTAAAACATTTATCAGGGTTCTCAAGAAACAAAAATGACACTATGAGAGCAGTGAGAGTGAACCAAAACAATAAAGGTTTGGGCCAGACAATAAAAAAAATGACCTGAAACCTCCTATAAAGCAACCTAAAGCTCAGGGAAGATGGTGAAAATTCTCTGTAGCTTCATCACTACGAGCGACCCCTTTTATATGATCATCACATTATTCTAGAAATATTAATTATAGGCACTTTAAGGTCAGGCAAATTTGTTGTTAGGTGATTGAATGTTTCCTATCGTTTCTACTGTTTATTTAAAACTTCTAATGAAAATTATTATTTGACGATGATGAATGAAAGACATTGTGCCTAGCAGTCCAGTTTGGTGTCAAGCTGTGTGCAGTCCAAATGAGACAATTCCCCTGATGGTGGTACTGTAGAAAAACTTTCAAAATGTTACTAAGCTATAAGTGCGACAGCTTTAAAGGTTTCATCAGTCATCCATCACTCTGATTTTATCAACGGTACAGGTTATTTAACATTTTAACTTTCACCAGAGTACTTGTACAACAAAAGTAATTATTTTATCTGCGTTGGAAAAATTCTAAATTTCAGCCATGAAAACACTGTGTCTGATTATAATTGCTTCTGTCAGATGTTTTCAGTCATCAAAAGCAATATTTACCTCATCTTTGTCAAATTTATTTATTTATGTTGAACTTTGAACAACTTTGAACACATGGGAACGTTTTGCACAACAAGTTTTAAAAACAGATTAGACCAACATGTTTTCACATTGCCATGATGATTTTTTTTTCTTATTTTTTATTCAATCATTTCTTTTTTATTTATTACTTTGTTTTTAATTGCATTGTATTTTGATATATTTGCACCTTACTGTGGAAAAAAATATGAACATAGCAGAATGGTCCAGTCCCATCCACAATGATGCAGACTTAAATCTCTCATAGTGATACTTTAGCAATAACATGAATTTTAAAATTTGATGTGGAGATGAAAATTATTTCAAACAATGAAATACGAGTCAATGCTAAAAAACAAACAAACTGTATTTTGACTGTATTATATGTTTTCTGTTCTGCTCTAGTCTTCTTTGTAACGTGATAATTACTAAATAAACATAACTACAAAAAACTGCTAAGGGAGACAAATGACACTAAATATTGCCATAACTTTTCAGGAATTTGACTAATTTTGTTGATTTTATCTTTTAAAACTTACCTGGTCAGTAAAAAAAAACATGATTAAATGACTAATGGTTGATAATAAATTTCTGGATAAACTATATATGATGAAATGATTCTGAAAACTATGTAGCTATATATTTAAGATTTTTTTGTCCTACCAGATCACCCTCTTCTTCCTCCTCCCTCTTGGGTTCCTTGGGCTCGTCATCGGGATTGAAGTCTTCCATTTCAACCTAATAACAGATGCACATGTTAGATTAGCTCAGTTACTGATAAAAGACCAAAACATTATGAGGACTCTGATGTTGAGGACCACACCTCCTCTATAGCAGCGTCCTGAAGCAGGGACCGGACATCCAAGCGCACCATATGACGTGGCGAAGGTTCCCAGTTGTTGGACATCTGTGTGCAGAATACTCTATTAAGTTAGGTGAAGAACTTTATGATGCATGTATGAGACTTAGATAACTTAACTTTTATTAAAGACGTGTCTGAATGAGCTAACTGATGTTACAGACCTTCATTATATCCTTAAGCGTACGTCCATGGACATTTCTCTTTGCACAGGTCTGGGTGTCTGCGGTGATTTCAGCCAGGTACACCTTGAAAAATGAAAAACTTTAGCAGAACGCCAACCGGAGGAACATTTTTTCTGAACACAACTTTCTGAACACAACTCACCTCAAAACCTTTTGTTTTGGCTGCACTCCAGAACTGATCAAAATGTTTAACTCTGTCATTAACGGTGTCTAAAATGATGAAGGGGAAAAAGCCATCGTCCAGAGTTTTCTTAAATGTTTTAAGCATGCTGCTCCGGTAGGTATCCTCCATCTCTGGCTCATACTCGTACTCGAGAACCTGCGAGGCAGATTATTTTGTGTTACATTGTTTATAATAACTACTGTAACATACTGTATCTGTCAGTTGATGATGCTCGCTGATGCTTTGATTTCCAGCTGCATGCTTTAGCACCACTTTGTTACTGTGGCATGTCAGACTCACCTTGGTTTTGACCCTTTTCCCTGTGTCTGGATCTTTCTCAACTTTCTCAACCTCCGTCATGAAATAGTCGTCCAACACAAGAACTCGTGGGGGTGCACCGCCACAGTCGACTTCCTTATCCTTAATAATGTCAACAATATTTAAAAGCAATGTTTGAATATTTCTATGTGCTTAGTTCAAAAAGGTAACAATGCATATTGATGTCAAAAAGATATTTTGGGGAAGGACATCTAAACATAAAAGGCTCTGAGATTGTATTGTTGTATATTGTTGGTAAAGTTTAGTTACATTACATTAAAATAATGTCACACAATAATTTGCTGGTCTGTACTCACCCGTATGAGCTTTGCAACATGGCTTTTTCCACTTCCTGGTAACCCTCTCATTATGATGACAATCTGTTACAATATATCACTTAAATAAGTACTCAATATTATGCAACTAACAATGTGATATTGTTAGATCTCAAAATAACAAAATATTGCAGCTGTAATCTGTACCCTTTCAGGCCGAGATAATCTGCCAGGTGGTTTGAGGATATCGTCGATATTCTTGATTTCAGGCTTCCTCTCGACTCGTGGGGGTGGCTGAGGTGGAGGTGGGAGGGGCGGTGCCGTGGGAGGCCCTCTGTCATCTGGATAACTTCTTCTGTCCACTGTATGATATTATTTACAATTAAAAGTATTTCTCCAAATGGCATTTCACCCCATTTATACATTTACTTGTGCCACAAAGATCGTTTTAGTAACTGAGAAATAGTGTAGAGTGTCAGTGAAATTCTACCAAATACAAGTATGTGAACACACCTCTGTTAACAGATGTGTAATTAAACATACCATAAGGTGAGGAGCTGTGGCCATAACGCTCAGGCCCACTGCGGTCGAGTCCAGTGCGCTCGTATGGAGGTCTATCATAGCCAGGCCTTCCATAATGTTCATCTCGATCACGACTGCCGCTTCGCTCCTTCTCTCGAAGATCTCGGTCTCTGTCCCTGTATCCTGAGCGTAAATGAGGTGCCAGTGGAGATCTACGCAGAGGAGCGATTATTAAGTTTCATTCTGTCAACAGAATTTCTTGTTTCAAACTGGCACACACTGATGACTAATCACAATGTATGACACAATGTGATATTGTGTACCTTTCTTCAACCATGGACTGTGTGCTTGATTAAAAGAACAGACAAATAGAAAGGAATATTACATATGTTGGGAGGCAGAGCACTTCCCCATAGTTTGAAGAAACAAAAAGGGCATCAGAGACACCGAGGAAGCATGTTACCTCTCATCCCTCTCTCTTGGGGGATAGCGTTCCCTTTCGAATCTTTCTCTTTCGTATTCAGGTGGAAGCTTTTCTCTGTATAATTCCCTCTCTCTACTGTACTCCCGACGGTCCATGTAAGGGTCTGATCGTCTTTCATAATATGGGTCTCTGCTGTAAGGATCTCTGGGACCAAGCGGTTCTAGGAAAATTAAAGAGTTCATCAATAAACAATGATTAGGAAACTTGCAAAAGCAAGCTGATTGAGCAGAGAAAGATACGTTTACAGGACTGAAACTCACCTTTTTCATAGCCCCTGTCTGATGGCATTGGGTCAGGCCTCAAAATTATTCTCTCCCCATAAGAGATCCGCTCAACTGTGGCTCCAGGCTCTGAAACATTCAGTGTTATTGTCACCAACAAAGTCCTGAAACTTAACCTGTTTAATCTGTTAAAGAGTCAAATTGTGTTCATTTTTGCAGCTCATACCATGCCCATGTCCATAATCCACAGTCTTTGGAATCACTGTAGAGGTGGGTACAGCAGAAAGAGATGACTGGTAATCTGTGGTAGCAGGCTTGGTATCCCAAGACACAGACTCAGGTACAGTTGTCTGTGCAGCTGCACTCATGCCCTAAGGATGACAGATTTGGTATGATATAGATCTCACAGCAAAGTAAAAATATAACTAAAACTGAATTCCTTAAAATGTATAAAAAAAAAAGTTCTACTAACTACAGTACTTTAGCTAACTATGGCTTTTCTTTCTTCCTCTGTGTGTCAAGTGTACAGCTACTCCTTTGCCTCTCTTATCAATAACGGTACATGTAATGATGTAGTTTATTTGCTGTGCACGATGCAAGGCTCGAAAGCACAGTTCTGCACTAAATAATTAGGTGTGTCGTTTTTTTAGTGCAAATCACTCTCTTTGCTGCCGAACTGCATCATAACCATACGCTTGCTGAAGTAATTGCATGTTTCAACTTGACTTAAAGTTGTCTGTCATGCAGTGCACCAGTGCAAGGGCCAAGGTCCCACAACCCAGAAATCACAAGAAAAAAGACAGCTCCAGCTGTTCTTTCCACAACTGAATATAAATTTTCTTTATCAAATGTCACCCTATTTTGAAGTAACCTCAATTAACCAACAAACAGGGCGACTAATCTTACTAAATAATTACAAAATATAAATTACCTTCAGAACATTCCTGACTTCTGGTGGGATCTCCAAACCAAGAAGACCAGCAGGAAGTTCAGACAGGATGTCAGTAGGTGGAGGCTGCGGTTCAGAAGCAGGTGTTTTCCCCTCCTGTAATTCCCTGGAGACCCAAAAGAATGGAAGTCAACTTCCCCAAAAACCATCTGACCAAAAAGATGTACTATAACTAAAATTGTTAAATGACAGCACTGCACCTAAAATAAAATGCCCTCTTACTGCAGTGTCCAAAGGAAGGTCGAGCAAAGTTGGCATTTTGACATTTTTGTCACATTTAATCACCCCAAAAACTGGTGGGTGTCTGTTTGGGTGGCCAATATTTAAAAAATCTAGGCAAATAATACCAACACTGCAATCTGCATGGCTTAGTTCCAATGGAGCTAAGCCAGAATGTAATTTGCATGAACCTAGCATATAACGTAAGAATCAAAGCCTAGAAATTACCTTATAAGTTTAAGCTCTTGAGCAGCTTTCAAGATGATCTCATGCTGACGTTGGGAGAGGGCAAGTACATTTGCCCCACCTTGTGGTGCTGGATCAACTGAGCTCTCTGGTAAGTTTGTGACAGGTGCAACAGAAGGTAAAGGTGGAGGTCTATCCATAGGGAGGTCATCCTTGTGCTCTTCATAGCGACCTCTGCGATCCTCGTAGTCTGCAGGATACCCTCTCTCCGGAAGTGGAGGAAGTCTTGAAGGCCTATCCCATTCTGATGAAGGTGGTGGTGGTGGATATGGCGACTCTTCCTGTCGGTACGGGGGCTCATTCCTGTATTCACGGATTCTAAGTTCTCCTCTACCCCTGTCATGCTCATCATATGGATATGGGTGACCTCTTTCTCCTTCTCTTTCTTCTAGCCAATGGCGATCTCTGTAGGGCTCTGGTGGTGGCATACGGGGGGGATAGTCCCTCTCAGGAGGAGCACGCTCTCTGTCCCTGTCCCATTCAGACTCATAGTATTTGGCCTCATGCCGATAGTCATCAGGAGGATATTCCTGTGGTGGCCGCCAGCGGTATCCATCTTCCCCATGACCATAATCCTCAACATAACCCTCGTTATATCCCTCTTCGTATTCCTCATGTGTTGGACCTGGCCGCCACATACCTCTAGCCATTCCTCGACCCATAGGTCTCCTTCTCATTCCCCCCGCATCCATTATTTCATGTGGAGGAAGAGGAGGACCTCTGCCATGTGGTGGCTGCCACCCCAATTCTCTCTCCCTTCCTTCATCATACAATGGTTCCTCCATGGGATCCATCATTTCGTGAGGTGGTGGTGGCACGCGACGCCTGCCCCTTCCGACATCAGGATGGCTATGAATGTCATGTCCATGGTACATGGGGTGCCTTGCTGGATCCATTTCGGTATCATCAGTGTCTATTTCATGACCTAATGGCTCATGATCCATAGGCCCATGCCCTGGGTGAGGGGGACGTCCTCGTCCTTGGTGCATGAAAGCAGGATGACCACGTGGGGGACGACCACGGCCTGGTGGAAATGGGGGTCTCATGCCTCTCATTGGAGGTCTCCTTTCTCCCCAGTAAGGGTCCCCTTCCTCTGAGTACTCTGCTGACTCAACTTCTTCCCAGTGCCTGTCCATTGGTTCTCCTCTTCCCATGGGAGGTGGTCCTCCTCTTCCCATGGGGGGTGGTCCTCCTCTCCCCATGGGGGGTGGACCTCCTCTTCCCATGGGGGGTGGACCTCCTCTGCCCATTGGCGGTCCCCCTCTTCCCATAGGTGGACCTCCTCTTCCCATAGGGGGACCTCCTCTTGCCATAGGGGGACCTCCTCTTCCCATAGGGGGACCTCCTCTAACCATTGGCGGTCCCCCTCTACCCAAAGGTGGTCCCCCTCTACCCATAGGCATACCTCCTCTTCCCATGGGAGGACCACCTCTGCCCATCGGGTGCCCTCCTCTCATCATTGGGTGCCCTCCTCTTCCCATAGGGGGTCCTCCCATTGACTCTTCATAATAATCATCCTCTGTTTGGAAGTGATGTTCCTCTGGCATCCACATTTCTTCAGGGGGCACCTCGGATTCCCCACCACCATACTCCTCGTATGAAGGATCCTGCCAGTGATATTCTTCCTGCTGTTCTGGCATTCCCATATCCTCTTCAGGCAAGTAGTCATAAGACATTTCTCCCATCTTCTCCCCAGGCGGTAAAGTGTTTGGTCCCCTCTGCCCACGTCCTCGTCCATGCACTTGAACAGGCCCTGGGGGTTGGCCTCGTCCCCTACCTGGGGAAGGCCTTGGAGGATCTGGTCTTGACTGCACTTGGCCAGAAGCTTGTGGGTCCTGTTGGATTCCAGGGGGCTTTGTAACCTGTGGGGGCTTGTTGTTTGTCAATGGTTCATCTGGTTTGACGGGATTTTGTGTAGTAGTATTTTTTGATGCTACAGTAGATGGAGCAGTTACATTAGGCTTGCTGTCAGCAGGTTTAGGTTTTTCTCTATTGTTTGTGTCATCAGGTACTTCAGTCGTGTTTGTTTTTATTGTCTGTGGAATGGGGTCATTTTGGACAAAAAAGCCCTCAGTTCCAAGCAAGTTGTCATCTGTCATGTCATCAGCATTGGCCTTATCTGGTTTTGAGTCACTTTTTTCTTTTTCAGACTGCCCGGCTGTTTTTCCTGGAGTCTTAGAATCCATACTGTCAGGCTGTTTAGTGGCTGGTTCGGCCTTAAGTTGGGGACCTTGCTGTTGCATTTGCTGGGGCACAGGTGGGCGTTCAAAACGAGGAGGGGGGCCAGGGGGGCCAGGGTGCCTTGGAGGCTGTTCAAACCTAGGCTGCTGCCCAAATCGAGGTTGATCAAATCTGAGTGGACCATCAAAGCGCTGCCGTGGTTGGTCAAACCTGGGTGGACCATCAAAACGATGCCGTGGTTGGTCAAACCGAGGGGGCCCATCAAAGCGCTGCTGTGGTTTCTCAAATCGAGGGGGCCATCAAAGCGTTGCTGTGGTTGGTCGAACCTCGGGGGACCATCAAAGCGCTGCTGTGGTTGGTCAAATCTAGGGTTGTTTCCACTGGGACAACAGAAAATGTAAAGAAACATTATTTTTAAGATATGCTTTGTTTTTGTTGTGTAGTTCGTTTAAAGCCAAACATTAGCTTTTACATTATGTTCATTTGTGAAGATTATCTTGCTGAACAAAAAGTGTCAATCATGCAAAATCCAATAGAGAAGTCCCATTGGCACTTTGTTGAGGGAACAAGGGCAATTATAACTTCTGGGTTGGCCTTCAAAAATAAATCATCCCTGCACCACTCTATACATATTCATTGTAAGCATGCATGAGGTACTGTAAATTGTAGCTTCAAAGAACCCAAATACTCTTAACTGATTTATGACATTGTCCAATGTAATATTTCTTACTTAAAAATGTCATTCACAAGAACAAAACAATCCATACTGACCGTGGACCTCTAATGCCGTTGAAGCTTGGTGGCTGAACGGAGGGGGGAACTGGGGGTCTGACTATGCCAGCAGGGCCACTGCTTCTCACAGGGGGACCAGCAGGTGGTTCTGAATGTGGCCCAAAGCCAGTGGGCCTTGGACCTTGAGATCTGGGACCAACAGCAACAGGTGAAGGCTGCATACCCGGTTTTACTGGCTGCTGCTGGATTTGTATGTCTTGTCCAGGGTAGTGGCCATACTGTCCCACCATCCCACTACTATACTGGCTTGAGGCAAATGGCACCATGGCAGTAAGAGTGGCCACCCTTTCTTGAAGGTGGGCATTGGTGGCGTTCATCTGCTCCTGCCACTGCTTCCATTGGTGTTCATAGTCTTGCAGCTGGTCTTTGTGGGGATAGGTCTGGAACTGCTCACGCCACAGGGCGAAGGAGCGATCCCAGTCTTGGAATAAAGGCGTGAACTGCTGCTGTTGCATTTCATGGTGCCTCAGCTGCATTTCAGGAGACGTTGACTGCAATAAAGGAAATTAAGGGAAGTATTAGTTTAAGTATTATCATCATATATTACATTTACTTCCACAAAACATACAATGTTTTCTTTTCACCTTTAATTTTATGTACAAGTCATCTTAAGACCAGGGAATATAACCAGCCAGATCGTACCTGTCAAATAAACTACCATTTACCTACCTGTAGGTTTGTAGGTTGCTGAATCAGTTGTTGGTATTGTTCCAGGATCTGCTGAAGTTTCTCATGGTGCTGCATGAGAGCCTGGTATTGTAAGCCTGCTCTCTGCTGCTGCACCTGTTGCCACTGCGCTGCTGCAGCCTGTAACTGTTGGAGGCGGACAGCCTCCTCTGGGTCTTGCGGGATCTCAGGCTGTGAAAAAAATGCTAAATCTTTATCAAAGCATATCTTAGTAACTCACATAGTATATTTTTGACATAACTGAGGGGAGTTTATAATGGAAGGGATGACAGGCAGGGCAAAACTGATGATTCAACCATTCAGTGTGTAAGCTTGGTCCAACAGGTCTGGGTATCAAACCTCAATACTTTTTGAGTAGACGCTATGCTCGTAGATTGTTGACACACACCAATGCATTTCAAACATGTTGGCTTACTTTGTAAATAACTTTCTAGGTAAAAGGTTTCAATCAGAAAAAAACAATGTGTCTAACTATTTGGTACAGATCCCAAAACTCATATTGGCATGATACTGAAGATGTTTCAAATGATTCCCAGTCCTATAGACATGAAAGCGGAGGGTAAAAACCTGTATACAAGTTCATTACTTTCACTGGGCATCTGTCACAATTAAAATCTATGGGGATAGTGGATGACAGATCAGTGAATGTGTTTGAATTTGATGAATTTCACACATTCATGACCTGACAGTTACCACAAAAATGGGGGTTAAATATCTGTTGACATGATGATGATGAAGATGATGACGGGACAGTGGGCGGAGGGACTTACTGTATCTGTATATGTAGGAGATTTTCCTACATTATCCCTCTGCAAATTCATGCAAAGAATACAAACAATGTTTAGATGCACTAATAATCTATGGTATACTCAGTTTAAAACTGGATTTGGTGTGTTCCTAAAGGCTGCCAAATGAAGCACTTGCAAATACCGAAAAAGCAAAACAAAACTATTAACATGGTGTCGTTTATAATATTGCATAGAAAACATTTCAAAATTTGGGATTAGGTAACTGTAAATCCTAAACTAAATTAAAGTTATTTTGACCAATCTAGGCTATCTTAATGAATCCTTAATGAAGTACACTTGTGATACGTCAGACCAATAAACATTGGATCAATTCTCTTTTACTGATTTACAAAATTATTTATAGAACTGTTCAGTTAAGCTATTTTGCCGCCAGTTCCTATTTCCAATAATCTAATCAGCCAATAATCAGCCGTATCGGCTGATACATGGCCAATGGTGGTATACTGATTGTTTTTTGTTTTGTTACAACAGCTGGTGTAGCAGTATTAAAAATTACATTTTTACATAATCTAATATTAAGTTATATTTTTATAAGTTCTGTTCATGACTGCTGATCCCTCAGTGCTCCTGACCGGCTGGTAGTGAGTGAACCAAATCACACATTTTACCAGCAGTTGTGTGCCCTGCCTTTGAGTGCACACCAATTTTGAATACACGAGCAGTATACTGCATACTTGTACAAAATAATAAATGGGGCTTATTTTTGTTGGCCAGTGGTTGTACATCTCAAACTGAGCATTTTTGTTCGCTTCCTTGCTTTTTATTGAGATTAGGAGAGCAGAAGAACAAATCCTTGTTTTGATACGCTCAAATTGCTGCACAAGGCTGTTTATAAAAACTTAAAACTTGCTGCATGTGTGTCAAATTAAAATCCCTCTACTGTTTCCTGTTCATCTCTTAATAATGCTTTCATTGTGAAACATTTGCACGAACGTGTTGTGTAAAACATGCAACTCCACTCTTATTCAAAACTGTCAGTCTGACTGGCACCTCAACTCCTCGTCAAACCACTACTGTTGCCTGCATCACTGTTTTGCATCTAATCATAATATCCGGCTACACAACTGGAGTTACTGACTTTGAGGGAAATTAATATCTCAAACGATCCCACCAACTTTTTTACAGTTCGTCTCATGTTCAGTGACGCAGATTTATTCTGGTATTTATCACTTTGACTTAGATACACCTCTAATACACACTTCTGTAACACTTTAGGAATACTTACCCTTACGTCCTCAGGAGGTGGAGGTGGTGCTGGAGGTTCCTCTTTTGGAGGGGGTGGAGGAGGTATGCCTTTCGGTGGTTCTGATGGAGGAGGAGGAGGAGGAACTGACTGGCCCAGGGGTGGTGGCGGCAGGGGACCATCGGCCTCTTTCTGATTCTGTTTGGCTCGCTCTTGCTTTAACTTCTGTAGGTTTTGAAGATGTTGTTTGTACCAAAGTTGCTGTTGCTCCTGGTGGAAACAATTACAATGACATCTGTCAGACACATTTGGCCCCGCCACAGAACACATACTGAAAACGCAGTTGTACCGAGAAATGCTCTTCTCACTTGTATTACCTGTGACACAACAAAATAAACAACAGAGCATGATATGGAACTATTGATGTTTTTGTATCTTCATATTGCACATCTGTATCTCTGGCTGTCCATATGTATGACTAAATTCTAGACAGCATCGTCTGGTTTCTTGCACGACTAACAGGACCAACAAAATGTCTTGTGTGAAGCCAAGAATATACACATTTTTTCATACGACTACATTCTGGCACTTTCTTTCATCATTATCTGCTCTTTGATTTCAAAATCAACTGCTGACAGTCTTTAAGGAGAGCAAAAGTTTTGGCACCCCTGGTTTTAGAGTGCAATACCACTGTCCTGACACGACACTAGCACCGCTCTCTGTCAGCAGAAACAACAGCTACAACAAACTAAAACTTTACTGTCCATCAGGAAACTCTGTAAATCACAAGAGTTGAGGCAAAGCAGCCTGACGGCAAACTAGAAAACATTTTCTCCAGGAAATATGATCCAGTTTTACCAAAATCAAGCACTTACGTACTTCTTCCGACCTGCAGACTAAAGTGACATGAACGGGAAAGTGAAAGTGAACGGGATGCAGAGTGGGAATGACAGAGACACTGTTCACCCGATGACAGTGTGACATCAACATGATAGTGAGGCTGTCATGTTAAGGTAGAAAAGTTGCATGTTGTTGCTGCTGTGAACAAAGCCAATCAATATTTAACAACTTGCACACACCAGCTGTTAGCAATACATAAAAAAAAAGTCCTGATCCACTTCCTGCTGATATGTGAGACTTTCCACCACCACCGATTGTGTGTTTTGAAGTTCTGGTTCCTCTACAATACAAACTTTCACACTAGTTGTGCAATGAACACAGGACAGAGACAAGCACAGAAACACATGTGACCAATAAGACTAGACACAAAACATCAGTAAAAATGTTGACTACAGTTTTCTATGTCTGTAAATCAAAATGATCAAAGAAGATGTGACTCAGACATTACCTGCAGAGGTAAGGATGTGTCGTTTTCTGTCGTGGATAGCTGTTTCTTGTTGGCCTCTTGTTTGGCAGCAGCATTGTTCTCCGGGGGCTTTAATGACGGGGGCTCCGGTGGGGGAGGCACCGGCTGGGATTCGTTGGGTTTCGGTTGCGGTGGAGGCGGAGGGGACCTCTCGTCGGTTGACCGGGAGTCTCCTCTTGATTATAGTACGACTGAACTCCGCTTTCTGAATGTCCCGGTCCTTCCGGATGCCACGGTGTCCCAGAGTGCACACCTGAGTGTCCGGCACCGTACGCGTTGGCACTGTTACCGTGTTGTAACACAGACTGGAGCTGTTTCTGGTGCAGCATCTGCAGCTGCTGCATCTGTTGGAGGTGTTGCTCCTGGAGGCTGGAGAACAGCGAGCCGCTGGACGGGGCCTCGAATCCGCCGAACCCCGCTGCCTGGCCGGCGTGGGCGCCACCAGGCTTACGGGGACCAGACCCTCCATAGTTTTGCGGCTGGGGTCCACCAAAGTTTCCCCAGGAGGGGTACATTGTTAAAAAGCCAAGGCCGTGTGCACGGCCTTTGTGCTCACATACAGCCGGAAAGGCTAAAGAAGCTAACCGCTAACACTGACCTACCTGATGATCGATAGCCGGGCCTACTCCTTCATTTCCCAGCTAGTCCAGGCCGCACTAAACAAAGACTATGAAGAACACACATGTGGTAAAAACAGCTGCCTGTTAGTGAAATAAATGTGTACGTTTATCCGTGTGAAAATATGTTACAATAACGTTTAGAAACAGTCACTGAGCGACTGTTGCTACAGTGCGAGGCGCGCGCACACACTGATGACGGAAACACGTCACGTGTCAGCAGTTACCGCTTCCGGTTGCGCTCACAAATCAAAATATTATAATTTATGTATGAGTATCCAAACTTCTTTTAAAGAGGGCCAGGTTTGACAATGTGAAGATGCCCGATGAAAATAAAATTAAAAATAAAATAGCAAAATAAAAGTAACATTTTTGTTTTCATTGTCACAATTATCTTTTTTAAAATATTTTTTAAAAATGACAATGTAACCAAATCTAAACCAATCAGACGTGAACAAATCTAAAAACCTGTTCTGCCTTTGTTTCACACCTGGAGTCAAATAACAGAATAAATTGTGTGGAATACGTTAAACTTGCACGAAGTTGATACAAATCTTAACCTCATGTTCATTTTAAACATAACTTATTATGAGTAATGCAAAGTCTGTTAACATTTAAGTTTAAAACGTGTCACTCTTGCTCTTGTCTTTAACAAAATCATTCAGAAAATAATATTTTGTGTCACATCTACTGATATATATAACACCAGCAGTTATGTCCTTAAATGTTCAAATGCTTCGTCAACCAAAAAAGCCAAATCTTCCAGTCATACAGTATCTGACAATCCTAGCAGGCCATGAATAATATATTATTAAAATGAAACTTCGGGCCGCATGGGATCTGACTGCGGGCTGTGATTGGCCCCCGGGCCAGACTTTGGACATCCCTGATTTATGTTAATAAATACAAGAATAATAATACAAAAACAGATGTTTATTCAGTTTTATTATTCAGTTTTTCTAACAACAACAAGTCCAATGTTTACTCCTGACACGTTAAACAATGACAGTATGAAGAAACTGAATAGATAAATTGACTAACTAACTAAACTGGTACAGTTAAAAACACGGAAGCCCTAAGAGGTCATGCATTCATACATTTGATTTCTTCCGTTTTCCCGTGACCATGAGGTAGTTCATTTATTTTTTCAAGATCTCGAGTTAATAATGTCATGTTATGTTGAAATAACAAACTCAGTATAACAAAACAATTAATACAAGATCTCCAGAAAACAAAAGTACGGAAGCCCAAAGCAGTCATACATTCATACATTGTATTTACTTTGTTTTCTTGTGATAACGAGTTATTAATTTGAGATCTCATGAAAATAAAAGGATAGCCTAGTACATAAATGTATGACTGCTTAGGGCTTCCGTAATTACACTCCCTAAATTTACAGAAACAAAGAGTATATACACAATGAATAAAAGTATTTAAAAAAATATTTACAATGAATTTATTTTTTATTTTTTGTACAACATTCTTCTTCTTGGTCACTACGACTACGACTAGTAGACTCATTTAACTTTGATATCTGTGTTTCTACATAATGCCAAATGTCATTCGCTGTCCAATAAAGCATTAAAAGAGAAATGTTTCAGGTCTTAGCTCTATATAGTTTTTCAAGAATTAATTTTTGATGTACTCTCCCATAGCAAATTCAGCATAGGATGCCCAACCAGATGACCCTGGATCTGTGGGTTTTTACTACCACCACAAGAGGGAGACATTTACAAAGACATTTCTACTCAACAAGAAACCACCGGCTGTAAAAGACAAAGGAAAAAAATAAAATAAAAGGTATGCACCTAAAATGAAACAACAACAGAAATAATAATAATAATAATAATAATAATAATAATAATAATAATACAAATAGAAGTTTTTCATTCTAACTCATTTTCAGCTCTAAAAACATTTCATGAACATAGACATGTGTCAGGGTGCTAACTGGAGTTATAAAAAATGATTTAAATGATCAACTATAATAACAATTTAACAGCTCTGAATAGATTCCCTGTGTCTTCATCGCCTAAAGAATCTTTGAGGACAGGCCCACGTCATGTGTGTCCATACAGTCCACAGTAGTTTGTTTGTTGTTGGAGACTCAGGGACCAACTGTGTAAGTTCAGACTGTGTTTAGCAACAGAGAGGGTCTGGGTGGGAGGGTGAGCAGTGGGAGGTAAAAGACCAGTGACTTTAGGTTGCCCTTGAGGTCTGATACACATAAGAGTATTTTTTTCTTAAGATCACCAGTAAATCTGTATTAATTTTGACCAGAACCACTTAAAAAGAATCGTTAAAGCGGATTAATCAAGCCCGTCCTGTTTAATGTCTCCCGTTAATTAGTTTGTCAGCAGTGTTTTAATATCGCCTAATGACTTCATATTTCACTGATGACATTAAAGGGGTGTTAAAAGAGGGGAAATGGCCCATTCAGGATTCAGTTCTTTCGCTTAAGACGCCCTCGATGAATAAGACAAGGTCACGGAGGCCTAGCCTTTAGGGAGAGATACATTATCAGGGGATGGGGCTGGGAGAAATCCCATAGAGGAAGCTCTCTCCCCTCTAAAACAGCATGACGGGCACAATGTGATACAGTTCTGTCTTAGAACAATACACTGCACAGGGAATTCATGATACAGCTTAGGGCAGCCACGCTGTATAGGATGGCAGGATAGCCCCACAGTGTACAATAATACTGACACTGAGGACTAATGACTGATGCTTTTTGGATGAAAGGAGTCTGATTTGTGTAGCGTATTAATAAAAATACCATTTGTATTGTTTCTTGTCCACTTGGATGGGTGAAAACAACAGCCTAATATTTTCAAATGCATTAGAAGTTAGCCCTTTTCAATCTCCATCAGCACTTTCTAAAGCTTCCTAAGCAAGAACAAAGAAATCAGAAATCGTAAAGTTGTAGCTCACAGTATTGAGGACACTGCATTTTCTCTGTGATGAAAATCCTATGTTAAACAAAATGCTCAATGGAGGCTAATGGATCCCGAACAAGTCCATGCACTGCTTCCAAAATGCTTTGTTTGACAAATCAATTTTCCCATAACCCGGTGAGGAGAAAAGTGATGCGGATTGATCGCCCCCCCTGACTTTGTTTCCAGAATATTGTTTGATGGCTGGATAGATTAATTGGTATGACATTTGAAAGCCTTCTCTTGACTGTCAGCATCCAAGCCTCTATACGCCAATCGAACCTCGGTCTAATTGTCTCCTCTATAATACCTCACTTCACAAATTAGAGATGGTGCCTCTATAAACTATTCTCAATGTAAGACCCAAACAACATCACACCGCTCCATCAGACACTGGTTTGAATAGGGGTGATGCTGGGCCGATAAGATAGAGCGCATTAAAGGGCATCACCCAAAGTGCTGCGCAAGCACATCTTCCCCTCGGCACAGTAGATCTGAAATATACAAATAAAATCCCAGCAGCTGCTCCGAGTAAATACACCCCAGACTCGATAATCTACAGCAGTTCATACTATCTTAATCTTAGTTAGGAGCCTAATTTGAATTAGGACGATTACAGTGAGGAACTCGTTTAAATTACTGACCTTGAAAATGCTGTTAACATGTTAGTTATCAGATATTCAAATATGTTTTTCTGTATATGTTATGACATAATCAACAATCGTCTTTATAAAAGGCCTCTTTCACAGAAGACATCTCGACATGTCTCGGCACTAAAGTACAGGTGTAAATGATAAAATGAATGGAGGCTGAATTCCATTTAGCTGCATCAGTTTCAGGTTCTTGGTACTGTGCATGATGACTCACTGAGATGTTTGAATATAACAGAACCATCTTTAATGTTAAGGGGCATCTGAAATGATTAAAATAAAAGTGGGGTTGAGCTATATGACAACATACTGTATAGTGTGCGACCATTTGTGCAGAAACACTGGATCCATATGATGATTTTTGCATCACTGTGGTGAAGTACTTTATTTGTCAGGTATTGAATTTACTGGATTTGATAAAAACACACATTCCTTCTTTGTTATTTTAACCTAAAAACAATATTTTGGCTTATTTCCTCCCCAAAATTATGCTGTAAATATATACACTGATATATACAAATATAGAAGATTTTCATACTGCCCATTTCCATTTCAAAGCAACAAATCTTCTGTTTAAACATATGGACCGGCACAGAAATTGTTTTTTGGATCACCTTGTTGACGACTTCTATACCTACATGCCATAAAAGAAAAAACAAAAAAAACAATATACACATAATGCATTTAAAGCGGTAATCTCCCCTCGTATCAAAGCGGAAATAACAAGCTGCATTTTCTGGTATGTAACCTGCAAATACAGCATAACTATATAATAATTTAATTTATATACTTTTATATTGTGCAGCCTGTGGCTCTTAGTAAAAAAGTTTATGACTAACTCCAGTGGTGGCTCAGCAAACGAGAGAAGAAAATAAACACCTTGATATTTCTCAGTTGTTATCTGTGTATAAAGAGACACTTCTGCATGAAATCATACAATATCTAATAAACAAAATTGTTATGGTCCTGATACTGAATGCAGTTGTTTGGAGGTAAAATGAGATGGACACAGTCTGTTCTAAAATACAAAAGCAGACAATAATCTGTGGTCTATAGTCTAGTTATTTTTCTACATAAAGAAGACTAAATTTGACTGAATCAAATAAGCCTGTAGTTAGTGGAGTATCTGCCCTCCACAATTCACCACATTTATTTATCATTCACAATGACTAATTGCCTGACTTGACTTCAATTTTGTGGGCTGGTTTCCTCACAGAGCAAGCTGCTCGGCCGCCCACCTCCCTTCACTCGCTGCACCTCCCTATCACCCCAACACACCCACTTGCCTTTGAAAAACTGTAATTGAATGAGTTTATGTCGTCAAATTGATTAATCATATTAATTTGTACTTATTAGTGGGATGGTTGAAAGCGATGACAATTAGATTAATGAAATTAGTTAATTCTTCCTACCCACACCATACTCCCAACTATAAAAAAAAAAAAAAAAAAAAAAAAAGCAGAGAAAGGGAGACTGTTATGACAAAATTGGCAATCAAGATTTGGCTGCTAATTGAATGTCTGCTTTTATTAATGATGAGGTTTATAAAAAGACCTTGAGAAAGGAATATTAATTGATTAATCAAAGTGCTCCAAATTAAAGGGGGAGTATACAATGCAGAGGTCTGAAAAATTTTCCTCGCATTTGATTGTGCTGCTCTGTTTGATAAACAATAAACTGTGAAAAAAGAGAATTTTTATATAATTTCTTTTCAGTATGATTTAAACAGATGCATGCATTGGTGCAATAATGTCATCCTTACATACATAACGTGAAGAAAAAGTCTCTATTTGTCAGTGCAGCGTGTTGAGATGATGAAGAGGTTCCTCTTTAATAAAACGCTGCACAGGCTGAGGCTCTCCACGACTTTACAGTAAAGCTGGAAGTTGCCTGACCACAGATCAGTTATGCAGGGAGCCACATGTCCCAGTGGGACCACAGCCATACATTTATCATGCCTGTTTGCCTGTTGTGGAAAAACAAAATCCACATAAATATATGTAAATATAAGTAAACAGAGTGTGAGATCCCTTGAGCCGATAGGCTGCTTTGAATTTCATTACGCAACAAGCTGTCCGGTGGTTATAAACGATCCTCATGAAAGAGAAGTGATTGTTCGATATGATAAAGATGAAATGTAATAGTTTATGCCACCATGAATCTGATTGTAACGTCCACACTATTAGAAAAGCTGATAAGAGCATTTATGACTATTTGCTTTGTGTCATAAAGGGAAGTGGGCTGTTTGATTAATATGAGCATCTGGCTGGCTACAGGTTCAACAGACTGTGTTGTTGCATATAACTTACACAGGCGGTAATGGGCTGCTTTATATACTAAAATGTGAGCTGTCACGCGTGTGAGATAAGCAGAATTATGACTAACACATTCTGCATTTACAAAGTATAATGTTGGATATGCATGCTGTGTAAATGTACGTGAGTAATGTTTTTGTTTTCACTGAAGAAATATAACTTAGATGGCAAGATGCTATCTGCTCGTATAGCCTATACAAAAGTGTAAAATAGGTTGGTTTCCACATTTAAAAAACATATAAATCTTGCTCATAGTTATGCTGCAGGAATGGATTATACCATATCTTCACCAATACAGTATCTGGTCAACATTTCTACACACCTATGCACCTTTTATCATATTTAGCCTAATCCTTCATATGCAGGGAATTCTTACCAGTGAAACAAAAGGGAACTCCATCGCTGTACTGCATATGACAAAAGTTGTATAAATCCTTTTGTTGCTCAAGCTGGAGCTGCATGAAATTTGTTGAACATTGCTGTGAACTGTGCTGCTGTTCGCTATTGTTACCTTGGTTTGTCAGCTTAGAGTACCAAGAAGTGTCAGTGTTTGAAGAGAGGGTTGTCGGGTCTGGGGTGCAGGGGATTACTGATAAGGAGTGATGCCAGTGTCGTGCCAGAACCTGAGCTGGGCAAGCAGGCAAAATAATTGGGCACAGCAGCCTCTATCAACATAATAGCAGCAGAGGTGAAGAGACTGAAGAGGACGTTGAAGGAGGAAGCTAAGAAGAGTAAAAGAGTGAGTGATCGTGAGAGGCCACTGGACAAGAATAAATCTCTGACTGACTTTCAGTTGTTGACAAGAGCTTCATGAAGTAAAAGGCTGAGAGACATTAGCTGGCTGCTATGTTTGATATTTTGATCATAACTAACATAGTCATAACAAATACGCGTGTACAACTGTCCATATTTACAACAGTGGTATTACGCTCTAACTAAGGGCACTAAATTGCAAAAATACCAATTTCTACAAAATGTTGCTTTACTTATAAGTTTGTTTTTTAATACATATCTGATGAATTTGCTGTCATTTGGCTGTCTGAAAAGGTGACAGTTCATAACCAAAAAGGCTGTTGTGAAAGGGTTCTGTCTAGTTTTGGTCCTCTGATTGACACTTGAATGCACATGGAGGTCAGAGGCTGTTTGCCAAGGGATATGTCCGGTAAATGTTATGACATTGAACTGAGAAGCTTTAAACTATATAAATAATCATACACATGATCCATTAAAACTGCTGCAAAGAGGAATATTGCACAAAAAAGCTGATGCCTGAGATATGATAATGCAGTCTTCAAAGATGCAGAAAAAATGTTTTATTTATAATAAATCACTTTTGAAAAAGCATGCCATCCATCTGGGTTTTATTTGGGGAATTCCAATCTGATGCATAATATTATTGTGGAAAACAGAAACAGCTAATTTAGTGCCCATGATGAACAGTGTGCACATATTACAGACTGATTTCTCATCACCCTCGCATGTGAATCAAAACATAATGGAGAGAAGGTCCTCACCAATAACCAAACACCTATTCATAAATTCAGTGGGGTCCATTAAAGCCCATAATCTGCATTTTAACTGCAACGGACAGTTTGCTATGTGTAAAACCACAGGTTACGACATGCTGCTACACTTGAAAGATCAATTATATTTCACATTTGGGAGTTAAACCTGTTATAATACACCAAATTCTTTGATTAAATGTTAATTTATTTCCTAACATTTCTGTAGATTATTAATTATTATTAATTAACAGGAAGGATGGATGTGTGCTTCAGCCAAACTAAACTGAACAAGGTGAATCTGCACATTGGACACCATGGGATGCTGTTATTGGATGTCCATTTGCCAATATCCGCCTGCTACTCCAGATCCATAATGGCCCCAGCTCATCCTCGATTGTAACACTCAAACTTAAAATTATCTAAAAATTGACCATTCATCTTTGGACTCAACCCATATACGTTTCATGATCCTGATGTCCCACTGACATGGTCCAAACCCCTCTGTGCCAAATGTATTGACAGCCATCAATGTTAGACTTGATCAAATGCTACCGCACCAGTCAGAGGCCATCAGTGGTCAAGGCATCCTCATCGGCAGGATCTATCGTCTCTATTTACACAGTCCATCCTCTTTAAACTGTGCTATTGATCTTGGCCTAGGTCATGGAGGTTTGGCATCAAGGTAGGGGAGAGGTGGAGGGGTGGTGGATGTGAGAGTAAGGACATAGGATGGAGAGAATAAGGACACAGAGGAAGAGGTTTCCCCATGGGTGTTTCTAGTGCCAGTTTCTTCTTATTTAGCATTTGACCCTGGTCTTGGCTTTACTGCTCAATGCGGCTGCCTTATTTTCAGCATATAGTCAATGGCTGTCAATATTTTGAATGAAGACTTGTCACTGCTCTTCAACAAAAGCTTAAAGACACTCTACACAAACAGACTAGATCTATTTGAGGTCAAAGGTTTAATTTTTTCCCAACATTCTTTTCATCCAGATTCCTTTTCTTGATTTTTTGCCAGGTCAATATCTGAGTGGAAAACGATATCAAACAACATGACAGGTGCTCTCTACCTCCACACTCGCTGTTCAATTATGGGCATTTCTTGTGGTCGCCTGTTGCTGCCGTTATTCTACAGCTCCGCGCTTCAGTCCATTAGCAACACCGCTGCCAGAGCGGAGCCGATAAACCATCTGGCCAGGCTCCTGAAACAGATAGCAGCCTCTTAATGGAGTGAAAAAGTAAAACCAATTAATGTCACATTAGCACATCACTAATAAGGCCTGCCCTCCAGTATGCTGCAGCGAGAATAATCGGTTGGTTCAGACTGAGATGCATCCTAACAACCCGAGCCACGTCTCAACCCACTCTTAGCACTGATACTGAACAAAGCTGTCTTAAGAGAATCAATTTCCACAAACAAATAAACACTTTTAGGTCAACTGAGCTTTCACTTGAAAAAGTAATGTCATGTTCTTTTAACGATATTATTTAAACCTGCAATTATTTCAGTTTTGGCCTCTTGGGGGCAGCGCAACAAGCTGCCATAAGACATATGACATATTATCACCTCATTAACATGCTAACAACATCAACATTCATTTGGAGTCATGTGCCTGGCCACTTGGTGAAAGTAAGTCCAGTATTTGCTGTTTTGATTTCTTTTGTTCACTCTGTTTTTGGCCTCCACCACCACCTGAGCAAAATTTCTGGTTCTGTAGCTGATAAAAGGTTCGCTGAATTACTAACATTGTGTGTTGGATGTTGGGTAAGTACAGTGGGTTTACTGGGTTTACCATTTTCAACATTTTTTTTCTTCAAAAAGGGTTAAGTGTGAGTTTTAACTGTGAGTTTTTGCTCATAATTTCGTTTTACAGTGCTGTGAAATGACAATAAAGAGATCTTGAATCTTGAATCTTGAAGTCTGGAGCAACTGGACTGTTTGAAGATCTGTGAAGACGTTTTTTGCGTTTTTTCAGTTCTGAACTGAACCGAGAACTGAAGAAGCTTCTTGGATGAAAGGCGAAACGTCTTCACGGATCTACAAAGAGTCCAGTTGCCCCAGACTTAACCCTTTTTGAAGAAAGATGACCTGGACGACTGAGAACCTTCACAGAATACATTTTCAACATCAACATTTGCTAATTAGCATTGAACAGAAAGTGCAGCTGAGGCTGATGGGAATGTCATTCACAACCCCAAAGTATTTGAAACATTGACATTTTGACCTGATAATGGTATTACATGAAAAGTGAGAGGATCATCAAACATATTGCAGCTCATCCTGAGATGGAGCATAAATGTCTGTAATGTATGTAATGCAATAGGATAATTCACCCAAAAGCACAAATGTGAGCTACAGGAAAAGCCAAGAGATCAACAAAGTCTGAATGTCAATGTCAAAATTTCATGGCAATCCATTATGGAAACAAAATACCAAAGTCCAAAGTGATGGACTGACCCGCATCGCCATCCTTAGAGTGATGGTGCTAAAAATATACATCACAGCTGCTTTAAAGCAAATTAAGAGAAGCACAAATTAAATTATGAAAAATAAGAATTTATATAACAAGATATTACTCTCCTCACTGACAACACACCAACTTATCTTTTATATATCAGAAAATTTTAAACAAGAATAACATAGATGCCATTTTTGTGTGTGTATTTTGTCACGATGGCAGCGACATGCCACCATATGGAACTCTAATCTGTGCTGAATATTTGTTCCAAGCTTTCATGTTTTCTCTTGAACACCAAAGGCAGAAATCAATAATAGATGTCATTCAGTCTCTATAAGAGACACCTACTATACAGTATGTGTGTGTGTGTGTGTGTGTGTGTGTGTGTGTGTGTGTGTGAGTCTTCTGGCCTCCCTGAATACACCACATTGTTGCCGTGACCTCCCTCACTTTCAGCTCTTGTCTTTGGGCTGTAATTCAAACTTCACACAACAGCAGCCTCGTCTCAAGAGCTTTTCCAAAAAACAATACACGTCCTCTCTGGTTTGAATGAGACTGGGGTTTTAAGATCTGGCTTAATTGTTGTCTTTTGCCCGTGTTTAATTATAAAAACACCAAAGCACTGTCACTGCTGCTGTCTAATTCCACCATGTTCCGCTAATTATGTTGTGTTAATAGAGGTTTTTCTGTTGCGGCGTCACACTCATTAACTTAGCGGTGACACCGCCCTTAATTGCATAAGAGGCCATTAAGTCACTTTTCTTTGATTAAAATTATTGCTTCTTTATAAACATCAACCCTGACACTAACTGGTTCAAAGCACATGAAACAACTTAAGACATCTGCTTTCATCACAAAGTGCTGCATGTTGCCTTTTCTATCTTTCCGGAAGACGTTAGCAAAATGTAAAAAGTTGCTATCTTTCATATTTCTGAATGTAATATCACAGATTCACATTAGAAAATCTCTGCATCACAGCTGCAGATACCAACACAAAGAAAAACCTGCACACAATGACTTCTTCCATATCGAGGGAAATATGTGTCACTTGCTGCTGCATGCTCTTGTTGCAGATACAACACAGCTCTGTAGGTTTAATAAGGATCAGTCTGGAGAAAGAGAAGCTCTACAAACCTCCAAAATGTCAGACACTGCAGTATCATCACTCACAGTAAATGGGCTTCTTTTCCCAGCGTCTTTCCCTTTGTCTTTTTTGTTGTGATCCTCCTGGGTCCGGAGCACAGCGGTGATGCTGCGAACTGATATGCAATTATTTAAAGCAGCTCATAAAATACAAACTTCCAAGTCAACTGATGGAGCAACAAAACTGATGCGTCTTTGCAAAGTCAGTGACTGAATTGGATTTATGTAGCATTTAAGTTGTCCTGTTTGAGGCGAAGGCAAAACCCACCATGGTCAAATCAATAGCACTGCCTGCCACCATATTTTAACATCTCAAAGTTAATATCAAGCAGACCTCCATTTAACATAAGGCCCAGAAGAGACAGAAAACAGACTGACACCACCACTGCTTTCCAATCCCCAGAACCCCTGTTCCCATACCCACACATGCCCTCAATTACCCTATGAGCACCACATGTGCAACATCATTAATAAGATCCACTAATAATGGTGGCGGGCTCCATTGGCCGTGAGTGAGATTTGACTAATTACTGTAATTGTATTGGAGTCATGCTCATTAAATATGAAAATTGTGTTCTGTGAAATGAATGGGGTTTCATGATCACTCTTGTATGGACAGGCAAGAAATAAATTAGAGAACAGTTTCTCGTTGCGCAATTAACTACAGCACACACAGCTACCTGCCACACCCTGCAGTCTGGTAATATAATGTGCGTGTGTGTGTGTGTGTGTGTGTGTGTGTGTGTTGTTTGCCAGTGTGCCATTACTTGTTGCTTATGATTTTATTTACACACACTGTAGGCATCACCTGCTTGGCCATGAAACGTGGAAATGTTAATATATTATATTGCACAGAGCAGATAATTGCAATTGTAATTATTTTTTATAGAGTTTTTCAGCATTTTTTTCATATGATTTGATATTATGTGTATCTTATGTCAAGTGTTTCCCCTTTTCCAGTATGGTCGTCGGTATGAATGAACATAAGACACACAAAACATCTTTTTATTACTATTATGAAAACCTAGAAATGCTTAATCTTTTTTTTTAATTCCTGTGCAACCATGTGGTGTGATCACTGTCATATTTGAAGTAAAACAACCCTGTTTGCAAGCAAGCAACTGTTAATTCACACCCCTAAAATCCATGTTATATCAGGCACTCATGACATTTCTCGCTATAAGCTATTAGCGACGAACAACTTCCAATCCAAACACAGCAGTCTCCTCCCTTCAACAAGATGTGCCTGTGACTCTTTACTGTAACTTTTGTTCATACTTCTTTCTATCATCTCTGGGGATTTAAGCAGCTGTCAGGACTCCAGAGCCTAGACGACAGCGTCTGGGAGTGGCTACGTCCCCAAGGAGCAGAGCATCTTTTTTCCCCCACTACTCTTGTTTCTGCATGCTCAAGTTGTTTGAGAAATCTTGCAATGCAAATGTGGTACTTACCATTTACCGCCCAGTAACAAAACTGTGTCACACTTGGAGCCTCTGTGAAAGCCCTGATTTTGTCTGAGGAGATATAGAGGTGAGGAGAGGCAGGTAAACAAAGCATAATGTGGAGGTCAAATGCTAATGAGTGCTCCATTTGTTACGTCTGGCTCTCTCCAAAGGCAAAGTAACAATGCCAGAGGTACCCAGACATAATAAATCATCCAAATAAATAATAAACTTTAAGATTCAGAGAAGACTTCATATTCATTGTGTCACCTCAAATGAATTTGCAGACAAGTCCTGATTTCTCTCATGTGGCCTTATTTCAATTGTCCCATTTTAAACTGTGAGCTTGAGACAGCAAGATGCTTGCAAGTCCATTTTCAGGCCTAAAACGCTCTCATATAATTTCCATCTGCTCACTGGTTAATAGGGTAAGACCAGAGAGAACCCCACTATGAACTGTAATATAACTTGCTTTAGTTGAGATACATAATGCTGCGAGACTTGAACAGATGCAATGCCATGCGGGGTTTGCAGCTGTTGCGAGGCCTTAGAAAACCCACAGCTGTCCCCTCTCTGTCTGAGTCCCCAAGTAAAAGGAGAGACTGAAAGACGGACGTGACTGATGAGGCGATGAAACATGCAAAGAGGCAGGTGGATGAGGAGTAAAACAGGTAATAGAGTGCAGCATTTCAATGCATATCTGACCCTTTGTTTCCTCGCTCCATGCACTCTCTGCACACCAGAGGCACTGTCACTCAGTCACCGTGGCTACCCATAGATGGCGCTCAATTCATTTTGAAAACACACTGGCCTTTCTCAGGGCTGTCCATCACAAAGTGCCACAGACTGCATGGTGGTGGGGATGAGCTGCGGAGAAAGGCACCCTTACCTGTCCTTGAGCCAGGCGACAGAGAGAAAAAAAAAAAAAGAGTAGATTCAGCATGTATGTACGCTGTAGCCGGGAGCCATAAATCATGACCTTCTTCAATTTACACAGGGAGCATATTGATGGTTTCCTATCTCCTTCACTCACTTTCACCTAGTTACATTGTCTAAGACAACACCACTCTGGGTAACCATGACTGACACTTTACAGCCTATTCTCAGTGGACTATCACCTCAGCCGCTGAATAATCCTCACATGAGTCAAAGGAAGGAGTGTGAGCGTACGGCAGCGGAGCTAAAGCCGATGGTGACAGTACAAGGTTGTACTAACAGTGTGATCATAGATTTTCTGAAAGAGGTAGGCAACAAGGTTGGCTGATTAACAGACCGCAGTGTGACAGTGTCAATGCCCCTTCTTTAGCACAGACAGGCCTGACGACTAGTGACGATTTAAGGAGAATAAAACATGGTTTACAAGATGGAAAGTCACTCTGAGGACAGTGGGCCATGCCCTAATTCCTTTCTAAGACTGAAAACAGAGAAAAAAAAAAGACTCACAATGCTACGAGAGAAAAGCTGCAATGATGAGAAGTTCATGAGACAAGTGTTTTCTTCTGTTTCTGAGCTTCTTTTACTTTCCTTGCAGTTTATTTCTCAGCAGTCCTTAAGTGTCACTGAATAACAACTCTACATTCACTATGCTAACATACTGGTAATGCTGACATACTGTGCAGAACAATCCACAAGTTAATACACAGTTGCTATTTCCAGCAATAATGTGGAGTGGCGGGCATAGCTGTGCCAAGAGAATAAATAAAAAATGAAAAAGTGACAAGCCCATTTATATGTTTAATTCAATCTTCTGTTGAGAGATCTTTTCGCTGGACATCATAGTTGATTTTGTTTAGGGGAATGGTTTGTGGCAGGCTGATTAAACACAGACTTACTCCCCCAACCCCCCATACTGGCTGAAGTTGAAAGCCCAGTAAATGAAATGACTTCCACAGGATTGCACCACAAAGGAAGGGAGTGTGTCAGATGTGCATTCAGCCAGTGTTGTAGCCAACACAAGGTCAAACGGGACATTGTGTAGACAGCTAACCAACTGACAGTCGGAGCAGGAGGATGCCGTTACACCCCAAGGCACCGCCAACGTACAAGTGCACATAGACACACACATGCATACATACATGATTGGTCATGCTTTTGACTGTACATTTCTCACCCTGAGATCAGCACAAGGCTCTACTTTAAAACTGGATATAGAAGCCTCACAGTGACGATGATATTATTAGGTTGATATCCGCTGAATAAAAACGATTCAGCAAAAAATTTATATGACATTAATAGTTAAAGATGACAGCACATCACAGAAAATAATTTAAATGTCACTTTATATTAAATGCAGGTGGACAAAGAAACTAACAGCCAGACTTACTCTCAACAACAAACCATTGCCTATTTTATAATAATGTGTGTGCATCTAACAGCAAATTTAATTTTCAAATTTACATCTTACATGTGCTGTAGGTAATTGTTAATATAATTAAATATCATATTGTGTCATCATCTTGCAATTTTATCTTCTTGTTAAAAGTCTTATTCTGTTTCTTCATGTACTGAAGCGTGTATCAAAGTGGTGCTTAAAAACCTTTACAAACTAAAGGATACTGTTTTATTATTATTATTACACAGTACATTAGTTTATGACTTTATAGGTTTCAAATCATTTTACCAAAGGACTGCAGTTGAAAATTAGCCACCTGGCTAACACTGTAACCTTTACAGAAATGTTGATTCATGTTTGTTGTCCTTATCAATAAACAAATGAAAATTGAGGCAATCATCAATAAATACATGCATCCAAAAATCTATGCAGATGATGCATAAAAAAAGGGAAAAAAAAAACCCGCCCACATGCTGCCATCTTGTTATTATTATTATGCGATTACATGACAACATTTAGATCACAAACGGTCTTCCTCTGGTCTGAGGGTTGTGGTCAGGATAGGATGAAGACCACATGGATCAAAACATTGTCACGTTCATGTAGAATAAACCGGACAGCAGTATGTGGGTATCTTCTGCCATCGATAAAGGACAATGTAAAGTTGACGTAAATATGGTACAAAATGTGTTTGTGTCTTGGTTTCTTCCCATGTTTGTTGACTTTGAAGATAAAGAAATCATTTGCAGAGAGTACATAAACCATGTGATTTTATTGTCACTGTACATTCAGTGCACTGTTAGATCTGACTCACTCCAAAAAAAAAAGCATATATTTACACATGGGTACATTATAGGCATGAACACAACAAACAAAACACAAGAAAATGTCACACAATAACTGTCCAGTGAAACCCAGCTGTGGTTGACCAACATTTTCACATTTTTTCCCACCAGGATTGTGAACTGTGTGTGTGTGTGTGTGTGCATAGTTACCCTGTCCATTTTTTCCGAGCATAGGGTAAGTTTATAATTAAAATGAACCAAATCTCCTTTTTAACTTGATTCATATATCACAATTGCTAACATATTGCTTTTGAGGGGAGTAAACCTCTTGGGTAATCATATGTCTACGGTACATACACCTAGCAGGGTCCTTTATACACCGTGGACCAGAACGGCCAGGGAGGTTCCTCCATGTTTTATGTAAATCTCGTCATCTCAGAGTGCATGGAGATAAGATAAGTCCGCAAATGGAACAGCGAATAAGCAGCTTTCTCCTCCGAGGAATGTGCTCCCCAATTGCAGTAGGTTCATCTACATTTTTTTTAATACCCAGTCAGTGATGTCACTTTATTTCTGTGCCACTGATTCCCAGGAGGAACCCATGGCCCGTTTCCAAACCCAGTGTAATTTTCAAAATATGAATTGAGGTATAGGGTCTAGACTACTTCACTCACTATACGTCCTGCTGTGCTGATAACCAAAATCGATGCGCAGTGAGAGACACAGAGACACAGAGAAAGAAAATAAGAGAACATCCCACCTTAGACCAAATATGAGGACTTATTCTCACTTGACTCAATACACTGATTCACAATAGATACAGCTATTCAGGTGGGTTGCTAGCATCATGAGAAATTCATTAAACGGGCAACTTAAACAAACGATCATAGTCATATCAATGCACAGCAGCTACAGTATAGTACGGTGAAATATGCACGATACATTTGCAGTGTACAGCACTGTACAGTATGTCCACGTTGTAAACAAAGCACAACTAAATGTCATCTGATGCTCCACAACACAAGGAACATAGGTGGCCATATTTGCCTTGCATAGCCCAGTGATCGCTCTGTTATGAAACTATTACAGACGCCCATGAAATCGCCTTTGTAAAGATTTAGACAAACCCTCCCCACTGTCAACCGAAATAAAACGTCTCTAGTCCCCAAGGTAGAGCCAAAGCTGAAATTTAATTGCTCCATTTCTATTGAGAATTTCAGCTTGGGAGACAATTAGAATTAATTGGATGCAGTAGAACCGTTTTAGAACTCTGAAAATAAATTAAGCATTTTTCTTTTATTTTCTAATATTAATTTGAGAAGACAGGGAAAGTTGAGAAACAATTATCTGCTATCAGTCTTCAAAGTGCACATGAGGTGGTACGTGAGATGGCCAGAGTTTGACTGTTTTGGCCAGAGCTGATGGAGCTTATTGAAAGACTCTGCTGTAACCATATGAAAACCATTTTTATGATAATTTCATCTCTTAGTTATACCACAGAGCAAGACTTCGCACTGTGTCTCATATCGACAAAGGTGTTTAATCAACGCATGTATTGACTGAACAAAAAAAGATAAAAGGTCTTCATCTTGTTTAGCTGTTCGAACCACCATTGTAGGTTTTTAGAGGAAATAAATGGCAGAATTAGCATTAATAATATATTGTAAATAAACAGCAGTCATGTTTACCGGCTGGCACAAAATGCAGTTGTGTTTCTTTTTAAAATATCTGAAGACTCTACCCTTTGGTTTGCTACTGTACAGAGAGGATACATCCTATTACTTCAACGGAGGATGGATTAGCTGGTTACACATTTAGGGAAGTGCATCGTGGGAATTGTATTCTCTACTGTATTGGGTTATAATTATCTATGCATTACATTACAGTAAATCAATAGCGTCTGTTCCTGTGGGGATCTGTTCAAGTGTAGAAACTGGCCTATGTCTGTAGTTACTGGCCGCCTGGCTTCATGTTTTCTTCTCTTTTGGGCAGAAGCTAATGGCACTTGATACTTTAAAGACACTACTGCTTGAAAGTCTTCATAAGGGACAATATCTGTCTCACTAAAGTCCTAAGAGCGGCTGATTAACCTATTATTGTATTAGACTGATCTATTGATAACATGTTGATAACTGTATCACATTATTCTGATTGCTTTCTTTGAATAATTTGGCAACTGGTTTACAATTGATAGATATTACGCTATAAAAGTCTACTATCACTTCTGGAATATACAGATTTATTAACTTAGTTTGTGCACATCAGAGTGTCAGTGTCTGTAGAAATGTACATACAGTGCCAGTCTGAATGATTAGCACCTTTGTTAAAGATGAGCAAAGAAGATACAGAACATCAGAGAGACGTAATCTGAGGTCTGATATGCTCTGTCATTATCGTTGTTGAGTTCTTCTCGGAAACACAAGTGTCATTATATTGTTGCACACTAATATTGAAACCTTTAAGTAATCTATTACAGTGTTATATTCAACAAGAGCTGCCGTTAAATTTTAACAATCAAGGAGACAAAGGGGCTCAAAATCCTCAGTTAAAAAAAAAGGTGAATTGTTTTTATTTGAACTTTCCACCTCAAAACTCAAAAGGATAAAACATTATTTGTCCAGCGTCAGACATTGCAGTTATGTGTACTTGCATGTGAAAACATCTATTGGCTGTTTGTGTACACCCAGTGGCCATTTTATTAGGCACAGGCGTGGTTTGGAAAAGTTGTTTCAAATGTGGCGTTTGTCATAAAAAGGTTTAGATATTATGCCTAGTATTTTACAATTCATGAAGACCTGAGGTCCTTTTTAATGTGTTTGTCTCACTTGTGAATGAGTCAATCAGAATGTATAAATATTCTGTGTTAATGCCCAGCGACAGCAGAGTCAGCCTATAGTCCACACTGAGAACAAAATACAGGACCATGTGTTTAATGTTTAAAGTTTAGATGCATGAGGCTAGCATACAGGCTTTGGTATCTCATATAAGCAAAAATGTGACCAATATAGTGACACTTGTTTGAGAATACAACCTAAACAAAGGGGGGTAAACACAAGAAAAAAGCCAAACCTATACAATATAATGCAATCTAATACAGCACCGTCACAAACTATAGGCTCAAACATTACCATAGAGTTGAATCAGCACATATCTGACACAAACTCAACATTATAAACTTCACACAGGTTGTATTTCCTGCAGGGCTATCAGGTTGTATTAAAGAGCAGATTCGATTGCATTAAATTGCATAGATGTCGCTGTTAGTGTGTCTTTTACCTGAATTAAAAAAAAAACACAACAAAAAAAACAACCCTTTTTTTTTAACACGTCGTACAGTTCAGTTTAAAAATTCTCAACACAGAATATAGCTTATCATGTGTATTTTTCACAGTATGCTTAGTTGCCAATATTTGTGTATGACACTGAACACAGAGATGAGTGTGGAGGGGATTTAGTCACTATAAGCAAAAAAACACTGACTGAGACTCGTACGCTACCCGACAGAGCTCGCTAGCACAATACCCATTATTGCCGCATTATTCATAGATGATTAGTGCAAACTCTTTGTGAACTATGATCACTGGCCAGCCATTGTCCTTCTGTAAGCACCAAGTTGACTAAAACCGCTGAGTCGATGAAGCTACTACGAGGTAAATATATTACGAGGAAATGGAGAATCTTACATACCCATGGCGGGCTTTCTTTGATGACGCATATAAGAATATGTCTAACAATTCTCCCCCCCCCCGCCCAGTGCAATTTCACACAATATACAGTACACATATTATATGTAGACCAGTTAGAGACTATTGCTTCAACAACTGAGATTAGAAAATATGAAAGAAAGAAACAAAAACACGTAATGTGGCTACGTAGCCGTACAGTTCTTCAGGACATTTATATTAACACACTTCCATGTTGAGATGAAAATAAGATAAGAAACAAATTCACAGAAGCTTCAGGTGATATAGAGCAACGGGTCTCTGGTTATAACAAGACCACAGTTGCCTGATTTCTGTACACAACATCTTTATATACATCATCATGATCCCATGTCAATCAGGTTGATATTCACCCTTTTTAAAACCATCTCAAGTTAACGTTTATTACCATTTAAAAGTGTTAAAATGACTCAGTAGTCCAAGCTTCATCCTTTCACTGTCAAATGGCACACCACCTTCATTTTTAATGGGCTGTCCCTCGCCTCCCATTGGGTGATGCAGCTGTCTGTCAAACATCTGGCCCAGGTGTCAAGCCTTGGCCTCCAACATCTCGAGGAATAGTTTGTGCATGGGGACTTTGCCCTGCATTTTGATGCTGTAGAAGTGCTGAACAGCCTTGGTGGCGGTCTGGCGGAGCAGAGGCAGGGTCATTAGCAGCTTGCCTGCCCGCCGAGGGTCCTCCGGATGCTGGGAGCCCTCAAAGTCCTGCAGGGCCTCGTGGAGAGAATCCTGGAGCCTTTGGACGGCCTCGATATTCTCTATGTGCATGGAGTCTGGAGCATGGAAGGTTGGGGAAGGATGGAAGATGGAAAGAGAGAAAGAAGATTCATAAAGCTACACGTTAAATGACAAATGCATAAAATGAAATGCTATTTTTTCTCTTGATCTGCAGTATGACAAAGGATCCACAGCTGTAACAACAACATGGTGTTTTGCAGCTTTAAATTCTGCAGCCTGTCTTTGCAAACATGCAATTTTGGAGAGAGGTTTTCTCTTGTTAGTGGTTAATGACGCTCCTTAAATAAATGCCTATGCGTGGCCAGGACTCTAGGGAGAGAGAGGGAGAGGTACTGTAGGTCTGTATAAATATATGGTAGGACAGGAAAAAGATTCATTTCTTTTGGTATCATGCGACCACATACATCCCCCCTGCTAATGAATTCAGATGGCTGCATTACTAGGATATCGTTCAGCTGAATGATGGCGGCAGATGGCCTTCATTTCCATAAGAAAGAGCAGTTGCCCCCCTTATGTATAGGCTCTAAAATAAAACCAGTTGAGACTTATTAAAAACGGCTCTCTATGTGTAAGTCTACGAGTCAGAAAAAAAATACAGGCTTGTCCTCCAAAGGACAAGCTGACAGACAGTGTTTTAATGGACAAGCAGCAGGTTTACTTTCAGCCAATTTCACTGCACAGACTTACAGTGTCAGGTCTCATCTGTGGATGTATCATATCCACAATTCATTAACTGATAGATAAAACTGTGCACAACAAAATGTGGATTCAATTCAGTATTATAATTGAATCAAAACAATTCATCTCTGTATATCTAACGCGATAAGATGGACTCGCCTTGTCCTAAACTCGGTGTATTACTAAAGCTAAACCAAACGTGGCTGCTGATTGAAGTGTGTGAGTGAATTAGATCGGCTCTGCTGTGTGTCATGAAAGTTGTGGAGTGAAGTAAGACCGTGTACAAACATGTAAATGAGGCAGAAAAAAGGAAAGTACAAGGCTAATTATGTTCCTAACTGACTGATTAAGTCTCTTTTACCAGTCGCCTTCTGTGTAAATTGCGTTTCTATCTTGGGAAATTAACTAGGCTATGTGGACCGCACATGTGTTCCAGCACTCTTCATTTGAAACCTTCATGTTAATACTGATCTGATCCTCGTTTGGCTGTGCGTGCATGTGTGTGTGTGTGTGTGAAGCAAAGAGAGAGAGAGAGAGAGAGAGAGAGAGAAAGAGGAGGGGTAAGGCAAAGAAAGAATATGTTTTCGAATGTGTGTCAGTGTGTGTAAATGCACGGCAAGCGTTTTCATGTGTGTGTGTGTGTGTGTGCATGTGTTGAAGGAGGTTAGGGGCGGAATGCAAAACTAACTTTGAAGAAACAATTTCCATGTAATCCGTCAGCAGCCTGGCGTCAATCCCGTCGATACTCCGCTAATTACAAAATCAATGGCCATGAATTTCCACAGCTGTCACACCCACAGGACCCCGTGGAGCCGAAGCTCTCCGAGACTGTGTTCAAACGAGCCGAAGCTGCCCTCTCGCCCTCCCTGAGCCTCCCTCTCAACCCCTGCCTCCCTCTCTCACACTTCTCCCTTACCTTTATACATCCCTGTCTTTCCATCACCGCCACCCCCCACCGCCACCTTTCCCTCCATCCCTCCTCTCCCATTTATCCTCCCCTCTGTCTCTCGCTCTCCACTCTCCCATGGAGAGTTTGTCATCAGAAGACTAAAGCTCTGGGCTCAGCATTTTTCATTTTTCAGTCAGGCAGGTGAAAAGACTCCTAACAGGCATTGATTAGTGGGGGGACAGGCCCGGCCTCATGAAAAGCAAACTGTCGATACGGGTGCAGCATCTTCACATTGGAACAAACGAGGCCCGTCGCTCCCCAACGCTCATTCCACTCCACTTAACACATTTTATTGACAGCCCCTGTTTTCCTAATGAAATGCTAAATATATCTCCCTCGGCTGTGGCGTGCTGGCAGCTACTGTTATGGAGATGGAGAGAATGAGAGCGCAATGTGACAGTCACTCACTCACACACACACACACACGTGTGCACACAAATTAAAATATAGATGCACACACACACACACACACACACTCTCCCACGCAGGGAGTGTTTAAATTAAACAACCATGCCTCTGACCTTTTTGTCCCCTCTTATCAGGAATCCCTCATTGTGGAAGTGATCAGCTCAACAGATACAGACCAACCGCTTGACATTTTTTGTGTTTTATTCCTTTGTTTGCTTTAATTAAACGCCAACTATCTAGATTTGTTTAAGATTTAACATAGAGATGTACCTTCCTGTTGAACTTGTGACACCTTCTGTGTGTGTTTGTAGAGCAAAATAAAAGAGTTTTTGGCCAAATGACTGCAATTTTTCTGCAAAATCTTCTTCTTTACTGGAATTATAAAGGAAGTTTTCTTGGTTTGAACAATGTCTGACTGGAGGTTAACTATACCTGAGTTGGCGAGGGCGATGGCTTTAAGCGTGACAAACTCCTCCTTCTCCATGCGCAGCTTCTTGTAGCGTCGCACCAGTGGCAGGATGGCGACGTGCAGGTCCAGCAGGCCCGAGATCCTCGCCTGCTCCTCGTCCACCACGTAGTCCTCTGCGTACACAATCTCGTCCTCGCAGGGCAGCGAGCGAAACACGATGCTCAGCACCAGGATCTCCATCCAGGCGCTCTGCAGTAGACTCATCTGGTCCGCCAGCGAAAGAGTGGAAAAACCTGCAGAATTTTAAAAAATGAAATGTGAGATTTTCTTTCCAGGTACCGCTTGGCACTCAAACTTTATATGCACATGACAAATCATGAGACCAACCCATTAACCTCACTGCACTGTAATTGGCCGTCTCAAGTGCTCCATATGTTTTATGGGCTGTGTACTGTATATAACGCTGCATAATCCCCAGAGAAGTCCAACATGAAACAGAGGCCGATGGCAGTATGTGGTGGCTTAAGGGAAGAATATAAATCAGTCAAGTGTAGAGGCCTTTGAAACATGAGCCAGGGCTGCTTCAACCGTCAAGACAGTCAGTCTTTCTGCAGCCCAGTACTTAAGCGCACGAGGCACCGATTAGTGAGGACGAATCCACTCGGAAACTGAACGATCTCTTGCTCTTGTCATGGAGAAGAAGAAAGAAAGAAACTGAATTCTTGATCACAAAAACAATAAAAAAATCAATTCTGGATTTTAAAACTGATCAAATTAAACTGGCTGAAATGAAAACTGCCTCAGTCACTCGACCATTATTTCTGGTTTGTGTCACCGTCTGTCAAAATATGAAGTTATCCATCAAAATTAAATGAGATGCCAAACTCTCACTCTAAAATAGCAGGATTCGTTCCTTCATTCAGGTCAGTTTCTTTATATGAAGTTAATCCATTAAGTCGTTTGAATTATCAAGAGGCATTTTGCATTTACAATTAAGCAGTTAAAAGCCTGAACAAGTTAAACTTTATTATTAGCTTTATTTTAAACTATTTTTGCAGAATTTAGTGAATTAAAATCGTAAAATTTGAAGATAATTATTGTCAGTTAAAGGAGTGATGTGTTGACATCAACAGCAGATTTACTGAGAAATTATTGAGCGATAGAAGAGATGCTGCGTTCACCTTATTTCTATCCATTGTAGAGTTAAGTGTGAAATACTGTACTATTACTATTTTGTGAGATTTTAAAAAAAAGGTGGTTGTAATTTGACAAAAAAAGCAAAAAGAATCAACCCAGACTATTTTTATTCACCAAAATTTTCAACTGCATTTCATGGCCTGCAATTAGAGCCGGTTACCACATGAAGTTATGCTAATCATAAACGCAATTATTGTAATTATCATTATTACTGAGTGACGTAATGCTTTTATAGTGAGAAAGACATATTCCACGTGATAAACAGCTTCCTGATTCTTTTGTCTCGTCTTCAACCTTCTGAACTCGGGTTAGCAATTCATCCAAGATCTGGAGGTCGACCCATCAACAGTCTTCTCCAACATTCACACACACACACACACACCACATCAAACAGACGGACATCTGAAAGGACCTCAAGTGCCACAATACCTTTCACTACTCTGTAGTGAATAGGAAGGTGATTGGAGGTATTGACCAGGGCCTTGAACCCTCCAGTCTGCTTACTTAAATCTGAGGTTGTATGGATAGGGAATAGGGCTGGTTGACTTAAAAGAGGTCCTCCGATGGTTCTTATCAAGCAAATAGAGAAACGATGGGGAGAGAGAGAGAGAATGAGGGAGAGAGAAAAGAGTGCTGGGGGTGTCATTGATTAGTAGATTGTAATCAGTCCACCAAATGCGAAAGGGGGATCGATCCAAGCCTCAGATCTGACAAACAGACAGCTGATGGAGGACATCCGGTACACATTTAGTGGGGGGATGGAGGGACTGCAGGATCACTGAATGTAGATACTGTAGGCTGCATTAGCAACTCATGAATTCATCTCCAAAAGATACTTGTGCAAGATGCCATTAATCCTCTGATATGTATGTAGAATAACAAAGGAATATCAATGACTATACTAACTTGTTACATGTCTGGGAAAAACTTGTAAAGAGCAATGATTTGGACATAACAAAATACTTATAAATACCTTTAATATTAAGGTTTCATACCCTTCATGCTTGAGACATTTATTTTGTTATATACTCAGCTTTCTTTTTGCAATACTCTTTTTCTGTCACCCTCTTCAGCTGTCTCCACCTTTTCATCATCATCCTTTTCTTTTCCCCATCCTCTGTTTTTTTATTCTTTCCACTCAATTTACTGAACTGATGGAGTGACTTCCTGGATCCCTTGGGGTCGCCCCCGAGCTTCAGGTGCGTCGCCCGGAGGTGGATGAGTTAAGTGTCGCCGTGGAGGGTGATTCCCACTGATGAAATATCAATATGTCACCCCAGTGATTTACTCTTGTTTGACCAAACATGACACAATATTGAGCAAAGTGGGAAATGTCTATATCTGTCTCTGTAGTTTTTCCTTCCTTGTGATGACAAAAAGCAACAACACTGAACTAAAAGAAAATTGATTATCTGCCTATTCTGTGCTGCAAAGGCAGATAATTAGAGAAATTAAGTAATCCCTTCATTTTATACATTTTCAGACAACCTTTCTATTAAACTAGTCTCTTTGAACTAGTTTGTCAATCTATAGTTTAATACATTTAAATGTGATTTACAGCCAATGTGAACGTAGTGTGAATTCACAAGAGTCAAAAGATGAGCTGATGGCAGTTACTGATGCTATGCTAGGCTAGTTACCTTCTAGACAAGCTAGATCTTTCCCCCCTTCCCCATCATGACAAAATGTAGCTACCACCATACTTAGTTATGTAGGATAACCAAATTACCAAAATAGTGGTTCAAGTTCATCATTTTGCAATTTCAATTAAAAAGAAAGTGGGAAAAAGAAAGTACTTTTAGCTTTAGCTAAAGCTAGTTGTTGCTACCTCACCAGCTAGCGTATAGCTAGTGTGCCTTAGCTGTCAAGTTAGCCGTTTCTCTGCAGCGTTTTTTCTCCTAGGAATTACCTTCATATACAACTAAGTCACAGTAGCAATACATTTTAAAGATATGTAATGAAGAATGGATTACATTAACTTACTACAAACAATAGTAAACATTGTTAATTTGCATGCCAGATTGTAAAAAAAATGATACTGAACATCAGAATATTTTTCACTGCCAACAATATCAACTTGTTTAAACCAAAACATGATCTAAATCTTTTTAAATAACTTATTGTTGTTGTTATTAGGCATTTGGGTATGGTAAGGAGAAGATAATTATCTTGGCACGATGTATGTTTACTTTGTTAACATTTAAATGAAACATTTAAATGAATGATCTTTCCCTAACCTTAAAGTGTTTTTGTTGCTGAAACCAAACCACATGGTGGTGTGGTACGGATGCAAACCCTGGTCTCTGGTGTCAAAGTCCATTTCATCTTTGGGACGCAGGTTTAAATGATGATGAATTTGAAATTAAATTCTTGTTACTAGGACTGTAAATCCACGAGTAACACCCCATGATGTTATCAGTCATGCTAAACAACTGTACGATATAATTTTACATTATACCGCGTGTCAATTTGTGTACCTAATCCTCAGCATACTGTGGGATGTCAGTAATTGTTTGCAGAAAAAGAAAAGCACTCACACACTGCAGCAGTACAGTACAGGTACAGATCAGATAAGTAATTGAATCCCTATTCAGTACAATGAAGAAACTGAGTGGTTGGCAGTGAGGCTTGAAGCTGTCATTGAGAGCTAGGTCTAAAACAGACAGCAGTTCACTCTCTATTCATTTAGTATCATTACAGGCCTCCTAAGAGCCCTAATGGGCCTAATAAAAAGACAGAGGTAATAATGAGACTAGAGGGCCCTATATGAGCAGGAGGAGTAGGAGGGGGAGAGCCAGGGGAACAAGAGAACGAGGAAGCCAGAGAGTATGCATGAAAGATATGATGGTAGAGAGAGTCTGTGTGAGGAAAGAGAGAAAAGAGGAAGAAAGCGCTGAACTGAGTGGACATTAAATACCAGAGGGCGCTCGATGCTGTTGGCTGGAATATAAATCTACACATGTTGTGTACACTTAGATGTCTGATGTGTGTGTGTGTTAACAGCTGCACAAATTAGCGCCCACCTCTCTGACCCCTTGACAACCATGCTATGATTCTGTTTCCACTTTCATGACAGTGTGTATCATTCAATCAGGCTGCCCAATGACGAGTTACAGCACAGGAAAACCACGTCTACCAATGGCGTTGTTCACGATAGGAAAATGTGTTTTCATTTTAAAGCTTCTAATTTATATTTGATGCAAATATTTTCTTCCATATATGAAGAGAAAGTATACTTAAAAGTAAACGTCCTGAGTCACCACAAATATTTAAGCGTTCAAAGTGACAACATGTAACAGAAAACCTATTCAGCGTTTGCATTTTTCCACCCAGGTCTCCACATCTGGATGTTGAAGGACTTTTACATTAATGGAGCGATCTGCAGTAATGACTCTTATTACCTCATCGTTAAGGCCATTTGCTCAGTGGGCTATGAGTGTAATGGTGGGAGTGGACTGTTAAACTGTAGGGACCCCTTTTGTCTTAATCGTTACTTGGTGACACCCTGACCTGGTGGCCCCGGGTAAAATGTCCCCAGAGTGTCACATGCCCCCATAATAACTCTGTCAGGTCTGGATTTAGATCTTTGTAGCATTCAAGATCAATAGTTATACATGGAAAATGTACCAGAGATTGAGGTCCAAAAATATGACTGTATGTAAATTTCTTGAATTAATTTCTGCACCCCTGTAGCTATGATTAAATTGAAGAAATTAGATTGCAGAAACCCCGTTTGGCCTCATTTTTACTGTCTGAAAAACATCAGGTGAGTGATCCTCCATTTGTAACTGTTAAAGCATCTTCCCGGTGCAGCAGCCTTGCCTCCAAAGCCAAATCTCAGAATCAGACCATACAGCTCGCCTGTGTCTTTAAAAAGTCAATCCTCTCAGGTTTCCATAGGCAAGTTTAGGATCAACACACCTTCAACCACCCAAAATTCCATTAATTAAGCTATCAAACATAAATCTGATGACAAATCAGTATTTGGGGCTGAACACTGGACAGAGCAGAGAGGTAAGCAGCTGGTTAGTGTGCCTGCTGGGAAATGATTGAATAATTCCACAGGTAGGTTAAAAATCTCCAGTTGCTGGACTCAAGTGCAAGCTACCGCTAAGAGGATCATGGGATTTGATATTGAGTTTACTTGTCTCAAAGGAACTGGACAACAGGAACAAATATTTACTAAAAATTCTCATGTCAGCAAGCAAAAAGGCAATAATTAGACGCTTGCTTCTTAAGAGAACCTCACACCCTGAGCCAATGGAAAGACATTATAAATAGCATACACAGCATGGAACGCTTAACGCTTAGTTTGCGTTTACAGAAGGAAAGGGGAAAAGAATACTGGGCTAAATGGGATGAAGAGTTTGACAGGTGATATTGTATTAAACAGTTGTGAATGTGAATGACGGTGTATCATCCTGTGACAAACATTCTCTGTGTGTATCACTGAATGTATTAATGATAATGATAATTAATCATTGCGGTAGTTTTTTAAAGCAAAAACGTTGGCCAAAGAATGTGAGGATGAGCTGCTTTTCTTTGTTTTATAGTCATTGTAAATCAAATCTTATCTGTGGTTATATATATTTGGGTTTTGCACGATTGGTGGAAAAAAAAAGTAAAGATTGTGCTCTGAGAAGTTGTGATGGGCATTTAATAGTTTAATTGAGGAAATAACTGTCAGTCAATCGATTAGAAAATGTTGAATCGAGCTGAATTGGCTGTATACTTGACTGGCTCAATGAGATGCATCTACTGTGAGATAAACCTGTGCTGTCTTTAAACAACATGCATCTGTTTCAACCGATAGAAACAGAGAACATTTGCATAACAAGTCTTATTTAAGAATTCGTCAACAAGGACTGCGGAGATCCATCAGTATTTTCCCAAATAAATCAATTTCACAATAGGCCCTGTGTAGTCTCCTTAAGTAAGTAAGAGGATTGCTTTCTTTAAGTCTGGGATTGAAATGGAATACATTGACATGGGGGCGGATACCACCCACCCTCCCCCTGACTCTCCCACCCTACCCAGTCAAATCAAAGGTTTCAGCTGCTCTTTATTGATTAGATTTTAGAATATGGGACTAGCTTCTCCCTTAGGTGCAGATGAGTAGCAGATGTTAATTATCCTGTGTGTGCATAAATGTGTGTGTGTGTGTGAGGGTGTTTGTGTGTGTGCAACAGTGAGTGAACTACTTCAGTAATCTCATACTGTATTCATCTCATCAGATTAAAGGAGAAATGTGGGTTTACAACACAAGACCTGTGAATCTGCATTTTACAAGTCCAGTTATTAAAACCAACCCTGGTCAGATAATCTTTCTATTTCTTAGTAGTAATATTATTTATTAAATGCTCATTATTGTTGAAATGTCAAATGAATAAATAAACATATTCCAAAAGTCGTATTCCAGAAAATTCATTCATTCATCAGCAGCCGTGTGTCTCTCTACCTGGGATATGTTTTGCCCAGCCGATGATGACCACCAGTTCGCGGTCGGCCAAGTCACACAGCGTGGTCAGGGCCTTGATGTCTCCGTCGGGCATGGTGGGGTCAGGCATGGCATAGATCTTCTCTGGCTCCACCACCAACAGATGGGAAACGATCTTTGTCACTGAAGGGAGGAAAGGACGGAGGCAGAGAGAGAAGAGAGAGAAATGTGTGAGATTATTAGCTGACAGCAGATTTAAAAAAAAAAGAAAAAGAAAATAACAAAAACAAAGACACAACAAATAAATTAATAAATAATACATGTGAAAAATGTTCATTTTTAGCATGTGATAATATAATACAAAGTCAATAAAAGCTGGCAGATAGACCTGGTGATAGCATAACTGAACATGACAGAAAAAACACATCTACAAAATTCCTGAGATATTTTGAATGAATGCACTTCTAATTGCAATAAATAAGTCACAATATTTCTATAAATGTTACAAATTACTGTTTTGATATAAGAGATAGAAAAACCAAACTGTGTGACTCACTTGGCTTTTTGGCTGGAGGGGGGATGGTGAGGCCGAGATAGGCGCTGTTCTCTGCGTCCAGCCTCCGTTTGTACTTCTGTCTCCCCCCTCTCACCCGGTCCAGACGTACACCTGCAAAAAATATATATATATATATATCATACATGTATAAATGGCAGCGAAACTAAATGCACTTTGAAGACTATTTAGAAGAATAAAATAAAGTAGAACTAATCTGAGCAAAGAGCTCCCATTTAACTGCATGTTCTGTTTGCTGGTTCATTTTTCCCCCTTTATCAATTAAATCTGACATCATTAGATTTAGTGTCACATGGCCACTTTTATGTAATTACATCTACTTATATAGCTACAACTACTTCTAATGATAACAGCCTTTTTGTATATATTTTGCTGAGTCATAAATCATTCTCAAGGACTTTTTTATTATTTTTAAATTCATTATGACATACTCTGTACAATCAAAACAAAGAAGTATTTCTTCAGTATCATTCAAAGCTTTTTTTCTGAACTTGTATATAAAGCAAATCAAAAAAGTCTTTAGAATAATGTAGTAATTTATTCCGTGTTAGTAATTGCATATGCAAATATTTTATAATTAGGACTACTGAGTTGTATTTTTTTCTTTATTTTTGACCTTTTAACTGAAGAGGGATTGTTCAATACCGCCTTGTTACAAATGTAAGCGTGTAAGTATCTAGTTAGTATACAAACGGACATATCTGGGATTATCTTGGAAGCCATCTCAGAGGACATCAGATGCACCTTATTTGCTGGATTTACACTCGTGTATTAAACGTTGTTTGAGCATCGAGGCAGAGCAAACAGATTTTACATGGTCAAGTGGAATTGAGTCGTGTGAGATTTCCCAGTGACTCATATAAATTCCTTTGATTCCCCTGGAAACAAAGGAATCCGATTAGGATGGTCTTTCAATTTCCTGACACCGACTATCCACTAACCTAATTACCCACCGTGCCCAGAGGGAGCTCATTCTTCCCAGCAAACACAGTGAGATCATTTTATGCCTGGCAGATTGAAGCTAAATCGAGAGCCCCTCTCCTAACACAGCTTTCCATTTGTACGCCTTAAAGTAATCAATAAGCCTTGCAAATAGACTTCTTGTTCTTTGAACACATGTGGATGCAGTTTTAATTAGTCAGTTAGGCAGCTAGGAACTGGGTTTGCGATATATAGAGCTTTAGTTGTTGTTCTTACCATTACTCTTGGTTAAGGTAAATTTAAAATTATAAATTGTGCTTCAGGAAAGTGTGTGCATGTACTCCAGATATTAAATCAGTTCAATAGCTTCTCTCTATCTAATGACACACATTGGCCTAATAGAGAGATATGCAGTTAGTAAAGGCTTAGGGAGTGATACAAAAACATATTAAGCAGGTGTATATGCTAAATTCACTGCACCATAGACTTGTCAGATGGTGAATTGTTGCTGGCTTTGTCCCTGACATCTACCACCCTCCTCTCTCTCTCACACACACACAAATACACACACAAACACACACACAGTTTTCCCTGCTGTGGGCTGCAGGGTCATGTGGCTGCAACAAGCGACAAGTGACCAAACAGCCGGAGTTAGAATTCCAAGATCCGCGGGGGCTGTTTGAACTGGAACATCCAACTGGCCCATAATTAATAGACGCTGACAAGAATTAAGAGCTCAGCGCTAACCAGTTTCAGTTTACAGCTTAGCGGCGCTGCAAACGACAGAGACCCAAAGCAGGAGGGCAGAGAGAATGACAGAAAGAAGGGGGAAAAAAAGATTGAATAATGTTGAGGAACGGGAGGGTTGGGGAATAAGATAGAACAAGCTGCTGCTTTTTGGCTGAATGTATCAGTTTCTGCAAGATCTCTGTTTTTTTTCTTTTCTCTCACTTTTCCTTCTGTCTGTCTCTTTTTCTCTCGCTTTCAGCATCGGGTGTACATCTCCTCCCTGACAGCCCTGCCTGTCCCAGCCAGCGCCTGATCCGACCAGTGCGGGATTATCTCCTCCCCATGTGATACGGCACAGTACTGAGAATCTGACCACAACAAGACAGCTGGATGAGGCCCCTTGCAGAGGGGCTGTGGAGGGGCGGAGGGGCGGTTTGTGTCATCGTCAGCACCGCATTCCACACCTCAGGCCCAAAAACCACAGCAGCCTCTATGCATCAAGACAATCGGGTTCGGCTTGGGTCTCGGAAGTGAGAGACATGGTGACATGGGGGCCAGGCGGGTGCACAGATCATCTTAAAAGCATCCAGATCCGTTTTTTATGGTTGCTGGCTCTTCATAAAGTGTGGCAGCCAAAATATGGATGCAGGGGGTGAGGTGGGGTTATGGGGTAAAAGAGCATGGGGAATGGGTGTGTGTGCTGAATGTTCTGTAAGATCATATACACAGTACAGCACAGTATGCTCATAACTTAGTGCAGACCATGAAAGAGGCGGCCTGAGACACAGAGATACTGGTTGACAGTTCATCCTCGCTCTGTGTGTGTGTGTGTGTGTGTACATGTGTGTGGAAAGACGATGAGGCATGTTTGCATAGGAGCAATCTTTACGGCCACCTGACCCCGGCTTCCCTTTCACATTCAATATCTTTATTGACTTGTGCAACCTTAAAGCACATTCCTGATTGAAGCGGCCGTGGTTCCCTTTATGTGGCGGCCGCTGTGTGTTCGTGTCATGTGGATTTATTTTGTTCTTTTATGTGTTTATTATTTATTCGGATGCTTATTCATTTAAACAAAGTAGTTGCCAAACCTCCACATAAAAAAAAAACAACATTTTAAAAATCTTACAGACAGATTTTTAGCCAGGGTTTTGGATACAAGTCCCATTGACACACATAACAATGTTGTGATTAATTGTATTTGTCATATTAAATTTATTCTGTTGAAAAAAAAAAAAAGACACAACATACACATCTAGATGTGCTTTCTCCATGCTGCGAATGACAAACTTCTGGTGGGACGATAATGAATCCTTTATTTTTTTATCTTTTGGTTGGTTAAAGATGGTGAAATAAATACAATCCTATATTGTAATCCTATAAAACATCTACCAGATGTTATTTTTTTGGCTTAAATTATGGCATGTAACTCCTCAACATTGTTAAAACCCTCAAATTCTCATACAAATCAGCGCCCTCAATGGCTACGTGCCCGCACACTGAATAAACAAAACTAGAAAAATGCAGAACAAATCAAACATTAATTAAGTGGAAAGAATAGTGCGCAATAAAACTCCCCCCCCCAAAACAAAAACTAGTCCAGATAATAAAACAAAATATTGAAATTTATTCAATCTATGCTACGGAGAACTGATTTCATCACACAAGTGTGCATGTGTCTCATACAGTGTGTATCAAGATTGTGTGTCGCTATATGACCGTGTGCATGTGTGTGCGTACGTGTATCTCACACAACTATTTTCAGCCCCTCACCTGTCAGAGGCGCTTCTTTCTAAAGAATGTGTCAGAATTGGCTGGCTGGCTAACGCTGCCAAAGGGAGATTAGGAGCTCCCTATTTTAGCTGGGAAAAATCAGAGGGATGCAGCGTGCGCCCCCCCCCTCTCCCCTCCTACACAGTCGCTCACCCTTTACAAGGCACAGGGACCTTGTCCTTCTAGAGCTACTTCTGAGGGCTGAGTCTGCAAGCGTGCAAAGAGCTAAAGGCATCGGACAGCTTTTGTTTGATGGTACAGAGTCTGGGTGGGCTGCGGAGAGAGAGATGGAGGGTAAAGGAAAATTGTTACGGGACAACAGGAGGAAGGGGGCATATCAGGATGGCGTCCCACCTGCTCTAACCCCCCGATGGGCTGACAAGACAAAACTGGAGTTGTTCTCCCATAACCGTGCACACTGGCATCGCTCTCTTTATCATGTTTTACACTTTTCATAAATCTGAGCCGGCGTGTCCACAAGGGGTATTACTGTGAATTACTGAGCCACACTGACCACAAATGTGCCTGTAATCGAAAACATCTGCACGGCTGGAGACGACCCAGGTCGATTCAGGATCCCTGGTGTATTAGCGCAGCGGGCGTTTGGTTTGTGGTGTTCGCACAGAGGCAAAGACATAGAGGGGAGAAGGGTGCCAGCAGGGAACATGTACCTCAAGGTCCGATTCCATGTCATTTGTCAGGGGTGATATACATTTGGCATGCGTGTACATGAATGTGTATGTACGTTGTGTGAGTCAAGTGTGTGTGCGTATCGGAGGGTTGTAAAGAGGTCAGCGCTTCGCTAAATCCCCTTCTTCAGAGGAACACGTGTTAGCCTCCGTGTCTGATCTATCACCTGCCAGACAGTGAGGACAGGCCAACGCAGAGCCTCTGGGTGGGCGCTGACTCTCAGCTGCAGTCTGCCAGCTGTATCTGACACCCTAAAAAGCAAACAAGGCCTCATACATGTGCTGTTAGATAGACAAGTTGGTGCTACAAGTGAAAAGCAAGAGGCAAGGGGTCAGAGGGCAGCCTGTATTTACAGTTAAGTGGACACACAGGCTAAACTGAGTCTGGCTTTGTAGATGTATGCTGCTCAAATGTATCGGCTAAGACTTTAAAGGCACCCATACAGTATAGACTTTTGCTATATCTTTATTTTGATGATGTAATCTTAGTGTATAGATTGGTTTCTGATCTAAGCCTATTGATTGGAAAGGGACCTGACAGTCTGTGATATTGGATATGGCTTTACTAATCTTTTGTGTATGTGGCCAGAGGAAAATAAGGCTGTAATGTTATCCCGGTAGCCACGTTCGCTCAGGAAAGACTGCTGATCCCTATCTGTGGTCGGGCGAGGGCGAGACAGCGGTGTAGGTTGCCAAAATAGTCTGGCAGCTTGTATTCATCCACCACATTACAGCGGTCTCAGAAAATCCCCACAAGCAAAGAATACACCACAGAAACACAGAGCTAAACGCTAAAACCGGCGAGCATTGACTTCCAAAAGAGCAAAAGCGGCTTTCATTGAAATGGTTAAAATGTCAGAGACTCAGCAGGGCAGCAGGGGTTGAACGCTGCCGTTTCAACGGGACATACTTTATAAACATGCTAATTTGCTAACATGATGATGTGATTACTCGATCAAAGATGAGCGCAGATTATCTTACGGCGCTAAAACTACAAAAAGCTAAAAATAAATCTTCCATCATCAGCAGAAAATAACAAGAGCGACTCAAATCACACAGTCACAAAAAAAAAATGCTAATTCAGTCCAGAAAATTCTTGCATCATTTAACACCATGCAGTAATGCTATGGGGATATTAACGCTGCTATTAGCTGCGGGCACTGAGTCCTGGCAGTAGTGACTGACACCATACCTTCCGCGAGTTGTAATTACGTGAGAGTTTTTCCATTGGACCCGTGACCTTTTATCAGCCTCAGCTGGACATTTAAGGGGTCACTGAGCGAGGCTGGTTTCCTCAAACAGCCGTCTGCTGCTACCTTCCACCAGGCTCATCCAGGCACTCGGCTGTGGCACAGCAGTGAAGCCGGATCTGCCTGTCATCTACAGTATCTTATCCGTGAGTCTGTTTGATTTTCCTCGAAGATACAAGACATAAAATCCATTTCTTGTCACAAAAGCTGGGTTCTCACATCCGAACTCTTGAGGAGGGATGGACTTCACACTCATGCACTGCACCATGTTTATTCAGTTTACACATCTTGCTTCAGCTGCTTCTTGCTAAACTGCGTTGAGCTGCTTCTTTGGAGTCCACACACACCTGAAGCCACCAAACCGGCCTCGAGAACTTAAGTCAGCTGATTAGCGGCAGGTGTTACAGGGAGGAGGGTTTTTTCCTGCCCACCAATGGTGCTGGTCTATAACTGTAGCAGCTGGCACTTTATAATACAGGATGGCATGCTTAGAGCGGAGCTTAGAGGGTCCTTGTGGAAATATTAAGACACTTTTAGAACGACTGATCACATAAGTTCTCTCAGCATCTTCTGCAGGGTGGGGCATTTCTTATTTCTTATGATGCTGCCGCACTGTAACAAGTGAAAAAACAAAAAACTTTGGGATGTCGTGAGGAAGTTTGTAATGTAGAGAAAGAATTTGTGAGGAAATATTTCTATGCTAATAGCGATAAGGCATGACATCTGCATTCATATTACACTATGTGATTATTCCTTTTCCATGACCAGCCCTCGGCCACTTGTTATACGGTGATCTTATTACATGAAGTAGGGCAAGCCGCTGTCCCCCACTGATTCCATGATCAAAGCCCCCCCCCCCCAAGTCTGTAAGAGGTCACGCCACGGCACTATGCCACGATTAAATGTCCTTTTCTCTTTTAATTGAATGCCATTACTTCCAGAGGATCACCTACTGTGCCACATGTCGCTGTGGCTGTGATGCTGTGTCTCAAGAGCGGCAGGCGGTGGAGGCTACGGCGTCAAATTCCCCCTCTTTCTCTCTCACGCGCACACAAATCGACTGTCCACAACGACGACTTAGCTCGGCCTGCCACAGAAAACACCCCGCCGTTTTTTCCTCTAAGCACACGCTAATAGTTTCAGCTTTATTTCTGAAGCAACGCTGTTTTTCTCTGGCTGAAAGTCAACGCCTCAGTGTGAGATATTCAGGCCGGGATGAAGACATCAAGAGCGTGCGCGTGTATAAATAGTGCTGTTATGGCAATACAATGGATGACCCTTCTTTCTGAGATGAACAAACACAGTTACGTCAGTACATAGTGAAGCTGTAGTGGAAGTGAACCAGGAGCCTGACATACAATCTTGTGTTACCAGCACAGATTGCAGTCGACTGCTGCTGGCTTCTATTATGAGACGTGTTTGGTGCTGGCAGAACACAACAAAACTGTATGACCATGGTTTTATTTTAGGAAATTTATGACTGTTGTGTCTCTAAGTGGATCCTATAAACAAATCCTGCTTTTTTATGTTAGGATATATATCATACAATCAGTGCAGATGGCAGTGGGCTGAACTCCAGAACCTAACCTGCTGCAATTTGTCTCTAAACTGGGATACAACGTTATTCTTAGTGAGTCTCTGGTCCTAACTTTGTCATCAGAGCTCAAATGATGTCCTATTAAATAAGTATTAAACACAGACACCGCTATAAAGCTACTATTTCTCAACTAAATTAAGTGTTGCTATGGTGGATCTAAAGCAGGGGTTTTAAGGTCTGTCTCTGTGGGTCCCCCCCAGACAAAATCAAGACAACTGTGCCTCATTCTGGCATTCGAGCCTCAGTAATGACAAAGATAATATATTTATATGTATTTAACACAAAAAATTGATTTTGTCACACCTATTTGTTTATTTATTTATTTATTTTCTTACTTCTATTGGTATTTGGTAATCATGCTTTAAGTGTTGGACATAAACTTTCCATATCGCTTTGGGAGATGTAAACACCAAGTATAGAGGAATTTTGTATTTTTTACGTTTTTCATTTACGTATTTATTTTTTATTAAAAGCATACTAATTTGGCCGTCAGCAGTTCCTGTTTGTAAAGTACCCATGGATGTACAGCCAGCTCTCACTGGATTACTTCGACACTGAAGAAAACGTAACAAACGTGATAATTCTCAGGCAAGTTCTGGAGTGTCTGGAGTTCAGATTTATGGATATGATTTCCTTGGAGCATGTAAGTCACACTAAATGTAAAAATATGTGTAACATTTCTTCATGCTCTGATTTGACTGAGTTATGACTCCAAGAAGGAGTACAATTTTCCGACGCTAAATGTGTTGCTAAGAGTTTTAAAGTACCTCCATAAGCTCGGGTCACAATAACGTCCACACTATAATAACCAACTTCCTGTTTCACCTCACGCACCTATCTCTGTCTCATGTACTGTATTTCCCTTACAGTCTGAACACCCCCGATCTAAAGTAACTCTATGAAAGGAATATGTGCCAGTGAAATGCATGACCTGAAATTCAACAAATAAATGACACATAACACTTGGCTTGCTTGCACATGACACTGGGAATGTAACAATTTTAGATTTTAGTGGTATGAATATAGTCTAATTTATTTCACAACACTATGGGTGTAGATATTATCACATAATATCAATATGTGCATATATCACATGATAATTTTTCTACTTAAAAAAAAAATTGAGAACATCTTTTATGCAGATGTTGTGACCTTGAGGGGATCGCCGGCCGTTTTGGCGAGCGTTAAATTTATTTAATGGTGCAATGCTCCTTTTTTTGCTTTGTTACTGTTGATTTTGTTGCACTGAAAGCTAGACTCTTAACACTCCACTACTTTGTTGATTGTAAGTGACAGAAACACTCGGTGTAGCTGACGCTTTACGGTTACAACACGTGGCGTTTTAAACTGAGGTTAATAGTGAAATCGTTGCCACTAGTAAGCCACTAGTGTTACGGGTTATACTGTCACAATATTGTGCATAATTTATGCAAGAAAACTAGCTTTTGTGTATAAAATATCAGTGCACACTAAATATTAACATGGACATAGCGATGTTACAGTACACCAGTTCAAATAGAAAACTCATTTTGTTACTTCACGTGCCATCTTTGATTTCATATAATGAATTTGAAGTTTTTTATTTTATTTTTTATCTTTTTAAATCTTATCTCTGGATACACCTCACATCACTGCCATCTGTGGTGTTACAAACAAAATATAAAAAATATTCTCCGAAGGACTTATAGAAAATTCATCAAATGGCTAAATTTGATATATTTGGTGACACAGACAAAACAGAAATTGTATTAAAAATGGGTCATAATTTCATAAGGCTTCTGGTTGCATAAAAGGGAGCCAATTGCCTATTGTACAGTCTCAGTTCAGCACTGGGTATTATAATACTCCCTACAAAAGCATAACTTACAGATATACTCAGGGTGGAATAGTTCTTCTAGCTAAACACACAAATGCAAAATAACAAACAAACAAAAAGAAGCCCTCTTTCCTTAGAAAAGAAAAAAAAAGAAAAAAGAAAAAGAAAAATCTATCGGCTAGATTTTCCCTCTGTACTCCCAAAGGTCTCGCAGTGGAGGAGAAACAACACATGCAGGAAGTGAGGTGGGATGTTCGGAAAGCATTTAGTGGATCGATATGCCAGGCAAGAGAGGGGAAGGGAGGCAGACAGACAGAGAGGGTGAGAGAGAGAGGGGGTGAGAGAGAGAGACACCCAGAGCCCAGGGGAGAGGGAAGTCTTGAGGGAACAGCCTGTGCTTTTCAAGAGTACTGTTACACTTCTCAGTCAGTCTTGGTAGGAACATCCAACTCAGCAGCTTTTTCCACCCGCCTGAGTTAAACACTCGGCGGTGTGAGGAGCGGTAAGTGAGGCTTGTGGGTGATGTCACTGGTGTCTCCCCGAGGCCACGGTCGGCTTTAATATCTGATCACTGACCAGTCTGTGAGACGGTTAAACTGTATTAGATTCCCTGGCATGAGACAACTGTCTAGGCTTAAAATTTTGATCCTTACTCAAGATAGAGAGATAGAGCCTTTCCTTCTTCATTTCAGTACACAGTATTACCCTGAACACCAGGCTTTTATTTATTAAAACCTTTTATTTTATTGTATTATTTTTTTATTTTTAAGATTATTTTTTTGGCCTTTTCAAGCTTAATTTTGATAGAGACAGCTGAAGAGCGACAGGAAATGCAGGGAGAGAGAGACGGGGATCGACACGCGGGAAAGAGCCACAGGTCGGATTCGAACCCTGGGCCTCTGCAGCAAGGACTGAGCCTTCACACCGAGCTAAACACCGCCCCTTTATTAAAACCTTTTATTCTAAACTCATTATGAGCTAAATACAGATATTTTAAACTAGCCACCTAACAGGTTTTTAAAATGTTTAATCACAAAGTCCCACACAACAGCTTAATTATTTAAACTATAATAAAACACACAAGCAAGAAGAATGAGAACAACAATATTTTTTTGCCTTTTCAATGTTGGTTTTATGTTAATGTTATTACAATATAACAATTGTGTACAAAACTCCAAGATCTGATTTCTTTGCATGCTTTTAAATCCACATTGAAAGACCTGGAGACTGAATCATTGGGATGTTGTTTGTTATAACTGATGTTGATAAATTTATGGCCTGTACCGTACTTTTAGATTTTTTGCGCCGCTCTGTGTCTTGTATCTGTTTGTAATTTGACTTGTTCTTAATCTGTCTTGGCCAGGAACCTTTCCTGGTTAAATAAAGGATAAAGGTTATATATATATATTTATTATCAATAAATGTACCATGTATATATGTATGAAAAATGCTTCTCAGTTTCACATTTAAAAAGCTGGAACCAGATCGTTCTTGCCATTTTTCTGCTTGGTATTTGACCTCAACATTCATACGGTTGCTAAAACAGTTGACGTTTTTGATGATTGACAAATCAAGTATCTGAGTGACTCTTTCAGCACTAAATTTCTCACTAAACAAAAATGACCAGATAATAAACTCACCCTCTTTCAGCATGCCAACTTTAAGACATTTCATGAAGCGGCAGGCCTGGCACGACTTGCGTCTCCTCTTGGTGATCTCACATTCATTGGTGGCCGGACAGCTGTATTCAATATTCCCTGAAGAAGATTAAAAAAAACATGTTATCATTAATTCTGTGAGCACAAAAGGTGCACATCAGTAATTAGGAGGAATTAGCTTTAAGAAGCACAAAGAGACTAAATCAGGAATGGTCAACAACAGGAATAGAAAGCCAGTGAAGCACACACACACACACACACACCTGTCCCAAGGTGACCCCGTGTGACTCTCCTGAAGGAGAGGAGGGTTTAGTGGCATTTTGATGGGACATGTAAAAAGCACCTCCCCGCCCTAGAGTCCCACCCCCATTTTGATTCACAGATAAATTAGCTTCATTAAAGCAGTGCGTCCTTTCTGCAAACGCTCACCGCGACCCCTTTCCAGCCCATCCTTCTTCACCTAAAGGATGATGGGAGAGCTGCCCTCCCTCAACAACACAAGGGCTAAGAGATGGACGCACAGCCGAGAGCCCTGCATAATGTTCTCCAGTAAAGACCAAGAGCTGCTGTTAGACACGCCAATCTAAGGCTCCCATATCATGTAGCAAAGCTCAATGTATTATTCAAGTCCGTCTCGGCGGTTGTTGGCTCACTATGGAAATATTTCCTATGCAATTTAATCACTCTGGTCCAAAAAAAGCCAGAAATGCAGACATATTGAATCTGCTGCCATGTAACCGCTGTCTGTTTTTCTCACCAAGTTCCGGTTAACATTTTTTTTTGGGGGGGGGGGATCATTACGCGGTCACTTCAAAAGTTGACACGACCCCAAGAATCCAATGACAAATCCTCTTTCCCAAGTATCCAAATCCCTTGATTGAATGTTTAAACAATGTCCCGTAAGTCCAGAGATGTATTAATGGTACCTAAAAACAGCAAACCAGGTGTTGTCTGTTGCAGATCTGCCAGAGCTGCCCCCCACCAACACACACACACACACACACACACACAATCCCCTGTTGGTCAAGGAGAAGGTGCCAACATTTGTCAGGATCCCTGGCATCGATGGTGCCAGCAGGGTCACATGCACAGTGAGGGGCCCGGGGCACCATGCCAGGATGTTGGCAGCGGCTGCTGCTGGTTTCAGGATAAAGTCTTTTAAACTGAGCGGAGTTAGAAGGAAAATACAGCGCAGTGCGGTTCTCATGAGTAGAGACGCATGCTATGTACCAAGTTTATACTGCAAACTAACTGTATACTGCATGTGCTATATACTAATTCTGATATTATACTGTTTATACAGTTGAAATACAACAATTCATTTTATTTTTAGGGTATTGTTGATCATTTCTTATACAGTACAGTACATTAATCTTTCTGTATATTACACATTAACAATGACTATATTTGACATAATGTGTACCATTGGTTGGTTTCTGTTTGCAGTTTGCAGCACGCTGTGAGGAAGTGATGGACATCAACCATACAGTGAAAGAGTACTGTCCACGGCACGTGTACTGCTTTCTGCAAACAACCTCACAATGTAACGCATCGCATTTTACCGTCGTACAACAGTCCTGTACACCTGTCAGTGAAACGATGACGATCCATAAGTGCCTGAAATCTCAATTTACTGCTAACTGCAGAGAAAAACACAGCGTGTCTGAGAGTGGAGAGTGAACGCAGGAGTGTCTTTTAGTACTCATGCTGACTTCTTTTTTCTAGTAAACCTATTTTTTCCTTGCTTACCTTTTCTTTTGTTTATGAACGTATTGTGTAATCATTTTAAAAAATAATAAAATACAGGGTATATATATATAAAATCTATATATAATACAGAAGATTTTCATCAGTTTAGAAAAGGTCACATTCATCTAATATTTTTATTGTTATTAAAGGAAACATTTTATACCTGAATGGATCAAAAATAACCCGTGTGTTCATGATTATGTGTGTGTGTGTGTGTGTGTGTGTGAGGGGAGAGGGTTGCATTAGGGGTCCACAATAGTCTTAAATTGCCTACCTCTAAAAGCTCACTGTCGGCATACCCTCTTAGTTAATCAGGTCTTGTGTCCACCTTTATTTCTCAAAGGACATTTCAACCACTCTAATATCCTTCCTTAACCTCTCTTATTTTCCCTCTAAATTTTGATATATTGTTATGCCATGCTATTATCCACGTGCTCATCTCCACTCAAGCTGGACCTCTCCTTGTCCTCCTCCTTTACTGAGGCCGGGACCCCCCTTCCTGATTACCATTCCATTAAAGCGGCTTCTCCTTTCAGAGAATGACCACGTCCCCTGTCCCTCTGCCTTATATTTGGAGGACTCCTCAGCGTCTCTCTCTCTCCCCTTCCTCTGTTATTGCCCCCGATAACACGTGCCTGAGCTTCTAATTGGCCCCTATCTCCCACCCCTTGGGTGTGAGCTGGAGGGGCCCGGGGGCAAAGAACAGATCCACACCTCCCACCCTCCTTTCTCCACTTTCTCCCAATGAAATGCCTGGTTCTTAATTACAGTCACCCAACACTGATTGTTATTGACTGAAACTCCCGCGGCTCAGGACGAATGACGGACAGATTAGGTTCATTATGGGCCTGTCCTCCACGAAGGAGAGCGAGAGGAGGAAGAAGAAAAAGAAGAAGAAAGAGAGGGGGGGATCTGTGCAAGACGACACAAAGTCACACATGAGCACTATTTACAGTCCTTCACTGTTGCTGGTCAGATTGGGACACATGTGGCCATCGCTTTCTTATATCATATTCTTCTTTCAAAATCCCTTCAACACACTGACTCAATCATAAATCAAAAAACTCTTGCAAGTGGATAAAGAAATGTTGTTGGTGATTTAAGCTGTCTGATTGTCGGCCTTTCATAAACGTCTGCTTGGCAGCAATATTAATAAGAAGACGACATTTTTGTTGTCTTCAGTTTTCTTTGTGATTGCATACAGTCCTTCATACATCACGCACTAACATTCATTTCTGTTTCAGCAAAAGTACATACTGCTGAGTTTATCAAGAATATTTAAGCAGCAGCAGAAACACTGTTAGAGTTGGTTAACGAGAAAAAATATCCCTATCATTTAAGTCACTATTTTGTACTTCCAGAAGAGCAGAAACGGGAAGATATAACACCTGTTAAGTGTGTTGGGCTACAGGGAAGCACAAAAAGTGATTACAGAGAGCGTCAGAGAGCTTTACCCTGAAGACCAAGTGAACTAACCATGGTTTTTATAAAATAAAATAAAATTAAAAGGGCATTCCAGAGGGGTTTGGACAGACAACATTTTCTTTTTTCAAATTTACCTGCCTCAATGTGGCCAAGGCCTCACTAACCTGCTGTCTAACTCCATGTCTACAGATATAAATCCTGCGGATAAAAATTCAAAATTCTGCATATTCCGCATAGAGTCTCGTATTAGAGTCCGCATAGAGTCCAAGTGATTATTCTGGAACAGCTCCCACACATGGCAGAGTCGATGCCAGACGTATGATTCACATGCAAACACATCAAAACATCACAACCCAGTGCAGATTTACAATCTGGGCCTAATGCCTGCTGTAGATTCTCGTAATCACTACCTTCTAATAGTCCCATAAGTGCAGAAGGTGGGATACCAGCGCACACTGAACACAAGACAACGACTCCTCATCAGGTCAATATGCTTTCCTGGCAATCACAACTGTCATGGTAAAGCTAATGAAGAGTATTTGGAACCATCATGGAAAAAATAGCACTTTTGTATGTACACTTGGATTCTTTGCAGCATATTCAACTTTCTGGGAAATTACAGCTGGGAAAAATATCATTATTCTCAGGTGTAACTGGAAGTGTACGGATTCTAGAGATCAGCTAAGGTGAGCGAGTGAAAGAAGAAGAAGAAGAAGTGTGAAATACCTTGTATCGTCCTTTTGAAAAAGGCTTTGCAGGCCTCACAGGAGGCCACCCCATAGTGGTACCCTGAGGCAATGTCGCCACACACCAGGCACAGCCTCTTGGGAATGGCATTGAGCATGTACTCGCACTTGATTGGCGAGTCATCCGCCACGACGCCAGAGCACTCCTCGTAGCGACGTAGGCAGGCGGCGCCACCTCCGAGCATGCCTGGGTTGAACATTGGCGGGGAGTCGAGGGTGTGTGAGTGTCTACTGCTGCCGTTAATGTAGCCGCCGCTGGCGTCAGAGTTGCCGCTGGGACTGTGGTGGCTGCCGGTGTCTACTAGCGAGGAGGACGGACTGGAAGGCTCGGTTTTGACATAAGACCCACAGCTCGAGGTTAGGTGCCGGTCCTCAGAGGGCATTCTGGTTAGCAACCTGGATAAAACACACACAGGACGAAAACTGCAGTTGGTTTTGGTGCTGAATTTACAGTAAATATAATAAAAACTCGAGTGCAACTGAGCTGCTGTAAGATTTAAAAGTGAGAAATCTGGTAATCAAACAGAAATGAAGCAGGAGTGTTTGAAGGAAACATCGCAAATGCAAATGAGCACTGATTTTCTAGAGACACAAAGAACCTTACATGAATGTAAATACACATCAGAAGACTGCAGTATGAAGGAAATTATCACCACTAAAACGCCTGACAAGATGTACCGAGCGTTGCTTTCCTCCATCATCGCCCGATCACTCTGCGAGAGATTCATCAGCTGTGATGGAGCGCGCCGGTTCATCTGAGTTTGATAGATTATGTTACAGACACAACCATTTATGTGTTGGAATGCCAGGTGATATACTACAGTAGCTTATTTCCTTCAGGCAAAATGGTAACTAACGACCATGTCAACAGATGCCCCATACATCTTGCAAACAATGCCCACAATTGGTCGGCTGCCAGAAGTAAATGAATGAATGAATGAATGAAACTTCAGAAGGCTGTTAATGGATGGAGAGAGGTGTTACACTCAGCATATGGAGGATCATGGGTAATACATGACCCAATCAATAGTACCGGTTAGTTTGCCAAAGGACGGTGCCGGGTTACGGTGGACTACGTTTGGAGAGGCTGAGATAAAGACGCTGACCTGGGGTTAAGTTCCCCATTCCCATATTTATTTTTATAAAATTTGGGAAAAGACAGAGTTATGGGGAAATGTTACTGATGCACACATCTCTTTAACGTCTTCATGAGGGATCCCACCTCTGTAGCTCATCCTGAGTGTTATTAAATGGTTATTTGGCAGTTTTTTTTTTTTTCGAATCGAGGAGCTAAAATCGTTTGTTGTCAGGCTTTGGAGGCAAATCTGTGATTTTGAGCTCAAGAAAAGATAAATAAAATCAACTAGACTTGAATTTACTTGACTTAGATGAAAAGCATCTGTCTCAGTTGCCAGATACTTACCAAGTATAATCAGACGTGACCATAAATAAAAGTTTCCTGGCACCGCTGTATGTGCTGCTTAAAAACTTGAGTTGTCTTTTTCATGGCAGATTTTTATTTGTAGAGCTTAAAGAGGATACAAAGTTATTTATTTGTTATGTAAGAAGTTATGTACTTTATTTAAAAATGTGGCCTGACACAATAAGTAACGACTACTCCTGCTGCTTGTTGAACACTAATTTCTCCTGGAGGCAGTGTATAGCCTCTGTATGTTGTTGTGCTGTGTCGCTTCAGTAATACCCGCTCAAACAAAGCATGAAATGAGTCCTGGGTCTGAGTTAGAACTGCTGGCTCTGTCTGTCACAGTCGGTGCTGATCTTACAGCCGTACATGCTTGAGAGTTTTAAATATTGGGTGAGAACAGTGGAAAGTCATGTTAAGAATGTCTGAAACTAACAGGAAGTTAATGCTGACCAGATTCCTCTGAACTTTCTGCTGCCTTGGAGGGGCTGCCCCTGCTGTTTTCGAATTTGGTGTTGTGGTTAGGAATGTATTTTCCCTCCGCTGCCTCTTTGCATAAGTGTTTATATAAAGCCATGAAGTCATCAGGGCTCGACAACATGAAACCTCCCTTTTAACTGCGAACGGGTAGCGAGTGGAGGGAGGAGGAGATAGCCTCCTACCCCTGGGCCCAGATCAGATCTATTGATCCTCTGCTTCCTTCCTGTTCCAGATGAGGCATGAAAAAATAAACCCTCCTCTTACGGGTCCCAGACATTCCTTATGCATTTTTAATCAGTCAGGACTGTTAACATAGTGCGAGATGGAGCGATACAACATTATGTTAAGTCTTCATTGTGTGGCTGTTGCGGTTTATAAAACATTCACAAGGTTCATGTTAAATCTTGTTAGCAATCAGCATACACCTATAGTCAATTGGAAAGTATATTTTCTCCCATCTGAGGGAATTGGAGAGAGCGGCGTGGTAACAGTTAATACATCATCGCAGCCAGATAGGGGGATTCCCTAAGGAATAGTACATTGTGGCATATGTAAAAAGTAGTTCATTCCACACTTAGCACACAGTAACGCTGGGGAGATGTTTTTTTGTTAGGTTTAATGGAAATTTCTAATGGGTCCTTTCAAATCTGTCGAAATGAAATAATGGCACGAGCCACCAATTCGCGCAGACAGAAATAGCTTCATAGTTTCATAATTTGGTTTCCCCCTCTTATTATAAAGAGACAGAGTTTTCTAAGCGCAGCCTGACTCTCCTCAACCTGCCCCGCTTCCCTAGGCAACACACACACACACACACACACACACACACACACACACACACACGCACACAGGGAAAGACGCACAAACGCATTGCACCTAATATCTAATGGGGTAGTGTTTGCTCCGCCGCGCAGAAAAATGGTACAAACTGAGCAGACAAGCAAGACTCATCAGACAGACGTGAAGGTCACCTGCCTTCTCTACTCTGCTGTTTTCTTACAGGCCCAGACGGTCCCACAATGGACACCTCGGAGCAGCAGACACACAGGTTTCACTCTGCTCACCACACTCAAAGAAACAAAGTGTGTAGATACGACCGTCCAAAAATGTTTAATACAACCGACCTGACCTGCCGTACACACTCGGTAACCAGTTTTTTTAATTTATTTTATTTTGGAGCCAAAGTGTGATGAGTGTGAAAATGTCCCACCAGAGCAGCTTAAAATCTCACATGTTTTTGTGTGCGTGCGTGCATGCGTACATGTGTGTGTGTATTTTGGCATGCCTCCTAATGCTGGCAGTGTTGCAGATCCCCTGCTTCCCTACATAAATCCTGAATCCATCCACCTCTTCTCCAAACCATGAAATATGTTTTACAGCCTCCGAAATTCTGCACAATAATTTTTTTACCAGCAGTCAACCCCCCCCCTTCCAAAAAAAACCCCTTATATTATACGTATTCAAAACAGTTCTGCACAATGACCTCATGCCATCCTCGATGTGAGAAGGGTTAAAAATCTGATTCTCCATATTTTACTATGTATTTTCCCACTGAGGGGAAATATTATTGTTAAGCTTGGGTTAAGCTTGTAGCAAGGAACACAGCGTAAATCATGGTGCTGAACACACAGTTGAACATGGAAGCGCAGAAGGACAGAGGCAAGGAGCCATGCATGAAATTAGTTCATTAATCTTTCTATGATAGGCTGTCCTTGTTTGGGGCAAACTCTATCAGCTTTAAACTGAGTGCCCCTTCCTGCCTGACACATAGATTACACTGTTAGTCCGCGGCCGAGGTGTCTGGGAAATGAATGGTCATGCGAACGGGAAAATGGGATACCGTGTGTCGCCCAAGTGTTAAGTAGTAACAACAACATGCGCGTGACAGCGTTTGGCACAAATGAAGGTCATCAAAAAAAAAAAAAATTGTGCGTATGTAAATTTAAATGCATGATTCAGACGCTGCTGCGAATAATGAAGTCGAGAAAAGACATTAGTCAAAATATATTTTAAAGCAGGTTTTAACGTACCACAGAAACTGTGTTTTTAAATCTGCAAGCTGTGAACGTGTTCATCGTCTGCTCAAACCTTCAGATAAATGCACCTAAATCACAGCCTCTCAACCATAAACTACATTATGTAGAAAATTCTGGTTCCCATCTATCAAGTCCTACATTTTTGCATTGTTGTGTCCATAAAAGATCTTTAGTTCCCTTGTTTGGTGAGTCAGTGTCTACTGGATGTATTTGCTGTCTTTGCCTCCAAACTGTGGGGTAGTTCACCTCAATCAAACTTCTCAAGATGAGATTTAGGCTTGGCTGGACCGACGATACTGTTTTTTAAAAAAAATATTATTCCTTGTCTAATTTACATATTGTCGTACTCCTTCCTGTCTCTTCATCTGTGTATGTATTTTAGGTTTTATATGTTCAAGTATGTGTGCATGATTCACTTTGCTGCATGACAAATTTTCCATCCGTAAAAATAAAATTTAGGGCTGCAACTTATTTATATTCATTATCGGGTTAATCTGCAGATTAATTCTTGATTGATCGTTTGTCGTCTACATATATCTCGCTAGGGGTAGAGATATTTTCTATCACAGAAGACTACGAAAACCACCACTGAACCGAGACATTGCTGCTGTTAATTTTCCGTTAATCGATTAACTGACAAATTGTTTTAGCTCTAATAAAACTGAAGTTTGTGTTCACTTACTTTGCTACTTTAAGTTCCAAAGCTGAAGAAGGCCATGCAATTTAGTTAAAAGCTCTGAGAATAAGTAAGTGGGCCTTTGAATATTTGTCACAGATTCGTGTCCCCAAGGCGGAGAATCTGATGGCTACTGTTTGTTTTGAAAACTGCCAAATATAATTTTTCTTTCTTACAAAATCTTTAAAGCTACCACTCTTGACTGAGAAAGTAAGTCCTAGTACTACGTTTTCTACTGCATGGCAGTATAAATATACCTTGTTCTCTGTGTCTCCAACACACACATGCACACACACACACACACACACACACACACATGCTCGTACACAGAACTTCCAGCATATGGCCTCTTCAATGTCACTGCCACGAGGAGAGATTGCATAGATTTCCCACATGGATGATGTCTCCTTACCTGGAGTATCAACCCCCATCTACATACACGTCCACCACCTCCAGGAAATTGCTCTCCCTGCAAAGTCAAACACACCCCTAACTGCCTTTTAAAAAGAGACAGAAGAAGGAGGTTATGGGGGAGAAAGAATAAACGAGCAGAGACTTAAGCCGTCATTGGGAATCAGAGGGGGACTCATGAGGGACAGTTACGATATTGATTTCATAAATAAACAGAGATGGCCATCGATCCTAATGTTATTTTGCATTTCAATTACTGCCCAGAAACATAACCTTCAAACGTCTGCTTCTCCACAGTAATAACATCCACTGATAATCACAAGCGAGTCTTGTCCGGCGCAAATTGGCTTTTCTCTCTGTCTCCGTCCCTCTCTTCCTCTCTCTTCCTCTCTCCCTTCTTTTTTTCTCCAAATGTGTAAATGACACAACTTTGCATTTGCCTAATGGTATTAGGGCATGGGCTGAATTTCAAGTGAGACTCAAGCTGATACAGTAAGCGCTCCGGTCAATTGACACAATGCAAATGAACGTGGTGAAGAGGAATTAAGTTCACAATGTGAGACCTCGTGAAGCTACGATGAGGCCCATTAAATTAAACATGCTGGCTGACCCACACTCCATGATTAGACGCACTGCTTCCTTCACTCTCTCTCCCTCTCGCTCTTTGTGTTAATTTCATTTGATCAATAAAACAAACTCATTCTAAGAAGTCCTCTCTTGCTGCTTGAATTCAGAGCACACGAAAGCCACATTCATGTTTTGATTAAATAGCTGCTGCTGCTGCAAAAAAAAGCGTCCATCTACATCCTGATGAATACAGAGTCCTTGACAGGCTGCCTAAAGGATATATCTATATCAAGAGGGGGTCATGACATGTAATGAAGTTATTTCTCCCTCCATGCCGTCACATAGCACCACTCTACCAAAGAGCTGGGCTGTACCCTCTTATGCAGCAGGCTATTGCCATTAATACACACGTCAGTCTGTGAACACTTGTGTTATGAGGAAATACAGCAGTGTTTTGAATTGTTTTTATCTCTGGTCATTTTTTCCTTGAGGTTCATCATGAAAACTCTGCTGCTGGTAAAAGAAAAGTTGGAGGGAAGCAACATTTCCGCCCCCCCTGACACAGCACTCTCCCACCACCTGCTCTCTCCATCCGTCAGTGGACTCGTAGGTCCGCTTGGCTCTCCATCAGCCAACTATCACAACTTTAAAAAAAAAAAAGGGATACATCACACCCACGGCACGAAGTTTTAATCATTTCCATCCATTTGGCACAAAAACAATCGTGACCCTGTTACTTAAAGTGCAGTGATAATGCTTTCCATGCAGCGCAGAAAGGTGTGCTGCAAGCAGCCAACTTTGTCCACTCACTGGAGTGATTAAGCAGATTGTAAGACACTGGCCTTCACAACACAACACTTAAATGTTGGAAAACTCTATTTGAATTTGAAAAGAACACCCAAATTTATTATTCCTCACGTATCAAATATCATCTCATTAATCTCTGTGTCAAAATATTTCATGTGGCAGACACACTTTAAATTACCACCACGACATTTCACTTCATGGCAACTTCCACTTAAAAAAAAAAAACTCTTTACAGTGCATGTCAAGAAGCAACTCTAGGAAATATGCTTATGATAAAGGTTTAAATATTATACTGTATTTATAAAAATATATTCTCATATGAGAAAAAAAAACACTAAAATTAAAAGTTCGCAGTGTAGCTTTTTTGTTATCTCTTGATTATGATGCATAATTATGATTGTTATGAGCGGCTGGACCGTTTTTTTTTATCTGCTTATTTAGTTATTTAACAAGACTACAGTTGTTTCTCACAACACAATATGAGCATGTATACAACTTGTGTAATAAATGCAGATGCAGCGCATGATAAGATGATAAGTTTCCCTTAACAGACACAGTCAGGTGTTTCCATGATATGGCACCGCTAAAATTAGACCGCAGGTCAGTGTGTGATTCTTTGGTCTCATCTGTATGTGCGCGCACATGTGTGTGTTTGTGTCTATGAATGTGTGTCTGTGTGTGTGTGTGTGCATACATTTGACCACTTGCGTTTATGCATTCCTGTTGGTTTGCCAGTGAAGGGCACCTATGAGTACAGCAGGTGGAACGCGAGAAAATGGATCTGATTTATTAGAGTAAACTGAACGTTAACAACATTTTGACTTTGAGTGTAAATGACGCAGTTGTCAAAACTGCCACGGTTAATGATATTGAAATCACAGAGACAAAATATAGATTGATCATCTTGAAATCAACAATTTCTTGTTAAACATTCAAAGAGGAAAATCGCGTGTCTATGTTTCATAATTAAGATAGAACATTTTAGAATTTTCTTAAAAAATAAATGTCTACCGGAAAAAAAAAAATTCCTCACCCCAGAATTCCAAATAATGAATATACAGTTTAATTTGTTCTTTAATTCACACTTAAAATTGCAGGTTTTGGGTTTTGGTTAGAACTGTTTTCAAATTTGGTCCAAAAAACACGAAAACAAACGTGTGTGGATATTTTGTAAAGATTAAAACAGAAATTCCATACACTAAAACATCTAATATATATTATGGTATTTTACGTGTATGTACAATTAAATTTTACATTTCTTTATTTTTGCGCTGAGAAAACACTTGGTGGAAAATTAACTTTAAAATGTAAACATGTAGCAGCATCTGACAGATAAATGGTCAAATATAGCAGCCACTCAACAATAAATCATAATTTTGTGTCTAAAATCTACTAGCCACTTTCATATTTTATCAGCTTTTGGCTGGTGGCTTGTGTCCATTTTCCATTCATCCTTGATATTCAGTATATAGATAAGTATGTGTATTTATATTTATTAATTATTCTTTGCAATAATGTAAGATGCCTGATAAGATTACAGTAGTTTGTTGGTAAGAGAACAATCTTAATCTGAATCTGCCTCTTCAGATGAGACGTGTCATGAGAGTTGGACACTACAGTTGTAGAACCTCTCACCTCGGGCCAGAAGGTTGGTCATAGGGCCAAACCAGGGGATTATTAATAGCATTCCCTGAAGACAAATCTAACGAAGCACAGCTTTATGTGACGCTAAAACCACAGATTTACAGTATGCAAGTACAAGCGGAACTATAATTACTTCCAGGTGGCAGACTGTATGACAGCATGGTTTTAATACTTAAAGATTAATTTACTGTATATCACATGTTGTAGAAGTTACGATGCTCTTTTGTTAAATAGAGTGTGCAAGTTTCCTACAGTTTGTACTAATGACATGCTGGTTTAATTAAAAGCTTTGACATGGTTTGCTCTCTTTAAATAATATATGATCAACATACTGTAGCAAGTTAAACAAACTCAGAAAACGCAGCATTAATCCCAGAAGGAGCACAGTTATAGTACAAATACGTCGAGTTGTGAATTTTAGGTGAGTCATAAAAAGTGCCTACAGTATGCATACATTCACATTGTGTACATGCATACATTCACATAAACAGCTCCAGACTCACCAAAATATACATGCATATTATTGTGTGCATCCATATATGCAGGTGTACACAAACATAGCAACACAAACAAACACACACAGACACACACACACACACACACACTTAGACCTGGCTCAGGGTCACCACAGGTTAATAGCGTCGCATTGTTTGCCTTTGTCTTCTGTATAATTTAAATGTGGCTTGAAATGATTTTTAACATATCATAAAAAAAATATAATAACTTTAAGCCACAGTTTGAATTTAATGGACGTGTACTGAATGCAGTTTTACAGATTCTGGAAATTGATGATTGTGCGAAAAAGAAGAGCACAGGATTGTACTGCAATCTGCACAGGAATTGCAATATTGAATGTCAAAGCCCCACAGTACATGAGACGGATATATTTAAACACGTTAAAAAGAAATGAAACCGAGGTCTGTTACTTTTTTGTGAGATATCACAACAAATTCTCTAAACACTTGTGGTTAAACATTAAACTCCTCAAACAATTTCTAAACGGTCACCGAGAAATGAGTAGTCATTAAATTAAAGTCCATCCTGACATGATGTGTGCTGCACTTTTCACTGAAACAATTTGAACCATCAGTGTTGTCACTCTGACTCTGTTTGATTTGAATAGCTGAATGACACATTTGTGACTTGAGTCAAATCTAAAATACAACATAAAAATGAACAAGGTGTACATTTTTAATGCAGCATCAGCTTGATGTAACGTGTGTGAAATCTACAACAACTTTTAAATAATTGTTATTAATCCCTTCTAAATAAAGTACTAACTTCTGAGTGTAAACTGCTTTATCATTTCTCTTTCTAAACAAACTTTTGTTACTTTACTTTGTTTACTTTTTTTTCTGCTTGTATTTATCTCCAGCCTCCGGTGCAGTTATAGATTACACTAAATTAGAATTAGTCTAATATGACAGAGGATGCTTCTTCGTTGTTCGTAGAAGGGGTTGTGGACTTTTTAAATACTCCTAATCACAGTCCTGTAAAAAGTGCTAAACAGGTTAAACCTTTCCAATCCCATCTACAGCTTAACATTAAGCGGATCCCAGTAAAGGATCTCCCGGTCATACTCGGACCAAAGAAGAGCGTCTTTCAAGGCATGCGAGGAGTGTAATAATGAAGTACTAATGACTCATGCTTCTTTTGAGTTTCTTTGAATTCTAATTTCCTGAGATACCGTAAAACAAAAAAGCTGCCTGACCCTGCACTTGAACGTTAAACCCCAGAATTAACATCTTCTTTACTTATGCTGCCACTTTGGAGATGATCAAATCTCTCCGTGTCAATATAATTTCAGTATTTAAATCCTAAGCACCAAAATTAAGTAACAAAACAGATGAAAGTGATAACCAAACACAGGCAGACAGTCGAATGTCTTATGTGCCTCTCATGAACACACTCACACACAGACTGGGCGATAGTACAGTCACAGTTTTCTTTCCCTGGGACACCGCCGGACACCGGCTGCTGCCAGAGCACAGTCGTCTGGATATCGTCTGGATTAGTCTGCCTCTGGCTCTTCCCTGTGGTTGAGGTTAAACCCTGGATCCTGATGCAGAGCTAGACAGCTGTAGGGCAACCGTCCGACCCAGACTCCCTGCGGGCTTCGCTACTGCAGCCTCACTGACACTACTGAGCTCTGTTGTCCCGTACATGAGGAGGTGGAGCTGAGGAACTCCCTAGCTCCCTAGAAATAGTTCACTTTATGCATGTTATGTTGTTCACAAATGATTTCAAACACAGATTTCCCCTTGTGATTTTTTCTCCTTTATGATACAAAAAATACGTAAAGTAAGTAAATGAAATTCTGTCACCTAAAATGGGAACAACAGTTGAGATGGAAAATAAACAAAGAAGCGGGAAAAGATGTGGGGAAAAAAAAGATGCACCTACTGGTTGTGGTAGCAGAGAGGGTCAGGGATGCACAGTTCGGAAACATCCATCAGTCCACGTTAAGCATTCCAGGTGTTGCAATAAAAAAAACAGATAAACAAACAGCTGGGGAAAAGCTGGAGGAGGAGATCAGTTCCTAAGTCTCCACATATCTTGATAAAATGTTGGTTAGGTGTTCCTGGGTGTTGTCTCCCCTCCCTCCCCTGTTCAACACACACACACACACAAAAATAAATAATTAAAAAAAAAAAAAAACCTTCTGCCTCGGCCCGACAAACTCCAGTCTGCACAGGTGCTGCACACTCAGGCTCAGGAGTACGTGTGGAGAGAGAGAGAGAGGAAGAAGAGTGGTGGTGATATAGAAAAAGGAGAGAGGAGGAAGAAGCTGAGGTAGAGATGAAGAGAGGAAGTGCAAAGAAGAGCAGAAAGAATAAAGATCAGGGGAGTGATGGAGAGAGAAAGAGAATAAAAGATAGAGACGGATGGATGGAGAGCAGCAGTGGTGAGAGCGCACTCGGGCTGAGTAAGTCAGTGAGGGGATTGAGTCTCCATTGAAGACATGGGGGCTCTTTAAGAGCAGGGAGGAGTGGTTTGGTGCATATGGAGCAGCTGCTATTGGACGCTTTCAGGAAGGCTGTCCTGAGTGCAACCAATGGGGATGGAAGATTACTGAGATGGGACGGACTAATGGACAACCAGTCGGTGTCCAGTCATTCACAAGGGAGCGCTGCAAAACACAGAGACACAGGCAGATCCCCCTTAAGAGACAGACAGATAAATGGACGAGGAGTCAAAGTTTGTGTTTACACCTGCAGAAGTGAACTGAAGTGAACAGTAGTCATTTGACAAGCAGCACGTTCACTGAAGGCGATTTAAACAGTCTGTTTACTGTGCTTTAAAAAGGCTCAGTGCCAGATTATGGAGCTAAACTGTTCCCTTTTAGTCTTTTATCCTCCCCATGATAGATCTGGCTTTCCACAGCCGGCTCTCCTTTAAAGTAATGGCAGCTGCTTCTCACCAACCACACTGCAAAAAGAGGGGATCTGCCAATCCCGAAAGAGGCAGAGGATGTAAGAAACTGAGAGTGATAATGACCTCGGCAGGAATGATAACGATGACGATGACAGACAAGTTTGAGTGGATCTTTACCACGTCTGTGTAATATGGCAGCCATCAGAGGAAACCCAAAGCCCCCCCCCAACCCGACCACCGCCCGCCCGCCTCCAACCCACTTCATCAACCCACATTTTCCTGATCGATGCAAAACCCATCACACGCTCTTATTGATCACAGCGTTGCTGTGTCGCCAGAAGCCTCGGGACAGACTCTGTTTCCCAACAGTCTTTTAAATAAAAAGGAATTATAAATTTGAACGTTTTCCTTTCATGTCAGCCCAAATCAAAGTCACAGGAGCAAAGGGCGATTGGCTTTAATAAAGGAGCTGTGCATTCTCAATTAAATTTTTGATCAATATTTTGGCATTTAATGTACTTTCCTGCAGGAGGAAAACCAGGATATTCCCACTGATCTGATTAAGACATCCAGACATAATCAATAGAGGAGATATGTTTATGTTTTTAATGAGGCAGAAAGAGAAGGCTGGCTTGGTTCTGAATACTGGAGAAGTTAATTAAATAAAAAAGTAAATGTCTGTTTTTAAAAAAAAAAAAAAAAAAAGATATGCTAAATTTAGAGTGCATGTAAAAACATCTCAGCTATTCAGACATTTTATTGCACTTTTTTTTTAAAACTGGAGAAACATAATCAAAATTGACATTCTCATCTATCAGGGTGGTTTTATTTCAGCCTATTCCTTATTAAAGATTCACTGCACTTCATTTTGCAGCTCCATTCTTGTGTTTGTTTATATTTCTGAGTTGGGCCATATTGTAAGTCCGAGCCTCATCTGCCTCCCTCCCTTCTGAGCCAGCCAGCTTACACAGCGAGGGGGACACCTGGCTTCACGACATCTGACAGGAAATCTATCGACCGCACAATATGTAATCCCACAATAACGCTATCGGCAAAAGAAGAAACAGTAATCCAATGTCTGTATTTGAGATTTTAGCTCTTTAAGTCTGGGATCTAAACTGTGCACTTAAAGGCAGCAGTTTACGTTTTCATCATAGTTTTGCTTCTTCATTCTCGGTGATGTAATCCTCATATCTGCTGCCTCTGAATGCTGGAATAAGGCCGTAACTTAACAGAGAACAGATGGACAGAAAAAGTAGGGTTGGGTTTATTTTTGGAGTCAAATTTAGGCTTATACAGTATGCACAACTAGAAATGTGTGCACACATGAACAAAGAACACATAAAACCTGAATCGTACTTGACAGAAACGTTTCTAAAAGCAGATTGGAAACTCTGAGATTTAACCGTCTGTGCAATCAGCAGCTTGTTTCTGGAAAGTGAAAAAAAGAACCAATCGTTATCTGTCAATAAATAGTAATTACATGTTGAGTTGAGGAACACAACATCCCTGTCACACTGGCTGTATGTAATTAAATTCCTGATTCATGAGCAAACTGGTCTTTTATGTCTGACCTTATGACCTCTCCAAACACACAGTGATGCCCGGTGGCTCATCGGGAAGCTCACCGTGTACTGCTTCCTAACCGTGTGCAGTAACTTCTGATGCTAAACTCATCAGATAGATTGAACTGAATTGTTTCTGCATCAGCATATTTAACAAACAGTTTATTAAAAACTAGATTCTCTCCCATCCTTTCCCGTGTCTGACTGACTGAAGAGTGATTCATATTTCACATCAACACCCAAATGATCATCACATGACCACATGCTTCTTTGATAAATAACAAAACATACAATACAAAGGAAAGAATGAACCAAAAAAATCATTTTCTTTTATATTTTCTTTCAAAGGTATTTAGTCAGTGATGTTTTTTGTCTTAAAATCATCATTTAAAGGTTTAAATTTTTGTTGTAAATTGATCTAATGAGTTTAATCTCAAATCAGTTCAAAACTGTTTTTCCATTAACATTCAAAGAGTCTCTCCTTAAGTCATTAAAATGAATAGTGCGGAGAAGTAGTTCTCATCATAAAGGCCCACAAACCAAAATGAAATGTTATTATTGGCTTGGGATAGTCGTGTTAGTTGCTGTTATTTAACTAACAATTTTATACGAAGAAACTAGGTGCACAACTCCTTCTCCATAGGATAAACAAAACCATGGTTCAAATGAAGATGTTAAGAGTTAAGATAATGTTTCTATGTGTATCTTTGTGTAGCAATCTAGAAATATAAAATATAAAACATCAAGCTGGCAAGAATTTGAATTTAGGTTATTTAAGTGTATCTACCTTTTGGTTTGTATTTCACTCATGTAGTTTTCGCTAAAGATGCTATTGTTTATGTTACATGTTTTATGTCTTGGCAACATATTACATCAATGTTGATCCATAAATAAAGTTAAATATATATTTGATTATATTTTCATCTGCTTAAACACATACAGAGTTTGACCCCTCACCTTCAAAGCATGAAATATCTTACACAGACATCACAAATCAGGACAAAATACTACAGACTTGTAAAATGGAAGTGTTAAAGCTTCAACTCCACCTCCAGACTGAACCAAATCGACAAAAATGTGTCTTTATCCAACTACTAACACAAAGCACTAAACCGACTCTGAATCCCACAGATCCGTCATTTGCACATTTCCCTCTCACTGCCACACACTTGTTTGGCTCGTCTGCTGGAGGAGTGTGGAGAGGGATAATTACAATAGCCACAGGGCTGCATTAATCAGCTGGGTGCATTTGTTGTTTTTTATTATGTTCCACTCCCCTTTCTGGGCCTCGCTGGCTGAGCCACCAGGACTAGACAGGGCTGGAGGAGGACCGTGGTCGCCCCGCTGCCCGTTCACGCTGGGTTAATAAATGCTATTAGCCTCTATCTCTTGCCTCTTAATTTCTCATTTAACTGAGGACGGTTAAAACACAACTACACGAGCAGTTGTGTTAATCAGGGACTCGTAGCAGGACTCGGATATCTTGATTGAGAGAGCTGGACTCACACAATGAGGGAAAGAAATGTATGCTGGGATCTCTAGCATTGATGCCGCTACATCATGTGAAATATCCATGTGGTCAATTCACACTTGAGCATTTATTATCATAGTGGTATGATTTGATATCAGTGATATCAGTGACAGGAAGAGACATCCAAAAATGTTGTGAAATTTGCTTATTTTCCAGCTTCCAGTTTCTATTTTGTGTAACGTTTGTCTTGTGGGTAAATGTATAATAATAATAATAATAATAATAATAATAATAATAATAATTTATGTACTCATTAGAGAAATAATTTAAAAGAAATTCTTTTAATAAACTCTTAAATTATTGTCCACTTGCATTGGTGCTGTCATGTATCACGGCACAAATACTATCATCGTTGTTCTTACTGCTGCGTTCATTATTAAAATGCGTTCAATCATGATAAGACACTTTAGCTAAATGCAATCGCCAAATGGCATACATTACCTTGAGGACATTTTTCTAACCTGTGTTACATATACGCCATGATTGTGATTCCAGCAACAGCAAATGGTCTCCACTGCGTCTAATCACATCAAATATAAACAAAATCAATTGCACCACCATGCTGTAATTTTAAACAGCTCCTTGACACCAGTCGAATCCTCTGCGACTCGTCTACATCACCTGCATAACACAAGAGGGTCCGGATGGAGTCACCTCTAAAAGCAAAGCCAGGTTGTGTCATTGCCATCCAGAAATGGGATCAATACATTCCTCTCAAGTTCATTCCAATAAGGCAGCTGGCAAAAACAGCCCTCGTGGTGTCAGCTTTTTACTGCTTTATGACGCTTATGCGTACGTAGCAAGCCTGCTGTGTTCAGACCCTGCAGGTAAAACAGCTAGCGCCGAGAGAAGTGGGTAACTTTAGACGGCCGCGCTTGTTGGACAAACAGACGGATTACACAAAACGTAAGACTTCTTATCTAAAATAATTTAAATGTTTGAATATTATAGCATATTTTGACACAGAAAAATGAATACGCAACAGTTAGCTTGTGTTTAATAAAGTTTGAAAAGGCCCGCAAAGAAAACCAAATATACACGCACATTTATATGTGTAGATACACTGATCTGTATAATAAAAGCTTGTGCATTAGTAAGTCTTAACGTCTGAGAGAAGGAAAAAATTGTATATTTATTGAATTCGTGTCACGAATCCGCCGGTTGCGCTCATACCGACTTCAACGTCTCAGAACACCCACAGGGCAATAATAACTCTTCAATTACCAGCTTCACTCTGAGGAGCGCTTAACTTAGTACAAAACTTTCTGTTTCAAATGACTTAAAGCATGTTTGATAAGGAAATTATCCTCTTTGCTTGTCCAAATCCCTCGATAAAACAGGCTGTTTCTGTATAAATTATCTCCACGGACGAGAGGATCGACAAAAAGTACAGAGAGTCGGCGGTGTATCCTGCGAAACAAGTCATCTGAGCGTGAATCATCTTATTATTTCAGCGCGTGACTTAAATAGCCACTGACCACACACACACACACACTCACACACACTTGAAAGCATCAAGCTGAGTCGTATATGAGAAGTGAGGTGCGGTGGGTTTTTGAAACTGCAGGAGTTGCAGCCCCTGTTTACACACTGCTGATGAATATAATACTAAAAACAAACATTTATGTAAAGCAGCGTCCGTTGGCAGTAAATCTCATTTTGAAGAGAGGCTTGGTATTCCAGACTTGGCTCCCCTAAGATCCAGGGATGACTTTCATTTAGTCTCACCTCTCCATCCAACTGGGGTCACCCCTGTTGGTATAGCAAGCACAGCAGTCACATTGCTCCACCATGCGCGCAGATTGCTTACTAGAACCGCCTGGAACCTTTCATATTTCCCAGTCAGCATTTTTACAGGATAATTTTGGCAGCCTTTAAGGATATCGCTGCCTTAATAGAGGATAAAAATAAACGGGTGGTGGAAGGGCTATATCAGGCCGGTATAATCTTGTATTCTATACTGTGGAGCTAAACGTCTGGCTTTGGCTCCATTCAATGAGATTAAACTTCTCCCCAGTTGATTCCAAAAGACCATTTGTCCTATTTTTAAAAGTAGAAAGAGCCAAGTATATCTAAAAAGGCCAGTTAAATTGATTAAAATACTATGGTGTAAATGGCATTATAGAGCAGCTTCTAAGAATGCCTTTGCTCTATATCCTATTGAGTGTTTCTGGTCAGCAGATTTTCTACAGATAGTTTGTCAGATTCAGTTTGTGTTTGTACACGTGTGCACGCCTTGATGTGTGCTGTATGTGCGCACCCATATACAGGCGTTTGTGTGCGATTGCTGCACAGGCATATTGGTATGGGTTTGTGTAGCCCTAGCAATGGGTGACTTCTGTGTGTAAGAAAGCTTGTCAAAATGTCTCAAAGAAGGAAACAGCTTAATTCAATCAGCGCTACCGCTTTCAAGACCACAAGGGAGCCGGCTAATGGTGTTAGAAACTTGAAAAGTTGGAAAAATAAGCTTGAGGAAGTTCTCACTACCTGGGAAAAAGTCTGTTCCTTGAGGCTTTCCTATACTGTATGATAGTAAAAGCTCCACTCTTCTGGGCCTTGTTGCTTCTCTGTGAGCTCAAATGCTGGATTTTAGTTTGTGCTCCTCCCATGAGGGGCAAAGCTTTGCAGAAGTTAGAGGAGGGTTATATGAAGTTCAGTAGAAATGTTTTTCGAGTACTCAGCCAACTTTTTAATAAAAGACAAGAATATGGATCGAGATGTTCTGCAGAGGAGCATGTTTGGAAGTGAGTGGATGGGGAGTTGGAGAATATACAGGTTTAGTTAAATGTGAAAAAAAGAAAAGCCCTCTTCTAAATAGGCATCCTGTGGGCATTTGCTTTTAGAATTATGAGAAAGAGACAAATGTTGTGCCAGAATCTGGAGAAAACATGACAGTCTGTGTCTATGACTGTGCTGTGCAGTAAAAAAATGTGGGTCTACTGTACCGGGCATGCACCTCGTTTGTTTCCTGCGCCCTTCCCCCTTCTCCGACATTCACCCCCATTAATTCCATGATTGTGTCTTCCTCTCATTTTCTCCCTCGTTATGCATTTAATGTTTCCAATTTGCCGTCATCACAGAAAAACGCCACAAGAAGCTATAAATTCTTTTCTAATTCCAAATAATTAGGATTACACGGACCAGTGGTTTTCAATCAGCGAGATCATCTCAATGATAGATGGTAGGATAACTGGTCATTGCAGAGACATAAATATTGTGTCGTTCAATTAATCTGGTCTAATGAGGTGTCAAAGCTGCCACTCATCCATCAAATACAATTAGGAATAAACACATATGCATGGAGATGGGTAATTAATAATTAGCAAAGCAAAGAAAACAGTATTGGTTTCAGCAGCCACATTCACAGAGCAATTTACCACAGCTCTTTCTTCATTCGATTTTTCAAGTGAGTGAGACAATGCCACATCGAAGGAATTTCAATCAATTTTTTTACCCGTTTTTCTTGTCTGATGTTTGCTACACTCGCTGATTCTGCCAAGACGTCTGTCACTTTACAAAACCGCTATGAACATTAAAGAGGCAGCCGAATCACATTAACCGAGTTCAACCTTAAAAAGCACTAATCTAGGTGCCTTTCATCCAAATGAACTCCAACCAGACCTGGAAACAAAAGCACACTTTTTTTTTTTGTGTGAAAGTGCTCCTAAAACGTGATGGATAGAGTTCTTTTCTGGACCAAAAAAAGAGGAAAACATTTATTCTAGATCTTGGGAATTGGGGACTGTCATCAACAGTTTGTCTTCATCTCTCTCTAAAGCCCAAAAGGCTCATTGTCCTAAAAAAGACATTTCATACAGAGTGTTCATTGTCTTCCATTTTCAGAAGGCAGTCAAGCCTCCTCGCAAAATTAAAGTGCGTTGCTGGGATGAAACCTGCAGTATGAAACTAATAATTTATTCTACCAAGATCAAAACGTAATGTTCCAGCTGTCAAACGCTTCCATCAGACACTGTCGCACAAAAAGGTAGAAATATTTGTGACCCCCTTGTGTCATCTCTCAGTCAAAGGTCCTGCTCATTAAAGCCCTCCGCGGCAACAAACCTGACACCTGTCAAACAGGAGCAGAGGGTTAGTTTGGCTTTGACACGGCACAATTACAACACCTCACCTCCACACGTTTGGTCATGTTTGTTGAAACCTAAAAAATTGTTGAATTACATCCAACAGCGAATATGCTTTGCAGAAAATGTAATGACTGCATTATGTTCAATCAACATAAAGATGTTGTTAGTTAACTCAATCTATTTACATCCATCAACATTGAACTGACGACGAATTTCATTTGGTTTCCACCAAAATATCCAGTCTTAGAAAATGATATATTGCAATTTAGGCACCGGCAGCAGTTGTTTAACGTCACGGACACCGTAACGTGAGACACATTTAACCAAAATCACCAAAGAACTCAGAGCCAGTTCCTCCGAACATAATTCAGCCAGAAACTATGTCTGTCAACACAAGGTGACAGGGACAAATATTTCGTAATTTCTAGGAGACACGGTTAAAAGGGTCAAGCAATAGTGCTGAATTACTGTGCTGGTGATACAAATATAAATCTGGATTTTTATCTCTGGATTAATTTGGAAAAACCTTTGCTGTCTCATGACTCTATGAGATGTTTATTAGAATTGGAAATGGAGGTGGAAACCAAATCTTCCCCTGGGTAGCTCCTGTCATCTAGAAATGATGTTATTTCCACAAGCAGACGTAATGTCGCCTGCTTTACAGGTCGGTTCAGGTTGTAAAGTTCGAGAACATAGTAATTTGAAAACAGCTGAACATGTGTTCTTGTGTTATGTTTAGAGTATCTGTTGTAAATAATATAACATAATACATAATAAATGATTAAAATCGTCTTTCCTCTCCCATGAATCATCTCACAGCCCCACAGATTTATCTTGAGACCCTGCCATTAGTTTTGGAACCACTGGACTAAACTCTACAGTTTAATCCAATAAACTATCCGGTTACGTAGTTACCTAACTGTGTATAAAGTACTTAAATCCACTTCCACCTTGAAGATCTACAACAATAAAAAGCTACTATAGTGATGAATCACTGCTGGCAATCTATCTAAGTCATACATCACTGACATGGTGACATTACACTGTAGAATGAGTAAGTTTACTTATACTTTAAGTACTGTTAACTGATAATGCATTTAAGATTTTTCAAACAGGGTTTTCTCTTCTATGTATATTCTTACAGTGTGCTAATGCTACATTAACTTAAGAGAAAGATCTGAGGACTTCTTCCACCACTGAGCTAGCTAAATAATGCTAATGTAGGTTATTTTACCACATGCTTTGCCCAGCCCATTTGTATCACAGCAATGCAAATCAGAAGCATGAAAACAATTCCACATCATCTCTGTGTCTGGCAACAATGTGGTGTCCCAATCAAATGTCAATTGTCGTCCGATGTGTCGCAAGTGGTGTCTGATTTTCTTATTGGGTGTCGCGTCTTGCAAGGCACCAAATGTGTCATAAATGGACCTGGAAACAATTCGAGACGACGTCCACATCTCAGAAGGCCGAGTAAATATCCAGCAAAATGATGGATATTACTGAATAATATTTACATGTGACTATGCCTTTATTATTTCACAAAAACAACAAAATTAGGTCAATAAAAACTTCAAAATGATTTATTAGTGTACAGTACGGCCCTGCAGTGTCGCAGCTGATGATAGTGCAGACGTGTGATGCAACAGAACTCAGTGGTGTTGTCTTCCTGATGTAAGAGTATAACATACAGGCCAGAGACACCGAGACACCCCGACGGTTCAGTTCAACTGCAGCAAAGAGGCAATTACCCAGAGGCATCGGGGCGAAAGACAGGAGGAAAATCAATACATAATTTCAGCATTTCAGAGGGTGTTTCCTTCAGCTGAGTCAATGTCTCAATTCAACCCGGGTGAGTTAGTTGTTTTGAGTTAATCTCCTTTTGCATTTCACATCGTGCGAGAAAATGATGATCTATATCTATCTAATTATCTATAATTCCTTCATCTGTCGTAGGTTATGAGATGGTTTCAAGTGGGTGAATGCAAATGCATGAATCTACTGAATGTGAGGTCTCGCATTAATACGAATTGACAGCACACTGCCATGAATTTTTTAGCCTGAAAAAGCTGATTCTGAATTCACAAAAAAAAAAAAAGGTTACACAGACACCTCTGTGCATCCTGTGAGTGGCATATTCTGGAGAAATTCACTTCACCTGACCCCGGGTTAAGTGTCTGAGAAGAATTTCATCTAGTCCTAACGGCAGAGGGGTGTGGTGTAAGTTCACACAAAGTTTACAGCAAGTGCGCAATACCATTTATACCATACGTGCCCTGTCACGCTCGGTCATGGAGGCGGGCAGACGGGCAACCCCTCTGCCTACCCAGCGACGAGATGACATGGTTAAGTGACAGCAGCTAGACGGAAAAATGAAACAAATCAATAGTGGCATCTCTTATGGAGAAGACCAAAACCACAGCACAACAAGATAATGACCACAAATTCACTCAAGCGTTGAGGCTACCCCCGGAGAGGCGCTTCTTTAAATGAATGTAGGTTAGTATGATTGACTAATCGTCTACTAAATTAGAAAAGACAATATCATGTGTCTTTGTGCTGCTTCTTAGAGTTTTGTCTGCTCTGACTCATAGGAGCACCTATGGCCCATGATGATTGTTAAACATAATAGTACACCTTCTTCCATAACCTGGCAATTATACCGCCTGCAAAAACTTCAGGCATTATCTCCTTACAAAATAGTAAAAAACCCATTTTTAGGATTAGATATGGCTAACTTTTATGTCGTGGATTTGAATATGAAAAGGAAACTGGGAGGGAGTGCGGCGAGCCCAAGGGACCCAAACACAGACTTCCTCTAAAATGTTAATCGTTTGGCTAATTGAAGGTATGTTCTTTGTCGGCTCTGTGTTTTGGAGGGTCTCTTCTATGGACTGTGCGAGCACAAGGTAGCAGCGCTTTCAGATGTTATTGTATTTGACTGCCGCTGCACTGGGGTGCCAGTGGATTTAGGTGCTTTTAAGATAAGTTACGGGAGACGCGCACGCACACCCGTTAAAACCTGCATGTATACCCGGTGCACCCACACAGTGACACACGCACGCACGCTCGCACACACACACAAACACGTGTACATACCTATCAATTTGCATTTCAAAAGAGCATAACTGCCCAGGGCGGTGGCAGGGGGAGCGTGGCCTCAGGATTCCCCGAGAGCGCCTGTTGAAGTTAACCAATCATGAGTCTAGCCCCAGCCGAAGCTCCTCTTTCATACAAGCATATTCACACCAACATCCTCCTGAGTAATAGGCAGGTAGAGCAGTCATACACCTTTACACACACAACCCATTCACTTCTTGTTGCAGGTTAGGTAACCACCTCCTAAAATGATCCTTTTTGTCCTGTTCAAGGATATTTTTTAATGATTTAAAAATGTTCAGCTCAGTCAGCACCCATTTTTTATTCATACGGACCAGCACTATGATTACATGCACAAAAAAATTGGGAATAAATCAGGTTGAAGTGTTTAACATGCACTGTAATAATATTTTGGAAACAATATTTCAAGGGTGACTCTGGTTTATTAGATAACAATGCTATGAATTCTGAATTTTTCATATTTCTACTTCCTTGTTTTGGTTTCGGCTTCAGTCAGACTTGTTTAGTAATTGTTCTGGATACAGCTACTGCATAAGTAATGGTCTTTCCTTTCATCCCTCCACGCTGCCGTCACAGAGATACTTTCCCTGTGCTGTGTCTTTGTCAAGGACATTGTAAAAACCCTTTTGGAAACCCTGTTAAGTGTATGGCTAAGAAATCTGTTTACTCTGTCAAAACTTTATCTGTTAATCAGGTTTCTCTTAATCCTCTTGTTCCATGTTGCTACTGTTACCAGTGAGAAGATAAAACAAAAACAGGGGAGTTCAAGAATACTCCTTTTACACAGGACTTTACAACTCTGGAAAGTTATCAGCAGTAATTTGTTCATCTGTCCTGACACAGGCAGGATTAGCACAACGTTTCACAATAATGCTACAGTACAAGGTGGTCTAACTAGAATGTGCACCTAAGTACTAGAGCCAAAGATCATATTAATATTAACAGCTACTATTGGGATATAAATATTGTGGCTATATCAGTTAATCTGTCCATACATCTACCTTTCAATATGTTTTCATTCTCCTTCATTCTCAGCTTTTTATTTGGTTTTTATCTAAATTTTGTCACAATAAATCGGTCGTCGAAAATTAACACTGCACCAGAGCGACTGGCAGAAAACTCAACGTCACTACATAAAACAATAATCTTGGTACTTGAGTGCATGTAAACACACTGCAGGTAGAAACCAGAAACAGACAACATGCATAGCTTCGACTCAACATGTAGAGATGTTTCTTACACAGATGGCCTCGCACATTCTTGCCAGACTCACGGCGGTCCGGTGGGGACGGTCAGGGAACGACAGAGGAAACTGAGGTGATGCTGAGTCTGTTACTACATGGACTACAGTCAACTGAAAGGTAAGCTGCCTCGTTGCTGGAAAGACTGATGGCCTGGCAGAAGTGTTATTTGTCTTGTATTGCTGGGTGAGCCCTCACGTCCACTCAGGAAGAGATGAAAGAGGGACGGACGGTCTGTCTGCGAGAAGTGCTAGCAGTGTGGTGGAGGACAATCTGTCACCAGCAGTCATCACTTAACTGAGCCCAGAGCTGCACCACTCACTCAATGAGAACCTCACCAGACTTAAATGGGAGCGCTGGGCAGAGCCAGAAAGAGACATGATTAAAAATATGCATGAAATGAAATGAAATGCAAATCCTTCACTCTTTTACTTTACTACTCAAAAATCTGAATGTAGGACACAATTTGACAAAAAAAGAATCACTAGTGTACAAAATTAGAGCAACGACGGACTATTCGAGATGATAAACTACATTTGACTCTTTATTCTGCCTTTTTTCTCAAATCCACATCCCATGTTAACACCCGTGTGTTTCACAAAACAACACACAAACACACTAGTATCTAATAGAAGCTGGCATTGCACGTGGAGGTGAAGGACGTGCAGAGGGGCCGCCCTGTCTCGTGACACAATAAATGACTGTGATCCAGGTTCCAGCAAAAACAAGGACTGCTTTTCAATTCCACCTCTTTTACCCAGATGAATGATGAACCCTAGGTAAGAGGTGCAGTGTTGTGGTATTAATATACATCAGGGGCCAGAGCGGCACACTAAATCAGGAGCCACAGTGCATTTGTTATTCTAATGACAAGCAATAGCCACGTTCGGGGGGCTGTGTGGAGTCGGAAGATCCTAAACTGTGAGAGGACTAAACTAAGAAAGACTATGAGTAAAACCATGGAAAGGTCTTAAGGAGGAATGACTTGAAGACTGCAACCGTTTTAGTCATCACCGTATGGTGTTTGACGTGCTTTTTACTTTGAGTAGCAACACAGTCAACTAAAAATGGATGACAGATAAGGGCCCATATGGCATGCTGGAGTACAATGTTACACTAATCTACACAAAGAACACACAAAGGCAATCTCTTTGAGTGCTAAAATTAAAAATATAACCCAGATGAAGCCGCATTTCAATAAAGGAGAGCCACTTCTTAAAATCACATTAAAGGCTCTTTACTTCAAATCACTTTTATTCATCTCCGAGGTGTTTTAACCACCAGCTGCTCGTCTGACCCAATGGATCATAAATCAGCTTTCAGAAGAAGATCGAGCGAAAGGGAGAAGAGAAGACGGACGATTCTGGTGAACTCTGTGGATTGAATAATCAATACTGACAAAAATAAATGGTTTGACTATTTATCAAAGTCTGTGGTCAGCGCTATAGCAGAATTCCTGTAATGTATATTTCATACACTTTTATACTCATTGATTACCTGCCCTGTAGTTTGTAAATTACGTGTATATTGATCTGCTCATCACACAGTTGTGGCTTTTACTATCGGCCATTTGTGCCACTGATAAAGAGATCATGACTGAACTCTAATATAAATCTTGAGCCGTTTTCAGCCAAATTCACGAGGCAAAATAGATATTAATACACTATTTATGAAGTAATACTTTCATTTCTTGTGTCGATTATATATTATTACCTTGACATTTAAAAAGAAATTTAAAAAATTTGATTTTACTTGTGTGAAGAAATTTAAGAAGCTAGACAGACAGATTACAAAAAACAGTTCATCATCTATAAGAAAAACTTATAATGAAATTCAAGATTGTTGCACGCATTAATGAATGCTTAGAACTTAAATATTAGTTGTCTCTTAAATCAGCATTACAAGGTGATTCCTGCAACTAAAGTCAAAAATATTGATCAAAGGTGATAAATCAAACACAAAGAAATACCAGCGGCAGTCGGGCCAGCCATTTATTCTCATTATCTGAGCTTATGTGTATATTCCATAGGGAGATTGAAGTCAAAAGATGAACAGGAGTGTCCCCGTGAATCTCAACAGATTAGAGAGAGAGAGAGAGAGAGAGAGTTAGGGTGGGAGGGAGGTTTGGATCAATGGCGCCAGATCAATGATCAATAGGCCGCTCTCACCAATACACTTCCTGCTGACGCTCGGAGCTCTGGTTACACAGATGAAAATGGGTGGGCAGGGCCAGAGTGTGATGATGATTTATGTTAGCAGGGCAGATGTTTCATTTTGGAGAGAGACTGTCTGATAGACGTGGCTGAATGTCACCGCCTGGACAGTGAGTGAGTATTTTAACATTCATACCGACAGACTGCTCTGACCTACTGGTACAAATCATGACTTCCAGAAAGTGGAACAAACTCACAAAGAAATTAAGGAGTAGTTTCAGCAGCTTTTGAACGATGGCTTCTATTTAAAAGGTAGTCAACACTTAAAAGAGGCTTCAATGTTCAAGTGAAGTTGATGTTTGTCATCCAAAATCCAGCAAAATTCATCACCTAAGTGTAGAATTGGGCACCAGAGAGAGAGAAAATTTGACAAAGAGGAGGACAAAGAAGTACTTAAAGGTTTAATTTGGACTATCTCGCAAGCTATGTCAAGTCATTTTTAATATGTAAGCCAAAGTATGCTGTTGCAGGCCAAAATCTCTTCTCTACAGACAATACACTCAGCTTAGAGGATGCAGTAACTGAAGGGGGGGAAGATAGCAAAAAAGATCAAAATCAATATCAAACTGGCCGGGCAAACAAGAGCAAGGCAATATATCATTTCCCTGCGGTAACATGGGTGATATTTTATCATTATAGATTACAAATATACTGTAGTATCGTCATCACAGTTTATTTTATAGAATATCTCCATGTATAGTAGAGGCTTTTTTTTGTCTTGGAAGAAGTGAAAATGTGGCTGATTTAGGATGAAAATGCCAAAACACATCAGTCTGAAATGGTCTTAAAACCAGATATTTCTCTTATGAAGTCATTAAATCGTCTTTTTTCAGGCAATTCTGAGATTTCTTTCAAAATACATTAAATATGTTGGAAAATAGTTGCCTTAGACTTTGAACGATATATTACTGAAATGTGGAGTTAGAGGTTCAAACAGTTTTTCACCACTTTTCAGTCCAGGATTTTGTGGGCGGTCATAAAGGGCGGCTCGATGACACACTGAGGCCACCCTGAGCATACCTCTGCACCCCTTACAGAGAGATAGAGATTAATTCATCAGAGTGTTTCAAACTTAGTCATGTCACTTTCTGAACTCATCTGACATGTTTCAGTCGCTTCAAAACGGCTGCTTGACTGCTCCCACACATTTATTCTTACTTTACACGCACTTTACTAACTGGTACTAAACTTAATTTGTGTCTGACCTTAAACAAAACTGTACCATGATTCAACATTATCTTTCTTCTTTTTGAAACAAGATGATGATTCAAAAGATGTACAGCTAAATAAATAGACTTTTAATTTAATCGTGAGCCATACTGTAAGTGTGCATATTTCACAGGGTGTAGGTGAGGAGTTGAAGCCAGAAGAGCTGCGATGTGAATACTCAGAATTTAGGTCACTTGTGTTTTGCAGCAGTGATTTTATTCGTATACAAAGCTGTGTATTACTGCATGCGTGAATTGGTGTCATGTACTTGCTATAAAGTGTAACTTCTGTCACCTAATGTCTCCTAGAAGAAAACACACCTTGTTTACAAGGTTATCCTAACAGAGAATGACAGAAGCAACAGTGACTAAATTCACAATAACTCTTCCCATACTGTGCACAGACACGGAGGCGAACATGTATCACATGTGCACACACCCAGACACACAAATTAGGGCCTCGTTTCGACCTGTCAGTCACCCATGCCTCTCACAGCCAAGGTCTAGTGACAACTGTTAAATCAGAGCACGCCTTCGTCCCTGCCATGGCTAATGCTGTTAACTGCGGAGCAGCATCTCGGCTAACACCTCCTGGGTAATTCAAATTACCCACAAAAGGGTACCCACTGCACCTTCTGCCCACATGGTGCCCAAATCCACAGAGAACAGGCCAGATGAGAGCGTAAAGGACCACCAACCTCCTATTTCTCGTCAGTTTCATAGTAAAGTGCTAAACTCTCCTCCTGAGCTCTAGTCCATGTCTCTAACCTCTGTGCTTCTGTAACAGGGGAGGAGCTCAGTAAAGATTATTGAGCCCCCACCCATCCTCTTCCAGATCCCACCTTAAGTTACCCCTTGCAACTGTGTCCACCCGGCTCTTAGCCGTGGTAAATTGGGTTAACGCTCACTAAGTGTCCCATCGTTAGCGTTGTTAATTGACTACTGCGTGTGATAATTAACAGGGAGCGGACTGCCTACCTCGCTAATCTTATTTAGGTCATTTGCATTTAAAATGGTTTTGGTCTCTCTGGCAAGTTGAGAAAAAAAAAAAAAACATTCTTGGAAATGCTTGATGGGCGAGTCAGAGAGAACAGCCACTTAACATAAAAACCTGTGAAAGCGGGGTTGATTTTGTGTGAAATGTTGTGATCCAGAAGTGTACTTTTAAACTATACTATACAGAAGAAATAAGCATCATTACAACACCAAATTAACACGGAGACTTGATGATTTGAAGTTCTGTAAACTGAACCTGCATGGGTGCATTTACCAAAGACGTGTTGTCCCATAAAAGTTCATCACATCCCATTTCTCTTACTAACTAGTGTTGTGAACTCTTAATGTATGAAGGTTGATTTTGTTGTCGTGCTGTGATACCTCCAGATGAATGTTTCCTTTGTTGAAGCACCTTCTGTCCTATTTTGGCAATGACATGAGCGCTCGGTAGCTACAGGGGAGACACACGACTGAGCACTCCTCCTGATTCACACAAGCATTAACACAGCACATTAGCTCAGCGGAGTAGTGGGAATGAAAGATGGGCTAACACCGCTGCCCCAGGCAAAGTGAAGACGTACACTAAAGCCAGCTGCCATCTATTATGGATAGCCAGTGCCGACCCCCACTGTTGGTGTTACGGGGGTGACAGTGCTGTCCTTGCCGAGGCGTTGACCTTCCTTGGTGGGGAGAGGGCGCTGGGCAGATTAAAAGTGGACTGGCTCACCGTGCAGTCCAGGCGTGCCCCTGATGTTCTGCCCAGATGGTATCCACACACACTCTTGAACACACACACACACACACACACACACACACACACACACACACACACACACACACACACACACAAGTAAATACATACACACACAGTCTGCTGCATCCTGGGAAGGCAGATGTGGGGTACGAACACAGCCACTCCTCAGGGCGCTCAGTCTTCAGAGTCTATACACTCTGCGTCTACATTTTTTTTTCCATGCACACGCACACACATTCATGCAGAGCAACACGTGCGCACACACACACACACACACACCACACCCCGCATGCAGTCCTCAGAGGTCTAACCAACCCTCACCTCCTCCGCTCTCCTTCTGAGTGTTTCTCCATCACTTAATTCTGGCTGTATGTATGTGAATCATCCATCACTCACTCAATCAGTCCATTGAATTTCATTTAGTGCGGTGTTACACAGGGCATGTGATTGATTCACTGGTACCTTTTCACTGAAGCTTGAATGACACACAATGCTGGTTTGGAGACGCTCGCGTACACACACACACACATACACACATACACACACACGCGTATATCGCTTGCTTATACCCTGCTGCACTGGGTCTCCATTGCCAGGGGGAGAGTTGGGTGCCCACGCTGCCAAAGAAGACCCCTTTGAGATTTACTCAAGGTCGCCATGTCCAGCTGGCTGTGCCAACATCTGTTCAGAATGGCCTCAAGACTGGCATGAGAGAGGCCTGTCTACGCTGCTTGACCTTGGATCAACGGCCACATTTGGAAAAATAACTGTTTCCACAGTTACTGCTAGCCGACGTTTTATAAAGTCCACACATGGCAAACATGATTTTTTTCCCTTTTTCTTTGAATTACTGATCAAAGCCTTTGTTTGGTGACTTGGTATCACTGAGTTGGGAAAATTTATAAAAACTACCAGACTGATATATCAGCTGATATTAGCTAATTGCAGATATGTCTGTGTACTGGGATCAGAAATTCATTATCTGTTGAGCTGTAATTCATAAAGCAAATTTCTAAAACACATAAAAGAGAGCCATACCAGTTCTAACTCGAAAAAGTTAAAGTTGGGAACTTTAAATTAGGTTACAAAGGTTTAAAGGTGGAGGTATGTGATTCTGTTTCAATACGAAATTCAGCAAATATCTCCTCGTGTTCTGCTAGCTGTGTGTTCTGTACATGTGTACTACAAAAAAGATTGCCGTGTTTCTACTCAGCTCTGAATCTGTAAATAAGAAAATAAAAAAACCGGGCCACACAACACACACGTTGTTCCAGTCATGATTTGTGTGTCAGGTAATGGTAAAATACTTGACCATGGACATTCAGCTTACTTTCTAGTTTGCCAAGCTAGTTGCTGTGATGTTAGCTACAGTAACAGGAGTGTCGCTGTCACTACAACTGTAGCTACAGTTTGCTGACCCACAACTTGCTGTGTCTTTCGCATTATTTCATGGTATATGTCATGTTATCGTAGTACACTCGCAGTATACTGGAAGTTTTTAAAGCCGATCTGTGGCAGTGTTCCTGTACTGGTACACTGGTAGTGACGTGTTTTACAGCAACCAGCAATGATTGGTTTGCCAAAGCTCAGTGAGAGAGCAACTGTAGCAACGGAGTAAGCTACAGCATCGAGGAGTATGGTGAAGGCATATGTCATCAACAGACATTGTCTGTATTTGTGTAATTATTCTCACTGCCAGTAGGGGGAGAGAAGGTTTCACACTACAGGTTTAAGGCGTGGATATGATTCTCCAGATCTAGTTGACTTAACTATTATACACCAAAACCTAACTAAGAATAAAATATGTGGCCAAGATTAGTAGTGTGTGGTTTCCCATTTAAGAAGAGAAATCTAATAGAGATTATTAGAGAAATTTTAACCTGCAACATCCAGTATTAATGTTTGTGTGAGAGTATTCATGATGGTGGTGAGTATCATCTGCAAAACAAGAGAGAAATATTTTAATTTAAATTAAAGCACTGTATAGCAGAATTATATATATATATATATATATATATATATATATATATATATATATATATATATATTCAGCAAGATAATTCATAGCTTTGAATACAAGATTAAAGGTTTTATCATGAAGGAATGTTGAAAAAAATACTTGATTTTTTAAATCAGCAGTTCAACATTTAAAAAATGTCAACATATTCTATAACCACAATGTTTTTATTCTGCTGCCAAAGGTCGTTTTGAGAAATGTAACCTATAATACTTCAGATTTCCCAGTGAGTCTCCGGAATGAAGTAAACATTATTATGTTACATCAGAGTTTCTTCTCTCGTCTTTATAATGACGGCAAGTTTCCGAAAAGGCAAGCGACATTTATTCATCGCTGCATCAGTAAGTGTGGCGCTGGTGGACAGAAAAATGATTGACCGCTACCAACACTTTCCTTGTTTTAATTCTTCATGGAGGTTGTTCTCTGCCAGCAAAGCTATCGATTTTTCTATCAAATACGAAAACAGGCATTGTGGAGAGGCCGCAGAGGTCAGTGTGAATTAGAGAAGAGGTGTGTGTGTGTGTGTGTGTGTGTGTGTATGCGCATGTGTGTGTGTGTGCCTGTGTGTATCTGTGTGTGTATGTGTGTGTGAGGGCGTCCCCTCCTCCTCTCCTACATCCTCATTGTCACTCCCCAAAGGCCTCTCTGTTAAATTGGCTGACAGATAATAAGATCATACAGGAGAGTACAGACACAGAGACCTTTGTCCCACAATCCAACAGTCTTACTTCTGCTGAAGCTTCTGGCCTGCATCACAAACACACCGCACGGCGACTACAGCACAAACACACCTGACAGGAATTCAGCTGAACCTTCATAGTGATATTTCGGTGAATTAAAATTTCTTGATTGATTTTAAATGACATGTCCCTGAGTTTAAGCTTTTTCTACTTTTGAATTGGCAAATAAAGTTTCATCAAAGTCGAACAGTTACAATATATTACACACATATTTAATTGCAATATTAATTTTCAAGCTGTGTTTTATGTCCTGGCTGCATACTTATGAGATCATAACTTTGATTTTATAAATCATTCTGAAAGCAATTGATTGGTGTGAATACATCTAATTAACACACACGGTGCAGTATACAATATTAGCACAGGACACAATTTAAACTTTTGATTCTCAGGGACTGACCCCATCTGGAATATTATAGACATACTAAAATGAAATGTGTAAAACACGACTATTCATCTACAGAAGTGTGGTCTGTCAGCCACCACGGAGCGACCACTATCCATTGAAAAAGAGGCTAAGCAGGCTCGTACTTTGTTCAGTCTAATCCAAAAGTCCATAATCGGTTAGACACGTTTTATTAAACAAAAGAAAAACAAACATAACTTAACTTGTCATGATGTAACACGGTGAGACATGACGGTCAACAGAAAATATCTGCCTAACTCGCCCTCTTTGTCTGCAAGTGAGCGGGTAAAAACCTTTCAGGTGAAACCACACAACCACACCTCCTGTGCCAATTAGCGGAAATGACAGTGATCCAGAAAACGTGTGCGGTCTAAACAAATGAACAACTCAAGCTATATATATGCTACATACATACACATGTTGGCTCCTCCATATCATTCAAATAAAAGATTTACCATTGTCTATTGTTTTGGGACTGTCTTCAGTTGTCTACATCAGTCAAACTCTAACAGTAGCTCATCTGTGTTTGTACGAGCTACTTTTTTCTCATTATTTCCGAATCTCTTTGCTAGAATCCCAAATGGGCTAATTCTCTTCAACCTCTGCTTTCTTTACATTTATCTATAGTGTTTATATTGAGATGTTCAGCTCTCCTTTCCCCCACAACACCCCTCGATACATCCCCATAGCATGTCCTCGGGCCTTCTGCCCCAAGGGCTCATGGGATATGAATACTCCCTGGGGCTGCTGTTTTCACAGCCTGTGAGAGAAGCACTCGAGAGAGAGAGAAGGAGAGAGAACAGCAGAGAGGCGGCGGCAGCATTTCTCTGTTTGCTTGATGTCACTATAATGGAAATATGCATAAGTGAGAAAAGGCATAGTGGGCCTTTGGGGCCCAAGAAGTACAAATATTTTAATAACAAACACTTTCAGTGTTTGCCTCCTGTAACAGCACCTGGGTATTATTTCACACTGAATGCAGTCAGTCAGTGCCGCATTGTGTATGCATAAAGATATAGATGTTTTCTTCTTTTACTGGAAGTGATTTTCATGCTGTGGAAAGTTTTTCCTGGTGATATGTCCTTTGGAGAACTGTCATTAATCAAAAGTCAAAGTCACCTCAGATCTCACATTAGAATAGACCAGTTTAGCTACGGCTGAAATTGCAGCTGACCCCTCTTGCCCTGAGCACTTATTCAAAATCAGCAACACGGCCATAGGGGGCTAAAACAACTAAATTGAGTGAGGTTGCAAGAAGCTAGTAAGAGTACTGGGGGAAAATACCCAATAAAGCAACGCCAACTGGCAATCTCAAGGGTTTCCTTGAGCTTTCTAATGTCCTGATGGGTGACTTATAGCTTTGTGTACGCTCTAAATGTAAATGACAAAAGGGGTTATACTGTAGACAATAAGGGGAAAATGAACAAAAATTGTGGTGTCATGCAAAAATAGTAACCTATGTCCAGTGCAAAGTACATGGTCAAAAATAGAACTGAAAAGCACCTGACAAAAGGTAGAAAACTTCCCAGTTCACAAGGTAAAGTCGCTCCTGGCGTTGAAACATAACAGATAAATTGCCGCTGACCCTGCTTGCCTGCAGGTTGGACTCCCGGACACGCAACTTTTATATATTCTCTATTATATATTCTTATAGTATATTGCTGAAGTGGACTGATTGCAAACCTCCAACACCGACTGGGCAAAGTTGTTTTTGATATGATACCTATGGAATATCTGACATATAGGTCAAAATGTATGAGTCGTGTATTTTGTAAGATTTGAGCCCCGCTCTTGAAATATACGGTATTGGTTCTAGACTGGCAACCACTGTGATGAAGGGTTTGGCGGATTACAGTAATGATCCGACACATTCACATTGTATGAATACATAAATGACTTGTGGGGTTACACGGACTGTAACGTATACTTTCTTGAGTGTTAGTGATGCTGCACTGTCCAGAAATATAGGAAGTAGATGCTGTCTCTAATGGATCTGCATCATACTGTAACATTTCTTTTGTTTTTGATGTGTACCATGGCCTTCCTCCTTCTTTCTTCTTTTTTTTTTAATGCTTAACTTGTTTGTTTGTATTTTTTTTGTGTGTACCTCTTTAGTGAAGTACAAAACTCTGATACTGGCTTTGCTTGGGGATGTGTTCCTCTGCTGTCTCTTTATTGTGCGACACAGTCTTCCCCTTTAATATAGTCTTTTTTTTTTTTGTTAAAAGGAAAAATGTTCAACAAAGATATTGTTTAAAAAAACAAAACAAAAAAAAACTTTAAACTACTTCAGCTTAAAATAGAATTGTCTGTGCTGCCAAAGACAGGAATATTTGATATCCATATCCATACATACAAAAATGTAACTTTTTTTCCCCCAGCAGCCACAGTGTCTCTGTGATATATTAAACAAATGTGCTGTTGGTTTTATAAATAGCATATGATACAGAAAACCAGACAAAGTCAGTACATACAGGGCTTCGACCCACTGTGTCTGGTATCAGTGAGTTTGCAGCCTGTTCACATTTGCAGATTTTTGTTATTCTCTTGAAATTTCTTGATTTTTTTTTTAGTTATTCTTGCTTTCTCGCTCTCACCAGCTGAAAACAACTCAGTCACGGACAATTAAAGGCCTCGATGTTAGGTGACATTTATGCCTGTATTCATTGTGTTTGATATTGGTAAAAAAAAGAAAAGAAAATACAGAAAACAGCTCGGCCGAACAAGTTAGACTCCCTTCTCGGATTTTCATAATGAGCTGTCAGTCATTTCTCAGTGCCCAACAACTTTCATCTGCCCTGATTCCTCCCAACCTCCCCCATTTATCACTCCTTTCTCTCTTCTGCGACACACTCCTCCGACGCCCTGTGTCGTTTATCACGTCCGGTGGAATAGAGTTTCTCCAGCTGTCAATTTAGGAAATGGAGTGACGAGCAAGACCCCTGGGACCCCTGCACTAATCTCAGACTGCAATGTTACGGAAAATGATGTACATCTCCAGTAGCCAGTTACACTCGCGTCCACGTGAGCACATGTGTACATCAATTACCTGTCTTCACCCAAAATTCATCCTGTCAGTAAACAAACAACTAATCAAAACGCGGCAGCGGGGCAAAAGTCAACTCAAGTTATTTATCTCATGCGCTGTTGTGGAAATGAGATCACACATTTACCACCTTTATAGGACTATAGAAATTTATCCTAAAATGACATTTAAAAAAGCTGGAAAAACCTCCTGGTCTCTGTTTTACTTTTACAAAGCTGTTCTTTAACCTCAGTGCCGTTCGATAAACTACTACCTGCCCCAGGGTTTTAACGGTCAGTGCTGCTGTTGCTGTCAGAGCCCGCTGTGAAAAATGCCAGTGTCACATAGTTATGCGTCCCATGGGGAACAGATATCATAGTCTGTTACATGACAGGTGTAGAGGATGAGCAGTGAGTGAGTCCTCTGCTCATCACTCTGCTGACCGGTTAGGGCGGCAGCAGCAGAGAGTACGCGGTGCATGCTACTTTACTTCAGGTCCAGAAATGTCTTGTTATGTTTGAAAATCTGAGGCAGATGTTTGTGGTTTGTCTTTTTATTGTCGACAAAACTATTAATATATGTTTTACTTTATGCATTTTAATTCAATGCACATGTCTGTAATGTATCTGTATAAATATGATCTATAATTCTGCTTGAAGTAGCTGCTGGCTCCAACACAGAGCGAGATTGTGTGAAACTGTGTTTTAGTACAGCAGTTACACCAGTGGCCGGCCACTTGTAATCACCCTTGTGGTTTAAAAAGGTCGAGGGGTCAGGGGTTATGGGAGATAAGGACCCTAGGGACCGTCATAAAACACTTGCGACACTTCAGCCCTCGTTTGTCATGCCAGAGCTCGATATCACTCATTCGTCTTGGTTAGGAAAGTCTTTCCTTTAATAGACATCTTACGTCATAATCCTGCATCGTGGCCACAGTCTGTGCTCTCTACGATCAGTTTCTATAATTTATTTTCACAGTTATGTTTAGAGGAACGATGGTGTATTTTTTGAAGAAAAGAATCCCTGACTTGCTACAAATTCAGACGAATGTGTGTTTATGTGTCAGAAAAAGATCCTATATAAAGCTACAGAAGCTTCATTTAAAATCATGTTTCCTCCTCAAAGTTTGAGGTTTTCAAAGTCAAAGCGCTCTTCCTCAGATTGGGTGGTAACAACGACTGCTCGCCTTCATCCACATCTGCATTGTATTTTCCTGAATTTGCCAGCGCAGAAAGGAACAATCAAACGGTCGACAAAACAAATGAGATTCCCTTACATTAGGCGACCGTGTAATCACATTTCCCATGTTGTCTCTTTCCCTATATGCTACGTCCTGTCCAAACTGGAGCCAGAATGTAGGAGCTGCATCAGGAGGGTCACAGTGCAGCCTGGCGCAGGCCTCCCTGCGTTAGCTCTGCATACAGAGACGTTTGCTCCCGCTGAGACATCTCATTTAGTGCATCTGCAAACAACATTACAGGTGGAAACGCTTTAGGAGATGTCTTGCAAGCATTAATCCCATTTGTGTCCTAACCCATTTCAAATGTGCATGCTGCTGCACTCATGAAATGAGAGAGACGCTGCGGCGATCAAATGGATGCAACACAAACATTTCCAAGGACTTCAGTGGACACACAAAGGAAATGTCATCACTGAGATGATCTGCATTCAACGGAAAGAAAAGAAACTGGTGGCTTTAAAATGTTGAGCAGTGAGAAGTTGATTTAATAAACTATATATGTGGACATCAAATGTTGAATAAGAAAGAAAGAAATAATGTCTAGTAAATCATTAAAGTGTGTATTATTTTGTGCAAAATATTAATGCAGAAAGAAACACAGAGGCTGTAGACGATCAAATAATGTCCAAAAATCTGTCCAAAAAATGAAACAGCAGCAGGCGGTGACACAAATAGTTGTATGATGCTTCTAAAAATGCTACTTTTAATGAAATAAAAATGTCCAAATCCGTGCAATCAATTTAAAAATGGTAATAACCTATCACAACTTTTGACAAGTCGGAGTGTTAAAAAAAAACGTGACTTTATGTGATGAAACGTATCAACATGATCATGTGGAATACAATAAATAACCAACAATAAACAACAACAAATAAACAAGAACCCTGCACTGCTTAGATGTTAAAACTACGACTCGATTAGGAGCAAAAAAACATTAGAGATGAGTGAAAAGAAAAAGTTGTGGTTCTTCTGTTAATCAGATCATTTAGACTCAACAAATCATGACCACAACTCTGTGAGCTTTTGAATCCAGGCGTGAATGTTTCAAGTGATTCGAGGAAACAGAAATCTAAACTTAATCCAGCCGTAAAGACAGACAAGCAGGAAATGGATACAGCATGCATAGCAGAAAGTATGAAAACATATTAATGCTGCCTGTAGTTAAATACTACCCTCTAGTGGGCATTACAACGTTGCTGGGTGTAGTCATGACCCAACTAGAGAAGGTAGAGGCTGCATTTTAGTAGCAAAAAGAAACGTTTATCTACAGATTTTCTTGACTACCTTGTTCTCTTTAACTTATATACAATACCAAATAAAATCTGAAATCAGAAATATGATCATTGCTCAGGTTTATGAGTAGGTCTGCAATCTGGATTCACTCAATCCTGAGTCTCTAAGGTGACGACACAAACAGATGATGTTGAGACACAAACAGGTGAAGTGAATTAGGTGAGATCATTGTAAAAGCCCAGCGATGGAAGAACAGTCACAGATCATGTGTGCTGTGCTGGAAATAATAACACAAAATTCTGCAGTTTATTCAAAAAGTAATATGATATACCATACAAACACACTGCGCAGGAGGCGGGCTAAACATTGCACCAAGTCTGCTCGACTGAGGGTGGCTTGTCGAGGTGTGACAACACGCCTGTAGAGCTGTTAGTCGATTAATCGATCAACAGAAAATCAGTCGGCTGTTTTGATTATCAAATCACCGTTTCATCCATTTTTAAATCATAAAAGCAAAACTTGCTCATGTGCCAGCTTCTCAGATGTGATGATCTGCTGTTTTTGTTATATAAGACAGTAAACTGAACATCTTTATTTTAGTCTTTAGTTTTATACTGTCAGTCAGACGTCTTTTTTTTTTTAACATTTCATGGACCCAACAATTAATTGAGAGAATGATCTGCAGGTTAATCGATCGTTCGTTGCGGTCCTACACACCTGCACTCACTTCACGGTTTCACTTCCACGCTCTGAATTAAACTATTTCAAGTTGAATGACATACGCCACCCAGTCTCCATCTCTGCCTGCTCTTAGCATTCTCCTCCTTGGTCACGTCCAATTAGCTATCCCCTAAACACTCTTTCTCATTAGGCTAGCCATAATCCACTCATCGTGCCTTGATTTGGCAAATAAATCACACTCTTGAGTTTTTTCAGACTCTTTTCCCGCCCTTCCTCCGCCACTGCTGCTGTCTTTTTAAACTCTGTCTCTCCCTCAGCCTCGTTAACCCTGTCCAGAGTTTCTACGGTGACAATCTCCACCAGGCCTCCTCATTGGACATGGCAGCCGGCAATTTGCATGCCAGACTATTTCTCTTCATCATTGGGCCTCTTTCTCGCTCTCTCTCATTCTTCCTCTCTCCCTCTCTCGCTCACTATGCTAGAAGAATAGAGAATAACTCAGCAACTGACGGCAGACGGCATGCACGTCCTTGTCCTACAAGGTTACGAATCCATTTCATCTGTGCAAGAGGGGAGTGAATTAAAATAAATGATGGCCGGACATTTATTGCATTCTGGGGGTGAAGGAGGGATTGGGGAGGAGAGGCACAAGTTGCGGAGTGAGACTTGTGTCTCATACTGAACCAGACTGGCAGACAGTTTGATATTGACTGGCATACAGCGTTGGCACAAAGAATGAAGACAATAGGAAGACAATAGAATTACCGCCACAGAGCTGACTTTGAATTGGTTTGTCTCTGAGCCGACCATGCTTCAGTCTGAGCTGTTGCTGTGGGATCATGTAACTCCAGCGCTGCACATCGTACTGCTCAGTCCAAGCCGACCTGTGCTACACACTCCAACAAAATTCACGTTACAGCTGATTATTTATATGCTTATTCATTTTTTCTACTCTTCTTTTACTGTCACACACAACTCACAGTTATTTTTATTATTAATTCATTCATTATTTTCCAGACTAACTGATTGATCGTTTGGTCTATAAAATCAGTAAACAGGGAAAAATGTTCATTCCAGTCCTTTAATTACGAATGTTACGTCTTTAAATGTTTTGTTTTCCAAATCTCCATATTTGAGAACGATTAATTGATCATCAAAAAGTTAAGGATTATTTAACTGTCAATTGACTAATTGTTGCAACTCTAGTATATTTAACTCTGGTTTATTCTCAGGAAGTGCAGTTATATTTACCTGTGTATTAATTTTACAATGCAGGTACAGAATCGACCGCATAGTTTCCGTGTTGCGGAGCGCGTTATGGCCTAACAGCCTATAGCCGAATGGAATATGGAATATATTGTATTTTTTGCTTTCACCTGCAGAAGGAATTGATGTGAGCTGTGAACTTAGGATAAGAAACCCATTTAAACTTCAGTTTTGGATCTTACAAAATAGAACAATTCTGAAGCAGGATCAATCCCTGATTAGACCTCCTGTATGGTTTTATTTTGATCTGAAAGGCAAAAATGAATCATGGATCAGGGTTTCTTCACCGGACGCTTGATGAATGAGGCCTGTTTTTTTTTAATCCAGAATAATACTCACTCTGTCTGTGGAGTTAATGCTGGTACAGAAAAGGACAACAAATAGCCACAAATGATACGTTTGCATCAACAGACTTCAACAAGTTATTATCGCCACATGCCCATCAGCTTTTATTCTGCTTGTATTTTTTTTATTTTAGTATTCGCATGATGACTACTGCATATATCTATATCTATACGCCACTGTTGTTGAACCGCCGGTAATATCAATACACAGCAGGGATGTCTTGAGTCTATTTTGTCCACACTTGGGCTGTTGCTCAGTTTATAATATTTCTAACCTTGGAATCACTACTTCCATTTAAAATTCAGGACTCTGATGTTGTAAAAAGGACGGGGATAGTGTTTATGGATGTCACTGGAGAACCACTGTGCATCACTCCAAAATGCTCCTCGTTTCCGTCTGCGTGTTCCAGAAATACATCCTTGGACCCAAAGGATCCCCGGCTAAGTGACTTTTTTCCTGTTGACCACAAAGCTATCAATATGTCTGCCTCTTGACACTGCCCTATCTCTCTCTGGACACAGAGGCCGGACTCTGAATGCTGACTACTGCTCGCTGCACAACTCTCCTGGACCTCTTCCAGGACACTTTATTGTAATACAGTTATTTTTAGACAAGCCGACGCAAATAAATATTTATAGTTGTTTGCAGGTCAGGGGTCTCAATGAACCACGGGGTGGATGGCAGTGAATAAACTACAGTATGTAACAATGTAAGCACGAATAAGGGTTCAATAAAGCAGGGCAGGAATAAACTGATGGGTTCTGAACTGAGATATTCAGAGACTTGGCACTCGCTCGTGCTTTAAAACAGAAAAATATACCTGGGAATTATGATCTATGTAGCAAATTAAGGTTGAGATCAGATCTATCAATATTAATACTGGTTAGGCTTCAAAATAACTTAAGTAGAGAGCTTCCTGGTGCCTTATGGGGTTATTCATTGCAATGTGGTGTTAGATTTTTACTCACACTTTCCCTGAATGCAGCTTTCTCATTTTCCCTGACATCTGGATGCCTACGATAATAGCCCTGGCACTGATCACTTTTACATTAAACTTCGGTCTGAATGGAGATGTGTGTCACTGGAAATTATTACACTTGTCACTTCACTCCACTTCCTATCAAATTTATACTTTAGCGAGGAAATTTCTATGCAAAGAGACTGGAATGACCTAGACAAAGCCTTGGCTTGGGTGATGAAGGAGTAGCACAAGAAGGGAAAATTTAAGGTTCAAGGAAATGAAGAAATGCTGAAGAAGCCAAAATGGTGATTGAATGGTAACATTTTCCTGTGGTCTCCCCCCTGACCAGAATTTGGCCAGAATATGGGGGAATATTGTGTTTCTGTCACTGTTCATCTAGCATAACTTTTGAGTCTAAATATAGGTTATGTAAGAAAAGGCTCGGGCCACACATGCAAGCGCACTAGCACTGAAACACACACACACACAAAACACAGTAAGTGAGTCATTGTGTGCTTTTACTTTGTTATGGTGTTTCTATTTTTAGTGTTTTTAGTACCTTCTACCAAAATAAGATTACTTCACATAACTTGAATGGCAAAGAATTATATTGTTATATTTAAGGAGTAAAACAATGCATTACTTACTGAATTATTCACTTTAATAATGTAGTCAGTGTCGATATATAAAAACTATACATGATTTTGAATCATCTTTCAAACCCGAACATGAACCGAAACGTTGAGTCTGTTCTGTTTCTTTCTCAGTTATTCATCATACACAAGATTGTCGTCAGAGTGTGCAAGCGGTCAGACAATACAGAGAATACAAAGAAGTCGATTTTAATTTCTGAAAGTGATGGTGTACACCTCCGTCTCTGGGACCACGTGTACCCATAATGGATCAGATTCCGCCAGAACATTTTGTCCTGTGCCTTTCTCAATTTTCTGACCGTCTCAATAAAAAGAAAAAAAAAAAAAAAAAAAAATAATAATAATGCCCAATCTGCTTTTCAAAACCACATCAATATTTGCCATCACAGTTAAATGTCTCACAACGATTAGTAATCTCTAGTTTCAACAGCACGACAGTCCAAACAGATTTTTTTTTGACCTTCCTGCAGACCACGCGACCAGGCGTCTGTCAGTCAAGGCCGCACAAATAACCAAGCTACTCAAACACTTGTCATCATCCCTCATCAGCATCTTGATTGTTGAGGAGGACAGATCAGAGGGAATGTCCACATACATCCAGCGGCCTCTGATGTGACAGCGAGGGTTTATGGGATAGCGGCGCGAGAGCTCCGCCCCGCTTCACCTTGACCCCCGTCGCCCCCCGCTTCCTCCGCCACCACACTCCTCCTCTCGTCTCAGGCTCTCCGGTCTGACCTCGTCATCCCAGGGCCTCTGGCCTCGCCTCTGACGGCTGAGTTATTACCATAATTACCCAGGAAGCATTGCAGGGAGCGGCCACATGGCAGAGGCCGCCCATGTTTAACAGAATATTTGGGTGTTTTATCGACTTTAACTCAGCACCTGGGGCAGGCGAGAGGGGGCCTGGATGATAAGAAAACCACTCATGTGGGAAATGAAGAGGACCATTTCACAGACTGAACCAAGAAGGGGATGAAATATACTGTTAATGCAGCAGTGGCCAGTGCACATATGTCATATATTCTCTAAGACAAGGTGTAAATATGCTCATATATTCAGGCAGTGTCGAGCGGAAGGACTTGAGTGGAGATGACTACCATCTAAAAATAGCACTTTAAACCTTATAATGAAAAAATGATTTGGATTGCTTTGTGTCAACATCAAATATTTCATGTCCTAAGGTAAATTAAAATTACGACTATTATATTTTTATTTCTTATTTATTTGGTGCCAGACCAACAAACCTTTCTCACGTAAATTCACGCTGATTTGAATCCATAGAAGTCTACAGGGTCAAACAACAGCTCCCTCTTAAAAACAGTAGTTCAACATACATTCAAACTGAGCACACATAAAACGTACTTAACCTCTTAAGCATCTTAAGCATCTTTTTTAGGCCTCTGTTCGAAAATGACATACCTCTGCAACTACAAGGTCTATTCTCTATTCTTCTATTCTTTATATCTAATAAATAAATAAATATTCTTTGGCTGCTGCTTTACTGACTTTTATAAATAGAGCAACACTCATGCTAACTGTTGGAATCGTCACAGTCTCAGCTTTCATATATGACACATTGTCTGTGTAACAGTCAGAGCACTAGCGATAGAAATGTGGTGAGTGGGTTGACTCTATGACACTATACAGATTTTGAGATTTGACAATTAATTCGCTTGGTTTTTGAGTTGTGTTTGTGTTTGTGTGTTTAAATATGACTTACATGCTTGTAGCAGTGTTTCTCCTGTTTAATTTAAGGTGCAATATGACTGTGTTGTTACGTGATTAGTACAGGGTTTCATGCTTTCTGCTGCAGAGCGACCCCAGGGACTGGGGCTTAAGAGGTTAAAAAGAACAGTACAATTCACCTAAAATCGATTGGATTGATCTGGATTGATTGTTTTCTTCCTTTGACAATGGCAAATTTTGGATGCCAGCTGTGCAGTTTCAGCTATATATAACATATTTAAGAAAGGTCTTGATAATCCGTGTCTATACCGCCATGTCTGACAGGCCAGGAGGCTATGCATATTCATACAGTTAGAGTGAAAAGTACAGCCCAGCCTGCCATACACAGGGCACAGAGGCCATTGGCCTCAGGCCAGCAACGCACAGAGAGACAAAGATTGTGTACAGTAAGCACACACTTCTATTAGCTATCTGTATTTACACTTAAAAGCTCAGCCAAACCCACACCGAGAAATATAGAAACACACACATTCACACACGCCCTCACCTGCTCGGAAAGGTCAATGTATTAGCATTCCAATACATACAGTATTCAGACATTCCTAGTCCTATATAGCTACCCATCAAACATGTCCAAGATGGCACTTAGCCGTGTGTGCCCGTGTCTTATTATGCAGACCCATCTGTGTGGGTTCAAAGGTCATGGCCCGGCCTGGCAGGGGCTACAGGTGAGCAGATGAGAACAGTAGGGGCTCGGTTTAATTTAGCTAAGCACTACAGGATGCAGTGCGCCCCTGTACCTGGGAAGGACAAGTTGAACTTTTCACACTGCGCCTCAGACTCATCATTTCAATGAGTGGAAAGTCGAGGAAAAATGAGTAATAGAGTCGAGAAAAGAAGAAGAAGAAGAAGAAGAAGAAGAAGAAAAAAAAAGAAGCTTTTGACGCAGAATCTTTGTGGCTGAGTTGTTTTTTTATTTTGTGTGAGACTTGTTCAAACAAAGACAGACAAACACACAAACCTCTGTACACACAGGTCTCTGTCACCAAGTCTCTGTTTTCACCACCCTTTCTTTCTCTTTTTCCCTCTGTCTGACACACTTCCAAGCACACAATACACACAGACATATTGAAAGAAGATGACTGCCAGCAGTGTAACCATGTGTCTGTGTGTGTATGTGTGTGTGTGTGTGTGTGTGTAATGTTGTGAGGGTGTGAGGGAGAAAATCCCTAATCTGGCATGGGCTAGCTTCCTGTCTAGACTCTGCATGAGGAGGCCAGCACTAACCTGGCCAGTGCTGTGAGTGTGTGTGTGTGTGTATGTGTGTGAATGCATACATTACTATTGTGTTTGTGCGCTCGCTGCTGCTGTATATGTGAGCACAAACCTACGTTGTGTTTTAGCTGAGAGACGAGTCGCACACATCACTGTACTCACCCAAAACCAGCAAACAGACATTAACCCCTGGCCTTCCATATCTACTGTTCGATGTCTGTTTTTAATTGGAAACTTTCCAGTAAAGCTCTTTTTGTGTTTTCTCTGTTATTTTGACACTTTCTCTGCAATGTGTGCCAACGCCGCCACCATTCCAAAAGCCAATTTCCTCATTATCCAACTTGCAGCACTTACGGGAATACAGAGGTGGGGGTGTGTGGAGGGTTAAAGTTGGAGGGAAGTGGAAAAAAATGGGCCTGATGTGGTTTTCCCTGAAATTCCATACAAAGATCAAGGATGAGCTAGAGTGGGCCTCAAAGACTTGTTTCCTTTCCTTATTCTCTGTCCTTCCTAAATATAGCTGATCAGCAGTAAATATGGGAGTGAACGTCGTATATTTTAGCATGAAAACAACACTGAAAATGAAGAAAGTTAAGTCATTGAAAAAGAATCCTTCATGGTTTGGTAACATGATTAAACTGAGATGAATCATAACTGGAATCGCTGACAGCCTCTAGCCATCAATCATTTGCACAAACCCTGCCATTAGTAATCACAACAAACATCACTGAGCACAGCAACTTCCTCCCGCCTTACACACACTGAGTGCTAATCAAAAAATGCTAAGTGTGTTTAGCCTTAGCTTTGACAGTATTTGTCTGGAGTGTGAATCAACATCATGGACGTCGCTATTTCATATTCATGCAGAGGCCCAATGACACCTTGTCCTCTGCTTTCCAAAAAGGCCTTAACTCAGCAGATCACCACCCCTTTAGACCTAGATGTAAAGTGAACAGTCTTCACCTTTGTGACATCAGACCGCCACAATATGCCGTCTTATGGGAGCAAGCCGTCACAGGGGCCTGCCAAAGACCACGACTACGACCAGGGCAGCAAAAAGCCCGAAGAACAAATGACAAAGGTCATTTTTAAGAGGAACAATAAAAAACTAAATTTAAATAGGGCCACAACTAACAATTATTTTCATTAGCGATTAATTGTCTGTTAATCTGTTGCTCATTTTCTTTTAATTAAGAAATGAGTTATTTGGTCCGTTAAAATGTTGAAAAATGTTGATCACAGTTTTCCAAAGCCCACAGTGACGTCATAGAAGACTAACAAAACCAGAAAGTGTTCACATTTGAGAAGATGAAATTGTCAAATTTCTTAATTTTTTTCTTAAAAAAATAACTCAAATACAATACAATACAATAACTCAAAACAATTAAATAATTTTCCAAATAGTTGCCAATTAATTTATAGTTGACAGCTAAAATCACTGTAGCTCTAATTTTAATTTTTAGTTTAATTATCATCAATATTTTTACATTTTAATATACAGTAATCAAATGACTATGTATATTGTGAAGGGATCTATATTAGTTATGATTATTAGTTTGTAGCTTTTTAGCATATTTAGCTCATTATCTTTGTTTCACAGCTGATTTACAGTATTAAAGTAGTTTTGTCCTGTTTTCATCAACGCAGCACCAAACAGCAGACAGACAAAGTTAGCATCTAGATGGATAGATCTAGATAGATCGAACAACTAGCATGCTAACACCCAAGTGTTTCCCTGAGGAGTTGTTGTGACGTAAAATTAGAGTGAATATTGCACTTACATTCATCAGGCAGCCAGAAACATGACGCCGGTGGGATGTTGATGTCCCCACATGTCTCCTGCCAGCAAGCACCCTTTTGTAGACAAAGTTAGCATCCTGATGTGTCTCTCTCAGCTGGTTTGATGGTCTTCTGCCCCCTAGTGCCTCAAAAAAACAAAACAAATTTGACCAGAACAACTGCAACAATTACTTAAAGGTCCAGTGTGTAAGACTTTATAGAAAATGGCAATAATGAAATACAATAAGCATTTTCATTAGGTGTATAATCACCTGAAAATAACAATCATTGTGTTTTTGTTACCTTAGAATGAGCTACAGTACGCTGCCTCTAGATTTTTGCATCTTTTGAGGCCGTCATAGTTTCTTCTTCATGTTAGGTAGGAGAGGGTGAGCCGACAAGATTGCATTCAGCAATTTCACTGCTAGATGTCACTAATTAATCCACACATTCGTCCTGTAAAGCAGCTACAAAAAAATAAATAAATAAAAAGCTGCAGTTTTTCTGCTGCCCGTTTATTCATTTCAAGGGGAATCTGACCTGGTGGCAGACATTAAGATTCTTTAACTTTTGTTGAACAGTATCCACAGTTGCCACAAGTGACGAGTTGGGGGATAATGGTAAATGCTAAAACATAAAAGGAGAGTCGTAAAGTCAACAAACTGACTTCGACTATTTTAGAGCAATTTCTAGCAGAAGGTTGCTAACATTGGCTAACATTTAGCAACAATAAGCTACTGGTCTTACTGGACCAGGCTGTAGAGAGTTGATTAAGAAGACATGCATTTTATTGCTTATAAATTTAACTTTTAATTTGTCAGAGGAAGAATACATTGCTTCTGTCAAAACTCACAGTCCTCTTTAAGTGTTCTTAAGAGATCAGTAAGTGCTAGCATGGCATGTCTTGGTGAAGTCTGTTGGTTTTCATCATGCAGCAGAGGATGGGCAGTAGCACTGCTATTTAGACTTCGGTGGAGAGTTAAGAAAAGTCAGAAAAGAGAAGTTTTGACCTCTGGGATTACACCAACATTCAGATTTCTTACATGTTAATCACTTGAAGCCATTTGGAGCTGCCAATCAACAAAGTTGCCCACTGATTGATGGCAGCAAGATAAAGGCATGAAACCTCAGACACCAACAATGACAAAGTGACAGACAAGCTTTTGCCGGATCCACGTGGTCTCGCCTTCAGTCATCGTCTAGCCGGCGCGGTATTGCTTTCCAATGTACATGTATTAAGACAACCGATGACTAACACAGATGGTGGACGAATCAAATGAGTCATTTGAGTTGTATGGCTATGACATATACACATCATTGTCTCCGCTGGTGTGGGTTTTAGGGGTCTCCTGTTAGCATTCCTGTCCAACTGACTCCCAAGTATGACTCATAGGCTTGTTACCCCGAGACGAAGCAGACTTTACTGTGCTGGCTTGTCAGTGTGCTGTAGTAGGGGAATCTGGCAGGATGCTACTTAGTATTTTGGGTTTGTCTGACTCTGTCTAGCCAGTCTTAAGCAGTCTGTGTGTATGTGGTCAGATGGTGAAGTCTGTCCAAAACCCCCTAAAAAACCAACAGTTTTGTAAACACAACAGTTGCCCGATCGCCACGCTGCTCGAAGAGGTTAAGCGCTACAGTTGTAGCAACTACTCTGACAAGTACAGTCAGCAGGAATGTAACCTACATTACAGGAAAAAAAGAGGACATATTCCTCCGTATGACTACCAGCATGTGTTTTTGTTTTCATCCTCTGGTCTGTAGCTGCATTCCTATTCCGTGTGTTGTGCGAGACGGAGAGATTGCCGGAGAGTGACTCACTAAAACCTGACCCAGCAGTGAGGTAATCACTGGAGGACGCTTGGAGTAAAAGTGAACTTTGATGGTGATGTCTGGGATCATGTCTAGGAATCCCCAGACAGTTTAGTACAATGTGTGTGTGGGTGAGTGTGTGTGTGTGTGTGTATGTGTGTGTGTGTGTGTGTGTGGGATGACATAATTTCGGTACACCAGACAAAGTCCATGTGATGGTGTGTGTCCGGCCTCCTGATGAAGACCTGCAACCCATTACAGAATTTCTCCACAGAAACTTGATAAAACAAACGGAAATAGATGCTCAACCTCGAAGTGAAGCTGGTAGATTATAATTTAAAATTCTGCTTTGCTTTTTTGTTTATGTTTTAGATTCGACCAGAGAGGTAGAACGAAAGACGATGAGTGCTGTACAACAGTGGTGTTGATGATTATGAGGCCGATGAGTTCAGATATAGGTCTTCTAATTTACAGCGTGTCAGCTGATGCAGATTCGCAAGTTACTGTGTTCATTTGAAAATGAAGTGACTCATTCATTTATTTCCAACTAAATGTGACATTTCACAAACAATATATAATTCAATTTTTCCTGGGAATGGTGCATTGATACATTTTGTTGACTTACAAATATATTTTGGGGACATCTTAAGCTTAAAATAAACGCTACCTGGTCACTTTAAACATGTAGTTAAATGATTGACAGCGTCAATCAAAACTAAATATTGTTATCTTTGTGAAGGTAGAATAAATATCTAAGCAGCTGTACTGGGTTGCCTTATATTTGACCTAATAAAGTAGCCATGTACATTTTTATATAAAATGATCCTAAAAATGTTTAAATTCTTGAGTTCCTCTTGTGTAGGTATACAGACACACATTGTTTGTTAAGCAGCATCACCTGCTGGCTTAATGGAGAACTGCCAACATTACTGTAATTACCAAAGGATGGGACGAAACGGCAGCAACACAGATACAGAAGAAAGAAGAACCTCTTTTATGGCATCAGAACAACCAAATGTTGAGTTTAAAGCGTGATTTAAGCAGCTAGGATTTATCAATAGAAAGGAAATTTAAATAAGCCACATTAATAAAGGTATATTCACTGAGGTGTGCAACAGACACTGTACATAATTTACCAATGGGAGATTATCATCGAGAATAAAGATCACAGAATCACACATCGCGTCAGAAATAACTGTGTTGTGTTACAACCCTTGACCCTTCCCTAAAATTATGTTCAAACTTTTGAGATAGTATATATGCATATAGTATGCATATAGGACTGTGGCGAAGTGGGACCTGGGTGCTTGTCCTAAAATAGTTCCACAATGGCGATGAAGACATCACATTCCCTGCTCATTTTTGGATCATGCAAAAAGCCCAAACACCCATTTTGGGTTTGGATCACTCGCACATCCCTCAGCCAAACTTATGAATGAAGACATTTTAGCCAAAGCTTGGAGCGATGTTACTGGAAACCAATTCCCAAACAATAAACAGAACAACAACACTGTTCCTATGACACAGCATTAAAGACAATAGATACCGAGGAGCCTGATTATTAAACAGAGCTTTTACTGTTCGCCTGCGAAAGCTTTATTGCAACTGATGTTATGTGAGGCAACAAATTGCTGATTCGAACCCATTTTCATACAAAAATGTAAATGAAGAAACTTGACATTCTTAAAATAGTAAATCAAAAAAAGTCAATAAGTCAATAAAACAAGTGCTGTTCACTGATATAGTGATGATATGAATCACACTTTCCCCAGACATCTGACTCTAAAGGTGTTAAGTAAGTGTACTGTTAAAGATCGATTTGCATTCATTTAAAAGTATCATGACATGCTGAGGAAACAAATGAACCTTGTTCTGAGAAAACGTGTAAATATATGCCTCATATTCATGTCAAACTCCAACAAACTAGCGACATAAATCAAGCGTGTTTGTATATGGTACACACAGGCACCTGGACATATGTTTCATGACACAAAGCCAAATATTTACCAAGTTTGGACATTCTAGAAAAATCATTCTTGCTATGCAAACTGGTGGGCAAAAGAAACAGTGAAATACCAGACCCCATGTTTGGGTACGGGGGCCTCCAGTGGTTGAGTGAGCTTTGACCCAAAATAGGTCTGAGAATGTGGATATGCTCTATGAATAGAGATAAAACAGACTGCGGAGGGAGGGGCGGGAATCAAAAAGATAAAATAACTTAAGGGGTCTGCAAATAAACCTTCAGACATCTGTGCAGAAAAATGATTTTTGTGTGGATGGTGGTTTGCAGAGGGCATGGGAAAATCTGCACAGACTGAAGAAACTTTTGAACAGTAATGCAATCACGTCGCCAGAATGTGAAGCCTGAAACGATTTCTGTAATTTGAGAGCGGCTTCTGACAACAGGATATGTATTGTGTGGGTCTTTGTACAAAGGCTCCAGTAAAAGAAGAGCAGACAAAAAGGACCCAACTGTGAATAATCAGACATGATCTTTATGGATTTTGTCTGTGTGTAAAATAATTGTCATTTTTATGGATGCTACCACAGAAATATATTCAGTAAATACTCATTTTAAATTCTCTTTTGTCCAGGGAAACTTTGAGACACAATTTTGAGATTAAAGCCTCAACAAATGAATATTTACTCTTGTTTATACTTAATATAATTGAGTCCTAGACTTAGATTTGCTGTGGCGTTAGTCTACATTTAAACTGTCCTTGAATCAGCTTCAAAAGCTGAAACCTAAGCTTTTATGTTTCAGAAGAGAATAAACATCTTAACAACATAAGAAAATGTGCAATATTATAAAGAATCTGAGAGAAGAATTTATTAGATGAGAGGAACTTACTGTTAGATAAAGTAACCACTGCCGAGAACCACAACCTACCACTAGAGGGTGCACGACCCAGGCCATGAACACACCTAAAATACGGCAGACAAGCAGAAGAAACATCAACTGAGACCGCTGACGGTACTATTAAAAACATTTTTACACCAAAGAAGGACCACATGATCAGATCTGTACTCCACTTAATATGCCTTAATAAATAATAAAATAAATAAATACATATAAATATATAAAATAGGGAGCATATTAAAGTTAAAACTTTCAAACTTCACATTCAGAAAATAAAGCTGTTATTTTTACATGTGTGCTCTCTCACAGTTGATGTGTGGTGCGTCGCAGTGAGTGAGCCCTGTTATGATTTGGGCTCTCCCGGCCGGGTGCCTGCGGTCCCTCCTCCATCAAACGTCAGAAACTAGCGGTATAAAAAACATGTGAGGCCATACCGACCGCTCAAAGTCGCATATACCTCGTTAACCTGACAGGCTGCGGTCTGCCTCTTCAGAGACAATAAAGAGGCACTAGATTTTAATGAGACAGAAGAGAGGAGAAATATGCCAAGCTGCGGGACGACTTAAATCTACTGGATTGAGCACAAGAATGCAAAAGAAAAGTCTGTTTGTTCCTATAGATATATTTGTGCCGGATAAATTTCATATAGCCAATGTGGGAGAGTTTCTGCTGTTCGGGACTTTGAATTGAGTAATGTCTAATGGGCGAACACAAACTTGGATTTCTGCTGATAACAAAAGGGACTGCCACAAGAAAACGAACTAAGTGAGGAGTTTTCCAGCACCAGCTCCCTCGGAAGTTGATAGAAAACAACAGCAGGGCTTATCAATTTGATTTGAAGGCTAATTGACACTGACCTTGGCAGTCACATTTCAACTACCGAGCGAACCAAATGCAGAGAGAAAGATGCATTTGGGTAAGGCTTTACTGTTCGTCCTCCTCCTCAACTGCGCAACTTTGAGTTCGTCTCTGTCAACTTGTGCCACCGTGGATATCGACCATGTGAAAAGGAAGAGGGTCGAGGCCATACGAGGTCAGATTTTGAGCAAACTCCGATTGACGAATCCTCCACAGTCCCTCGGACCAAATAAAATCCCTTATCAAATCCAAGCATTGTATAACAGCACCAAGGAGCTACTGGAGGAGCTTCGGAGGGATCGGCAGCAAAGTTGCGGTCAGGACAACACAGAGACCGAATACTACGCCAAAGAAATATACAAATTCAACATGGTCTACGGACCGCCAGAGAGCAGTAAGTATTAAGTCTTTAGGCAGCTACGTCTCTCTTTCTTTCTCGTTTGAATGCCAGCAATCAACGGGTTCCTAGTGCGCAATTACGCACCGAATGAAGACCCCGTGCCAGCCAGCCGCACCAAACTCAAAACTACAGCTAGGTTCCTATGTCACTGATAAATATATGTACAGCTTGAGTTCAGCAACTCCTTATCTTTGAGTTTTTTGTCCGTTGAACCTATATAGGTATAAAATAGTTGTCGTGTCCGTTTCCCCCCCCACAAAAACGTTCAATAACTTAATTTAAAACATCATTAAAGTATATCCACTCCTTTTCTGTCATTGAAAAATACAAAATCTATGAATATTATTATTTAGATATTTCTCAAGTTTAACTGCTGGACACTAGATGTCTCCTGTTTCAATGTTCAAAGTCCATCCTTGGTGTTTGTGCACTGGAGGCTTCAAGTTTCCACATCACACTTGTTTAAGTTGCCTGCTGGACCACGACTGACTCCCAGACTAGCTGTGATGTCATGTACTTGTGTGTACACGTGTTAAACTCACACTCCTTCAGATGAAAGTGAAAGTGTCTTCCAGCTTTCATCATTGTGTACAGTGAAGCTCAGACAAACAAGTCAAGTAACAAGAAGCAAAACGCATCTGTCAACCAACTCAGACATGTCTGAGCTCTCTTAGGTTTAATAAAACTGAAAGGTGAACTCGCTGTGCATTTGGAGGAGGTGCTTTGTTACTGTATTGCTCACCAACCTGTTTTAACCCTGCACCACTGTTCCAGGAAAGTCACTCTCCTCCTACTCCTGACTCCACTCGTCCTCCTCTTGTTTTTTTTCCTCCATGGATCCTGTCCTTCTCCCCAGATGTTCCCACTTCCTTTCCAGTTAGGCCCAAATGAGAGGGACATCTGCCCAGGCGGATGGGGATGCCTTTAAGAGAAGGATTAGGAAAAGTTAACAGAGGTGGACAGGAAAAGTTAGATGGTGGAAGGACCTCCCCGTTAGTTTCCCGTTAGGATCCCTCTCTCCCTGTGGAGTCTGTCTGTATAGGAGGAGGAGTGGGGACCCATGAGGCCCTTGCATACACTGACACATCAGTGGCCCCCACCTCCACATTGAGATGGTGCTTAAAGTGGACCCCACTGCCGGTCTTGGCCAGTGAATCACCCACACGGGTGGCCCATGAGCATGAGATCACTTACTTCGCTGCTAAGGTTTAACTTTGCTAAATTGAGTGTGAAACTGAGCCGGCATTCATCCCCTTAAACCTGCATGATTCCACAGTGCCGTCATTTTATTGCCTCTAGGTAACATTTCACTACTCGGTTAATAAGTTTTATTTTGTTTGTGAAATATTTATAAGATTATCAGTAAAGACCTGTTAGGTTCACGTTGCTTTTACTCCAAATGATTTATCCTAAACCTCGATTTGGCACAACTATTTCCTCTATACAATTAAAAGCTATGAACTGGACGTAGAAAACCTGTGCTGAGAGGGACATGTGTCAGCACTTGAGGGAGATTCGTACAGCATGTGGTTCGACTGAGTCTGGATTACTGAGAAAGTAGAATAGGATAAATGCTGTGCGTGTGGAAGAGCCAAAGAGGGCCTCATGGTCTAAAGCAAAGCCAAGACCATTGCATCACAGTCCCTTTGAAATCAACAGGTGTTTCTCAAAAGACCTATTTTCCCTCAGCAATGTTCTGTTTTGAATCTCGCAAAATGGTTTTGACAAAAACGCCAAGCAGTAGGTGCCTCGAGTTGGTGTGGTGGATTCAGAGCCACAGTCAGGCTTTTGATGATGAAGATGTAAGGCAGATTTACATATGTGTACTTTAGGATGAAGACTACTGTTTCTTTTAGTGTGATCTTTTGGTCTTTATGTCCAATTTTGATATGATTAGTAAAAAACAGAGGGAAAATGGCAGAAAACAGCCTAAGTGCCTGTATGCATGTGTCCTAGTCAACATGTCTACTTCTCAGACAGTTAAAATGTCGACAAGCTCGTAATATTCTCCAATTTTTATTTTGTCAATTCTAAAATTGTAGTATTGGCATGGCAGAGAGTTTTTTTATGTGTCCAAGATGATCTCATACTAGAAAATATGCATTCTGTCAATACCCTGTATATCCACACATGCATACACTGAGTCTGCTCACTGAGAATGCTTAATGTGATTTTCATATGCCGGTGCAGGCAAGATGAACAATTTTATAGATTCGTTGTGCTGAACTCTTATTCTACTCTAGCGGGGACGATTTTCTTCAGTTAAATGGTAATAAAGGGATATAATAAATAAATAATATGCTAAGAATATAATACAGGAATTATTTGACTTTCTTAATATTCTGAATCTTTGTCATGTTGGTGATTTCATCTATCAAACCTCATATTAGATACAGGTTTTACTTAAATTAGTGTGAATGGGAAGCTCACATAGGTGTAATTTTATGTACAAATTTTGCCCACTGCTGCTTTTAACCCTTTTATCAAACAGCAAAACAATGTGTGTCTGAAATGGCCAGACTGGGACTGATCCAAATCTCTCCAGCAAGCCTCCAAATGAAACAAAATACGTAGTTTGTCCCTCTCGACTCGTCTGATTTTATGTCCCTATTGGCAGGACAGCATCATTTGTCACCGAAACAAAAATAAACCCCTTTTATGATGCGACAGATTATGATTATGGTTTGGTGTAGGCACAAACACGGTTTGGTTCTACTGACTTAAAAGGTATTTGTCACTACCAGGTGCTGGTAGACTGTTTCATTACCTTAGGCCAGACTAGATGTTTCCCCCTGTTTCCAGTCTTTGTGCTAAGCTAAGCTAACTGGCCTCTGTCTGTATTTACCATACAGTCATAAGAGTAATATCAATGTTTTCATCTAAAGAAAGCGGCAAACTATCTCTTTAATATCAGGTAAAAACGGCAGACTGAGTGAAGTCAGTGTTTTAAAGACACCTTAGGGTGTTGCCACTCGTGGTCTGGCTTTGTGGAACAAATTTTTGACTCCAGGCCAGGGACATCAGTCTCTTTCCCTCGGTTAATGTGGGCAAGCACACACTTTTTTACGGTTTTTGAAGGTAAACTGTTGACCTTTGGTGGATCTGAGGCAGCACTGTGAACCAACACAAATCCGTGACAGGTGCAAATGAAGCAGAAAGCTGGTGGAAGACTGGCAAATTACTGCATTGAGAGGCTGGACTGCAAACATAGGAAAGATTTCCTTTTATAGCATGGTACGCATACAGAATCTGGCATATGTCAATGACTGAGGTTGGGTTGTGGAGAAGTCATCATGGTCAGAAAGGGGTCTGGGTCCAAAAAGTTGTCAGTGGGACTGAGGATAGCAGCGTTTTTGATATGCAGATACCAGGGTGGTGAAGTCATGCTAAGCTCAATAATATTGCTATTTCAATTACAACAGTTTCATTTCCACCAAATATAGACAAAATGTGTTAGAGAAAGACTGAGGAATTTTGATAAGGCAGGAAACCACACTAATCATTCACTTTGGGCTGATACACTCAGTGCCAGCCATTAAGGAGTCAGTAAACACAAGATCATATTTTAGGTGTGAATGGGTCCTCTAGTAAAAAAAAAAAAATACATTCATGCCCATTAAAATATTGTTTTATTGCAATATGACATATCTAAAAGAGGCCATTGCATTGCCATCTTGAGTTTGAAATAACTACAGTTGCTGCCAACTCAGTTATCAAAACTACTGTACATCTTTGGAGCATGACTGAAATGATAAAAGTTTGATCCAAACACACACTACTCCCCCAGCCTATTCCTCTCCTACCAAGGCACTCAGCCAGAAAAATATCAGCAACTATTTTGATAAGCGGTTTAACTTTTAAGTAAAATTTCAAGCAAAAAAATCCCTAAAATCCACAAGTTTCACCTTCTCAGTTTTAAAGATTTGCTGCTTTTATTTGTCTTATTCAATAGTAATATGAATATTTGTTGGGGTTTTTTTGTGGTGGTCAGACAAAAAACAATGTGATGAAATCATATCAGGCTTTAGGAAATAAAACATTCTCACACTATATCCTGACATTTAGTACAAAACCAAACGATTAGTTGATTAACAGAAAAAATAATTTTAAGATTAATTGAAAATGAAAATGATCAATAACTCTACATTCACACAGCTTTTAATATGAGCTGCACATGAATGTCTAGAAATCTATTTTCACAAATCAGCAATCAGCAGTATTATAGTGACTTCTTGTTCTTATAATAATTAATATAATTTTATAAAAAAAACTAAAAAATAGGGTTAAAAACAGTTTTGATTCAAGTAGTAGTAATTATTAATAACAATGTATTTGTTGTTGCTACACAAGAGATAAAGAATGTCCAAAAACTTTTAAAGAAACAATTACCACTGTCATAATATGTGGACAGCTGTACATGTGTATTAGTTATGATTATATTACTTATGATCAAAAATTACCCAGTCGACAATTTTCAAGTAGTGGAACAACACAAGACATAGCAGCCAGCTAATATTACTTGGTAGTCCAACAGCAAAAAGTCCAGCTCAGCCTTTTATTTCACCAAGCTCTTGCCAACGACTAAAAGTCAGTCCCAGATTTAATCTTGTCCAATGGCCTCTTGCTCAGCCACACACTCCTTTTCTCTTCTTAGCTTCCTCTGTCAATGCACCTTCAGTCTTTTTGCCTCTATTTGTTACATTGCTTGCCTTCCCAGCTCCAGTTCTGGCACGGCACCCGCTCTGACCTCCTTTTCCCGGTGGTCCAAAACGCCTGTAGTACAAACACCAACATTCCCAAGGTGCTCTGACCACACAGTCCTTGCAGCCTTGCTAACAAACTGGGCGAACATTAGCTAACAGCGGCTACAGTTCACAGCAGTTTACTGTCTGGGGAAACTCACTTACATAGTGCAGAAACAGGCGTACAGGGCACAAAGTGGGAACGACAGAGACACCATTCTGACCATACTGATTACAAGTCAGTGGAGCAATGATTTTAAACCTGTTATTTTATGGTAGAAAAGTCACACAATGTTGCTTTAATATGCCCTTTTCATAGAAGACATTTTGACATGTCACAGTAGAAAAAGCACAGGTTTTAACAATAAAATGAATGATGGCTGAATTCCATTTAGCTGCTTCAGTTTCAGGGTCCTGGTACTGTGCCTGCTGGCTCACTGTCATGGCTTACTGGGACATTTTAAGAGAACAAAGCCATCGTTGATGTTATTAGTAACACAAATCAAAATGTCTGCTGTGAAAAAAGCCTATGTGAGAACTTTTTATTTCAACTGTTCATATGAGGGAGATTACAGTATCTGTTATTATGTTGTCCAGAGGTGATGTAGCTGTTGAGATCTGTGTTCAGACATAAACTGCTTGTATTGCATCAGATCCTGATAAGAATTTCTAAGCGTGTTCTCTCACCAAACTTTTATTTTTATTCTCTCTCTTCCAGACGATCTGTTCTACTGCCCAAAAGGCATCACCTCCAAGGTTTTCCGTTTCAATGTCTCCGCCATGGAAAGGAACTCGACCAACCTCTTCAGAGCAGAGTTTCGAGCTCTGAGGGTGCCAAACCAAAGCGCCAAGAGGAATGAACAGCGGATTGAGCTCTACCAGGTGCGTAAAGGTACCGTTTCCTTGTCCTTCTATCAAGATCAAAAGGCAAAGCTCACAGTCAAGGCAACAAGGAGCTTTAAAGTCTTTTTCTTGAATATAATCGTTGGTACTAGAACACTAGTCTGTGTCTTATATAAGCTGGTTAGTTGTTCTCCACATGATTTCAAGTCCTAATTGACAAAGAGAGCCAACAATAATCAGATTGTGGTTGCAGGCGTTGGTAACAGCCAGACCAAAAGCCAAAAAAGCTCCACAGGCCTGCAGAATGTTTGCAGAGTTGGGACAGGGATCCTGGCAGTCCAGATCTAATATGGTCCTCATTTTTGGTTATGTAGAGGTCTGTAACATTTAGTCCTCAAAAGAGTATGAAAAGTTTATTAAGCTGTAAAAAAAAATAGGGCTGTGGTTTGTTGAGTTACGAAATGATTCCATGTCATCAGGATCAGGTAATTATCAATTATCAGATCTACGCAAGTAGTTTAGCCATTAGCTTATATTTTTGATCTTATGGCACACAAATGTACTGTATGATTGAACAGTACTACTCTCAACAACCAGCTTTGATCAATTATTAATTGCATACTGTACATGATGAGGCTAGGGATAAGGTAGAAGGTAATAAATACTGTACTTATGTTTATCAGGTGGACACAAACATGACTTTAGTTGAATGCTAATGTTGCTCCACATCTGCTTAAATGTACAAAGGCAGTTGTTTCCTATATAACGTGTCAGGCTGTTTGTCTGTCCATCCGTGTTCTGTGGAGTTCATCTCCCCAAAAGGCCAAAAAGAAACAAACCCTGCAGATGTACCAGCTCTGCAACCCACTTAAAACACCACTATCCCTAAATTCAACCCCACAAAGCTGTGAGCATCACTGTAGTTACTCTTGTTTTAGTCACCATTAACTAAATTAAGTCTAATGTCACTTTCCTGTTATAACCCTATCATAGCTCATAGCATAACGTATTACAAGTGATCAAAACAGTAATGAGTAATAACAGCTTCTTCTCACAGGAAAAACAGAGTGATGCTTTGTTATCGCTTTGCAGATTGTGAGGCCAAACGAACACATTAGGAAGCAACGCTACATCGCAGCCAAGAACGTGCTGACCAGAGGCACTCCAGAGTGGATCTCCTTCGATGTGACTGAAACAGTGCGAGAATGGCTGATGAACAGAGGTGAGACTGACATTTGTCATTGTCTAAAATGCTATCAATATTCCAAATTTTGATCCCATTGTTGAACTGAACGAGTTTTGTCTTTTAAAGTAGTTTATTTTGTTTTGTTCTTTTAAAAATTTGACAACGCTCTTTTCCATAATTGTTTGCCATCAGGAACTAATCTGGGTTTGGAAATCAGCGTGCACTGTCCCTGCCACACCTTCAACACAAATGGCGACATCATTGACAATGAGAACGAGGTGCTGGACGTGAAGTTTAAAGGTGGGCTTCAACAACAATTTATCATATAGTTAATCATACCAGATGATTAATGATGATGAACTTTTAACTTTTAATGTAGTGTTGATGATCGTCTTTATATTGAAAGTGAACTGTTGAACCTGATTCAACGTTTGCCTCAGAGGACTAAGAACAAACATATGTTTTATTTGTCTTTTTAGAAATATGTCAGACAAAAAGGCATTTCTTTCCTTCTTTTTTTTTTCTTAGTGGTTTCATTTCTGCATTGTGTAAAAAAATTACAGGGATTGCAGTTTCATAGTCAATAATTTTGCAAATTGTATGCTCAGATTGAGGGAAATTACTAAAGAAAAAAAAGCCACTAAATGGTTGGTTTAAGTGTACCTCCATTGTGTCTATAATTAAGGCGTGGATGGAGATGAGGAGCACAAGCGCTTGGATCTGGATCACCCGAACAGGAGGAAGGAGCAGTACCTGCCTCACCTTATCCTCATGATGATTCCACCCCACCGCCTGGAGACGCAGTCCACTCGCCGACGCAAGAGAGCGCTGGACACAAACTACTGTTTCTCGTAAGGGATACATAAATCATACATACTAACATAAATACTTAACATCAAACTTTTTAGGATTTTTTTTTCTTTCAAATTGTGAAGAACTTGTGATATTTTTTTTAACCTTACTAATATCAAACTTGGTTCAGATGCATCAGCGTATATATGCTACAACATATGACATCACATGTGACCAGGAAGGTATTTAATATTAGAAACACCATTACAAAATAAATGTGGGCACTGATTATACTATTGTGCATCCTCATCACAGAAACAGGGAGGACAACTGCTGTGTTCGCCGGCTCCACATCGATTTCCGCCGTGACTTGGACTGGAAGTGGATCCATGAGCCCAGCGGTTACGATGCCAACTACTGCTCCGGGCCCTGCCCTTACCTGAGGAGCTCAGATACAACACACAGCTCGGTAAGAAGGCCAGAGACTTTCAAAACAAAAACATAGTTTCTCATTTATTCTAGTGTTAAATAGCCATGCAGATATTTCTTGTATTACTTGCACAGACTTTTAAGAACTCTGTCTCCACCTAGAGGTCTTCACAAGACCAAAACATACATTAATATACAAAATTAAAGGAGTCTAGATCCAAAAAAATGGACTCAAAGATAATTAGACTGCAAAATGTGGTCGACACAAACACTTACATGATGTGCCACCAAAAAAAAAAAGAAAAAGATTAGCAACACATTCACAGATCACACTGTCCTTCACACTTCTGATATAGCAAGTCTGCTTGAAACCACGCAGACGTATTGACACACACAGTCAATAGCAAAGTCTTGGTTATTCTGGATAAGCCACACACCTCATTTTTCTTTGGAACTACTTTCTAGTGAAGAAATAGTCCCATTTCAAACTGTCGATAGTGTTAAGAATGAAGTTTATTCTTGACCTTGGTAACAAGAGTATCATTTAGCCCATTTTAGCTTAATGTTTTGGTTCCTGAGCCCTCAAATGGTTGTGTTATACCACTGCTGTGTATCCGACAAACACTTTTAGACAAGCAGACATAATTTTGTAGCCCTTTATCTTCCAATCAAAACAGAGTTGCCAAATTACACAGTTTATTTGGCCATTATTAAATCTCTCGATGATCTCTGTGATCCAGTTACGCTGAATTGAATACAGCACAACTGTAAAAACTTTTTAAAAGTGAATTTTTATCTCCTGTGTGCTTTCCAATAGCTGCTGAGCCTGTACAACACTCTGAATCCGGAGGCATCGGCCTCCCCCTGCTGTGTCCCTCAAGACCTGGAACCCCTCACTATACTCTACTACTCTGGACGAACCCCCAAAGTAGAGCAGCTCTCCAACATGATTGTCAAGTCTTGCAAGTGTAGCTGAGAAGACATGAAAGGTGAGGTAGTATGGCAGGATTTTACTAGGTACTGACGAAACCCATGCTCGTTGACTTTTGGACTCTTAGCTGTGACAAATACTTAAACTGACCCTGTGGCCTCATGGCTTAGATCTGAACACCACTCTGAAGGTCACACATTTTTAAGGATGCAGATTTTTTTTTTTTTTTTTTTGAACTTCAGGTCATCATTTTTTTTTTCCCTTTTTCTTTTTTCTTCCTCCCACTCTGTCAGTTCTGGATGACAAGTAGTTATTTTCATCTTAAAAAGTCCAACTCAAGCCAAACTTCATCTTACAATCATAGTATGATCTTAAAATATTTCCTTCTAGATTTGTGAATGTGGACAACACATTCCTAAAAGCTCGCTGGCATAGAGCCCTGTACAAATCTATCTGTGACACAAAGAAAAAAACAACGGGGAGCTGCTTCATGGACAATGAATGAAAGAGACTTACTTTGTGGCGTATTTTCTGCAAATATTCCACAAAGTTTCAGCCTCTTCATTGTCAGTAGAGCAACTTTCCTGTCTCTAGTCTTGGGGTGACATTGTTAATAGTCACATACGAACTGTGCTCTCCTCAATGGCTGAAGAGGCTGGATTTTTACCTTGAACTTAAGTTCCCTTTTCTTTTGAACAGTGGACACTATCTTCAAACACAAAAGGAGAAAGGACAGACTTGCTGCTGTATCCAAAGCCATAGCTGTGGTCAGGGAAAAGGAGAGCTGAGAGAATGCCTGTTGGATTTGCAATGGAAAGTGAATGAACAAAGAAGTTGAGCCAAGCTTTTCTTTTTTTGGCCAGCCAGCAGCAATGGCCTTTTTTTTTTTTTTTTTTTTTGCGATGCATCTATTAGAACGGATGGAAGGAAGACCAAGAAAGAAGAAGAAGAATGATCAGATGAAGAAGAAGAAGAAGAAGAAGAAGAAGAAGAAGAAGAAGAAGAAGAAAAAGAAGAAGATGAAGATGAGGGGACCTGTATGGAAGGGAAGAACTGTGATGGAAACTAGCCACGAGCACACTGCCATTCACTGGAAGTCCTCATCCCTAACAGGTTCAAATTATTTCTGGGACATCAAAGAATATACTGGAAAGGAACACGTGTTACGCAACAGGTTTTTTATGAGATTTCTTTTGCATTAATAGCAGATTTGGTCTGTTATGCAACTTGTCATATAGTGATTGTTTCACTGGGGCATAAATTGTATCTGTGTTATCCATGGTGGTTATGTTAAACTGTGGGTATTGTTACATTTTCTTGTGATTTAAAAAGAATATGCAACTTTTTTTTGTCCATATAGAATTTAGTTTGACCTGTTGTATGTGATCCAGTTTATGTCTTATTGTATAAAAAAAGGTGATTTTCCCCAGACAGTTAAATCAGAGCACTTTTCTTCAGCAATAACAGGAAATGTCGTGTCATTTAAAATTATTATTATTTTAAATCTTACTCTCCTATCAGCTCACCGGTCACCCATCACTCCAACCAGCTGGCAAGGAATCGCATGTGTAGTCAGGACTCCGGTGTTCCCAAAACACTGCAGTCTTTCATTCCCTCTGCTCCGTCTTTGTTTGTTTTGGTGCTCTTTTACAGTGTGAAGCCCTAATGGAACAAAAAAATGAAGAGGGAGGGGGAAAAAGTCATAACATGACGGTGGCTGGATGTACAGTTAGACCTCATTTTTCTCCGAGTCAGGAGAACGATTCTGAATCCCTGTACTGTTTGACATTCACCCAGTCGGAGTCATCTTGCCTTTCGATGACATTTAGGTGATGTTTTTGGCAGTAATATTGTTTGAATGACTTGTTGATCGTGATTATTATTAAAAACACAACATGCAAAACCTGTATGAGCCCTTTTTAAATCTTCAGAATTCACTCCAGAAATTACAATGCATTTGTTAAATGATCAAATGAAATAGACCTGCGAAAACATTTAACTCCAAATTAGGAAATGATGAATTTACCCACTGGTCTTGTCTGCCATGTTGAAATGCCATTTAAAATGCTATTTTCTCACAATGTTTTGGTTCCATACGAACATAATTTTTCTTACTTGAATCTCACCGGTCCCACCTGTTTCCTGCAGGCACATGCAGAGGCTTTTTTTTTTCTTCTTCTCTACAACAGAGTAATAAATTCAACTCCTCTTTCTCAGGAATTGTTGCTTAACAGCTTTCCCAGGCACAACGCAATTACCCTGATTTTCAGTACTTTTTTTAATGTGCAGACTTCTCTTTATTCTTTTATTTATTATATTCACGTAGTATAAATCACACCTAAACCTGAGAAACGTATCATACATTTGGTAACACCTTCTATATTTTATATATTGGTATTTATGCTCCTCCAGGATGACCCTTGGCTCTTTAATTCACCAGGACCAGAACCCGGACCCTTTGACCTTCTGAAAAGAACAGCAGAGCATCTGCAGAATATTATTTCTTTAATTTATTAACATTTCAAACTAAATATGTGTTTTATTAGAAACGTGTTGCACGTTACTCCTAAATTACTAACATAGAAACTGCAAACTTGATGATTTATTGTGAAAGTGAGAAACTTTATGATTTTATTACCATTTGTAGCTGCAGATTTAATGGCTTATGTTAGATAACCGCCTAACTCTAATCCAAAAGTTGCTCTTTTTAATGGCTTATTACTCATCTATATAGCATTAAACCATTATTTACACATTATAAAGTCTTTATTAAGAGTGGCTTGTTTGAAATTGGTAGCATACATTCTTATATCATCTTCTGCTACTGGGCTGGTAATCAGTTCCACAGATTTGTGGGTTGGTTGGGTTGAGCTAATATGGACTGACAAGTAGCCAGAGAGAATTCGCTTTCTCTGTGTGCCCGTTATTGTTCCATGTCACAATCAATCAGAGATGAACCATGATGAAAACACAAAGACCAGAGGGCATGACAAGGTCTACAAACAGGGGTTGGGCTTTAATGGCTTTGCAGACAGCCCTGTACTAACAAACACCCATTACCGGTAAAGAGCAGCCATGCCCTATGCATGATTGACTTTTAACCTTCAGTAAAAGCAAGTACAAGTCATGTCTCTTAGTTACATTTAAGTCCACAATTTGTCCCTGCTAGAAACATTCAGTAATACAACCCATCAAAGCTCTCTTGAGTTTAACATCACGTACACTAACTGCTCTGCAACTTTGTCACTGTTTACTTCTTTGGGTCAGTAAATGGAAACCAAAATTGGGTGGATGTTCACTGGGTGGACTCCCAGTAAGAGTAAAATAATATAACTGATTCTTCCAGAGTATCTTTTCCCATGTCAGTGTAATGGAAGCAGGCTGAGGGGTTAGCGATGGAGAGGCCTTTCCTAACGGAGACAGTAGCTTGGCTTGGGTCTTTCTATTCATGCAAGGAGTCATTTTGGCTCACATAGTGGCTAGCTACATTGTTCAGCAAAACACCACACAGACAGTGAAACCCTCACAGTGTGAGACATACAGTAAACCTCACACTGCAGTGATGAGTCGTACTCATCAAATGTGATTGTCTTTTGTATTCAGTACTTAGTTCTACAAGGTTGGACCGCTTAAATTGATCCAAAAAGAACCTCAGCAGGTAATTTCATCTCCTCTTGGCTCTCTGACTTTTTTTTAAAAAAAAGGGAGTAAAAATATTTTGATTCTGCTGAGACTAGACTTTTTCTTTTTATAGCAGAGAGACATTCAAGGATGGTTTGAAGATGTAGATAAGAACATCGTTTGCTCCTTTTTTAAGGGGGAGGGCAAGCTGACCATCTCAACCCCAAACCTGCAATAAAACTATTTCCAGCTCCCGGCTACTGGATGAGCAAGCCATAATCTGATTTGAGTTCAGGGTCCATTTCTGGGTTGGAGTCTGACTTTCTCAGAACTTGTGCTCTTCCAAGACTTACCAATGATGAATTGCATGACACGTAAATGCACAGAGGTTTGGAAAACTCTGTCTGCTGCTATTCCCTGAGCAGATTAACAGATGTGGAGAGAGAAAAAAAATGGAGAGGGGGAAGTGAGAGACAGAGACAGAGAGGGAAAGTAAGTGTGTGTGTGTGTGTGTGTGTGTGTGTGTGTGTGTGTGTGTGTGTGTGTGTGAGAGAGAGAGAGAGAGAGAGCGAGAGAGAGAGTCCTCAAAAGGACTGCTGCTGCAATAAAATCATCAGGTCACATCAGACCAGTTCTCAGGACCCAGGGTGGAAAGAGTTGTGTAATTCAGCAATGGGAAGAGCATACAAACTCACACACATGCACACACACACACACACACACACACACACACACACACACACACACACACACACACACACACACACGCACACACACACATATACAAGTCAGGCCAGCAGCCATAGTTACTGGAAAAGAGTGAAGGGGTGAACAAATATGTAAACACATATCAACTTCATAGACCTTTATAGCTAAACAAATGAATGGGAGGTCTGGATCAAACTACAGCATTATATTACAGCAGAGTGTGTGTTTCCGTGACAGTATTACAATAATAGAGGGATGGTGTGCGCGTGTGGCGAAAGAGGGAAGGAAAATAGGGACTGTGTGAGAAAGGGAGACAGTGTGAGATTATAATTTGCACACCCTTTAAATCAGGATACAACATTACGTTAAATTTATTACTCTGGGAAGAAAAGAGCCAAGTTTGCAAGTTTGAATTACATAACAGACTGCTAAAGTTTAGAGACGCTAAAAAAAAAAAAAAAAAAATTGAAATATAGGTTGATGAGATGCCAGGAAGGCAAAACTGCAGGCCATTTGAAAGAATAGAAATGCATTCCTCAATCTTACAAAAGAAAACTTAAATTTATAAACAATACAATGCAGCTTTGCTTGTTCAATACAGTTATGTAACCCCCTCTTGTTTATTTAAATAAATACAGGGGTTGCCAACCCAAGGGGCTATTGGCCAATCAAATAAATGTAAGTGCACATTTCTTTGTAATGTGAACAGTGTATTTCTACTGTTTACCTCATGGTCGTTGTGATGACAGATAAAACAGTTCTTGTCGTGATAACTTTCCACAGTTGTGAAATCATGTCTGAGTAGCACAAACTGTTGTGCTGAGTTCTCGCGTCTGATAAGCCTTTAAACACAAATTAATCTGTCATCATTCAAGCTGAACTTCCTGAATCATATTTCATTGTCTCACCGGTAATTTATATGACACATCTCCATCAAAGCAGCCCCCTGTGCTGTTTGAACATAGGGCTGTTTCCAGCCTGATTGCGTGGTTAGGGGTTTTATTGCTGCAGCCTTACTTGGTCTGGTATGACCAGCAGCTTAATGTTAGCTCACGTTAACAAACATTACATTACTGAATCTGATTTTATGGCATCACATGTGCTACTGTAACTTGTGGCAGTGAGTGGTATGTTTATGCATGTGCAACATCACAGTGGTTTATGGTTATGTTAAGGCGCTCGGCACTTGGTTACGTGGAGAGAAAGATTGATTAAAATAAAATCTAATAAAATATTCAAGACTGACTAGAAGCACAAGACAGGATGTGTTTTGAGTCTTTTGAGTCTTTTCTTGATGTGATATAAACTTAACCAGATGTGGTCCAGCGTCACAGTCCTGCATTTTTGTAAGTTTAGTAGTAAATAACTGAAATGTCTGGGGGTTGATCTTTTACGGCGTTACATCAAAAATACAATATTGCCCTTTAACAGCTTTCAATCTTGAAATAATCCTAAAGAAACTGAAGAATGTCGGTATTCACATCAGGAGACACACACACACACACACACACACACAAACAGTCAGACTGGACTACGTCCTGACAATAAAATGATAAAATGGACTCCTTTGTTTAAGGAATCTGTGTTACACTGCCAGCAGTATGGTTTATGTTTCCTCTAGCTCATTTATTTTGTCTCTCTGTAGCTGTAAACACCTTCTCCATTTACATTAAGTTATAGGCCCTGATGCTTTACCTACTACTATATAAGCTCTCAGAGAAACATGAGGACTGAGGATAAAGCAGGACATCTGTGTGGCATTTAAAGCATCCTGTATGCACATTATGTGTGTTCAGCATGCGCATATATAGGCCGCATGAAAAAGAGAATCTTAAATCACGCGGACACCTGAGCGGCATTTCTCGATAGATTTCCCTCTAGGTGATGGTAACACCGGCTTTCTCCCCTATACTCCTATACAGATTGATGAGGGAGGTCATATCCAGCTGCCTCCACTCAAACAGGTAATGGAGACAGTGTCAGCGGGGCGCTTTCTCCTGCACAAGCTCCGCGATGAGGACTTAAGTGGTTTTGCTAAGTTTATTGTCTTTTGCCTGTCTGGGTATACTGTATGTTCTCACAGTTACTGGCGCTCAAACTGGTGAAAACAGCTATGCAGCGGTTTCTCCACAAAGAACAAGAGATTTATACTACTTGGATGAAGGCTAAGGAACACAAAGCTTAAAGTCACCAAGTCAATGAGAGGCAAGAGGCCCCAGCAGATGTAAGAAATTGTGAAAACGAAGCCTTTCTTGACCTCACTTTCATCCTATAACTTTTGCCCAAACAAAGGTACAGTATAGTGCTCTACTTTGTGTAGTTACGGGTCATTAAAATGCATTGCACTTAATTTTGGTCCATAGAGAGGAAAACCTCCAGGTGTTTCATATTCTGTTGAACTTAGAATATATCTGAACAAATGGAAACCAGGTATTTACGAAAGAAATCTTTAAACAGGTGTCTGAAGCAGCACTCACTCGTTTTTACCATTTTATGTGCTACAACTTTGTTATAAAAGCTAATATGCATAATCTTCTCCAGCTGCAGTTGAGTTGGTGTCAATTGCCCTTTGCCTTTAAAATTTGGAGCATTGACATTCAACAACGTGGGCTGTAATTGGCCTATAGATGCCACAGTTGTAGTTTAACAGAAGCTTTTACAGGAGTTACGAGGAGTGGTGACCAATAGCAGTCTATTCAGACATCAGGCAACCGGTGATGAGGAGCTGCTGAAATACAATCAGAAAGTATCTTTACTTTGGTACAGTTTGACATAAACGCTTGAAGTCCATGTAAAGGCAATTCTGAGATTTTTTTCAAAATACATTAAATATGTTGGAAAATAGTTGCTGAAAACGTCAAAAGACTTTGAACAATATATTAGTGAAATTTGGAGTTAGAGGTTAAAACTGTTTTTCACCAGTTTTCAGTCCAGGATTTTTTGGGCGGTCCTAAAGGGTGGCTCGATGACACGCAGAGGCCACCCTGAGCATACCCCTGCACCCCTGGCAGAGAGATAGAGATTAATTCATCTTGCTCTTTATTCTTTGGTCTGACAAACTCAGAACACATATTTATTCTTACTTTACACTGACTTTAAATGTGCACTGAAGTTTTCCGAGAGAAGAAAAGTATTTTAACAATAACTTAACTGTTCAAAGTTTCAGCTGCTTCAAACATGATACAACCATCAGTTACTCGTGGATACAGGAAACTGCACTGCTGGACTGTCGTCCATTAACATACACAACTTAATGCCAACATTACTCAAAAAAAGTGGAAAAAGTAAAATTTGTACATCTCTAATAGCGCTGTAATTACTCTTCTATTAGTAACAAGATATTTCAGCCTCGCTGTTGCCAAGTAACCAGCAGAAGCAAAGACATGCTTTTCGTCCACAAAGTCAATGAGAAACATGTTTGGTTTGTGCCTCCCCATTAATCTGCACGAGACCTCATGACTCCTTTGGCTGGCAGCGCTCCATAGGCAACTGGCTGCTCCACGTCTCACACAATGTGTTTGTGTGTGTGTGTGGGTTGTAATATACAGCAGGCCCAAAATCCACCATGGAGGTTTGTACCTATATGTGTGTACATGCAGTATGTGTATAGGCTATATTAGTGTTTGGGCCTTTATACATAAAGGTTCAGTTTTATTGATAGGGCCCACATCCCAAAGCAAGGCAGACCACTTTGTTTTAATAATAACATTATTCTATATGTCAAAAGCAAGCAGCAACCTCTGTGGCTGTGAAGTGAAGCCAAAGCTGAAGCACCAAAAACTGCAGTTCCCCAAACAGCCACTTGAGGCTGGCTACAGAACGAGTCAATCTCCATAAGCCTCCATGTTAAAATGTCCAACTTCACAGCAGAAATAAACATGTTTACAGCCTGGTGCAAAAAGCAGTTTTGGTCTATATAGCTAATTTCCCCGTTCATGACAACTGTACTGAGTCTGAATTTCTTTAGAACTCACCTGTTCAAATTATATTAAGGCTTAAAGTTAGGAGACTTACAGCTGTTACGGATGGCTTATTCAAGCACCCAGGCATCATGCGGCCTGCCTCAGGTCTGCAATGATCCACGTCTTCACCAGAAGTAACAGGATTGCCAACAAGGTGGCAACCAGAGTGAGACAACAGCACTTCAGAAACCTGTGGGTGACGTCACACATACACTTATATACTATTCTTTATACTGTCAGTGGTCAAAAGCTAATAGTATTGGTAACATACGACATGAGGACTGTGTACAAGAACAAAAAAAGGAGTGATGATTGTATTATTAACTACATTGAAAATAGATCGATGAGCTGGGTTTTCTTCTTCCTGGTGCTTTTTTTTCTTCTTAGTCAGTGCTTGTTTTGGGCAATACCGCCCCCAACCGAGCAGCTGCTGTAACAGCATGACGTTGTCCAGGTGGCTTGGTCGGCTTTCAAAAGTGCAGTGTGAAAGGGAACCAAACCAAATGAAGATGTGAAATTTTTTCAGCAATTCCCTGCCCAATTGAACCGAGTTAAACCGAGACTATCCTGGTGAGAAAGCAACATAAAAGTTGAATTACGGCAGAGAAATATAACACCAAGCTATCGACCCAGTGAAGGCAGATCGCTCGGTCCTTAGCGGTCCATGGTCTGTCATGGACGACAAGCAGATGCTTGTGGCTCTGTCTGTTTTTTCCAAAGTTGAAGTTTATTGTTGAAGCAGCAGATAACAGCACAGTCCTGCTGCAAGAAAAGACGTCTTGTTGTTGTAGATTATAACCTTTATTTTAATGACTGTATTTTCAACGTATAACTGGTTCTGTGGATTCTGTTGGACGGACTTCTCGGCAAAAGCCATAAAAAAGTGAAATCCTTTACATACGTTACAGTGTTATACGTGGGTTACAAATGAGGTGTGACTACAATAACAACGACATGTCGACTTTCGCCTACAACCTGGATTCGTCTCTATATAATTTACACCTTGACACCAGAATAGTGGGCTCACTGGAGGTTTTTGTAAGTCATGTGGTAGCATAATTAGATAAAATTGCCAGCGGTAGAGCGATCCTTTGGCTCACACATGTAGGATTTATAATCTGTAAGTCACTACAATATTTAAACAAACATTGCATAGTTTTCAAGCCACATCCCGTCGCCACTGTAAACAAAAACTAATATGAGCAGTCCCCTCTCACATTCCCACTACATGCTCCAACACACCACAAAAGTTTTGGAGTTGGCAAACTGCCCTCTTTAATACAGTCACTGGTGTCCTGATGGAAATGCCCTCACAGGGAGCTGAACTGCGAGTGTTTGTCTTATGAAGGTGTTTCCAGTGAAATTAAATGCCTCTAAACAAACTGTTGCTGGTTCGGTTTCTCTGTTCTCTAATGCTCAGATAATCTAATTTGTCCACATGGCCAAATCGGATCTGTAAACATACAAAATAAGATGTCTTCTTCCTCTGTCACTGCTGTTCACCCTTCCATCCCCAGACCCCAATCTGATTTCCCTTTGTATTCCCTTCCAAATGAAATAGTGGTTTCACTGTGGCTGTAAACTGAGCTGATCAGCTGTCTTTAGTTATGTTTGCAAAAGGCAAATAACAAACATCCTCGTAGTCAAGCTGTAGGCCGTCCAACGGTCCACTTCTACAGCCCAGTGACTAACATGTTTCTTTTATTACACGGATTAAGATTTAAATTCAGTTTTATCTTTTCAGCACCACAAACATAATCAGCGTAATAGGAAACAGAAACCTACCCTGCGTTAAAAACAATCGTTTTACTATTAAAATTTCCAAAGATGGAATAACAAATAACATTTCCACTCGCAAAGCTTTATTGAGTAATTCAGCTATTTTAATTAATTTCTCAAGTCAGTCATTTTATTTTAACGGCATTATGTTTTCACTTACTCTTTGGCACATTTACACAGGATCCATTAACCTCAAGAACACAGATTTGCCAAATGTACACTGCAAACCTGCTAAGCATGTTGATGTTGATGTGTATTTCATCGAGCAGTAACACCATGCGCAAATTGATCTATGATACTAACAACACAGCAGGAGCCAAACTGCCATTTGTCCACCAGCAGGACATGTTTGTATGAACACTGTATCTTTACAGCTGTAGCTTGCTAGCATTGTCAGCTAGCATTGTTAGGAAGGATATAACTTGTCAAGTTGTTTCACGCTACTGGCCGTAGTTTTAAGTCAGTGTTACACAGTAATGGAAATATATATATATATATATATTGATACTACTGGATACTGGAGCTTGATTAAAATTTGGAGGAGTGCATATTAATTTTGTTGCAACCTTTTCTCCTCCTCGCTGTTTTATGATTCTTCCTCTGCCTTTTTACATTGTTTTATTTAGTTTAATCATTAATAATCCACCACAGTTTAGTATTCTATCTATGTTAAAGATGAGAAATTGCTTGTTTCACGCTAACTAAAGAATTAATTAAGAATAAGAAAACAATATTCAAAACTTGTGACTAAAATCTGCAGCAGTATACTTAGCAGGATTAGCAGGCTGTCATGAGATTATGATTTGGTTTCATTTCCAGTACTTGTATTAATTGTTAAACTGTCTCACAAGTTTCTTCAATTTACACACCAGCTGCCTCTCTGCTCTTCTGTAGTATATTTATGATCTCAGAAGAGTTCATTTAAGTTTGTATGTGCAGCGTGAGAGAAAATAAATGTCAATGCACACAAATCTTAAAATAAGCAACAGCAGAGGGAGTTTAAGTTGTATCGACTCCATTTTCACCACCAGCAGTTTGTTGTCAGTATGCCAACGTAAAGAAGCCATATGCAGTACACATCTTTGAATACTGTATGCACACTTGGTATGTTTAGCTGACATGTTTATCACAGATTAAATTATGGTGTGAATCCCAAGAATCATTTTCTAAAAACTTCCTGAGCATGAAATATTTGCAAATCTCTGCATTTAGAAGAGTCAGTAATGACAGAAATCTATGGTAGTTCAGGATGAGACTTAAGCCTCTGTAATCTCCATAACACAGCTCGCAACCTGCCATTACCCACCACAGCCTCACATGGCCTCTGTTTTTGTTAATTTACTTTATTATACATGGTTTACTGTACACTTGCAATTAACTTTGCCCAAAGCTTCCTCTTTTAGGTGTTTTTTGACAGCTTGGATAATTATGACTGTCACCAGGAAACGTTTCCATGAATGCATTTTGAAGACAGCTCTACTTTTCATTCTCTAGCAACATTTGAGTAAAGAAACACTACTTACGCTTGAGCAGGATTTTCTTTTTTAGCCTTGACAATTGCACCTTGTCTCCCTTGATTACATCAGATCAGTGATACAGGCTCGGTTCTTTCATCAGTGCTGTAAGTGTAGGCAGAAACCCCAGGGTCTGACAATTTTAAAATCCCATGACGAACATAATCTCTATTTCTGGCTTAGATTTCACTCCATCCATTACAATCTGATAAGAATTCAGGGCTACTAAACAAAAAAGATGGAGATCTAAGAGCAATCCTCCCTCCATTCAGGAAATAAAACTGTCCAGAGACACTTAACAATGAGTTTATGGTGAAAGGTAGAGGGAATTTCCAGAGAAGAATCCCCCTACCCCAGTTTATCATAAAATCATTTGTCCTCTGCCAAGAAATGCTTTAAGATAAGAAGTTCACATCTTATTATTTTGCAAAACATTAATCAAGGACATAAACTCCAAAACACTTTGCTACTGAAGTCTGGCATTCTTTAGAATATGTGTTTTGACTTTATACCAAAATCGAGGTCTGTGTTTGAGCTAGCCTGAATTACTCTGCAGTGTTCAGTGCCCACACTCTTGGGGGTTGCAAGAACATCTGTTATCATTTTTTACTTTTAATGACATAATGTTATAATGTGGGGTTCAGGCTTCATCTATACCTCCACTCAGGAGAAACCAACACGCACTGCTCTGATTCACCAGCCTCAAAACTATAGCAGCAGGTCAACCATCAAACACAGAGAAAATTACAAACTTACTGTACAGTAAAAGAGACTGGTACCTCATTTTAAATTGATTCTGGGATCTTAAATCACTCTGTTATTTTGTGAATGATAAACGCAGGCCCCTTCCTAAAGAAAACCAGTAAAGACTTTCTTTTTAACTCTTTAATCTATAGATGTAGAGGCAACTGAACAGTGTCACGAAATCCAGGCCGCACCCCACCCCACACATTGTAAAGGGTGAGTCAGAACATAAACAATATCTGTAATGAATTTCCCAGCAGTGGTAGGTGCTCCATACATACTGGGTGGCTGTGACATTCAGGCGTCTGCTGGCTCACTGATAGTTTGCTTACCATTGCTATCAAACAATAGTTATCAGATGAATTTGATAAATTAATCCCAAGGCATGACTTCTCTTCCAGTTGTTAGGCCTCACACAGAGAGTGCTGTGCTCGGAGACAATCAAATGCAAACATGGTGTGGTTTTACTGATACGCTGGAGTCAAAAATGTGTCATCTTCCTAATACGAGCTAAAATATCAAAGAAAATAAAACCACTGTCTTACATAATCGCAGCCCCTCAGCGTTGATCAGTCACAGCTATTCAAATGCAACTGGGAGTGTATCCCACATAAAGATTGCAACTTCAGACTGAGACATTGACAATTACAGAGCTCGGTGCCAGAGCTGCTGGGAGCATAATCTGGCAAAGTTGCTGCCCAGCTTGAGAAACAGTGAATGTGGAGGTGCAGGTTTGTCTCTGCCCAGAATAAGGGCTCCTGCAGACTGGCTGGCAGTACTGCTCTCATTATCAATTAGCAGCTCACCAGTAATTAAGTATATTTACTGCTGTACTGCTGTACTCAAGTACAAGTGTGAGTATTTTCTTTTCTTGCCACTTTCTACTACTTCTTCTACTCCACTACAATTCAGAGAGAACACTACTTTTTACTTTAGTTACTAGTTAGTTTTCAGTGCCCCAAAACATACAACATTATAAGTGAATTAACTGACAGATTTGATAACTATTTTGATAACTGTTTAAAGGTCCAGTGTGTAGAATTTAGTGGCATCTAATCATGAGACAGCAGATAGCAACCATCTGAATACTGCTTGCCTCAACCTCCCCTTCCGAAAAACTATGAAGGACGCAAGTGGCAACCTTCGTGGCTGTGAAGTGAAGCCAATGCAGAAGTGTCAAAACTGCAGTTCCTCCAACGGCCACTTGAGGCTGGCTACAGAAAGAGTCAGTCTCCATAAGCCCCCATGTTAAAATGTCCAACTTCACAGCAGAAATAAACATGTTTACAGCCTGGTACAAAAAGCAGTTTTGGTCTCCATAGCTAATTTCCCCGTTCATGACAACTGTACTGAGTCTGAATGATTTTAACTCACCTGTTCAAATCATATCAATTTAAAGTTAAGTTATCCATATCTTTGTCGATCTTTAAATTAGCCGGAAGGAGAAGAGGCAGGACTATCAACTAGGCGGCGGCCAGTGCAGCATATTTTCATCTTCAAAACGGCTCTTCAGAAACCCACAGGTGACATCACGCATACCTGGTCCATTCTTTATACTGTCAGTGGGTGGACGTAAAAAAAAGTCAAAGTTAGAGTCAGTGTTTTGTTTGTCTGTTCTGGGCAGCTGCAGAAATATGGTGGTGAAACATGGCAGACCCTGATCCACCTAAATGTTACTCACTGGACCTTTAAGTCATTTTTCATGTAAAAGTATGTAAATTATGTCAGTAATTTTAATTTATATGTAAAAAATTGAGGTTTGGATTCTTGGACAAAACAAAGTATTATAAAGGCGTCACTTTGGGCTCATTTCTCACAATTTTCAGAATTTTCACAAATCAATTCATGGAGAAAATAAACTAATCCATAATTAAAATAATGATAAGATGCAGTCCTGTACAAAATAGTTTTGATGATTATAGTTACATATATACCCTGATGAGGATAAGTGGTTAGAGATAATGGATGGATGGATAGTTACATACTTTACTTATGTAACATTTTCAATGCAGAGCTTTCACTTCTGAGTAGAGCTGTCTTACCTCGGGGGATTGAGGGCGCACAGCTCCTCATCTGTCTCTGATTTACCAAAATGAAGGTGGGAAAGAGTTTTTTTTTTTTTTTTTCATTTCATCACTTTTCACATTTCTCATTTCAGCTTCTCAATTAGCTTCTTGGATTGTCAGCGTTTTGGATGCTTTCACTTAAGGGAGGTTACATGAACTCGACCATACAATTGCCAATTTAATCACCACTTACTGCCAAGAATTTACAACAAAGAAAAGGAAAAAGAATTGAATTTCATGTACAGCTTTCTTCTTCAGAGAAGATCTATTACTGTATATAAAAGTCAACTGTACGGGATTATGTGACAGGACACATGATTAATGTATTGCTTTGAGGAACTAAGAATAACCCTATGAGAAACCCATTTCTCTCCCATTTCTTACTTTCATCATAATTTGAGCTCCTCACTCAGTATCTGTGTTCTTAATGGATTTTTTTCCCCCATCTGAACCTTTGATGGACAAACAAGAGTTTTGCTCAGAGAATTCTTAAATCTGATACAACAAAAAACTGAAAGTATTTTATGCTAACTACAGCCAAATTTCCTGTTTGCACTCCCATTTTAAAACTGGTCTTATGATCCCAATTCTAAATTGTACCATATGTTCCAAAAATTACTTTTTGCAAAAGCACATCCAGCAAGGCCTAGAGTTAAAAATAGACACCAGGGAAATTTGGAGGTTGTTCAGGTATGTTGTTGGTTAGCTCCATATGGCAGATCCATTGAAGCCTCTCTATTATGATCAAGTATATCTACAGATGTGGTTGGAGAACAGATTTATAACAGGCTTGTGTTAGGATTCTTTGGCTGAAATCTGATTAGATGATAATCTTAAACTCAGCCATACCCTGTGTGCTTTTAAAAAAATATTATTGTGAAAAAAAAAATGGGATTAGTCTCATGAATCAAAGCCTGAACATATGGGATGACGGAGTTCCAAGTGGTTGTGTAAAGCTTGTGCACATGTACAATACATACAGACTTCACCATAAAGCACCAAACCGTAATCTCACTCTTAAAGAAATACTTTGACGTTTTTGAGAATGGTTACTTTTTTTTTTTGCTCAAATCTGTTTTGTATAAAAACAGAAAACAACAGTTTAAGAGATGCTGGCAGGTGGATTTTTGAACTTTGGACGTAGCCAGACTAGCTGTTTCCCCGTTTCCATTTTTTATTCTAAACTCAGCTAATCACTCTCTGGCTTTAGTGAAATCGATCTTCTTTTCTGCACTTCTCGGCAAGAAAGTTAATAAGCATATATCAGACAAAAGTCTGCAGGAGTATTTACTGCTTCGTACAGTAGAACTTCCTTTTTTACGATGAGTATATGAATTTTGTAGGAACACAGTTTGAGTCATACCCCTTTCTTACGACTATGTAAAATAAGAAAGTCATTTTCTAGTTTTAGAACGTTTCAATAAAGTCTGAAACAAAAAAACAAGGTGAAAAGTCGAAGTGACTTGCCAGTTTTGACACCACAGGTACAGGGTAGGAAAGACTGATATTAAACTTATTCATGGATTTTTCATTTAATTGGACAATCTTTACTGAACACATTCCTTGGACTTCCTTTATCTGATGTCCTATATAGTAAATATTGCATTGTTTGTTCTGTTAAAATCTTAAATAAGTAACATCATCATGCCGGTACTGTCTTAATATTACCCACAAATATCTATCTCAGATAACATCCAACATTTTTCCTTTTTTAAATTCCTTCCTCTTGCACTAATCTAATACTCAGTCTTGAGACCAAGTAATATGTTTTACATCTACTATGGTGCACTGTGACTTTGAGCATTGCACTGCATGCCATTTATTGCATGTAATACGTTATATGTTATACTTATCTATAATTTTAAGCTTATTCTGCTCATTACAAGTTGTGGTAGATAGAATGACCAGATAAATATCTAAAATGCAAACGTAACTATGGGTTAAGAGTCCAGATATATATATATATATTAAAAAAAAACCTTTGAGGGAAAGCTCATGAAATAACAAACAAAACCAAGAAGCTGCACAACGTTTTAAAAACTTTCCATTTCCAAAGATTATATCAGTTTTTTCCCCTCACTAAAGACCCCTCTGAGGCTATTACGCTTACCTTTAAGTTTTACTAACTGCGACCCAATGCCCCAAAGTAAGTGTCCATAAAAATGCCACAGAAATTAATTACAAGGAAAGTTGATCTTCCCATTGTTAATTTGCCAGTTAAACGTTGGCGTCCCTGTGGGAGTATAGACATCTCAGAAAAAGCTCACTGGGAGAGGTCATTATTGTGGCTAGGTCTGTAAAGATACAGTTTCAGTCCAGGAAGCTTCAGGGTTATGGCCATAACCACAAATACACCAAAAAACACTAGTTCAACTTTATTCCACATGCAGAAGATACAAGATAGAGGGACTCTTTGCTTTGATGCTCCTTCTGTCTTTTCTCAAGAATAATTATCATTTTAGAAGTCGTTCAGATGCCTGCCTAGCAACCCACTGGCATCAGACTACATTATATTGGCTCCAAGCCTAAAAAGCAAAGAAAACATTGGCCTAAGCTATGATCCGGGCTTGGCTGAAGGGGCTGAGAAGATATATTTTCAGTAACATGACATCAATAAGAGCAGTGTGCCTGTGTGTTGAATCATATCTTATCGTGGATGTCAGCCCAAAGAACTTTTTCATTTCACAGCATCATACCAGAGGGGTGTTTGCCTTTACCACCACTGCTGATACGATCAGCACTGGACAGAAAAATAGATTATAATACTTTGGCCTTGCAGTGCTGCTGCAGTTAAGTCTGCATAGCTGACTTTTAGACTGAGAAAATATCTTTATAGCTCATGAGCTAATCCAAACAGGATATATAGCACTCTGGGAATGGCTGGTTATTGTAGACTGGGGGTATAAGATTAGAAGACGTGGTTCTTACTACAGGCAATCTTCCCTGACCAGCCGTAAAATTGTCTTTGCATCTCTCTTTCTCTAACCCTCTCTTCTGCGTTGGCTTCCACAGCGAGTTTCCATGAGATCGCAATGCCTTCCTTGCTCTCAAGAGCCTCTGAGATACCACACAGTAAATGTAAAGCGATAATTCACCGGGGAAAAAATGACTGCATGGCTAACTGGTAAAGACATGGTTGGGCTGGAGGACAGTGAGAGGTGGATGACAGATTGATAACGGAAGAGACGGAGCATGTACTTCTGTTCTCTCCATTATCGTTTTACAGCGAATACATGCTGTGGTATGTCTGAAGCCATACAATATTTTGATAGAGTTCATTCAAACCACCGACTTTTACAGAAGCTGTAGGAGTTGGTTTGGATTCAATGAAAATCTGAGAATGGATGGCTTAAATTTAAGGCTATTCACTGCTCCCATGGCCAATATTTACATTTTTATAGAGCCAATAGTGCAGGTGGAACATACTGTAAAGTGATAATATGTGCATGTACTATTGTATATATGGAAAATAATTGTATTTATAACTTGACATGTGTGGCAGCATTTAAAACAACAAAGACATTTCACTCCAGCTTGCTGAGAAGCCAAGACTTTGATAACAGCTGTTCCAAGAATCAATAAGCACGAGCTGCACTTGAACAAGGGCCAGCATTGCAGTAAATATCACTGCTGTATTCACCACATCTGTCAGTGAGGATTATAAAACACTGGTAGCATGACAATTACTCTCTGGGTCTATTTACTGCTGGATTGGTGGGCGTCTCACAGGTGCAAGCAGTCATCTAGGAGGTATCAGAGAAAAGGAATGCATGGGGAGGAAGCCAACATGGCTTTCAGATGGTGTTGGATAAGAAATGTTGGTGTCTTCTGTTCACTCCTCTTATTAAACACCAAGATGTAAGGTAGGCCACGCTGTGAAGCCACAATATCCAGATAATGCTGCATTTTCACAGATGTCTTGTAGCATTTGATGAACTGCTGATTAATGTCTTGTGAAACTGCAATAAAATGCCCCTCAAAGATCATAGATCCTGTCTGAAATCACCCCATTTATTCAGTCGTTCACTACTCCCCACGTAACACTCACTCTATAATTTACTGCTGCTATAATGCTTAATATCCCTCCTAGGATTGATTAGGTTTTAACTTAAATGCTGGCAACGCTAATGTGTAAATGCTTTCTTGGCATTTTGCATAAACACATCATATATTTAGAATTTGGGCATTCATACGGTGCATTAGGAAGGTAATTTGCAACTGATTTCGCGATAGCATCACAATAATGATATACACCCGACTGATACGCCCACTGGCATAAAGAAGAGAAAACAGAGTAAACCATTGTCCATGCGCGCTCGTATATACAGTGTCCAAAGCCACTGTGACAGAAACGTCCCTTCAGGCTGTAATTTATATGTATGTTGTCACAGTCTGTGGAAATCTAATGAGTATGATTTCGAACGTAGTTAAAATGAATTGTACATTAAACCACACTCAAAAGGGATACATAAACCAACAAACAATACAATACATACAATCATACCATACCACATAGAACAATACATTACCTGATCTCCTCCAAGTGAAGACAGGACACCAAACACTGAGGCTGTCAAAGCAGCTGGATGTCATATGGCTGTTTTTTTATTTTATAATCTGCATTTAATCTGTATTATTGTCATTATCACTTGTATATACTGTGATTTTTTTTTGTTGATCAGTTATCTGTTGCATGTCTGCCCCTGCTCTGTTGCTATTCACAAAACAGCAACTAAAGGAGTGTAATATTATTAACCTGTGATGTAAGACCATGAACTAATAGTCATAAAAAAGTCATAGCTCTTGAGAAAAAGTAGCATTTCTTGTGTTAGTCTAAAGGCGTCACTATGTTTAAATTGAACATGCTTAAAATTAAATGTTTAACACCATCTCAACCCGGAGTTGCATTTTTAATTTTTAATTTTTTTTTTTAAGGCTACAAACTGAATTTGTTTGAAAGGCAAACAGCTTCGGAGAGAGCCGTCTAAAAGTTGTTAAATCATCTGAGAATGAATGACCTAATCAGGTTTCACTACAGATGTCCAAATGTTTGACTCACTGTTAAATTATCTGCTACAGACATGTGTGTTCAGAGCCACAGAAAGTCTTTAGTTTTTTGATTTACTTGTCTTTCTGACGAGGTATTATTAAACACTGGGGATGACTGCCACAAGCAATCTGCTGTATTTCTAACCTCATCCATGCACTGTGAATTTCCCACCGTCTTATCTACAACTGAAACTAAACAAACATAAAATGTGTGCCCCTCTGGACTGTTAGAGTCTGTGATTGTGTTATTTGGCATCACTAACACTACCTTGGGAGCTATTATTGGGCTGAGTTTCTACAGTGCAAGGACAATTATGCGGCCTCTTTAGCCCACGAGGATGATGTAACTAATTGCAGTTTTATCCTTGTGTCCTGCTCTACACAGCTCTGCATCCTCAAACAGCAGCTTTTGTACTATGGTTCATGGACACATATTGTCTGAATGGGTGATAAAGACAGAAGACAGTTGGAAAGGGAGCTTGGAAATAAAAGGTAATAGCTAGTTTTTTTTCACAGATTAAACGACCTTGAGGACCACTAATTTCAGGGTTGCAGTGTTCAGAAGAATGAGAAGAATGTGGAAAATACATCCTCTCTGATGATTATGGCAACCATTGTTTGTTTTTGCACCTGTGTGTAGGAAAAGAACATAAAAATCTTGGTTTGGCGCTCTCAAAGTATACATGGAACTACTTGCAGCATTAATTAAAGGTAGTATACTGTACTGAAGTTCAAAGTATATACTTTTATTTATCTTTTCTTTAAGACAATATTTAATAATATTCTGGTATTTTTCACATATCCGATCTGATATTTGAAGTAAAGCATTTACGGTGATGGTTCCCTGGTTAATTATCTCACTGTAGTACGGTACCTGAGGAGACGCTCATTATAGTTGGAGACACCTGGGCCAGGTGATTTCTATAAAACCATAAAACTCCACCCCTCTGACTTGTCTTTGGCTCTGTCTGCCTCTCTGGTCTGCTGCATAGCTTTTGTTCTTTGTCTTCATGCAACATCTCGCTCATACTACACATTACACTCAAGCATGCACACACCTTCACCACTGATGTACTGATGAACACACCTCATTGTTCCTTTGTTCACGCCTAACCAGGTCCTCCTTTTCACTCTCGCATCCTCCCCCCCCACCCCTTCTATCCCTTTACTTTACCTCTCCTTCCAATCTCCATAGGGTCATAGGGGGTCCGTCGTGTCCAAGAGCTACGGCAGGTTTCCCTTTCGAAGCTCCACCACAACGCAACCGCGTTCGAAGATCCACGACCACAGCACATTCTCATTTTGTTTTGTTGTAAATAAATCTTTCAAACTTACCCATTGATGGCGTGTTAAATTCATTTTAAGTTTGCCTTCAACCCGTGTCTCCCCTTTGCTTTGTCACGGCCTCAGAGCGGGTTCGTGACAGTATATACTGTGACGACCCCACCACTCCACTAGGTGCCTCTGTGTTCTCTGCTGCTTTGCTCTCCTTTGCAGGTTCCAGGTCGTGGGAGGGTCATCTTCTTGATGAGACACCTGGGCTGGTGTGGTGTCTATATAAGGCTGTCCATACTGCAGAGCTCTCTCTTGCCCTTGCCGCTGCAGCCACTGCTTTTGTTCTGTTTGTTTGACACACACTCACACACATGCTTACACTGCTGATTACTGACATTTATATACCTTTTCTTCTGTTAAATACTCTTGAGTCATGAACAAATGCTTGAGATAATTTCACTCCACAGTCTGGTCTCCCATCTTTGCCACAGTTAAGAGCCGGGCTGTGACAATACCTTTATTCACTAATATTCTGGTCACATAAAATAATAAAGGCCACTAAGAGGCTGAGTCTGCTCCTACTGTGACGTGTAACAATCCAAAGAAAGTCCACATTGTAAGTTTATGATGTAAGTAAAAATGCAAATGATTTGCATTTACTGCAGTACAGTTTATTACTTCTACCCTGACATGTGTCCATAAAACCTGGGAAGCAATTATTCAACTTGAATAAAATATGATGGTACTTTTTTCCATCTTTGTCTGTATTAATCAAACTAACTCTTCAAATAAAGACTCGCCCACTCTCAAATAAAACTGTCATACATCTTTTAAGTCACCAAGAACTGCAAAAATAAATAAATAAAGCAAAGTAAAACTTTTCCAGTGAGTTTTATGATCAGAAATAAGTGAGTCGCTGAACTGATGCCCATCCAGTAACTGATTCATTTAATTTGCACCAACATTCATCCCAGTTCAGCTGTCATCCCTTATATGCACGAAGATAAATTGTGCTTTTGCAAACATGAAAATCTGACAATGCGGGATAAAATAAAACACCCTGTGCTGCAGTCATCCAGCTGTTCACTGTCCCGAGGTTGGAATGTGCTGCCATGTGAAGCCCCAGAAGAAGACATTCATTAAAGGATTAGGGCCCACACTTTGTACTGACACAAGAATGAGGGCAGCTGAAAGGAGAAGAATGAAATGATCAAAATGATATTCAAGCACCATTTTGCGCATGAGAGGAGATGCTGGCGGTGTAAGTAGCGGCAATCAAAACAAAGTGCAAAGATCCTCCCTTTTCTGAGGCTGCGCCATGCTGGCAAAGATAACAGCTGAGGAGGAATCCTGCCGTGGCTAAGCCTCTTTAGTGCACTTTTTCACGTTGTGTTTTAAGGTGTCAAAGAGGCTGAGATCAAAGAAGCCGTGGCCACTTTAGTGTTTCTTTAAATGGACCAGTGATCAACAAATTCTCAAAAGGCTGGGAGGACAGTTTGTCTCTGCAGCAACAGCAGCAGCAGCAGCAGCAGCAACAACAACAGCAGCAGCAGCAGCAGCGAGTAATTCAAAAGATGAATTCAGAAAGTAATTCAGTTAGGGAGCGATTCATGGGAATGCTACTAATCTTCCAGGGGCTTCCAGTAAGAGCTCATATTTTCAATTTGAGATGTCTGCGCTCTCCTCAAATAGTTCATTCTTTGGTGTCCTAAAAACTGGTCTTAAAGTGTTTCAACTGCAGCTCCAAACCAAACAAAGGCATTACATTTCTTTGCTTGTTTATTGAAAGTTTCAATAATAGGCAATTTGGCAGCAACAGTAGGAATCCTCAGCCGAAAAACCATAAAAGTGGCAGTATGTGTGGTCTAGCGCTGCCATTGCAGTGAACTCCAAAGAAGCAGGAGGACCAGGGCCAGCGTATTTCCCGTAGCATAACACATGCCGACAGCAGGCAGACATGGCAAACTGGACTCTCCTTGTTCTCACACTCTGTGCCAAATTGGGGGAAATTCTTCCAGTGGCAAGTATCAATTACTCACTTTAAACAAACATCCAAGGCTTTTGAATATCAACACGGTGCGTGTATGTCTCCCTATAGGGCATCTGATATGGGGGAGACCACACACATGGAGTCACCTTTCAGCATCACCTTTCTCCTCGCACTGACTTTTTTTTCCTCATTTGCATGCTTCATGCGCTCTGCTATCTTTGACAAAATTAGTTTTCACCAGACATTAATCAGGCTGAGCGGTGACAATATCAGCCAACAAACAGAAGTATGGCTCCATCCTCTGTTTTCTAAAAGTCAAGTGTAGTGAAAAATGTTCACCAGAGAAATGTTGTGTTTCTGCTTCACACTGTCGGGCTGGAAGTTTTTTTTTTTTTAAACAGTTGTGTCACATTAAGCATCAGCGGGGAAAACACATCCATCATTCTCATTCTGAAATGTCTCACTTGAAAATTGCATCTAAGTGAAGACGACAGCCCTGGAGTCTGCATCGCCTGGCTCGGCCCCATCTGGTACAGATATACAGGCAACTTCAAATGGTCAGCTTTAGCTTATATCACACAGCAACCACGCAGCCATGTGGTCCTTGTGAAGCCGGGGGAGCTGTACAGATTAGATATTAAAGTATGTAGTAGATGTGGGTAGATCACACCGTTCATGGCAAAGACACGTTAAGATCTGCTAAGAAGGCAGCAACTTGCAGCTAATAAGTCTTTGCATGAGGCAAAACCACAAGATGAAGACATTTCATTGGCTCTTTGTCTGTGTGTGTGTGTGTGTGTGTGTGTGTGTGTGTGTGTGTGTGTGTGTGTGTGTGTGTGTGTGTGTGTGTGTGTGTGTGCGTTTGTATGTACATTCAGTGGAAGTTGAAGGTAGAAAGATTTTCACTTTCTAAACCTAAGACGGTGCTGAGGCACTGTCTCCTCACAGCATGAAGGTTCCTGGTTTGAACCCCTCAGCCAGCTGGGAACTTTCTTACATGTTCTCCCATGTTGGGTTTTCTCGGGGTAGTAAATAAGTTAGTAAGTCTAATTTATTTGTACAGTGCTTTTCACAGGGTAGTCCAGCTTTCTCCCTGATCCTAAATTGCCCATACAATAGGTGTGAATGTGAGTGTGAATGGTAATTTGCCATCCCTGTGACGAACTGGGGGTGAAAACCTCAGTTAGAATCACTGCACTTACAATCTTTGTTGGTCAGGAGCCAGTTGCTCCAGTTCTATGTTCATAAGTGTGATCTTGGCCTAGTTTATTAAGCGTAGATTTATACTAACCTTGCTAGGCAACGGGACTCACAATCCATCTTGCCAGGCTTCAAACTATGCATGTGTCAGAACCACAGCGGTTCAGACCACGATGAACTACAGGTTGCTGTCAAGGTTTAGTTTAACGTGGAGGTAAGCCAACAAAAAGTAACTTTAAAAACTTTCCGAATACGTAGGCAAACACAAAATAGCAAAAATGTGACTTAAGAGTCCAGGCAAAAACAAAATCATACAATCCAGGATAAATCCAAAAAACAAGGACATACAAACAAAAATCCAGAACGAGGAACATTAGGACCAGGACCACGGGGGAGAGCACAGAAACAGAACAATGAACAGAGGAACTGATGCAGAACCAAGAAACAGAACACAGAGCTGGGAACAGAATACAGACGACAGATGACATGAGACAGGTGAAACTAATAAGATGGGAACAGGTAATCAAAAGTGGTGCGAAACAAAGTGTCACGGACACACGGAGGGGGGTCTTATTGTGATGGAAAAGATGTACATTATATGAACATTATATGGTTGGTTGATTTCATTGGTTGCAGTTCAGCCGTGATAGATGGTGATAAACCTGCCAAATATTTTTAAATAAAACACAATCATGCCACATGGAGGATTGGCAGTTAGACTTAATATTGTGCTTGACCACTGAAGACTTTATGATGCCATAGTGTCTCAGCTTCACTAAGGTCTCCTTATGCTTTAATGGTGCAACCAGGTTTAGTGAATCATTGGTTTGAAACGAGCTAAAATGTGGACTCGGAGAGTAACTTACACACAAACTACTGTAATGCAATCCTGTTGTCAGCAGTGGGCTTTTCAGTTTTAAGCACACATGGGAAGTGTATATCATCAGTTGTTAAAACTCATTACAGAAATGTGAAACAGAACGAAAAGGGTTTATAGGTTAAACAAACTGAAAACCAACAAAGTATCATAAGTGCTTTAAGAAAACTCCTTTTGAAGCCAACAATAACTATTTATATACAAAACTGTTTTGCTGTCTTCACTAATTTTATGTTTTGAATGACAAAACACCAGCCTTTATTGACTGGCAAATAACATACCGGAGAAAAGTTCATCACAGTGGTCTTTCACTCATGCTGTTAAATAATCACCAGTGATGGCGGGATGACGTTAGCTGTAAAAGCTAAAGCTGGCGCACATGTCAGCAGCTCTGCAGGCTTTAACATACCGACATTAAGGGTTTTTTTTTTTTTAGTGTGAAAAGTATTGTGAAATGGAGTCAAAAGTCCACCACTCACTGGGAAATTGAAAACATGAGGGCGTTTTCAATTGACACAGGATGGAACCAGGAGGCTTTGATTTCTTAAAGCGTTGACAGCACAAGGACACCTTATCCAGAAACCTCTTTCCCAATGGCTCCTTGAGCAGCTCCCAGTACAGCAAAAACTACAAAAGAGCTGCAGGTCAGTCAGTTTAATGGCAGTACTATGAGAAACATTCGTTGATATTATGTTGTAATGTAAGTGGAATTCTGACCTAGAATAAAAGGGCAATGGTTTGAATAAAAATTACCCCCAAAATCTCCATTTACTACAATTATACACAAAAATCAGATCCAGGAGTCACACTGTAAGTATCAAACAGGCTTTATTTGAACATCAGGGTTGTGCAAAACCATTCTACTGTACATCCAAAACAAATAAGTCTTTTTGTGGCTGGTTGGTCAGGGACTGGTTTGAGGCAGCATAGGCTACAAATGGGAGGTTAAAAATCACACACAGTGAGAATGGCTCTCGACCATGAGAATAAGGATGAAGCCGGGTTTTCATATCAAACTAATAAGAGTCATATGGAGAGAAAAAGGCATCAGCAGTCCACACTGGGGATTGATGTGGGGACTACAGTGAGAGATCATGGCAGCACAGTGTTTTTCTTGTGCTGTTGCGAAAACAGACACCAGGACTCAGTGCAAGTAGCAGCCACTCCATAATGCGTGGTTTTAGAAGCAAATGAGCAATATAACCACGAGTGACTTTGAACACTGACACGATGTATCAACATAAAACCACAACAATCTGCACTGTGTGATTCACATCTATTTTGTCATATGGCAAAAAAAACAAAAAAAAAACAACAACAAAAAAAACCCCTGTAGTTTAAAATCAATCATGTTCTGACTGCAAAGCACAATCAGATTTTTATTTCAGGGAGAGATTCTTTTGTATATGTATTTTTATAAACCAGCAATCTTTTTTTTTAATGGGAAATAAACTAGAGTTCATTGTAAAGGGCATAAAGATGATTGGAGCCTCCGTCAGATCACTTTTCACTGGGAACAGCTTGCCGAAGGGCCCTGTAGGCTTCAAGCAAAACCCTAATTTCCTTGCAAATCCCATACAACAATATTAGTTTTAAACCAGCAAAAGCATTTCACGTCATCTCAAAGGAGCAATGGTGGCCAAGACTATAGGAAATAGAGTCACAGGCAGGATTTAACACTCAGTCACACAAAAGACTGAGAGGACTGCATGAATTTAAAGTTGTTCATCTAACAGGCTAAGACAACTTGTGTGAGTGTTTATGGAGAAATAATGTGCTTTAAATTCTGTTGTGCTATTATTTTACACATCTGGATATCCAGCATCATCACTATACTAAACTATACTCTTCTTACTGTTTATAGCTCCTGTGGAAATATTTATTTTCATGTCATTTCCTGTAAACCTAGTCCAAGTGTGATGCTTATATACGCACACAATAGACATACTAACTCAGTGCTACTTGTGCTCATTTGGTTTTGGGTTAAACGGTAAACTTGGGTAGCTTTCAAACTGGGCACTGTTTTCCTGGGCAATGACTTTAAGTCCATGTAAAGGAAATTCTGAGATTTCTTTCAAAATACATAAATGTGCTGGGAAATAGTTGCTGAAAACATGACTTTGAATGATATATTACTAAAATGTGGAGTTAAAACAGTTTTTCACCAGTTTTCAGTCCAGGATTTTGTGGGCGGTCCTTAAAGGGTGGCTTGATGACACGCTGAGGCCACCCTGAGCATACCCCTGCACTCCTAGAAGAGAGATAGAGATCAATTCATCTCACTCAGAGTGTTTCAAAGTTAGTCATGTCATTTTCTGAACTCATCTGACACGTTTCAGTCGCTTCAAAATGGCTGCTTGACTGCTCCCACAAGTGGGCGTGGCTTCAGCACATTTAGCGGACACTCCCCCACAGTCCTGGAGCTGTTAATTTTTACCTGATTTTGACACCTAATTTCATAAACTTGTCAATATTTTTTATCATTCACATTTGGCTGGGTGGTTAATAACACTTTCTTCTTTGGTCTGACAAACTCAGAACACATATTTATTCTTACTTTACACAGACTTTAAACTCCAGTCAGAAACTTGATAAAGGCCATGATAATAATACTGTATTATATTGTGTATTCAAATAAGCATATTGTGTACCTGAAGTCTGTGAAGGTTCTCCCAGCTCATTTTTCTTTGAGAAGAGTTAAATCTGGCTTAAGTAGACTTGTTTGTAGATCCTTGAAGACGTTTCACCTCTCATCCAAGAAGTTTGTGTACCTGTTTTTTAGACTGAGCACATATGGAATTAATAATTTTGGCATATTTTCATTGTTTCACATAATACAATAATATTGTACATTCAGCACATTAGGTATAATTTTCCACATCCACATGCTGTAGTGTATTTATTACAGTTTTTACATATTACATAATTTTCAGCTGTAGCTCAGGAGCAGGTCGTTCTTTAATTGCATGGTTTGTGGTTGATCCCCTTGACCACATGCCAAAGTCTCCATGAGCAAGACTGTGTGTGTGTGTGTGTGTGTGTGTGTGTGTGTGTGTGTGTGTATGAATGGGTGAATTAGAAGCAATGTGAAGGCTTTGTCCTGCTATAAAAGTACCATATAAGTGCAGACCATTCACATTAACTTTTCTCTCTATTACATCCTTTTGCTGTTTGCTGATAGAGCAACCAAAGTTCCCCTCATGCATCATTAAAACTTCATTTTAGCTTGTGATTAACTTTAGTTTTGCTTCCAGCAAACTCAGCAGTGAGTGGGGGGAAAACCCCAACAACCAACTATATGTGATGCATCGTCAGCCTGTATTTCTCTAAGACGGATATCTGTTGCATCACTCACACATTTTTATGTGGTGACTGATGTTTTGAAAGGAATACAAAAAGGCCAAGACAAAAGCGAGGGATAATTGCTGTGTGGGATTAAAATAATAACTCTAGTAACTTCCCTTACACTGAGGCAGAGGCTGAACTGGGATAAAGGGGGCTTACAGCCTCAAAAATGGGCTTTAACAGCCGCCAGGAGCCTGTTTGACCCTGTAAGCTCTTCTTCTAGATTTAGTGGCAGACTTGAAAAATACAAGCATGCACACAGACACACATGTCTTCTTACCCACAAGAAAAAAAAGTATAATGCTGTTAAGTGAAACACAGCTCCCATCATGCATGCTAGCTAGCTAAACACTGGGTGTGTTAGAAATACGTCTTTTTTGATAAAATCCAAGGCTGTAGAGACAGTGGGTTCGGTAGTTGACTTAACCAAGCCAAAGCCAGCTCTTGCCATCGCTACACACTCATTGGGCTTTGTGGAAGTCTCAGACTATGATTGATAATAATTCACTATCCTGGCTTATTGGAGGGCTGATGTAACTTCCCTTTTCGCTCTCAGTGATCACATTCACAGTTGACCTTTTCCTGCCAAGGGATCATTTCCAGAGGAATGGCGTTTTCTTACCTCACTAAAATCCAAACATGAAGAGTTTACATGATATTCAGCCAGAAGGGCAAAAAGGCAAATAGACAGACAGCTGATGCAGCAAATCAGAGATCTGTGTGGTGATTCATACACCTGCTTTGTCCAATAGTGAGGCGAACAAATGAGAGCCGGCCAGAGGATCCTGGATCGAGTCTAGCCTGTGGGGGCCAGACAATGACTCAACAGCAGGTTTTTGACGCTGAGTAAATCAAAGAAGACAAAGATTGTGCAGCATGGACCACAAGAGCAGGTGCTTTAAAGATTCAGTTCGGTTATTCTTAATTTAAAGATCTAAAAACAAAATAAATTAGCTAATTCTGACAGTCCCATATACACATACGGTATATTTCATAGTATAAACATAGAGTGATATGTATATTTACATGCTGAGATGATGAAATATATATATATATTTCTAAACTATGGTTTAACTATGATAAGTCTTTTTCACTGCAGACATCTTTGTTCATCTTTGATCTCTGTCATCCGATCTTGACATGATAGTAAGTCACCATGCACAATACCCTGAAACTGAAGCAGATAAATAGAATTCAGCCATGAAAAAATGTATTACTTGGACCTTTGTCTTCCTACTGTGACATGTCAAAATTTGTTATGTGAAAATGGCTTATTAAACCTGCATTCATTTTTTTTTTTTTGCCACTTGGGGGCAGCATTACAAACTGTAAATACAACATTAACATATTACCTAATAGCCTATTCACACATCTGGCAGTCATGGAGCAACATTAGCATTTAGGGTCGTGTTTCAGGATACAGGACAAATATGCAGTTGATCTGTTTTGTTCTCCACCAACTCATGAGGGAAATATCTCCACTACAGGACTAGTCATAGAGCTGAGGGGAACTGCAAAGTCGGGTGATGAGTAAGAATAAGTTTGTCACTACATGAGCAATGCCTTTCACATTACACTTGAACATTATCTTGTTAATACACAGAAAATGAAAAATGAATTAGTGAAGTGAAGACAATGAGGGATTGTATAGAAAAAGAAAGTATACAACAACAGAAACATCAGTTAGATTATTAATAAATACAAGTCAAAGTAATTTATCTTTTATTACAGCATCTAACATGTTTTTTTTTAACCTCTGAGGCAACAACTTAATATAAGCCATTATTGCTCCTGTACTTAGATGCCTTAAAAGGCACTAATCCAAAAATAACAGTATGATACCATTCAGAAACACTGTAAATTGCTTAGATAGATATAATGTACCTTTACTTATACAATGCAAAATTACTTGTGAATATACCCGTAATTAATACAGTGATCAATTAAATTAATGGGCCTTTAAATTACAAGGCAGATTGTGTTTTCAGTGGTGTGCTTACTGTACTCTGCAACAGTGTTAAGGCTGGATGTCTGCCTGGACACTATCGGCCAACAGCAGCTGTGTTTGTTTGGTGAATCACAAACAGGGTGTGTTGTGAATATAACTCTCTCTGCTTTGACTTTCTAACATCTTCATCCAGATGATGATTGTCAGCAGAAGAATTCAAGTTTTCTTGTGATCTCAGAACCTGTTTGGTGGATCAAAGTGGAACGTGGAGGTGATGCGTCTAAATTTTCCCTTTTTATGGCAGGTGATTGATCTCAGGAGTATTTGTCTCAGGAGAGATTCTCTTTGAACACATGTTTGTGGACGTTGCTATCCAGCAGTGTTTTGGAACAGTGTAACATGATGTAGTTATACTGAGAATAAAAAGAAAAATGAGACCTGATTATTATGGCTCGTATGGCTGTTTTCTGAGGTTAACATGGAAGAGAGAGCAGTGATTATCTTTAATGAGCTGTGCGAGTAAACAAGCAGAAGTGATACAGAGAAAGGTGACAGCTCCTGGCAGGTGATATTGGTCTCAATAAATCAGCATCATCTCTGGAACAGCGAACTGGATGTACGGTGTCAGAGACAATTTTCTGGTTTATTGCAGCCTTAATTTTATATTCATTGATTTGGTTGTGTCTATCCGCTATTGTACTTAGCAAAGTAATTGTAGCGACGTAGATCAGATCTTTCGATCATTCAGGCCTCTATTTTTCACAAAGTATGAGTGTTTCTTTAAATTATAGAATGGAAGGTTTCACTGATTCAGAAACACTTAAAACATAGCATCAAGCAACAGAGGTGATAATTATGCTTATGATAGGTATCTGTCGGCTAGGAACCAAGATTTTGGCACCGCAAGTGCTCTGGTTTCAGTTTATAGTCTGAGTGGTATTGACCAGTTTGATATTTGAGTGTGCTTTGGTTGCAAAAGAGGCAGTATGCATGCAGATATCTGTTTATAGAGATTAGTAGAAATCTGTCTATCTGTTCTCGTCATTCTTACATATCAAGTTGCTAATCGGACTGCAGAGAAAGTTTTGGCATGGATACCTGTTATCTGTTTTCTGGATATCCGCTGGCTACACCATAAGCCCAAAAACATTTGCTGTTGCCTCCAGAGGCTAAATCGTCATCAGACGATCAGGTGTTTCTTCACTCAGTGCCCCGTACGTCTGTTCTTGCACTATGTAACTATGTACTGCAGGTAAGATCACCAACGAAGAAGTACATAATGCTTTCGAGCATTAAGTTACATATTTAAAGTCTGTGTAAAGGCAATTCTTTCAAAATACATTAAATATGTTGGAAAATAGTTGCTGAAAACATGTGAAAAGACTTTGAATGATATATTACTGAAATGTGGAGTTAGAGGTTCAAACAGTTTTCAGTCCAGGATTTTGTGGGTGGTCCTAAAGGGCGGCTCGATGACACGCTGAGGCCACCCTGAGCATACCCCTGAACCCCTAGCAGAGAGATAGAAATTAATTCATCTCGCTCAGAGTGTTTCAAAGTTAGTCATGTCATTTTCTGAACTCATCTGACACGTTTCAGTCGCTTCAAAATTGCTGTTTGACTGCTCCCACGAGTGGGCGTGGCCCCCACAGTCCTGGAGATGAGAATACTGCTCATTTTTTACCAGCTTTTGACACCTAATTTCATAAACTTTTCCTGACGGACATTAAGGTAAAATCCTCTAAGCTATAGCTGCTGTTAGTTAATACTAGCACAGTTCATTAGCTGTTCCTCAGGCATAATGGACCACTGTTTTCAGGCCAGGGGGCATGAAGGAATGCAAACAGGAGAGTGATCAAGCAAGAAGCTGCCGGACTAGAGTAAATCTGGGACTGACTTTTAGATGTTGGCGAGAGCTCAGTGAAATAAAAGGCTAAAAGACAGATGCCGAGCTGGGCTTCTTTCTGTTGGACTAGTAAGTAATATTAGCTGGCTGCTATGTCTTGTGTTTGGCTGTTAGCAAAGTTGTCGACTTGCTAGTTTTTGACCATAAAGTAATGTAATCATAACAAATGCGTGTGTCCATATTTACGATGGTATGACATTTACAACTTGAAAACTCGGGGCACTAAATAGCAAAAAATACCAATTTGTATGTCATGTTGCTTTAAATAGTGTCTCAGTAGCAGCCAGAAAGAATAAACTGTTTAACTTTGTGATAACTTTTTACTTGTTTATTAATGCCCTACAATAACCATCATCGTAGTTAAGTAGGTGCTCCAGGTCCCAGGTGCAGTTTAGAATATTTTGACTTCCATGCAGGAACCGAATCAAATAATGATGGGTGTGTGACATATTTGGTAAAGGACAAAACCAGGCACTCACTGCTCTTCATTAGGATTGAGGTAATCGTCTCTGGCTTTCAGTAAAGGGAAGCAGACAACCTTGTCTTTTCTGGGCAGAAGACTGTAGGTGGATGATTTGAATCAGATATCACTTTGCCTGTGGGCAGGGTGTGAGAGAAGATGCAAGAAAACAACAGAAACAGCTGTTTGAGGATTTCCTCTGTCAAGCCTCACATTTGTCCCCAAGTTTTTCTGCCAAAAATTATAATACCTAAGTGATGATGTTATAGAGCATGGAAGTTCAAGTCTGATAGAGTAGTCATCAACCCAGGTAGAGTTTATTAACCAAAACTGTATCCACTCTTGGCACAGTGACTTCTTGAGTTTTGAAATGGCTTTTACAGAGGTCAGATATTATTTTCCACTCTTTATCATTTGTATTGTGTTTATGGATGGAAAAGTGCCTGTCAGATGAAAAACTGAAGGCTGATGGGGTTGGAACTTTCCATCTTCAAACAAACCCACAACCCCAACAAATGCAAGAGATATGGCTTGTTGCCATTTATCAACCATTTGATTCTTTTATTACAGTACATCAGCAGTTATATTGAACTTTATTATAGGGAAAGTCCAAGATCTCTCTGAACTAATGAGTACTTTGGCTCTGAGTCAATGCTCTACTATTGGATTTGCCCAAAAGCAAATGGGAACAGTGACAGGTTCATGTGTTTGTAGATCCATGCAGGCCATTTTCAATATTACACATCCTTCTGGTTCACTGCTTCAGACCCCATTTTAAAACAATAGACAAATCTTCTGCTGCTTTATTTCCCATTTCTTTATTTAAAATAAGATTGTTGGGCAGAACATAGTTGCTATAACCTATGAACTAAATCTTCATAGAGAGTATAGTAAATATTATGTCACCATGACGCACTGTATGAATGTGTATATTATCAATGGACATGAAGTTAAAGAGATACAACTTTCTTTGCCAGAACAAGTAACACTTTGACAGTTTCTATTAACAGACATCAGTCATTTCTGAATTCGTGTCCAGAATTAAAATGGAGGGTTACTCACATAATAGAAAACGTGTCTCTTTAATATGATTGCTGGTAGATGGATTGAGAGTCACATTGATGTAGATTGATTGTAGCTTTCTTTCTTCAGACTGAGGACAAATGCCGCAGTGGGTGATTAAATCCAGGCCCTTCGCTTGGACGCTTCTGGGGCGGATTTTCCGAGAGCAAGGGACTTGGCGCCGGGGATCCTGTGTATTTTCCACCCTGATCTCTACTTGGCAGAGGCCTAAATAATAAAGCTCTTTTTACTAAGCTGCCAGGGGTTCCCTGTGTACAAACACAAACCCTACCCCCCTCCACCTCTGCTGTTTTAACATGACCTGCCACTATGGGGGTTTACCACACACCCCACTAAGCTCCCGTCCTGCAGTTGTCTGAAAGTCAACCCCCACTCTGCCACAGACTCACTGGTGTCAAGCCAATTTGGTCTTGAGGTCATTTTACTGGGACGAAAGTGCACAATGCAAGGCTTGATCAGTGACCACGTGAAGCAGCTAACAACTCACTCACATCTAAACCAAATCTCAAGAAAAAACACACATGGAAAAAGCTCCAAAACTGAAGGAGTGAAGGTCATTTAGGGAGTTTTTCGTATAGTGCACACTGTACTTATACCTATACTTCTCTGCCGTTCCACATATGTTTTAGTGTTTCGACTGTTATTTTTAATTGCATCATGGAGTGCAGCAGGGTGTGAGTCCAGTATGATCACGGAAATGTGGCAAGCGGTGATGAAATGTCCATTCATGCGGCCACGCATGGATGTGTGTTTATTTAACTACTGTGCAGGTTAATCTGGGTCCTCAAAGCCTGGTGCTGTGTGTTAGTGCCAAGGCTCACAAACCTTCAGCGCTCTGATCAGCCTGCCAGCTTTGAAACCTGAGGCATCCAGAGAAACCTCCTCCGTAAAAGCTACGGCACAGGCCTCTCAACCCTAAAGACAAATTTAAAGGTAAATCAAGGTAAATAAAGGCATTGCGTGAATACCTCACTTTTAATTAGGTGTGTGCTGTAGCATAAAAAATGTTCCATAGGTCCTGCATTCATCATAATGTGTCACTGACAGGATTTGGTTGCACCTTTACCTCCACATGCCCATAAACATAAACCATTTAATGGAGACCCAGTCTCTGAGCGGCTGTGTAGGCGGAGGAGAGCACTGTAAAAGCCAAAACAGTAGCTCGGTAGTGGAGGAAAAATTAAGTGATTTTTCCATTTTTACCGGCTGAGCCACTTTTCCCATGAACAATAAAATGAAAACAACACATAAGCCTCAGGGAACACTGGAAGAAATTAGTCCCCAACTGCAGTAGCTAATCAACACAGCCGCAACACACATTGAGACGCCCTTTTTTTGTGACAAAATTGAAGGCGAATGCTAGTGTGGCACCCAAAGGTTTTGTGCTGTAATCATGGTGAACCACATAAAGCTCACGATGACACAAAGTTATTTAAAATTTTAGATAATTAAAGAGGAGTGATGTTTAATGACATTAAAAAAAAAAAGATTTATGGAATGCTAAAGTAGTTTTGACAAGGGTAGTCCACATAACATGTAAATCATCTCTGTGAGACTGAGATGTAATATACAACACTCTCACTCTCTTTACTGGTTTGTACACCAGAAGAAAATATGTAGCTTCTTCATGTTCATTATGGGATGGCTTTTGTCATTTACTGCCCCACCTGAAATGCCAAGAATACAAAACAAACGTGTGTTTTTGTAGGTTCAAAATCGAAAAAGAAAGTTTGGTCTTTCAAACATGTATTATTGAATGACTTTAGGAGGCCACACACATGCACACAAATACACACAAAAGACTGACTGAACAAAAAAAAAAGTCTTTATCTTCTCTGTGGAGTGAGAAAGAAGAAAAGCCGGTACCAAGCACAGCTCATCTGGCGCCGAGCCAGCGTTGAATATCAAGATTCAGTTTACAGTTTGACTTCATAGCAGCACCTCCCTTTTCTGCAGTCCATCTGTGAGTGAGTTTTATTTCTCCAGAATGTGCATGGATGAGGTGCTCGTTCAGCAGCCTCTCCAAAATACACCGAGTGGCCATCTGTGTATGACAAAGTCTTCACCACACTTACTTGTATTTCACTTTCGGTCCTAGTAATACTTTCATCTCCACTCTTTCGTGTATTTTGTTCATCGCAATTGTTTTGATATCCTCTTGGTCAGCTAGCCCCTCTCGCTTTTTAGTGCTCCTGTTTCTGTTTTTCTCATCTCCATAAAATGCTATAAGGCTTTATCTAATTCGCTTATTCCCGCCCATGTGCCTGTGCTCGGGTGCGTACAGCTCCCTCTTTACTACTGTGTGTTGGACGTGGCCAGCGCCATCAATCTCTGTTTGAAAAGTCAACACAAACAGGAGGCACTGCGTCATGCTGTGTTCTCATCAGCCTCCTCCCTCCACACTTCACCCTCCGATTCATGCTTTATGAGTCTTACAGCTAAATGCACTCCTACATTAACGATGGCAAATTGATGGTTTATTTCTAACTAGTTGTGAGAAGGCCTGTGATCTCCTCCTAAACCTGATTTGAAATAAACGGCACTCAGCTCATTGCAGAATCCTGTTTTCCTCCCACCTCTTTAGACACACTAAATGTTTGTAATTTTAGCTGCGTATTTTAGGTTTTGGGTTTGTGGGTGCAGGATGGATCATGGTGTGGATCGTTGATAATATCTGTGAAGCGCCAGCAGGCAGATAGGATCAGCCACCCTCAGGGTAATGACGTATGTGACCATCATGCAACAGCATTGCGGAATAAATCATCATGCTGGGGATCCTCACAGAGGAGTATTCAGTATTCGTCCTCAAGGGCAGCGTGCCATGAGAGTGAGGTACACCATCACCCATCCTGTGGTAATGCTGGTCATACTGGTAATCTGCCACATTATCATTCCTGCAAGACAGTTTGTACCCGTGCCTAGGCGAGGGCGATGTGATGATATATAGGGTTAGATGATACTGTGAAATGCCATGCAGAGTTAGCTATCGTTTTAAAGAATAGTTTGACATTAAAGCAGCTAACGCTTATAATTTCTTGTGTTAAATGAGAAGACTGATGCAACTCTCACGCCTGTGCTTTAACTATGGAACTTGAGCCAGGAAGCGATTAGCTTAGCTTAGCACAAAGTCTGGCTCTGCCCACAGTTCAAAAATGCACCTAATAGTACCTGCAAAGCTCACTGATTAACATGAATGTTTAATTCATACAAAAACAGAAATGTAAAGATGACAGTTTGTGGTTTTGACTTCCCAAAGACTTTGAGGCTGTCAGGGCAACCAGCAAATGAGTTGCTGCACAGGGTTGCAGAGCAGATGGATAAACTATGTCCATCAGGAAATAGTTACACTACGTACAGTAACTCCCTCTAAAACCACAAATTAGTGTTAATTAGTGAGTGTTAGTGGTGTTGGTTGACGAGTTTTTTTCCCCTTTGGACGGAACAGTTTCCCCCTGTTTCTAGTCGTTATGCTAAGCTGAGCTAATCACGTCCTGCGTTTAGCTCCATACTTAGCGCAGAGATGTCACAGTGGTATCAGTCTTCTCTCTAACTCTTGACAACAGTGCACATAAACATATTTCCTAAAATGTGACCCAACAGTTTTTTGTTTTTTTTTAAATAAATCTTAGTTGTTGACATAATGTTGACAAAAACTGTTTTATCTGCCTCCCAGACTTTATCTGTATCTTATCTGCAGAGATACTTTTTAAGAAAAATCAAGGAATCAAAGAAATGACAACAAACAAGCAAAAGCTCTTTGTGAAAACCAAGTGACCTAACTTTTTGCATGTGCAGTAAGTTCTTCCATGCCGCTCTGAAATGTCATATGTATACAAGGGGCCTTATTCAAACATCCATCTCTACATGTGGGTGGGCAGACCGTCAGCAAGCCTCAGGTCACACCCTGCTCGTCCTCGTCGTTTTTGTGACCTTCCTGTCTACAGTTCATATATTCCACATTAATAAAGGTCATAAAAAGAAGGAAACTCTGCTGTGTGGCATACTTTATAAATAGTGTTGACACAACAAATGACTAAAAGGGGCAGAGTTGCATGATGTCAGCCTCGTAGCTTCTCAAGAAAACAAACAGAAATCTCTTCTTCTGCTTCTTTACATTTTTCCCATCCTACTTCTCTTCAGAACTAAAGTGTTAAAATAATAAAAGTCCCATTTGATGATGGTTTGATTGATGATTGGCAACTGTTGTAAAACTGCTAGAATGAGGTGAGTCAGATAAGAGTGCAGAGAGTGGTATTTTTTATGTCATCCTCTCAGCTGGATTTTGCATTAATGGATAGTATTTCCACAGATCTATGTGCTAATGAACCTGTAGTACCAGGAAAAACCCATGACAGAAACTTTAACAACCAATCCATGCCAAGAATCAGTCATTAGCTAACTAGAGAACAATGAGATCATCAGAGAATCAGTCAAATGGGAGCTGCTCTCCGAGTACTGGCCTGAAGTTACGATGATCTCATAACAGAGCTGCCTGGAGGCAACTTTATCTCTATTTATGCCAATGAAATATTTAATGTGGTCATTTATTCAGACCAACTCTTTAGATCAGCAGATCTAAGCTTTATTGGGGCTACTCTGTAACCTAAAGTTGATTAAATCACAATATAAATGATTAACAGGACACCGAGAACACAAACTCTATCAACAATGTGCTTTAATTATGGAGGATTCAAGTGAGGAGCACAAGAGTTTTCTCTTGTGCTCCTCACTTGAATCCTTCTAGGCCTTCTGGTTCGGTGCCTTCAGTGCTGTTTGTACGTAACAATGCTCCCACCATGTGGTCAAGAGTGGTACACACAATCCTATTGAAATAAAATGTGATCAGCATGAGAGGATAGTATATAAAGTTATGTCACTTCAAGCTCACAGGTGTGACGCACATTTTGTTTTTACCTTTGGCACATAGGATGATGTTATTGTAAAAAAAAGTACATTTGTAGACTCTTTAAATAATGAAAAAGTCCCAATGAAATGAAGTGAAAGTATATGATAAAGTTAAAATCTCAAAAACCTGCATTCAAAAGAATTTTGCTGCTGTAAACAGTACTTTCTATACTTTATACTTTATATAGGGTTCACTAGTTTCGCTTAAAGAATCCCAACGGGTGTGGTAGAAAGGACAACACACCCTCCAAAGGGTCACAAGATAACACTGTTAAAGGACCAGTGTGGGGCTTCGTGTCACCTTGCAGTGAAGTTGCAAATTGTTTTAAGGGGAGACTACAGTGGTTGCAAAACACATGAAAGGCCCTATCTAGAGCCAGTGTTTGGTTTGTCCGCTCTGAGCTGCTGTAGAAACATGGCAGACTCCATGGAAGAGGACCCGCTCCCTCTGTAGATGTAAAGAGCTTATTTTGATTTAATGAAAAGAGCCTTCTAATGGAAACATACTTAAATATTATAAGCCATGTCTGTCAATAGATCTTACACACTGGACCTTTAACGAGTGAAATGACTGAAACATTACCTATACATACTTGCCAGTTTATTTATTTATTTGCATGTAACTTAATATTCTGATCAATGTGTCATGTAGTGGGTGAGATCACTGCAGTGTGTACCCTAGCTCTGACCTGCTGAAAGACAACAACATATTTATCTCAAAACATGTCTGACATAATGTAATGTAATCAGTGGCTGTATCATGATAACAGAGTGTCAATGTGACATTCAGTATTGATGTTTTGGGTGTGGTGCATCTTTGAGTCATAGTTTCACCATGAGGTACACAGCCACTTAAGCATGACACCACATGAAGAAAAGAAACTTTACCAATCAAAAATGTTTATAAGAAAAGGTTTATTTCATGTTAAATAAGTAAACATGAATGATGTTACAAACTGTGTCATCAGTATTTTATCCCTTAATTCTGCTGTATGAATCATTTTAATCTCAAAGATCTTCTACCATCATCATGCAGTAATAAAATTAGCATTCATTCAAATTCATTGTAGCTATTATACCTACTCATAATGTACATAATCAACCGTACACTTTTAAAATACTGACAAGTACAATTGTTGAGGTACGAACAAATGTTTCACAGATTTGTCTTGTGGACTTAGTGAGAGCATTTCATGTACAATTACATATAAAACATAATTCCAAACTGTGAATTGTGCATTAAAAATTTCATTTTAGTGATTTTTTTAATAAATAGTTAATACAACTCTGTACATTTAACATCTTAAAAGGGAAGTAGGTTCTGATTGTGCTGTTTTAACTCTGTAACTGGAGGGAGATCATGGTCATTTTCAAGACTTTTATGTATCGTGTGTGTGTCTAAAACGTGGTATCACTGATGATAGAAGTTACAGGCAGGCTCCCGTCGGGGCTGTCAGGTTCCTATCAATCAAAAGAGGCATGTTAATCAGTAAACAGTTTTATGGATTTATGGATTCAAACACAGTCTTTTGTCGCTGTAGAGTTGAATTGTCCAGCGAGAGACTTCAAATGACCTAACACATATAAACATAACAAATGTTCAGCTAGACATCATAGTACATCTAAATTTTGTTGCTTCGGGTTGATGATAGACTTTATCTGCAATTCTTTTTATTTTTTATTTTAAAGATCTCTTAGCAAAGAACCAAAATGACCATTTAGAATACTGAGGCCATTTCTTTAGCTTCAGTGAGGAAACATGACTGCTTCTGTGTAGTTATTTGTACTATGCATTCATTAACACCTCCAAATATATTCAGTCCTTGATGAAAAATGACACGTCAGCCATGCTGTGAGCAAAACAAAATTTTCGAGCTCTTAAAGACAAACAACAGAAATAAGAAAACACTCCCATGTGAATGTGTCTTTATCACTATATGTCTATTATCAAATGCATATCAGGTGAATTGGCTATGATGGGATTAATTATTACTTGAGCTCACTTAAACCTGCAGCGCAGAGCTTTTGTCTCCTTACGCAAACACCTACAGTATATATGTGAAATGCCTACAGTTTTCTGCCATGCTGTAGACTACTCCGTCACTACAGTTGCTCCTGTGGATGCATCATAAGACCTGCGTACTGAGAGTGGCCTTTTGAGAAAAATTCTCCTTAAACAGACCTATGTACCGTTAACAGGCAAACAAGGTAAATTCTAAATATTTCTATTATGAGTTCTTCATTCATGAAGGTTTTAAAAATGTCCCTTGAGCCAATAAAAGCGATTTGAAAATCTGTCACGATGTAAACTTTACAGACCGAGCGGGAACTCACGGGTGGAGCGAGAAACACTACTCCACATAACCAGAAAGTAAACCATGAAGCTAGTTGTTTGGCTTTGACTGGGAACAGCAGGTGCCAGTCTATCTCAACACTGTGGTGGCCAGGGTCGAAGAGACCTGTTGCTGCCTTCCTAGACATAATAGATAGCTTGCTGTTGATGTTCCAATCTGCGTAAACAGACATCTGTGTCTCCAGACTAGAATATGTTGACAATGACTCTGTTCTTGGTAAAAACATTCTCTTTGGCTAATTCTGGGTGCATAGTATTTGTGGTGTTATCTTGAGGTTTAAAATCTATCCACCAGCATGAGTTGGGCAGAATGTGAAACCAACTCAGGCACTTCTGACGTACTTTGAGAGTGTCTCTAATTCTCCTTGATCAAGCGTCAATAAATAATACAGCGTAAGACATCAGAGGCTCCTGAACACTTTCTTCCCTCTTGACTTCACCATTGACCATTGACTTCAGCAATTTCTCCACAACACCTGGCAGTCATGAGCTTAATCAGCATTGTGTGAACTCGTTTGACAAGGGCTTGAATAACACACGTTCATTTATATGTAAATGTTCCACACTGCAGGTTTAAGTTATGTGTTTCAATTAAGATGGAATTGCAACAGATGTAGTTGGAGAAAATCGTAAACTGTAAGAAGCGTAGTGATTTCTTTGTTTTTTCATTTTTACATGATTGCATGAATATTATTGAGCATGATTGTAAGGAGCAGGGAGACAGAGAGAAGGCATGTTGAACAGTGACAGGTGGAAAGATGTGGCAATTATCGACAGTGTGTGCTGATTGCTCTGTGCTCCTACCTTTGTGCATCTGCGTGTTGAGCTAAGATTTGAGCAGATTTTTTTTTTTTTGTGGAAACAGAAAAGTTTATTGATCAGTGTTGAGAAGGCGGAGTCTGCGGCTGGGAGATTAGCGCCGTGGCTCCGTAGTCTTGTCCGGACATCTGCCTCTCCGCCTAAAACAACAGCTACTGATCACTTCTCATTCAGCATTTATTGTGTCGTGAGTCTCCAGTCTGGAATGAAGATGCTGCAACAGAATCTGATCTAACAGGTAGTTTTGTAGTTCTTTTATGTTTATATTTTTTTTATAGGTGATTAAATGCACTTAAATTATCTTTTAAGTTCAAACACAATCCACTTTGAATGTTATATTTAAAGGAATACTTTAACATTTTAGGAAATATATTTGTTCGTTTCATTTCCAAGAGTTAGAGAAGAAAAGTGATAGCACTTAGTGCTGGAAGTTTGAGTGCTATGTTGCCTTGGTTTAGCTGGATCTGGACCTCTAAATGATGTATTTGGAGTTTGAATTTGGTGACATATAAAAGCTGAGTAAATAGGAGAAGAGTTTATGGCTATTTCCCGGAGGCAGTATGTACCAGCAGGGACTTGGGGAGATATTTATCAAACTTGCAAAAACATTATTGGAAAATAATTTGTTCATTTTTGGCCAGAAATAGGATGACTCTCATATCTGTCCTTTAAATATATAGTAACTTCCAGTTATCTTAGCTCAGCCCCCAGCCAAAAACTAGTTTAGCATGTAAACGATATATATAAAATGGTAAATTGTTGTTTTTATATGTGAGCTTTAGATATGCTAGCAGGTGGATTTTATCTCCACCGAAAGAGCCAGGCTACAGTTTACCCTCACTTCCAGTCTTTGTGCTAAGCCAAGCTAATCATCTCCTGGCACTAGCTTCGTATCTAACGAACAGATGTGAGAATGGTATCAATTGTCTCATCTAACTCTCCAGCAGAAAGCGAATATTTGAACCCTCATGTCAGTTCTTCGCATTAAATGTGAGGAATCTGATTTCCTGTCAGCACTCATCAATAACTTCATCACAGAGTTTGGAGACTCACCCTGGCATCAATAACACAGATTTTATCCATGATATCTTTACCTCATTTTTTGTCACATTCAAACATTCTCTTCAGTTTGTTAATTTGCACCCTTATTGTTTTCAGGTTTTTGCTCAAACTACCTACTCAAAGCAACTAGCCACCCAAGCTTTGGCAAGTTAAGCAATGATGAAATATAAAGAAACAACAGAAAGTAAGACAGGATGAGTTAAGACCAGGGGTGAAATCACAGATACAAACTGTTAGTACCATCAAGCCAAGTTCAATAAACTACTAATATATTTGTCAGTTATATAACAGTTAGGTTTGTGCAAGGAGATGCAGTTTGTGTTTTACAACATGCAGACACATGAGAAAGATGAACGCAGACATGCAGCATGGCATGGACAACAGCAAAAATAGACACAATAGGGAGCACGCAGTTATTTCTGGAGCAGCTCAAAGCGCACATGTGACTCTGCCTGCATGCTTTCTATGCAAACCTATGACAAGCAAACAAATGACACACGTCACAGCAGACATTCTGACTTGTCATAGTAGGAAAAACACGTGTTACTCCTAACATTAACAATAACTTTGTTCTGTTCAAACTGTTCTGTGACAGTGGCAGTATATCAAAACCCTGAAACTGAAGCAGCTAAATGGAATTCGGCCATCTTTCGTTTGAATTATTTACTGTGTTTTTCCTGCTGGGACACATCAAAACGTTCTCTGTGAATAAGACCACGCTGCTCCCATACAATATGACAAAAAAGAAGCATCACTTTGTTTGTTTAGGCTTCAACACTTACTTCTGCTTTGGCCAACAGGTTCGCATTTTGTCTCCGCAGATCTGACTTTATTAAGCCTGCAGGGACGTAAAGACACAGAACAGGTCAAACCTGTGAGACACACAACTTCTTTCAAAAGACTAAAACCTGTTTTTAGTTTTTGATTTTAATTTATACATAAAAGTGATGTAATAAAGGTCACTATCCAGTAGGTGGCTCTTATGTACAGACATATTACTAATGAATAGTGGCTCTCTTAAAGTATTATATACTTTTGAAAATATTTCCAAAGACCGTGCCAACAAATGCCAGAAAATACAGTTTGTCTAACTTAGGTCAGTCTGTCTCATCCTGAAGCTTAATCATTAATCTCAACCTTCCACTTAAGTTTCACAACAAATTATAACCTTTGTAACAGAGAGCCATTACTGTGCGTGCATTTTGATGAGAGCTTCGCATGGGAATCCACAATGTGTGAGTTCAGTTGTGGTTTTCTCACAAAGCTGTTCTTTTTCTTTTAAAAACTGCCACGATGCCAACAACGAGAAGTCATCCCATGTGTCTAAACTCTGTCTGGGTAAGTTACAAAAGACAGTGAGTCAGTACTGATGACCTTTAGGAACAGAAAAGTCTTAGCAGTGTTTGCACAGAGTGTAGCGCTCCAGTGGGTAAAGTATTTTTAAAAAGTTATACATTGCTCATAAAAACATTCAATGGGCCATCCAAATAGACTAATAGAATAAGTGGCTTTATATTGACTAAAGAATGAAGTCTCACATTGAATTTCTGAAAACAACCTTGGTAATGTGTGTCAGCGTGCATGGGGAGCCTTTTTTTGACAGTATGTTGAACACCTGATGCAAAATTTTCCATTACTCAGTCAACAGACAACAAAATGTTTACCGCTCCACCCTCTGACTTAATGAAAAACACTGACTTCTGAGGAGTCTACAGAACAGGGAAATGCCTGTGGTTACACACTGTCTTTTCCCAAACTTCAGTTAAACACAAGCACAGTGTTTTGTTATTATGAAACTCTCTGAAGGTCATGACAGATTTTCTAAGAACTCTAAGCCCTGAGCTGCTCCTGGGATTAAAACGCTTTTACTGTAAGGAGGTGACACAATTCTTTGTTAAGAGTATGCAACAATAAAAACATATTTTGGAAATCTGTATCATAACACAACCCTGAACGTCACACAGTAATAATCAACCTCTAACATCTGTAAACTCACAACAGATATGGTGACAGATAGGTCATTCTTATGCATTGCTGTATGTGATATAAAATCGGTAGTTTGCTATGACTCTACATATGGCTCACAGTCAGAGAGGTCTTACCTGTCATTATTGTGCCAATTAGAAGAAAGACACAGAGGAAGATGTTTCCTGCCAGCGTGCCAAAGTGGTCGATGATCTTCCCCTGGCTGATGGTGAATATAATGCCAAACACCTGTGCATGCAGAGCAAAAGCTGGTGTTTGCACGCACACAAGCAACCTCACACTCACAACAACAAAGAAATACAAAACAAATGTGCTTACAATAACTCCCATCACTGTCCAGCTCCAGCTAAGGCCTGTAAGAAACTATGGTCTGCCAGAAGTGGCATCAGTACCTCCTGGAGGGAGGCTGCATTCAGGGGAAGCCTGCAGAGAGACGCTGTCTGCAGCCAAACTATCCAGGGGAACTCTTTCGTAATCACTGCCTACACACAGATTGTAAATGGTAAACGCATCATGTTTCATTATTGTTGTTCAGAAACTAAATCATTTGCGAGTTTTACAGGAATTGCACATGATCTGCAGCAGGGTGCTCGTTTTGTCTCGTACTGTGAATTGCAGCCGCCATGTTGCAAATTCGGTGAAACGGGTTCCAGGTCGTCAAGGAACAAACTAATGCGCAGACTTTCAGATGCAAAGTCACATCAGGATTTTGGCATATTTCACAGGACGACAATAACTGTACTACTGTGTGAGCTCTGCATTGTTTTAAAGATTCCATATTGTAGAAAGTCTTTTATGATTACTGTATAAATAACTGAAAGTATCCAAATGTTCAATTCATAGAGAAATGCCTTTAAATGAGCCATAAGGACTTCCCTGTTCTGTCACCAGCCTCAGCTATGTCTGCAGTATGGCCCTAGGGTACAATCTGTTACCTGGTGATGGCTGGGCCGTGCCTCTTTCAGAAAACAGTAAGCCAATCAGAAGAGAGGCTTATTAATATTAAGGAGAGAAATTGCGACACAGAACACTGTGTTCTTACTGAAGCTAAAGAGAGAAGCGTGAGGGAGATTTAAAGCTATACTGAGATGTTTTTTGGTACTTAAAACAGCAAATATATTTTCTTAAAGATATCAAAACACTGTAAAAGTGTAAAATATGCAACCTTTAATATATGTACACAGGTCTTCTTGGAAACCTGCATGGATGCTGAGTAAAATAAGTTTTTTTTGTCTATACAACCAGTAAAAACATAAACATTAAGCTTTCATGCTTTGTCTTTGCTGATGCACTTTTACTCTTCTGCACCATTATGTTGAGACCTGAGCTGTACCTGTGCCGAACAGTTGAGGAGTCCTGATGAGGTTCCCTCTGACTCTGGGTACGTCAGCTCAACTGCATACTCAAAGCCCAGAGGCAGGTAGCCCGTCATGAAGAATCTGGACACACACACACACACACATAGGAGCACAAAGACACACAGTAAACATTATATATAATCACAACATTTCTACAATTAAATTGATCTAAACAGGCTGCACAGGCTCTGCACAGTGACGTGTTTTGCCTCTCCCTCTTCATAATACCTCGTTGAAAATTTTTTTTACCAGCTAAATGCCAACGTGTCCTCAGAAATAAAGGTAAGAATAATGCCTTTGTCTTTGGCTTAATGACGGTGATATTATACAGGAACAACAGATTTTGAAAGCAGAACAATGATATCCGACCATTTTCTCGCTCAGTAGCACCATGTCATCCTCCCACTGAAGTGACAACACACTGAACTGAAACACAATAACACAAGCTTCTCACATGGCAACAGCAGCACAACACCTCAGTCAGTAGATGCTTTACCGTACACATTTCTTTGACATTTACGTATGACTCCTCTGCATATAAATATGCTTTGATAACAAAACCATTAGCCAACAACACATAGTAGAAAAATAGAAACTGTAATTAAAAATATATTTTTTAGATACTACAATAAGTAAAAACACAAGAAAAATACTTGGGACAATGGCTGTACACACTGGAAGTAAGTTTATCAGCTGTATACCAGGAATTCCAGCAGGAACGTGGAGCTCATTTCGTCTCCATTAACAAATGAAGCTGTGCGTGAGTTATTTGACAATTCAGCCTGAGTCACATGAATGATGTACTCTGTCTGGCGTGCATGCATGGTATATTATGTAGGTGTGCCTTCACAGAACGGGGAAGCACAATCTGGAAGACCAATCTGTGCTACTGAAGAGGTGTAATGACTTCACAACAGCCACATAAAGGTTAAACTGGATGTAAAATTAATACTGGAGCTTGTAAAAGATTTGAAAAAACATATATGTAGTCTTGTGGATAATTTTCACCTAAAATCTGCTGTTTAAGATGATCCCACAATACATTTTTTTTTACATGTTTATTACCTCTGCTCTAAACAATATATCCTGAACTTGAATACCAGGTCAATGTGTACAAATGAAATCTTCACCTTGGTTCTTACTATGTGTAAGGTGTATGTGTGAAAAGTTGATCAAGCCAGAGTTGACAGCTTAAGAAACGCGGTTAAAAATTATTGTTGCAAATATCAGAAATATACCACTTGACCATAACAGAATTGAGTGGAACAGGGTTGCACAAGTTTCCATCTCTGTATCATATTATTTTATAAAACTGCAGTGAAGGAGACACAGCTGCTGTATAAGGAAGGTGCAAATAGTTAGCTCTTAAACTGAGCTCACTCCAGCTTGGTTACCGAGGATATGATCCATCTTTGAGTATTTTGGTGATTCTGCAGTCAATATATTTCTAGTATATTTTGTCATACACATCAGCAAAAACATTAAAAATACAGAAATCCTTATATTACTTCTATACCAGAAAAAGAATAAATGTAGAAATACCCAAGAGCTCCAGCGGTGATGAAGACCACCCAGAGGTGTCCGAGATTGAGTGTAGCAGCATAGACTATCATCCCGACCAGAGACATGAAGTAGACCGCGAGGGTTGTCTGCCTGGAAAAACATGAAAAATGTACAACACTGAACATGGCAATCATAATTATCATGATAAATTCAGAGCATTGCTGCACTTTCAGTTTGTGTGGATAAACTCTGCATGTTACAGCTGGTACTGTAGCAGACACACAGTGGCACAATCATTCTAAAAGAAGTTTAAAGGTTTAAAATAATTTTGATGCTACACTGACTTGACTTGACTTCTGTAAATCAATTTTGTGATTTACGTAGTTTCCTGGTGGACACTGAAGTATCCATAGCTGCTGTTAGCTAACGTTATCTTAGTTCTTTAGCCAGGCAACCCGGTCTGTGGGCTCAGAGCACTGAGCAAAGGGGAGGTTTACAGGCCCAGGCGAATGCTGATGGGGAACGACACCAGTATGGGCACCTTAACCAACAGCTGGGTGAGCAGACAACATTACTGAGGCAGAGGATAGCAGAGGTGAAGAGACCAACGAGGATGGCGGAATAAGTGTTGAAATAAGTATTGTTCACAGTGATCGTAATAGAGTAGGTGGTAGCATTTGTAAATTCAAAAGGAATCTATTTGAATCTATATTAAACAGCATTTAAAGGAAAACAAAGTCAGGTGGGAGTCAAGATGTTCCTGTATGTGCACATTCCACCATTTTCAGAACAAAAACAGCTGTAAATAAGACAGAGGGGGGGCTGAGTAAAAGCCTCCCACAGGGTGGCCACTGCTGTCACTACACAGCCAGAGGGCCCATGAGGCAAAAGGTCAGAAAGATCACTGTTAGAGCAGCTTGCTGCACCTGGATAAACAGACACAGAGCTCCAACAGCCAACATGTAAACACCAAACAAGATCTACAGTGAGATTAAAAACCAGATGAAACTAAAACTTGTGTAGCTGCCTGATGTCGGACTTCGGCCTGTCAACGAATCAGTCACATAATAATTCCCTCTCTGTGCATCTTCTTGATTTCCAACACTTACTTGTAGGTTTTAGTTTTGTCCAACCAAATGCCACAGATCAGGGAGCCGACCATCCCTGCAATGACAATGGTGAGGCCAATCCTCCCAGCATTCACCTCTTCTCCCTGAAGGGTTGAACACAGGGCTTAAATTAGTAACCTTACGGCCTAACATACCAAAGAAAGGTAGGGCAGTTTGAGAGGAGGCAGCAGATATCATTTCAATCTATTTCAGTGAGTTTCTATATGAATCTGCAGTCACATCAAACATTTTTCAGACCTCCTACTGATGGACAGTAAAATTAATTCTTGGCAGCGACCTGTATCGATACTTCAGCAACTTCTACTTGGCCCACATTAAATTGTGTTGTGAAATACAAACTCAAGGGTGAAAAGTAATGGGCAGTGAATGGATGGATGATGTGTCCAGTGAAAACAGGACTTACAGTTGTTAAATCTTTTACCACAGTGCAGTTTATTGATGTTACGTTACATTATTTCTGGGTATTGAAAGGTTACAGATGAGACTGCCAATATGTGAAGCTGTGAAGCTTAGTTGCAATACAAAATATAACAACTGTACAAGCTTTTCAAGCCCTGAAATGGAAGTGAAATTATGGGAAGAATAAACTAGAGTTTTGGAAGTCAACACAGAGGAAGTACTAAAGCAACACACTATGTACTTATATATCTATATACAGACACAGCAGAACTTACAGGGTAATGCATGATGATCATGCGGTTCAGCAGCGTGCCAACAGCGTAGAAACAACCGACGTTCAAACCTGTGAGTTGAAAATTATCATTAAATGAAGTATGAACACCACAAACCACTGGACAAAATATCTTTCAGGAAACTTTTCACAATATTAAGGAAGCAGTGAGCAGCAGGCTTATTTCCTAAACAGAGAGCTGCCACAGACCAATGATTTTTATTTGATTATTTATATATATATATATATATATAATTTATTTATTTATCATCAACACCATTTCTGGAAAACTGTCAAGAAAGGTTGCATAAATGAGCCTGTTCCTCGACATAACTGGATATTCAGGAACATCAGCTCAGTTAAACGAACAGCAACAGGTGGAGCCACAGCCTGTAAAGTGAGCATCACAGGTAAATATGAAACACACACACACACACACACACACACACACACACACACACACACACACACACACACACACTAATAATAGTCACATTAATTTTGTCACAGAAAATGACACTGTGAGGTCAAGCAAGTTTTCTTAAACTGCTCACAGCCGTTTGACACGGTTGTTGTGACTTGTCCGAAAGTAGTGCTTTCCCTTCATGAAATGTTTGACCTTTGGGTCAATTCGATCATTTGTTAAACATTATCAGACCATAAACAAACTTTGAACCTGTCCAGGATACACTAACTATTGCTTTTGAATGAGATCCAGTGGGAAGATTGAAGAAACTTTGTTACACTTTAAAAGGGCGTGTGTCGAGGCTTTCTTGGAAACCTTTTGGTGGTTTCCATGCTACTATAAGAGCTATTATCGAGAATGACTGCTGACTGATGATGTGTTGGAGAATATCTGAATCTGGCAATCATTCTGAGTCAGCTACAGACGGTGCATTAAAAATATAGATGTTACATCAACACCCTGTTTTTAAATGATTTTAAAACATTGCTTCATATTGTCTACTAATGGACCTTTTCCCTAAATTTGAAAGAAAGTGATAACCAACCATAAGTGATGATGAGGAGGATGAAGGGCTTGTTGCGGAGCAGCCTGAGGATGGAGGCAGTGTAGGAGTACTGCTCCGGTGAGATGACACGAGCTCTGGCCTGGGCCTGAGTTGGAGGAAGTTTAGGATGCTCCTGGAAGACTAACATGAGGAGAGATTAAAATGTTAAACACAAATAAAAACAACAATTTCAACACTGTTTAAATAATCTACACAAAAATCAATGAAAGACAGTTACAATCGAGACGGAGTCTAGACTAGCTATTGAGCTACTATTTTTGGCTGTTTTGCAGCCTTTGTAAACCTTCAACCTTCAGCTCTGTTAGGTTCATTGTCACTGGAGGGTATTAAAATTTCAATGTGGAAATAAAATCAGTGCATGTAACATTTATTCTAACTGTGTTATTTTTACTTATAGGGAAGTGTATGGGGGAATATTGTGTAAGTTTGGGTTTAACTGGCTAAAACAACAGAAGTTGGGCATGATGTTTTTCCTCTTTACAGAGTGTGGCAAACAAAACTGCACACTTCCCAAATGTCCACCGAATTCATGTCTGAGACGAGCATGGAGCAGTGCCACAGCACAGATAAGAAGTCTTTATTGTTGTGGTGTGTTATCCTGAATATCTGCAAAGATTTCACCTGGAATGGGACACAATGAGACACGATCGGACAGGTCAGCACACGTACAGCGTGCTCAGCACACCTCCACATAATGCATAATGTAGACCCTCATATTCTCGGGGCTGAAGGACAGAAAGTCCTTGACCCAAAAGACGGCTGTCAGTGGTGTCAGTCACTCTCCTAAGCACGTGCCTTCAGACCATATGGGGAAACACAGATGTCTGTCTTTGTGGTTCTTGGAGCTGAGCCAGCCTCCCCCCCCCCCCCCCAAGCAAACTCACCCTGAGGCTTTGTGTTCGGTAACCAATTCACACCAACCCTAAGAAACATACCTGCTCTGACAGCACACAAAGAAACTTAAGTTAAAAGGTCTCATTTATGTTTTACTACATTCACTGTAATTTAAAAGGAAACATAAAGTTTTGGTTTTTTTTAACACCCTCAGGGATTCCCCATATTCAGTCAACCAGATCCAGTCACGTTATGTCTTTTTGCAGACTTTCTCTGTGGTTAACTTTGGCCATCAATTTGTTTAGAGGAAAGCAGCAGCCAAACTTCTTCTCTCACCTCTCTTTGCACACAGTTTATGCAAATCCAGGGACTTTGTCTGCCCTGCTGACTCACAGGCCTGTTGCAGGGCTACAGATGGCCCGGCCAGCAGGACAACCCTCACACATGGCATCTTGCATGTATGTGTGAGGGTGTGCTATGTGTGTGAGTATATGTGTCATATCATGAAACTACTGTGACCAACTGTGTAAATGATCTTGCTGGAGTAACCAAGAGCAGCATAAGTCAAGCCGCTCAATACCATCCGTCACGTGACAGAAAGTGAGGAAAGTCTGTACATCCTGTACAGAATCAGCACCATGAGTTATATGATGTGGGTGAATTCAGACTCTTTGAGCTTTATCTCTAGTATATCTATATCTATATATATCTTTTAGGTGCAGTGTTTGTTTATATAACATGAAATATATCAGTGGTTCCCAACATGGGTGATAGGAAATAAGAAAAAAGGAAAGATCTTTTATGATAAAAGTTGATAAGAGTTTTACCTCCACGCATCTATGATTATTAAAACGAAACCGTCCGAGAGGGGAAAATCCCTCTTTGATTAAGGCCGCAACTCATAGACGTGCACACTGGGATGAGGGCAGCAAGTACTCAGCGTCGAAGGAACGCTAAGCTAAGCTAGCAATATTTCCCAAAGTGGGGTCCACAAAAATGTTTGAAACCACTGAAATAAATCATCAACCAGGCTCAGAAAAGTAAACTTTCAAGAATGAGCTGAACTCTGCTTTATTAACAACAGGAGACTGTAGTCAAAATACTTACAACACTGACAGTTTAGTCAGTCTGAATCTTGTACTTGGTGCTACTATGGAATGCCGTCACAAGCATCCTTTGTGTTTCTGAATGCAGTACGTTTACGGACGCCCCCACCCTCCGCCTGCCCGGACAGGACAAGAGCTTTTTCATCCAACTTGCTCCTCTGACAACGACCCAACAAAGTGTTCTCTATAGAAACGTACTACATACCTCCCCTCTTGATGACACAGCATACAATTCTAGTTTTTTTGCAACTGCTGTGAGTTATAAACATGCAATTAAACATAGAAAGTGAGATCTTATATAAAGGGAACAGTAGGAAGAAGACAAAGAGGGTGAAAATGCAGGGATAGCAGATGTAAACCAGACAACTAAGCATTTTCCTGACAGCTCATATCCTGCTTGTCATGTGAATTCACACCATGACCTTCTACCAGAAAATGTTCAGTCCTTCTGTGATTTTGAGCCCATTCCTGTGACTTCTCCTGTCCTTACTTGTACCACAATAGTATCTTTTGTTGTCAATCTCCCCTTCAGGGGATATTTTGTGTTGGTGCAAACATACAGGTCAGCACTTTTCTTGTTCACTGAAAGGTCATTATAAATTAAAACCACCATCAGGTACATCAACTGAACAAGATTACCACTGACTGAGTGAAAAAGGCAGAGACAATACACATTAGAAACAGTGGGAGTATGTTTATGAGGGAAAGCAGAAAAGCTTTGTGACTCAGGTGATGACACATGTTGAAATAATTAATTTTACTCACTTGGCTGCCTCACTGACCACTTCACCTCTTTCCATTCATAAAAAGGCATTGGTTACACGGTCCAGGAATTTTGAAATTGTATTTAAATACAGTTAATCTACATTTTATGTAAATTTAAAAACTGCCTATGCTGCAAAAAACATATTTCATGGTGTCTATCCATGCAGAAAGTTTCAGTTTTATCTGCAGAGGTTTTAGCATGTCTAGTTCTGAGAATACTGCCGGCACTCAAATGTGACGGAAGTGAGAGAAGCTGCCAGAAATGACATTTGAAAACCTGCTCACCATCACGTTACTCCAGAAAACTTTGATATTATCTGTTTTCGTTGGGCATCATCGTTGCTACATGACAGATCTTACCAAAGACAACAAGGATGAAGAGGAATGTCGCCACTCCTGCTGTGATGTAGAACATAATGCTGATGTGGTGAGCCAGCTCATCCATGTTGTCCACATTCGGCACCAAGATAGGAGGCACGAGGAACCCAATGGCGATACCCAGCTAAGACGATAAACACATAAAACACAAATGAAAGAAAAGAACAGATCAGAAGTGAACACATCGAGTGCTACATTATTGAAGCAAATCAAGGGCTTAAAAACATATAGGTTTTAACTTTAACGCCATTGTTGCAACTTGTTCTAAATCTCATAGAGACATGATGACCGAATGGTGACACAACATGTGTATTTAGAGGCTATTATTGCTTATTTTGACACCACTTGAAGTATATAATATAGTAACTGAATAATATTTATTGCTTTAAACAGTGTAAACTTGCTTGTTAGATTTGAAATACTTCACTATCACTCATCTGAAACTGAAAACAGCATCTATGTCATCTGAATAACGCCACACAGCACTTCACAATTGGGAAAGAGTGTTTCTACATTTAAACGGATAAGCAGACAAAGTATGCTGAGAAGATTTCAGCGAACAGTTAACACAATTTTCTCAGGACTCTCGCACCAGGACACTAGAAGGCTTATGTGATTCTGGCATCCAGTGTAGCCCTGCATAGTCTGCAAACAGATGTCAGACAACTGCGCTATGTGGAGCCTGCTGCAGAAAAAGAAATTAAATTGTGATTAATTTGATATTCAGACAAACCTGGTTACCCAGAACTCCGATGGAACAAGCAGTGGAAACCTCTTCCTCTCCAAACCACACTGAGGCAAGGTAAGAAGGAATACCAAGGACAAACACAGTGGCTACTGAGCACATAAACTGGCCAAAAAAGGTGACTGAGAACATATTGGGATTGGCGCTACCAATTTTTATCCAAGCACCAATGCAGTTGAAGGCTGACCCAACGAGGACAACATCCCGGATTCCTCTATTGTCCAGAAGCCACAGGACCGGCATAATAAGTGGGATGTAAGTGAGAAGGTAGATCATGGCCAACCAGTCGATAGCCAGAGAGTCAATGTTGTAGAAGCGCATAAATATGTTGCTAATAATGCCGTACTGAAGCCACATGAAGGCATTGCTGGCTGAGACGGCGCTGAAGAGAAACAGCATGATCCAGCGACGATGGTAAAGTTTGGTCTCAGCCTTGGGGACCAGCTTTGCCTGGTCACCGTGTAAAGCCTCAACGTCTAACCGTGAACCAACAGAGATGGCTCTGCCGAAAGGTCCCGGACTCCACTGCAGTGAACCGAGGCCCGGAGCCGGATTCTTTGCAGCCTTGGACCACGGCCACTCTTCAACACAGAGTTCAGAGTTTAAAGTATTGTTTTGTGGCATTTTAACTGTCCCAAAGTGAGCCACTGGAGCGTGAGAGGTGAGGGGTCTTAAAAATTTCAGAGCGTTTGTCCTCAACAGCTTTCTGTCCTGTGTGCAAACTGCCTGTTGCAGAGAGATGGTTTTCTTAGAAATGCCTAAGAGCAAGCACAGCTGTAGTAGAGTCCATTCACAACTCATTGCGTATATCAGTCCTGTCATGTGATGTTAATATAGGAAATCTTCCAGTTCTACCTAAACCACTCCTACCAACTCAGACCTTGTATTGTCTCTTTAGTTAACAGTGCAAATAACAGCGAGAAAAGATGATTTGGGGGTCTTTGTTATTGATCACCAGCAAATACCTGTACTGTTAAAGATAATACGTAGAATGTTCTTTTCCTCAGATTATGCGTGCTGTTTACTATACACTTTGATTTATATGTTTATTTTATTATATGTTTTATTTTATTTTTATTTTATCAGCACTTTCCTAATTGAAATTATTATATATTCAAGCCTTTGGAAACAGAAAATGATAAGACACTGACGTAGCAATAGAGCCTGCAATGTGACGTCTTTAAGATATGATCCTTTTACACAGACTTATATTGCTTCTTGAAGATATGATGGGTAAAGATATGATGAAATGCGCTGATATAATAAAGCAATTTGACAACCAAATTGGTGCTAAACTCGTACAGACGCCGGATATTTAGGAGAGTCAATTATCAAGTCTGTGAAAGTTGTTTGTTGTGCACAAATGATGCAAAAAATGCTTCTGATATTCAGAAAATAACCTGATATGGCCACTGGCTCTGTACGGTTGTCAGAAGAAGGTGAAGTGAAGACTAAAGCATTGAAGACAGAAAGACTGCAAGTTAAAAGACATCCTCATTAGAAGTATCCCAACACGTTTGTTTTTACTGCATCCAAAAGCCCAGCTCGCACTTTGGGATACGCACAGCACATTTTCCAGCACTAAGTGATGACTTTACACTGACATTTACTGTACTGTACTGTTAATGTACTGACTCAAGTGTTGCTTGTTCAAAGTCTTAAAGTGTTAAATCTGATGCTTGTGATCTTATATTAACAGTGGCACGATGCTGGTCTTGGCACTCCTGTCTGCTTATTTGGCTGCTCATGTGGATTTTACAATGTCCATGCTGCTACTAATTTAGATGAACAGAATACAACAGTAGAGCAGCACACTAACAGTTACTCTGGGTGGATACATTTTCATAAAAGGTAAAATGAATTTCATATATGTGAAGAATTCTGTGTGTGTTTTTTTTTTTATGTCAACAAAACAATTTGTGATGTGTAATAAAAACTACATTACATCTGTGTGTATTTACAACTTTGATCTGTTTATTTTTGAGTAACTTCAGGCCTAAAGTACTGTATCTTTATCAGTTTTAGCAAACTGTAATACCCTCTTTGTGTCTAACCAAGAAATCTCTGAATAAACTGTAATAAACAGCTCTCCTTTGGGTGATCTTTGGACCAGGGCTGTGCCAAAATATGTGGAACAGCTTATCCAGAAAACTTAATAGGATCCAAACTTACTCACAGCTGCAAGTAATTCCTTTTCAGTGTAACACAGGACATAGTGGTAAACTAGATTAATATTTTCTTTTTGTTGTTCCCTATTCCTTTAGGACACACTCATCTACACTGAATTAGGAATTGTTCCTTTGCTGCCTTTTAACTCTAGTTATTGTATTTGTGATTTACACTTATTTGGATCCTGTATTAGGTTGTTTTATTCAGACAGATTATTAAAAGATTTGTTTTACTTTTCTTACACTTTCTGTGGTTAATATTGTAGCTGAGGGACAAGTAAATAAACTTGATCTAACATGTTTAAAGGACACATTTGAGGAACAGAGATGTGTTTCGTGCTCATGGATGATCAGTGACTTGGAGTTTTCCACCTTCATGTATAGACCATGATTATTGCAGCTGTTTGTCTTCACCTGTCACTGATATCATTTCTCTGATATTGACAGTGAGCTACAATATCTGAAAAGTTATACATGGTACATAGTGGTTATGGTTCCTCTTGCATGTTGGCTCGCTGTACATTGCTCCCATTCATTCTCTCACATTCTCAGCAGGCAATGTTGTGACTTGAGCGCGCAGGAGATGCTCTGTGGTCCCCTAGTGCGCGTAATTACGCACATGTGCCAAATAGATGTGGGGATGTCCAGATGATCAGTGGTTAGTTATAGAGCTATTAGTTTGAATCATGATGAAGTAGGCAAATAGCTAACTTTACCTAGTTATTGACTAAAGCACAGTCTTATTTCACAGCCTACCTGATTCCCAAAGACTCCGATGGAGCAGGCGGTGGACACTTCCTCTGAACCGAACCACACTGAAGCGATTCTCGACGGCATCCCGAGGATGAACACCTGCGCGAACGAGCAGCAGAACTGTCCCAGTAAGGTGACGGCGAACAGGTTGGGTCTAACGCTGGCCACTTTGATCCACGTCCCCGCACAGTTGAGAGCTGTGGCCACCAGCGCGATGACCCGGAGCCCCTTTTTGTCCAGCAGCCAGGTCACCGGGAAGATGAAAGGAATGTATGTCAGCATGTAGATCATAGACATCCAGTCTATGGTGAAGGCGTCCACGTTGTAGAACTTCATGAAAATGTTGCTGATGATGCCGTACTGTATCCATTGGAAGGAGTTGCAGAGTGAATAGGAGCTGAACAGGAGGACAATCATCCAGCGTCGCTTGTACAGGCGGGTGGGTTGTAGCGTTTCTTGACCGTCCATCGGAGCCTGATCGTCGGCGCGCTGCGCCGCGTCACCCGCCTCCAGCTTGACATGGTCCTCCAAGTCTGCCTTGATCTGTTCTCCGTTTAGTTTACCATCTCCTAACGCTTGTTTCTCGCCCATATTAAACTACTCAATATACTCATGGAGTATAAAGTTTACAACTACTGTGGTTAAACAACTAAGTGAGAGTCGCACTGTTTCATGTGTGAACACTAAACAATCCAGCGCGCCACGGTAACGACAGTCAGTCCTACGACTTCATGTTTTCTGCTAAAAAGGAGAAGTTCAGACGTATGTTTGAGTCTGTATCTGAATAGTTATTAAGCAAGTAGTGAAGGCTTTACAACTTCCAGTTTGTGCGGCACTCTCGGCTCCATAAATTCATTTACCTCCCCCGGGTTGAAGTGAGTTCAAGTAGCCGAATTTACCGCCCAAAGTTTGTACAATCAAATCTAATCTAAAGTCAAAGATAATTTTTATGTATGTATATTATCCTGTCTTTCAGATCGACTTTATCCGAGTGTTAACACGTGTAGGAGTCCCTCATATGACCCCCCACCCGGACATAAAACCCGCTTTGGGATCTTGAAACAAGTTGGTCGACACAAGCACAAGGGCGGAGTTTCATTTACTGTTCTTTGTGTTATCGGAGCAGCCTGTAACGCGGAGATATCTCACAAAGTTTGTAACGTCTGTAAATGTCTGCATTTTCTACTCTGAGATAATGTCTTTTGTTGGAAATGTATGCTAGAATATGCCTGTAATAACTTCATACAGCTTCTTAAAGATATTTAGAGCCGATCGTGTGTTTTACCCTCTCATCTAATAATACTGATAATAAAATGATAATAAAAAAGAATGAATGACATGAAAGCCCAATTTGTGTTCAAGGACAAAGGTTAATTCATACCCACATAGGACGATTTAGGCTATGAATGATTATTTTTGTGCTTTACAACATAAGCTACAGAAGCTCCACCTCTCATGGTGAACAGTGCCATCTAGGGCTCATTAAAAGAATAAAACAAGTTCAGACTTTACACATTGCATGAAGATAAGAAATATCTCTGGAGGTCAGAAACAAGCACCTAAAAGGCATCACATTTAATAAATATCTCTGCTGGGTCTTCTTCACACACCAGCATTATCACCAGTACACAAGTCAAGACCCTTTCTTTGAATTCCCACTCTTCACTGCCAGCTGTTTCTTTTTGGTACATCAAAACCTTTTTTTTTTTTTTTTTATAGGATCTTGACTTTACATTCTTGTTTGTCCACAATCAAATCTGTCAAAAATCTCCTGAGCATTATCGATCTACATTTACACAATGAAACACATGAATAAACACAAGAAACTCTCAACATGAAAGGATGACAGAGGTGCTCTCCATGACACTAAAAATAAGCCATATACAAAAATACTGTATCATATGAATCACATGAATCACATGAACATACAGTATGTTGTTTTTTGTTCTTTCTCCCAATGTAAACATAGACTGGGTGACAATTCTACTTATCGAGCCGTTTAAGTTCACAGACAAATCACTGATATTAATCAGATAAAAGCAAAGAGGTGAGCAGAAGCAAAATAAATAGTTTTGAATACTTCATGTTACAGTTTGGGTTCCATACTGTCATCGTCTGGCCCGTCACGTTACTCCTTGATCGGTTTTGAACAACGGTTAACATTTATAGACACATCTTCGGTCAGTCTTTCTCTCCATTGAGGTTAGTCATCTGTTCACAGCACGTCTTTCGGCCGTCTCAGTAGTCATGCAGGTCAGTGCTGGTAGTGTGGTACAGTGATGTGCTGGTGGTGGTAGCTGCTGTGATGAGGAGGGTAGAGGAGGTCGGGGGTCTGAGGAGTCAGGCCGGCGCACATTGGTTCATGGCTGCTCAGCACGGACGACAGATACTTGACCTCTTCGGTCAGCTGCTTCACCTCCTTCCTCAGGGCAGCGTTTTCCTTCTCCAGGTTCTCACTCTCCTGGGAAACACACAGGAACAAGATGTGTGAGCGCCTTTTTATTACTTATAAAAGTGGTTGTACTGTCAGATTGGAAGACATAAAAGTGATACTATTCAACTGTCATCAAAGAAAAGCCAAGTATGCAGCATTAAATCCTGTTTTCATACAGTTGTCTGAACTTTTTTGTTCCTCAGAAGTTGAATACTACATTCCCTGACCTTTAACCCTCTGGGGTCTTATGAATGGCCCTGTGGACCTTGAAGAATAATCTAACACCAGTGTGATGGTGACATTTGTGGTTTTGAGTAGTTTCCACAACTACTACTAGGATAATTTGCCATGAACTGTAGTACACACACGCCCCCTTTAGCATGATAATAATATATAATATAATAATAATAATTTGGTTTACCAAATACCAATACCAAATACAAAACTAATAACATTCCCAACAACTTCTATACTGTGTTTAGTGCCAGTTAGCAATGTTAGCATGTTAACACACTAAAATGTGATGGTGAACTATTGCCTTATAAGAATTAGCATGTTAGCATAGCCACTGTAAGTATGCTAGCATGCTGGAATTAGCTGCTAGCATGGCTGGAGGCTATTTCTCTAAACTCATGGCAGGCATCAGTTTCCAGTCAGCTCAGTAGGTGTGAACTAACACGTAGAGACTTGCTTGAATCTTCCGTGAGATAAGTTATCTGTGGTGGCAACACGTCTACTTAGTGCTTTCGACCACATATTATCATCCAACAAAAACTAAATGTTGCACGTGAAGTTCTTTGTAATGGCCTGTCTATCTCCAGCATCTGCAAGTCAATTTTTACACAAGATATATGAAGAGCTATCGTATTCAGTTTCGGTATTCTTTGGAAAATAGTTGTAAGTAATGTAGGCTAAATGTACATTTGCATTAACATTCGCTAAAACGGTGGTAGGCTACTTTTATTTTTGTTTTGAGAAAACCAGATGAAATTATGAATTGTTTAAGTAAAAAAACGATGATTATGGTTGTGATTTTTTAATTTACTCAACTTGTTTTTCTTGAATAAGGACAAATGTTCGCTTGGGAGTAAAATATTAAAAATCTACAGCATGCCTCAGCTTGTCTTGTACCTTACTGTAAAGTAAAAGCATTTTTAAACATAGTAAAAGTAGTGAAGCCCATTCATACTGATTCAAACACAAACATCACAATATGAACTGCCTGCAGCTCACTAAACACCACAATCTGAAAAGTTGCCATTCAGATACTTTTGGATGATGTCAGAACATTTTTCAAAACAAGCTCTTGTGTCTCGTATTTTTCGTAGTGATCATCAACTTTGAGATAATATAAGTAGAGCAAACTTTACATCAAAATGTTTTTTTTCTTTAATGTGGGAACAGCAGGGGAGAAATCTTCCACTCTAATGAAAAGGTCATCACACCGTGGCCAAAAGATCACAATACTGAGCTGTGGGTCCTTACTGTCACAGAACCTTTGGGCAAACCCCTTCACTTGCGTCACTTAGCCAAATACAGCCCACTGCTATCAGCACTTTACAAGAAGTGACTGCCTTTTTCTCCCCTCCTGCCCACGACATACAATTTCAAGCTCATTTACACAGAAGAAAAAATACTACTGAAGAAACAGGAAATAAGCCACTGTGTCATAGAGAGGGAAAATTCGCCTTCCTGTTTATCTAGTGAGACGATGAAAGCAAAACCACAAAATATACTCTGTGGTCCTCTGGTGTTCTCTCAGGCAGGGTTTAAAGACATGGTTAATATACACCATTATTCACAGAAACGATCCTCATCACATCGATGAATCTACTACTGCCTACAGTGTGGCTTTTCTGAACGTCAAAATCTCTTCAGTTCATCTGACGAAGTTCACAGAAGCTGCTGTGAAAACGTCATGGTGACATAGTACAGTACAGCACAAACGATCTCGGCCTGAACGAGGAAGTCACACAGAGAGTGGCTATGTGGTCAGTGTGCTCAAATGTGTGCTGATGTAAGAAGTGTCAGCATGTAGAGTTACTGCAGGTTATAAAGCATTCAAAAGACAATTACTGTTGCATACACCGGTTGGGGGGATTTGAAAAGCAGTCCAGATGTTCAGAAAAAAAAGCCCCACTTTGACACTTTAGCTAATGAATACCATCTTGTGCCAAGTCAAACAAGTAAAGGCTGAAATGACAGCGTGATCCCCTACATTAAATGAGCTGCATTAAAAAGAACAATGGGGGGGGGGGCAGCGAGCAAAGCGTCTGGTCTGTATCGTATTCAGCGTTGCAATCTCTGGTGCTGGATTCTGCTGCAAAAGGGAGTGATTGCCCACACGTGCTAATTTATTCCTTAAGCTTCTGCAAACACACAGAAGAGCGTCCAAGTGTGCAGCCCAACAGAAGCCATGACACATTCGCCACATGGTCAGGTAGCATTTTGTAAATATAGTACAAACCCATTCCCACAGGCTTGAACGTGCTGCATACGCACTTAGAAAACATTAGAGACAGTAACTGTAGGTACATGTCCATATATATCGTGGCGTTAGATTGGAAATTGATCAGCTAGTAAAGCCTTCAATACCTTTTATCATTATTCATGCAAATTTCACTAAAGACCCCCCCCCCCAAAGTAAAGTAAACACTGTTTTTACATCTAACACCATGTGATATCTTCTCTGTTCTTCCTCATGTCTTTGGCAAATGTCTCAAGAAGCTTTTGATGTATGAGCATGAGAGCGGTGTGTGTTGCAGAGAAAAGTCTCCTCACCAAATGTAGGCTGTCAGCTTTCTGAGTTTGCCTCATCCTGCTCTTTTGAGCAGCGATCCGGTTCTTCTCCCGCCTCATCACCTTCTTTGCATCATCTGAGGAGCTCTGAGAAGATACAGATGCCGACAGTTCAATGTGTGCACAGCGACATAAAGATCAAGTGGCAAACTGCACAGAGAGTTTCCTGTACCTGAAAGAGTGAATTTGTTGATTAAGATCAGACTGTCACTGGCTCCTGCTGGTGGGTTTACAAGCGTAATGGAAGTGTTATCTGTTTTAATGACAGTTTGACAGAAGATGGGCTAAACTTAACACTTATTGTGAAGGGCAGGGTCGGGGAGGGGCTGAGTCATCCGTTAGGTATAACGCACACCCTGTTTCGTGTCCTGAGCCCTCGATTTTCTTGGTATCGTAATAACTAATCTCATTTCAAAAAGCTGAGTCAGTTGTACATCAAAGAGGAAACAAATTAATGATCTAACGTCCGTTAACGCATTATTGAAAATACCCCAAACAACTCATCCTGCTGTGAAGTGCTTTATCATATCATAAGTGAGGCTTCCATCTTCTAACATGTGTAACAAGCAAACAGCATTTGAATGTTTTATCACCACAGTGCTCTTGAGCAACAATGTGCTAGAATACCAGCACACGTGAAACCAGACAGCAGTGAGGATGATGAGTCTCACATGCACAGAAACAGAACGTTAAGTACTGTGTTTAGTGTCTGTTCCTGACAGCTCTCAAATCATTCACAGTTTGAAGACTTGCAAAAAAACACAACAACAAAGGATTCCCAACTGCTTAGATAAGTGATAAACATTTTTGCATTTCACAAAAGCACTACACTTGAAGCGAGTCATGCCTGCAGCCCATGTGTGCAAGTGAAACACCCCGAGAAGCTATGAAAAAAAAAGACAGCAAAGGCAGAGCTCGTGTCTCTTTGGTTGTTGCTGCCACACTAAACATGCATCACACACGCTGCATCCAATCAAAGCAATCAGAGATTTAAGAGAGAGATGTAGCATTTAATTCACATGATTTGTGATTAAAATGTACGCCTATAGATCCCCAGTGAGAACAGGATGTAAGAACATAAACTGGGCACATAATTTAGAAAAGTACACAGAGGTACACACTTACCGGTCTGCTTCCAGGAGATGGGGACTTGTAACTTGTGTCATTGCTGTCAGAGCCCTGAGCCATAGCCAACCGTGGCGACTGAAACCGTGTGTCTTTGTCCACTTCTGCTTTGTGTTTTTGAGTATGTGTGTGTGTGTGCGGTATGAGTGTGTATGTTGGTGACGGATAGAGAAAGAGAGAGAGAGAAAGAAAGAAAGAGAGAGAGAGTCTGTGTAGCAGAACGAGTGCTGAGAAGAACTTGGCTTAATGAGTCTCTTTCTTCCCTCTTTTCTTTCACTCCTCCTTCTCTTTCACTCTTGCTCGTGCTCTCTTCCTTTCTCTCTCTCTCTCTCTCTCTCTCTCTCTGACACACATACACAGTGAGACTCGCTGCCTAATTAGCTGTATCTGATGTGGCTTCTGGTAAGAATCTGGGTAAGTTGCATTAGACTGGAAGTCACATGTCTGATGGAAAGTTAAAGCACATAAGGTAATCTTGTAAACTCCAGAAAAACAACACACTGAGGGTTAAAGTTACAATTTGAATAAACATGGGTGGATATTGGCAAGCTCAGAAAAAGTTTTTTAGACTTAACCACTTGACCACATGTGAAATAAATAATATTTTATGTAGAAATTAATGTTTGGTAGCAACATTTTTAAATTTAATGGAAGAAAAAATAACTTCTTCCTAAAAGACAAAATATAACCTTCCTGCACGTGTTATTATGTGTGTGTCGGGGGGTTGTTGTGGGGTACGTCTGGTGAAAATGTGGTGGGCAACCATCATGGGTATTCCCTCTTCCTCTTTTTTTAGCAGCCATGTATGATATCATGTTTCGACCTAATCCTCAAGAGACGGTGCATCCTAAAACTCCACATGGACGACTGCCTCGTAAGTATTTACACATGCTTCATGGTAATTTCCAGAACAGCACCACGCTTTCTTGCCTTTCTGGTGTGTCACCAGCTGCAATAAGGTGAAGCAATATCGAAGGCCTTGGGCATTGAGAAATGCTCAAGGGGCTCCCCAAAACCCCACCTTGAATTCCCTCTTTCACGCTTTATGACTCTGAAGATGTGGGGAATCTTCAAGAAAATGTACATTTTGAGGAGGTTAAATGAACTGAATGTACAAAGTGGTCTGAAGGGGAATGTGTTGGAAATTCATAAAATCTACCATATGACTTAAGAAGGTGCCTAAAAAAGAAACTGCAGCTTTAATGTCAACAAACATCCACGTCGAAGTGACGGCGGTGAAGCTGCTTGTATTATTTTCTTGTTTGCCCCCATCACGAGGTAGCATTTGGTGATGCAAGAACAAGATTTTCTTGTGAGAAAAAAAAAAAAAGACAGAAAAAAAGAATCGGGACCAAAACAGCTTTGCTTGGCAGAACAGCCCTCCCACACAAAAACATGTTCTACCATCACAGGAATTTTGAAGAGCTCGGGCCAGGGCAGACATTTCTAATGCTTGGCATTTAGCGCTGTCCAAAAAGAGTTAAAAAGAAAAGAGAGGAAAGCAGAGGAAAGCTGATTAGTCAAATTCTGCTTTAAAACAGGACACAGAGGCGATACAGTACAAATATAGAAAAACAAAACAAGTCTACGGCTTTGGCCCAATTTCTGTAGTGAGTTTATTTCTAAGCCTTAAATGACCTTAAGGTGCTGGAGATACAGCAAGTCTTTAAAATGTTGAGTGTATTATGATAATTTCAGCATATGCCAAGAAGAATAGTTGTTTGTCTACTTAATGATGACCTTTTTCAGTGAGCTGTGAGATCCATCTGTTCCACCTGCTGATTATTAAAACAATAAGAGCCTTTTGCCCTCTTTGGTGTTTTAACTCTGGAGTTTGAGCTTGACACATCTGATCACACAAGATAAATTCTGACTAAAATTTGGCAGAAGTGACAGATACAGTGGAGTGTAACTGCAGCTGTCAACAGTAGTCAATCCACGTTTATACTTGGAAAAACCAAAGGCCATTTATTTAGATAGAAAACCGAGATGCCCTCATTTGTGGTTTATCTTCCTTGGAAATGGCCGTGGGAGGTTTCTAATAAACACAGAATTATTGAGGGAAAGTGAAGAATTGTGTTAACGCTGATGACCGTAAAAATAACACTGACACGCATATTGTGGGTTTAATTACACTGAACGCAGATAAATTTTTCACTTTGAAACAAAGGACACGTATGAGTCATTGTAGAAAGGTGTAAAGTCCAGTTTATCATGCTCATATGAAGTTATTTTAACCCCTCAGAAAGCACTTGACCAATATTCAGATATTTGAACAATAATAACTGTAGTTGAAATAATGGTCATTATTTTGCTGCCGGCATAGTGGTTGTGGTTGACCACAAATGTCACCTGTTTGTTGTGAAAAACAAATTAGTCTAGCCCTCTGCTAGTCTGGGAAACAACATGGTGGTAAACTCCCACAATGGTGGGAAATTATCACCAACCTCCAGCCAAATGTCGGTAATGAAAGTGGCTGGTAGATTTCAGACACAAAATACTTTGTTTAATATTGTCTGGCTGGTGAATATGAACATTTATCTGTCATTGGCTGATGGATGTACATTTTAAAACATTCATTTCCCACCTACCCTTACGAAGTTTTAAATTATGTAATACAGGCTGTTCTGTGTTTAAAGATGATTTAAGACAGGAACAGTTCTTCAAATTATTCCAAAATGTTGTATTGTATTGTTGCGTCATTCTGAATGTGAGGCAACACTTCCTCATCAACTGAGAACATCCTTGCCTTTGATTTGCAAGTAATCCACTTTATAATCTGTAACAACTGGATCATCGTGGGAAGACAAATCTTAGATTATAACTTATATACATATACATTGTACTGGTACACCTTTTATATTGGATGCATAAGGATCTTTTGACTGTGATCAGCCAATATGAAAACACACACACGACAACTTTCTGATTTCTGAACATCATGCGTGGAGATATGATGTTGATAACATGTTGTTACATTTCAGTAGAATGAAATTAACTTAAAATCGCCAATAAAAACCTGAGGTTTGTTGAGGTTTCTTGTACAGCATACCGTATTTTAACAGACATTTTGATTAAAAAATGTTTACAGTCTCCAACTGCAGGACATCATGCAGCTGGCGTAGTTGCAGGTGTCCTCCAGGTGGAGGCGGTGTAGAAGCGGAGAGAGCAGCATGTTTGTGAAGGATTTTGATGAAGCTGTTATGTGGTGTAATAACATAATGTTTGAGTGAGTGTGTGTGCGTGTGTGTGTTGCGACAGTAGTTAATTGATGAGGGCTTTGATTTTAAGAGCTGTAAGTCAGCCTATAACTAGAAGAAAGAAAACCAAATAAACACTTTGATTGTTATTTAATATAAATCTCAGGATAAGGGAACGTGAAGATCTGAACACAAACTATATTCACTATTCAGATAAATCAGATTAAAAAAAAAAAACACTGAATTTGGATAAAACATAATACAGACAGAGAAATGTATAAAAAGTTTCTGATAATATCATGAAAACTCATCTCTGATGCAACATTCACAGGAAATTATCAGCTCAAACGTCATCCAAACTCCTCCTTCTACACAAACATCCTAAAGTTATTGTGTTCACTATTTTTGGGTCGATTGTACAGTTTATCAGTTGTTCTGTACTAATATGCAGTGAATGTAATCATAAAATATGTTGCTCAGTCAGGGCTGTTTAGTTTACTCAGCGATAGAAAATGGGTCTCTCAAGGGAAACATTTGGGAACTACTCCATGAACTGAATGTGGACATCCATCCTAGCTGGTGTTGGGCAAGAGGTGGTTTACGCCCTGGACAAATTCATCACAGTCAGTGACACATAGAGACAACCATTCACACTTATGGGAAATTTAGAGTCACCAATTCAACTACTAACTGTGTGTCTCTGGACTGTGGGAGGAAGCCAGAGTACCCTGAGAGACCCGAACATGCTAACTCCAAACATGCGAACAACAGAGGTTCGAACCAGGAACCTTCTTGCTGTGAGGCAACAGTGCTGACCACTGCTGCCCTGAATGTGGACATTATAAAATATAAACCTGTGACACATTATGACTGGCAATACAACCGATAACAAAGTATTAGTATGATCATCAAAAACTACAAATCAACAGAAAATCAATTTGCCAAAAGTAACAAAAGTCAGTCGTTTTGATTATTTTATAAAGCAGTGCACAAAACTTCAAAATCTGAGTAACCCTCAAACCTCACAGAGAAATATTTCACCTTGATGGAAATCAGTTAAACACCGTGAGAAAAGACATCAAACAACATGAGATTTTTCACACTGAGGGGGAACATATGAAGTCAAGTTAGCAGGATGGGCGCCTGTAGTTTCAATGGAAAACAACTGTTCAAAAGATCAAACTGTCCATGTCCTCACAATGTGGGATGAAGCGTTAATCACCCTGCGTTCAGGCATTTTGGCTCTGCTGTGAACATACAGAGTCAGGTTAGCAGGTTAGGCCTTTGTGGGTTTTTTGCCCTTTTGCAAGTGACTAAAAGAAACTGTGTGAAGGCAGGCGCTGAAGACATTTTCTGGCATGTTCCAGGTCTTTAGATCACCTGAGACTAACTGTAGACCAAAGTTATAGTTCATTTATGTATCTCTAAGCAAAACAGCCATGAATTAATGTCAGTGAGCTTCATCTTAACTTCACCCCACTCAGTCATTACGACCCTGCAGACACTCGCTGTTCTGTTGTAATTTGTGGTTTCCCTCTATGTTTCTGTGTTGTGTTTCCTTCATTTGAACAGTTGCTTCACTTTCACTAGAACGAAACTATCGCCACAAAAACTGATAAAGCTGAATGGAAAAGTGTGTTTCTGACAACAGGAAGCTGTTTCGTGTTTGTAGTTTTAGTGTGTCTCCACCTGCAGGACGTCAGCGTTCAGTGCGGCTGATGTAGTTGCAGGTGTCGTCCAGGTGGAGGCGGTGTGGAAGCAGCAGAGTAGCCGGTTTATGAGTGTTTTTCACGGATTAAGAAGATGAAGAAGCAGCGCTGAAGCTGCCGTGCGGTGTAAAGATATAATGTGTGAGTGTGTGTGTTGTGACAGTAGCTCCATGATGAGTATGAAAAGACTGAGTCCCGCTGTATTACTCAGGCTGCACTACAGTGTCTATTCACAGGCGCGATCCCACTACTGAGCGGCACGGGGGCTTTGACCTGCTCCGTTTCCGACCTGGGCCGGTGCACCCCTCCTTAGACGACCTGGTGGTCCCGGGCTCCCCCAGGAGCACCATATCGATACCGAACTTAGTGCGGACACCCGATCGGCATAGTCCACTGCAGCTCAGAGCTCCTGAGCTCAAACGGTCCGCCAGCCTCAGCCTCCCGGTAGCTTGGATTACAGGCGCGCGCCACCGCACCCGGCGAGGAAGACACGAGCTCATAGGACTTTTAACATCGACTAAAGTGACGTCACCACGCGGCTTCTAGCGGCGGGAAAATGAAACTGCAGCTGCAGGGCTGAAGGTAGAAAAAGGCTCAAAATAGCAGCGATAACTTGACAAATACGTGGTTATGTTTTTATGTCTGTTTGAATCACACATTATAACGACAAAGTCTCTTATGATAATATAATATTTATAATAAATGATAAGAATATATCTGTTTAATTCACTTTATCTTATGTATGTAATATGTTGAACTGTTTACCCACATCACTCTTTGTCTCCAGTCTCCTTATTACACTGAGCAAATCTATAGATTAAATAAATATGTATATACACAGGTGCCCTCATTTTAACACAACTGTATCATTTTAAAAAAATATTTAAATTAATAAAATAATAAAACACAAACTAGGGCCGACCTCTTCTTGACCCCAGTATGATGTGATAAAAAATAGAGAAATTAAGAATTAGATTACATTAGAAAAAATTAATTATAACCACACAGTACATTTTTTGTATTTCACTTTTATATCACATGGACAGAAACCATAAACTGCTGTTGGATAAACACATTTCAGATATCTTCTGTATTTGAACAGTTGCTTTCCTTCAAGATTTTTTAACCCTGGTTCAACCATGTAAACCAGGGGTGTCCAAACTGTTCCACAAAGGGCCGGTGTGGCTGCAGGTTTTTGTTCCAACCAACCAAAAGCACACAGTTTGACCAATCAACTCTCTGAAGACTGAGATCAGTTGATTAAATGAGTCAAGTCTCGTTTGCTGCTGTTTGGTTGGAAGGAAAACCTGCAGCCACACCGGCCCTTTGTGGAACAGTTTGGACACCCCTGAACACTCTGTGACTTTGTTTTGCTGTATAAATAAGGTTTATTATTATCATTTTACAAAAAGGTCAAACTGACTTCAGAGATAAAGTCACTCATATAGTGTAAAAAAGCAGTAATGGTGTGTCAGCATCTCATGGTTCATCAGTAGGAAACTACTTCATTTTTCAATAACAGTGTATTAAATCTTCTTTTTCCAAAAGAAAATAAATTGTGTACATTGTTTTATTTTAAATATGATTTTATTTTATTGTTTGTTGTCCTGTGCTCTGTCTGTGTGTCGTGTATCTCATCTTTGAGGAGAGAACAAAGGCTCCTCTGAACAGCATTATAAATGTCCTTGATCTTTCACTTTATCAAACAGTGAAACCAACCGTCACCCGTCTGCGGTGAACCTGAACACATTGTTAAGAATGAGACAAATGAGATAAATGTGTCTTTTAATATTCTCAGATAATCAGAAAAAACCTGACTGTTTTACGTTACAAAACACTTCTCTTAAAAATCAGTCCAAACGAAACATTAAAATGAAATGAAATAACAGTTAAATCTGAGAATTAAATTCCATGAACACGGACACAGATCATCTTCCACAGCTTCACGAGTTAACCATCAGACTTCTGTCAGACTCCCTGGACTTAATTAGCTGTGGGAGAGAAAAACAAATTAAAAAAAAGAAAGATACATTTCAGCCTTATTATGGCTTTATACTCAATTATTATTATGAGGATCAACAAGCTAAAAAACTGAACCATCTGTTAACCTGCTCTGTGTTTTTGTCCACTTCAGGGCACTTCTCGGAGGCACAGACGTGGTCGGGTGGTAGAAGGTACATCCGGCTCGTTTGCACTGCGCTGCGAAACGACATGGCTGTAGAGAGGAACAACATTTAGAAAGTCAGACAGCACCTCAGTGCTTGTACAGAATATGGAAGTATTATCCGTTTTTAATTAAAGCACTTCCTCATTAACCTAAATCCAAGCTCGGCATCTACACTTCAGAGTGTTTTACCTTGGGGTGATAAAACGGACAGTCCATCTTCTTGCAGTCTGGGAAAAATCGACACACACTGGTGGTGTGCGCCGGCTGCACGGCTGTGGACACAAAGAGTCAGTTTTAATTTAAAACTGTGCTGTAGGCGCAGAGAGAGAGGCTGAACAGTATGTGCTGACAGAGGTAATGTGAGAGTACCTGGCCTGGGCGGAGGAGCAACTGCGCCTCTGCGGCTGACATGAGTGAAAGGACAATCTGGCTTGCTACACCTGGCGTCGTATTTACAATTAGGATGAACGAAAAGGCATTTATCCCCAAACTTGCAGCTGGGAAAAGTCCTTCAGAGAAAGAAAACACAATTAAATCATGAATCATGACTGACTGCCTGCCTTTCTTTGGTTTATTAACATAAATACTCACTTGCACTGTGTAGTAGGGTGATGGTACAAACACTCGTCACCACTTTTACAGACAGGCCAGAACTTGCAGCGTTCCAGCACCTTCTGTTTCTTTAAAGGGACCTCCTCCTCCACCACCTCCATGTCCATCACATCATCTGTCAGAAGATCGACAGAATGTAAAGGAATATTAGGGATATAGGCATGAAAAAAAACACAACCCTTTACTAAATCACTTTGTAAATGTGTATTATCCCTGAACCTTCTGACGATGCGATGCCTCCCTGTAGTCTGTGAAGGACGCTGACTTTTGGCTCCCTGTTGGCGTGGACGGTCGCCTCCGTGACCTTTGTGGATGGTCTCACGTCATCCAACTCCATCTCACACTCTGCAAGACTCCCCAGCGGGCTCGGTACGCCGTCTAATGTCACTATGAACTTGGGGCTGGCAGAGTCGCCCCTCTCCTTACTGGAGTGAGAGGAAAGAATCCACAAAACAGGAAGGAGAAAATAAAAAACACATGACAAATCAACAATGGCACACACTTAATGCTTATGGTATGTGTGTGTGTGTGTGTGTGTGTGTGTGTGTGTGTGTGTGTGTGTGTGTGTACCTGGCCTGAACAGTGCGTGGCAAAGCAGACTGGACTTCATCTTTGACTAAAGACTGAAGACGCTGCTGGCTTCTGGTTGGAGGTTCTTGCATTTGCGGTCGACTCACTATGAAGGAGCGGGTATCAAATGTCTTTGCCTCACTGCCTGCAGCGACCTCGACGCCTAGGAATACAACAAACACATAAATCTCAGTGTAATGCATCCCAGAAGACAATCCTCATGGGATATGTATCATTAGTTGCTGCTTTTAAATGTTCTAAGCTGAGTAAACATTTGTGGGCTCACCACAGTCACTCTGCTCTCCTCCATCGCTGCTGTCTGCCAAGTCCAACTGGAGGCGTGAAGCTAAAGATTTCACTGGAGCTGGGAGGACAACGTAACATCAAACATAAAAAATGTCAATAAAAACATAAGACCAAACCTTCAGTAGTTAATTTCTAATTCTATTATAAAAAAATCACGTCGAGAAACATCACTCAATTTTGGATGGTAGTTCACTTAAAATGAAATTATTAGCAACATCCTAGTTGTCCTAACTGTGTGCAGTTTAAATACTGGAAGAATTTTTACATCAATTTATTAGTTTGCCTCTCTAAACAGCAACTGTAATTATGGCTTCTGGATGCCAGTGACGCTCAGCTAAAGGCACTCCTCCACACGTCTTCACCTACCAGCTGTTCTGGAAGGAGGTAGCTCTGCGGAGGTGTACGCCTGAACCCTGGGGGCCAAGCTGTGGAGGTGCTCCTGGACCAGCTGGATGGCTGCAGTCATCTCTTCGCTGCTGGCCAGGCGAGTACGAGGTGCCACAGGAACAGTCTGCCTCTGTGGTACTAGGAAGGGGAAAAAGAGGAGTCAATGGAAGAAAGTGGTAGCGGTGTTCATGGTTAACAGGGTTAAAACATACTTGTGGGGTAGGCTGTGGTTTTGGTGATCGAGTCCTGAGCCTCAGAGATGGCCTTCAGAATCAGATTCCTGTTGGCTTGCTTGGCTGGAGGGAGAGTAGGTCTGAAATAACAGAAACCAGTGAAGAAAGTCAGCTGATAATTTAATATAGCAAAAAAAAAAAAAAAAAACGGTATAAATATCATGAGGTGTTCACACTGACTTGCGTTCTGGTTTGGAGGGTAGGGACACTCTACTGGACAGGCCTCTGCCTCCGTAGCCTGTATCTTCCTCCTCCATGTCATCGCTGTCCTCGTCTGCCGCTCGGCTCACTCGCACCACCGAACTCGCTACTGGCGCCTTACGCTTCCGTGACAACTCCTCCTGCGGAACAAAGACAGCAGAAGATTATTATTCTGCGCCCGTTTGACGCTTAGTGAACAGAGAGCGAGCCTCATAGGGATCTGTGTATACATCTCACTGTCTCGTACCTTAGAGGATCCGGTTCTGGAGGTTCTGCTGCCTCTTCCGTCCTGCTGCCTGATGTGGGAGGATCCTTCTGTGGGTCGACACCTGTCTGTGGAGTTTACAGATGTAAACTTGCTCTGACCCGGTCTGTAGATTTCAGCTGTGGGTCTACTAGCTGCGCCGCGTGTTCGGCCATGGTTTGTGCCCATTTCTACAGGGTCCTCAGCGATGAGGTCGTCATCCATCTCTGGTTTGATGTCGATAACAGCTTCTGAGGGGAGTGGCTCCATGAGGGGCTTCACAGCGGAGGTAAGTCGAGAAGAACTCTTCTCCAAGGCGCCTCTCCTGATGAACAGAGGTTGTGTTTTTTACATTTGCAGGCAATGTCAGCACATGAGCACAAAAATGTGAAAAAAAATGACAGCTTTGCATTCACACCTGCTTTCATGAGCTGAACTGGACACGCGTGCTTCAGTCCTATCAGAGCGTGAGCTGGACACCGTTAGCACCTTCGACTCCTCTGCTCTGCTGTCTTCACTCACAGATGATCTGCTCTTACCGGCCACAGCACCACTGTCGGACTGTAGCTGGTGTCTGAGCGATGCAGGCTCTGTAACAACCGTGTAGATAAGTGGAGGAAGAAAACAAGAGCTCGTCTGAGAAAAGTGAAACTACAGGTCATGTGGTCCGTTACACTGGCGAAAAACTTGTAGCCCTGGTCGATCTTCACTTTAGGTCGCACAAGATCTTGGTTGCATTCGCTTGGCTTGATACATCATGTCGCACATCATACGGAATGACACATGTAATTACACCACCAGGGCAGGACGGAGACAAAACAATGTAACTGTGCCGTCTCTTATCCAGTATTATCAGTCCTGTGTCAGTGTTTATACAGAAAAGGAAAAGTCTGTAACATCTCAAGGTCCCATCCCATTGTAACACCAGAGACTTCATGAGCATGAGTGTCTTACTTTATGAAGCCTCACAGATTCTGACTTACCGACAGCGACGGATCTTAACTTCTCCAGGACACCCTGCAGCCTGAAATAAACAAACAAACAAACATGTTATGGAGTGTTAAGAGCAGGGATATAATGTTGGTTTGTTTTGATCGTACCAGGCTGTGAATTTAATAGTGTTGCCTCCGAGGAAAAGGGAGAGATCATCAGCCATCTGTTGGGAGGTCTTCTTGTTTGCTACCATCACCATAATGTAGTCAGGGAGCTCTTCATCTAGAGAGGGAACACACACACACACACACACAACATGTAAAGTTTGTTTGGAGCCACTGAAGCAGCAACAAAACCTGCATTTTTAATTCACTTACCTATATATGCACCGAGCTCTTGAAGCTTTCCTTTAATAGCAGCCTGAAACAGAGCAGTCATATAGTTAACTCAAACAAGCTGCTAACACGTCCTTAAACCTGCCCGCTGCAAACGCCGTCAACTGTTGTATGAAAGCTTTCTCCGGCCTCGTAAATAAAAACCTTGTTTCCATCCTGCACGACTTATACGCTAGCGTGCTAATGCTACGCTAACGCTAGCCAGCCTTTATATCCGGAGTGAATCACTCACACTCAGCGCATCGTGTTACTCACTCTGATTTTCTTGCTGATCTCTGTCCCGATCTCCATGTCTGTCGTCTTATTCAGATTAAAAATACAAAGTTATTTAAAAAAAGAAAAGAAAGCGAGGTTGTTTTTTTGCAGCTACACCGCTAACCTGCTGGGACTGAGATGACGCGTGATCACGTGTTCGACGAAAGGTAGCCGAGCAGGGACAAACCACCAAAAAACCGCGATTTACTCCTCCATCAGTGTTTTAAATAAATATCATAATATATAATACAGACACGTTTCTGTCATAAACCATAATTAGACGTATTTGTACAGAGTTATATTATTTGTATATCTGACACAGATCGAGCTATATGATACATTGTATGTATCCTCCAAACTACTAAACTTGCTATGCCAGTTTATGCCAAGAATACACTCAGAAAGATTTTTGGGGCCACTTATGCATTTAAATAACATAGAAAATTTCCATGCATGGTTTTAAACTAACAAACTTAATGTGAAGCAAGTAATAAGATTCATGTAATAGTACTAATAAACTCAGAATGACTGCAGTGCTTTTCACTGTTGGGTGATGACAAATAAATTGGCTTTATTAATATTGAATGCATAAACCTGGTTACTACTACACTACTGTGTAGTGGAAGCCCATTGAGTTTATTAGTACTAATACATAAATCTTATACTATATCAAACCTATGGAATTCAAATGGATAAACATTTTTTTGAGTGTAGTCATGAATAATCACGAGGAAACACTGATCTCCAGATACTCAATAGATTCATTCATTCATTCAGTTTATTATCACCGTACAGTGCAACTACAAAATGATTATTGCAGCATTTGAGTTAGATATCTTTTGTTTTGCAGTAACTATCATTACTTACTACATTATTACGCTTGCTATCTATCATTACGTCTTCATTAGGAAAGTGAGAATCCTGAAAAACTCTTGAGAAACACTGTTAGAAGCTGGTCGATTGTTGTTGAAACTGCCATCCACAACGAATCAGACACAAGATACCACCTTCATACATTTATAAATCATTATTTTGCTTTTTTATTTAAAATATACAAAAGAAAAATATACACAAACTTTGTACAGTAACTTTATGCAAACAATGTGCACTGTGCAGTCTTAGTGAATTTGTCAGTGCAAGCATTTATTAATGTCCAAAGCGCAGAATGAATCTCCTCTCCTCTGGGAGTCATTATAAAGTGTTATGTCAATGGGCAGGAACAGAAAAATAGACAATTTAATAAGACCATCGCAAAAAAAAATTTAAATGTCAAGATCCACAGAAAACAATAGAAAATAGCTGATTTATATCAACAAGTGATATTAAAATATAGGGGCAGGGGGAGGAAGTCTTCAGTTCTGTAAGTGCTGTTGTCAAGGTGTCAATAACAAGGTTGTGTGTCTGAAGATGGTATGTTGTGTCGGATTCTTCGTGGATGGCAGGTTCAATAACAGGTAACCAGCTTCTAACAGTGTTTTTCAAGAGTTTTGTCAGGATCCTCACTCTCCTCATATGAGTGCTAACCACTGCAAAACAAACGACATCTCACTCAGATGTTGCAATCATTTCTGTATCTGGAGGTCGATGTTTCTTCACAAACATTAAACAGAACCTGTATTACATTTCACATTTGTTAACATTTCTTCACAGGAAGAAAGGAAAACAAACATTTGGTACCTGACTGCTGTATCCACCAGATGGTGCAAGAGACCGTTAAGAACTAACGACTGTGGGGGGAAAAAAATCCAACCACAAGGATACAACATAGTCCAGTAATGGATCAGTAAACAATGACTAAAACTGATTCAGAACCTAAATCTGGATTGACTGTCAGAGCATTGAAATAGTCAGTCCATACAGATTTGTGAAGAAAACACAGACCTAGTGGATTTTGGTTTGATATTATAGTCTTAAATTCTGTTAAACTGGAATAATCATAGATACTGTGCTTCATTTTAGACAATCTTTTCAGTTTCAGGGGTCCAGGTAAAACAGGAGAAGTGTATGAACTTGCACTTAAAACACTTTAATTGAATTAAAAAACAATATTTCAATGTCGTGTTTTCCAGCACGTGTCTTTGACTTTCTATGTTCATTGCTGTATGTTTTTCCCTCAGAGATTATTTCCTGTTTTGCAGCCCCTCAATGCCAACCAACAATGACGGGAAGGATCTTGCTCGCCGTCTAGACGAGCGTCACACACTCTCTCAGCCGCCGCTGTCTGCTCCGTTTCTTCTTTGTTCACACTATCAGTGCTGATGCACAAAGTGTTTAATGTTTAGAGACATCAACTTTTTATTCAGTCTTTTTATTCACAAATGTTATGACACTTCATGTTGTGCCACAGTTTTGCCGTCTTTTCTTGATGATTCCTTCAGCAGATACATAAATTACAGGTAATAGTTTCAGTATTGTCGGACAAAAAGTGAGCTGCTGAACACATACCAGAGCCTAATGGTCATAGCGTTTCTGATCTGCCCAACAACTTACTATAGTTTCCATGGAAAGATCAAGAACCTTTAATGACCCCAATAGAAACTCTGGTGTATGGCAGAAAGTAAGCAGAAAGGTGCTCCATCTTATCATCAAGAGAGAGGAAGGATCTCTGCAGTGACCCCAGCAACAATAGTATTGCAGCAACATCCATCAGCAGTCAAAACAACCCTTGTACTACACCATCACAGATAGCCAGTGCATGTTCTGAGTCATGCTGGTAGTGCATACTGTATGTCTCATCTAGCATGGACGCCCTCTGGTTCAACATTACTGTGATTTTTGGTTTAGTTCAAACCAGGTGCATACAGACCATTATATGGGCCACAAATATAAGCTCATCATCACGTCAAATGATGTTACCTTAAAGTGTGGTAACCTTTTCTTGGCAAATAAATAGTTGGGTGTAGTGACTGTTGGCAGCCATTCAGGTTACCGTGTTTGCTAGCAGTCATGTTTGATAGCCTCCTGTCTTCACAGGAGGCGTTTAAGCTGCTTTTTTCAGTCGTCTATCTCATGCACAACTGATAAAATGTGTAATAAATCTGTCTTTGAAGGCTGCGAGAAGACTTCGCACTCACCCAAAGCGTATTTTTAGTTTATTTTCTTACATTTTACACACGTAAATAAAGTGATTGCTTGTTGGAGTGACCTATGCTCAATACTGAACCTGAACACATCCTGTGTAGACACTGACGTAGTGGACTGAGACAGCTGCTGCACGGCTAACGTTCTCATTTTGCTAGGTGTGCTGTGTACACATTGTGAAACCTTTACCTCACTAACGGTATTTTGCAACCCACATTGTAGCCAAACCCATGCTGCACAGACTGGGCGTCTGGATCATTTGGTATTTGTCAAGAAATTGTTACACCAACGAAACCGTAAAACCACAGACAGACAGTCGTTTTTACATCACTGGTTGAGTATTGATGAAACAAACTTGACACAGCATTTTAATTTGCACTTTCAGGGTGCATTTTTGACTCAGGCTAGTTGTTTTCTCCCTTGGTTTCACTTTATTTGCTAAGCTAGGCTAACCATATCCCGGCTCGAGCAGAGACAGGAGATTGTTGTTCATTTCTTCATTGCATTTGAAAGAAAGTGATTAAATGTATTTTCCAAAATGTTGAAATATTCCTTTAACAAAGGCACCAAGGAATCCTTTTTTTAAAAACATATGAGTCTTGCTGCTATATCATAGTCCACGGACATAGAAATTAAAGGTATGATGTGGAGTTTTTGACCACTTTAGATCATTTTTTTAATGAGCAGATCTGTGCTCTGTTATATATGTGCTTATAGCATACTTCTATTAAATGTTTGGCAAGTTTGTATTGTTTGTATTGTAATTATTGTATGACAAGAGTAAGACAGGATGATAGTGCTAAAAACTGTAATACCTTGAGTGGCCACTTCAGACAGGCTGCAGAAGTGAGTCAATCTCCATAAATGCCTATATTAAAATGTCCAATTTCACAGCAGAAATATACATGTTTACAGCCTGGTACAAAAATAGTTTTGGTCTCTATAGCTAATTTTGCCATTCACGACAACTGTACTGAGGGTGATTTTTTTTTTAACTCACTCGTTCAAATGATATTAAGGCTTAATGTTACACATAATTAACAGTGGGACTGCTTTGATTGACATGTAAGTGCTGTTACAGATGGTTTATGAAAGCACCCAGGCGTTATTTGGCCCTCCTTAGGTCCGCTGATGATCCACGTCTTTGCTGATATTTAGTTTAGCCGGGGTTGGCACGTGGTTTGCATGTTCTCCCCATGTCTGCGTGGGTTCTCTGCGGGTACTCCGGCTCCCTCCCACAGTCCAAAAACATGCACTCAACAGGTTAATGGGTGACTCCTAATCGTCTGTAGGTGTCAATGTGAGTGTGAATGGTTGTTTGTCTCTATGTGCCCTGTGATGAACTGGCAACTTGTCCAGGGTGTACCCTGCCTCTTGCCCAGAGTCAGCTGGGATAGGCTCCAGCCCCCCTGCGACCTAGTGAGGATAAGCGGTAACAGATAATGTATGTATGTATGTATGTATGTATGTATGTATGTATGTATGTATGTATGTATGTATGTATGTATGTAGTTTAGCCAGGAGGCAGAAGAAGCAGTACATCCAACATATTTCTGTCATATATTGTCACTGGGTATGACACTTCACAACCCACATTAACATTAATTTGGATGTCCTGATGTGTGACCCTTTCTCATTTTGTTTGCATTGTCACTCCTGTCAGCATATTATTTAAAAAAAGTTTTATTTTTGTTTTAGAAATACGAGATGCTTCTCTATCTCCTCTTTTTTCATAAAAGTTTCTGGTGTTTGAATTGTTCTGGGTAACTGGCATTGCATTTGCATGGACATTTTGCCAAAACACCGGCAGTTGAACACAAGAGTACAGTGTGAAAACACATTTGAGAAATTTTATGTAAAGTCCAATAGTACTGCATTCGGTCACCATCTGTACTCTGTACCGTGTATGTGACCACAAATCCACCATCCTGCGGCTCCCCCCACACCTACACAGAAGACTGTGGTAATTTTGCTTCCTCTTTCTGCGAAATTTTGCCATAAACTATCATCTTCAGTTGTGAATCAGCTGATTAACTTCCGCAAATTCTTCAACCACATGTACTGCAATGACGATAGTTCTGCCACCGACTTCCCAGACCTAGAGACACAGTGCACCGCTCATCTCTCATCCCTCTAAAAACCTGTCCACCACTAAGGAAAGTAATACTCTTTTAGTTTCACGTTACAGTTTGGATAAGTCAAGATCCTGCCCCGAGGCTGAAAAGAGAGAAAAGAAAGGAAGGAGGGTAGAAGATTACAGGAAAAAAAAGGCTTTAACAAAGGCGTGCACAGGAAGATAATTCATTGCACCTGCTCTGACAATGTCAAGAAATCTAATACAGGCTTTCCTGGACAAGATGACACCTGTATGAATGAAGCTGCTGCAGCTGGGTGTCGATGCACAATCATTTTCATATCGTGCACACACACATACGTGCACGGAAAGGAAGGCTGGAGTCATACAGTGTAACAGCTGCTCAGATTTTGTGTACAAACACTTAGAGTGAGACAGATGCCATAAAACTCCAGTGGAATTATTGGTTTGCTGTAAAAATGAAAACATGCAATCAGTTACAAGTGCAACAAACTCTATTTTCCCTTGATCTGTCTTTTCTGCAGCAAGTTAGGGAATCCTAAAAAGGTTGACTGAGGACAAGATTTGATTACACCCAGATGCCAAAGGTTTAACCAAGCTCTGATTCACAGCGCTTGAGTGGTGAAGCTTTCACTCATTAGTCTGGCAAGAAAGAGAAAGCCCACTAAGATTTACAGCTGGTCTAATCGTGGTTGCCAAACCTGCTGGAGGTTCAGCGGAGGGACTTGTTGGGTCACTGCAGGCTCTCCAACACCGAGTCTGGATGAGTCTGAGTCACACAGCTGGAAACATTTTCAAATATCAGTCTTTGTGTTGTGTAGGAGTGCAGGTCAAGGTTTGATTTTGTATTTAAGAGCATATTCAGAAAAGTATACAACCTAGAAAAGTGTTACTTTAAAGAACTTTGTGAACTCTGAACCACGGGGTTTAATATGTGGACTTTGTGATGCGAGAAATGTATTATTAATTGGCCCACAGTAGAGCAGCATCATTTGTGAGGACTGAATGTTTTGTTTCTGTCTGTATGAACCTTTCTATTTTTTACACACACCAACCTCCCACACAGACTGGGGTATGTTTTGGTTGCTTCTTCATGAGATGTGAGCTGGCTGCTTAGAACAAATCCACATTGTCTCTCTTTTAATATGATTATGATCTGAGTACAGAGAAGGGGATTTAGTGGATCATATGATGGCATAAATTAAAAGCAATATTATGTACAGATGTGGCTTGAGGACATGGAGAAAACAGGTTTTCATTTATTTGAAGAAATAATGACATTTGGAGAAATTCATGTATAAGTGGCTTGATACCACTCTCATGTCTGTACGCCAAATACGAAGCTACAACCAGCAGCCAGTTAGCTTAGCTTAGCATAAAGACCGGAAACAAGGGGAAACAGCTAGCATGGCTCTGTCCAAAGGAAACAAAACGTTTTACAGGGAGTTTTGTGCATTGTGTTACCTTTAGGCAGAGCCTAAAGCTCCCTGTTTCCAGTCTTTATTCGAAGCTAAGCTAACCAGGCCCTAGCTAACTCTCACCAAGAAAGCAAACAAGCGTAATTTGCTAAATGTGTAGGTATTCCTTTAACATTTAAGCTAACTGAATGTTTACAGAGCAAGTTCTCAGTTACGCAGTTGCAAATGTAGTCAACTGGTTTTCGGATTTTACATTTCTTTCCACACAAAAGATCTGTGATTTTCTTTTTCTTGCTTGCCTTGTGTTGACACTCCAAGCCCGATAAAACACCACCATGTTTGGAGAGATTATATGTTGGGGATCAACACTTTTATTTGCAGAAGAAGATTCAAGAAAGTATCTATAAGCAATTAGAAAATATCATTTCCTATGCAGCTTCCCTTGTAATTATGTAGCAGTACAAAGAAATAAAAAGATATGGAAGAATAAAAATGCAATGGAGCACAATAGTAGAAAAAGTAAACATTGACACCACTGACAAATATAAATGTTGTGGTTATAGACACAACCCTACATTGAGTGAAGAGGAAAACATCAGATGCATCTGTTATGATTATCTGGAAAAACAAGGTGTGAAAATTCTGGTAATTTAAAGTACACATGTTAATGAGAGCTGACAGGAAACCAAGCACTGACAATACCACATCTTTACATATAATCTACATGTTCTACACGGTTGCTTTTCTTTTTACTGTTTTCCCTCTGCTAACTGAAGATGCATACACTGAGGTCATAATCTAACATGAATTTTTTGAGGTGTCATCTTGGTTGATTTGGAAAGAAATCAAAGGTACATGATACTTTCTGACCATGACATGTAGAGAATGGGGACAGAGTCCTGTGGGTTAAAGCAGAGCGTGTGGTTTTCTCAGTTTTTATTGCTTCTCTAAAAATATAAAACAGTTGTTCAGAATTTACTACATCTGGGTCTCTGCATGGCGTGAATGCCCTCCTCTCAGTTGATGCTTGAATTTGTACTTTTAAAGAACTTTGTGAGTTGTGTGTCTGAGGACAAGTGCACACATTGCAAAATATCCAGGATGATGACCTCTAATATGTTACAACATTAAAAGTATATTAACCTTCCACATGCTTTTTCTTCTTGGAACTTGCTTTGACCTCGGTCTCAACACAACAAGCCAGACTTGTGCATATCTAATACTTTTCATTTGGTGAGGATATGCTGATCTCAATCGATGGCAATGACAGCTTAAGTTTGCGGCTACTCAAGGCACTTTTCAGCCTGTAAAAAAAAAACCTTCACATCTTGGCACGCCTCACCGAGTCGTGTAACAGCCTCCGCTGATTGCATTTGCAGCTGGTTGGCCTCAACAAGTGCATTTTCCCATTTGAATAGACAACATATGTGGAGCCTCTTTGTTTGCACCGAGATTCAACCCCTCATTTTTCATTAGTTTTCAATAACACTTTTTATTTGTCTAAGGACCTGACACTTGAGCCTGGGGTTTCTAATATTTTTGAAAATGACACAAAGTCTGAAATAACACTTCAGAGAACTTCATCTAGTGTAGCTATCAAGACTGTTTTTAAAGAACTGGTCAGTAAACATAAAGCCAAAGGTTTTCTTTGACCTTCTTGAACACAGCCTCTCTCCCCCTCCCTCCTACAATGCAAAGCACACGATGTTCAGCCTATTTCAACTAATAATCTTCTTAAAAAGACACAATAAGGGAGATAATGCATGCCATTGTGAAAATGAATCTTGGTGAAGAGGTTGACTGATTATGTGGTGGAGCAAGCTGTGCGGCTGTTTGCCTTTAATTAGAGTATTAGCAGGATGCCGAGCCGTGCTTTTCATCAGAGGACCAAAGGAGGGAGAAGTTTCACAATAAGATACCCTGCAGAGCTAGTTTATCACTGATGTTGATAAGACTAATCCCCTCCATCAATGTTGAGATATGATTTTAGCTGAAAATCTCATAATTAACATGATACTTTTGAATATATTAGGAGACAATCTGCAAGTTAGATAACTATATTTGAGTTCATGGTTAAAGGTCTGATTATTTTTGACTGTCATCAAAGTTCAACATGACCCTTGTTTTTGGTTTAGCAAGATATTTATTGTTACTATTATTATTACAGTTTATAAATCAACAAGTTTCTTCTGACAGAGTTATTATGTCCTGTAACTTGTGTTTTATTTGCAGCTGATCTCTATCATCCCGACATGTAAAACAACACACACAACGCTAAATCACATCAAAATGCACTAACACGCACACATGAATGACTCTTCCTGCTACAGGAAATATTCATTTAGACAGGTCAAGGGTGTGAAGTATCTCACTGTGACTCATTGTGAACACACATTTCTGCAAACATCCAAAACTGCTGGGTAAGAAGCGGTTACAACTACTATACTAGCCTGATTGCTCAAACAAGCCACCTGTAACAGCACAGGTTTTGCTCTTAATTATGCATAACTTGTGCTTTCGATTCAACCCCAGTACTGCCATCATGTCAACTACAGAGACCAAAACCGTTTTTGGACGAGACTGTAAACCTGAACTGAACTTGATCTGTGGCCACAGAGCATGCCACTTGTCTGCTTGTGGTGGGTGGAGCTGTACTGGAAGTATTGATATGACGGTTGCCCTTGTCTTGTTATAACTATCAACCATAGCTTCAAAAATGTTATGCTTTGCGTACCTTAATGCACTTCTTAATGCATGCACTCCCTGTTTCTCCGATGCTGCTGTGGTTATGAAATTAAATGTAGAAGACATTCACTTAAAAAAATAATGGGACATTTTATCTCCCCTACGTTATAGTACATTAGCCATTTATAACAATAAAAAGATACTGGCCACAAGAGGCACATGACCATGGAGGCACAGGATGCAGTTAAACCAATGTTTTTCTCGCCTTCTGGTGCAACTGGGAGAACATTTGATGAGCTGTATGCGTTCAATATTTATAGCTAATAGAGCCTTATAGTCAGTTTAACAGTGATCTTCTCCTGTCAGGCTGTTAACATAAGTTTATGGTCATCACACGCAGGATGATGCAGACAGAAGGATGCTGTAATGGCTGCATGTCAATACTACAAAGGTTGTCTCTGTTGTTTCTGTATTGCAGAAATGGTTGATGTCAATGGGTGATGACAAGACAATCATTTCAGTAATTACCTAATTAGAAGCGGTCTGGACTTTTCACATGGATTTGAGCTGATCTGGAATCTCACAGATGTCGGCACTGTCCAAACAACAAGTTCGTTAAAATGGTCATTTTGCCCGTCATGGCCTCCAGGTTTGAACTGTGACCTTGTCCTCTCAACTCATCTATCAGCACCATTATTTACACAGCTCCACCCCTGCACCACCACAAACCTCCTGCCGTGCCTCCCTCTTTGTAAAGATGGGAGGAGAAATATGTTGATTAGTTTTCTTTGTAATGATTTTAAAATTCTGTTTCAGGAGGAAAAGTACACAAGTGCGTTCTCTTCTCGCAGTATGATAATTCTCATTTCTCCAAAGTGCAGCTGGTTAAATGAGCAAATGAAACTCCGGAGGGTAAAACAGAAAAAAAATATAACTTTTCAGCCGCTCGTTTAAGCCTGTCTTTCAGCACTCTCATTGCCCTTACCCCCCCAAAGGCCTGTAGCTATAATTATCTAGCGAATGCGCTGTGAATGGGGAGCAGCCTTAGGTTTCCAGATTAATTACCTTTGCGTGAACTTCACTGCTGGTGTTACTGCATGAATAAAGCTGTCGGACACACTACACCTGACGGCTGGGAGAAGGGAGGCTAACACTGAAGAGCTGGACTTATCTCAGAGGGTTAGACAAGCCTTGGGAGATTATGGGTGCTAAATGATGAGGAGCAGAGTCTGATGACATAGACGTTTTTTTTTTTCCACGATACACAGACACAGAAAAAAATAGGGATAGTTGATTTTATAACTTGCTGTTTAGTTGGATATTTCATCAAATGTAGCTTCCTGATGAAGGTCATGCTTTTAAGGCGTTCAAATAGTGAGTGGTTATTTAAATGATGATCATTCTGAGTATCAAAATTACGGTTTAACAGGAAAGTGACATTTCGTTTCATGCTGCCAAATGAATAGACACAACAACCTCAAACCTGTCAAGGATTTAAACAATGTTTAATCACAGAAACTCTGCTCTAGCTTGGCAGCAAGTCATCCTCAAACCGACAGTATACAATTCCCTTTGCGAATGCAGCTATTTTTCTGTACAATTTCTCATGTTTTGACTTTTTTTTCTAATCGTGTTACAAAGGGTCTCTTCTAAACATCAAGATGTAACATAAAGGGCCATGCAGTATGTCTCTAAGGTCCCACTAGTTCCTTTATCTCGTCTCGTGTTCTTAAAAAAGAAATCCCCAGGACAGTACCAGGAATCTTCTTTTCTTAGCTTCATCAATTTTAAGGGGCTTCAGTGGGAAATTCCTTGATTAGCTTGTCACAAGTAATCCAAACATAAATCAGGACTGAATACCTGCTCTGGCTGAACAAGGGTAAAAAGGTCATTAAAGGCCCATCATTACATCAAAGTGGTAGTTTGGATTTTTTAAAATAAGGTGGTAAAAAATACACAAGTGGTTTTGGTGTGACAGCATGAATGATAATAGCTGAGAGTGAGTCTTAAAACTGGAATCTTCCAGCCAGCTGGTCAGAAAAAAGGAGCGAAAAAGCATTTTAAGCACTGTGAATGCTGTCTGTCTTTGTGATGCGTGTGTTCACATACTGCATGATGCTGTTAATTAAAGCATCTGATGAGTAGGCTAAGCTAATTCTGCTGCCCACTGCTTATTTTGTCCAAAACTGATAAAAAAAAAACTATGGGTGTCGATAAATATGGACGTCATATCTGTGACATAGCTGTTTCTAAGAGCTGTATGTGAAGCTCAGAGTGTGGTGGCTCTGGCCGCCGCCATCTTGGCAGTCCAGCCTCTGCCGCCTCCTGGCTAAATCTAAAACATGAATAAAAAGACGTGGATCATCCGCGGAGCTAAGACCGGCTGAATGACGCCTGGGTCCTCAAACAAGCCACTTGTAACAGCACTCACCTGTCAATCAAAGCAGCCACGCTGTTAATTATACATAACTTTAAGCCTACTTGAACAGGTGAGTTAATAAGTCATAAACGGGGAAATAAGCTATAGAGACCAAAACTATTTTTTGTACCAGACTGTAAACATGTTTAGTTCTGCTGTGGAGTTGAACATTTTAACATAGACTTTGACTGACTCATTCTGTAGCCAGCCTCGAGTGGCCGTTTGAGGAACTGCAGTTTTTGGCACTTCACAGCCACGGAGGTTGCCGCTTGGTAGTCCCTTTTGAATGTGTGTTAAAATAATTACAAATCTCATCTTGTGTGTGTTTAAATACAAAGTTCAAAAGTGGATAATATTTCTGATTTAAAGTCAGTTCAATACAAATCTAGCACTACTCAAACACTGTTTATAAGTTTAAAAGCTCAGCAGCTGCCCATTTGGTCACTTTTATTTTTTTTAGATTCGCTGGTACATGTACATGTACAACACCTCTGATGTCCTATCACTAAACTAGGCTACTATGATTTGCTGTATTTTGCTAATGAAATATAGAGAAATTACTAAGCATGGAACCATCTGGCAAGTAAATAGAGAGGCATTTTGGAAAAACAAATATGCATAAAGTTATGGGTGTTTGCCGATTTTATATGTAACTGTGAGTTGTGAGTCTTTGCGAAGGCCCTGATTGGTAGAGAGTTGGTATGTATATGTCTGCATATGGTTGTGTGTACGGCTATTATCCATTGTGTTACTGATGTGAGTTGAAAGTTCAGGTTGAATGCAGTGTGAGAAAGCCTCGGGCTGTTCTCTGGGGAATCTAACAACCATCAGGGGTCACAGCTCTGTCTAATGCTGTGACACATTAGCAGGTAATTACAGGCCACATACTCTGCAGCTGGATGAAACAAGCCTGTGCATGTAGACAAAAACACACAATTACACACAAGTGCATTTATCATACTGGCTATGAAGTGAAGTGTTGTTAGACTGTAGGAGTGACATTTATTGCCTGTGTACATTGTGATTCACAAATACAAAACAGAATGCACTAAAACATGGACACAAACACTGTTTGGACATGTCTCTTTGTTTAAATAAATGAGATACATTCTTGAATGGTGCACATGTAATTTGTGGTCTTTGAGGAGAAAGGTAAGAGGAGAAGTGTTGAAAGGTACGAGGAGAAGTGTTGTTTGATAATGACTTCAAGTTGCACATTCAGTTCTTGTCATGTTTGACTTTGTCTGCCAAACCAGCGTTGGATTACTCACTTCACCACATAACCATATTTTGGTTGGTTTTCTTTGCCTTTGTCTTCAGACTATTATAAAAAACGCATTAACTTCAGGGGAAGAACGAATTTAAGACCGCGTACATTAAATTACCAGACCTTAATCAGCCATACTGTCTCCGAATTAATAGTAAACATCTGTAATAAGGTGAGCAGTTCTTTTTTGCACACATCACTCATACCTGCAGTGCTGAGAAGACAAAAATCTGTGAAAACATGGTGAGAGTTTGAGTTGTTTGCAAGGGACACACGGGGTCTCTGGATCAACATACTGTTGGATCCACGATGCAGACAAAAGTGAGTCAGAGGAGTCATAGGAAGTCATCGCCTCAATCTGGATCCAGCCTGGGAACAACAGAATCAGTGAACTCATTGTATGTCTTCTTCCTATGGAGGAAACAACTGTCAGTGCTTATTCACTGTATTTTAACCTCATCTCTCAACACTGTGCCACGGGGCAATAACAAACGAGGGTAGGATGACTAACAATGGCAGTGAAAGCGGTCCACATCTGCACCGTTTCCTACCTGAACTTTAGTGAAAGAATAAAAGATGAATGAACCCGATGACACAGTGCATGCTGGGATTGACACCAACACTCTCTGTGAACCTGGACAGGATATGCGGGTATGGTTGGATGGGAACTACACTAAAGGTTTAACATTGTTCTTACCCTGGAACAGCAAAATATAATGGCTGCTGCTGCAGTTGCCACAGTGCCACCCACTTAATCACTCAAGACCGCTATTGTTATCTCCAGTGTGAGTTAAAGGTCAGATAGTCATCATCACTGACAGGTACTAGCATACCTGTGTCTTCATTCATAAGGCCTTGTTATCGAAGACAGCGGTTCTTAACCTGGAGTCCGGGGACCTCTGAGGGTCCTTGAGGGGATTCAAGTGCCCAGAAAGTGAAGAACATTTTGAATTTCATGATCATTTCATTGACTAAAAGCTTAAAGCAATAAAATAATGTATAAGAATAACTACTCCGTTCATAGGTTCCACACTTCACTGTTACAGTATAGACACCTATGGAATAACTACATCTTATCAAATACAAGCTGGATGTGTATCAGTTTGGTTGTCCTTGACACCAACAAGGTTACAAACTACTGATCTAAGAGATATTTAACATTGTTAGTTGAGTTCAAAGTTACTGTGACACCGTGACTTTTCATAGAAAATTCAAATAAAAACCACCCTAGGGCAGACGGGTTCCTTTTACTGTTTTACTACACCCGACCTTATTTACTCAGTCTGTTTATGTTAGATATTTTCTGTTTGGCTGGGGGTTATTTTGCAGTTCTTCAAGTTACCACATGAGGCTGGATAAGCCTCATATTAAAATATCCATAAATCCTAAATATTGAAATGTCTAACTTCACAGCAGAAATAAACATGTTTACAGACTGGTACAAAAAACAGTTTTGCTCTCTATAGCTAATTTCCCTCTTTATGACAAATGTATTTGGGGTGAATTTTTGTATAATTCACATTATATTTAAGCTTAAAGTTATGCAGAATAAAGAGTGTGGCTGCTTTGCAACTTTGTTTTGGTACAGTGACTCTTATCAGCACGGCTTACAGCTGTTTTCCTTGAAAAATTTCTGATAATTCGACTGTACATTACCCTCACAGAGAACAGATAATGCTCAACTGTGTTCACCAGCTAAAAGGTGAAGTGAATGAATAGTGAACTTACTGTATGTTGGGTGGCCTTAAAACATGACTCCAAATAAATTATAATGTCATGCAGTATCTGCTGGATGTGAAAATAAGCAGCCGCAAACAAAATTAATTAAATTCATTAGGGGATAATATGTGAGAGTTCATATTCACATTTACATCTTATTTAATCGCTGTTATTCCTGGAAGTTGACGAACAACATGTAGGCCTACAGCTTTGTCATGCCAGTTAGTTTCTTTCTGGACATGGCACAGAAAGATGATGTGCATCTTTTTTTAATCCCACCTAAAAAGCACAGATAGGATCAAATGTTTGTTTTTTTCCAAATGAGGAAACATTAATGAGCACCAACTATTTGAATTGCTAAAAACTTCTGTGACATGAAAATCAAGGGGTCTTAGAACAGGCTATCAAATCATGTGAAACACAGCCTAAATTTAGAGACTCATTCCTCAGAGGGACCAAAAATTATTTGTGATTTGTGTTTTAATTAACGTGTTTGTGTGACTGCTCGTTATCTTCTGTATATGTAATGTGGTCTCTGAAAAGGGACTTGCCGAATGATTATAAATGTTGATTTCCATTCAGACGTGCATAGACTGCATGCTCTAGACTGTCTCTTTCACTTGTGCCACAGCACATTGCTTTTCATGTGAAAAGAAAGACTGAAGGCCATCTGATTTTCCACAGCTTTAAAAACATCTCTGACATTTCCCATGTCAATAAACACTCAATAAGTCAGCAGATCTTTTCTCCCTGTCACCAATGTTAATATGAACTGTTCTACTGAGGTTTCCTGTTATCCACCCACAAAATGTGTCACAGGGATGAAAAAAAAAAAAAATCAGCTTTGAGCCTGTGGTGTAAATGCACCCTGACAGGACTGCTGAGATAGCTCTGCGTCCACGGCAACGCTGAGAGAACTGCCTGCCTCGCCGTCCACACGGCAACAAAGCTCACACAGCAGGCCTCGACCAATCAGGATGCTCCAAAGGTGACAGGCCCGGGCCAGGTCTTCCTTTGCTCTCTGTCGCTATGGCTGCTGCATTTTTTTTTTGTTTTCCTGAGAGAAAAAAAACCTGGAGATAGAGGAAGAGAAGAGTGACAGAGAGATGGAGAGAGAAGTTTCTCTCATTCAGAGATGTCCAGCACAGCTTGCATGGGTTAAATATCCACTATAATAAACTCACACTCTAACATGTACAGTTAAATCTAAATTATATCAGGCTCTGTGTTGGCTTGCATGAATGTGAAAATGACATTTGAGGACGATGTGTGGAAATACTTGTGATTTTCTGTGGGTGGAGTTTGCACCTCTTATTTTGTGGTGTGCACATTCACGTTCTTTCTTAAATTTGCATGTACGTGTCTGTCTGTTTGTCTAGACATTAATACCACAAGTAGATATTATTGGCTATAACCATCGTATTTATCACGTTAGTCTGCTAACGTGTTGACTTACATATGTCATTTGAGTATAAAGCAAGCTGTTTAGAGTTTACACAGCGTCCTACTTGCATAGGTACACATTTGAGTCAGCAGAGTTGCTACACGTGTACCTCCCATTGTTTACTTTATACCTGCAGTGATTACAAAGCATTTAACTGATACTAATGTTACCGTTTACAGTGGCAACAGTCAGATCTGCATGTAAAAGTGTCTCACAGCACTCAAAAAGAACATTTGTATAATATCCTGCACATGCATTGCAGTCATTTTTACTGACCCCTTGATGCACCAGTTGCTGAAATATCTCATACACACATCTCTCAAGTAAACAGTGGAGTGCTGGTGTACTTTCATAACTTGGGCAAGAGCCTAAAAATGACTGAATCTCAATAATGCTTACACACAAAATAAGATTAACTAAATGAGGAGGATACTGTGTGTTTGTGGTGCAAGTAGAAAAAGAAAGCAGTCAAAGCTCTGCACGTTCATGCATTCAGGTCAGGTCCGGATTAACATAGTGTGAAGCTCAAGGGTGACCACACTTGAAGTCCCCGCTTTCTCTCCAAATTCACTACATACAACATTTATGAAGGACGTTCTCCTTCTCGCCTTTGTAAAACAGGAAATAAAATAATTACGAAATGTATAAACCATAGCACTCAGAGACACAAAGGTGTACTATTCCACACAGGAGGATTAATTACTAAAATGGTCTTTGAATATATTTTCTGTCAGCAATAAAGTGCACGAACATCACTGAAATAAAAAGGACCTCTCTCTCGTCACCACCATCCATGCCCCTGCGGCGCACAGCAGCAGCCACTTCCAGACATAAGTGTGTTTTTGTATATGAATAATATAATAATAATAAATACAAGCTAGACCAAGTTCTTTACGAATGTTGTATCTGACATTTTCAGGAAAACAGTAAATACCTGATGCCACAATCTGGCCCAGATTCAGCTCACTAATACACTTTAAACCTTCACTTATGGTTGTTTTTAATGCCTGCTCGCTGTTTGGCTTTCAAACTAATTGCTCACCAAGTATTTCTCCTCATTGTATAGGTAGATAAGATCAGCGAGCAGTGAAATATCTTTGGGAAGAGACAGCCAGTCACAATGGATTTATTGTGTGTATCCTGAGGTGACCTCTATTCTTTCTCGATGTGTATTATTGCTGGAGCCTGTTGGAGTCCATCTGGGGGCTTGGATCTGGGAGCCTCGATCCATGCCAAGAACAATACTCCTTCCTCCTGTGGCCTGGCTATTCTGCTGGCATCGCTTCACTTCTTCACTCTCACACCGAGTCTTGGCACGGCACCCTGACCAATTAAGAGATACTGTCGAAAACATCTGAAGCCACGTCACACTGATGACCTTTGGCTCTGATGAGTAAAGTTTTTCAGTCAGATCCCTGGAGAGATCTGGTGTCAATGAAGCCATTTAGATAGTTACTCACATTCTCACCTTTTCCTGCCAGAACTTTCCCGCCACAAAAGAAGTTAGTAAAGACGTCAACACTGAAATGCACAGGCCAGGTGGTGGATGAGCGCAGGCATCTGAAAGGCTGCAAGACTCACTAGTAGCCCTGTCATATAACCAACCAACAACTTGCTGCCCAATAGAGCGGCCATTTTGACATGAGATAGTAGGGTAAACAAATGTGTTACCAATGATACAGAACCTTAATTAGTATTATTGCTAACACCTTCTTTGACCCTACCAACCCACCAACCAACCATCTGTCCGTCCATCCATGCATCCATCCATCCTAACTGCTTTTCCTCATCAGGGTCACAGTCAGGCTGGAGTCTATACCAGCGGGTACACCTTGGACGAGTCGCCGGTTCATTGCAGGGCAGATAGAGATAAAAACATAGAGACAGAGAAACAATCATTCACACTCACAGTCACACCCACGGGCAATTTAGAGTCACCAATTAACCCATTAAGTGCTTGTCTTTGGACTGTGGGAGGAAGCTGGAGTACCAGGCGACCTGGTATTCAGCTGCAGGAGTGAGAGATGTGGGGACGGCTTAGGCCAGCAGCACCAGGTGAGTTGAATGACACAGCTGGAGCTGGTTGTCTAATCACTCTTTCCTTTTTAACGCAGCAGTGTTGGACCTGAGAGACAGAAGCACACGGTACACAAAAGCCTGTTTAAGTTGAACTTTTGTTACCAAACTAATTATACCTGAAATATGTGCGCATGAAATGCCAGGCAGCCAGGAGTGCACGGAAGACATTACTGTATTAAACTGTGATCTGAACGGACTGTTGTGTCTGTAACTGTGCTGTGAACTCACGGAGGCAGCGAGACCTGCTACCTGCAATATTTTTTTTAGCCTTTAAAAACTAAAAACACAAGAGCCATAGTGTAAATAATGGATTTCAGCTGTGTTTATCTATGGTAACATAATATTCAAGCATCCAGGGCATCATTAACTTCATGTACTAGTTTCTTCCTGTGCTCATCTGTTAGTTCCCATCCTTAAAACTTTACATCTTATATTCATTTCCTAATATACTTCTAGGACTAACTAATCTGCAATACAAGAACAATGCTGTTTCTTTATTTTCATGCCTTCAACTTGGGAGGATGCAACTTGACTTGCAACTTGCAACTGTCTTGCGACATGCAGCTATAGCCGTAGTATTTCAGGACAATAAAATGCATGCAATCGTCAAATGCATCCCCTTTCACAGGACTCTCGTGTTTTCAGCTACTTTATGGAGCTAAGTTAGCTTAACTAGCTAGTATGCTACAGCTGATAACAATCTGTCAGCAACAGCTGTCATATTAGCCCAAAAAAATCGAGAAGTGCTGTGCCAGAAATGAGAAGCTGCTCATATCCTGTGTATCTTTGTCTAAAATTAAGGATCTGTTGTTTGTGTGTGTGTCAATATTAAATCACTGTTAAGTTCACTGTTAAACTACTACAATGAGAGCTTGACTTGCGTAGCAACAGTAACAGGGTCAATTCACACTATAGCACCATAATCTGTTCATGGTAGAGGAATAATTTGCTATCAGTGTGAATGTGAAAGGGAAAGAGTCCAGTGTGGTGACTACACAGAACTGAGCACACGATAGTCTACTTCCCTACCACGTCACTGCTGAGATGTAAACAATTCACTTGAAAAATGTGGTTAACCACGTGCAGCCAAACACAGTCTGGAGATAGACACTTCTCCTACAGCCCCCAAGTTCAGACAGCGTGGGTGAACGTGTGAACGTGGTGTGCCAAACCAAGTCAGCTGTCCTCCCCTGAACCACAGTAAAGACAATGCTCAGCATCAAACAGAAGAATTTTGCATGCATACCACATGTTTAAATTATTCATTTTAATCATTTATCATCATTGATAATATGATTTATTATAAATTCTCATCAGAAATGTTAAAATAACACAATTGTTTAGATGAATCAACAAGCATTTCAGTTGTTTCTTCATAATATGTCCCTATATAATATAATCTGACAGCCTTTGGGGTGCAAAAACAAAGATACATGCTTATCAGCACATCTAAATTGATGTTATTCTTTGGTTAAATCAGTTCTTCTATAAATACTCTCAGTAGATTAAAATATATATATAGAATATTCTTGCTATGGCACATTTGCCAAGTCAAGTGCTCCACCGGACTGTAAATTTAGCTCATGTCCCTCAGCTGGCAAATCATTTTTTTTCTTCTCTCAGCTGAGACAGCCTAACAAAACATCAGAGCACAGCGTGCTCCGAGTTTTCCCACGACCGTCTGTCCTCGACAGTTGGCCCTGACAGTTAGCGAGACAGGTGCACATCTTTCACTATGCTGTGCATTCGGTGTCAGCGCCACTCCACCGTAATGACCTTGACTCATAAGTGAGCAGGGAGGACTTCTCTGTTTGCATTCACAGGCGCCAACATTAAATTCACTTGTGTTTATATTGGAAAATGACAGGACTCAATGCAAGCCTACAGTTAGAACCAGTCTGTTTGGACAGAGTCTAGATGTGGAGGCGTTCACTTGTGCTCATTTGTGTCATTGTGTGTTTTGTCTGGATCTTCTGTTTGGCTCTGAAGGATAAATATAACCAGGACTATAAAGTCTGTTCCTGTATGTACCATAACTCCATACATTAATGAGGTTAGGTGACACTTCATGTTCAGGCATTTGCAGCTGAAACACATAACAGACCACAAATCAAATCATCAGCCATCATTGACACCTATTTGAAATACCCAGAACGCGTGTTTTGAGTGTCGCTATGCCTCGGGAAGCTCAGCTGGTGCTTCTGGCTGGAGCATCGAATCCTGTGTTGCGTTGCAGTGATGCAAGTAGGGCCCAACCTGAAGCAAAACAGGGTGTTTTTTTTAAATATTCAAATGATGCACGGACACTTAGACTTTTGCGGTTTGCTGTGTGTTTCAACACAAACAATCCAATTTGGCACCAACAGGTCTATGAGCCCAGAAGGCAACATTAGAGATAGAACAATAAAGAAAAGAAAATTACCATACACCAAATAGAGCAAACACCAAAGTCTTTATTGTCTTTCCAGGACAAACTTTGCAACACAACAGTAGATCTTCAGCCCGGCAGCGAACACACTGTTTAAGAGTGTAAAGCTCCTCCACTGGGAAAGAATGAAGCTGCAGCACCATCCCATCCCAAATCCTCTGCCCAACCTGTTCACCATAACTGAAAGTTTTAACCTTGGTGTTTAAATTGCTGACTTTTCGACCTCTGCCGAAGTTTGCCTTGACCCCCGCACAAGTGTACAATGCCCCTGACTTGGGCCGGATCGCATGCCACGAATACCCGGAGCGTGGGTTTACTTATGGAGTAAGGTGTGCCAGCAGCTGCTGTGTAAAGCTGCTTGTTATGAGCCTGTGATACTTTCACATACCAAACTATCAGTGAGTGTGGATATGAGAAGTGGCACGCTCTGGGGAGTGACATAGATATGGGTGTAACTCATGTGTGAATGTGTCTGGTGTGTGTGTGTGTGTGTGTTTATAATACACAAACCATAGCTGAGTGAAAGCGATCTGCAGTGCATATAGATGCATGGCATTCTTACTAAGATATGCACTGCGTGTGCACAAGGGGCATGTCAGTTCGTGTATTGCTATGCTATTTACTTATAGCTCCTGAAACATTGCTGACACACTGGATGTCAAGTGTTTAGAGGTTGTGTAACCATAGTAGATATTACAAATGGGGGATGAGATTGTGTTATAAGTGTGTGTGTGTCTGTACATGTTTGTACAAGACACCCTCCTTCATATGCTCCAGCAATTTAGGGAAAGGTTGTGGGCGGAGTTTGTGTAACATTAGCAGAAAACGTTGATGGAGATACGATGTCTTAATGCGGGGGAACAACGTTGATAGCATTACTAGGGGGCTCTTTCAGCCACTTCAACCCCTAGTCTGAAAGGAAGCCTGTGAGAAAACAATAAGGGATGTTTCCTTGCCACACAGACCATTATAATGCAGGCTGTGATAAGAGCGATAACAACCTCCCTGGCATGCTGTGCTATTCTGGGAGGAGTGGGCTCTGGAAAAACAGGATATCCCCCTTTGTTTTGGTATGGTGTTAGTTGTTTTGTGTTCATGAAGAACACATTTTTACTCTTTGTCATCTGCTGCACCAACAATATATATATTTTTCTCTATTAGCATTCTTAGTCATGGTGACACAGGGCTGTGTCACATGTTTTATCATGTCTTGTCTGCAGATTGGGATGTGGGTTAGAGGGCTATAGAGGTCAGGCAAGGGGTTACAGCTGGTGCTTTCCATGTCAGTGATATGGACAAAGTTCTCTCCTGACAGCCTCATGATAAAAATGGCACCACAGTCTAATAAGTAAGACCAAAAGTGAGTCTTGTATACAAATTCAGTGCTTTGTGTGTGGAGCATTAAAGGTCCAGTGTGTAAGATTTAAGAGTACTTTCATGCAGGAATTGAATACAATGTCCATAAGTATGTTTTAATTAGTGTATGATAACCTGACTATATAAAAATTAGCCTTTTATATCTGCAGTGAGAGCAAGTCCGCTATTTTGAGCCACCATTTTTCTAGCCCTGAACAGACAAACCACTCACTCTAGATGTGACCTTTTGCTTTTTATTTGAATTTCACAGCCAGAGTTTTTCCTTCATGCTTGGAAGGAGAGGGCGAGACGTGGGAGAGTATTCATTTGGTTGCAATCTGCAACTTCACTGCTAGGTGGCACTAAATCCTACACACTGGACCTTTAAACTACGAGAACCTGACTTTCCAAGATGGTAGTGATCATCTTGGTAAGTTTGTGTTTATGCAGTTGTAAGTTTTGTCATGCTAGTGTTCGTTTCAAGTGTATTCTAACATAGTCTTTCTAATCCTAACCCTAACTTGTGATATCTTGCATTCCTCTGGTTAGTACTAGCACTGGTAGCAGTATCAGTCTTTGTGCTTAGCTACATCATAGAAAGCCTGGTTAGTAATTACAGAAATAAACATTTTTGGATATAGGCTTATTTACTTTCTTGCCAAGAATTAAGTAAGATCTATACCACTCTCTTTCCTGTGCATTAAGTTTGTAGCTAGAACCAGGCAACGATTAGCTTTGCTTAGCACGAAGAGCTATCCTACCTGTCCAAAGTTTTAAAAATCTGCCAACCTACACCACTAAAATTGCAATTATTAACATCTACTTTATTTAAAAGATCCAGCTTGCACAGTTTAGGAGTGCATATATAGGTCGAATATGTGCAGAAATGGAATATAACGTGTATAATCACCTGAAAATAAGGATTACATTTTTGGTTACCTTACAATGAGCTCTTTTTATCTACAGAGGAAGTGAGCCCTCTGTGCTGCATCACCATTTTTCAACAGTAGGCCAATTTTCGAACCAAACACTGGCTGAGTTTTGTGGCCACTTCTCCTACACGCTTTGGAGGGGAGGTAAGGCGAAGGATATTCAGTTGGTTGCAATCCACCACTAAATCATACTACACACTGCCTGAAATCCGTACACAAACAAAAATCTAAATGTATCGACAACTTGTGGATTTGGGAGTGTATTTAATCATCTCATGTACAAAAAACTCTCAGCAAGAAGGCAAATAAATGCATTTCCTAAAATGCTGAACCATTCCTTTATTGGTAACTTGCCTAGTTTCCACAAATGACTGCTCGGTCTATAAATCTAGACAATGATTTATTTAATGAGACATTTTCCCACAGTATTTATATCCAAGCATCCTTGTGGGTTAGTTTTCTGGCTTGCTGATTGTCTCTTCATGTCGAGGTGTGGATGACAGTACCTGTATTTAAACACCTTTAATGAAAGGTGTTGATTTGAGCAACACAATTAGTTTGGTTCTAGTTTTATATTGTTTCATAATGCAGACAGAGCAAAACAGTCATGGCACCACGATGTTCCCTGACATTATCAGAAATCACATCAGGTATTTAGTTTCAGCTCATTTTGAGGTTTCATGTCTGTAATGCATTATTGTGTTTTTGTTTTTATATAGTCATGGCATATTTCTTCTCTTCTTTATGCGCGCCTCCCTCCTCCTCCTTTGTGTCTCTCTTTCTCTGTGCGTGAGTGGAGTTATCTGTCAAAGAGGGGGAGGGATGCTCCACCACACTGCCCTGCGCTAATCCATCCCTCTTTCTTTAACACACACTGGCAGCATTGAAAAGATTTGTTTTTCTACGTTCCCTCCATCTCGCTCCCTCCATCTCTGATCTCAGGTTACCGTGACTATGTTTTCCTGTCAGCTTTGTAAAAGAGAAAAATTCCCAGCTGAGACTTTGGCCTGGACAGGGAGACACAGCTGGTGCCCCCAAACCCCAAAGTGTTTCTCTCAGCTGACACTGAAATTATAACCTGCCACAGTCTTTTTATTTCAGCTGCAGAATCAAAGTTGAAGTGCTTTTTAAATGTGAATCATGAACACGGTTTGGTAACAGTCTAGCACGTATGTATATACATTTGTTTATACATTAAGCGCTTTAGCTTTGCAGAACATAACAGCCGCTCCCACCTGATTCCCATATTTTTTCACTGTATAGATAGAGGAGATCACGTTATCTAAACAAAACCCAGTCCTGTTCATACTGCATGTCTAGTTTTGTCCTTTAAATACTGTAAATACTTCAAGAAAGCAGAGCGCAAGATGGATCAAATAATGATACATGATGGCTTCAATCTAGTCACTGGCACTTAAAGCTGATGTACACCCAAGAAGATGAGGTGTCCTGTGATGAACTGCTTGCCTCTCTAAGGGCTTTTCTCACCCTTCAACAAATCTAATAGATTCCTGCCTTCAACATTCAGTATTTTTTTTTCCACTTATCTCATCAGCTTTGTGGAGATTTGAGAAAAAACTCTTTGTGGCGAGAGTAGTTACATGGAAGTGACTGTAGCTGTTTCACCGAATGACATAGCACTTCTAGAGCAGTTAGCAACAACTGAAGCGTCCCTGAATCGTGCATTGTCATTAAATCAAAGCTAAACTGTGTAGACTTCACAGAATTTCTTCAAGCGTCTGCGGTTTGTGGCCCAAAGAGTACGCAAATTAAAGGGCAAGCGTGGTGGATTTAGTGGCATCTAGTGATGAGGTTGCATATTGCAACTAGTTTTGATACCCTTCGCCTCACCCTTCACTTCCAAGCTTGTAGGAGAACCATCAATAGCAGCTGGACCAGCGTTTGTTTATCTGTCCCGGGCTACCGAAAGAGGATCTGCTAGCTCTGTGGATAAAAAGGGCTGAGAACACGATTCTTACTTTCAGGTGATTATACACCAATGAAAACATACATATGTGTGTTAAATTCAGTTTTACTCACTCAAGAAACCATCAATAACACCCTCTTCACACAGCGATTAGCTACCTGGAAGTTGTTATCTTCACATTTGAATATGAGTACGTTTTTAATTTGGTCTAATAGCTTAAATCATGTCATTGTTTTACAGACATTTCTTTTGTAATGATGATGATGTGACCTGTGGTTGAAAGCCACACGCTAACATAATCAAACCAGCATGATAACTATGAATAAATATGTTATGCATACAAGTGCTGTTGTTTTTTTTTAAGCTGTACTGTAGGAGGCTCAGTAGTTGTGAGTTAAAGGATATCATATTATTATCATTTAGTCATAATGGACAGAAAAAATACAGATGTGAATACGCAGGTTGATATAAGCAGGAGCATTTTCACATCTCAGCTTTCATATCACTATCCCCAAGACTGTTTCAAGCTCATAACAAGCACTGAAACTCTTAGGATGTCATGCCGTGCTATCAGCGTCTCTGTTAGGATAGTCTCCACGGACAGTGATGTCACCTCTACAAGTGTTAGATAAGAGCCTGGAAAGTCCCCAGTGCGTGACTGTCCGAGCTCATTTAAGAACTGGTTATGTGAAGAGGAGTCCTCATGCTGCTGTTTGTGGTCATCTTTTGAAGGCAAACAAATGTATGCGCACACACACACACACACACACACACACACACACACACACACACACACACACACACACACACACACGCACATACACACAATCACACTGCTTCCTTGCAACAAAATTTGCTCGCATTTTACTTTTTAGCGCCCCACCTCTTTCTAAAGCATTGCGTGTAAACAGAACAGAAACCTGAGTCACCCAAACAAAGGTTTAATGTCTCTCATATCTGCATGTTTTCAATGCAGACATGAGTGTGATTATTAGCAACCACAACATGGGCCCAACACAGCGTTCTACACCAAAACCTCATCACCCATAACTTTCACCACCATGAGGGAGGATGTAGCATTTGCATTTGCAAATATCCTCTTATATAACCGGCCTGTGTGAGAGTGTGAGAAAAAGAGGTTGAAAAGGTGTGTGTTGGTTACTCTTCTCACACAATTCATATGAGATAAAACAAAACATAAAATCACCTGGTTTTAATCTCTAAAGCTATTTTAATGTTTCTTCTTCCAGGCTACTGAATTGTTTTGTTTCACTAGCAGTGCATGCATGAGTGTGTGTGTGTGTGTGTGTCCAGCAGCTGGATGTCATTAGTCATGTTTGCGTGTGCTCTGCACTGCTCCCCTTTTGGCCTTTTGTAAGTGTCTGTGGAGCCAAAGGCTGTTTCCCTGCGCACTGCTGAGCAACCAGAAGTTTTAATGTTCTCCACACGAAATTAAGCCTGAGCCAAAATGGACAAGCTCCCCATCACTCAATGTCGGGACAGTCAGGGCCATTTTTTTAACAAGGCCTACTCACACTGGAGAGAGTTGGCTTTGGCGTAGTTGGGATTTGAAATGAAGTACTTAAAATCAGGAGCTCCATGTTAGTCAGCTGTCAGAAAAGTCACATTGGGCTTATAAAAATGTTACGTTATGAGGGAGATGTTCAGTTTCTGACAGGACTGTTTATGACCCTGGGAACCTCATAATGGTTTATAGCACAAAGTGAGAGGTTCATGTTGTATGGGTGAAAATAAAGTCTGGATTATTTCATAACTAAGTGGTTTTAGGTGCCTAAATACAACCATACTTTAAAGGTACCCTGTGGAGTTTTGACCACTTGTGGTGCTATGGAGCATTGTTTTCTTCCTTTTCAACCGAAATATCCGAATATAAACACAAAACATCAACACACCTCACCCAGAAACCATATAAACCAATAAATCATGTTTTCATGAGCCGACGGCTGCTCTGTTTGCATCTCATGCCCTCATAGCACTACGAACATCTGCAGAAAAAGAAATGCAGCGTTGTGCCAAGAAAAGACCGTGCAGAAAAGAAGAAGATTGCTAAACACTCGAGTCACTCCAGCAGGTGGTGTGCGGTGTTCCTGATGTGTATCCATTCGACAAAGAGATCAAACCTTCACAATAAACTTTCTGTTTAGAAAGTTGTAGATGTTCCCATTTATTGCACTGTTGAATAGTTAAACGTAAAACTTCATGATGCTGTTTTGGTCCAAGCTGGTCCAACATGGTGCTTTAAGTGAAATGTTTTGCAAGCCAGACTTGCGTAACTACTTAAGTAGTTGAATTGTTTCCCTTTTGTCAGTTTTGACAATTGATAGTCTGCACAGGGTGTTTTTAATAAATGACCAGATTTTCTATGTCACATCTGTGTCTGACTTGTGGAGTGGAGAGCCTCTTCTGAAATGCGCTGCAGAACTTCTGGTGGATTCATAATCATTGTCTAGAATGACCGCAACATAGCCAGAATGCGCCACGGCCATGCCCGGTGGGACTGAGCCATAAAAGCTGTGTGCTCCTCGCTACCTACCAACCTACCGACTGATCTTGCCATATCTAATTAATATACAAGTTGCTCATCTGTAATCAGTATATACAAAGAAAACAACACTCCGTCTAGTGGTTGAATTAGAAATTACATACAAGTGGCTCCTACATGGACAATGCAAAACAATGCAGGTTTCAATATATTTTAGAAATCAGCTTTGGAAATGTTGATGATACCAACAATAAGTTTGATAATAAAAAATGCATGATACTTTTAGGGATACTTAAGTTGTGTTTCTGTTAGAAAGACAAACCAAAGTATTGGACGAAATCTTGACCGGATGATGACGCTGGAAAGACTGTGAACGTCTGCACCAACAGTGCATGGTAGTCCATCCAACACCTACGGAGACATTTAACTCCACAAAAGACCTGCTGGTGTGCTTGGGGAAAAGTCAAGAGATCATCAGAGTCATAGGTATTTACCTTCTTGGCACCATGAATGTTGATTCAAACCTTCATGGTAATCTATTCAGTAATTTGTAAGATATGTCTGCAAAAACCAACATCACCATGCCTAGAGCCATACATGGCAAAAAAATGGGTCAGTTACAGTTACTAATACTGTTTCATTCATATTAATAAAATAAAATAAAAAACTTCTTTAAACATCATCTTAATTTTCCATCAAACTCTTTAACATAATTTACTTTGTATGCATCACTGGGCTCTCTCTGGTTTGAGGATGTAACAACACAGAATCAAACAAGAAATTAATATCCACAAAAACAAAGTGTACAGAGACGATCTAGACTGATAGTGAAACTGATGTCTGCGTCTGTTTATCACTATCCGTGTGAAAAAGATCAGAACAACATGTGCAGTGCTTGTGGGTTTATTTCAGCCATATCTGCATCCCTTTAAACACTAATGTTTAACCACAATGTCTAACACGAGGTTGCCATGTCTGTCAAGCTGTGGACGAGGCTCTGATGGGAACAGCAATTCACAACACACCCTGAGTGTGAGAGAGACTGTATCTGATTGTGAGACTCAGATAATGTTGATGAGAACATGTCTGTTGACATTTTCTGGTTATGGGAAAGATGAGGCTGATGAGACTTAATATGAGCAGGCTAATCTCTAATTTAGAGCTGTTAATTACACAACAGCTGTATTATTTTGTCCTCTTCAGAGGGTTTGTGCAAAGTTTATGGTCGCAGTTTAGTTCAGGAAAATGGATCCAAATGCAGACGAGGAGGTGAGTGAACAAAAAGGTAACTTCAGAGGCAGGTATACTCAAAATAACAAAAGACAAACAAAATCTATAAATCCAAGAAAAGTCCAATAAACAAAGTAAAGTACAAACTAACCAAAGCCAGATCAGAAAACACAGAGACACGGAGAACTGATGCAGAACTGCAGAAACACAGACGACCTAACAACTCAAACCAAAACACACATGGACTAAATACACAAGTGAAGCTGACAAGACACACGTGAAACTAATCAGACAGGTGAAACTAATCAGGGTAGAACACATAATCAAAATAGGTGGGAAACACAGCAAATGCAGGAAGTAAAGTAACACAAGACACTGAGATGGGAGAGTTACAAAGTAAAACAGGAAACACTAAACAAGAAACTCAAAACCATGACAGTTGTGTACTTTTTAACAAAAAAGGTTTAAATCTCATCTGTGGATATGATGAAGGAGTATATTGTATCCTGGGATTTAGATAAGAATATTTATATTTTTTCTGTGTTATGTAATGAAATGTGTTGGTTATACTGTTTCAGCCTAGCTTAGCACAAAGACTGAAAGACTGGCTCAGCTGTTTATCCAACTGAGGTCATTTATTAGAGCGACAGCAAACCTTTTTGAAGTGGGCAGCGATTGGTTGATCTGGAACTAGGCTAACCGCCACATTCTGTGTGCACTGCAGCCGTTGGACCTATACGTGACCATTCTAGTCAATGTTTCAAACCCCACAGGCCCTGCTGCGGTTCGGTTCAGAAGTGTCCCAGAAGTGAGCCTCTGCTCGGCTCTGCGGGAGAGCTGTTCTATCTTTGACAGACGCTGCAGCAGCAGCTCAAGATGGCCGGAAACCAGACACACAAATGGTATAGAGAATGCGGTCAAATTTCAAAATAAAACACCCCGTGCAAACTGCTGGTCGTAAAGACAGCCAAAAGTGAAAACAAATTTACTACATAACATATTTACAAGTTTAGAAGCACCTAAACCTAGCAAAAGGACCAAATCTGAGCAAGTAAATGATGTGACAGATACGAGCCCGGTGGGTTTTTTTTTTGTGGTAATGGTTCAATTATTTTTTCTACCTGGGGGCAGTCCAACAAGATGTAAACACAACATTTATACATTATAAAGTTGTTATGGCTAACAGTTGCCTTTTTAAATATCCAGTAGATACAGAACACATTAAGATTGATCAATGTTTCGGGTCACCTGACAAATGTACAGTAAGCCCAATTCCCCTTCTAGCTCTGTGTTTTGTCTCCACCAGCTCCTGAGGGAAATATGTGGCTCTTTAGCTGCTGAATGGTTCTCTATGTTTACTCTATGTTTAGTCGCTGACTGTGTCTGCAGTTTGGTGCTGGGCAGGTCGAGTACAGTGTTTCAGAGCTGGTCAGAGCTTCTTTTTTCTTTTTGTTGTTGTTCCTGAAAACAGCTGGCTGCTTCAGCTGGAAGCAATGCCGTTCAGAGTGAAACATAACAGTAAAGTTTTGGACCATAAAATCCAAACAATGAGCTGAAGATGCTAAAACACTCCCGTGTGTTCATCTCTCTAACTGGCCAACCCTCTGAGAGACACACTAACCACTGAGAGAAGTTGGTGTGGTTTTACACAAACAAACACAAGTGTTACTAATCTGCGTTAGACATATTCACATCAAACTAAGTTTGCAAAAGCTAAAAATGAATTTCCAAAATGTGACTGAACATTTTCAAAATGTTTTATTACTGCATATCCTGTCTAAAAAGCTCTGTAATACTACACAGCAGATGTCCACTACACAAGAGATTTAGGTGCTTGGGGAGACACAGTCCATCACACTCGGTGTTTTTACCATTAAAAAAAAGCCCATTAAGAGCAAAAATCCAGATGTTGTTTCCTCTGGAGACGGGCCAAACTACTGTGTCTCCTCTGAAACAAACCAGAGACTGTGATGTGCTTTGTGACTGTCAACATCAGGGCCAGTGGTTGGGCCATTTTGAATTCATCCAGCTCATAGCCGCTTATTGTAAATGGCTCTTTACTTGTGGAGAACATAACAAGATATTCCCAGTGATGTGGCCTCTTTCAGAAAAGTCTCAACGTTTCAGTTACAGCCCATTGAAGCAGAATAGATCTCAGACTATGTCTTGTTTAAGCTTGCAATTTGGCTGCCTAAATCACCATCTACCAGTATTATTAACCTGCTCGTCAAAGGTAATGAGAGAGGAAGAGAGAAAGTCAACTTTGCTTCATGTTGTTGCTATTCTTCGAAGACGGTTCGATGGGTTGTTTCCAAATTGAACGAAAAGGTATTGATTTTATAGTCTTAGCTGAAATAAACATGTATCTTGTAAAATACTGGACAGTCTGACCTCTTCAGGCCTCTAAATGTGATTCAAATTAACTTATCTGAGGAGGTTAAAACCTTCTTGGTTTAATTGCTCACACAGCTCATCCTTTGATAAAGGGTCATGAGTGGACTTTGTACTGTTTTAAAGGTCACAAGGCAGAAAGGTTTGGAATCACTGGTCTATGATTACAGTTCTGCTACTAGTCAGCCCAGAACACCGAAGATAACACGTGCACGTGAATGAATCAAGAAACAATTTGCCTTAAATAGCGCTTTACTGACTTTGAGTGATACGATGAGAGATGAGAACAGCAGGACTGATCAACTTATTTATAAAATAATTCTTACTGACAGCACACCATGCCATGAACCATTTAGCCACACATGTGTTGGTCAATGGGCAACGCTGGTCTATCAATAGGTCCACCAATTTGGACTCCATCAGCACCGAAGTCCAGATCAGAACATCTGCAGAACAAATGTCTTCTCCCGCCTTTAGATAATAATTTCATGCAAAGTTACTTTTAAGTTTTATAACTCGACTCAGGAACAAAGATACTCATCCAATTTCCACATCCAGAGCACACCCTAACTGTCACTCCTATTTTGACTGAGTCCCCCACCTCCTAGTTCCCTCCCACCAGCCGACACCAGTTTATCTCTGAACTCAATCCATCTACAACCCTGATTTCTCCACTCAACCCTAACAAATGCAATAAACCTGTCTAAATATATATCCATATTAGTGTGGTCTTTGTTTGTTGCTAAATTTGCTCTGTGACATCACAGTGTAGCTATATATGGAAAACAGTGCAACTATTTTAGTAGTAACACAGCATATTTAAGTGTTCATTTCCGCCACTTAAATGACATTTAACAGCCATCCTCTCACCTTAATGTCTTAATACACAGCCAGCTCTATCTAAGGAAGCCCAACACATGACCATTCTGTCTCCGTTTCCTTCCTCACCTTCGCTCAGCGGCAGCCAAGTGGCCTTTTCCTCAGATAGAGAAAGGACCTCTCAGCTGTTGCACGCGTGCCACAACATGATAAAAACCCCGAGGCAGAGGGTTGCATGTGGAGGAGTGTGAACAATAACCAGGCATGGTGACAATGAGAGTTGCTCCATCGCCTTTTTAACTTCCCCTCTGCTCGCTCCCTTTCTCCTGATGGCACCGTGGGACACAGCTGTGGAACATGACTACATTGTGTTTCAACTTTAGTTTTAACACGTATAATTAACTGTAACTACTGCGGAGTGAACCCACCTATGCCGGTCCTGCATTCTTGCACTTCTCACAATCTTGCTTGACAAGAACATTATGCAGTCTAATGCAATATTAGCCACAAATTTTAAATATACCCTCACGTGTTTCTGGTTCAGCTGGTTAGGGCTGTTGATTGAGTGGAAATAATACCCGTGTTTATGTCACATAAACTAACTCACTTATGGCCAGAAGGTGTTTTTATTGCATGTGTAGCGACAAAAACTTGTTTGATCACAGTCTGGTTTAATAATGTATCATTAATATGTTGTATAAGTAGATTGGTTATTAAAAAAAGTGATTGAGATGTTCAAATAACAAAGGCTCTCACTGTGCATGAAAAAAAACCATGACATTAGATATTATATGTCATTAATGGTCCCCGTTGTCTCTGCATTTTGGCTGTAGCGTTGCAGGCATTATAAGCTCAAAACAGTGTTATGTAGCACTCGTGTTTCTTAGCTTGTCGATTTGAATCGTTCCATGTCAGAGTGCCAGGTCCAGGTCACAGTTTGTTAGCCTGGTTGAGGAGGAGGGGAGTAAAAACTGATGAGAGGGCCATTGTCTGATGGTCTCTGGAGGTGGTGTGGGTTTCTCTCGCTCGTTGATACTGCTGATTGAGATGGAAAATCAGCATTGCAGCTTGCTCTTAGGGGTGTTGAAGCGTCTCCTAAAGTCATGAGAAAAGACGTGACAAACTGTGGATGCAGTAATAGAAATCTGGCTGCAAAACTTGAATCCAGCTTGATTTTCACGGGATATCACGTTCTCTCTATCTACAGTAGCTGAATGTGCAACCAAAACAGTTTATGTGTTGGCATTGAATACTAAATTCCTATGAAGTTTTGTGTCCATAAGGCAGGACCTTTGTGTGGTGTTTAGATTAGATTAGGCAGATTAGATTTGTTTCAGACCACTAAAACAGATTGTAAAACAACTGATTATTTTTTCCATTGAATTAGCACTAATACTGCTTTGTTCCTCTTATATAAAAAGTGATAATCTAGAAAAGCTCTTTATGAATAAAATGGGTCATTATCAGATCAGATACAGTTGGATTGTTTGAGTTTCTACCCACAATACAAATCCTCCAAGGTCACAGTTTTGTCCACAGTGGAAAATTAACACCTGAAATCAATCCTGCTAAAACATACCGACCTTTTGTTTTATAAATTACATTTATATCATGATGATTTGCAACAGGAAATACATTTCGAGGGAAACATAATGCCATGTGAACAGCATTTTTCCCTCAACATATTGAGGAAATGTTGTTAATGAGTGTATCTGCCAAGGCGTTTTCCACTCATGCAAAACCACATTCACTTGTAGCAAGTAAAGTATTAATAAAAAAATAAATAAAATGTGTTTATGGTTATGTTTGGCCCTTCACAGCATTTGGTCAAGGTTAGGGAAAGATTGTGGTTTTGGCAAAAGTGAAAAGAGACTTGAAGCAACTGAGACAAACAACTGAAACCATGATCTTTCACTACCAAAGGGCTTTTGTTGCCTAAACCTCACCACAAGCAAGACTCAGGATGTGAAGCCCGGTCTCGCTATGACTTGCATACGGTACAAAAATGTAACACGTCTTTTACCCAATAAAATGTTACCGCTGAACACAGTCAAAACAGCAATTGTGTTTCAAATAAAACAAAAATCAAAGAATATATACTTATTTGGGGTTGGCATTCAACATTAAGACGCTGCATGACCACCTATTTTGGAAGGACACAGGAGTTTATGTGCTAAGTCCTTGGAAAGAACAAAATAAGTCTGCATAAGGAAGATGATATTATCATCACATTAGGCAGAATCATTGGTAATAGTGATCAGTTTATCTGGGACAGAAGTGTGTTATGATACTTTCCATATGTTTCAAAGTGATTTATTTGTCAGATCCTCCAGGGTGTGGAGTATGTCTTGGCTTTACATTGTTTTTTCCATGAAATCTGGTGTATTTTTTTGTATGTAAGGCTACGCTGTGCAATGATCTTCTGGTAGAGGAAAAACAAATGTGAATTCAGCTCCTAAGGGAACAGATAAATGAGAAGCAGTGAAGGACTGCCTGGGAAATCTGACAGCAATCAGACTATCTGTGTCTGAAATGCAAGAATTAGTGCTCATTTCCTGTCATTTTCTGTGTCAGTGTACGGATACTGCACCACATAAAACCAAAGCAAACACCAAAGCAAAAGAAAACAAGACTTTTTTTCTCAGCTCCCAAATCAAAGAAAAAGTTCCTGTGCAGACATAGCCAGGAATAAGTTGGCAAAGTCTCCGAACCACACTTCATTTAAAGAGGTAGGTTCTTCATCATCTATAAATCTGAGCCTCCCATTGAGCGTCTCGAGTTGAGATACAAGCTAGCACTTATGCTCTCTCTCAAGTGTCCTCATAAACCACATTGTTTCCAGCTTATTCTCCCCTCTCCCTGGAGTCGGGTGATGCCAAAAGTTCCCCTCGCAGGCCTGTCCTCCTGGGCTTGTTTGGGGACATCTGCTGCCATGTCCAAATATTGTTTTTGGCCAAGCCATCGCTGGCACTGCTGCAAGAGAATAGAGCTGGGAACTATTTTTACCTCAGCGGGATAGACTGTGCTAACATACAAAACAATGCCTCTATCCCGTGGTCTTCCAGCTGCAGAGCGGGGCAGCAACTGCTGAAGAGTGTGAACACACACATATATATATACATATATCCAGGCTAGTTGCTCGTGTTCAGGGGGCAAGCTGGTGGTAATAACACTACGTTGTGAATGTTTAACCTCTTTTGCACTCTCTCTGGTTTTGACTTAGTTATTTCAGTCTCTTTTTTCGGTCTCAGGCAGTTTCTTTTTAAACCAAAGTGCTTGTCAACAACTGTGTGTTTCAGAAATGAGGCGGGCATGATGCTGAAACTGAACTTACTATAATGTGACTGAAACATGTCACTTTTCTAGTTTAACAGGCAGTGTAACAACTGCCTGAAATGTACGTATGAACATGTATGTATGCAGGTCACAAAGCTAGCAAAATTACCTTCTTCCACGCTCTCAGTTTGCATTTATATTTTAATAACATGTTCGTAACGCCACCACCAAGTGCTTGTTCATGGTTGGAACTGTTGGGTCTCCATAATTAATACTATAAAGTGTACAGTCTCGACCTTCTCTATATGGAAAGTGTCATTAGATAACTTCTGGTAATGATTTTGCGCTACATAAATAAAATTGAATTGAACTGAGCTGAATTCATGATGGGATAGTCAACATATGGTTATTATTTCCCCATCCCTCCACACTTACACCCATATTTTCTAAGATGTTGGATAAATGTAAATGTTTATACTGAATTAAATGTTATTTTCGATTAATGTACTCTTTCATCACCCATTGCTACATTTAACCACCTGCTATATAAACAGTTTTAAAACACAATGACTTGGCTTGAGAGTACCCGGCTTACTCCTCCCAGACACTTTAGCTCTCGTCTCTGCATGTTCCCATGAGAGGCGAAGTCACATTTCATATCCGTTAATTCTCCGCTTAATGAGGAGAGAGTCCAATTCATTTTCTTTTAAGTTTACAATGAACTTCTTAAGGCCACAGTTAATGCAGGGACCTTAGATTTTTCAGGGCACTTAGAGGAAATTATACTCAGGCTGAGTAATTGAAATGAAAACATTGGAAGGAAAAGGATCTGTGTTCTAAGGGAAGACATAATGGCTGCTCTCGTTGTTTGCCCTTCACATCATATTACAGTATTAATAGAGCTCTTCTGTTCCAGTTGGCAGTACAGGACAGCTATACAGTAAGAAATAACAATCAAGAAGTCAGTCCATTTAAAAAACAAAGATACTATGGTGGTTAATGCAGGAAGATCTGAAAATACTTTTGGGATCTGTTTCAAAGGATTACAGATTTGATTATTTTTTTAATGCCTTCAGTGTGTCCTGCCATTTTCTCTGAGTCCATGTGGTGTTTTGATGTCTACTTTATTCATTTGGCCAAACATATGAGCTAAACCACTGATATGATTTGGGCAAAACTCATCACATCACTTGGTAATGACAGAGATTCAGCCATTTTGTTCTGATTTATTTGTTTTGTGCCTGAAAAATGGCACAGACCCAGTGTGGGTGCAAAGATCACTGGTCAACATAAAGTGATATATTTGTTGTTACCAGAGAAGGATTACATCGCATTATCAAATCTTGCATACGCTGAGATTTGATAATGTTAGAGGTGTTATAATATTAGAAAAGAAGACTTTAAAGGTGCATTGTGTAACATTTACGGGGCCTTATTTATAGAAAATGGAAGAAATGCAACATAATATGCATAACTATGTTTCATTAGTGTATAATCACCTGAAAATAAGAATTATGTTATTGTCACCTTAAAATGAGATCTAGTCCGCCATGTTGAACCACCAGCAGACACTAACAGAAACTAAACACTGGCTCTAAATAAGAACTTTCACATTGTTCTCGTGGCACTGTAGTTTCTCCTTCGCGCTTGGAAAGAGATGGTGAGGCGAGGCAGCTGCATTCAGCAGCTTCCACTAAATCCTACACGCTGGTCCTTTAAAGTACACTTAACATTAAGTACTTGTCTGCTCTAATATTTGGAGACTTGAAGCTGATTAACAAAAAAACAAGATCCCGTCGTATCCGGACTTTTAGTCGCCAGTACCTCTGACTCAGACGTCCTGTTATTTAACGCTGTCTCAAAATGCAGGCTAATATGACATCACTATGACATCATCATCAAGGTTATTTACTCAGACTTGCCCAAAACTCCTCCAGAGATGTCCAGAGATGACGCGATGCAAGTGTTTTCACTGGTTGAGTAGTGCTCACCATGATGAGGGAACTGCTCTTCATGTGTAAAGTGCAGCATTAATAAACAAAAATACCATAAAAACAAACAAAACAGACTTTTTGTATTTACACTTTATGGACACCCTAAATATCCAAAAATTAATTATTTACCAAAAAACTTTAACACAAAAGTACTATATGCTTTTAATACACTAATCTTCTGCACATATATTACACTTGGAGTGGATCATCGGTTGATTGTTGTTTATCCTGCAATAAGACAGCTAGTCGGTGCCTTTGTCCCCATCTCATACTCCATCCTCTCCATGAGGCTTTCTATAAATATCTTGTCTGTCTACGTGCGCCACATGAAAGCATCGCAAACCCTATGTGGTGTTTTCACTACCTGCATATAATTCATCTCTGTGGACACACACATAATTGTTTTCTGTCTTTCACAAAGCTGATTCATCACGTCCAAGATTCAAAAGGCTGACTGCAGGCTGGATATTGTTTCTCCACCGTTCTTACATAATTAGTTACATATTACACATGTACCTGACACACAGGGCGTCGTGTCACCAAGTCATTATGGGACTGTGTAAACTGATACTGCCACTGACTCAGGTTTCTGGAAGTATTCATGCTTGTTTGTAGAGTCAATAAACACAATCAATGGAGTTTGACCATCACCCAACACAGACTGTCATGGTTAACAAGGTTAACATAAAAAAAAACATAATTTCCTTGATCTGTTCGTACCAACAAAGTCTGCAATATATAAACAAATAAATACTGTACATTCATAAACAAGCAATAAAATGTACAACATGCAATATTTAGCTTAATTAACTGAGATTTTCTTCACACATTCAATCATCCAATAAAATCAAAGTACCCTTTTACGCATACATCCAGTAGAAGGGTACCTGTAGAGGCGTGCTTCCACTTTAAGGACCCGCCCAGATGGCCTACACAAAGAACTCAAACAGGTTATGTTTTCTCTACATCATAATGTGTTTTAATATGTTTTAGAAACAAACTTAAATCCAATTTTGACAACAACTCTGTCTTTTTCATCTAATACTGTGACTACAATTTAAATGAATAAATACATTAAAAAAAAAAAGTGTGTCAGAGACTCTTTCCCTGACAAAGATGGCCCAGCAAACAGTGAGGGAGTTGGTGCTTCCTCATACTGTGACACTAGATATGATTAAAATAGAAATGTGTGCAGTATTTGAAAACAGAGCAACAGAATATTTCACGATTACAACACATTTTGGTGTTGGCCTGTTTGCCAGTGATAGGCAGAGTGCACAATATGCATAAACTGCAGTTCCTCAAATGGCCACTTGAGGCTGGCTGATGATCTCCCATACAAAAAAAACATTATGGCAAAAATAAAAAATGTTTTGTTTTGTTTTTTAGCCTCTATAGCTACTTTCCCTATTTACTACAATTGTACTGAGGGTGAATTTTTATATAACTCACCTGTTTAAATGGCTATGCATAATTATAATTAAGAGCATAGCCACTTTCATTGACAGGTAGTTGCCATTACAGGTGCAACCGAGCTTCATTCAGCATGCTCAGTTTTGGAGGCAGAAACCTATTGGTGATGTCACGGATACGTTGTCCATGTTTTATTCTGTCTATATGTTTAAAATGGTAAACATACTTGCAAAAAAAAAAAGTCTGTATGTTAGCACGGTCATTGTTCGTTTGATGTTAGTAATTAGCTCAAAGCTGCTGTGCCTATACTGCCTCACAGAGCCGCTAGCATGACTGAAGACTGTTGAAGAGTGTCATTTACACATTACACATGAGTCTTTATGAAGATATAAAAGTTCAACAATGAACAATACTTCATTATCTGAGTGTTGTTGTTAGTCAGTATTAGGTTAAAGAAATACTATAGCTCACCTGTTGCCAGATTTTCTCCAGTTCTGTAACAGATACTTTGTGAGTTTGAATGTGAATAGACAGTGTGATGTGTAGCAGTTAAATATATTATCATTTTTATTATATCTTCCCTTTATCCCAGAGAGACTGAGACAACAACCGTCTCCAGAGATCATTTGGCCAAATGCTGCAGTCCTCTCATCTGTCTTGAATTAGACAGTCATCACCATATAAATACCCACTTATCATCTCAGTAGTTTATCCTCCCCTGATACAAGCCTGAGATGACACATACAATAGTGGACGCCCATTGCATCGGGTCCCCCTGGAGGCATGTCTCGACTCACAGGCAGCATTTAACTTTTATTACCCAAAGAGGATGGACTGGCTGCTCCCCACCCTTAACTTGGTGGTGCGGTGTTTGTCTGCAAGGGGCTGTGATTGTAAAGTGAAGGCAGCGTGGCTCAGTCTGAGCGGAGCCAGGTAGCTGAGGGGCCCTACCGCCAATTTGCAAAGCTGAGCTGTTCTCCAAGAAACCGTGACTCATTGCTAATTTCTTTTTCTTTTTCAAATTGCTTGTTTTTTTCATGATACTGTACCTTTTGGCCCTGCACATTTGTTTTTGGAAAAAGTTGATGTGTGCATCTCTAAAGCAGCAGGGTAAGAAAGTCAGGGGAATTCAAATCTAATGTTTGCAAGCATCTACCGTGCTGTATGAAAGTGTCCCTGAGCAAGATAATATTTCTTGACCTTCAGCTACAAAAGACAGAAAGAAGAAAATCAGTTCAAACATTCATGTTATTTCTCATTATTTTCTATGACATTTTGTTTCTCGGTCTTTTGATTTCAATTCTATAGTTTAACCTACAAAACAGAGAGTTAAATGAAGTTCAGAAAAAAGGGTTTTATGTTTTTAGGCTTACTGGCAAACTGTAAAAGAAAGTACTCTACAGCAAGGAGTGATTTTCAACTTAGTTGTCCACGTACAACTACTGGTAATACTGTTTGTTTGATAAATTAGCCTACAGTCCAGTCTATGTCTACGATCTCTTTCTGTCTACCTACAATCAATATAAAAATCAACATAAAATGTATTTAAATATGTTGTGTAATGGTATCTTAAACACACCAACTTGTATAAACTCCACTTCCGTCAAAAACTGGAAAAAAAAAAGTTGAAACTCTGCTAAGCTAGCCTAGTTACCAGAGCAGGTTAGCGGTACAGGCTTGGGTAGAAAGTAATGTATTGTGTTGAAGTACACGATTTAGGTAAGTACACGATAACAGGCTACAGTGTCTCAAAGTCATACCCGGGTCTTGTGTGTCATTTCACAAATGAAATTAACTTGTTACCACAAGAAAACAGAGGAAATATATTGTATAAATGCATGACCACTTAGGGCTTCCGTACCTCTACTCAGTTGTCTTGTTTACCTGTTTTATCCCTCGCTAATACTGCTCATCAGTTTGTTTACCTGCCTACCCGTCTGACTGTTACCATGTCCAACCGCTTCCCTAGTTAATAGTCAGATTCAGATATCCAGTCCGGACCAAAACCTCGCTTTTTACTTTACCCGCTTTCTTTGTCATCACCTGAAAACTCCCCGGCCAAGCCACAATCCTCCTTTATCCAACCTCTCAGACAAAACACTCTTAAACTGATTACAGTGTCATTTCTGTTCACTAGTCGAACAGCTGACTGTTTCTCTGCAACAGAGGGTGCAGTGTGTAGGACGTCTTTGTTTCAACCTCTCTTTGCGAGCATGAAGGAGAAACTACGGTGGCTGCTAAACACACAGGAACAACACAAAAGTCTGTAGCAAGTGTTTAGTTCGTCTGCTCTGGGCTACTGTAAGAACATGGCAGTTCAACATGATGAATTCTGTGGAACAGGACGGTTGGTATCTGTTGATATAAGAGGCTAATAAGCTAAAAAAAACATAATGATCTTATCAGGTGATGATTATACACTAATGAAAACAAACATAATTATGCAAATTATATTCCCTCTCTGCCATATTCTGTAAATAGAGCCACCTAAATCTTACACAGTGGACCTTTAACCACAGAGCCACAGAGCAGCAATTGTGGTGTTTGGTTTTCAGCTCAGTTTTGTAGTCACTGCAAAATGTACATACCGTTCTCACGAAAGGATCATGTATTTCAATGGCATAATGATTTTTAATACGGTGAAACAGATTCCAAACAGTTAGATGTTGCTCATTTCCAACCAAAATGTTCCTGCTGAAGTGTCTTCACAACAAATTGGGATCTTTTACGACTGTACCGGTCTTTAATCCCACTGCCTTATCCACAACAAACACACCTCTGCACATTGCAAATGCAAACTGTCACCTCCAAAACACAGGTAAGTGTTTGGACTCGAGTCAGTTATTATAACATGGTCCACGGAGCAGAGACTCATCTATGAAGGAAGTCATGCTATTCCCCAGAGCTGCTCCTCAGCTGCAGCTGCACCAACGTGTTTTGACCAAACACCCCGCTGAAGAGCTACACCTGACATGTGTGCCCTTTCAAAGCGACGGGACCTATTCTCTGTGGACGGGAAGCTCATTTCCTCAGAGGATGGAGCCACACCTATTGAATTTTATAATGCCGTATTATTATTTTTTCCCCTCAAAGTCTATTTCTGTTCTGTTTATGTTATTGAACTTTTCATTTTTTTCATATGTAGAAGGACATGATCTCATCAATAAACACTGAGTACATCTTTTTAGGTGTTGACAAAGACTGGAGATCGATTATCTCTTACAGTTAAAATGGATGTTGCTGGCACTCACGGTGCAGGAAGATACACCTCCCTTGACCTGTTTCCCTGACAGCAACTGTCAGAGACCGCTTTTACGAGGTGATAATTGAAATGTCATCTCTCTGTGATACATCTCGTGGGATTGGTCTGTGGATTCATAAACCAGGCAGATATTGTACGCTCATTGTTCTCCTCCACGTTGTCTTGGTTCACAGCCGCAGCACAAAACAGATGGTAGCAAGTATGGAGCAACTAAACAAAGAAAAGGAGTGCAGAAAGTAAGTCCAAATCTGACAGGGAGACATATTACATTACTGCACAGAAAATCCCCAAAGTAAACACTTTCCCTGTTGGCAGCATCGAACCACTATAAGCCTAAAGTCAGACAACAAAGGGTTAATTTGGCGCTTCCAGTCAGAGAGGCACAAGTAAACAAAAAGAGTCTGGGACTGGAGCTTCTCTCTCTGCTGCTGGAGTCGAGGCGTGACCCTTGAGATAGGCACCGGGCTATCATGAGGGCGTCTCCCTGAGTGACTGGCCAGAAGAACAGAGAGACCTTTGTTTGGCGCTGTGTGCGAAAAAGTGCTGAGCCAAGCAAGCCCTCACCACCCCCCCTCCACTCAACCTCCCTCACCCCTCCTCCCCTCCCATCCCCACATTTTTTTTTTCTTGTTTCTCCCTTAAGACACACACAAAATGCTCATACACACTCTCACACACTTTTGTCTGTATTTACCAGCGGTCCCAGGGGGAAAGAGGCATTGGCTTCAGCTGCTGGGAGGTTAAGGAGGGGAGTACAGAGGCCTGTTTTGTGGTTATGTTAGCATTGCATTCTGGGATGCATCTGTAAGCTTTAATATAACCTCCTGCAAAGTGTTTTTTTTTTTTTTTAAACTAGTCTGGGTTTGTAGGTAAATTGACTTTGAGAGAAATGTCATCCTGCCTGGCTCTTCATCTCCAAACCATTATGAGGATTAAAATAACTCATGTTTTATGCACAACAAACTCTGTGTTTACTTGTCTGCTTGCAATTTTCACAGTAAAATTTCGCCAAAAGCACACACACACACACACACACACACACACACACACATAAAAAACAAAACAAAACAAAAACTGTCATAGTTTACTCACTGCTCGGGCAGATTTTCACATAAACAGGAACATTGAATTATTCTGGAATAGGAAATGAGAAAACATGTCAACATCTCATTTGGTCTATGTGCAATGTGGTGTACTCTGAAGACTTGTGGGAATATAAACAATATGGCATTACTCTTTGAAGTAACTTGACAATCCAAAATTAGTAATTTGTCTCAAAATGGATGACTTGTTCTGTGAAGAAAAAGGGGAGGGCAGCCTGTCTGCAAGTGATTTGTGTTAAGCATCTCTATTTAAACCTACAGTGACTCTCACTTACCGTAACACACTCGCTCGCAAAAGCAGAAACAGGCACGCTCTTTCTGAATAGTGAATAATAAAAACAGAAAAAAATTCCCCAGCAGTGACAGCTGTAACTACTTTTCAAACATTAATACATAAACTGATATCAGTTTGCCCTGCAGCGCAACAAACTGCAACGTGTTAATCTTTATGACATTAGGTCAGGACTGATTTCTCTGCTATCCTGAGGCCATGTGTTTCCAACACACATGCACACACACACACGTATACCCTCTTTAACGTTCCCTGCTGCCCCTGTCTACACAAAGCAGCAGCCTGGGGGAGATCACTTTAGAAACCCGGTGACAGAAAAGTGAATCACAGTTTATTTAAGATTGCACCTTCACCCCTCAGAGGGAAGAGCATGTGCTGAGCTTCAGCATTGCCTCTAGGGCTCATGAAATGCTTCTATTGTTCATGCTAAATTAACTTTTTCTGGACTTTCAGTGGGGTTAAATCACTGGTGTCTAGTCATAGAAGAGGTTTTTATTCAGTGACTTACTGGGATTGTTGCTGATTGTGGCAGTAGAGGTTTATGAGGTGACACACACATGACTGATTAAAAGGATCCCATGTGATTTTTAGCTATCTGCTAGCGAGATAATATTGCTCTGTCACGCCGCTCAAATATGTGAACAACTGCTGGACAGACTGAGATGAAACTTTCTACAGGCTCTCACACTGCCCAGAGAGCTTTAGTAATCCCCCGACTTTTCCTATAGCTCGCCAGGAGGTCCAACTTTTCACTTATCCTCACCAATTGGCAACCCTTCTGGTCTGAGAAGTGAAGCCAATGTGGAAGTGCCCAAAACAGCAGTTCCTTGAATGTTCACTTGAGGCTGGCTACAGAACGAGTCATTGCCATAGGCAGCCGTGTTAAAATGTCTAAATTCACAGCAGAAATAAACATTTTTACAGCCTGGTACAAAAACCTGTTTTTGGTCTCTATAGCCAATTTCCCCTGTCCATGACAACTGTACCTGTTCAAATCATATTAAGTCTTAAAGTTATGCATAATTAACAGCGCGGCTGCTTAGATTGACAGTTAGGTGCTGTTACAGATGGCTCGTCAGCCCAGTTTTGCCAGTGATCCACGTTTTTGCTGATTTGTAGATTAGCCGCGAGGCGTAAGAGGCAGGACTGCCAACATGGTGACACAGATTTTGAGCTTCAAAATGGTTCTTTGGAAACCTGTGGATGACATCGCACATACGCTGTCCATTCTTTATACTGTCAGTGATCCTGACAAATATCCGCTGCTTTAGATTTTGTGCATAGACTGGCACAAAATCATTCATGGTAACCACTTTTTGATCTAGTGTCAGCATGGGGGTGACATTGGTGAAAAGTCTCAATAGCTATTTTAAAAACGCCTTGTATGAGTTGTAGGATTCATTTTTGTCCACATAATGGCCATTTTGACAAACACAGCAAACATGTTTCAGTCTTATGTGTGTTTAGAAAAAAATCTGTTTGTGTTTAGCAAAATGAAAGAAGCAGAAACCATTTCAATTGTCCATAAAGTTTTAATGAAAAAAGAAACAGCAATGTACCCATTTAACAACAAAAAAAAATTAAGAGAAAATGTAAGATTTCGAGAGCCAAGCTCTTATGTACAGCATATTGCACTAGAAAAAGAACAAACATCCCCTGTCCTCCTCCATTCCCTCCATCGCTCCATGTCCGCTGTTAGAAAACTGTGCAGCAGACACAGAGCAGTCCCAACGATAACACAGCCAATGCTTAAACAAAACAAAAAGAAATGCTACATCTGGCCTGGGTCTCACTTCAAAAGGACACATGAATGTGAAATCCTTGAGACCACTCTGAACGTAAAGAAAGCAATGTGAAGACAATACAAACTCCCAGCACAACCCAGCGCGGGGAGTTTTGAAATCAGTTCCACTGTTCAGTTCATCAAAGAGATATTGTGGTTTTCACTCCATTAAATTACATTCAAACCCTTAAGATACAGATTTTTTCCAGGAATGTTGGACATGCATTTTTACTCCATTTACATATATCGAAAAAGCCCTTGAACTGAGAGTGACACAGCAGACTTGGCAATATCCAAAATTAAAAATGCCACAACATTGAAAAAAAAAAGCAATCATAGAAAAGCAAAAAAAAAAGTTGTTGTAGTTCTTTCATCTGTCTTACAAAAAGATATGGAAATTTTTTGCTAAATTTTTTTTATAAAGATAGCAACAACGTGTCAAATTCATGTCTAATGTATAAAAACACCAAATCACAGCACTTGACAGTACTCTTTCTCGGATACTCAAAAAACGGATTGAATAAATCTGATATTAAAGACACTGAAGGTTGAACAAATTATAAAAAAAAAAAATGTTTCACTTGAGTCAGGTTTGCAAAGTGGTTGGTGACGACAGGCTCAGATCAACGCCACTCCAGTGGCTGTTCAAACCCATCTCACATACAAATAATACTGGGCACCGTGGTGGCTCATTCCTCCTTCAAATGTAAACCTACAGCCCTCCTTGTTTGTAGATAATAAAGCACAAAAACCTAGACGAACTAGGCCGATCCAGCATATTACAGATCTTCAAAAGGTTTCAGGAATCTAGAGGGGGGAAGTTCAGCACAGGAGTAGAAAGAGAGGCGCAAAATACAGTATACAGGTAAAAAAATTGTTGTTTTTACAGTGCACATTGGTTGCAAACAGTCGTTTTCAGGTATTGAGAAGGTTTCGCGTGGTGAAACTCGCCGTTCGTGCTGAGAGATGTCAAAGGTTGAGCCTGTGCCTCGTGAGCTGATGCGAGGAATCAAACTGATGTTTTGTTTTCTCTATCAAGGCACGACGAACTGTGCCGACTCTACTGTACATTAATCTCACGGAGCCCAAGTGAAACGAGAGCTGTGACCAGTGACTTCCGGGGGTGATTTTTTTTTTTAAATTATGCCGAGTGTTGATGATGATGATGCGGCAGGTCTGTTACTCACAAGGCACATTTTGTACATTTGATTGTCTGTTGTTTGTTCACGTGATTTGTAAAGACTCACACTACTCGTGTGAGAATGCACGAGGCACATGGCTTTAGTCCAACCTCCCCACACACACAGGCATCAAACACACACACAACTGAATGCACGTCAACAATGAGAAGAAAAAGGACTGTACACACTAAGATAGCATCTATACAGTAGCACTGAGCAAATATACACAAAATAAATTAGAATAAATTATCTAAAAGAAAAGAAAACAACAAAAATAAAACTTGTTCTCAATAAGGACAGGGAGTAGTTAAACATGTCGATCAGAGTATGATACTTTGGACTGAAGACCAGAGAGTGTGTCACAATTATCTGAATTGGCTCAGCGTTCAATGTTTGCAGGAAACAAACTTTTGGTTCAGCTCCTCGTATGTCGTTACAGGAAAAAACAACAACAACAACAACAAAAAAACTCTGTAACACACTTCCATGTTGATGTCGAGTGATAATGATTTGGAAAAACATTAAAAAATATGAAACGTCTTTGCTTGTTTGGCGTCGTCTATGACATCAGTCAAAGAATAACAGCACTGATGCATGGAGTCCTCGCGCAAAGGCAAAGTTTTAAAACTCATAATAAGCATCAGATGATTCAAACGCTTGTTAACTACTCCCTGAAGAAAACGTAAAGGAGAAAAAAAAAACCCATCAGTGTCTTCAAAAGTTCATATCATGAATCTACAACAGACTGAAATAATACATCAAATGAGGAATTTTTAACATCTTAAAAGTCCTTACAGACTTCTTCCTTGATAAACATTGAGAAACAGTGGCTGTGTCGTTGCAAAATGCCAACGTAGCAGTTGTCGCACGAGGATGTATAAACTTTCCCCTAGACCCAAACGTGTCGCGTGATTTAGTTAAAGTGTTTGTTTTGTTTGTTTTAACTGTACAGAAGCTGTTCTTACAAAGTTCTCGGTGAAGCTCGATGTACCACCAGCAGTTTGGTGAAAGAAAGCACTTGAATGAAAGGTTGAGCTTCAGGATTGAATCAGTGCTCGAGACATTTTAGATTTAGACCTGGAGTGAAATAAAATAAAAATGCATCTCTGTAACTTTAACCCATATGTATTTCATTGAGAACACCGCCATATTCTGGGAAATGTCCTTCTATGGATGTCAGTTTGATTGCAAATGCAACAGATCCCTAAGATTTTTCTTCCTTCCACTGGCTTGGATATTGCTCACCCCCCCTTAAAAATGATGATCTCTCTCGCAGGCGACCCACAATGCAGCAAAGGGCTAAAGTCGCGATTGTCAATCCAGCCAGAGAAAGAAATCCTGAAAAGCTTGAGAAAATGATGAAATCTATCCCAAGATTTTCAGGTGTCTGATTGTTTTCCAGTTCCCTGATCGTAATCCCACGAAGGAGATTAGTTTAGACTTTGTTTGTGCTTATTTGGTTTCAAAACGACTGCAGGTTTCGGAAACAGTAAGCACACACTCCTACATACACATGATCACAAATTGAAAAGCGCAATCACGATGTTTACTCGACTAAAATATCTTCAGTACACCTAAATTCAAGTATGCGTTTATCATTTAAAATCAACAGGATCTGAATCTACACAGTGGGGTTGTTAGGCCAACATGAGTGGTACTGGAGATGGGGATGCTGATGGATGACACAGGTTGATATAATGTCCCTACGTCTACAGTGGAAGCTGGTAAAACACGCATTAAACTGACCAATAGTGCAACACCAGTGTGTAACACCGTCATGACAACCATTTTCAACTTTTCAGCCAGTGTGGAACAGTAAAGGATAAGAACAGGGCTTATTGTATTTCTGAGAATAAATTAGAAATGTGCCTCGAGTCCTCAAGGTTTTAAGTCAGTAACTTCAGCACAGAAATGTCCATGTCCACAGTTTGTCACCAACAATGTGGCCTAATCTTAAAATGTATCTCTTTCTTATGATTTCCTTGATGCAAAGGAGTTGTACTGTGGCCTGGAGAGAATAAGGCATTCCCTGGACTGATGGAGGTCCTTCAAGACTTGAAATACCAAATAAAAAGAGCAGTTTACTGTACAAAATAGGTAATCTTACAAATATTTCGAAAATATCTCTTCAAACACAATGGCTCCTTCTCGGAAAGATGAAAAACAAAAACAAAACAAACAAACAAACAAAAAAAATTGTAATCAGTCTCCGTCCAGCGGTGACCAGTGTTTTCTTCATCTCATCTTCATATTCAATGAGAAAACGAAATCCAAACCCGTGTTCAATCTTACAGTGCCATCTCTTAAAAGTCTGGTGCCTTGTCCCCGTGGGAGGGCGAGGGGAAACAAGGGCTGAGGCAAGGACCAGCAGGAAGTCTCTCTTCATCTCTGCTCTCCTCTCAGACGAGGAAGAGCCTCTCTTGGAAACAGAAAGCCAAACACTGCCATCGTAAGGCGCATCCAGGCAGGCAGGTTTTGTCTCTGATGCCTCATGAACTGCGGGAAGACAGAAAAACATACACACATTAGATTATTATTATCATCGGGGAAAAGCGTGTTAAATCACAACTGTGCCCGTCAGACTTTTCAGTAAGGAAAGGATAACAGGTTTCTATGGTAAACCCTGTGAACTCAAACAGTATGACCAAGTAGACTGTTTCCACAACATTGGCCTGTGTCTAGCAAACATGTCTTGTCACACGCACATCCTCCCCGATACTTCTTTAGAATATACACACTCTCTGATTTCTTTGGGACTTTCATTCCTAGACAGAAGTTATAAATGTAATATTTAATTTAGTTGATGAAAGGATGAAAATGGCCGCGCTGACAGCGACACAAGACATTTTTAAGCCAAAGTAGCTGCCACTCATCCTGATAACACCACTCTGTCCTCCTCCCGCAGGTTTCACTTATTAAATGTTGCACTGTTGACTTCTAAACAAAAGCCTCAAAGTGAAATGCTTTCAGGGAACACGCTGCTGATTTCATCACAGCAGTCTCCTGTAACGAAAAAGTCGGCTGAGTAATTATCACAAAACAAAGGCCAAGGAAACAGAAACTGCTCCCTCCTATGGAGCGGTGTTCTCCCAGCTCTGTCATGTTTTATTGGGGGTGTGCAGCCCACATGGACTTACAGGCAGATGAAGACGGGAGGGGGAGGGCTCCTGCTGCCGCCCGCAAACTACCCTCTCTCCCTGCTCCTCCTCTCTGATCCTGCACAGCTCCCCACCGGCTTTCCGAACAGCCGTGCTCAGATATTGCAGCCTGTTGCATAAGCATTCTTGTAACGATCTCTCTCTCCATCAAGGTCTCTACCAGCCTAGCAATCAGAGCCTGCCACAGGCTATTTGATGCAGAACTAACAGACTGAACTGAATTGAACCAGCACCGCTAAATGTAACCCTAATTGTCCTTAATTGCCTTAATTCTACACTGCTGAGCTTATTTAAACAGTACCCTGGTTTGTTCCACATGAGGCTCATCTTTGTGCTGTCATTTGCATGGGCAGTTGAGAATGGTGTGTATTTTGTCTGCCCTTTTTAGGTTAACGTACCCCAAACGATTAAGAAAACCAGCGTGTTTGCTCCTTCGCTTAATGTTAGGATGGATTCACTTTTCCCTGAAATTTCCCTGAAAGTGTGAGGATTTTATTGGCCGCAAAAAAAAGTAGTCAAAAAGCTGACGGATATACCACATAAACAAAAACCCACACATTAGCCCACGCCGGCAACTTCTGCTTGGAGAAGCAAGTGAAAAAAAAACAAAGTCTAACAATAGCGGCAGAGAGAACACAGAGAAGGAAGTGATTGGATATCATAAAGGATCATTTGTAATTATTCTCTCCCTTTGGAATAATCCTACAACAGGAGTATCAGATCCTGCAGGACAAAACCAACTCGAGCGCAGACAGCAGACAAAAAAGAAATTGTTCACTCTTATCTCTCTGTCACAGAGTTACACACGCAAACCAAAACACACACACACACACAAAGACGCACGCACACACGCACACACACACACACTGAGGCAGTCAGCGGGACAACTGAGGTATTGTGGGTAGCCGTGAGTCAGGCTCTATTTTTAGACAAGCGTATAAACAGCCGGCCAAGTCTACCCAGACACAGGCGTGCGGCTCACTCCTGTTCGTGACAGTCTCATCGTTCTCACCTGCTTTTGTCAAAATCTCTCACCGTATATCTCTTTCTTGTCTCTTGCTCTCTATTCTATCTTCCTTTTTTTTTTTTTGGGCCTATTTTTCTTTTTCTTTCTTCTCTCCCCATGGCAAAACAGTCACAGCAGCAGATAAGAAACCCCCCTTCCAGTCTATTAGTACTTATTAACTAAGTCCGTGGTCATGTGACTAATATGAACTCTCAGTCAGACCAGTAATAGCCTTACAAACACTGATAAGAGTAACCCCCAACCTGTTATCAAACACACCGTGATACCAAATCTTGTCGAGGGAGAACCGAAAAGTGCGAGTGCAGATTCGTAAAACATCTGTGAGACTGTGACACATGTTTTCCGTGTGGATTTTATTTCTTGACATGCACAATTAACTACATATGATGAACTCCACATGGTATCTGTGCTTAACTATTCCCTCGGGAGCTTTGCAAATAGCGAGCCTCCTCGCTCTTCATCATCTCTGGTTTCACAAGTCCCAAATTGTTTCATGCTTCACGTGGTATGTTCAGTATTAAGAAGTCACTTGAGGGCAAAAGAGGTCGGTCTCCTTTCAGGTGAAGGACACACGTAACAAACAGAAGACTTTGTCCTTTAAATTACAGAGCGGAGACAAAGGAATAAAGGAAACTGGTCAGAAATGGGGAGGGTTGGGTGTCATTTAATCGGCTCTTTTCGGAAAAGCCTGGGTAAGAGCATAGATTTCACTCGTTTGTTTTCTTTTCTTCTGCCTTTGTACATCAGAAAACCTATCCCTAATATTCCTATTGACTGTAATGATATGGTATCAGTGCCACTGACACGGCGTTGGCAGCGAAGTCTATAATCCTCAGCTCAGGCTGAGGTGCTGTTTAGAAGACAAAGATGACCTTGACGACAGTCGCAAACTAAGAATCAATATTTAGATATCGGCTGGGAGAAAGTCGGTTTCTATGACAGTATTAGCTGTCACAGTGTATTCCTAGCAGCCTGAGACACTGACTGAATACATATTAGGTTTGTAGCTTTAGTATCCTGTATGAAGTTACTACAGTAAATCGTGCCTTATTAGTGATTTAGGATTTTTCCTTCAGTGTGGCCAAGAAAGTGGTTGAATCACTGCACATGTCTATTTTTATCCAGTGTGGGTTGTGGCCAATCCAGCTGGCAAAATGTTCCCTTTCTTCCCAAGAGTGAGCCACAAATTGGCACAAGGTAGGTTTGTCTCACTAATCAAGTAAAAGCTGACACACATAAACAGTTCCATGTAACACACAAAGACAAACTTTTAGTCTCAAGGCAACAAAATGTAGTTTTCTGTCCTAGTAGCCTCCCAGACCCGCTGTCTGTCTCTGCTGGCTTATCTCAACAAACAGATGTTCAACATGCAAAGAAGAGTGTTTAGTCAGTTATTATCCGTTTCTTCTTTGAGACGATGTTAAAACTGTTTTAAAACTGCACACAGGCCCTGAGGCTGATTGTTTGAAATGAGGGCGGTCACTCAAGGATTCATTTCACCTGGGAAGTGAGGCTTACCAGTTCAACGTGATCCTGTTGGAACTTGTCTCCGATCTCCCGAAGTTTACGACCAATTTGCGCCTCCACGCTCACTCCCGCCTGCTCCTCCGGCTCCTCTGCCATCCCGTCACCTTCCTCCCCTCTGCCCTCTTCCTCCTCCTCCTCTTCAATCTGCCTCTCTCCCCGGTCTTCCATGGGCTCAAACTGAGCGGGGAAATGTGAGCGTAATCCAGCGTTGCCTAAAAGTAAAGCATCAAGCTTCTTAAAACTTTTGTTGTTGCTGTTGAATCTCGTGAGTGTCAGTGCCACTGTGAATGTAAGGTTGAGAGACATTACTGGCATCAGTTCAGTGGACAGTGAAAAACCTCAGAAAAACACTGTGGCCCACCTATCTTGATGACTATTTAAGTCCTCAAACACAGCTGTGTGACCAGAGTCAAATATACAGTATGTATTTTATGCTAGCTTTACGCTATATTGCTTTTTGAAATACAAACAGGTTTTATCAGATCCTCACAGATGTACAAATGACAAGGTACGCACAAAGAATCCACAAAGAAGAAAGAGAGAGAGTGTTGGCAGGTGAAAAACGCAAACACCTTATTAAATCAACAACGGCCTCGGTTAACTACAATCCTTCTGTGGGCTGTGTCACTGAGTTTACTCATTGCCTCAAGCATGCGCCTCTGCAGTCACTGCAGTCATGCCACTTGTAGGGAAAACAATTTTTTTTTTTTTTTTAATGTTATCATGTGTGCAGAGTGCCCTGCGTTCTGGAGTTGGGCACCGCGCCAAGTGCATGACATCCATTACTGCTTTAGATAACAATGAACGACAAGGTAATGCCAGTCTGTGGTGATTATGTATTGACGACTTTAAACGCAGAACAATGTACCTCTCACACCCTGACACTGAGTCGACAAAACAAACAAACAACAATCTTCTCCAACGTTGGTTCAATTCGATTAGGGTGATGTCACACTGATTTGATTAGAAATGGGGAGACAATATTGGATTAAAGTTGATGGACATATTAGCGTGGGTATGTGCCTTTATGTATGTATAAAATTAGTGCTGTCTTTTTACTGTTTCAAAAAAAAAAAAACTGGCTTCAATGTGCTCATTTATAGATAAATTTGGCTTAATTGCATATTAGTAGTAATTGTATAAGTAATTAAGATAAACACATTATATTTAAACAGTCTCTTAGAATGGCATGTTTCTCAAGTTTTTAGCATGCGTGTTAAAAGACAAGGGGATCTCCAAGCTCAAATTAATTTTACGGCTTTCTTGTCTGTTTTGCAATAATTATTCAAACGTTTGCGTAACAGCCTGAGAAAAAAAAGAAAACAACAGCCTCTGGCTCTTATCTGATCTGACACATATCAAATCAGATTGACGGTTTTAATAACCTGGGTCTTTACTAATTAGTAAACAACCAGATAAAAGGAACGACTAATCATGTGAGGTTGCACTTGATGCACAACATTCTGTGCTGTACACTCAGTTTCAGCAGGCTTACATGATCTCACTCTCCCTCCTTACCGTGAAAGGGTATGCGAGGCTGCCGGAACAAACTGCAGGGCAGCGTGTTGATGGCGATGCTGTTGTTGTTGTGGCTCTGCGACGCGGGCACGGCGGCAGTGACGGCAGCAAGGGCCTGTCCGGCCGCGATCTGTGTGGTTCGGTCTTCGTATTTGACGTCCCTAAAGGGCGTTCCCCAGAGCTGTGAGATGGGCCGTGACATGTCCTCCTCCTCATCATCCATCCGACGCCTCAGCGGTAAACTCCCTGGAGAGGAGAGGGGAGACACGGGATGGAAACTTTAGAATGAGTTGACAAGAATGTGTGTCTGAGGTGTGTTTCGGTGGAGTGAGCATAAAATGTTTTTTATGGGACATGTGACACATGCCCGTGTGTTTATGATGTCTAGCTTGTAGGTAATTTGGGCGTGATTTGTTTCAAGACTAAACAAAAAGTGCCAAATATCATCCTGTTGTCAGTGGAAACTTTGCCCTCTCGCATATTATCTCACCCTGTTTGCATTAAATGTAAATAAATCATTAGTCATTATAATGCCCAAGCGAGAGGCTAATGTTGTGTCACGTAACACTGAAAACAAACAAGCAGAGATCTGCCAATGTAAATTATCTAAGTGAAGAAAGGTAATAAACATACAAGAGGCCAGCTGTAGCTAAAGCGATTATCTCTTATAACATAGTGATGAGTAGCAACAGGAGCCAAACGTATGGAAACACCCTGTGTAGGGGGACCCAGTGGGCGGCTAAAAAATGCTACGCCAGATTTGCCACCCTCCCGCGGCACATTTTGCCAAGTTGTTCTTGATAATGTGCCAAATTGTAATTGAGTGCCAAAAGATTCACAGAATAGGCTTTTTTTTCCCTCCTCAGAGCTACCTTAATCTGGAACAGTGTGCCACAGAGCAAAGCACAGTCAGGGGATTAGCTTCCTCCTGCACAATTCTGCAGCTCAACATTAAGAGCTATCCTCATTGTTCCCTCTCCTCTCTCTCTTAACCACACAATCACTGGATGGCTGCCTGTCTACACTATCACACACACACATAGAGAACAGCGGGTGGTGCGTGAGTGAAACCTCAGTGAAACCAAAGTTCTGGCTAGACTGTCATGTGCTGCGTGCAGCAGCCGTTTCATGAGGAGATAACGAGTTTCACTCCATCCTCAACTGTGCCTGCTGAACGCAAACACTCACACCCTCTTCCTCCTTGGCCACAAGCCAGAATCGGAACTACTGTTTCATCTTTTTTTTTCATAACGAGTGCCTTTCTTTTCCTTTTCTTGTGTGGAGTCAAATGGGCTGTGTTGACTGGCAAATGCAAAAGTTGGAACTGGATATACTGGTATTGTGTTTACTGAGAGAAAGGCGGCCCCAGTTGTACATCTCTTCGCGAAAGTGTCCCTTTGCATGATGTCATATGAAATGAAGTCAGAGGAGGAATCTGCTTTTTGAACAGCTGTGGAAAAACACTGTTTGGTTAGCCATGCCATGCTACGATGTATGTCTGAATCAGACAGCACACGGAAAATATATTATTAATCTACACATCAGCTGGCCTTAATTGCTGCAAGGGCATTTAAGGGTGAAATCCCGCCAATGCACACTAATTATTAGCGCATTACAATAATTCAAAACAGCCTTAAACTGCATCAACTACTACTCCAAGTTTATTAGTACATCAATTAATGCTATGCAAGCACTAAGGGCTTCTCTGCAACTGTGCCGCAAGTTTCACTGAGATCAAATGTGCACTTTTGTTGTGCGAGTCCAGTCTTGAATTTCCACTGGCAGTCAACAGAGGACTGGCAAGATAACCATAGTGTCAGACACATATATATAAAAAAAAAAACATAGACAGAGAGACACACAGAAAGATACACACACACACATATACACATATATATACACACTGCCTGGGGCATCAGGGAGGCCTGGCAGTCACCTCAGTGCTGGTCAGAGGCTCAGAGCTGCAGCAGAAAGTGGCTCCCTCTGCTGCACCATCTGTGCACCGGGCTCTCCTCCATGCCCTGCTCAGGGTGGAGGAGGGGGGGGGACACACAAGGTGAACTCTGCTGCTATTTCTCCCACTGCGTTCATGTAAAGTACTAATACCTATCCTGTGGATATCAGCGTGCAAGTGACAGGCTCCACTAAAGTCATGAACACTACTTTCTCAGCCAAATGTCCAGCTAAATGTTTAAAGTCTTTGATTGGGGGGATGACATTTTTCTTGTGTGTTGACGCAAGTCAGCACTGGAAACAATAGTAACTGCACAACAAGAGAAAGTTACAAACTACTAAAGAAAGCGATTTTTCTTTTAAAATGTTTCAAATCGTTTAGAAGTGGGCTCCGGAGGACCACCGGGGATGTGCTGCATCTTTATCCGCATCAGGAGCACAATGCCCCGGGCAAGCTCATCGCGTAAATACCGCTCATCACAGTGGACAAACCGGTGAGGAAACGTGTCGAAACAGATTGCTGACACATGCTGCTAAGCGAAAACAATAACAACCACAGCTAAAGTTGTGGATTTTCTTTCTGACACTGATTTGAAAAAGTAGGTAACAAACAACTTTAGCCCGGGTCTTTGCTATATATATTTTTTTCTTCTTCAACAAACTGTGTTATAACAGCGTGGCTCCCATTATCCTCCGCTGACACTTTCTCCTCACTTCGCCTGACAACTCTTCCCAAAAACAAACAGCTCTGTGATAACAGAGCCAAGAGCTTCAATCACTCGAAGCACATATCAGTCACCAATGCGTGAAATACAAACAAAGCAAGTTATTTAACTTCTGAGTAATAACTGCGTGGTGTTGAACTTCGCTAATTGCCTGTAATATCGTTTCATGACTAAACACAGATAAACCACAGAGCAGCGGTTGTGTCTCAAAGACCGGGAAACAACATCAGCCGGGACGAGCGAGAAGCAGCAGCAGCAGCAGGAGGAGGAGGAGGAGGAGGAGGAGACGGATAGAAGCGGTCACTTGGTCCGTTGAAACAAGAGAAGAAAGCCTCATTTGTCAAGAAATACATGTACAAAATGTTCTCTGCCCTTTATGCCAACACTCCCGTGGTAAATCCGCTCAACCCAAACCAACCGACTACCGTCTCTGCCCGGGCATGCCTCAAGCTGCCCCGCACATTTGTTGACAAACTCCCCCGCGAACAACGAACAAGGAACGAACGAAGACGCACGCGACTCGATTTATAACGGCTATTTTTTAATTTTTTTTAATTTTTTAAATAAAACGACCGTTAAAACTCACCGCCAGCAAACGCGTTTTCCGTTGTGATCGGTGGTATCTTGACAACTTGCTGTTAACCTTGATTCCTACGGACTTGTGTGTTGCAGCGACTCGTATCCCTCTTTGCATTACAACCACTCATAGATGTTTGCTGACTAGAGAGAGAGAGGGGTTGTTTTTTTTTTTTCTCCCCCTGTGTCAGAACGGTCCGCCCCGATGGCTGGGACCAGCCTGGGACCCGCCCCTACCATAATGGTGTGAAAGGAACAGAGTCAGCTACACTGTGTTATGCAAATACAGCACACTGAAAGGGTATAAATGCTGTCATTTCTTTAAAAAACACATTTGCATTTGTATTTTAGCAAGTGTTGAACGTAGTATTCCGTCCCCTTAGGCTACTTAAATACTTTACACTCTATTTAAACTATTAAAAATGTTGCTAGAGTTAAAGTATTGTGCACCTGAAGCAGAAATATACTCTATATTTGTTTGTTGATAACATGTAAGTACCATTTTATAGCTTAAGTTAATAAAGGTGGTGGTAAAGTATTTTACATACTGTTGGGTGTTTTATGTCCAAAATGTTAATTTATAGTGCCTAACTATAGGCCTACCTGTCACATAAATGTCTTGAGTATAATATTTCCCTCTGAGTTATAGTATTGTAGAAGCATAGAAGTATCAAACGGAAATACTCAAAGCACAAGCACCTTAAATTAACAGTAATAAAACCCTACCACTGCATGTGGATTGATGCCATCTTTTGCCAAAATAAGCCATGGTTTTCCATTTGGGTACTTATTCCTGAATAACTTTAGCTTTTTAAATTAAAAATAATATATCAAAGCTGCTACAGGTTTAAACTGGTGTCTGCATAGGATGTTGAGCTCATGCTGTATAGTATTGTTGTTGAGGTGAAAAAAATAATAATAATGTGCCTGTCCCTTTAAGAGAACAGTCCTCCTTACAACCATAAGCTGGTGACAAGTAGCCGACCAATCAGATGGTTTGTTTTGGTCCCGCCTTCTGTTTCGGGTATCTTGACACGTGGAGGGGGAAAAACACAAACCCAGATAAGACATGTGACTGCTTTCAGAGCTCAGCTCAGCTGATTGGGAGCTGCTGCTAGATAGAGTGATCGTACCCACCCAATTACTGGGGGTTGGTGTGATGATGGGCTGTGTACTGTCAAGGCAACAAATAGATTCATAAATTCAATTGTCACACCACCATGTCAGTGTACCATATTATATTCCACTACATTTCAGAGGCAAATATATATATATTTTTTATTACTCACACTACATTTACAGCTTTTGTTGTTAGCAATAGCTTTGCAGATTATGATTTCACATACAAAACCTGATCAGCTATGAAATTATTACTATTGTATCTATGAAATCAGTATTAGTAATGAAAACATAAAGCAGCATACCATTCTACACAAGGACACACAATACACCTCTACTTCTATTTAGGCACCCTTGAACATAACATAACATAACATAACATAACATAACATAACATAACATAACATAACATAACATAACATAACACAAAACAACACAGCACAACACAACACAACGAAACTTAAACACAACACAGCATAACATGATATGACATAACATACAATAACATAATATGGTTCAGATGTCAAATGCATCCTGGCTTGACAAAAACGTATTGATATAAGTATAGAGCCATTTTCAGTTCAACGCCTGGGGGCACTCACTGTTGTCCTCATCTGATGGATGTACAGTGACAGTGGGATAAACAGCAGCCGTGGCGGGTGACCCTCATTGCAGGGTGGGGGCACGCCTACCCTTGGCATCACTCAAAGGAGGAAGGAAATAAAGTGACAGTGAAATCAAGCCTTATCTGCAAAAAAGGGGTTACTGAGTGCAAAACAGCCAGGCAAGAAGAGTAAGACTATTTGATATCGTGTGAGTCAGATTTTTCCCAGGAGACAATTTCTAGATGAAAGCAGATGCTGTTGCCTTTGCATGTAGCATTGGTCAGCCCATGCAGGATGTTATGTTTTCACACTGTCCCCACTCTTTTATTGTACAGCTGGTAACGTGTGAAGTGTGATTTTCTCAACTCTCAACACAAAATTCCCATGCACAGTTTACTGTCAGACAAGCAAAACAATCCCAGCTCAGCCTTGTTTAAACTGCTGCTTGACGGCTCCCAACCCCCCATCCACACCAACCCCCTCCAAATCCAGTCTTGCAGCGAAAAAAAAAGGGACCCCACCCAAAATTTGGAAGACTTTACATGGTGGTTGTTTTTGTGTTGCTCACTCCGTCTTTCTCCCTCTCTTTGTATATGCCCGTTAGTTATCAGTCAATGAACATTCAAGCAGATTGCATGCATAGGAATGAACAAAAACAACATAATTTTACAGTCATTTTGCTCCACAGTCTAACAAGCATTAGCCCCCCTTTGCATGTTGCATTAAAAATATAGAGTAAAAAAAAAAAAAAAAATAAGATTGCAATTTCTGAACAGCAGTTTTGATCCTGTTGTACGAGTATTCAAGTTGAGATAGTGGTTGCATTAGCTGCTACATGAACGTGTCAGTAATGACAATGATGTGTACTAGGTAAGTTTTATGTTTTATGTTATTTTATCTGTTCTCAACTGATATTTAGATGTTTATGTTTTGAAGGACACGGCTCAGTTATAGGAATAATTTTGATAAAACCTCATCATTAAAGAACCTTTTGAAGAAAAAAAAGTGGAATTTTAAAACATCAGTTTTGCAACAGTTTGATGTGGTATTCAGGCATTTAAAGCTACTTTTCAGAGGTAGAACCTTTCAAAAATTAATTAGTCCACTGTGGGCTGCATTTAAAAAACAAAGAAATTGGTTGCCCATAAGCATTCCATCACTTTTTTCTCCCCCGAGTTCCCTTTATCAATAACTAATTAATGTTCCCAAACAACAGCTCCAAGAATAGTGCATTTTAATCACAGTCCTGTTATCTCATTGCCAATGGCCTCTGGGGAACACAGTAGTTTTGCAAACTGTGGTTTGGTAAAGCGTTTTTTGAAAACAGAGCTGTTAACCACATTTGTGTTGCAAATAGGATTTGTCCTCCGTTTTGGCAGAACATAACATGATGCGCTGTCAATGCAAGAGATTCGGAACACATGAATGTCATGCATTGTGCAATCTCATCCACTGTTTTAAGTCATTTGCTTTTACTTTTTACTTTCAAGTGCACAGCTTCAAGCCCTTTGAAGAGGAAAAACAGGCTTTGTGCTGGTACTGAACTTAGAACTTGTCATCAAAACTGAAACTTCCAGTACCTCTAATGTGTCAGCTGCTGGTAGCAGACAATGTGTCCCAGCCCATTTTTATTCAAGCAATTTTCCCCAGTGAGGCAGTCAAAAATTATCCACAGTGAGTTATTTCTGACTATGTGCTGCCAGCAGAGGTGATAAGGCGGTGGATGTTGAAATTTTTCAAAGTTCACTGTATAATGATACAATTTGCTTTGTGCCTTTTTCCCTAATGGTCCCTGACGTCCAGACGCTTTGTCTTCAATCTTCAATCAGTTCCACATCCAAACAACTCCATCAGTGTTTGTTCTTGTAGTGCATGCACTTTCGCATCACAATTTTATGGTTTCTATCCCCATGCCATTTAATTATCTACCTAAATCCCTGCTTTAGTTTTTCACATAAATTGATTCTGAAATTTCACGACGGAGATGCCAAGTTTTCACAGGTTATTGGAAACCTCTGTCCGCCTCCACTCCCTCCTCCTCCTGACTATTCTGTCAGCACCTCTTGATTTTAACCACAGGTACAGCCGGGGCTCAGCCAATGAACGTAGCTCTCCCAGGGTTCATCCAAAGGTAACACATTTGAAGCCCAGAACCACCCCAGGGGAAACATTTCCTTATGATTATGCGTATTTGACATGAATTAAATGTAACCCAGCAAAGAAGTAATAGTGGGCATGTTTTGGATGAAGTGTTGTATGGAAATGAATTTGTTGCATTGTATCTGTCAGTTTGTCTTCACATGTTTCCAGCTGCGATGCCAAGATAAAGTAAATGAACACTTAATGATTACTGAACAGTAGCAACGGCGGCAGCAGCAGCTCAGGTGGTAAACAAACCATTTGTCAGGCAGACTGGCAGCCTGATGACACCTGTGCAACATCCAAAACAGTTCCTAGATCCAATTTGCAGGTGTCTCTGCACTGGTGTATAGCCATATATCATTGTTGTTCAGTTGGTACAGTTTGATATCACTAGGCTGTAGCCTATCTTTTATTGCTTGAAATCCAGTGTGGTTTTACTCATCATTTGTTATGATTTGATTGTATAATAGGACGCGCTTGTGCCAATAATTTAACTGGGAGTCAAAGGCAACCAGACTTGTTTGCTCTTGAAGACGAATGAACACTCACACAACAGGATTTAACACTTCATCAGTCGGAACTGAATGACTCACTTAGAAATATTATGAATCAGATGATTAATACTCTTTATGGATATACTCATTTTCGCAAACGGATCCAATACTATTCCACTATACTTAGCCTTGAGGTTGGCATTACCGTTTAAAATTGACCATAACAAACAGACTTGAACAAACCACCAGACTGTCCAAAACTCTGTACAGAAGCATGTAAATATGGGGCTTTAAAGGATAATTTCAGGTTTATTTAAATTTTGATTTGAATTTCATAGTTGAGCTAACTTTTCTTACGATCATTGCTACAATGAAGTCTGACGAGGCAAACTTTCAGGGGGTAACATTGAAAACTAGCTAACTTGAAATGTTAGCTAACTGTGTGCACAACTTATGGCATGGTAGATTATAGTTGAACCAGGAAGTTGTTTTTGATGAATTGTTTTGAAAGTTAGGGTTATACTTTCTAATCTTCCTTTCTTTTACAACCCATTCTATATATCTATATGGTGATATGATCTTTTACATTCAGTGCTAATGTAAGAAGTAGTGCACCCTCTATGTAGTGAAGCTGAGGATGTGGCGGGGCAAAGAGAGTCTGACTTTCATACAAGAGACTGGAGTTTGTGTCCTATGACCTGCAACTTATGTTTGCATCTTTTTAAACTGTGACCGCAATCTTTAACCAAGTATTTGGTTGCCTAACCCTAACCATAGTTTATCTGCCATAACCACATCCTTTCTCTAACCCTTACTCTAGTAGCCGTGCTCAGATATTGTAAAAAGCAACAAATTTTAAAATATTTGCACTGGATGTAAACATAATTCAGGGTTTTGAAGAATAGCTGTCTGACCTTTTGTGTTCTTTACCCAGTCAGATTTCTTTTTAGCAATGTTACCATGTGTCCCAAGGACATTGACTCAGTTTTCTTTGTATCTGTTTTGAATAGAAAAATTCAAAATAGAAGAATTAGATGTCAAAATTATTACTACTCTGCTACATGTCATTTCGAGGTTGCTCAAATTGTTGTTTTGAGTTGGAATGAAATGGATGCACAGTGGTCGTCTGTCCACTCACACTTGCTGCTCTCCTTGTAGCCCACTGTGCACTCAAGTGGCAATAATGGGATTTTGGGAAGCCCATGTCCGATGTGATGAACTGCTTACCTCTGTTAACAGAGGGTTCAAGGGGGGTGGGGGAGATAACATGTTCGTGAAAGATATGTCTGAGTTTGTTTTGTTTTTTTAGGGTGGAGGAGACCAAGCTGTTCTACGAAAAAAGGGGCGGCTAATCTTATCCAGAACCTTGACATGTTGTGCTCTGACAGAGCTCAAAGGTTCAGGTGCCACTGTACAAGAAGTACCTCAGCATGTGCTCTTGCAGTTCTTCATCTCTGCTTTTATACACTTCCTCTACAGAGGCACAATTTTCTAAATACTTCATTGGCTGCTAAAGTGTTGGTAGGTAGGTGCTGTGCAGCGGATTAAAAAAAGAAAGCAACGATAAATCATTGAAGGAAGGAGACATGGATGGAAATAGAGTTGGAGTTGCTCTTGTTTCTACGGTAACTGTCGATGGGGAGGTACCAGGGATGAAAGTGGAGGGAAAACAAACCTCCCCGCTCCGATGGCAACAGCACAGCAATTGGTTCTCGTTTCCTGCGAGGACAGGAAGAAAAAAAAAAACATAACAAGGTCCCCTAGTAGCCCAGGAGACACAGTTCGATGTTGCATCAGAAAGCAAGAGGCAGGGCAAAATGAACATGCGCTCACAAACATGCACACTCAACTTGCACGTGCACATACACACACCCGCTCGCTCTCACACACACACACACACACACACACACACACACACACACACACACACGCACACCCAATCACATGCTCCACTTCACCCTGCAGCCGCCCCCACCCCTCCCACTCCTGCTCTCTCACTCTCCCGCCAAAACATCTACAGCACGTGAAACCTGCCTAGAAACCGAGGGGAAACTTCCGCCTTGCTGTGATTGGCTGAGTTCCCTAGCAACCGCGTATGCACAACCAGCCAGTCAGGCGCGTTGTGAGAGACACACTGACCCAATGAAACAGATTATTCAGAGGCGCGGGCAGGCACAGTGACCTGGTAACAGTCAGGAGAAGAAGTCAGGGAGACGCTGGAGGGAGAGAAGAAAAGCTTTCTGCGATTGGCTCGCAGATTTCCTCTTTGTTCTGATTGGCTTGATGCTCTCCACTTTGCAGTCATTCATACATTTCTCTGCCTGCCTCAGCACTAGATGCCCTGTTTCCTCCACCCTCAGCCAGTTCGTTCAGCTTCCAGAGTGGCCACCCTGCCCTCAAGGAAATCCACTGCCCAAGGTCAAGGCAAAGACTGCCGCTGCTGAAATGGGATTGGTTTAGACAAGCAGGAGAAGAACGAGATCCTAGTAACAAGTCTACCTCATAATGTCAGCGCGGGATTAAAGCTCGTGATCAACAACTTGTTAAACAACACAGAGTGCTCATCCTGTTGTTGCTGCTGATTAGCTTGTTATTGTCTTGTCTGTAATGGACACGGGCCAGTGAAAGACGTAATTAGCTTTTCACTTAATAATGCAGCATTTGACAGGCCTGTTCTCCGGGCAAGTTGCAAGACACGAATTAGTAAATGGTTAGTTTGTTTTGAAAAACGTAGCTTTTGAAGACAGCCCGGGCGAGGTTTGCAGTCTTTTTAACCATTCCAAACTGCTTGCTCCAGTAGTGTGGGGAATTAATGTCAATACCCTGCAGGATCAGGAGTTCACATTGAATAGTTAATGAGTTGGGGGAGAGAAGGACTCAAATAATTCTGCTATTCGAGCATGCCACACATACTGCCTAATTTAACATAACTGCAGGCAAAAACTCACTCAGGCAAGAACATTATACTGCTATGATTAGTAAAAACAACATTACCATCCAACATAGAAATTGCTCATAGCTCCCTAACAAATTAGTTTACTTGGGTTGGAGGGTGAATCTATATTAGAGAATTTATTTTCCTTTTCAACAATAAATGCTACTCTGTGTTTTTTTTTTTTTTTTTGCACTGAATATTTTATTTTAATTTATGATTTGGACCTAATAAGTGTTTTCACGCTCTTTACAAATGGTACAATAGACCGTTTGTACTTTATTAAACCTCCCAGAAAGTGTGTTTTTCATGTAATGACATGACAAAAGTATAACTCAATACAAGTCAAGCAAAACTGCAGTCAAAGAATGTTTCTTTGGTCAATGTCAAAGGTTGTACTGCACTCTAATGCCTCACTTGACAGTTTATTTGGTATACCTACAACTACAGCAGTCTAACAAAACAGCCCTGCAATAAAACAGAGGCTGAGCTGAACACAAGCACACAGGAACACTTTAACAGGCACTGCTGATGCATGAAGCCAAAGTTATCATTTTCGCTTTTGCAAGTATGAGAGGGTCCACTAGGGTAACTTAAACTTCCTCATTGGAGGGTGTAAACATAGGCTCTGTGTGGACTTCTACATACCACCAATTTGTTGTAACCTCTCACACAGATTACAGAATACATCTCCATGTGTGAAACATGTCCTGTTGTCCTCTCAGCAGACATCAGAAAGTAGTACAAACTAAACTACTACCGTAGCTGTCCATGTGCACATCCACTTATATCCAGGCCTTGAGTTATTAGCTACCTTAGAGCTAACGTCTGTATAGTTTGTATATTTGCAGTGTTTCCAGCAGCCAGATTCAAACTTGAATGATGCAAGGTGAAATATTTTCCTTCGTTTTAGCTAGGTGTAAGGGTAAGAAGCTTGAAAAAATAGTTCCAGTATTTGAGTATTTGGCCGAGAAATAGTTCTTAGTTATATAAATGTTAGTGATAGGTGGATTTTGTTATCTTTGAAGAGAGCCAGGCTAGCGGTCTCCCCCGGTTACAGTCTTAGTGCAATGCTATGCTAAGCTAAGCTAAGCTAAGCTAAGCTAAGCTAAGATAAGATAAGATAAGATAAAATAAGCTAAGCTAAGCTAAGATAAGATAAGATAAGATAAGATAAGCTAAGCTAAGATAAGTTGAGTTAAGTTAAGCTAAGCTAAATGGCTACTGGTTGTAGCGTCATATTGAATGTACAGAAATGAAAGCAGTATCAATCTTCTAATGTAGCTCTCTTCATAAAAGTGAATCACCAAAGTGTTGAGCTATGTATTATACTAACTCAGTGAAGTGTCAACAGTCCCTGGTAAAAAGGGGACTTTTACCCTTTGTTACTAGCCCTGCCTCTCTCTATCTGTGCATACCATGCACATATGCGTTTCAGTTCTTTAGTATGAACGCTGTGTTGTGTATGATAGAAGGTGAATTTGTTACCCAAATGAATTGCTATTAGGAGTCCCCTGAGTCCTGGGTAGCCTGAGGAATTATGGGATAAAGATCACATTGTGTTTAGCAGTCATCACAGGAGGATTTCTCATAGGGACATGTACTTTTGTGAAATCTTAGATGTGAGTTTCTACCATATTCTTATTGCCAAGATGAATATTACCTTGTGGGAGCTAAGCACAGTCTGCAAGATGTGTGTGCAGTTGAGATTAAAGGAACCCTAGCAAGCCTTATATCATGAAGTAAATCAGAACGTTTGATCTTCAAAGTTGAATTGTGAACTGTCAGCACCCCAAGAGATTTTGCAGACCTTGCTATAACAGGGTCAACATGAAAACTCTTTTATTTCCTGCAGGCTTTATCTAACTTATTAAAGGTCTGCGATCTTATTTTCACTCTTTGTCAAAGCCTCATTAATGTCAGAGGGGATGACTTCAAGGCAAACAACGCTTGAGGGCCTTTTCAAATGGCCTGGAGCACCCAATGACTCACCTAATTTAAAGTATTGTGGTAGGGGAACATAAATCCTGCCTGTCAATACGCGGCTCCATCTTTCACCAGTCTAAGCATTTCTCGAAGTCGATATTTGTCATGATTTTGAAGATTTTATGTTTCATATTACGTCATTCCTCCAAGCTATGGGGATTTACATATCCTTGGGTTTCTGGGGGGGATCAGCGGCACACCATGCTCATCCGTGAAATGACCTATTCAACTATTTTTGTTTGGCCTGTAGAGGTTCGCCTCTGCTGTCTGTGTGAAGCTAATTGGATACAGCAGAGCACCAAGCCGGGCTTCATAGCCAAGGGGAATGATTCCAGGAAATAAAGCATAAAGGCATTGTCTCTATGAAAACAGTGTGCGTTCAGGATTTTAAGCACCAGCACCATCGCCGGAAAAGGACTGGCAGAGAGAGCCAAAAAAAGAAAGATGTTGGACAGGTCTGTGAATAGACAGCAAAATCCTCTCTCTTCCTCTAAACACTGATACAAACAGTTCCTCTTAGTTTTGATTCTACAGGATGTAGTATTGTCATGTTAATAATTACTTTAGCAGGAAATGCTAAGGAAGGGATTAACATATGCAATATTCATTCATGTTTGACTATAAATCTTCCAAATACTTCTCCTGGTCTTCATCTTGTCGCACTAAGTGCATGGTTGTTGTAAAAGTGAATATACTCCTCATGGAAAGATAACTTTAAATTATACAAATACTGGGAACTTTGCTTTAATTGCATCTTAATTTATTCATTCAGCTCTGACCTACATAGCAACTTTTCCAAAAATAATTTATCAACCAAATCAATTATCCTGTCTTAGATTAGCAGACATAGAAGACCCACACCAATTTCACAGCATCACCTCTCTGACATGGTTTAGAGATACAGCAAACCAAAACCAATTGGGCAGCTGGTTCTTTCTTTGAAATCACTCACACTTGTGCAGCTTCCTGTCTCAGGGGGGTCAGCAGCTCTGAAGGATCTCTTCTGTGGAGACTGCCTGGAGGTGTGACAGAAACCCTCTGATCTACCGGCGCCTCTGAAGATCTGAGGACAGACTTTGCCCATACCGTCAGTCACAAGCGCTCCTCATATTAAAGCAGCGACACTTGAACAAGCCACACAGGCACCCAGCATGAGCCCTGATTTCCACCGCCTTCGTAAAAATAAAGAGCTGGAGAATATCTCAGAGGGAAAAGTGGATATACTGTAACCATGTCAATCCTGGGCACGTTTTGAATTATTTTAAGGTTATCTTAATTGGACAACCATTATCCAGTAGTTCATTCAGTGCACACTTGCTCTCAGTGTGCTGGTTTTTAAGCATTTTAACTAACACCCACCATGTTTCACACTTCAAATTTTGGAATATACAGAATGCTATTTTGTACCCCTCAGCAGCGGCTTTGCTGAAATTTGTCAATTGGTGTTAAGAAATGATCCAGTTACCGCAGAGGAATCTTATGCTTGTGAAATTCTATTTTCTGGTCAATTTATGAAAGAAGGAGGAGGCTGCATGACTGAGCTGCAAATTAATTTTACTGTTTACACTGGCTTCCTTCCTCTTTTCCCAGGGGCTTCGCTTTTTGGGTGACTGAGCGTTACACAGCTTTCTGTCACTGCCATCAAGCACATGGGCAGCAGATGTTAGCAGTGTGTGTGCCAGCACGGTATTGGTTGCACAATAGTCTTGTGTCATTTAGACAGATTTCATTTCAGGCAGAGTTTCACAAACACACCTGTGGCCAGGACCACCTGGTTTTGACGACCAGCACATTCCTGCAGCTCGCAGTTAGTGGAATTAATCGGCTGTCCTGAATTCACTATGTGTGTTAGAGGAATGGCTATACCACACTCCAAATATTGTGTTTGAGCTAAATGGTCATTTCCTGCACTATAACATGCTCACAAAGACAATGCTAACATACTTATATTTAGCAGATGTACTGTTAATCATGTTTAGCATACTAACATTGATATTTAGCACTAAGTCTTTGGGGGAAAATCAGACATATTGGCTAGGAGGGTGTCTGGCAGACTGAGCCTTGGCACTAGCAAAAAGTCAACAAACGTGTGTTGTAGTTTACAGGCCATAGGCAGACAATGCATTGTTAGCAGTATTAAAAAGTACAGACCTCACCAGCATCTAAACAGACTGAATTTGCGGATATTTGCAGGTATATACATGCTGTTTGGTGTTGCTGCTGAACAGCTAATTAGCTATCTAGCCTGCAACTGGACTAGACTTAACAATACGCTTCAACCTCTGTGGCTGTTAGGTGAAGCCTATGTGTAAGTGATAAAAACTGTAGTTCCTCGAATGGCAACTTGAGGCTACAGAATATATCAATATCCATAACCCCCTATACTAAAATGTCTAGAGCCTGGTACAAAAAATAGATATATTTCTATTTAACTCACCCATTCAAATTATATTGAGTGTATTGCATCATTCAGCCTCCCTCAGATCCACTAACAATCCACATCCATTTTTAGATTAGCCGTTAGGCTGCAGAGGCAGGACTACTAAAATGGTGACAGTCAGAGCCTCCACATGAGTTTCAAAATGTTGTTTCAGAAACCTGTGGGTGACATCACAGATATGATGTCCATTATCTATACTGTAAATGGCTTTTCCCCAATGTAGGTTGCTTCACTTGCACAGTACATGTTCATTTAGCAGAAAAGCTAATCTGGGTCGTTGGTCACAGTTTGTGTTGTGTAGGAAGTGATTGAATACAAGTTCATCATCTGCATAGAGGGAAAATAAATTAAGGCAGAAATTAGAGGCACTATCTTGAAACAAAGAAATATAGATTTCTACCTTTTGGTGTCTCATTTTTTTCTCAAACAGGAATGCAGGACATTTGATTTGCTGAGCAGGTATGTATGCTGTTGCCAAAAAATGATTTTATTTTAGTTGGACTTTAAAGTATCACCAAAGATATTACAATTTAACCTGAGGGGGACATGAATGACTGTTCCAAACACCACATATATCCATTGAGTAGTCTTTCAGCTATTTTATTCTGAACCAAAGTCGTCCATACTGCTAGGTAGGCTAAGAATATGTTACCTCACCTCAGGCCCTGTCATATCTGAGGGACACGAAGTGGAGGGATACACATTAATAAAATCTAAAGATCAATGTCAGGTCAAGTGTTGCAGCCACTTGTGTTCAAAGCTTGACTATAAAATATGATGACTTGATGAGCTGTGTCCAAGACACGTATTTTCCAAGAAACTGCATCAAATATTTATGAAGGTGTTTCCACCAGAGATATTTTTAATTGTAAGAGAGTTTTCCACTGCCTGTTTAATAATAGAATATACCAGGTAGGCGCCTAACTAGCAGTAATGGCTGGAGACATTGTCTTCTGCTCAGGGCGTTTTTGTGCGGATGAAACGATCATCATCCAGGAATGCTCACACACTGAGACAGCATTGTGACAGCCATGCCTTAAATTCAGGAGTTCAGAAAGGCGAATATGTCTCTGCCTACTTGAGAGAGGATGAGTAGATTTTGGCATTGTGGAAATGAGCTGCAGCTGGCTGGTCCTCCATAGCCAGCAGCCACAGTCAGTCTCCTCATCTTCCCCCAGTCACCCATCCCAGCGAAAGCGGGAACTGACATGCCATTAAAGAGGCTTTGAAGAGAGGCAACTGTCAGCATGACTGCCTCTGCTTTTTAGCAGTGAAGGAATGGAAGTACAGATCTGTGTGCAATAAGGACAGAGTGAACAGCTTTTGGAGATACATCTCACTGTGTCTTGTGCGCTACAACGAATGAGAGATAGGTAGAGTGCAAGCTTTTTCAGCAGACAAAAGATAACAAGAACAATATGAGTCATATACAGAAAATATGATTGTTTTACCAACATTTACCACTAAACCCAAAGATACAACTGTAAATAAATAGAATATAAATGATATAGTTACAGGAGCATCAACATTTTTCTGAGGTAATCATATCTTAATATAGAATACATTAAAATAATAAAGTAAATATATACTGTAGGAGAGTTTTTGTCCCATATTTCGATTTGTCCGTGACCTTAGTGACATTTCAAAGACCTAATTATCTCAAACACACACTCTAGGGGAGCCAAGCGTAACCAAACCCACAATGATGTCATGTGTTCAGTAGCCGTTCAGTAAAGTGACTTGACGAGAGGAGATGACCTCATTTCCTGTGTGGTTAAAGGAATCTTGGGGACTTTCTCTGCTGGCGTCAAACCACTTAGTCAGATTAAAACACAAACATACAGCGAGTTTGTTTTGCTATTTTTTTGTACGTTCTACTCAGAGCTGTAGCCCACAGAACAGCATCAATAGATTGGATGCCATGAATACATTTTATGCATGTCATAAAAACTAACACCCAAGGGTCATCTAGTCTCGTAAGTGACGGTTTGTAAAAATTATTTTCCACATCAAGCCAGTTCACGCCACATTTCATTGTAAGCTTGATTTCAATAGTATTCACTGCAGCCTTCATGACTCGTTTTGCATACTGTCCCTTGAACGATTTTGTTCATTGTCTGTTTAGTCTCTCTGAATAAGCATGTGCCCCACCCCTCGCTCAAAGCAACACCGCCACGTCTGGTAGCACAACTGGTGCGGGATCAAAAGAAGTCTTGTAAACAACCCATGAAAAGGGTTATGTTACGGATGACACCATCACTTAATTACAGTGTCTCTTACACAAAGCCGGGTCTTGCTTGTCGCCACCATGGAGGGATGTACAGAAATGGATTCAGATGATGCTCGCTGTTACTGGACTGCATTTCTTGATAGTAAATCCAGTAAACATGTTTATTAGGGAATTAAACAAACATGAGTTATTACTGTTGTAAGTAGCTCATCATGACATGACAACTTCTGACTGGATACAAGATCTGTTCATCCTTCTTTGATTCCCGTAAGTCCACGACTTAAGTTACAAGTGTGGTTTAAATGCTGAGGGAGGATTGGGAGCTCTCAGGTCACATGCATTATATGACCTTTGACCTTGTTTGTGTAACTGTGTCCAATGGCACGGGATGAGATCAGAAACCGTGGGCCCCATCTAGTATCTGACTGATAAACCGACAAACCAAATCACTTTTGTATTTTTTTGTACTGTATTTCTTACTCACGTGGAAAATCAAAAATCAGATGGAAAGTGCAAACTGCCATTATTTCTACCTAAAGGTCATCACCATCCAACAGTGTAAATGACAGCTAAGTGTCTTTCCACTGCCGTGCTTGTGAGGAAGTGAGAAAAATTCATATCTGCTCTCATACTTTCAGCAGTTAATTGCAGTACCTGCTGTAAAAACATCATTAAATATTGGATAAGATGTTCAACATGTTTTTACTCGGAGTATTTGTAACATTTCAGCAGTTTCACTTCCGTAATGTATCTATATATAGATTATCTATAGAATATATCTGATAGTTAATGAATGTAAGATGTATTTTGTGCCCAAACTTAACCAAACCTTAACAACAGTGATGTAATATCAGAAAATGGTTGTTGAATCTCAACATAATAAGCTGTTGAAATATTATAAATACTCTGTAAATTTGTGGGCAGATTATTTAAATAAAGTGTTCCCATGAATTTTATTCAATTTCTTGCACTGTTCATTGCAAACCCCCAAAATAGTTTTTGCTCATTCATAATCCTTCTCATTTCATATATACAATTTTAAAGTCACCTTATGTTGTTATTTTTAGCACTGGTTTAATATTTTTAGTCCGGAGCAGCTACATTCCCAGAAGTGAACCACATCTATTCAAACTGGACATAAAAGACCGCCACAATTTCCACAAGCTGACTTCTTTTTTCCTGAAAATCCCTACAGGTTGTCAGACTGGCATTTTTTAAGGAGCAATGGCTTTGAAGTCCTCGCCCCGATTTAGCAGGGGAAGTGAATGTTTGCTCAGCAGAAAGTCAAGGGAGAGGCATGCAGGTGGACAGAAATAGCTGCAAAAACTTTCGCCCCTCTTTTAGGTGGGTGGATAGGACTCTGGGGCAGCAACAGAGGCAAACAGTGACATCAGGATTACCTCCCACGCACACGTACATGCACACACACACACATTTCAGTACAGAGCCTCCGATCCTGTGGTGATCGAGGCGTCGACACATCAGGATTAAATGATGTCATCCCCATACAGGGTGTTCTGTGGTCTCCCTCTGGGGCCCCTGTGACCTCTCAGGAGGCACCTGCAGTTCATAAACATCATCCATGTGCAGGGGGGTTCACAGGAACGGCCACAACCCAGATGGCCAACAATGGGCTTCAGAGGTGCAAAGGGCTTAAACCAAATCATCAGAGCATTCCTGGTGTGTGCTGTCAGCCTGTTCAGGGGAAATCCAGCTCAGGAATGTCAGTTACTTTGTTACTTTGGCAGATGAAACCAGTCGGGTCACTGAGTATGAGACCTTTGAGTATGACTTTGTAGTACAAGTTTAAACTACTAGTACTACCACTCAGAGCATAGAAGTAATCAAAACTGAGTAGTAAACTGAGTTTGGAAGTTTATTCTTGAAAAATAGTCTGACAAAATAAACCAAACACCACTTACTAGATTTTACCAACGGATTTAGCTAATGAATGGGAAAAAAATGAGAAAAATAAGTGGATGTTGGGTTTAAGGCATTGTTACACATTGTGAAAAGTAAACTTTAGAAGATGAGAACACTGAGGGGTTATTGTGAGACTGTTTCTGAGCTTCTGGTGATGACAAAACTAAAGTCAAGAAATAAAAATACTTTAAAATTATGAGAAATTGGTATTTTTGCTATTTAGCACATCCAGTTTCAGAGTGCAGCGAGTTGCTAACTGCCAAACATCAAGCAAGGTCAACAACACAAGACATAGCAGCCAGCTAATATTACTTACTAGTCCAGCAGCAAGAAGCCCAGCTTGGCGTCTGTCTTTCAGCCTTTTATTTTATGAAGCCCTTGCCAATGAGTCAGAGATTTACTCTTGTCTGGCGGCCTCTCACTTGGTCACTATCTCCTTTGTCTTCTTAGCTTCCTCTGTCAATGCTATCTTCAGTCATTTCTCCCCTGTCATTATGTCCATAAAGGCTGCTGAGCCTGGGTTACATTGCCTGCTTGCCCAGCTCCGGTTCTGGCACGACACCGGCTTCACTCCCAGTGAGTGAGCATTCGTCCACATCCACCTGAAAATCTCCTCTTCCCTGCGATCCAAAACTCCTACAGTACAAACACTAACACTTTCCTGTTACTATGTGCTCACAGTCTGGGCTAACAAACTGAGCTAACAGTAGCTAACAGCAGCTATAGTTTTATCCAGTTCCGCAAAAATCAGTCAAACAGTTTGTGGTATGTGACTTAGTGTTGTTTAGTGTTATGTACTTATGGAGCACAAAGTTACATAGCGCAGAAACAAAATACTTTGGTACACATAATTTTCTTAGACCAGTAAAAAGTCTTTAATAAAACCAACATTGGGTAGATCCTGGTGGTACATACAGACCTTTGCTACATGTCCTCCCTCCCCTCTCACTCTCTCTCCTCATTCCTTATCTTAAAAAAAGGTGCAAATGCACCAAAAAATACTTGAAAAAAAAAAAAAACTGCTTGTGTTGCCAGGTTGTAGAGAAAAAACAATTTGGCAGGTGTGTTATCATCTAGCATAACTTCCCTTGTCTTTTAAGCCCTTAAATTTATCATGCCTGCAGTCTGCATTAATGAACTGAATGTTCAACCACTTACAAAGCTGCAAAACATCTCAGCCCGAAGGCAAGAAACTCATGACTATTTGTTAATGACCTCCTCACTTTTTCATAAGCCATCAAGTCTGCAGTTAATAATGTTAATAAGTCATTAAAAAAGGTCATGGCTTTCTCACTTTCTAATAAGCCATCAAGATGAATTAAAGGGCAAATGAAAATGAGGAGGAGGAGATACACCGCTTACAGGGGATTTTCCTCAGCATAAATTTGTCTCGCTGTTGATCTATGATTGAATAACTACAATAAAAAAAGGTTAAAACTTGATAAAATATGCCTTATTAGAAACAGTATCATTTTTTTCCTGTTCACTGGTTTGAATTCATTACCTAGAAAGTTTCCCCAGCAGCTCTGTACCTGCGCTGCGACTTATCAATGAAGAACCCTGAGAGCATTTAGCATTAGATACCTCAGTGGCACCTCAGGTGTCAGAGAATATATTTACATCTTAATTAGTGCTCCTTACAATCCATCCAATGTGGGGAAACTGTGTTACAAACAGCCCATGGGTGAAAGAAACAGGCCCACTCCCGTACAGACACTAACGCGTGTCTAATGAGTCCATCAACCTGACAGCACAGTGTCCTGGGGGACCCTCCGATCATGATTACCAGTGTATCACAGACGAATGTTTCTGGATTGAGAATGCCATCTGTCACCACATTTGAGTGTATGTTTACCAAACAGGGGAGGTAATTTATGTGCAAGTGTACCTGTTTGTTGTTTTTGCCAAATTAAAGCAACTTCCCATCACATGTCACATTTCCTCCATATTCTCGACAAGTCATATATGTGTAATAGAGGTTCAACATATAAAACATATGTATGTCTGTATAGGTCAAAAAGCCACCAAGATATGAATGATTTACCAGCCATACCTCACAAGCACACGCAGGATATTAAGATTTCAATAATTGATGCTATGTCCCATTAGTCGCCAACACAATTTTCACATATCAAGTGAGGCAATCAAACCGAAAATGATGTAAATCAACTTACCTTTGCATTTCAGGGTTGAAAAAGGGTCCCCGTGGAGACACAGCGAGGTGGAATTACTCACACAATATAAAAAGGCTGTTGCACGCTACACATCGGAAACCTCTTCAGCACTCACAGCACTTGAATGAATGGTTTTAACTCTCGAATTCTGTCAACACTTGTTCCTTTCACTCGGAGTACAGTAAATATTTTCTCCATGTCGAGGATTTTGTGTGTGTCAAATCGAAGATTTCATCGGTCGATATGACTGCTAGCACGTAAACATCACATCTCGTGTCATCATTCAGTCATTTACTTTTATCTCAGGCTTTGTACATGTGCAACTCTCTCTACGGTGGTGAAAGATCTTAAAACCACGTCAAATGAGATAAAAAAAATAAGTGTATGTGTGAGAGGGGGTGGCTTTGATTTGCCAAATATGAGTTAACCGAGCACGCTCTTTGACACCTGACATTTCTTCATCTCACACATGCATCCATTAAAACTCTTTGACAACAACTGTTCAGCTAATCCTGCAGTCTTATTTACACATAAAGTCTGCCATTTGCCTATAAACCTATAATTACCGTGTCGTTGTTATGTAATATATAATATTTTATGACAGTTTTTCTTTACAGTGCTTCACATGCATGCTAATATTCCTGCAGATATTCAGTACGAGAGTCAAATGTTGACTCTAGCTTTAATTAAAACCTTGCTGATGCTCAAAGTCTGGATCCAGTCTTAAATTGATTCACCTAAAATGATCTAATGCTGGATTAATAACTATAAAATAATAATACAAAAGCATAATTCATCATGAATTTTCACAGCTACAGTCTGTGTGTTGGAAGCAGTGAATAACAGTGTGCCATGTGTTACATTTCCGCAGTGTTTAGCTGCCATGCTGCCTTGTTACTGCTCATGTTCATATTCTGCACACATTCGTGGACAGTTGTTCTTTCTACAGTTGTAACATGTGCTCTGGTTTCTGGTCGACTTCCTCTAGGTGTGAAGGGGAAGCCTTCTGTGCCTTGTGATTCAAGTGTGTGACATACGAAAAGCAATCATATGATAAGACAGATGCTTATGGTTTCAGAAAGCTCTTTTTGCCCAGATACAGCCTGTGTGTGTGTGTGTGTGTGTGTGTGTGTGTGTGTGTGTGTGTGTGTGTGTGTGTGTGTGGCGGTGTGGGTGGGGGGTGGGAACTTGTTTACAGCTCACACACGCTGCTTTGAGTCCTCTCGACAGGGGAAGAAAGACAGCGTACCAGAACTTGGCAGAGTGAAAGTGCAGCACACTAGCGGTGAGTTTTCAGGGATAAAAATACTGACGGTGAGCAGCCTCGAGCTCAGCGGTGAGACTAGAGGTACAACAGCCTTTGGGCTTTGAAGCATCACTATCTGTGGCAATCAGCCCAGTGTGCTGAAGTAGGTTAAACCAAATCTCCATAATATGCAAATGCCTGGTAAGTCTTTGGATTAAACTTTCTGGAAAGAGAACTGCCCTTTTTATATTATATAGAGTCGTGTGTGTTGTTGGAGGTGTGTGTTATGTATTAAATGGTTTTGTCTTGTTTCAACCTGCACATTTTCACAGCCAAAACACAGCATTGGGGTGGATGAAAACACTCAAGCCTTAACCACTGACTATAATTTATATTATAATGCATTTCTGGAAAGAAACAGGGTTTGTGTGAAGTCAGGGAAACCTTAAATGAGCAGATCCTTAGGGTGAGGAGCCCAGCGAGGGAGTCAGTGCCAACCAGCCCTGCAGCCTGGCAGCTCTCTGCTTGATTGGTCTCAGTGGGCAATTGGGATGAAGGGCAGAAATCCCATCTACATACACATGCATGCACACGAGCGGCATGCATATGCTGCCACATGGACGTAGCATAACAAAATAAATGACAGGAACAAGCGCTTTAACAACAAGTTGACCAGTTAAACAGCACAGAAAGAAAGCATAGCCATATCCACACGCCCCCACATACTAAAACACCCACATTCAAACACATGACACCCACACACATTTAAGAGTCTCACACATCACAGCTATGAGCACAGCATAGGGGTGGGGGTGGGGGGGCTGGGTTCACATTGCCTGCCTGCTCTGTGCCTATTCAAAAGCTAATTCTTCTGCGCTGTGATTCAAAGAGCCTGGCCAGCCACCTGCACTGATGATGAGGAGAGGAGGAGAGGAGGGAGGGAGGACAGAGGGGAAAGAAAGGGAGGAGGGGAGGTAGCAGTGGAAGAATGACATCACCTTCCCTGAAATGTCACCATTATCTCAAGCCTCGGCTTAGCATGTCTACAGAGGTGACATCATCCTCTCTTTGCCCCTCCCCCCTCTGTTCTCGTATGTGGCGAGGGAGGATGTTTGTTTGTGTGCGTGTGCATGCAGGCGTTGTGTGAGCGTGTGCAGGACAGCGTTTTCAAGGGAAGCATGAGTGGATGTTTGTCTGCGCTCTCTTTTTCATGCCTTTAAACTGACAAGAAGTGCAGCCTATTCAATGACACTTAAATGTCTCATTTAGTGCAGATACAATAACAATCTTTTATAGTTTTATATTAACAAAAATGGGATCCGTTTTAAAGGAACATGTCGATTTGCATGTTGATTTGCACATATTACATAAAATCCAAAGTACTAAAATCCATGTAAATGATGTATGAAGTCACAGTATGAAGTAATTAAACCAAATGTTAAAGAGACAGCTTATCCAAATTATGAATATTTTCTCTTATCAGTTTATTGTTTCTTTATTTACAGAACAAGATACAATGCACCTTGACATTTAAGGTCAATGTAAATGTGCCGGGGTTAGCTCGGGAGCTAATTTGCATCTGTACTCCGAACACAACTAAAAACAAGTACAAATATTACAAGTTTCAAAAAAAAAAGTAAAGCTTGTTTCAACAATACAATCCAACAAGTATAAACCACTACAGTCCTTCTATAAACATCTGAGTAGATTTGAACCATAATTTAATTTGCAGTTCCTCATTTACATGTAGATGGAGTATTCCAGATGTTTGTTACTCTCACAAAACAGCTGATTTTGCTCCATCTGCATGATATTTTACCATGCATACAGTTTTGATTTTTTTTTACAGTGTATTTGTTAACACAGATAATCCATAGACGTTGCTGTTTTTACAGTTTTCACAAGGACTGTTTCTTTAATAGAAAGTAAACCCTCGTAAAACGGTAATTTCCTTTGGGAAAATTTAGATGAAATGATCCTTTAATGTCACTTAGTGTCTTTCACACAGTGCTTTGTCCATACAACCTGCCAGCATTCCCTTATTACACTGTGCCTCTGTGTCCTTGTTCATATTCAGGGACATTTGATGAGTGTCACTCCTCATTTCTCTCTGCCCTCATTTCCTGACATCTCTCTACTGCTGACTATCTAATAAAAGAGTAATATGTCCATCAAAGTGTCATTTTCTTCTCGGATATCATCTCTGGTTTGCTCTAGGGCCTTAATAATAATAAAAGTGCCTTATAATAATGTCTCACAAACCTTATTTACAATTTAGGCTGCCGCACAGATGCACACAAACCACCTAACAAATCCAGCCCCACCCATCAGGCCATCATGTGTTTCAGTAGACCACTCCGGAGGATTGACCTCTGTCATGTTATTACACTATCTGATGCCCCTCCGCAGCTGACGCTTGTGAAATCCACCGAAGCATGCCAGCCATGCCATCACTTTGTCACCCCTTTGTAACGTGTCCCAACACTCCCCGAATACACTCACTCTGGGTGACATGCCTCGATTGTCTCGTTTAGATCGCATCAAAGGAGAAAAGGAGGTGACAGGTAAATGTGTCATCTCATGGTCTGATTGGAAATAAATACGCTCTTGGAAAGTCTTCACAGTTATTTCTGTCTCGGTACAGTTCTGTTACAGTCAGTGAATTTGCAACACTCTACTCCAAAAATGAGGGAAACCACCGACCTTGTGGTGTCAATGGAAAGTAAAATAAAGATCTAAAAAGGGCGGTGACTTTGTATAACCTTAAAATAAAGTGTTAAGTTACCGCACCAAAAATAACTTCATATTCAGGCATTTAAAGCAGGTGTATGACCTGGAATTGAAACCTCTTTTGAATCATCCCACAAAAATCTTAAGGGTCAACAAAATCAACGCCCTATTCACGTCATGCCTATGGAGCAGCCTCTTTTATCTTACAAAGAAGAAATGTAATAAATGTTGATAATACAGTTTCTCGTTCAAAGCTGTTTTAATCATGTTTTTTTGTAATCAGATGACTGTGTGTAATGCAAAAGGTGTTGCTTGTAGCGACAAAAGTAACAAACTCTGCTGGTCTCTCAGCTCTACAGAACATTTTATCATCGTTTGTCTCTCATTTCCAGTTAAAGACACATCGTATATCCTGCCATGTCTCCATTTTGATGTTACATAATTGTAATAATAATAATAACGACAATATCTACCACAGGAACTGTAGTTACATTCTATTTTCTGAACTATTTTTCTGTCTATCATCCCTTTCTGCAAGTTATGATAAAACCGGAAAACAGTCGACTAGTTTTAATTGGAACTTTGGTGTCTCCTCACTTTCTTTGACTATTTTAATATCTAAATATACTTTGGTATATAATATTTAGTGCCTTTTGTCTTTTTATGCTTCATTTTGTGTTTGGTGGAAGCACATATAGTATTCTAGTTGTTAAATTATGTATGCAAAATTATTCTACATTGTGTATCTGTGCTTATTGCTTTCAATTCTTCTGCATGGGATCAATAAAGTTCATTTGAATCATCTAAATGATTCATGAATCATCAGTACTCTTCTGGTTAAACGAGTTTAAAAAGAAACACTGGAACTCTGTTAAATCTGAATTTGGCCTATTTAACAACACAATCAGCCAAATAAAGTTGAAAAGGAAAGGTCTGTCATTAAACACCACATTTCCACAACCTTTAGTCTTTTGTGATTTTATCTAACCTGTGTTGCTGGCCAGTCTAACCTGTCTTTAATGACCTGCTGTTTTTGATGCTTATACTACAGGACCCATTTAACCACCCCTGTGACCTTTAGTCTTTCCTCCTTCAGGCTTAATTGTATATCATTTCAAACAGCAGGCCTCTATTCAAAACACCTCTTTAAGGATACACATGGGATATTCTTGTGCGTTTTGTCTTGTTTGCTGAGTTTTAATGTGGGGCCCCTGCTGCTTCTCACCTCTATTGTAATGCAGACCAGGTTTATAATCCACTCCTGGCCCGGGCCACTTCACACCTCAGTGAACACTGTGGTCTCCTGCTGAGTTTGGATGGGATTCAGTGACCAACCCTTTACAGGACACACATTCACACACACACACAAACACACTAGAGACCTACACACCTGCTACCCAAACCAAATAACTCCCCCGCTTCTCCTCCGGCGTTCTGGAGTCCGATCTCTTTGTCTTGCAGGTGTCCGTTCCTCGAGTCAAAAGGTGAACAAATAGAGAAACAGAGGCACGTCGTAGCTAACCATTACTCAGAAAAATGATGTCAACAACACTTTGACCTCAGAGGTCACCGCTGGAAGAATGTGGACTTAAAGACCATCAGGAGAAAGATAAATATTCCAGACTTTATTAAATAGACAGAAGGTGGCGTAAAGATTTCTATAATGAGTTAAGAGGAGGAGGTGGGAGAAGCAGAACTATAAGATCAAAGCATACCAAAACAACCATTTGCACAGCAAGCTTAAAGGGTGGGGACTTTGGTCATTAGGGTGGTATGCTTGGACAGAAGTGGGAGTCATCAGTGCTTTTATAACACTTCATCCCTCATAAAAGAACAGCCTCTAAAAATAGAGCCAAGTCTAAATGATGTTTCAGAACAATATTTGCTCTTTTGGTGACACCTTCAGATGTTCTGAGTAAAAGTGTCACACTGGTAGACCATAAACACTTGTAAAGGATTTTAAACATGACAAACCATATTTTATGCCTCATCAGATAATTTGTGTTATGAATCCTCTTGTGGACAAAGACAGAACTGCTACCAAAGCACAGCAACAAGGCCGGTAAAAGAAGAAAACAGTACATGACATTACCAGGGCTCGCAAGCAAGGACACACACTCACTTGAGCAGCGGTGGGCGTGCTTGGAAAGTCACTAAATACTTTCACTCAAATATTGGGGGAAAAAAAATTGTTCCCAAGTGATTGATTGTCAGAGGGAAATAATACTTTATATTCCTCAACATTTATCTGACAGCTGGATTTACCTGATACTTTAAAGACTAAAATTTTACAAAACACATGCTTAGCTGTAGAAATATGTGCAATTATGTTCAATCTCACCCTGTGACATTTCACAGTACACGTGTATTTGTTATGATTATATTACGTATGACCAAAAACTAGCGAGTGACAACTTTGCTAACAGCCAAACATCAAGCAAGTGCAACAACACAAGACATAGCAGCCAGCTAATACTAGTCCAACAGCAAGAAGCCCAGCTCCGGAAATTCAAATACTGTATTTAAGTATCATTTTAAGGCACTTTCACTCCATTTGCTGCTATTTTATACTTCTACTCTACTAGATTTCGGAGGTAAATGTTGTATTTTCTACACCACTATAAATATTTGACAACTAAAAATACTAGTTACTTTGCAATAACTAGATTTTACTGACATAACATCTTGATTAATATAATGCACGCATAAATTAAGCTCCAATGCAATCGGATACAACACAAAATGCTGTATGACTAATCAATGCACTTTTACTTGACTTTTTTGACAGGATTTTCACACATAATTCTCTTACATTATCTGTACATTAGGGTACTATTACTTCCTCCATGACTTAAGTAATACTTCCTAAATTATTAAATCCATATGTTCATTCAAGTTTATTCAAACTATAAAAAATAAAGCTGGAATAAAGTATTGTTTCCCTCAGGTATAAAAATGTTAGTCATTCTATCATTATGTTACTCAGCAATGTAAATTCACAATGATGGGAATGACTGTAAATCATATTATTAACTCTATTACCGCCATATCATATCTGATACTATTCCCTCAACACCTCAGACTCCCCGGGGAAGAGACATTCTGCATGAACAAGTCACAAAGCCACCTGTGTACCCCAAGTTTATGTTTCTGAACACTTCATACAGCTTCATACACCGAGGTGGCACCCAGCGAGGGTGCAAATGAAGGAGGAGGGAGGTGATGGTGGTGATTTCTGACTTTCAGTGAAGGAGGGGTCTCATATAGTCAGTGTTAATGATCACACTGAGTCCAGTGAACAGTGAAACCATTGTAACTGCTAAAGCTCACCATCACAGAGCCCCGTTACTGCTACTGTCTAAATGTATACAAATCCGAGCCTGACGGGCACCTGTTGCGTGGATTCTTGCCCTTGACACTGCTGTGCTCTGCTGGATGGTGGGTGTGGTTTGTTCTTGTTCTGACCCAGACTTGAACTCCCTCACAGCTGTCACTGTTCCACACAGCTATGCCAAACCCTCCGGCACAGATAGCAGCACTGGATACTACAACAAGGGAAAGGGAGAACAGAGTGAATAAAAGATGACACTGACATGTCTAAGAATCAATGCATTAGTGTACAAAGACGTATATATAAGAAGATGTGGCGGAGATGACTCTTATTTAAAAATATGTTTCTTCTTCTGTGTTCCTGAGAACATAAAGGCCGTATGTTTGCTTAAAAGCTGTTTATATCAGTGATGCAAAGTAACTAAGTAAATGCACTTGAGTACTTGTCCTTGACTTCATTGTTTCCATTTTGTGCTACTCCCCTACATTACAGAGAGAAATACATTTGACTTCACTACGCTTATGCTGTAGTTACTCTGCAGATTATTAACTGTACTTACAAAACATATTCTCATTCAATTAAACATTAATATATTTAATAATTGAATATGTAAGGCAAAAGGTTAAAACGCTTGAGCTACAGCCTTTAATCATTGTTTACACATGCACCAATGACAAAAACCACAATAATATGATGTAATGTAACACTCACAGGAGAGATACATGTCTACTTACACTTCAGTAAGATGCCAAATAAAGGACTGCACTTGTAATTTAATACTATCACAGTGCTACTTTATAAGGAAAGGATTTTAATATTTTTACACACAGATTTAAAATGTTCTAAATCTAAATCTGAATATTTTTTGCACCAAACTTGAGTACTTTTAGTTAGATTTGATGAAACTTGTAGAGTCATGTGTTTAACATTTATTTGCATTCATGTCTGCATTAGACAGCTTCTATCTTTTCATTTTTGCTGTAGGAGTTTCATTAAAAAAAAAAAAAAGTTTGTGGATATTTGTGACACTCATAAAACATCTGTTTCGTTTCATCCACCCCTTTAATTACACATGAATATAAATGTAAAATATCCGGTGAAAACAAGGCCGGACCTTTAAACCAGGTTACAATTCAGTTTTAGTTTAAGCTTGTATCGCCATCTGCTGGTCACACGATGTAATTACGTAGTTATAACGACTGAAAATAGAGAGGAAATAGCGTGAGTAGGGTGCAGAAGAAAGACCAAAAGTCAAAGTAAATGCACTCAAATGTCACGTTCATTAGCGACAGGACAGTAAAGTAACTGCACAGTTGATTAAAATCGTTATTTCTGACTAAATAACTTAGTTTAACGACATTTTAAGAATCATCAGACAAGGATAAGAAACAGACACAAAGTCAGTTTTATTTAGGAAAAGTGAGAGGAAGTCCGCCATGTTCTTGAGATTCATGCAATGAGGAAGTTGTCCCACCTTACAGCGGGATTGCAAAGGTGAGGGAGTGGCTACCTGCCACCTCCTGCTCGACTAACAGTGTGAGAGACGAAGTGTCAGGCCTGGACTCTCCGTGAGGAATAACACGTTCTGTCAAGCTTTTATTCCAAGAGGAGTTCAATCAGAATCAGGTAAGACATCAGATTCATATTTCTTTATGTTTATGTCAAGCATATGGATTTCCAACTTCTGCTGAGGTGAGCTGAAGACAACTAACACAGGCCAACATTTATAGAGGTTATAAACAGACAGACCTGCCATTGCATGAGCTTAAAAGTGCTGCTTTTTGTGTTTAAGTGGTTATAAAAACATGGATTTTAACAGATTTTCTGTAAAGGTGTGAACATGCTCAAATGTGACACTTGCCATTTGAAGCTTAAGAAACTTTATTTTGAAGGGAATTAATTAAAAGGGTTTAAAAAAAAAAAAAGTCACAATGTGAAGTACAAACTGGCATTTTCTCCCAGAGAGCAGTTTGTTCGTTATCAAAGCAAGTCTGTGCAGGTGGAGAAGCAGCCAGCCACATTCCAGTGCCTGGGGTCATGACGTTGCAATATGCAGACCCTCAGCAGCACAACACTGTTAAGAGAGCAGGCCTGTCTGAATACCTGCCTGTGTTGACAAGCACCTACCAGGAAAAAGAGGCTTCACTATTGACTCCTGCCCTTTTATATTTCATAGCTTTTATAACTCTGTCTGTAAAGACACACTTCTCACACTGATATATCAGTTATACAAGCATCAGATTTTCATCTCAACAACATCATTTTCTCCAATCACCTTGAGAAAATGCAGTCTGATTAAAAAAAAGAAGCATGATATGATTCAGTTTTTCCTATAATGTCTTTACCCACAAACTGCATCTGATGACACTTCTGGATGAAATACAGTCAGCAGCGCATGTCGTGACAGATACTGCTAAAGACAACACCACTGTGAATTTTCAGGAAGACAGCACAAAGACAGTCCAAGGTTGTACCTGTGTAGGCCGACTGGATTTTTTAAGGCTGATAGCGATATTTGGTTGGTAGTTTAAAAAAAAAAGTCCAGTAATGATTTATATCCACCGTTACCAACAATAATTTCTTTACACAAAACAAACAATTGTCTGATTCAGTGCTCTGTGGTGAACAAACTATGTCATATTGATCTTATTTGACATTTCTGCACTGCAGTTTCTTCTTTTACATTTTGTAATTTTCTTTTGTAATTATGAAAAGAAGCGATCTCTTTTAGTTATCAGTTGCTGCTACAGGTGAGACAGAGGGCAATGGTGGTACTATCACATTAAGTCATCAGCATGAGACACAATGTATCATTTTCATGTTATTTAATATGGATGGCATTAATATTAGTAAGTCAACCGTGCAGAGGCATTTTAGGTTGTTGAGATTGTTCATGCGCCAACAGGTCTTGTGCCATAATAAGCCAGTTATGTGAAACCTAAAGATTTTCAGTTTACTTTCATACAAAACAGAGCAAATCAATTCAATTTCACTTGTTTCAACAATTAATTGATTGTGAACATGATCATTTTTTCTTTTCTAAGTAACTCACCATTGCATCTTTAGACACCAATACCAGTATATTTGCAGTAAGCTAATATCAGCTGATATATCGACCTGTCACATGTATCTAACTCTAGTAGGAACTTCTTGAATGGGCTAAATATGATCATCAGCACAGCCTTAGAATCAATACAAGAACATGAATAATAATGTATGTATTTGGGGGCTGCTTTGCATGTTGGATACACGGTTGCACATTTATCAAACTGTCCTCATGTGAAAGGTTGTTAAAAAAGTAGGGGAAAAAAGTTAGTCTTCATCAAAGAGCTCTGCCTCTAACCATGAGGTTACGTTGTGTTGACATTTTATAATAAATCTTTTCAGCTGTGTGCAGTGGCAATCATTTCTTTAAAAGATACTGCATTACAAAATGACTCCAGCCTTTCCGTACAGCCTCCTTTCTCTCTCTCTCGCAGTCTTTTTACCGTCCGCGACAGTGACGGCTGGTATTGTCGAAGTTTCTCCGCCAGCTGCTGTGCAATTTCATTCTCATTCGTCACAATATGTCACCCTGAATCATTCCTTGTCATTCACCTCCTGACATCTCTCCAGTCGATACTGTACTTTTCTAACAGAGCACAACAGCTCAGAAATGGAAAAACAGGCAGAAGTGATGCACAGAAATATCTCCTAATCTAGATAAATGTTTGGGTACTGAATATTCCCATTTATTGTCCCGCTGCAGTAAAAGTGAAAGATTTCGTTCACTTCACCCTGGTTTCAGTCTGTGATGAAAATCTCCCTCGGGAACAGTTGTTACCATAACAACTCAAGTGCCAGCATGACAGTGCGTGAGCTTGGGAAGTGCTGCTTTTGTTCTACATAGAGAGTTAAACACAACTAGAAAAAGGACCTCATGGCTCAATACAGTTTGCAATGTACTGTTAATGCTGGATATTTGTTTATTTTATGCGAAGACTGCCCTGCTTACAAAGTCATAGGTATAATATAGTCGGATGAAATGATAAATAAAGCTCATTGTACCTTAGCGGTCTAGTTTCACCTTTGCTTTCCTAGTGTGAAAGAGAAACTACAGTGGCCGTAAAGCATGTAAAAAACACGAAAGGGAGCATCTAGAGCCAATACTCTGTTTGTCCATTCTGGGCTACTGTAGAAACGGTTCAGTATGGTGGACAACCTGCAACGTTTGTGGATATAAAAGGTTAAATCTAAGGTAACAAAAACATCATGATTCTGGTTTTCAGGTGATTATACACTAACAATAATATCGTTTTGTATATTATATTCTATATCTGCCATATTCGTGCACACTGGACCTTTAATCTTCAGTGCAGTGGATCTTAGATTAAGTGAAATGATTATGTAAAATCCAGAATTATTTGAACATTTTCAATACTAATGCCAGTTTGATGTTTTAGCTTTTGTATCAATACCGAAATAATGCCTTTTTCAATACCTCACTTTAAGAAATATAAACCCTTTTTTTATATTAAGGAAAATAAACCAAACTCCTAAAATGTTAAATCTTGCTGAAACACAGAATGTGTACAAAAAAAGTACAGTACTGTTTCTTGTTTCTGATATTTAGTTCACAATAACATAAGACAACCTTTTCCCCTTCAGATATTTTGACACGTCAAAGCATTGACAGCTTGTTCCGTTTAGATGAGCCAGTTCCAGGATATTGTGCATGCTGGCCCAGTGGAGAGGCTTCCTGAAACATTTACTGGAACAAACTCTCACAACGCTACTTTTCCTGCTATGACAAATCAAAATGTCTGCTGTGAAAATCTATTCTATCTATTGAGATTTGTTACGCAGACATATTTTGACCAGGTCCGGTCTTTCTGTATCTGTACCTTGTTGTTTTAGCTTTTAGTTTTTACGTGAGACTAATGTCAAGTCTCACAAACTTGTTACTTGAACAAGACTAGAGGTCACAGGAATTCAACAGTGAAACAGAAAACACACTTAACCACAAACACTGCTATCTATGCTGATATTCATCATTCACACTAAACTTGTATTTCCTTCTCTTAGAGACTCGATGCATGCAAAATATTTTGCCACGGTAGATTTTGCAATGTTGTCTGAGCGCTTGTAGCTATCATGTATGTCTTGTAGCTGTAGCTGTCATGTATGTCCCTACGTTAACTCATTGTTTCTTCCATGCGAGCCAAGGAATGTATTTGTGTATCCACAGCCCCACATGCTGTAATCCATGGATATTTTTCTTCCTCTTAAAGTACTCTTAAACTTTCAACCTCTGCCTCTTCAATCCCCTCTTGTCAGGCCCCCCACACCCAGGTGATGGTGCAACATGCCGGCCAGGCTGCACAATCATCTTCTCTTCGCTCATTCTCCTTTCTCTCTTTCTCACTAAACACCCACACAGACACACACACTTACACACAAACACACCCACACAGACAGCCCTGTTGGGGAATTCATGGCCTCAGGCTAACAAAACACAACCCCGTCCAACAAGCGGCAGAAAAGCCCTGAGAGAAACTAACGCGACTCAGCTCCCTCACAGCAGAGTAACAGCATGGAGCTTTATCTATGAGAAAACGTTGTGACAGCCAAAAGACACTTTTCTGACGGACACTGTTGTGAGGTGGGTGACCAGCAGAATCTCTGTCTTATATATAGGTGTGTTGTCAAGGTTGTTTTTAAGTATTTAGCTCACTCTTTCTCTGTTTGTTGAGTCAACATGCCCTCAGATGTTTGATTGACAGGGCAGAATATTAATTTGAAGGGTCTAGGAGAGGAGATCAGCTTATGTTTGGAGCGGCACCGGCTGTATTTTGCTGACTTCAGTTTAGGTCGCTACTATTCTCCCTGTCAGATCTAATCTAAAGTTCATTCAAAATTGTGTATTTGTGGCTGTGGTTGAGGTTGTGTGGTACAGTTTTTACAATCTCCACTGACCGTCACCATGTTTGCTTAAAGCTAAGTGGTTGGAGCTGAATCTCCTGTTGCTGGGTGTCATATGAGGAATTTATGTTTGTGAAATACAAGTATTTGCTTTCCGAGATTGATGCACTCTCATGTCTGTTTGCTAAAGCTGGAGCCAGGAGATGGTTAGCTTAACTTAGCATAAAGACTGGGAACAGGGGGGGAAACAGCTAGCCTGACTCTTTCTAGCTCACAAACTGTATCCGCATTAAAGCCAAGGTGTGAAATCAACATCACTACAGCTCCAGGAAGTCATTGCAGTCAGCAGAGAAATAGTCCTATACATAACTCACTCTAAAATTGCAACTTGTTGTTTTTACACTTCTACAGTTTAAGCAAATTAGATATTACAGGTCAATAAGTGAGCTTTAGTTGTGCTGGTAGGCAGATTTATTACCTTTGTGAAAAGCCCCAATGTTTCCAGTCCTTATGCTAAGCTAAGCGAACTATCTCCTTCCTCTAGCTTAATATTTAATGGACAAAGTGGTATTAATCTTCTCTTGTGAATCTTCACACCCAAAAATTCAACTATTGAGTTTCTTCACCTCAGGTTCTTACATGTAGGATAAACACAAGTTGCATAACGGCTCAGCGCTAAGAAGCTACTACATGAGTCAGTTAGTCATCGTCACTCTGTTATTCTCTGTTTGCTTTCAGACAGATTTAGGTGTTGTTTGGTGGTATACAACTTATTATGCGTCCCCTGTCGCTCTGTAGACAGGTGGTTTCTTCTTTCACGTTGCATTTTCAACATGTGTAATGAAGTTATGTTTGTATTCAGGGACGAGTTGGAATTTCAGGCGTTTTTTCCTTGTTGATATAGATGATACAAGTCTACACACTGTCATAATTTTTGTTTTATGAATCACACAGGCCCTCACTTGAAATCACGGTTAGGAAGGAATGTAATCAGCGGATCTGAGAGTCAAATGATGTGAGTCATAGACACCATATGGCACAAGATCACAGCATCAATGTGAAGCATAGCATGAGTATAGTACTATGATGAGTCAAGTCATAGAACAGTGTGTACTTTTGTGTTAGGACACACTGTTGGTTGTCACAGACTTTCACTCAATGTATGCAGTTAGATTTTTCCTTTTCCTGAACCCCAATGTTTAAATCCAGGTCATCCTCTTTGTTTGTAGACTGCAACCAGTTAATCAAGACATGGACACCTTACATTTCACTACTCATTTCAAGTCTTAATTAAAATCTTTTTCCTCTGTGTGTCGAAAGAAAGATGTGGATATGATGGTGCCAACCCAACCGTGACAATGTATGAGGTGATGTCCGGTGACACCTTGTCTTGGAAGGTGCCCAGTCCAAGACAAAGTGCCTCAGAGTCCAGCCCTGAATCGCACTTCACTGGGGACGGAGGACCCATCAAGATCCTCAAAGTGTGCTTTTGCACCAACAACAACCTGGGCAAGAACTTCAAGCTGGTTAAATGTGACAGCTCCTGGCAAATTAAGGTGAGGTTATTATGTGTCAGCAGATGGTGAAAAGAGTTACGGATCAAGCAAAGTTGAAGGAGGTGTTTTGAATCTGTTTTATTTGGCCTCCTTAACATGCAGGAAAGAAAAGAAATTCTCTTTCAGTGTACAAAAATGTTCTTCTCTCTTTCAGTGCGCAGCAACAGGCAAAAAATCAAACTTTAAAATCTTATCTCCAGTGGTAAAGAAGAAGCATGCATAATCCACAAAGTGCAATAAATGGTAGGATGACTGCAATTTTGAAAATTGCTCACCCTCTCTCTTTCAGGACATTATTCGTTCGATTCTGGTCAGCGGTCGATTGGGGCCAAACATCGAACACTCTGGATGTTACGGTCTCCTGCTGAAGCACCTGAAGTCAGAAGAACTTCACTGGCTGCATCCGGATCTGACTGTCGGGGAGGTGGAGCAACAGTACGAGAGCCATCACGTGGAAGCTGAGTGGAGGTAGAGCTCGATTCCTCAGATGTTTGATTTTATCTTGTCGAGTGAGTGTCATCCACAGTGTTTGATCTGAAAGTATTTGATAAACTCGCATGCTGTTTGTCTGTTTTCTTTTTGAATGCAGGTACGACCTTCGTATCAGATATGTTCCTGTCAATTTCCTGGAAAAATTCAAAGATGACAGATCTACGTTGGTATATTTTTACCAACAGGTAACGAGCTACACAAATATACTGATTTGTAACTATAGTAGCTTTTAGCAGTACATGAATTTGTGCCGTTGGACAGTCAATGTAGAAACAGTCTGTGATGGGAAGTCAAATTATTACTGCAGTATACTGCACATTGGCATATCTGATTTCTCTGTTAGGTGCGTAGTGATTACATGCAGTATCATGCCAGTAAGGTCAGCGATGGGATGGCCCTGCAGCTCGGCTGTTTGGAGATCAGGTGAGTCATTGCATTCCTCTCGTTCTTCTGCTCTTTACTTTACATTTAATTTGCTTTAGTGAGTGCAGGCCTTGAATTAATGTTTGTGATCAAGATCATTTGGTTATATATTAGTTGCTGAGATGTTTTCTTTTTACAGGAGGTTCTATAAAGACATGAATGCAAAGGGTCTGGAGAAAAAGTCCAACTTTGAGCTGCTAGAGTAAGTTTGTATTTTCCCTTAAATCTTTTAACTGTAATCCTGATGACATTGTATCTCTCAGATGATGACTTTACTCTGTATGAGTTGATATTTAGCCTTGAGTTAATCAATCCTCTTAAAAGCCTCACTGGATAATTTATTATTAATAATTTTATCATGTAATAGGTAAAGACATGTAGAATATATGATGTTTTAATCTGGCATGATTTTAATCTTTTTCTGAATTTTGTTTGACGAATAAAGAAAAGAAGTGGGCCTGGACCTTTTCTTTCCTCCACAGCTGATCAACAGCATGAAGGTAAACTATCCAAACTATGAGTTCAATGCTTAATTATATTTATTACTCAGACCGTGAGCAGACTGTACGTAAATGTTACATTTCTCTATTTGCGATTTAGGCGAAGCAGCTACGGAAGTTGATCCAGCAAACGTTTCAACAGTACGCAACACTCAAGGAGGACGACTGTATGGTCAAGTTTTTTGAGACCTTCAAAGATTTCGCCAATTATGATGAAGAGGTTTTCCCCTGTGAACTAGTGGTGAGTACATACAACATACAACATGAAGCTCAGCAGCAACAGCTCTTCTTCACGGTCTGCAAACGTTTAACCACTCTCACTCCAACAGCAAGGTTGGAGTCTGTCAGTGGAGCTGGTCATCGGCGGGGGGGATTCGCCAACGAACACAGAAGAATTCAGCGGTAAGCATGTTGAAGATATAAGTATTATTTTACAGGGTTGTGTTATAGCCAAGTTCAAGGATTTTAGTTAAATAAATAGTTTGACATTTTAAGAAATATGCTTATTCGCTTCTTTACTGAGGGTTAGATGGCTGCTTCATATTTATCATACAGACCTGAGAGTGATGTCAATCTTCTCATGTAACAGTCGACCAGAAATGTCAAACATATGTCCTATCATTTCTTAAAATACCATCGTTTTATTGCGAAAGTTTAATTTCTTAAATTCATTCCTGCTGGATTTTAGTCTCTCGCCATCAGTGAATGCTGCATCATTAAATCTACCACACTTAGTCAGCTGTAATCAGTCCCATCATAACTGAACTCATTGCATTTCTCTGTTTTGTGCCTCAGCCTGTTTTTCTAGCCGACTTCAAACAGATCAAGAAAATACAATGCTTACCTAAGAGTGACGGCAAGGCTCTCATGAACCTCAGCATAGAGGGGGCCAGACAAGTAAGTGCCACAACAGTACTATCTATCGCTTACACAAATAGCTGAGATGAAATTCATTTACAATAGAGAGCATTCGCACAGGAAATTACTGAGCTTACATTGTCATGCCTTTTCTGACAGTGCTTGTCAATCAATGTGGCCACAATGCCCATGGCGGAGAACATGATGGACCTTATTGACGGGTACTGTCGCTTGGAAAATAACACAGATGATACTGTTATCTTCAGACAAAATAAAGGTGTGTATGACTCAGCTACTTCCTCTTTTGCTTTTTTTAAACATCACTGTGGTTAAAGCATAGTTGAATGCTTAAACATAACTGAAATATTTATAACTAATTTATGTCCTAGATGCCAGTACAAGGAGTTCCCTACCTGAGATCCCTACAGAGTGAGTGGATTTTGTCTGTTTGACAACTTTGGGTGATTTGTGGCCTCAGGGTAGCTGCAGAGTCCAAGCTGTACTCATCAGATCTTTGGTTATAAATATGAAATGAAAAGTTAGAGGTTTCGATGTGAAAGGCTGTTTTACTGAATCATTCTGTCAGAGCTCAGAGGAGCAATAATTTGAAAATTTATGACCGGGGCTTCCTCTCATTTGTCTTTTCTCTGGAGCAGAAGAGAAAGCAGCCCGATCAGACACAGTATGGGTGAGCTGACACTTTTCATAGTTTTACACAATCCTCCATGTGTAATACAAAACATCTTCATTTTCAACTTTAAAAGCCAGACATCTGTGTCATTATCTCACAAAAACAAGCACTGAGGTCAAAATTATGTTCCTTCTTTTGTTTTGTTTTTTCAGGTTCAGATATCTATTGCGAAATTCTCGATGAAAGGCCGAAATCAGGTTTGTTGAAAGTTTGTGTTCACGTCTTTTGAACAAAATAATAACTGTGGGTATTGACTTTTGAATTTCATAAATTAAAATTTTTAGTTGTTAAGTACGGGATCGACCGAAAGGACATTGAGCTTGGACGAATCCTCGGTGAGGGGTTTTTCGGGGAAGTCTTTGATGGAGTTTACAAAAACCCGTAAGTCTATCTTTATAGTTAAAGTATATGAAGTATCTATGCATATTTATATTACCAGGAGTCACAGTTTCTGTTTAAACTATGTAGTTATACATTATAAAACTTTAATTAATATATTATTATGTGTAGCATAGTGTAGGGCTGCAACTTATAATTATTTTCATCATCGATTAAATGTCTAGCTGGTTAAACTGTCTTTCATAATTATCTAAACCCTGAGTTAAAGTCTTCAGGTTGCTTGCTTTGTCTGACCAACAGTGCAAAACCCCAAAAATGAACTGTTACATAAGACAGAGAAAAGCAGCTAATGCTTAAAACTGTGAAGCTACAACTACAGCATGTTTGATGTTTTTGCTTGAAAAATGTCCTGAATGATGAATGATTACTTGATTATTAAAATAGCTGCTGATTCATTTTCTGTTGTTAATCGACTGAGCATGTTAATTTTACAAACAGATTTGAGCGTGTAAAAGAAAGCTCAATCACAAAAAGCTCCACTGCGCTCACGTTGCATCAACTGTGTCTTTGTCGGCTGTCGATTGAACAGGGCGGTGAAAGGGTTAACGTGGCAGTGAAGACCTGCAAAGACAATTCACCCGATGTGATGGAGAAGTTCATGAGTGAAGCAGGTAATCAGAAAAATGTGTAGAGAATAATAAAATAACTGTGATAACAATAACTATGAAAATAACATTGGGGACTTTGTGAATTTTCAGTAATTATGAAGAAGTTCGATCATCAGCACATCGTCAAACTGATTGGAATCATAGAGGATGATCCTGTGTCGATTGTCATGGAGCTTTACCAGTATGGAGAGGTTCGTGCGCCGTTCTGACATGAGTCATGTCTGATCGTGTTGCGGCTGGATTCTTGCATGACAGAGACTGTAAGTGAATTCCTGTTCTCGTTTAAATATGTTGCAGCTCGGGAACTACTTAACTCAGAACCAGAACAAGCTGACGAATATAACCCTGGTGCTGTTCAGCCTGCAGATCTGCAAAGCTCTCGTCTACCTCGCAGGCGTCAACGTGGTGCACAGGTGAAAGACTCCTTTGATTCTTTTGTGTTGTTATCGCTGACAGTAGAAAGAATGGACAGCGTTTGTGTGACATCTCTGATTGGTTTATGAAGCTCAGAGTGTCATGGCTCTAGCTATGTTGGTAGTCTCTCTCGGCTAATATAAAAATCTGCAAAGATGTGGATCATTGGTGGACCTGGGGCGGGCTGAATGACGCCTGGGTGCTTACACAAACCATCTGTAACAGCACCTACCTGTCATTCAAAGAACACATGCTATTAATTCTGCATAGCTTTAAGCCTTGATATAATTTGAACAGGTGAGTTCTATAAAAAATCACCCTCAGTACAGTTGTCATGAACGGGGAAATTAGCTATAGAGACCAAAACTGTTTTTTGTACCAGGCTGTAAACATGTTTATTTCTGCTGTGAAGTTGGCCATTTTAACATGGGGGCTTATGGAGACTGACTCATTCTGTAGCCAGCCTCAAGTGGACGTTTGAGGAACTGCAGTTTTTAGCACTTTTGCAGCTTGGTGAAAGAAGTGAAAACACTTCTGTGTTTTCTTTTGTCTGTGCTGATGAACACGGGGAAAATTGCTAACACACATCATGTAATAGTCGCGACTCTGCGAAGAATTTGTCCAATCAACTGACCAATCGTACACTGATGGCGCTAATGATGAACTGACCCCACATTTTTTTAAAAACTTAGCCACAACACTACAGTAAACTCAGCTAGTGGGTGAAACATTATGTAGAAAAGTCACCGTGACCAGCTAACCCACGCTGATTATCTGAGTCTTTTATATAACAAATTAAGCCTTTGATATTGTCAGAAGAAAAGAGGCTCAGCCTGTAATGTTCTGGGCCGATCACACTAAGAGTACAGTGTGTTCTTGAAATAATTTCTTGGGATTTCCTGCACAGTGGTAATTCACGTGGATAGTGAGCAAAAAGGACAATCCTATCGGATGCAGCAGGAAAGAAATAAAAACAACAAAACAAAGGGCCAAAACACCATCTGAATATAAAAAGTCTTATAAGGTAGTGACAGTAGCAAACTTTTTTATTTAAACTTAGAAATGTCCAAAGACAAAACATTGCAGAAAGTTGATGTGAAATGACAAAAAAAACACATTTCACTCGGTTGTTTCTGCAGAATGTTATCGACAGTTTTCAGGCAGCAGCAACTTGTGGATTCAATCTCCCGTGAAGAAAAAACACAGACAAAGGAAATTAGTTTTTGCCTGTGTGGAAAATGCAAACATTCCTTCTGTATTATTTTCTGCTGCATTCATGGCAGCACTGTATTAATGGAGAGGATAGAGAATTCAAGTCAATCAGCGAGGGCTTAAGGCCATTCAAATCTCTCTGCTCCATCGGATTACACTACAAGTTCTGCTTGCATTATCTTGTATTTACATTTCATAAACCTGTATGTCTTTTTCAGAGACATTGCCGTGCGGAACATCTTAGTTGCCAGTCCAGACTGTGTGAAGCTCGGAGACTTCGGCCTGTCGAGGTACATCGAGGATGAAGAATACTACAAAGGTAAGAGATACAGAAAATAAAAGATGATTTCTGTCTTTTTTTCTCTCTCTTATCAGAATAAGCTGAACCACAAATAAAAAAAGATAAATGTTATACATAAATCCTTGTCATAATAGACACAGAGGGGGCATGAAATAATACAGTTGCCTCTTTATGTTCCTGTTTAAAAGTCAACTTTGAACACAAATCTACCATTTATTTGCAGCGTCTGTTACTCGGTTGCCGATCAAGTGGATGGCCCCAGAGTCCATCAACTTCAGGCGCTTCACCACAGCCAGTGATGTCTGGATGTTTGGTGAGTTTGTGATACTTTAATATAACGTACAAGACATTTAGGACATCATTCAGACAGGTAAAAACCAAACAAGCGCTGCCTGATTTTTATGAAATGATAAACAATAGTACTGTAGACACACAGACTTATGTCTTCCTTCAGGGCAAACAGGGATGATGGATTGGAAACCACTTTATATATATTTGTATAGAGCATGTACAGTCAAGTTACAGTATCATCTATTATCACATGTCTTCACTCTCTAAAGCAGCACCATCTTGTGGTCTACTTGTTTTGCTGTTCTTCTCTCGTACATTTCACACCAATAGACTTATCACAATTAGATAGTTCACAATAAACATCTTTGTTCCAGCTCCTCGTGTGTGTACTTGTACTTTTCTCAGTTGTCAGCCCCAAAAATCGAAACTTATTCTGACCTTTGATGATGGATTATTTGTTTAGACACCCTCGAGAGGGAAAACAATGCCTGACATCGATAATTCTGGCCTGTGTGCAGGAAATACAATGTGACAACTGACCATTTGGATTTCTTCTAAGGTTTATGTTCAAGGCAATACATTTATTGTGTTTGAACCAGGAAACACATAGTTAGAAGTCTATATTTAATTCAGTATTGTACACTCTGATAGAGGCTAAAGTGCTAATTAATGAAGTATTTATCAGTTGTGTCTCCTGCAGTGATTTACAAACATCCTCAGTGCTCAAACATTCCCTTTTGTCCCTTTTGTAGCTGTATGCATGTGGGAGATAATGAGTTTTGGGCAGCAGCCGTTCTTCTGGCTTGAGAACAGAGATGTAATCAACCAGTTGGAGCAGGGAATCAGGCTGCCCAAGCCAGACACCTGCCCTCCTGCCCTCTATTCACTCATGACCCGCTGCTGGTCCTACGACCCCAGAGAGAGGCCCAACTTCACTGAGCTGGTGGTCAAGATCAGGTATTTCTTTTATTACGAGCTGTAATGATTTTCTACTCAGCGTTGATGTATGATAAAATAATGCACTACAGTTCATAGTTATTAATGAATGTTGATTGTTTTTGTGGTAATGACAAAGGCCTCACAATCACTGTTTTATTGTCGCCTTTTGCAAACATGCAAAAATCGTCTTTCTACCTTCTCAGAGTAACTTTGATGAAATCAGATCAACTGATCACTGGTCACTGATCAGCAGTGCACTGAATTCAGCCTGTTTGAATGCAGTATGTTGTGTTTTTGTACATCTTTCACTAAGACGTGATATAATTTTTTGTCTAAAATCTGTCAGTGACGTTCACAAGATGGAGAAGGAGCAGGAATTGGAGAGAGAGAGGGACAGAGCACGCTCCACCAAATTTTTCGACCCCAAGTTCAACTTTCACGAGCCTCCTCCTAAGGTGTGAATCCCTTTACACTGTTACATATTATAAGACGGCACATTATTCAGATTGAATGCATGTATGCATGTTTTAATACATCTCTTAAATATTGTAGCCTTCAAGAATGAAGCCAGGGCGGTTTGGGAACACCCTCAGTATTGGTCTTCACATTCAGGTACCTCTAAAGATGTGTTTCCTCGATAAATGACACGCTTTATTACAAAAAGATTTTTTTTTATCTAAGTGATGTATGTGTGTGTGTTTATCTGTGCAGCTGAATGAGGCTTTGTGTGCCAGCTCACCTGACCTGGCCAGCCCATGTGAATACCAGTCCCCTGTGGACTCCATGAACACTCTTGCGTTGCCCGTCAAGTCCCCTCGGCGTCGAAGCGTGGGGGTAAGAAAGACTCAGCTGAGGTCACATGTTCAAATATCAGTAAACCTGTAATACTAAAGCACTACACATAAGATAAAAATGAAGGCATTAAGGGATTTTCTCTGCTGTCAACCCATCATGCTTCTAGGAGGGTGAGTTTTTCCGAGCTGAAGCAAACAGCAGGGAGGACGCCCAGCGGCTGTGGCAGAGGGAGAGGCGGCACATGCAGGACACCCTCCGCCACCAGAAAGAGCAGATGATGGCAGATAAAAAGTGGCTGGAGAAGGAGGAGAGACTCCTGGTGGGGAACAGAGCATCATTAACTCTTGTCAAACCCTTCTCTGTATCTCTGTGTCCCCCCGCCTCCGATGTCAACGTGGCCCTGGAGGCTACGCTGAACGAGGCGTCGTTAAAAAATATCAACCCACGTGTTCGCTCTCGGCACCCTGCTAGTCTTAACTTGAATGTTCCTCTGATAACAGTTCCAAAGAGGGGGTCCATGTCCATATTTTATAAAATGAACGTGCCTGTTTTTTTGCAGGACCCCATGGGACCAGAGGATCCCACCAGCCCAGTGGTAGGTGTCCGCATTTGCAAACTGTGATTTCAAATTAAAGAAGGAATCAAGTCTAAAACATGTTAAACGGACCGCTTTTGGCAATGTAGCTCTGTTGTTCTTATTCCCATTGGATAAGTGTTACAAGTTAAAATGATAAAAAAGAAAAAGATTATTTAAATAGGAAATTAGTGAAAGTGCAGTTTGTGATCACTGTTGAACAAAAAAAAAAGTTAGACAACTTGTATTTCTTACATTATTTAATTAAGACATATACTATTTATAAATATTATTACATGTAATATTCACTGCATTTAAATAATAAAATAACATCAGACAAGGACACATAAAAATAAACATTTTTCATCCTCCACCAGTGATCATAAAAACATTAACTGATGTCACATGAATCAGCAAAAAAATTCACATATTGTTCTTTGGGGTTATCAAAAGGCATTCTGGGAAATGTAGGAAGCCACCAACTGAAGTGAATTGTTCTTTTGTTTCTGTGTACTTATATTCTGCTGGTTACTAGAATTACATTTGTGCATTAATGTCTATAGAGCTGTTCATGGCAGTGACAGTACAGACAGGATGTTTGTATTTTCTTGTCCTCATGAGATTTATCTTTTATTCTTTTCAGGCTCCTGAAGCCGACACTGAGGGTGGTAAGTGCTTAAAAAAATCCACAAATCCACATTTCATTCTGGATATTATTATTCATCTCTCTCACTGCTGTCTTTCTTTTCTCTCTCTTTCATATTGTTCATCTTTCTGCCCTGCAGCAGCACCACCAGACAAGCCACCGCGGCTCACGGCGCAGGTAACTATATCATGTCATTTTTCTGTTGTAATATCTTTTTAGGGAACTCAAAAGACAATTTAATTACATTAGCTTTGTCTGTATTGGCCTTTAGTTGAAATGGCACTGTGCTTTTATAATTGATTTCAGTGATGATCCTTTGTGTAAAGTAATGAAAATTTTTTAATTATTAAAACACATTATTCTCTCTTCCTTAGCCTGCTCCTACAGCTGAGCTGGACCGCTCTGACGACAAAGTGTATCACTCCGTCATGAACTTGGTCAAAGTTGTTGTCCAGCTCAAGAATGACATCGTCAAGCTGCCACCTGAAAATTATATCACGCTTGTCCAGGTAGACTAAGACAAATCTGTTTTTTACTTTAAATTGAAGGTGTGTGAATTGTAATTGAGGACGAACCTCTTGAGTCATGCTGTTGATTCATTCTCTGCATTGATCTCTGCCCACAGTCTGTTGGGATGGCTTTACGAGATCTGATTCACAACGTGGATAACATACTGCCCACCTTACACGAGTCTGTCAGGACTGAGGTATAGTATATTGTCTGCAGCTTATTTGCTGTGTTTTATTTTTTTTATCTCCTTACTCTCTTTCTTTATCGATTATCCAGCCAAGCTGGCTAAATGTGAACACAAAGGGTTTGAACTCCTCTTCAAACACAAAAAAGCAAAGAAGAAATTAGCATTTCATATTTACTCTTCTGGCTGAGGACACCCAAAATCCATAGCTGGCATATTAGAGCAGTTTCTACAGATTTATATCAATTTATTAAATAGGGTACAAAGACATGTTAAATATGATGCATTTCTTGCTTACTTAGCTGATATGCACACAGAGCAAACAAAATGCAAATAAAGCACCATATGGACAAAATAACTATTGATTCACTGTGAACACATCCCTGTAGCAGAGCCGACTAAAACATTTATAAACAGTGATAGTGCCCATGTCTATATATGTGTCTATATATTTAGGTTACACGATATGCCTGTAAATTGTGTTTACAGGCTTTTTTTTTTCACTTAGTAGGAAAAGCACAGGTGTTACCAATCAATCAGACTTTTATATATTATTTATTATTTTATTACTTTTATATATTATATATACTATATATTATATATATATTATATATACTATTTTTTATAAAATGTTATGCAAACAAATTGCAGCACACAATCAGACACACACACACACACACACACCCCTTTATAAACAAAAAGACAAAATGAGGAAACGTCATCACTTTGCAGTGAGTAAACACAAAGAGATCAAGAATGAAAATAAAATAATTGAAAATAATAATCATAATAAAAAAAATAAAAATGTGTAAATAGATAGACAAAAATAATGATAACAAAAGATAGCTGATAATAAATAGACTGACTAACTAACTAACTAACTAACTAAATAAATAAATAATAGTCATAATAATATAACAGATAAAAATGTGTAAATAGACAAATAAATAAATAGTTCAAGTAAGAGCCAGACTGCTTTTAAAAATGTGAACATATACAGTAAATCATAACACCAGTGATGGCTCTGTCCCAGCCTGAACAACACAGGAACCTGAAACTGAAGCATCGCCATCAGCTTTCATAAACGTTATTATTTACACGCGTGCTTTTCCTCCTGTGACATGTCAAAATGTTGTTACGGTCCTCCCTTGCAGATCGAAGGCACCCAGAAGCTTCTGAACAACGACATGGCGGAGCTGATCAGCAAAATGCGTCTGGCCCAGCAGAACGCCATCACCTCTTTGAAGGACGAGTGTAAGAAACAGATGCTGGCTGCAGCACACACTCTGGCTATGGACAGCAAGAACATGTTGGATGCAGTGGACCAAGCCAGAGTCAGGGCCAACTTAGCCAAACCAGTGGCCACCTAGTGGACTGAAAACTCTCTTGTTCAGTTTCAACTTAAAGTCCACATCTGTCGTGTGTTTTTCGGTTTAAATTTATGCTACAAAGGGAAAAAAAGTGTGTGTGTGTATGCTTACAACGGTAGTGTGTATACTGAAAGTGATGATGGTCCACTGGCATCATCATCATGAGGATGCTGTCATTTCAGACATTGACACATGTTCTTATCTGTGATTGAGTTATTGATTTAATAATCTGCTCAGATCTTGAATTATCCTTGTAAATATGAAATGTTTCTAATGGCAGGTACAATGGCTTTTACCACAGAGTAAAAGAAAAAATAATGTAAAGCAAATTAAAACGTAAGTAAATGGTCATTCATTTCAGCTATGAAAAGTTCAAAAGTGTTTTATATATACACAGTACCTACATATGCAGTATATACTGTATACACGGTGCATATCTCAAATCAAATTATGAGATAAAGATATGTATCAGGTTCAACTTGAAAGAGCCAAAGTTTTTTTTGTATTATGTCTGATGTCATTATTAGAAAATATGAAATTCTAGCACATAATCAAGTATCATCATGTGATATAAAAATAAATATCATGATGTATACTACTGAACATTATTGCCTGTTGATTGAAATGTATCTCTTGTATCTGTTTGTGATTTGTGATCATATTTAATGCTAGTACATTACTGACAATTATCTTGTCATTTGGACCAGTTTGGGTTTTTATAGGTGATACTGTATAATATAATGTATAATATAATGCAGTCCTATGTAACAACACAATTATTTGTTGCCTTAGAAATGACCATACAGTTGAATCAACACATATCTGATGCCATCTCATCAAGAAGTTTCAGTTTGTTCCCCCTGCAGCAGTATTGCATTGAGTTTAAACATATAGTACATAAACATATTGACACAGTTAACTAGAAGGGCATTAGAAAAGCCCAGACCTCTGCCAAGGTGTTCAGTTTCTACAGTGATCTTTAAGTTTTATGTTTAGTCGTAACACACTATTCACTTTAATTACAACAGGTTTGCAAAGATGTGATGAATTCAGTTCATTTTGCCATAGACACTGTTACAGTTGACTTGACTACGAAATAAGTTGTATATCTGAGCCGTGATTTGGATCTGCTACAAAATTTAATGGTTTGTTCCTTTGCCAATTTTACACTCTTCCTCCAAAGTGCATGAAAATTGAGCCAGTAGTTTTTGACAAACCAACATGTACCAACAGATAGTGAAGTAAACTTTGCTGTTCTTTTTTCTACAACTTACTGTTTCTTCTAAAAGTCTACTTTTAAATGTTACAATGACAATGACTAACATGAAGATGACATGTCTCTTATATCAGGTAAACTGTACCAAGTAGGGATGCATGAACATGTATAGTATGACACAACCTTTTGCCGGCCTCACACCACTCAATAAATACTATGTAGACAGATTTTTAAAGGGTATTTATTACATAGTATGATCATTCAAAAATAAGTGTAATCATGGCAGCATGGCCAGGAAGTAAAACCTGTCAGACAAACAAAAATCTTTCTGAAAGAGCACAACTGACCACAGTTTGTATGTCCAGTATGTAGATTCCTAATACAGCATCCCACTGTTGGCCTCAACCAAAGAAAGTTGAGAAACTTAAAAGGTAGAAGCCATCCCATCTTAGGTGGAATGAAGATTTAGTCAGTGTCAGTCCAACATTTGAAAGACAACGACAACTTGGATGGACAGCTATGAAATTTGGTATATTAATTGTCCCCAGAAAGTGAATCCGAATGACTTTCGTGATCCCCTTACAATGCCCATCAGCCCATCAGCAGTATTTAGTTACATTTCTTTCCATTACTCAGCTCAGTATGTGCCTCAACCCCAAAAACGGCACACTCACACACTTTGTGGAGGTATTTAGCTGCTGTCCAGTTAGCTCCAGTGACCATAAAGTTGGGAGTACATTCCTTAGTGAACTTTATTTACACACTCAAAACAAAACCTTGCTGTTTTCTGGATATATCAGTGCCAAGCTGGACAGCAAAGAAGAAAATAACATGTAAATAAAACAAATGTGGAGGTACAGAAAGACGGTTGACCTATCACTCTCAACAAACTGGTGTAGCACATGTGAACCAGTCTCTCCCCTGAAGGCACAGAGATGAAAAACTGATGTCGATCATCCCATCCTCTGACTCCTGGGAAAATGGCCGATAGCCATTCGTGTTGCCACCGTTTCAAATAAATATAATATAATTAGTTTGCTTAATTTTAAATTACAACTCTTCAAACTACAGAAAAAAAGCAATCACATTACTGTAACACCTTACCCAACACTGATGCTGGCACCATGCTTTTCGACTAGCATGTTACGCTAACCAACATGCTAAAGAGACAAATCTTCTGTGCTAAAGATTAGCATGATAACATCCAATAGATAAGTAACAACTGCCAATTCTGAGCATGTTTACGTGCTAATGTTAGCATTCAGGTTAAAAACAACCAAGTAACATTTACAGGTGAGGTTGAGGAAGTACACCTGAGCTGTGCAGCTTAAGACAGATGAAAGTTGAGCCAAGTCCAAACAGCTGAGCCTGACAAGCTTAGTCTGAGATATCTGAGATATAACTGTTGAGAGGATAAACCCTTTTGATTTTTGCCCCACTAGTTATAAGGAGAAATAGCAAAATTTTGGTTTGGTGGTCTGTAAAGAGCTTTATAGCCTCATGAGGCTAACATGGTGTGTTGCACAAACTAGAGTCACATTCCCAATCTTGAGTTCAGCTACATTTTGAATGTCAAACTTCACTAACTAGTCACAATTATGGATTTTTTTTTCTTCACACTTTCTCACGAGAGCTAGATCATGCCAGCTAGCCAAGGGGGTAGGAAGAGGCCAATGGTCCCAAGCAGGCACACTATAATGAACATCCACAGGAAGATGCGGTCAATCACCATGGCGACATACTTCCAATCCTCTTTTACCTGTGTAGAATGAAGAAAGAGAGTGAAAACAAGAAACTAAACACAGGACTTAAAATTCTTATGTTGTCCATAGTTGGTGAGCTTTGTAGTAAACCCTAACTCTGCTTGCTCTTTTGTTCTTGATTTGATCCTCAGCCAAGAAACGACTCATCGTAGTCTCTCTAAATTGAGGTAGAGGTGTTTATTGTGAGGTTGTTGGTAAGTTGGGGAGTATGCACTGTGTTCAGAATCAAAGAAACCTTCAACAGGACTTCACAAACACTAGGCAGGAGTGAATACTATGACTTGACGAATGCTATTACTTCATCTACATGAGCACATAATGCATGAACTATGAGGAAGTTGGATGAAGTAAATCATGAACCTTTGCAGATAATATCTGATAATAGCAGATGTGATACTTCATTGATACTCACACTGAAGTCAGCATCTTCGGCCCTCAGATGGTCTGCAATGTAGTGCACTCCTTCCAGAGCACGTATAACACTTGGTGAAAGCAGGAATGTTGAGTCTGATACTGTATTATCAACTTTAGTTGGCCTCTGAGTGGCAGAGATTCTGACCCCTGTTAACTGTCTGTTTGCCTCCTGTCGGTTCTGGCTGTTCTGTTGGTTTTTCTGTTGTGGTGGAGGAGTCGTCCCTGGAGGTCTGGGTGAAGGAGGACGGAAGGAGAAATATGAGGTCAGAGTTCCCAGCTCTAAATCCTCGTAACTGCTTCTCTCAGGATCTTCTGACATGGTGCCATCTCTTAACCAGTTAGCCGAGGTGCTGAGGCAGTTGCCAGATTTGTACCCGGCTATCCGGCCCTGCCGCTGCTCCGCCACAGCTTCCTGCTGGAGGAGCACCAGCCTTCGACGCCGACCATCTGGAGCGGGCCGTCGCATGAACAACCAGCGTGGGATCAGGTCCAGGAACACGGAGTGGACCCAACGGGGCATCTTGTGAGTGCTGGGAGAGCGATGGTGCACGTTGAGCACAAAGACAGTGATGACGATGGAGAGGGTGACGAAAATCATGGTGAAGAGGAGGTACTCACCGATGAGTGGGATAACAAGGGATGTGGATGGTATGATCTCTGTGATGAGGAGAAGGAAAACAGTGAGGGACAGCAGCACTGAAATACACAGGGTGATCTTCTCACCACAGTCTGAGGGGAGATAGAAAACCAAAACAGTGAGACAAGAGATGAGCAAACAGGGGATTATGAGGTTGATGGTGTAAAACAAGGGAAGCCTTCGAATGATGAAGAAGTAGGTGATGTCTGGGTAGATCTCATGGCAGCAGTCGTATTTCTTTGTATTGTATGTCCCCACAGCGTTGATGATGGCCCATTCACCACTCTCCCAATAGTTGTTCAGGTCCACAGTGTTTTCAATCCGCTCCAGGTCAATCTTGGCCTTGTCATACGTCCAGGAGCCAAATTTCATTTTGCAGTTCTGTTGATCGAAGGGGAAGAAGGTGACGTCGATGCTGCAGGAGCTCTTGTAAATGGCAGGAGGGACCCAGCGAACTTTACCATTGTAGAACAGGTGAGCTTTCGTCATATGGGTCACAGCAAACTCACCGTCAGCACTGAAAAAGCAGAAGTTGTCATATGAGTGATGGTGACATACAGCATGAGTCCTTAGTTTTAGCAGATAAATAATCATATCCTCCCTTGTGAGAACTTCTAATTCCAAAATGTCACAATGAAGTGTTATGATTTCCCAATAATAATCTCTGCTGCATTCATCCCTTTAATGGCGATAATATCTCCTGCTGCAAACGTAATAATGAGCCTTTATCATTTCATCAGTTTCACATCTTTTTTTTAATTTCACTTAGAGATTGTGGTTATACCGGCTCGATGGAGCATGACTCTATCACCAACCCTCTCGGTTTAATCTCCATGAGATTAATTTAGCAAAAGAGGTTTCTTCTATTCACACTGAAGCAATACATGATGGTGGTTGTTTTCATTTTCAAATAAAGAGAGAGAGATGCAAAACACAAATCAAGTTCATATAAATGTTTAATATAGGTTACAGTTTAAGACATTAATTTTGTTTTATCATGATTTGACCTGGACCTGAGCAGAACGTTCTATAAAGTCCACTAGATGGTGCCATATACCATCCAGTAAAGAGGCAAGTATTTGTCATTGTAATGAGTTTAGCTGTCTGCAACTCTGTTAAAAGCATGCACTGTAGCATGTTAAATAACATGCTTGTATTAGATAGAGCTGGATAGAATGATATGTTTATCATTTTAACTATTTTTAAGTAAAAATCCAAGAAATAAAATCTTTGGTTCAAGGTTCTCACATATGAATATTTGATGGTTTTCTTTGTCAGTAAACTGAATGCCTTTTGGACTGTTGGCTGACACAAAACAAGCAGTATAGACAAGTGTGTTTCATACTAAATGATTAATGAATTAGTCAAGAGAATAACTGACAGATTAAACCATAAGAATGTAATTGCAGGTCTAATGTAAAGGTTCTTTTTTAATGTTTTGTTACTCTTACTTGTTGTAGAGGACGATGTCTGGTACCCAGATGAGCTCTGATGGCACCCTTATGGACGTCACATTGTCATAGTCAGACGGTCTCCAGCGAAGTTTGTAATCATTCCACTCCTGGGAGATGTTTTGGAAAGATATGATCAGTTACTTAATTGTTATATAAGTCTTTCAATTGTTCATAAACTTTGTAACCGTAGAAGTCATTTTCTTAACTTTGTGCATCACCAAGAAAAATAATAATAATAAATCAAAGCTGACACAAATGTTTCTGACCTGTTTAAGCCACACATTCGTTGTCATCATTTGGTTCTTCTCATCCTAGCAGACAGACAGACAGACAGACAGACAGACAGACAGACAGACAGACAGACAGACAGACAGATAGAGTTAAGGCTGCATTCAGGCCAGAAGAACATATTGTATGTGTGAGGTATTTGGAGGTTGGCTGGAGCAGACCTAAATGTAACTTTCAGTAACTTTACTTCAATGACGTGATGGATGTGAAATGTTCTGTAACAGTAGAGGGTGCATAATTTAGTTTTCCTAAGTTTGTTTTTGCTACTGAATATAAAAATGCCAAAACATACTGTTGAAAAAGCAAAGTATAGTGTAAAACCTGCAGGGCAAAAGGTAAAAGTTGCTGTGTCATAAGTTTTGCTAAGTATAGAGAGGAATAGGAATAGGGTGTATAAATAAGTTCTTGCAATCATAATAAATAAACTAAAATGTCTTCTTCTCAGTCTGACCTTTAAACTTGTAGCATTTTGTTCACATGTAACAGCCATATTAAAAATTCACGTTATTAGTAAAGGGCTACAAACTGCTTTTTTCAAAAGAGAGAAATCAAACAATGTTTTTATGACGCACATGAGCTGGACAAACTGTAAACAGTCCATGTGTGATGACTCACCACGTCAATGAGCTGCGCTATGGACAGTCCAAACTTGACAATGACCACATCAGAGATGTTTGGCACAGGTCTCGACCACTTGTTGTAACCAGCGAAGAGCGTCTTGAAGAGATCATCCTCGGCGTGTGAGTGGGTCTTCTCGTCACAAAGAACTGTAGATACATTATTTATTTTAATTTGAAAAGTCCTCTTCTTTTTAAATGTTCAACATTTACAGAGGACAGATACAATAAGAGAGAAATGGAACTAACGTCAGATTTAATCAACACTGTACAAATGAAATTTCAGATTTTATTCAATTTCTATTAAATTATATTTACACTCATCTTTTTTAAAATATTCTGTTAATAGACCTATAAAATATTACTTGACTATCACTCTTAAATATGGAGTTTTTCAACATTTTAATAAGCTAATATAACACCTTTAGAGCTAGTAACCAATGTTAGCGCATATTACCATTTCACATTTTCATATCAAGGTCATCGGTTAATATTTAATGGAATAATACATAGAGAATGTTACATTTAAAGTATTGTGGAAGAGGAGTAAGCTGGGATCATATTCTGTGTCATTCCTAATCCCCATTTAACAAGCTTTTGGGAACAAGGGGATAGTGTAGTGAACATCTCATGTTTCAGCACAGAAGCCTACTCTAAACATCCAAGACTTTTCAAGTCTTATTGACTTTACCACATCTTAGCAAATCTTTTGATCTCCTGATCCGAGCTCCACATGTGGGTAGCCTGCTAAAATCTCTTGAGGTGAGCGGGGTGAGACTGAGGAAGTGTCTCTCCTCCCTCGACGGCAATATTTCAGCTGTAACCTCTCTCTTTATCTCTGGAGCGTTTCTATCATATATGTGTGGCTTCACAAGGTGAGGTGACTTAATCAAATTGATTTTAAATATAAAGTCTAGACAGATTTGCGTACAAGCTCAGGCTGAGTCACTGTATTATTTTTCTGCAGAATGAATAGCATGGAAATAGAGAGGACTCCCATCCTCTTGGGGATTACCACTTCCACCTTCATCAGTGTAGTCAGAGTCAATTACACACATCATTACTTGCTTGTGTTAAGTGGAGGTGAGCTAATTTCTCACCAGTGAAGGGTGTTTATTGTCGAGCTGTCTGTCACTCTGTGTTACAACTGATGCATAAAAACAATTAACGGACAGTTGAAGCAGAGGCTGATGAAAGTCTGTGTTTGCATGCTATATCCCGACCAAGTTTTGAAACCAATATTTGATATTTTTTAGGTAAAAAAAAAAAAGTGATGACCATATATCACCAATATTCATTCTTAACAATACAATAAACACTTCAAACGTTTCTTTTATTTCAAAAAGATGTGCCCAAGTAATGTCCTGATTAAAGTCCTGTTTGGTTGGCAAACAACAAACTAAAATATGTACCGGTAATAACTTAGGTGATAGCATCAGTGTTTCTAATCTGCCTCAAACATATCTTTGGCTTCATTATACTGCAGTTATTTGTTATCTATGGGCTAATAAATGATAACAATATGAGGACCTTCCTCATTATCCTGTATTAATAAAGTAATAGTTTCACATTTTCACTCTTATTCACGTCACTGTCAAAAATTAGATGAGAAGATTGACACTACTCTCATGAATGTGCTGTCAATATGAGACTGGAGTCGGCAGCCAGTTAGCTTAGCTTAGCTTAGCTTAGCATAAAGACTGAAAACAGCCAGAAACCAGACTCTTGTCCTTTGTAACAAAATCCTTTAAAACTCTTTGACATGTTATGTCTTGTTTGTTTGATGTGTACAGAAAGTGTAAAAAGTATGCTTGGAAACTGATCCCAACCAAGAAGGTGTGCATATGTTGAGTTAAGCTAAGCTAAGCTAAGCTAACCTGCTGGCTCAAACTTCTCATCAGTGTAACTTTGACAAAACATGGTGTACAAACTATTTAATGACATCAATGTTTCTAATCTACCTCAAACATCTCTTTCATTTTCCTGTACTGGCATTTCTTGTTACTTATAGGCATAAATATACACAATTCCACCAATAGCAAGCTAATAACTGTCAATTTATCTGTCCTGCTCTAGTGTGTACATTATTTGTGAACCTGCGTTAATCATATTTTTAGATAAATGCATAAGATTGTCATGTTTTGAGTTTTTTGTTTGGTGTTTCCTGTTCTTTGTGTCTGTAAATTTACTTCCTGACTTTGTTTCCCGCCAGTTTTGATCATCCGTTCCGCCCTGATTAATTTTACCTGTGTCTTGTTATCTGGCCCTCCTTGTGTACTGTGTTTCTTCATTTCGGTGCCAGTTCAACATTGCACAGTACCATGTGTGAAACATCCCACTGTTTCCCTTTGGATTATCTCTGTTTGCTTGGATTTTTGTTTGTTTTTTGCCTGCTCTTTTGGCTTTGTTTGCCTGTGTTGGACTGCTTTCCCGGTTTTGACAATTGCCTGCCTCAGTATCCTGTATTCTTTGACTTTTGGTTAATAAACAAAAAGCGTCTCCTCCTCTAGCTTCTGCAGTTGGGCCCTTCCTCTTGAATTCCCGGTTTCCTTGCTTGCACAGTCCTGACAGAAATATATTCACTGTTTAATGTGCAGAAAGAGAACTCGTGACAAATCTCACGACAGCTTCTCTTTAGAGATTTATGTAATGAAATGTGGAAGTACACCAAAGCTTCAATCAATATAAAGAATCAATATTTAAAAAAATCTATTGAGATGGGGTTTACATGCCATTAACACCAACTCCCTCTGTTTGACAGTGTCAGGGTATAATGCAACCCAATGAAGTGTGCTTCCATCAAGGATCCTAAAACCAAAACCTTGGACCACTTACATTTGGCCACTTAGCCAAGGTCACATCATTACCTGTCCATCGGAAAGTTGTGGTTCTGATTGACAGGTATTTACTTCTGTAGGACAGTCCAGTGGAGGATAAACAGGTGAGGGGATTAAATGTTGCAAAGAGCTAACCTGAGGGATGCATGCAAATCTGTTTAAATGATTTATTGCCCATGCTAATTTTTTAGCTTGAGATTATTTAACAGAGAAAGGCTGGACATGGTGACTATTGTGATTATTAGGACAATAAAAAAATTAAGGTAATAAACATGGTAAATAGTATTGAATGAATTTAGAGATAATTTACCCATGGCCTCTCTCCTGCCATCATGAACTAATTTCATCTTGGCACCAGAGATTTCTTATATGTTCTCTTGACAGTCAGGGCGGCACATGTTCATCTGCCCATGCATCTGGGATGGACCAGATGTGGGGTTTGAAAAATGGCTCATGGGTGGCATAGATCAAAGCCCTCCTGCCAGGATAGACTTGAAATGAGATGACACCTCCAACATCCAGCACACTAGGCCATGAATGTTGGACTGTGGCCAAGCCCCTTGGCGAGAGGTGTATGAAACACTGACCAGTTTGGATGATCGAGTCAGCAGCTTCTCAGGCCAGAGGTGCTCTTGTGAAATTGGGCTGTCAAATACTTACTTAAAATACTTACTTAGAGTGAAAAGTTCAAAACAAAACAAACAAAAAAAAAAACTGTCAGTATCATAATGAGAAGTATGTTGGCACAAGATCAAGCACTTGCACATGTGATCACTGTAGCATGTCAAAATGGAGGGAGGGGATAAAGAAGCTTCAGTACATTTTATTTCACAGTATAGGTTTGTGTTTTTAAAATCCTGCTCACAAGAAAACACATGTTATCTCTCCAAGTGAGCACATATTCTTTGCTTGCATTTCAGTGAAGAGAGAAGTCATACATAACCATGTAGAAGCTCCTGAATCCACTTTCAAATAGAGCTGCCCCCAAGCTCAAACTTCATGGATGTAAAGCCGAATAGGAATTAATCATTATCTCACTGTTTCCACATTTATGTCCACAAAAAGTCTTAATAATAGTTTATATTTACTAAAACATAAAGTGAGGATAATTAAAATATCAGTTTGACTTTTGAACCCTGAAACAAACTCCAAATTCTGGCTATAAATATGAATCTTTGTCAAATATGTAACCATTAACATCCACTGAAAATATAACAATGACTAAGCTGTTGTAGCATATTGTGTGAAATATTTCCTCTTCATTGGCAATTTCTAAATTTGCATGATTAAGGATACCAAACAGAGAGAAGCTGGCCATAGTCCATTAATTTGTGTTTTGTGTGTGTGTGATATGTTTAATTAAAACTAAAATAAGTGAACATACAGTAGACCGATGGGGAAGTGAAAGATGGAGGAGTTGGAAGTTGATTTAGGTGGTTTATATCACGGTGCTAACATGTGGAACAAAACCATACTACTGCACCAGGTGAAGTGATTTTATATCATTTAGCATAGCGGAGGCGATGATTTCTCCAAATATGAAAAAATGCATTATGTGAGTTGTAGAAAAAGCGCACGGGTTTTAAAGTTAACCGGTAAACCGTTGGTTAAACGTACATTTTTGCTATTTTTAAGCGCACTAGCCTTTTATTATTTTCAAGTTTATCATTTCTACTAGTCAAAAATGTTTAATAACACTCACTGACTGACATTATGACATCGTTGTGGTCAAATGTTGGCTTAAAAAGAACATTTTGTTTTTGCCATATTTGTCTATCTATCCTCTGCACAAAAGATATTTAAAACGTGCTTACCTGACTGACACAAGAGCAGCGAGCAGAGGACAGCCGTCCTCACAGAGAACAGGTGGTTGTGTCCCATTTTGTACTCTGCTTGTAACAAGTCCAACTTCACCGGAGAGCACGGAGCCGGAGGTGTTTCCGTCCACTGTCAAAACGTTATCTTGAAACCGGGATGTGTGAGCCAAATCTGTCATCTTCGCAGCTGGGAGGCATATCAGGACAACTTCACCACTACTGTAACTGTTAAAGCTGTGGGCGGGCGGTGAGTAGGACGATAAACTGGCTGAATAAGTTCACTAAAGCTCAGCATCGATAGACGTGTCACCTCTCCTCACTTTCAGCCCTGCTCTTGGACCTTTTGTGTCCGCGCTCCAGCAGCCTGTCCGCGCACTAAGTCGCTGAGCTATCCATCATCACCCGGTGCTGAATCAGGGAGCGGCACTATAGTGCCAGTTCATAATGCTGCCTACAGATATCTATCCTTAAGAAATTAACTCACGGTAGTAAAGAAAAAAAAATAGTCCGGTTTGTTTTTGTGTATTATCCAAACAATTCCACGTTTTTACGCATGGTGCCAAAAAATAAAAATAAAAAAAATTACGCGTCCTTGCTGACCTATTCTAACACTCTGAAGTCCATTTTGCGTTTAAAATGAGTTCTTTCCCATGATTAGATTGCATTGGTTGTGGCCACTCTTGTCTATTATATCCGCAAAACAGCACATCATCCACTGTGAGGAGACAGGACACAACTGAGCACTTCGCATCTTTCATCTGGCACCTATAACAGTCCCTCCACCTCCTTTCCCCCTCTTTCTCTCTCTCTCTCTCTCTCTCTCTCTCTCTCTCACACACACACACACACACACACACACACACGCACACACAGGATTCACCATAAAAGTGATAACTTGCGTATAGAAAGTGAATTTCCAATTAGATTCAGTTAGCTCCAGACTAACTAAGACTGTCCGTTTATTTATTTTGTACACCCTTAAAAGGTGTGTAAATAAGTGACACGTGCAGCTGGACAAACGTCCATGAGATTTTTCTGTGGTGAACAGCTAGAGGGCAGACTAGGTGAATTAATATGCTTGGTGAAGTTTTAGTTTTCCTAAAATATTGATATTATATGAAGTATTAGATCATCTAACAATATGCACTCTTCAAAAAATGAAAAAAAAAAATGAAAAGGCTAATGTATTCTTTGTTGCTGTTTACTGGATAAAACATATCATATCATACATTGTACAAATTCATAATATTAAACATTTCATGATCGCAAGCGTGAAAGCATCCTCTCTTATGAGTCAACTAAAGCATGATTCTCACGTTTCCAACTGAGGCACACAAATCGTTTCTGATCCTAAAGTTTATGTTATGTGTAAAGTTTTGCAGGTTCAGAGTTTCTCTGTTTGAAAAACTATCAAGTTTACTTCCTGCTTATTTCTCTCTAATCACAGGAATTGTCAGTCTCCTGTCCCGCTGTCATCCACAGGTTCCTGTGTAGTTTTCACCAAACACCAGATAACAATGCTTTTTTAACAATGATATCCCAATTGCAGTCTTCCCTTCTTTTTATTGCATTATTTTCACTGGAACACACTAGTCATCCTATCCTGGCCTCCATCCTCACCCTGGAACCAGATGGTCGATGCATAGCTTCCTCTGGAGAAGACTAACAGAGCCATTATGTTTGCTCTCCGAGGGCCAATCTAGTTTGATCCATAAACACTCAACTTGGCTTCAACCTGCGCCACGTACTGTTGCCACATCTGACCTCACCAAATTCCCTGAATAATGCCTGGATGGAAAATGTTTTACGGGGCTTTAACTTCAGTGAAAGAAAACATGTGTGTTTTTCACCCAATGATTCTTTTTTGCCGTGTTTGCTTATTGTACGTACAATGTGAGATTACCAACATTCCTGTCATCTCTGTACCATGTTGAGTCCTACAGTTTAGGGTTGACCCTGGCCTTGTAGCTTAATGCTGTAAAGAAAGTAGTTAAAAATATACAATTGCAGGAAGATTTATTTTCCTTATTTTTGGATTTCACACAGGATACCAAACATCACAAGTTGAAGTATGACATGTGCACAGTGTGCAAAGTGTTTCAGCACTTCTTTAGCGATGAACTTTGCCAATGTCTTTCAGCTGCTTGATGAATGAAGCATGCAGGGCCTGCGATGAGATCTCCAGCCTGTTGGCCATGTCTGCTGCGGCATGGAGCATTTCTTCAAAGGCCAAAGACTCTTCTCTGATTCTGCTCCAGAAGACGAATAATCCAGGTCGCCGGGTGCAGCGAACGGAAGGAAGAAACAAGGGCAGATGTGGAGAGAGACAGAGTGAGTGAAAGAAGAGCTTAGGACATTAAATATATTACAACCCTATTTCCAAAAAAGTTGGCACGCTGGGTAAATATAAATAGAAACAAAATACGATGATGTGCAAAATATTAAAACAACATATACTTATCAAATGTTAAAAATGAGAAATGTTTCTTGTTTTTTGAAAAATGATTTCCCATTTTGAATTTCATGCCAGCAACATGTTTCAAAAAAGTCGAAACAGTGGCAACAAAACACTGGAAAAGTTGTGAAATGCTAAAAAGAAACCCACACAAACACACAACTCACAATTAATGAGGTTAACTGTCAACTTGTTAGTAATATGATTGGGTATAAAAAAGAAAAAAGAAAAAGAGGATCCTAGTGAGGCTGAGTCTTTGTGAAGTAAACATGGGGAGGGGTTCACCACTGTGTAAAAGACTGACTGCAAATGCTGCCATTGTAAAGAATCTGGGGAATACATTGTCTACAGTACATGAAACACCATCAAAAGATTCAATCACCATTTTAATAAAAGATTAAAAGGCACATGAAATATCTGTACACAAGGGACAAGGCCGAAAACCAATTTTGGATGGCCGTGTTCTTCAGGCCATCAGACACAATCTAACGTGGACATCACTGCACAGGCTCAGGAACGCTTCAAAAAACAATTATCTGTGAACACATTTTGTCGCTGCGTCCACCAATGCAAGATGAAACTCCACCATGCAAAGAGAAAAGCCGTACATAAACCAGATCCAGGAACGCCACCGCCTCCTCCTGTGGGGCTGAACTCATTTAAGATGGACTGAGGCGGAGTGAAAAACTGTCCTGTCCTGTGTCCAAAATGTTAAATTCAGTTTGGAAATCATGGACGCCGCGTCCTCCGGGCTAAAGAGGAGATAATCCGGCTTGTTATCAGGGCACTATTCAAAAGCCAGCATCTGTGATGGCATGATGGGTAACCAGCACATATCTGAAGGCACCATTAATCTCAAATGATACATTCAGGTTTTATAGATGATGTTTTTTTCAGGGACGGTCTGGCTTATTTCAGCAAGACGATGCCAAACCACATTCTGCACGTATTCCAACAGCATGGCTCGATAGTAAAAGAGTCTGGATGCTAAATTGGCCTGCCTGTAGTCCAGACTTGTCACTCTTTGAAAAGGCTGGGCACATTATGAAACATCAAATATGACAAAGGACACCCTGAACTATTGAGCAACTAAAATTCTACATCAAGCAAGGAAGGGAAAACATTCCACTTTCAAGATTACAGCAATTGGTCTCCTCGGTTCCCAGATGCTTACAGCGCGAGTGTCGTTAAAAGAAGCAGTGATGAACAGAGTAGTAAACATGACCCCATCCCAGCTTCTTTTGAAACGTGTTGCTGGCATCAAAGTTCCCATCTAGAGCCTGTGTTTAGTTAGTTTTTGTCTGCTCTGGGTTACTGTAGAAACATGGCAGTTGAACATGATGGACTCCATGGGCATAGTTATGTTATATGCTCCATTCGTGCTCATAATCTTACACACTGTACCTTTCAATGGTGTCAGAAACCATGCAAGCAGTCTAGACTGTAAGCTGAGACTCAATGCAGGAGCTTTGCATCATGATATTAGGATAATACGCTGGCTCATTTCTTGCACACCGTAAAGAAACAGCAGTCACCTCTGATAAAAGGCAAAAGATTGCCTGTCTCTGCTGTTTGAACACAGATTTCACAATATCTCCAATTTCTGTGTTACCACCATGAATTTGTTTATGTCTTCAGTGCACCAACAAACAATTTTTTTAGCTGCTTTACATTTCAATCTTTACCTCTAAGAAGCTCAGCACAGACATTCTTCTTGAAAAACTGATTTATCGAACTCACTTCTGCATCCCAGCGAGAGCACCTGACGCTTCCCCCTCCAGCTGCTTTTCTAGATCTTCCTCAGCTTTCTCCACCACCTCGTGGCAACTCTTCTGGTCCTCTTGGATGCCAATTATATTTTCCTTGATCACATCTTCGTAGCTCTGATCTCCCAGCTCTGCCCCCACAAACTGAGCCAAGTTATCCATCACCGCTTTGTTTCCATGTTGGATGGCCTGCAGATAAGCCAGCTCCTCTTTCTGGGCCTTGAGTCGTCGAGCTGAAGCGGTGTTAGTGCTGAAGTGGACCGAGCACTTGTCAGATGAAGTCTCATATTGCAGCTTAGGTGGGGATGATGGTGAGAAAGTCGGTGACGTGATCCAGTCTTTGTTGTGTCTCATCCTCTCGGGTTCATCACCAATCGCCTGCGATGTGTCGTTGGAGGCCATTACCTCGGAGTAGATGTCAAAGCCTGAACCCCAATCTCCACTTTGGCAGTGCGTTGGGGTTGCCATGGATACCCAGGCCAAGATGAAGGGCATCCAACAGCGCCACATGTTAACCTGGAAAGAGGAGAGGTGAGTGACCATGGAGAACGTCTGCGAACTTAATCAATGAGTGAAGAGGCACCTTAAAAAACTCAGCATTTATTGCTCCCAGACAAGACAGAGATATACTAAGCTAAGCTAAGCTAAGCTAAGCTAACTGTCTGCTGACTACAGCTATTTAATGGACAAATAAGCGGTATCAACCTCACCCAACTTTTTGTGTTATTTCCTAAAATTATTGCTTTTAGTGAAATGGGTTTTAAGGTTCTGGTAGGATAAGACACACCGGGGAAATGTACTTGTCACAGTAGCTCATATACGCAAGGTTGATGATAAATGATTCACAAGTAAGAAATATAGAGAGAAAGTCATGAAGTCATGCTGAAGAAAGTCAGCATTCACCCTTTCTATTCAGTATGTGTAACCTTTTAGTGTCTTTAGCGAGCAGAACTGTAGTTAAACTATGGACGTTTGCATAATGAAAAATGAACTCAATGTCTCTATTGGTAATTACCAAATAAGCCATAATGCAAAAAAATATATATAAATTCATGTTAAAAAACATTTTTAAAAATGTCATTGTTTCTGCACACCTTTGAGTACAGGGGAAATATTAAGTGTGGACCCTCATTTGTCCACTATCACCTTTTTTAAATCAAAGCTTCTCCACTCTGTTGCCTCAGTCATCGGGCGTGAACGCTTAAATTTTTACATGATTCAGCTGTGAATCCGAAGAACCACAGACCTTTTAATAAGCACATTAGCACAGCTTAAAGCCTAACCTGAAGCGCTCCCCTGGTACTGTCTGCATGTTTTAAACAGCTACATTTAAATCACACAAACATTAGCTGTTTTGCCAAAAAGGTGCTCCTCAAAGGCTAAACTGCATAATGGGCCTGAAATGTGTCTCCTGACCTTTGTTGTATTTTTCATCATTATTCCTTCAGTCGCACTGTACTTTTCAGTGATATTAAAAATGGCTCCTTTTTCATCTTTAATATTGTAGCGGCTCAAACATGTGACACTCTTAATGTCACGCTGCATATTTTAACAGCGATCACATCATACAGCTGTTGTAATACGCGACTGACAAATTTGACTGTATAACGTTGTGAAACTGAGTAATGTAGTGTTTAGATGAAGAAGGCGGCTGCTGTACTACAGTAACTGAATATGTTTGATCAAGTGATATTTGGAGGATATGGGAGTGTTTCTTTCATGCAAACCCGCATTACCGGAGATGGGATGTCCACACTTTAACGCTAACATTTTGAATTTTACAAACAACTGAACAACAATTTGAAAAATGTTATCTCTTAATGTGCCAATGTTAATCCACTGAATTTATGGAAATGAAATATTTTCTTCAGAAACCATCTATCTGGATTTATGTCTTAATATCTTTATATCTTTTTGAGCTTTATTTGACAGAGACAGCTTGAAGAGTGACAGGAAATGTGGGGAGAGAGTGAGATGGGGAATGACATGCGTGAAAGAGCCACGGGTCGGATTCGAACCCTGGGCCGCCGCGGCAAGGACTCAGCCTTTGTACAATGGGGTGGATGCTCTACCAACTGAGCTAAACGACACCCTTTTCAGGTGTTTTTGTTCAAGTTGAAAATGTGTTTTTTTATTAAGTTCAGATCTAAAGTTTGCTAAAATTGAGTCAATTCAGGTACCAACAATCAAGATGAAAAATTTTCCTTGAACATTCAAGCTACCAAAGATCGATCAGACCTCCGTCCTGTCCTCAGTATCCACGGTAACTCAGATGTTAAACTTTGAATTTTTCAAACTGACTCACCAATTTGACTAAATATCTATGTTGTTTTTGAATAATTGACTGTTAAATAGTTAAAATCATCTTTTTGAAATTGATTGAAAAAAGTTTGAATTATGTAAACAAAGTTCACATCACATATATTCAGTTATATTATTAAATTTCAACATAAGTATTCGGTTCCTCATAACTTGCTTCTATAGAAATCCACATGACAGCACCTCTTCATGCTTTTTCCACCGTTCTCTGTAAAAATGTTGCACAAAGCTGTGCGCTGCTCGTGTTATGTTTATATACTTGAGAGGGCCTCACACTCTGGTTGGGTTACTGTAACAGACGCTTGAGTCGTGTCACGCTAGGGCTGTAAAAGTTGCACTTACAGCAGTGTTTCTGTTGTTTTTGGTAACTAGCTTTTGTCTGGGGATCTTTCATACCATCTATTCACCTCGTAGACACTCACAACACATCAGAGTACAGAGACAAAGCTGCTGTTGCAAAACCTCTAACATCAGGTGAGATTTCATTACAAAGGAGGGGTTTGTTTTCTCTAAGTGTTCGTCGCTCCTTTCCTCATGTGTTACAGTAGTCAGTCAAACAGCAACAGTGTCACTCTATCATCCTGTAGGCTGCCATTCATTCCTCTCTCTCCTCTGCATCTGGAAATATATTTAAAAAACCTGAACGCGGCTTGTTATTAGGTAGAGGCTTTGCAGAGTTCTTTCTGCTGTCGGAGTACATTTGGTTTCTGCAGTTTACTTTTACAGCAGCCTTGAAACTATTTCAAGTTCTCATAGCTGGAGTAAAAAAAAAAAAAATTGAGTTAGTTCACTTGCACCTACTGCCATGTTTTGTTGAGAAGCACAGAATGAATGCCCAGTCATGCTTGCTAGAACGGACACGGTAAAATTGTCTATTTATTTTAAGATGAGTTGTGGACCAAACCTATAAAAAAATCTGCCGGCTGCACCCCCTCACATACTCTGTTTCTGTGTACTTACTAAATGATGACCTCACATATGTTGCAGCAGCTGTAAGAAGAGTTGTAAACAGAAACCTTCAAACTAGTTCAGGCTGCAAGCAGAGAGCTTTGCTTCATGATGTCAGAATAATAAGTTTGCTCATTTATTTTGATTGACATGTGCATTGTAACAGACAGGCTGATATCACCCACTTGAATAAAACAGATTTAATGAGTTTTCCAAGAGGTGACGCCTGTCATGATGGATGAATGGGGTTTGTTATTTGGACAGTTTGAATATTACAGATATCATTTTCTTCATTTACAAACATCTTTGTACTAGAATAGATATCTGCTGCTTTCCTGCAAGTCGTATGGTGCATAGTTTGTTCCATCACGTGTGCAAAATCTTTAGAAAGACATCATTTTGACATGGATTAGCAAGATTCAGAAAACACATTTGGTGAAACTAAGGTGAGAGCAGAAAAATCTTTTAATGCCAAATAGCTTCTTCTACTTTAAAGACATTTAAAACTCCCTAATAGGAAAACGGCAGAACAGCATGTTCAAAACTTTTTATTACTCTGAACTTTTACTGCACTTGTTTGGTTGAATAAATCAAAACCATATGGCATAGAGTGACAAAAATGTCAGCGTAATGACAGAATACGTCCAAAATGTATTTCATCTTAAAATATAACTTTATTGTCTCTGCGTTCAGTTACCACTGCAGCAGTAAAAGGCCTAAGTCAAAGGACATTTAGTGACATTAATTCAGTCTCTAAAAGGCCGGCTAATTAGAAGCACACATGCTCGTCTCTGTGTCACAGATTGGCAGGAGCAGTTGCCTTTGTCTTCGGAAAATGTCTCCACAATTTCCACACTGACGTTAAGTTGAAACTGTGTTTGTGTTAGACTCTCTGTGCCCTGTGGTGACCTTTTTTTGGCTTTGCTGTGAAGGATCTGTCATTGTGAAGTGGCTTTTATAGGCTGACTTTTCTTTTGGCTTAAAAGAGCAAAAGCTCGCCTGCAGAAGAAAAGCAGGTTGCCCGCCAAAAAGCTGAGAACACCATTAGGATATTTCAGTTCTTGTTTGCAATCTTGAAAGGAAAGCACAGACTACTGTAAATCCCCGTTTAGTGGATCCTGTGACAGCAGTGCAGTCTGCACACTGGTGCTACTGTAATGTAACAGTGACTTTAAAATATGCAGCGACTGAAGAAATCAGGAGTCATTTTTACACCTTGATTGAATAAATGAAGCAGGACTATAACTCGATTAATCATTTGGTCCAACAAATTTCAGATAAAAGTACAAAAAAAGCTCAAAGGGATGTCATCAAATTGCTTTTTTTTTAGCTGTATGATACATATATACATATACATACACATTTAACTTTAACATCCCAGCAAACTGGGATGTTAAAGTTCTTAAAGTTGCCAAAACATTTTTTGTCATTGAGTTAATCAGTTAATTGACTGCTTGTCTCTCTAAAACGAACAGGTTGTGAAAATGCGTCTTGAATTTTAAAGCTCAACCTTGGCAACATCCACAGCTGCATGTCAGAGAGTATTTGTGGCTTAGCTGCAGCTCAGCCCTTTGGCCCTTCTTGTCAAAGCCTGAACAGGTGTGTTTCACAAGTGTCACAACACTCAATGTTGCTATGACAACAAGGTCCTTTGGCAATAAACCAGCAGAGCATAGAGAGGCCTCATAGGTAATCACGTAAGGTGGAAACAAACTTGGCAGCGCAATAATTAGATAAGTAGAGATATATTTACACACACAAACCTATATACACACATGTACTTCACATAAATGCCATCAGACACAGAAAGAAAAGATCCCAAATATATTTCTCTTGCTTAAATTTCTTACTTTTAAACTCTAAATTAACCGTCCACATACATAACAGTATTACAGATGACAGATAAACCATACAAATGCAAAAGTAGGCCTTTTCTAAGTTGTCTTTCTCTACTTTTACCATTGCAGTGGCAGGTGAGAAAGCCCCACCGTTACATTACACTCGATAACCAAAGTTTAATAAATCCAAAAACCAAACTTACCAAACTCCGGTAAATTGTCACAGCTAAATTCTGCCACCTCCTCCACTTTTTCAGTCAAGCAGAACGACACAAAAGACTCAGGACTACCATTCACAGGCACAGAGAACAAATACTCACTTGGTTTCCTTCTTCATGTCAGGGGAAAAAAAAAAAAAAAAATGCACACACACGCACACACAATTAGGGTTTGGCTGGAGAGTGTGGTCGTCTGTGTGCCCCTGTCTGCTGTTGGGAGGGGAAGGTAGGGAGGGGATGTTTGTAGGGAAAGGCTGAAACTGAATGATTTCTTTCTTTGCAGTGGAAAGAGGGGCTGGCAAAAGGAGGGGTAGAGAAGGGGCGTAATCTACTTCACATCTGTGGGATCTGGTGGGGGACAGAGGAAGCATGGGGGGAAATGTTTTTTTATGAGCATGCTGGATATACATTTCCTATTTATTCTAGGAATGGTCCCATTAAAATCTGTCTGAAGTATCCACTGAGGTCATTTTAAATGTGAATAAAACACGAAGCTTCTTTTTCCCAGCAGATATTAAGTATTCCAAACTAAGACAGTGTGAAAGATTAATAACACACTGTAAAGTTTATTGTTTTTTCTGTTCTGATCATGTGGTTTAATTGTATTTACATTCCTCACATGTTTTCCTAAACACAGAGGACTAGGATGTAGTTTTCACCACATATCTAACTCTGACTATAAGTTTAAAGTCTTTACCTGTACATGATACTAAACCGATTCTTTAAAAATGTTTAAAAGTTTTGCACTTGAATTCCTAAACTAATATGTCCGTTATGAAAGAATAATAAGAATATATATGGAGTTACACAACGTGTTATTGTGTTGAAAGAGGCATAATTTTCATCATCCATTCATTCATTATTTCCCCGCTAATTTAAAGGTACACAGTTTACTTTGATGAAACCAGAATTAATCAGTCTGATAACAAAAGGTAAGAAGGAATAGCTCAAAATAATGACAGATTGTTTCCTTAAAAAGCAACCGACGTGTCTCATGTATCAACCCAGTATTCTTAGGAATCGTGCCCACATTGGACGATCCTGTAGCACTCCATTTGCATCCAAAGTTAACACTGAGTGCCAAAGTAGGAAGAAGTGTGTGTGAGGTGTGTGAAACTTTCATGCAAGACCCCATACACAAGTTCGTCCTGTCACGGACCTGCAATTAATATGCACCTTTTTATTAACTGTAACCATGTGTTGTACTGTAGTTACCTTTTTCTACCACTCATTGTTGCATCTCTTCATCGGTGGTGAGGGAGTTGAAATATGCCACAAATAGTTTTTAATTAATGTTTACACCTCACTTGAAATATTAGTTATTTATTTTTTGTGTGACATGAATAAGTGTGCAGGTGTTACCTCTTTTTCTTTGGTGTTATTCTTGAATAGCCTTGCACCTCAGTGACGTGCATATAATTTACTCTCCAGCTGAAGGAGTTCACAGTTCACATCAAACTGCACACACACAGTGACCTCATGCACAAGAATCATAAAAGCCCATGCTTACCATTTAAAAAAAAATAGCACAGTTTCTTATCTAATGCCGAAGTCATGTTTGGTTTGGGATCTTCTCTGTGTCCTCCTCCCATAGATGTTCGTGTCTCTTCCGTGCAGAATAATTGACAGCAAATAACACGAGAAAAAAGAATGCAAAAAAATAAATAAATTCAATCTTAATCTTGGAGGTGCCAATCCATGACAACTGCTGATGGCAAGCAGTAATCCTGATCAGCTATGATTTGAATGATTCATGATACCTACTGCAGAACAGTGTTTCACCAGAGGCTGAATTTTAAAGGGCATGAGAGAGATCTATGATTTTTATCAAATTCTCATCGGCAACCAAGACACACCACTGACAGGTCTCTGGCCCAGTTACACTTATCTAAGAAGATGATTAAACACATTTTGAGTCAGATCATCAGACATCTGATACAGAAATGTGCCATCACAGTATCAGTGCTGTTATGTTTGTGACAATATATTTACTCTTGAAGTTGCATTTGCCCTTTCAGAAAGCTTTACATAAATTACCCTTTAATGCAACTTTAAATTAAGATATGATTTTGTTCATTGTATCCTAATCTGACTTTGCAATGAGGTCACTTTAACATCTGTAGACATCATCACATGCACTGCATAGGTTGCTGTAGTATGCTTGTGAAATGACATGGAAGCAGCTTCTTTGTGTTGTCCTCCGTGCCACTCTGGGAGTAGCAGCATGGTTATGTTCAGCCGCTCTTATCCGTTTCTGTTGCAGACTTCGTAAAATCAGTGTGGAGACAATCTGGATATGCAAAAATTGGCTTTGGGCTGGCACTCTGAACACCTGGTCGGGTTTAGTTTAAGTTACCGTTGACATTTTGCAAAAGAACCAACAGGAGTTAACTTTAATTCATATAGACTGACATGGACTGACACTGGACTGTTTTGGCCCTTGTCATGCTGCATCATCAGCACTGTGGAGAAATCAAACAGACCGCATGTTATGTAGCACTTAACTGTTTGTGTTTTATATACTTTTGTGTTGTCACATAGAACTCAACCTCATTTTAGAAATAATAACAGGAAGAAAGAGACTTCCTGTTCCTTATTGATATGTGGATGCTACTTATTTTTTATTATTTCCCTTTTTTTAATCAGAAACTACCAAAAAAACACAACATACATCTGTGTGTTTTTCATTTTTTTTATAGTTTAGATATTATAGATGGCGTCCTTGACAGATCATGACCAGTTTAAAAAGTAGTTCAGCTTGCTGATTCATGCCGAAATCACATATCTACCGTTGGTTTGTTTTGCTTCCACACCAGACTAACTACACCAAAGTTCAACAGGAAGTGTTTTCTGGCCCATTTTTTCCAGTGGTCTTGGTCTGGTTGTTTGGTCCAAACCAGAGGTAGACTGACAGATTTCACAGCAGACTAAATGTACCACACTGATCAGTTGTAATGGTTCAAGTTTAGTTTACTACACTGCAGTTATGCCCTCTCAACATAACCCATAACCCATTTCACTGAAAATCAATCATAATTTAAAGGCAAAAACACTGTGGTGGTGTACCAAACAGGATCTGTAACCTTTTTTTAAAATCTAATTTCTTATTTTTATTGCATTATTTGCATATTTCTTTAACATTTCAAATCTTACAACACCTCTGAGCCTCACATGGTGTCCTCATATTGCAGCCAGATGGTTGCTGTCAAACATCACTGTGTTAAAAGCCCTCAGCTGTATTTGGACATGCATGTAGCATGTCCGAGATGCTCCATTTTGCTTCAAAACACAGGAAGGCACCATATGGGATCTGTTTTTCTCCATTCTCAATGTAAACCATGACGCATAACTGACTGCAAAATCCTTGACACGTGCAATGAATGTTGCATGAAATGCAGCGTTTCTCATTACGCTGAAAGAATCTTTTAGAGATAACTGTTTGAATTTCACAACAGGTAGTGAATCAAGTCAGTCAGGATATTTTTGAAGGTGCGAGTGGAATTTTTGGAACTAAATTAAAACCTCAAAGTTATTCACAAGGCAGATACGTACCATTTCAGGGCTGTTTGGAGTGGTGTTGCTCAGTTTTAGCAGTAGAATTAATCCGTATTTGTAGCTCATAGTTTGCTGCTCCCATGTTAAAATCATCTAATATGAATTTAATGTCAAATGAAAGCAAAATCTGAATTCACGCAGCGATCTACTGGAGTAGATTAGACTGTGACCATGAATATATTGACCAAGAAACTGTTTCAGCATTTTCTAATTGACCAGCACCTTGTGTACCCCGAGGGCTGTTATTGACCGAGGGCAAGGACTCAGCGCTCTCTGCAGCCACTTATCCACAGCAGTCGGCAAGCAATGAGTGCCACAGTGTGCTGGTGCTGATAAACTCTGCTAATCCACTCTGGGAGCCCAGCACGGCTTCTCTTAGTGCTCAGAATCAGTGTGCCACTTTATCCATGTTCCCCTTTTTACAGTACAGAGCGGGGAGCTTTGAGAGTAACAGCCAGGGATTTGTGATAACGTTCACTTTTAAAATCTATAACATGTCGAATTGTGCACGACAATTAATAAATCTGTCACTGGAAATGTTCTGTGAAATTTAGTGCTGTTGCCAGTAGATATTCTGTCACAGTGACAAATTTTCTTTCTCAGGGTCTTGACACGCCAGACCGAACTCAAATAACAAGCATCAACAAATGTACATTAATAAAGTTGCACTTGAACACACCACAAAGCGGCCGATGGCCAGCTACACACATGTGCATTCTGACATGCCGATACAGCACGTTAAAAGTTGAAGCTGCTGGAAGAGTTTCAATCAACAAAGATGATTTTTTAAATATATTTAACTACTATTTAACTGTTTTATTCTGATTACATTATTTAACCAGTGGACATCTCCAGATAGACTAAAATACAGTTTTACTTCAACAGTGTGAATTATGCCAGTCAGATCAAGTTAGATTATGCAGGTTGTTTTGTAATTCTTACTGACATGTGTCCATGCAGCTTCATGAAGACCTTTAGTAGATGGGCTTCGTAAGGTGGACTGAACACATGGACTCTAACTTCAGTGCTACACATGTTTAAAATGAGATTATGCATATTAAATATTGTGCACCAAGATGTTGCGAAAATAATCAACCAAAGACTTTTCTGATTCTCAGATTCTGCAACTTGTGTCAGATATGCTGCTGATATCCCCGAGATTAACCATAAACACAAACATGTGGCATGTTTCTTTCTGCTATATATTTATATTTGAGCTGCTGTATGATTATATCGCACGACCCTGAACAAAAATATGAGTTTGCTCGTTGTAAAAAGTTGGCCAGGACTCTCCTGACGCTGCATTACCAAATTATCAGTATGTCATGGTAGCAAGAGCAGCGCTTTCAAAGGAACAAGATAAGCCGTGATTGGCTATGATTGATGTAAGCTGCTGCTGTGATACTGACCCCTCTGATCTCACCCCATCTACAAGAGGGCCACAGGTCACAAAGATACTAAAAGTGTCATCATGCCCTCTGCAAACTGCACACTTGACCACACTTAATGCTGCACATCTTGTTTCACAAAAACAAGTCCTCTCAGTGGCGTTTAAGTGGAAACTGAAAGGCTATAAGTCGCATCCCCAGTGCAGCTAAAGACCACTTGGCTCTGCACATGCTGCCTGGACTATGTTATGTGTTTCACAGCAGATGCCGCCCTAGAAAAAGAGAACACAGACCTCCAACCAGACCTCATTATATAAGTCAAGCAGCAGGAAATGAGACAGCCTGAGGATATTGTGAACACTGATCAATCAGACTGACACTGATTTGGACCAATGGAAATATAAGTGTCTGTACATATCAAAGGAAATGTTCTTTTGCATCCCAGTTCTTTTAGCTTATGTTTAATGTAATTAAGTATCCCCGGATAAATATAAGTTAAATGGTTTGAAGGCAGGCCAAAATTTAATCAGGCAAACATAATTAGCCAGTTTGTACGCTTCCGGGAGACCACAAGGACGGAATAGATGACTACATACATAATGGAAAGAAGCTTATCAAAGAGGCTATGAAACAAAATTACATGTAAATTGAATAAGAGATACAAATATTGTATTATGAAGTAACAGAGTACAATGTCACTGGAAGAAGAAGCTTGAAGCTCTTAGCATATACAAGGAATTTCTTTGTTTGTTTCCATATGCTTTTATCTAAAATTCATGCATCCACACATATATCCAGAGCGGGCGTAACACTTGAAATTATGAAATGATTCTCTCAATCCAGACAACTTTGCACATTTTTGAAGTGCTGTTGACTATTTAACTGCAATACTGTAGCATTAAAAGCTTGGACGTCTTCCACGACGTTGCTCACTGATCATTAAATTGAAGGGAGATAATGCGCTGTTGACTCCTTTGCTCACAATTATCCTGTGGCTCTTTTATTGATTTATGTGGATTAGGAGAGATGTGTTGTTCCAGCAGGAAGGGAATACACTGCCGGAGAGAAACCAGCTTTGATCACATCACACAAGACAGAGAGGTGTAAAGTAAATGGAGTGTCGGATGTTACAGATTACTAATTTCAAAAGAAATGGTCTTTCATGTCAGTAAACCTTAAGTAGGTCTATTACTTGGTATGTGTGTGTGTAGGTGTGTGTGTTTGTGTGACATATGGTGTGTTTTAGTGTTTGGTGATGAGTAAAAGTTATTTACCTGTTCTCAGTCTAAGGTGAAGCAGTCTTGGATCAGAAGGCTCTAAGTTTTTGTAAAATAAATCTGAATTAAAGATTAATTAATCAGATTCCAGCTTTATTAAATCATTTTAGTTGGAAACAGCCTTGCAATACAATATATTTTATATTTGGCTCATTTATTAATTACTGTTATTGCTTGAAAGCAAGCTGTTAAATGGAAATATTGCATTTACATTCTATACAGTACATGTTTATATACATAGCTCTATAGCAGTGATGTGTTTACATAAAGAACACCGAGTACTACAGAGTTAACCTTTCAAGATTAAAAAATATGAATACACTCAGCTAAGAGAAAGAGAAAGCCTAGAAGGATTTTGTCCAGCTTGAATTTTGATTATATTCACCAGCATACTCTCCTGCTGGGGAGAAATCCACGCAACGGGGGTCCCGTTAGCTAATATTAATGTTTTGATGTTGGGTAATGGCATTACCGCCACTGTCGCCTGAAGCAAGCTGTATGAACCAAAATGACAAATGTTATCACATTGTGTTCACAGGAGTTGGACACAATATGCATGTAGTGCAATACAACACCAGCACAAAGTGTGGCCTGAAAAGAATTACCATATAATTGTACAAACAGCAACACAATTTCATCAAAAAGGAATCGTCTCACAAAGAGAGCATTGTGTTGAATCGCCTCTAGTTATACAGATGTTCACACAGATGACTTTATGTGCTCATTGTTGGTACTTTAGTTAGACTTAGAATTAGCCAGTAGCTCTGCATATAAATAAAAACCTGGCATCCATTGCCAATTTTAAAGTAGCTGAAACAGCAATGATTAGAGGAGTGGTAATAAAATGGATTCTCTGATGGAATGTTTATTTGCCTGGAAATTAAAGTACTCAAAGTTGGCATCTGATGGTTTTGTTACCCAGTGTCATAACTTTTCTTGTACAGAAGCCATCTTATATCATCTTCTCACTGTAAATTAATGTCCCTATACAGTATTTCAACTAATTTCTTTATTTATAGAGACAATGCACATTATTCAGCATTTCTGTAAACATGCCAGCGTTGCAGCCAGTTTGCAAATTCTGGCAAGATGTTCTAAAACCAGTGAAGTGACTGGGTAAGAAATGCAAAACATATGCAAATAAGGTGCCAAAATGGCAGGGAAAGCAACAAAATCATGCAGAACATGCAGCATGCAAAGCAACAAAACACAAACAACTTTGATTAACCACATTTGCACACAACAATACATCATAAATAAAATGTTAACAAGCAACATGTGTGTTGTCTGTCAGCTACATTTCAGCAGCAGAACTAACTTTATTGTGCTGCTGTTAGGAATTTTGACCTGCTTTTACTGACATCCACCAGTTTCACAGTGAAAGATGAGCTTTTTTTTTTTTTTTTCATTGTAGCCACCCACTGGGAGAGGTTGAGTGACCTCATGACGGGGTCATTTGTTTGTTTGATGTGATGGTGTCAGTAATACAGGCCTCTGGCCACTTAGCTTGCTGTAGTCCTTAAAGTAAATCTGAGAAATCAAAGCAGTATAAGAGAAAAACAACATATGAAAACCCTTGGTGTCCATTCGCCACAGTCAAGCTTAACAAATCTCAAATAGAAAAGTGAAACTCCTCAGCGGGAAGCAGTCCTTAAAGTTTTGTTCACTTTTCTACTGTTTTTTCTTTTTAAGTCTCCTGCAGTCTCTATTTTTGGCCCTAATCTTTTCCCCCTTTCTTTGCAAATATCCATGAAGCTAAGAATATTGTTAGAAAAGCGATAAGGGACCTTTAGGCAACAATTTACTCAATATAGCGAGTAAAGAACTAAGTCTGTTTTACCATGTAAGTCACAGTTGGTGATTCACTTGCTGAGGTTGTTTGATTAAGGTTGGACACATTAATCTTTTTTTTTTTTTTCACGTTTGATCTTTTCCATACATCTACTGTACATGAAAAGAATTTGAGGACTCTTACTGTGTCAGAGAGCACAGCCTGAATTTCATTGATTTCATCTAAAAAAAAAAGAAGAAGAAAACTCAAGAAGAATGTTCCTTAACTGTGCTTGAAAGATTTATTTAAAAAAAAAAATGCAGCTCATGAAATGTTGCAGTTGCTGAAGAGCAAGCTTGTTTTAGGGCAGCAGTCCCCAACCTTTTTGTTACGGTCGAAAGTTCTTGTAAAGAACATGTACAGTATATCGAAGGTTATTCTGAAACCTTAATTCTAGCCTGATTCAGTCATTTCTGTACCACTTTTGATGCGCGTTTGGGGTCATTGTCCTGTTGGAGCACCCAATATGCCACGACCAAAACTTCTGTCTGATGTTTTTAAGTTCTCCTGAAGAATTTGGAGTTAATCCTCCTTCTTCATTATTCCATTTACCTACTATAGAGCACCAGTTCTCCTGGCAGCAAAACAAGCCCAGAGCATAAAACTTCCACCACCATGACAGACAGTTGTTATGGTGTTCTTGGGGTTAAAGGTTTCACATTCTCTCCTCCAAACATATCTGCTGTCATTGTCACTTCTGGAGCAACATCTTCCTTCTTGCACGACTGCATCTCAGACCTTGGCGATGTAAAACACACTTGACTGTGGACACTGACACCTCTGTTTCAGCAGCTGATGAGCATTTTTTTTTTCCCCTCAGCAGCAGGTGACAGCTTGTGTTTTCTTCCTTCGCAACCGTGCCTTGCACTTAATATGTACAAACAATTGTTGGCACAGATGACCTGTAGCTGCTTTGAAATGGCTCCAAGTGTCTTTCCTGTCTTGCTCAAGTCATGCTGCTTTTTGTGATGTCTCCACCTGAGCTCCACCTTAGACTTCCCCATTGTACAGTAGTGTTTGTGGTTGAGTCTAATGACTCAATAACAACAAGAGGTTAAGAGGCCATGTCACAAAGAAATTTTTGGTTGGCTCGCTTTCTACATCACCAAAATTGATATTTTAAGTTTCTGTACGCATATATTAAACTTTCAATCTGTTTCTGACTTGTTTGAAGAATTTTCTAGGAATGAGTAATGTGTTTTGTGAGAGACAGTTTGATGCTGTACAAAAGATTTACACCGGGAAAAAAATGCATTGTTTATAATAATTTCTACAACCACGACAAGAAGGATAACAGGAAATGGTGCGACTCGGTCAGCTGAGGTGATTCCTGCTTTTATCCACTGCTTCCTCTGTCCCTGTGTGCGCCTCTGGTAGGTAATAGAGGGAGGTCAGCAGGAGGAAAGTGAGAATCAAGACCCCAGCTGTGTCCTCATCCAAGCAGGGACTTGTAATCAATACCAGGCAGCCAAAAGAGGAATGTCGTGAATAGCGAGGGTCAAGGTCACAAATGCCAAGACAGTCTTGTGTGCTAAATTGAACACTGGGATTCCAGGGGTGCAGAGGATCTTTGGGTGTTGTTGACCTATCTGAATGAATATATTTTGTTTCCTTCCTATGGCTTAATGAGATTTGTCTTAACGTTTTTCTACTATTCAAGAAGCTTTAGGCCAGGGGACGACAATTAGTGGCCCGCGGGCCAAAATTGGCCCGCCATCAATTATATCTGGCCCGCTAGATGACGTTGATCGATTTTAAAATATATATATTTTTAAATATATCTTTTAAACCTCATGTCTTCTGTCAAAAATACAACAATTCCACAGATTTCACAACATTTATTGAAAAGTAGCTGATAAGTAACGTGACAAAACAGCAGCCAGAACATCCTTGCAGCCTCTTTACTTGACGCACAGGTTGGAACACTAATTGGCACGCGCGTGCGCTGTAACCTGTGGAAAATAAGTGTCCTGTGTCCCTCTTGCAACGGACAACGTGAACAAATATGTTTCATTAAATAAATAAATAAACAAAACCAAACAAGGTTGGCTCAAATATCAAATAGCCTAATTAAAAAATGTGAATGCACATCAGCGGCATGGGGAAACAGATCTGCGCTGCTGTATACATTAGTTACGGCAGGTTGCTAGAGCAGGTTGCCTGTTTCATGACAGACGCCAGGAGATGCAGCAGTGGGCGTAATAACAGCACATAGAAGCAAATTAATGTTTTAAATTAAATTAAATGCATTTTTTTTTTAAATAGAAAACCTTTTTTTTCCAGTAGAAAGCATGGTCATGTCCCACGATGCAATTGTCAGAAAAAAAATTGGCCCAGGTCCAAACTTATTTGCCGACCCCTGCTTTAGACTTTCACCTTTACTCTCTCAACACAGCAGAATTTGGTTTGTCGCCTCAAAAGTGAAATTTGATTGGAAAGAGAAGACATAAAGTAAACAATCGTACTCAATTCAGCTCTTCCTTCATCCTGTCTTGATGTTGGTTTTCAAACAGGCGCACTGCTCTGCTGCCCACCATTGGCATTCAGATCACACCGGTGCCAAACGCACTCAAGATAGCTCCGAGGGAATCAGTCTGTCCTTCAGGCTCTCGTCAGTCTACTTTAATAATGGGATTTCCACACATTAAATACGAACCCAGTGGGTGCTAATATGGGAGAATATTATTTCCAGAAAAAAGGTGCACTTGAGTCCCAAATAGAATTCACAACGCTACATTGACTTTAAAAAGAGACTGTGGCACATGTTATGTCCAGGAAATAATACTTTTCTCCAACTGAGGATCCAAACACCGAGCACAGGATTAAATGGTGCTGCTGCTCTGGATTTGCCACACACTGGGCCGGTTTAGTACAGTCCAAACATAACAATGATTTTAGCAGATCTGCTTACTGTAAATATGTTGTAGTCAAACAGTTTTTTGTACTGACATTCAGGAGCACACTGGGTCTGGAATTTCTGGTGTTTTGGCTTCTTGCTCCTCATTTCCGTCTCGCTTCCTGTCCTCCCGCCCTTGCACAAATACACACACACACACACACACACACACACACACACACACACACACACACACACACACACTAGACACACACAATCTTGTACAATCATTAGTGACATAATATTTTATGAAATTTGACAACGGCTGAATTCGCTCAGTGATCGCATTAACTCATGGACATTACCTGTCCACAAAGCTCCGTCTAAAGAATCACTCAAATTGTATTGCACCGAATTCATCTGTTGCATTTTAATGACATCTCAAGGTGGAAGGAAGGATTTTCCAGGATTTCTCTATGTGAAATGAATCAGCATAGATATTACTTGATTCACATCGCTGATAAAGTATCCTCCCTTTTGTCTGAAATAAACAAATATGCAGACACAATTTCTTGATGCAGCCTTTCATGTGAATTGTTTTATTTGAGTATGCACTGTGTCACTCATGCATCTTTCATGTCTTACTTGTGGATTCCAGTGCCGCTTTTTCCGCTAGAATCCTCAATGTTGTTGCATACATGAGCAGATGGGCCGGTGGTGCTGTGTCCAGACACCTCCACCTGCTCTTTGTCTGGGGGAGAAAACCCCACTGAGGTGATTTAGTTATTTATCAGGTCTGTTGTCTCCCAAGTTTAAAAGATAAAGGAGGAAACGAAGACAGAGGGACTTCTAGGTTGTCAACTAAAATATGTGTTATGGGCAACACCGGACAGACAAAATGAGGAGAGTTAGAGAGAGAGAGACTTTATATTGATGATGTAAGTACATTTCTGTGTGTGTGTAGTGTGTGTGTGTGTATCCTGAACTGCTGAGTGATCACTCCGCAGCCCATTAATGGATGATGAGACGCCGACACTGCCGGTAATAGTTTTGACTCTGCTAAAAGTAACTGTGGACACTTTTCTGCCTCAGTACATTTTATTTAGTCATGTGGTAAAGATAGACTTCAACAAGGACTATTTTGACCAGATGTCAGTTCAACTTTACTTTAGGAAGAATTAAACATTGTGAATTTGTTGTTTCGCGTTAAATACGAACAAGAATGGTCAAGAATGAACCTTATCATCGTGTTATTTGTTCTACACTGTCTGGACTCTTGTGTGAACTGCAGCCTTTGTATACCCCGAGCATGACTTTAGACGTTTCAGCAGCTGTGTAGCTTGTATAGCTGTCGAGTATATTAAGCGTTTATTTGTTCGTCAATGCTGCAGCGAAGCAAACAGTTGGCATTGGAAGCTGTGACTATCAGGGCCATCCATAAGAAACCACTGCAAAGTCCTCTATGTGAATAAGAAAATGTGAATAAGTTATTCATTACGCCACTCCTTGAAGCAGAAATACTGTTTACACATTCCCTTGTTCCTGTTTTGCTTTTATTCGAGGCCTCAGCTGGACACAGAAACGGTGTTTGCTGTGAAAGAGTCTTGTTGAATCACCGCCTCTCTACAGTCAAGGTTAACAGTCTCCCTTTGGCCTGCTGTAAAAACCATCTTCAAAGATTGGACACACGTTTTTATGGTATATATGTGATTACTAAGCTGAAGCACAGTAACCATACACTTAATTGAACCCATGATGTACTTTATCACTGTAAAGCCACGTGGTGTGCAGCGAGTGTGCAGAAGTCATGTCACGGTTGGTCCCTGTTAGTTTTATGAAAGTTATAATACATCAGCGAATATCTAATAAAAATATGGGTGAATACTTTTGACCTTATTGTCTCGATGTTTTCCTTGTAGTTGTCATTCTGCGCAAAGAAATGTCTGTCAAAATAAGCTTTTCTTCAAATCTGTTTCAAGGGCTAACCCTCCCCTGCACTATTCTTGAGCTATGTTTCTCCTTTATACCCTTGTCCATTGATGGCAGTTATACAATGCATTTCCAAACAGTATGGTCAACAGCTGTGTCTGTGTATACTGTTCTGGGTCAAGGGCTCAGTTCAGGACAATGCTGTCTTGCTCCTCTCACATTACTGTGCTTAGTTACAAAACAAGCTGATGGCATAGCTTTGGTCAGGGTCAAACACTGTCGTCAATCTCTTTATATCAAATTCCATGTTGACTGCAGAGAAGTATGATTTAGCTTTCAGTATGGCTCAGTGCTGGTAGACGATGCATGTGCAGTATAAGGCACAGGTCCAAAACTGCATAACAGTCAGTGATCATCATTTGATAGTGTACCTGACTCCTTATAGCAGAAAGATGGATGCTGCGAGACTTTTGAGGTCACATTTCACAGACACTGGAAAATAAGGGACAAGTCAAAGCTTCTGTATTTCTTTTTGTGTGATGTAGAAGTGCTCGCTGGCATGCTAAGAGTTAATAAGCAGTGGTTTGGTTACTGTCAGGACTTTCTGTTTACATTCCCCACACTGGCAGATTACAGCCACTAATGCCTCCGGCTGGACGCTCTGTTCCAGAGACCCACTTCTCTATTAGAGTGATTACTGGGACTGAGGGTACTGGCAGGGGTTGGGGTAAATGGCATATCACATTTGATTTGCTATATTTGATCTCTTTAGATATTATTCCCAAACATGTTCTCAAACTCAACAATACAGTCTAAAGCCGTTCTTTAATGCTGGATTGTTGGCTTAGTTTCTAGTCTGCTGAATAATTTTACAGCATTTTTACTAATTATTTTGTAGTTTTAAAGTATTGAAAGTACATATCCCTTACCTTCATCAAGCAAAGGGACAAAGTGATTAACGAGAAAAAAGATTGGTGAAACCCCCATGACATACCTGATGGAACAATAATGTACAATAATATGGGTAATCCATAGATTTCTTTTTTGGTATGCTATGGAAAATGTGCCTGAGTGAACATCCTTGGAAATCTCTTTATTTTTCCTTCTGTTTTCTACGTTGTTGTTGATTTTTTGTTACTTGTGCTCATTTCTGAACACAGGTCTGCAAAGGTTACTTAACAAGTTTTAAAGTACTGCCATGGGATCAACAATTTAGGAACAAAATATTGTTTATGTGTAGCTCCATTAACACAGATGCAGCCCACAAAAGTGCCTCCATCAGATGACAGCACAGATTCTACAATAGAAACCAAACAGCATAAATGCACCATTGTAAAGGAGAACTGTGATGACTGTCTTTTGGCAGGAGTTGTTTAAATTCACAGCTGATTGGTGCTAAACTTGGCAAGGTTACTGTACTTTGTTTGGTGTCATTTCTGCTAACAAATATTATACCATCCAGCCGTAAGTTGGAATCACAGAAAACATTCCGGTTATGTAAATAGGACACAGGCTTATTAGATTTGAAGGGTATGAAGTGGGTTTGTTTATAGATTGTCAAACACACAGACAATGTTGTGGTAAGAGGACTGTAAGCTTTTTGGCACTTATCTTAAAAACAAACAAAAAAAAAAAAAGCATTAATTCAGTTTGAAATGTATTTATCTGTGTCTTTCCTTTTAAAGGAAGAGATGCACTCGTTTCATTCATATGGATGTGTGGCCCACTGCAGGGAAGATAAAATTTCTGCGGGAATATTACTGCCAAAGGTTATTTAGAGGTGGAGGAGTCTCTCCCCAATTTCTCCGTAGTGCTGGCACTCCCAATGCTTTTCACCACTTCCAGTAGATACTGTAGGCGAGGCATGAGATAAAAAAGTGATGTGGGCTTTCTGAGAAAGTTAAAAGAATTAATCAAACTACAAACTATTGAAACTACAAAAACATAGTTGATTGACAGAAAATGTATCTGCAACCAATTTCCTGATAAATAATTATTTAAGTTTTAGTAGTGAAAGTTTTGATTTTAAAATATGTCATTTTCATACTGAACTATTGGAAATGATTCATCCATCTAAAAAGCTATGGTGCTTTTGAAAATGGTTGGCAGTAATTTCACACAAGCCACATAAAATGAGCTCAAATGTACATTTGCACACATATTGCTCTGTTCTTTTAAAGGTCCAGTGTGTAGGATTTAGTGGCACCTAGCAGTGAAGTATGATGCATGCAGGAAAAACTCTGGCTGCCAAATTCATATCAGTTCATAAAGGCTCTATCTAGATCAGTTGTAGTTTGTCTGTTCTGGGCTACTGTACAAAAACAGTGGTTCAAAATGGCGGACTCAATGGAAGAGGACCCGCTCTCATTGTAGACATAAATTCATTCATTTTTAGACAACAAAAACACAACGATTCTTATTTTCAGGCTATTATACACTGATGAAAACATACTAATGAATATTATATTTAATTCCTGCATAAATACTCTATAGTACATGGAGGTTCCTTTCAAGATCATCTACTTCTCTTAGGCAGTTCTTAGTCACTCTTTATAAAGGACTTTCAGGAAGCACTCAGCAGCTCAGTGCAATTCCCTAATTCATTCTCATCACAGTAAGTGAAAGTGAGAGGACATTTGAGTCCCTTAAAGAGAAAGCCAATTAAGGAATCCCAGATGATTTATTGTATGCTACAAATACATTTTCTACTTCCCATCTGACACCAATTTTACAACTTATTTTAATTAAGTCAATAGGTTTTATCATAAGTGCCCCTGCAACGCTGCGCTGTTGTCAGTCTCTCAACCCCTCACTTAAAAAATCTTATGACACCATAAAAAACAGATTTATGATATTTTCTCAATATTTGAATGAAATACAAACCATCAATCTCATTTATCTCTGGCAAAGAAAACGTTTTGATCCGATCAAAAAGTGCTGAATCAATTTGACAAATTAACTATGAGTAAACAAACTGAGGCTTGGCTAATGTGGATCAAATAATTACCGCCCTCGTATGCAGATTAATTCTGTTCTTCCTGGAAGCAAAGCATGCTTGACCGGTCAGGGGTTGTGCATAGTGAATAAAAATTTAAAACTCCTGGTTTGTTACTATAGCTAAATCATGGAGCGAAATATTTAATATTTCATATGTTGACAGCTAGAGTTAGAAAAAATCATGGATACTTAACAAGTAAATGTACAGTACTCAAGCCTAAAGCTGCTGAGGCTTGTTTGACGTCTACCAAACTGCCTGCCAAACACAAAGGGACACCTCAGAAATTCAGTAGAAAAGATAAAATATAACAAACGAAACAGCAGAGGTCAAGATATCTTGACTTTTAGTCCCTGGAACTCCAAAAACACCGGATACTATCATCACAGGCTGTTTGTTGACACTGAAAGCGCAACCGTGACCGCCAGTTTGTTTTTACAGTCTGTGTTTACTCATCCCAAAAAACCCCCCCAAAAAACAAGAACCGACTGTCCAACAGTTGAAGTGTGTCTTGACAGCTCGGCATCATGTTATCTCAAAACTTTGTTCTGGTATTTTCCTGCAGAACTCCTCTCCTCTGTTTAATGTCTCCATACATTCATCAAGTCCCAACATTCGGCCTTGCAGTTAAAGGGAGATTTTACACTCAAGTTGAAACATCTTTAGCTCACGTGAAGGAATCCTCACATCAGTTTGCGCCACCAAGGGTTAGGGTTAAAAGTATTTACTATATGCAGTGACGCTGCCTCTGAAATTCCCCTCATGTTCATTCTGAACACTTGTTAACTTGATAAGGATCGACAGAGGACATTGAACAACTGTTTTAGTAGCAGCTGGAGTGACCCTTTAACAGCTCATATTATACCGTAACTCTCCTAAACAACTGACAATGTAAAATTGTTATCCAGTGACAAATGAATGACCAAACAAATGCATAAATGACACAGAACACAATGCTATTTTAAAACAAATGTGCTTGTTGGAGAATGAATGATTGATCTATCAAATTCCAGTATAAATGTAGACCACAAAGAACCAACAACTGCTATTTTCAAACAGATTAATCACAGTCTATCAAAAGTCTCCATGCTCCTGTAGTGTGACAAATGGACCTATTAGGTGCTAATTAGGTCTAGATTAAGGTGATGGAAAGCAGTAACAGAGTGAAGGATGTACTTTCACTGTGAGGAGAAACAGGGGGCATGACTAATGTTTTTAGCCCTTTAAGTCTCGCTCGTGACTGACAGTTTTGATAGCCTCCAGTGTTCGTCATCAATAGATGTTTCCCAACACCCCAGAGAGGTTATTTCTACGAAGGCTGAGAAATGAATTACACTCAGAAAGCACCTCATAACGGAGTAAAACAATGCCTAAACCGCTATGTGTCTCTTGCTTGTGTTTCACAGATTTAATAAGCAAGTTTCTGGAGCCTCAGTCTCATCTATACTGGGAGGCCTAAGGCAGTTCTCAGACTGACAAACTGAGGCCTGAGTAGCTGTGTTTCCATTCAAATGTATGACTGAATTTCAAGTAATTCTGCAAAAAAAAAAAATTCAAATGAATATTACGCGAATCTTAGGAGATGGTTCAGCAAGCGGCAGGTGGTGCCAATCCTCCAACAAGAAGAGGGCGCAACAAGATGACTTCATTAAAAGAGCGGCAGTCGAACCTCAAACAGTAAAAAATTTTATTGAAATATGACATTTCTGATTGTTTCATGTATGAATATGAGGACGATTACATCTGATCTCTGTGGAGACACATCATAGATGTATTTTAGAGCCATAGGAGCGATGAAGAGACTGTCTGCAAAAAACAACTCAAACAATTGTTTAAACTTTAATGCGAAATTAACAGTGTTTATTTGAATTTTGTTGTTTCATGACGTAGATATTGGGGTTCTGTGGTTAATGTCTCAACACCTAATGGGATGGATTGCCATTGAATTTGGACATCCATTACATCCGTTACCCTACAGATGAACTGTAACAATCTGTTGATGTAGCACCATCATCTTGGCCAATTAGCAAACATGCTAATACTAAGAATAATAATAAGATGGTGAACATGCTAAACATTGCATCATATAATGTAAGCAACTACCTACTAAACATTAGCATGTTAGCATTGTCATTGTGAGCACGTTAACATGCTGATGTTTGCATTTAGTTCAAAGCACCTCTGTGTCTACATACAGGCTGATGGAGCTGCCAACTGTGTGCTACTTAATGTCAGAGGTTGAAATATTTATTGTTGCTATGATTGGTGTTGCTATGATTGGTGTTGCTATGCCATGTACTGTACAGACTGTAATTGAATAGGGATGGGCGTAAGAATTAAAGAATTAAAGAGGACGTTTTCTTGGAGACACGTTTGACCTTTTTACTTCTAATATAGTTTAGCTCTGACAAGATGACTCTAAACTCGTCTGCAGTGTGGCAAAACGGTCTTTCCCGTTACAGTACCTGTGCCAAATGAGCCTATTTAGAAATATTTCTGCCGCTGAAGTGCTGCAGCTGTGCAGTGTGGTGAAGTGGCGCTGCAGAAATTCATTATCTTGAAAGCAAGCGTGGCAAAGACCATGGGCAGGTGGTATGGGTGATTTCACATTTCTCCTGTGCCCTGTGAGTGAAGATGCCACTTTGTATTAGCTCTCGGTAGTGGAAGAGCACATTGCCGTGGTCCGTCCAACTGGTACATATGAAACTAGCCGGTGTTTATAGCCAGTTGATTAGATCAGGAGCTCTAAAGTCCAGTGGAGCAGTCTGACTTCACTTTCTAACTCAGATTGGAATTTGGTATGAAACTAATTGGGTTTCATAACCTATAGCAGAGCAGCTATTGTCAAATATTTTCAAGGTTGCAAAAACGGACACGAACAGTAATAGTTGTGCTGTTAAGCTTGCGAAGTGAGCTGTCATCAAATCTCTTGTAAACTCACACAGAGAGAATGCGGGTGTTAAGAGGCATGCGGAGGGATGTGAACCACATTGATCTTATCATGACTGAGAGTCACATGACTGAGGTCATGCACATTAGCCAGCAATGAGGCTCTACCAGTGCTTTGTAGGTTTCCAGCTGTATGGATGTAGTGGTGTTAAAATCTGTTCCTTCTCTAACAAAGATATCTTTTAAAATGAATAGTTTCTAGTCAGCTTAGGGTGGAAGCAGTGCATACATTGATGTAGTTGCACCTGCTACACATATAGTTTCTGAGTATTTGTTTTCATCAGGCTAACAGGCTTCCAACATAAGAAACCCTCATCAAACGTGTGAACTGCCTCACCAGAGCCACTGTAAATACGCCACCTATTTTGATCTCGCTATATTTGGCTCCGCACACAATGAATCTGGACACAGATGTTATCATAGATATTTCTCACAATCATCCTGAAAGCTGTTTCCTGAACAGCATGACAACATATCAGATTGTAGCTCAGGTGCACGCAGGACACGTGTACACATGGTTCATCACAGGAGGGAATTTATTTGCCGTCTTTTACCATCGCTCAGTCAACACTGACTCTCAAAGACACACAAACACACACTGTGCCCTCTCTCCCGCTGATGCAGGGTTGGCACCATTAAAATCCACTTTGCTGTCCTGGACACTTCTCCTTTACATTGTTTATACTGGAGCAGCAGAGTGATTGTACTAATCAGGTATACACCTTCAACACCAACCGTCTTCGCTGTTGAGTCAAGGAAGAGATTAGAGGACAGTATGTCCCAGCTCCCACTGGTCGCTATGAATGGGAATCCAATTTCATTTAAGATAAAATGCATTATTTATATTGTCTCTTTTACACAAACATCAAAGTCTTTGCATTGCAGTGCAGTGTTTGAGCGATAAATGTAAATGTGTTATGGACTGCAGCTGATGTATCTTGTAGAAATCTGAGCTGTGGATGCAAAACAATGACGAGGGATTCAATGCTTATGAAACACTGAAACAACCAATCTGCGATATGCATGAGGTGACAAAGTTAGCCAAGACCAGCCAATATACTGGTAAGTTGGTGTTATGATGAATGACAATGCATTATTTTAGCCAGGAAATAGTGAACTAAAAGGCCCAGAAAAGAATATGACCCAAGTCAGTGATAAGGAAGTAATGATGTGGTGAAAAAATAAAATTGGAAAGAATGTATGTTTCTATTAATAATATGCCAATTTAAACTTGGCCTCAAGCAGCAGAGATGGAGAATAGCAAGCATGGTTTCTCATTAACTAGGTGTCTTTTCCATGGTCAGTGGATAATTAAATAAGGTACACTGTGGAGGAAAACATTAATAAAATATAAACTAATAACAATCAGAAGCTGAAATAGAAATTTGTTTTCTCTGTATCATATCTGTTTGCCAGTGAACCATAGTGTAAGATATTAAATACGATGGCGACTGGCAACAGTCTCATGAACTGCACCCTATTTGTATCATAATAATGACATGTCCAAGGACAAACGTCAGTGTATGTATTTCATTCCTGAGCGAGTTCACCTTGTTATAGTAACTTTAATACCTGAGTCAAATGTTTCTTCACAATCAAGCAACCAGGTTTTACTTTTTTTTGTTTGTTTGTTTATTTTTTACTGTAATAGCAGGTCATGACTGTACAGTGCATTACGCAGTACATTATGTGTTGGGCTTAGGTTGGTCTGTCGGTCCACCATTTTGGTCCAGACTGAAATAGCTCAACAATGACTGGATGGATTGGGATTAACAAACATTCCTGGTTGTGAGATAATGTATCATATTGACTTTCCCTCTGGCTCCACCATGAGGTTAACATCTGTGATCTTCAGTGAAATGTCTCAACAACTATTCGATGGATTCCTATGAAATTTACTACACACATGCATGTTCCCCAGAGGATGAACTGTAATCATTTGATTACAATATTTACCTTATATTGACCAAATACCTGCAAAACTGCACCTTGTGTTTGTCCTAAACTAAGATGGTGAGCATGGTAAACATTATACCTGATACCTTTAAAGGCCAACTGGTGTCTTTAATACTCTTCATTTTAAAAAGCAACCTCTATTACACAGTCTTCTTCTTCTATTTAATATATTCTTAGACTAAAAACAAAATCAAGGTTGACACTTACCCTTAAATCATGTGTCTGGATGAGAACTATGGTTGTGATGACAGTATCGTCCACCTTTATTTGAGAAGTACAAATGGCCAGCAGCTAATCTGACTTTCTCTTAAATGAGGTTTTAATGCAAATATGCTATTAATTATCAAAGTCATTTTTCTGAAGTAGAAACAATTTAAAATTATGATGTCTGTTCTCTCTCCCTTATAATGTTCAGCGCTATTAAAAAAGCCATATTTTCCAGTCATATGGCCAAATGACATTTCCCAATTGATTTTTATGGCTGCAGTCAACACTGAAGAGTTTAGCCATTATTCTGAAGGCCATATTTGACAGGCATGAAGGTTACAATAGCCTTTATCAAATGGACTTCTCGCTTTAAACAGTGCACGGGATGCTAACCTGCACACATACGGCTTGTACTGTTAATCAATAACTGATTTATTTTGCATCTCAAACAAGGACAGAATGCCTGCACACATTTATTTGACAAAAAATACCCTCTAAATTAAAATCACTGTACTGTTGTGATCACAGAGGACACTTTTTATGCTCATATTGTGAGTATTGCTGGTGACAGAGAGGACACTGTTTGCTATCAAGTCGAAATTTGTCTAATTAGATGACCTAAAATGACATTGTGAAAAAATAATAATGGCCACAAGGAAGTCAACTCCTTCTCAAGCACCTTGCACCATCTGTGAGTGCATGACATCCTGTCGGAGACAGTCACATGTGCAGAGCAATGCCAAATTTTTTATCCTCTCTGGACTGCAAAGCCTTGAGAGACAGGCCCCTGCAAAATACGTGTATGATGGCAGCCCTGTAAATGTCTGTGAATCACTGTGTCATAAATCTTTTAACTTCAGAGGGGAGAAGGAGGATGAGGTACTATCTCATGGGTGACATGTCAATTATTCCTCCCTCCCACTTCCACCCATTTTGTATGTGGCTACTTGCCATAAACACCACCGACCAGCAGCTATCTCTGAGATCGTGAATCTAAGCTTAAACACATTTCTCATCACCGGGCTGACAGATGATTGATGTACAATTCACCATTCCTCATCACCTGGAGCCAGGATTACTCTTGATCTGAATAATTCATCCAACCTGTTTGTAATCTTCGTCACTTTAACTTTGAGGCTTGAGCAGCGGGTAAATTGGAAAACCTTGAGTTGCTAGCCGCTCATTTTTTCTTTTTTTCTCCTGCTTCCCGCTGACACGCAGACAGCTTGTGACTACAATTAGAGGTAATTGCATCTTTTTTAAAATGAACACGGCAGGCCGTCAATACTGACCGGCAGGCGTTTGTTTCATCAGAACGATATCACAGTCAGTCAGCGAGGTGACTTGTGTCATAGCAACACACCACATTAAAACTGCCCCCGTCTAAAGGCTGTTTAAAAAATTTGCTGCTGTTTGCAGTTTGCTGTAGGTGTGTGAGATGCTTAGCTGTCATTTTGTTTGCAATGCTGACAAGGGGAATGTAATTCACCAAGGGGAAATTTAGTGACTTAATACTTCACCTGCTCAACCTTGCCAAACAAAACTCATGACGTTTATTCGTCTGTGATGCAATTACGACATAAATTTAAGCCGTGCTGTCAGTGCTATTTAGGGGCCGTGGATTCTGGGCACTTCTGATAAAATGTCACTTCTAATAAAGAGTTGTTGTAAGGAGGAAAATGAGTATAAGACGATGTCACTTCTGTCTATTGCGATCAAAGCAGTTGCTTACTGCAGTGAGACATTTCTTCACAAATGTAACACAATTCCTCCTCATCACACTTATTTAGTTCGATATATATATCACCCCTGAAGCAGCTGTTTTCTGTTATTGATCACCAGTGTGACATTGTGTAATGTCCTGTGGCTGTGATATGACTTACTGCTTGAATAGGAGGAGGGCCATTTGGGTTGAAGTATTATTAATATGTTGATGATCGCATATTTTATCCCAGGACCCACGTTTCTGCTGAGACAGTAATCAATGGCTTAACCAGAGGAGTCATATATTACAGGACAATCAATGAGTCTGTGCCCTGATTCAGTATCACTGTCACAGATGAATGTTGTAGAGACAGTTAGATTCAGAAACGTGCAAACCGTCGAGACTTTAATGACATCGACGGTATATCCAGTTATCCACGTCTCTTACCTTTGATCACATGATTTGTTTTCCATTTCTTCTGTTTGGAAACAGGTTTTTGGTATGTATGATTCAGCAACAACAGCCAATGCTAGACAGCTCCTAATCTGTCATTCACTTAACAGATGAAACGGTGCCCAGACCAATATTCTCAATACCCAGGCATGGATACGGTCAGTCAGTATTAATCACAAGCCCAGCTTGACAGAGGGAGAGAGAAGTCATCTGTATTTCCAACTGCCTTTTCAGAGGTGTCACCCAATATGTAATTTAATACAGAGACACTGGAGCACCTATAACCTTGCCAAAGGGATAGAAATATGTCATCAACCTCGACAGGAAGTTTCCTAAAGCCTGTCAAATGCAATCACATGAAATGGGCGAATTAGTGTGTAAGAATATAAACAGATAAACAATCCCATTAACTTGAACACTTCCACTTGAAAGATTGGCATTTCTTTAGATTGTTGTGATCTCATATATACATCTTTTAGCTGTATGTGGCTAGTATAGCATAGAAAAACACAAAGACAGTATATGGCTCAAACAGGGCGAAGCATTCCAGGTTGAAAAATAGGTGTCATGACCCGTTTCACACATCACACAATTCACAAACAGCCCATCACATTAGTAATGCGTAGGTGACATGTACACAAGAGTCCTTCTTAGCTCCAAGGTCAGGCCTCAGCCTTGAGTCACCTCTGAAGACCCCCCACTTATAATTCTTCAGCCAAAGGCCATGATTTAAGCCCAAACTGTCAATTCAGAAAAGTGCCAGGAATCGTTATGACCATACTAGATGCTGACCCAATGTTTGTAGACTTAAAAAAAAGGGGCAAAGGTCCCTAGAATAAAAACAGAGATAAGCATTTGAAAATGTCAGAGTATCTGTGGCTGTCTTAGCGCTGACCTGACCTGTGATAATGATGAAGATGGCTTGTGTGTGAGTGTGCATGCATGCTTGCACGGTCTTGCTTTTGTGTGCATGGCTACCCGAGCTTTTCTAAGAACCCGGTGTCGGCGGTGGAGTCCTGTGACCTGCATGTCTGAGAATGCCTACGAAGATAAATTAGCAACCTTGTCACCCTGACAGCAGCCAGTCATCATCTGTTAAGCTTCCTCCTCCGGACATTTGTGGCTCACATGAAATATTTAACTCAAAGTCCTTCTGAGTATCATCCAGGTTTTTAAAGGGCTGTGGTTTGGAAACATTAATAGTCCACTGAAAATAATCACTGGCATAAATAAGTCCTCCCTCACAAAACTAAACTGTAATCAGATGATTAAGAAATATGGCAAAAATGATCAATGATTAATTTTGCAATCAAAAAACAGTTGCATATACGGTATGTTGCATGGATTACAGGCTAGCACTGGAAGAAATGAAGTGGTAGGTTGTCATGTTGTATCTACAGCTAATGTAAGGTGACAGTGATGGACACCAGTGGTACAAGCTCAGTTTTTCGTCTTTTATGCCAATTTTATTCTTCAGCCACGGCGATCTTTCTGTGGCTACAGCAGAAACAAGCAACATCATCCCATTTCAATTCGATAGGATGAACTTGTTAGCTTATCCGCCTGACTTATTTGGGTTTGTGTTTGTCTCCACCTGATGAATGAAAGTCCAATATCCACTTTCATTTTAGCTCAGTAATGGTCTCTACCAACTCCTTAGAGAAATATCTGGCTCTAGTCACTAATCGCTCAACATGTTCTACTAACTAACTTAGTTTGTTGTTCGGTGCTCACCTCACAGCAAGAAAGTTCTGGGTTCAAACCCAGAGTTTGCATGATCTCCGCCCATGTTCTCTGTCCATCTTCCTGGCTTCCTCTCGCAGGTTAATTGGTGACTATAAATTGCGAATGTGTGTGAATGGTTCTCTATAAATCCGCGCCCAGATGGACTGGTAAACTGGGGACATGTACCCCATTTCTTGCCCAATGTCAGCTATGATTGTCTCCATACGCTCGCAACTCAGATAAGTTTTTATGGACAGTGAATGAATGAAGGTTGTAAAACCAATGTCTGTCTCTCACTATACCAAAGTTATATTTGAGGCTTCTCTCTGTTGTCTGATGTTATTGACAGAGTCTAATTTGTCATTTCCAGTCACTGATTACTGAGTGTGATCAATATTTGCCTCCAGCTACATTAGGTGCTTAACAAACTCAGTGCACCTGAATAAAAATGGAAGGCTTTTGTCAAGGCTCTGCATCAATGGCTGCTATTGATTTATTGTTTTTCCTTTCTCTTTTTGGGCGCACTTTCTCTCCACTATAATAGGCCCCCCTCAAACACACACACACCTACACACACACACACACATACACACACACACTTAAGCAGGAGCCACCATGCTGAGTCATTTGGCATGGCAATCTTTCCTGAGGTCTATTAGAACTGCCAAGTTGACAATGTCAAATAGTGGAAGAAGTAGTTCCTCATGTTCCTCTCATTAGAGCTGCACAATTAATTGGAGCTTAAAGTGTAATTTCAGGAGCTGGACCACACCTCAACCGCACCACTTCCGTATAAATACCCTCCTAACCCTCTGGTTCCCTTTGCGCCCGTATTCCGCACGTGACTCGGAAACACGCCACACCACCTCGAGCACACTCAGGAAAGCGCGCTACCACCCGTCTACGAGTAACTTCATTCATTCACTCACCTTATCGTGTATATGAACTTGGCCTCACTTTCCATCGGAGGATAATCAGACAAAACCAGGACGACCGCATCCAAAGTTTCCATCGACACACGCCAGCAGATCCAGCAACAGAAAACTGAAACTGAAAACTTCTCCTCGGCCTCCATGCACGAGGCCCCTCTTCCCATAATCCAAAAACCAATCACTGTGGTTCTTACTGTTTCTCATCCATTCTCTTCTAAGGTCCAAACTATAAAACCTAACCCATACTCCTCGTCATCATCAACAGCTGCTGTTTTCAGTTCAACATAACCTTTCTATCATTTGGTCTCTAACCCTGGCCGTCACGCACACAGTCTAGTTAACTTAGCAGCATTAACTTCTCTTCACTCTCAACTGAGTGAATTAACTTCACTTCCTAGAGAGCGTTTTTATTCAAGAACTGCTTGAAATCCTTGCCACAGACCGTCATCCGTTTGATACACTCCAAGTCGCTCCAACACGGTCATAATTGTTTGGTTTCCTAAGTCATTTGAGTTCTGTCCTTGAGTTTCTACCCTTCACATAGACCCACTTCGTTAGACCTGCATTTCTTACCTTACTCTTTCTTATCTTAATTGCCAGATGACTCCATAATAGTTAAAGTGTCATCATGCCAAACTGTTAATCCGGTCAGTTTACATTCGTCTTCTCTTCAAAGTCTAACCTACGCCCACTCCTTCCAAGTCCGGACAATTGCATGCACGTAATCTCTACTACTCCAGTCACTCCTTCAGAACCTGAGCAGTCACTTTGGCTCTCCGCATAGCATCCCTGATCATCACTGAGTTTGATCGGTACTCAAGTCTTCAGATCCACACTGTCTCATTCCAAGTAACCGGAAGCGGTTTGGGGGTCCGTCATGCCCGGGTGCTACGGCGGATTCCCTACCGAAGCTTTCCCACACCACAGCATCAGACCCAAGAACTTCACGAGATCACACTTCATCCGCAATCATTCATTTTGTCAATAAATAATCCACCATTAAATTAACATGATCGACTGCCATATTGATGTTTAAAATGCGTGCTCCGCTCATAGAAAACTCCACTGCATATCAATTCAAGCGCTTCCTTAACTAACCAGCCACCAGGGGTGACTTGGCTTTACTTTTGGGCAGCTGTCAAGCCATCTTCCTGGATGTTGAAGCTGCAGTCCAGGGTGACTGACTGACGGGCAAAACAAGAATCCAATGCCTATAGTATTTAGGATGAGTGATATAAACAAGAACAAATCATAATCAAAAAGTGCACAAGTTTGTTACAATTCAATGCAACTAACTTGTTCAACTACCTGAAAAAACATCACAAACTGCAGTGCAATGAATGAAAGAAGGATAATGTCACTAACATTACCTCACTGAATCCCTGTCCTTGTCCAGCATCATCCATAACAGTGACGCTGTACAGCACATCACCATCATCTACTGATTTCATTTCAGGTAATAGGTTTTGGTACAATTATTTTGCTTCTATGAGATGCACTGTGATTAAGGAGTCCAATACAAATGTACCTAAAATCAATGAATGATGATGATAAATAATGATTATTGTGATCTCAACATTAATAATTCAGTTTCACACTTACATTTGCTTGTTACTAGAGAGTCTGTTTGTTTTCACTTCACTTTATTGTAGAAAGTGAAGGTGCGTTCAATGTATTCAAAATCTTTGGATGAAACAAACATGCTTGCGGGCTGCTAAGCAATTAACTAAATACTAAATTACAAAAAGTATGCCATAATATTCTATATCATTATTTGAATCAAGAAATGTAATGGTCCTTGCTTTATAGTAACCTAAGGGTCTGTTAAAAAATCATTCTTACAATAACTTAAAACTTTCACTAGCCAGCTAGGTGAAACTAGGACTGAAGTAGCAACATTTAGTAAATACATTATAGCTAGATGATATTCATCATCTGCTGCCATGGTCATTGTTTATTTTCGTAGCATTTTGGGCATAATAAATGTGTACTTTTCAGTCATGAATTATAAATAATAATACATTTTGAAATTTTTATTAAAAAACTTGCTTTTCTTGTGAAGAATTAAAAGATGTTCCTCACATCATTGAAAAGAAATAAACTGAGGACAATAATCAGTGTGTGTAAGGTAGACAGAGAATTATTTATCTTATTTATAAAAGTATATACATTATTTATTCTCCACTTATGAGGTCTGCATGTTGATACTGTGCATCAAAGGAGGAACCACCTCTCATTTATCTGTGCTGACAGCTGTTCAATACCGACATCCACAGCAGTGACGAGATGATAAAGCGTCAGTGTTATTAATGGACAGTGTCAATATGGTTGTGGTCGTGAAAGATTTCAGTTGTCAGCCTACAGTACGCCGCCACATACTGAGAGGCTTATTTTACAAATGAAATGCCATCGAGGGAATCCTTGAGCATTACAAACTCAGCCTCACAGGAATCACCCCCATCTGATTATTTAACCAAATAAAACAAGCAGAATGCCGTGTCGGCTACACTGCATGCTACAGTAACAACAACAGTCGTGTATTTGATAATATAAATGAAACAAATGCTCATACTGTGTGTACATACCATGCAATCAGTGCACCGTGCACTCAAAGTGTATGAGGGGCCGTTAGTGACATTATTCAGAATTTTCCTCTCACATACACATATGAAACCAAATGCATTCACATACTATACTGAAAACCTCTCGTACAACATAGTGAAACACTCTGAGCGCTTCAGTATATTGTTGGAGAAGTTTTCACTGTGTTGTATGAGAGGTTTTCAGTACAGTGTGTGAATGCATTTATTTCGATAAGTGTGAGGAAAATTCTGAATAATGTCCCTAACGGCCCTTCATAAAAAATGACTTGTTTTGAGTGAATTGCTTGCTCGCTTCATTGACTTTCGGCATTGAAAATACTGCAATTCCAAAATATTTTAAAGTAGTGGCGCCCCATTTTCCAGTTCATTAAATGCATTTGGTATGAATGTGAACATATACACTTGTTTTCAGTGATAAGATATAGGAGTGGAATTATTTATGCTCATGTCTTATCAGTAATTTTTGGGGTTTCAGACCAAACTACTTAGGAATAAATTGGCTGATGAATATTAACTTATTGCAGACATTATCAGCATATGGCGGCTGATAAGTAACAAGAAATGTCAGGAGAGAAATGCCAAAGATTGTTGAGGCAACTTGTCCAACAAAAAGTGAGAGAATTTGATGTGCTCGTTGTTGCGTGTGCACAAATACACGAATAAATTCAGACTGGCAACTGACAACACATTGTCAATAATCAGTATCAGTCAACAGTATTGGTCGGGCTATACTGTCTCTGTTTGTCCAAAATGTATGTGTATATGTAAATGTATGTGTGTATAGAACGTAGGAACAAAAACTCTTCACAAAGTTGAATTATTTTGCATACCTGGTATTTTGTAAGGAGCAGCAGACCACACTTGACGCTACATTCCCTTTCTGTTTCCAAACTTATTTGTACAGGAGAATCAATTTGAACCAGCTGTCTCCATGTTCCAGCAGACTTCCTGAAATGAGAATAAATAAACATTTTCAAAGTGACAACCTGTTTGCCATTCTCTGAATGCAGCGGCTACGCTTGGATTGAATTGCCGACTGGTAAATGAGACTGGCGCTCAAATAACGGAGGTCCCTGATTGGATGACAGATTGCAACTTAACCATTTTTTATTTATTTTCCCTCTCGGAAGCTGTGATACCTCACAGCACAACCCTCCTCTCCTATGTTTGTCCTCTCTTCTATTTTATAATATAATGTGTCATTCACATCCATTTTGCGTTATCCTAAATGTCCCCTACAACATACTAGTAAAAATAGCTTGACCTTGGCATGTGTCACTCAGGTTAGTGTTTCTAAAGGTAATCTATCTATTGATCTCTGTGCTACTTGATGAATGTTGTAAGCCTATACATGGGTGTTGAAGGTCAATAATGACATTCAACTGAATGACTCCTCCTTAATGGTGCAGACTTTACAATGTTTCATTTATCTGCTGATTCATTTGTTAAAACTGGAACAAGATTGATCACGTTATTGCTGTTTCTGTGCCGTATGAGTCACCGACTGAGGTTTCATGTACCGTAGGTTATCACAACAGGGGAAATAAGTGTAACAAGGATTAGGTGATCTCTCTGAGACTGAGAGGGCATTAGTGAGATTAATAACCAAACTCATTGACGTACTACAACTGAAATACATCCGTATGATGATGATCACACAGCAAGAAATCAAGCACTCTAAACAATATATGTGATTGAAACTGTTTGCTTTACAGAGCACGAGTTAAGAAAAACACAACACAACATCCTCTTTATTGCCTCTCACCACAAAAAATAAAACTGGTAATGCTCGTATTCACTACTGAACTGTTATATTTTACAGTTTTATATGAGGGCAGGTCTGCTGTGTGTATATAAGCACTTTCTACAAGTATGTGTGAAAGCTTTTTAGGAGTCTTTGTAAAAGGTTTCACTACTTTTTATTTTAGTTTTTATTTTACATGTACATGCATGGTGATTCTGAATAATTTCCCTTCATACAAAATGATTTTAAGAAGAGTTAAAAATACAATGTGGAATCACATATTTGCAAAAATGACTCATGACAGTGTCCCTGGACATAAAAATTAATTTCCTGGGAGGCCACAGGGACAAAGAGATTGTTTCCTGAAGTGTAAGCTCCCAGTTCTGCCTTTATTATTTGTTGACAGCCTCAAAAGAAAATATTACTATTCACACTTCAAAGCCACTGAGTTGTTAATCAGGTAGCGGGTACCAATTTCCCAAACAAATTACACCTTATCATCCTTCCCTTGAATTAGGTAATAACGCCATTTGTATTAAATTACCTGCATTGCTAGATTGCTACCCAGTGGATGATATAGCTTTTACTGTTGTTGAATGGAAATTGTTCCGCAAAGCTAAAGCAAAGCATGCTGAGCTGGAGTGTACACTCGTAAAATACCCTGCTACTGCAGTATTAAAGTAATTAATTTGACCCGGTTTCAAGCAATTTTTCACTGAGTCATGTAAAATATACAGTTTTCTATACATGTACTAATTAGAGTTGATGAGGAATGATGTTATTTGCAGGCTTCACATTACAACTATAATTTTATAGTGTTGGTACTGTCATTGTAGAATAATATTCTTATATTTGTCTCTCTTATCAACTTTTCTTCCAGAAACTTCCCTCTTCCTTACCAAGTTTGGAAAGCTCTGGGATTCATGATAATGTGAGTCATATTATTGATTATAGGATTATAATTTGATTTGTTTTTTTAATTAGTTTCTCCTCATCCGTGTGTCCAGCCCTATAATAATGCATCCTTTCGAAATGAAATAGAAGCATAACAACATTTTACAAAATGACAAGAGAGCATGGTTGAACACAACTTATCCTTTCACCTCTTGATGGACGGCGTGTCTATGAGAGGTGATTGCTTCAAACATTGCTTGATACAAGTACAATGAGAAGTGATTAAATAAATTCAGCACTTTTATTGCACAGCTGAGCCATCCATCCTCCATGGTTATCACAGTGTGCCAAAAGGATTGGCTACAGTCGAAATTCACTCTTATTCCCATTTTGCAGCTATTTTCATGGAACAGGGTTGATGGACCTGTTGCTTTATGTATTGTTCCCTTGGTGGCTGAAGTGTTGTTATCAGTTGTTTGTAGCTTGTAAAATGATTTTTATATTTAAAACACAAAAGAATTCAATTGATTAAAAATGTTTCCCTGACGGAAAAATCCAGAATCGCAGAATAAGCAAATATTTTTAATTAGAAATGTTGAATTGAAAAGTTGACAAGATGTCTTCTGCTTCACTGAAACATCATCATATTTGTTAGTAACGTTAGATACTGGGCCACGATTGGCTTCTAAACCAGTTGTGATGTCACAAAATCCTGCTTGTACATACCTGTATTAAACCCTGATTTAAAGCACAGAGAAACAATCTTTAAACTGCTCAATGAAGCTCCATCGTCCAAGTCAAGTAAGGAGAAGCAGAACACATGGAGGTGGACTATTACCAAACCCTTGATCTTTCAAATCTTTAATATCTTCTACTGTAATACAAGTATTGAAATTTGACTAGCAGTAATGTCAACATAAAAACCTTGCAGATACACATATTGCCATGATGAGCCTGTATATGTTCGGCACTTATTTAAACCAAGCTGCTAATTTTTCTTAATTATAATGATGCAGTGTGATAGTCCACTTTTTTTATTTCATCATATCTGTAACAAGATGAGGTAAGATTTGATAAGACACGGGAAATAAGTCGGCACTTGTAGGTGTGATAAACGTCTTGGGGGTTAGGAGGTGGACAAAACAAAACAAGCAGTTGTTTTTCCCTTGAGGGTAATTATTCTCCTTGCATGATCATTCACAGTGCCTTGATGGCCAAATCCTCACAAAACCCAGCACAATAATGAAGGTTGATTGAAGGACCCACTTCCTCTGGGATCTAATTATTAATTATTGTCTGTCTGGGAAACTTGGAAGGGTTCATGGATTCCAGTGACCTCGCAGACTGATTGGCGGCTGCCTGATGGCGGCTGCGGGACATTAAGTGTGTCCAGTGTGTTTCATACCAGCTGATTTGCTCAGAGTAGGCACTTGCCACCGGCACTGACAGAGCTCCTTACCTGTGTCGACGCATTGAAGAGACATTCTTCATAGCTGTGTCAATCTCACAGTCGCACTTACAGAGGCAACATTCATGGACACACACGTAGTGAGTTTAGATTGTATTGAACCAAAGTTTAAGAAATAATCAAGCACAGTCTGAAAAAAACATGATCTTATGACAGTGCAGGTCACAGTTTGACGTACAGTAAAAAAGCATGTTTATTGTACTACATAGTTCAGTACAGTTTCTGCGCAGTCCGCCAGTGCATTTGTTCATATAAACTCAATTAATTAGCTTTAATAGAAAGCGATCTCATCTCACTGGCTCACTAGTAAATGAGCATGATCTTTTCGACAGAAAATCTAATTATACCTTGCTGTATGGGCAGCAGGTCGTGCAGATATTAGCTAAACTCATTTAGAGGGGTTAGAAGGGTTGGTCTGAAAAGGATAGCTACCAAGGCCTCATGGTAATGGAATATTCCTCACTTTCATTCATTTGATTCTGGCCCGTAAAAACAGACGTGATCTACAGATTAAAAAATCCATTGCAATTTAAAAGAAGTGTACAGTACCAGTTTTTTTTTTTTTACCACTAATAGAGTTATAGACCAATTCACACACACATAAACACTATAAGCACAGTGTACTTAAAACGTCAGGCTTGCTCATAGTTTTTGTTTCTGTACTAGCAAACTTTTGTGCCCACATGAATGTGGGGCAGCTATGGCTCAGGAGGTAGAACAGTTTGTCCACTAATCAAAAGATCTGTAGTTCGATCCAGTCCGCATGTCGAAGTGTCCCTGGGCAAGATACTGAACCCCGAATTGCTCCTGAGCTGTGCTATCGGTGTGTGAATGTGATTAGCTCCCTTGTTATGAACAGTTGGAACTTTGCGTGGCAGCCATTGTCGTCAGTGTGTGGATGTGTGTATGTGGTGTATGATGTAAAAGCGCCTTGAGTGGTCAGGAGGCTAGAAAGGCGCTGTACGAGTACAGTCCAGTAAAGGGCAGAGGTAGTGTGAAATACACTGGAGACTGCTGCTGGCATCCTGTCCAATAACACTGGTTTCTTTTAACTATGAAGAATATTGCTCCCTAACCCGAACCAAACCATTTTAATCACCTACACTGTGAACCAAGCTTTAATCCTGTAGGTAGCAGATCGACTTGTCAGTTGGAGGCGAGATACAGGAAACACACAATGCATTCTTGTGAGAAATGATCGATGTAAACAGAAAGTGTGTTTACAATTAAAGCTCTGCAGGGTGACTTTCACTTAGGCGTGAGTCATTGTCGCGCTGATGTGTTGGTCAAGCGGTTAATTAGGAAGACACTTTGCCTTTGACATGTTCAACACAGACCTTTTGAAGTAAAACACGAGTTGGCGTTAGCATTAGTTTTGGTCCTCTCTGTCACTCGAGTATGCAACTTAATGATGGAGCCAGATGTTAATTTGAAAGTGCCAGTGAGTTGTATCACAGAGCAGCCGCTATAGTGGTAATTACCATCTGTTGAGGATCATACCAGCATGTTGATTTTTTTTTTTGTTTTTGTTTTTGTTTGGAATAATCCATATGCTGTTGCCGTAGCAAACCAGATCGGTCAATATCAAAAGTTGCCATCAAGTTTAAACAAATGGTTTGGGAAGAATGGAAATATAGATGTTAGATTTAAGTCATCCATATTTTATATTACCATAAAGGAGAAGACCCACCGTATTGTATTGTACTGAATTTAGAATAATGTTGTGCACAGTTACACCAAGTCGTTGTTTACATTTTGAGCCATTTGCACCTTGTGACCTTCGTAGACTCACCTACACAGCTGATTCTGAGGAAACAAGGAAGACGATGTGGCATTAAACAGGAACACACAACAGCCTCTAATCAGCGTTTGCTTACATGCTCTTCTCGTGCGTCCTACATCATTCTCTTGCACAACATTACCGACTTTTTTTCACAAGCTTTGCTTCATCCGTCAAATAATGTGTGCTGTCACTGCAAAACCTGTTCTGCGGCATGACTTTCAACGTAGCGGCAGTGATCATAATGTAGAGTGCTCCTCAACTCCACCTTTTGTCACCAATTCACACATTTTAATACAATGTGCCAATCATAATGAAAAATCATAACACAAAGTATTGTTAAAAATAAAAAACCTACTACCTGCTTCACTGATCTGAGAGACTGGCCAGGACACCTCAACAGACACTAGCACCATCTTTGCAATAATAATGGTGGGCTATATGCAAAGCCCCATTAGTGGATGTGCTCACACTAATAATGGGATCCAGTTACTTTGTATTGTAGTGGCTGTCATGTAAGGCAGGCCTGTCTTTGATCTGAGCTCAGTGTTTGCACTGGACGCTCTAATTGGTCTTTGATAGGCTTGGTTCTTTGATCATGTGGTGCAGCCACAGCAGCTCCACATTTCTCAAAGAAATCAAATAACAAACCTCATCTGTGGTTTTATCTTTTATCATGAGTGCCTTATGAGTGATCATAATCAAAAAAAAACAGAATAGGTCAGACAGCGCTTGTAGTCACAGTGATTTATAGTGTGGTTTGGAATTCTGGGTGAAGGGAAGTCAATGATGGTTGATTGTGGATAGTACCTCTGAAGCTGATGAGCCTCCAGTACCATCTCACATTGCCCTGCTGTCAGCTGGATACATCTGCCCACTTCTGGCCAGAGGAAGAAACCATATTTATTTCATCTGTTAAAACAACACATCCTTAGCCAGCTGCAGCTGATGCGAAGTAGTAAATATATTAACCATTAGCCTGATTAACTAGATTAGACTAGATATCTAGATTTCAGGTCTTTCTTCCTTCCCATTAATGCTAGGAAGGACACCAGAGAGGCAGGAAGAAGAAAAACTTCTGGTCTGTCTCATATAATAAGTGGAATATGGACAAAATGCCAGACTGCCAGAGTTCATTTGATTAAACACAGCGTAAAGGTTAAAATCCCTTTTTAAGAGAAAGGAACAACAACAAAAATTCAACTACAATTCAGTCATATATTTACCGTGTGAAGTATGTATGCATGCAGGGAAAGACATCATTGCTTAAAAGTACAAAGGTACAAGAAGTCCTTGAATAAATCTAAAAAGTGCCATACTACATTCTGTAGTGATAAAGTAGTAATATACACATATAATGAAGTAATAAACAGCAATAGTTAGTGCTTTTAAAATGTAATACAGGAGTACAGTACACAATCACCTTCAGTACAGCTGTAAACTATAATGCAATTAATTTCCTTTGTTGCTCTTGAAAATCAGCCAGTGTTTTGATATAAATCACAACGGTGAGTGTGAAATTTATCTTTTGTAATAAAAAGCAAGGCCCCGTGGTAAAATGCATCTATTGGCTTCGAAGCAGAGGAAGCAGCTTGTGAATAAAAAATGCCTGAAATTTATTTATTGAATTAGTAGTTTGTTTGTTCAGTCGTTCATCAAAGACACATTTCTTTCTTTCGCTTCTGTAAAAATCCTGATTTTTTTATTGGACATGGGTATGTAATAATTACCTTCTAATAATAATAATAATAATAATACATACTGTATGTACAGGACATACTGCATATACTGTATACATCTGTATAATATATGGATGCTAAGATTATCAGTCTTGCTGTGTACAAATTACAGTAAAACACTAAAGACTACAGTATTGTTTTAAAAGCATATAAATAAATGTACCAGCATCAGCAAAAACAGAACTACGATTATACAGAAAATACTACTTCTGTTCTGAATATCATTTTACTTTATGCTGTTTGTGACCCATCAGCCTAGGAGCTGGTCTGACAAAAGCATACAGTATCCTTGCTGTCACATAACCTCTTCAGAAATGTCTGAGAATTTGTGAAAACCTTTCAAAATAGCCAGGTCGGCACATAAAAACTGTCTTTATCCTTTTGTCTGATTGCCAGATTGTCAGATTCAGTGCCCTCTTTTCTTTAGAAAACCCAGACAGATGAGTTTGTTTTGTGTTTGCAAGCACACTGGCTCAAGTAAAAATGTACAGACCAAAGACAGACTTTGACTGAAAAATGCTTTTTAATGGACCAATCTGTATCTTCAACTAGTATTTTATATATTTGGTTTGCCATGCAACTCATTTTTGTTTGTTTTTCTGGTCAGAATTAGGGATGTGTAGGACATTTATATTAGTAGAAAAATGCTAAAAAGAAAAAATAAGATGTGTCTGGAACATCTATACATGTATGCACACACTCGTGCTTCATTTCTATGTCACTTATTTGAGACATTTTCAATGGGAATGTATGATCATGACGAGAGAGAAAAAACAGTTAATTCAGATACAATTTCATGGGAAACAAAATACAACTTTTTGGCTCAAAAATACTTTCAGGACCTCTGTGTTAAAAGAAAGAAATGTCTTAAGAAAGGAAGGTTGGGAAGAGTTTATTCACAGGCATAATTTCCAGTCTTTAGACACAAAAAGGATATTTGGTCAAACTTACCCTAAAATATCTGATTATCGATACATGAAGGTTCTAATATTTAGTGGCCAGTATGTCTAAGCAAAAAAGCAATAACTATAAATAAATTAAAAACAAGGATTTAAATAATAAGATTTTTAGAAAATAAATGATTGTGTTAATTTTTTATAAAGCTGTTATCAGGCTACAGTTCAAACTTGTGTGGGTGCAGATTGTCACAAGATTTTAAGTGAAACTCAACCATGTGTTGTGCAATATTCTTTCCAAAGTATGTGCAATTTTCTCTCTGAAGCACTTCTGACTACAACTTCAACAATAAATATTAAAATTCCTTTGATTTTTGGCTGACGCTGCCCACAACTTATGATCAGACTGGAGGAGTCAAACTGAGAACTGACTGCAGAAGACTGCTGCAAACTTGCCACTGAAGTTATTCTCTCGGGATATCTCACTTTGAAGTTGTAGAATGAGTGGGTACGTGGGCATACATCACATACTGTAGTACTGTACTCATTATTTATTAGAAATTTTAGCTAGCAAGCTAATCAAGAAGGAAATCTATCGAATCTTGGAAAAGTGACGTTTTCAGTTTTACGCCTTTGACTATCTGCTATTGATGTGATTAAGTTTCAGTGATGCCTGAGTTCAGTATGAGACACACTCAGACCCTCTTGGTGCTATTTTACAATTGCAAATCTGCAGTTCTGAAATAAATATGATGTTTAACGGAGACATGCTAAAACATTATTTGTTAGACCTGACATAAATGTATGATTATGTACATTTCCATAGCTCTAATCCAAAAAGTCAGGGGAGAAAACGGCTTTCCATCTCCAGCACAGCATGCTGCAATACCTTGAGGACCGAGTGTTTGGCCAGTCAATTCAAACAATGTACAAAATCCTCAGAAGGACCCACTGGCCACCAATAGATAGATCAAAACCAGAAAATAAGCCCGAGCGTGTTTATCAGAGAAGCTCTTTAGATCAGTGCCCTTTCAAAGCAGCTTTAGTTTGCCCCCACTGGGCAATGGAGGCGAATTGGATGTCATTCTTTTTCTCAGAAATAAAACCCGCCTGTTTCTGAGAGTTAAAGCGTTGTGGGTAAACAGTAGAATCAGCAGTAGTCCCCCATCTCCACAATGGGATTATGGTGTGATAAAGCTGCAATAACACATATTGTTGTTGATGCTGTGGGGGTGGACGCAATATATATATATACAAGAGACTCTGTAATATATCAATATAAAGCTGAAAGATGCAACATATATTCCACCAACTCTTACCTTGGAGGACTTGTAATTATTGCTTGATTAATTAGCTGACAGACCAGACCATATTTGTTAGGATAATTCAGATGAGTAATTTATTTCATTGACGAGACAAAGGCCAGCAGAAAGGTAATCATCTTCAGACAGCTGAGCAAAGCCCCAGGCATACTGTTGCTACGCTGGTAATATTTGTATTGCTTCATCTTAAAGCGGTTAAGACATTCTGCAGAAAATAAAAAAATATATATATCTATTAAACAACCCTTTAAATTTTATGAATCTTTAAATTAGATTTCATTATATGGAATGTATGTTGTAAAACTATATTATATTTTTTACCTGAAACAATTGTTTGTTGAAATATTTCCTAGAAGCTTGGTCCTCGAAGTGCCTGCATTCATTTTTCATTCATTCAAGTTGTTTGCCAACAAATACAAGGGGCAGATTCAATTTAAAAGTAAATTTCCTCTACTGTACCTTTAACTTGTCTAAGTGGCCTTGCTCGACCTATTTTATTCCCTGCTTCAGTTTTCTTTCTATTCATTTCTAAAGATTTGTATTTGGAAAATAATATGTGAAGCGGAGCCCTTTCTGTTGAATTTTCCTACAGTATGCGGTGCTGATGTTTTGTGTTTGACATTTAAAAAAAGATTTCAGTGTCAAGTAATAATTGTGTCAAACCGTAGAAACCAGAGTCAACATTTCTAGATGAAAGTTTGGTATGCATGTTTTCAGGCAAGATACATAATGGTTTTTTTTTTACCAAGAGCAAAAATGCTATTCATTCTTAATGTTCTGATATTTTATTGGGTTCAGTTGTGGATACAGACTGAGCATTTGGTTTTTCATGCAGAGTCTATGTACAAGTCCATGAAGCTGACAGTTCAGATGATGAAAGTTAATTATCCAATCCTTCTGTGACATTTGTGGCTATAGCAGATAACACTGGACTGCAGGACCTCCTGTACAGTAATGGAGACTTTCTGAGACCTTGACCTCTGTATAGCATTCCTGCACATATGTATAGATCAGAGGTTTTCAAAGTGAGAGGTGGTTTCAGGGGAGACTCAAATTTATTTTGTTTGACGTTGTTTCCAGCCGACGGCCAGACAACATTTTCTCTTTTGAAAAGCACGACTTACGACAGGTTGCATTAGACTTTCTCGTTGTCCGTCATTTGTAAGGGCACAGAGAGAAAAGATGAACAGAGTCACTTTTCATGTCAACTCCACACAAATGAATGACTTTTACCTCCTCGCTGCTGCTTCCTTCCCTTGTAACATTAGCTGCTACTGGCTGATAAACGTTATCAGTATTAGTTTCTTTTTCTTCATCCTCCATCACGTTAATGTTTATTTTTTTTCACCTCATTTATCAACTACATCACAATTATTATTGGTCTTTCTAGTTTGTAAAGAAACTTCGGACACTCAGCTGTCATGACATTTGGAGATAGCTAGGCTATGTAGCAATAACGCCTACCAGTGTGATGGATAAAGCCAGCTTAGAGGTCATGCCAGTAAGGTCAAAGACAAGACTACTAGACAATAAATATGCACATAAGCCACCAACTGAACTGGGATGTCTACTACAGGTGGTCTACATGTGGTAATTGCCAGTGCTGCATGTTACAGTCGATCACCTTTAGAGTCATCAATAGAAAATTCTATTAACGTGACCCCTGGACCATGATTGTTCTTTAACCCTAACCATGTATTCATTACTGTCACTATGATGACAAAGCTCTTTAACAGTTTAAAAGACAAATTTTGCATCACACGGTCTGATCACAGTTGCCTACAGTACAGATACCCCAATGTCTGGAAATGCATCCCCCTCAAAAAGGTGTTATTATGAGCTATCATAGAAAAAGAATAACCCTGATCTTCATACACAGACCCCTCTGTAATTTCAGTTTTAGGGGCGAGACATGATGAGTTTGAATACCCTTGATTTTCCTTCTGATTGCACCACGCTGATTGCTCAATAGTGCACAGACACTCTATTATTAGTGTAGTTAGGCCCAAAGTAATTTTGTAGTCAACTAAAGAGACTCTTAACTTTCAAGTAGCCAGCAATTGGTTTGGCGCCTGTATTACTGTGAATGCAAATGGTCATGTCTCTACTATGGTTGGTTGGTTAGTGTAAAACAACATCAGTGGTGTAAAGTATAGTTCATATTTTTCTTTGACATTTTGTAGTTTCTTTAGTTAAAATGACGTTTCCATCTAATGTTGGCATGAGAGTATGTCCATAAACACACCACCTCTGCTCTGACAATACTGGCAGAGACAAGCAGGCCAGGTTAATCCAGCACACTGCATCCTCGTCCTTCCTGGGAATTGCATATCTACTTGCCACGATACACGACATACATGGCTGCAGATGAATGGCATAGTCAGAGAGAAAAAGATGACCCGAAATCCAATACTTTGTCATGCAAAATTAAAGGTTAAATCAGGTATAGGATTTTAAATTAGGTAATTGTTACAAATATATGAGTTAGCAAACAATGACAAGATATTTTAAAGAGCTCCTCTCTTCCCTCTCTGTCACTTTTAAAGTAGTAAAAGTATACCAAATAGGTATACCAGGTAGGACAGTAGGATAAGTAATGTGAATGATGTTTTCTCCTACAAGTCATGTCTCATCCTCTGATCAGTGACTTTAATCTGGACGTGCCGTTACATTTTGCCGCTCCAGGTATTTTATAGATTATACAGTGGTGTCAGATGTGAAGTACCTGAAGCTGACAGAGAGGCATTCTGGGATGAGCTGTATTTTCTCTAATCTTACCTGCTGATGTGAAATCAATGAAAATCAGTAATCCACAATACTAATTTATAAATGACCCTTTAAATGTCATCGTGCATTCAAAATTAAATGCAATTGAAAATGCAAAAAAAATCTGTACATAGAGTTCAATCTTTGCGTGACAAACATGGCCTAGAACAGAATGACTTTTTATTAAGTATTATTTTAATCAGAGGTGCAGACCTACAGATTAATCAACAGTGGAATCTGACTTTTATTAAATTCTTAAATCTGTCTTCATGCCAGTACTAAATAAATCCATCTCTAGACAGTACAACGTGCTTTTATCTGCTAAAAATGAAAACACTTTGTACATTAAAGAAAAGTGGGAAAGAAGCAGGAATGGAGATTTCTTCATTGGTCCTGAACTAACTCCATGGAATACAGAGAACCCTGCTGGAAAATATTATATTTTTAAGACCCCATAACAGGAAAAATACAGGAATAAATGCAGGAGTTTGATGGTTTGGAGACAATGTGGTTCAGTTGAGGCATATCATTTCCTCATATTCTGTGACTGCCGTAGACTGACATCATATTGGAATGACATTCAAAAAGCCTTGAGCGAAGTATTCAACACTCAAATACCACTGAACTTTGGAGACTCTTTTTGGGACACATTTTGTTTTTTGATACAAAGCTGCTGCAGGCCCTTTTAGTGGTAAGTAAACAATCAAACACTAGAAAGTGGCTAAATCCAGTACCACGTACATTTTAACAAGGCCTCAGTTTGTGTTGACACTGTCCGTGGTGTTAACGTAACTAGTATGTTTGCTGTCGAGGTTGTAGTTTGTAGTAGTGTTAAAGTGGACTGCATTATATTGAGAGGTGGCTGTAATATTTTGGCTATTTACATACATGAGACGGCCATAATATTAGAAACACCTTTCAATATAATGCACTCCTGTACAACAACAGCGCACACTAAGACCTCAATCAATAAAGTATATTCAATACTCTCTGACAGTGCCAACAAAAACTGAAACATTATAAGGTCCATAAAAGTAGAATTTATGGCAGAGTTGTTGTATTGGATCACATTGGATTGTATAAGTGTACCTAATGAAGTGGCCAGTCGGTATATGTGGAAGATGTACATACATATACGCGCCTGGAAGTGAAGACAGTGAGCTGAGCAGAGTTTTCCTGAAGACTGAGTTACGGCCCAAAATCTGTTGCCGTTAACACATGCATACATGTACAAATTGGAAAAGGGGTTCCATGTATAAAATATCAAGAGGTTCTGTAGATTATGTAATCTTGACTTTTCCAAATAAAAGCAAAATTTAAGAAAAGAAACACTGATTACATTTTGAAGCATTGGGGGTCCATTTTTGCACAATAACAAGTTATCCTTTTGAAGATAACAACAGATCACCGTTGATGTAATGGATTATGTGGATACCAAGGCAACCGCACTTCTCCTATGCAGACATGTCTGGTTAATTGCACTCCATCTCATTGTGCCCTGTGCACATCTCCGTTGGCCCATTTCCCACCCTGCGTAGGTTAATTGAACGGTGGCTCTTCTCAGATCTGCACGTAAATGGGTCGTATTTCACGGTCACATGGCAACTTTATAAGAGCATTCATGTCACAGGTGGGTGAACCGTGTTTTTTATAGAGCCTTGTAATAGTGGGATGGTTAACCAATGAAGTGACAATCTTTAGCCTCTCACTCATTCAGTCATTTGCATTTATTAAGCACTCCCACAGGGCTCTAGGGAGCAGGTTCAATTAATATTCAGACATATTTTCTGTAAAACACTTCAGTGGAGATGGAGTGATCACACACAGCTTTTTCAAGTCACTGGGGTGGAGGCAGAGAACAATTCAGTAAGAACTAAGCATTATTCTCAGCTCTTGCATTTTTACATGTGAAAATTAGTGGTTACACGCCTATGAAATGTAACATTTAAAGTAAATGTACAACAACTATTGACCAGATTGTTTTTTTATAGTCCCATATGTAAGCTAACATTTCAACAGCTTTTTTCTCTGTTGTAGAAACATTACAAGCAATCAAACCACTTATCGGTCTATAATGGGGATCAGATGAGAGCGTCATTTAAATTCCACATAGGGACCATTAAACATGCCTGTGTCAAAGAACAGACTACATGCCCTGCAAAATCAGCATGACCCTACAGCTTACGTAAAGCTGCTCATGGAAAGGAAGGATCTCATTAAACTATCACCTCATACTCAGATTGCAGTGAGGAAACTGTGACACATGGCATTTTAAAACTGAAGGGAGTGATTTATTCTGCTACTGGGAAAACTGTTTGTGATGGATAGGAGGGTGACCGCCGAGTAAAACAGCTACAGTATGTTTTCACGATAATGATTTGTGCAAAGTTTATAAAATGCCACACCGCAGGAGGTGCCGAGAAATCATTCAACAATGAATCAAAACAAAAATGAAGTTAAAAACAAAGTATTTTAAAGAAAAGCTCAAGTGGTTGTTAGACAGTAATAGTGCTAATAATTTATACAGGAAATTATAAGTAAGATAAATAAAACATTTTACATATTTACATTGACCTGTGTTTCAAAATAAGACAGAATAACAGAATAAGTTTGAATTACCAGACCTGAAAGTATAAGGACACATTTATTTAAAAAGGGGTTAAAGCCTTCATGTCACGATCACACAATGATCAAAGAGAAGGATTGAAAAGAAAAGTGATAATGAGATGTAAGAGAAGGAAATTTTAGAGCTATTACAGTAAATAGAGGACAGGAAGGTATGATTAGAGGTTGAGTATCGGTCCTCTTGACACATCAGAGCTGAATAAGATCTATAGAAACCATCATTATACTTAATACATAAAGAAACTGTTGTACATTACTGTTCACTGTCTGTTCATCAAAATCCATTCTTTGTCTCTTTGTCAGCCCCGCTCTGTTTTTTTTTCTTCTAAACATTCTCCACACTTGATGGGTGTGAGTCATTAAGCTTCCTGTGCACCGGCATGTGTGTCTGTCCTCTATCTTTTATGGCTACTTAAAGGTCATTTTCATTTTCTTCTTTAACAGCATGCCTGTCAGACTTTAAGTAATAAGAAAGTCTATTGATAACATTGGCACATCCGTGTCTTATTAGAATCTGAATCAAATCTAGGATAGTGAATGGGATGTTTTACGAATTATTTTGAGTTACTGCAAAGTTAAGCATTTTCTCTTTCAGACGCCTCCATGAGCTATTATTACAGTCAACTGTCTGAAATGACTCTGCATTTAGTTTTAGTGCCGTTAGAACAGCAACAAATGTGCAGACACATCTTGGCACAGGAGGGAGCTCGTTTCTGCTGCACCTTTGTTCATTACTGAAAACGGCCGCTCTTGGCTTTTGTACCACCCCAAGCCGCCAGCCAGGAGAGCTGAATTTATTTATGCACACTCAAGTGCTTTCACTCCAGCTTTAAAGACCGAGTGTGGCCTTTTCTTCTTGCTCAGTGCTTTAGGTATCCATTACAAAAAAGTCTACAGTATTGTACAGGTGTATTGACCAAGAGTACAATAAGACACTCATTTCTCTCTGCTTTATCTTCTGACGGTCAAGCAGTAAAGATCAGTAAGGGCTCTAAAAGGTGCTTGTCAGTAATAGAAGATATGTTTGAGACTCTCTTAAGAAAAACAGAAAATATACCTCTAGAGACCAGAGGAATTATGGCTCTTGTCCTTTGAGGACAAAGGAGAAGTTGTATGTTGATGTTGTAGACTGACTCAGTCAACAGATGGTTAGCTGGGCTGTTTTCTTGGCAATGAGCAGTTACTTTAACCTTGCATGGCAGCTGGACTCTTAAGATCGCAAAATCACATGAGAATCTGACTTGCCAAGCTTTAAGAGTCCGATGAGGAACTGTTAGCAACTACATCATGGTGTGTGGTCTAACATAGTAAACCTGCTAAAGAAGTTAGTGTAGATGCATCTAACATTAGTTATACCAGAAGTGGACAGCATTTCTTCACTGAAAGAAGAACAAACAACAACATGGAAGGCTTTTAGGGGTTGGTTAGCTCAGTTGGTAGAGCATCTGCCCTGTGTACAAAGGCTCAGTCCTTGCCGCAGCGGCCCAGGGTTCAAAGCTGTCAGCTGTCTCTATCAAATAAAAAGCTTAAAAAAGCCCAAAAAACACATGGAAGGCTTTTCTTAGTAGAAAAGATGTGTTCGCTCTGTTCGCTCTTTTCCTGTAGTCCTGTCTGTCATTGAAAGAAATTGTTCCTTAAGCCATGACCATGGTCTTTTCTGCATTTTCTGTGTCTAAACCTGACCAGATCTTAACCACAGTGGTGTCCGATGATTGCAGTAGTGATTTGTCACAATTTTGCATATTCACAATGTAATATTTCATAATCTCATCCTGCCAAAAGGGGTTTCAGATTAGAAAACTCTTATGTGTCATTCTGGAGGGCAATTACAAGCTGGAGGACGTGTTCATATATTTTAATCCCCTCACCCCTTAAACTCTCCCAAAATGCTTCCCTAAAGATTTCTGTGGCTGCTCATATCTATTTCAACACCTTGCTGCTTGCAGACAAGACTACCCACACCTACAAGGCAGCTGTAAGACGAGATTTAAGCCTACATCATAGCCTGTGTCCTGTCTCTAGAGTGCTTCTGCTAATGGCCAAGCGGACTGGCCACCGTTACTTCCAGCTCACTGGAGACGACCTTCCAACTGCAGTCACTTGTAATTCCATGTTATAGCATGAAAACCCATCTCTTCAGGGACACGGAGCTCTTCACCTCCTTCTCAACCTCTCCTTCCTGCACACTCATGCATGAACTTGCACCTGAGTTATATACAAAATGAAAAAGAAACATTTTTCTTAAGTCTCGGGGATGTGTGTATTGTTAAATTGTCTCCTTTTGCTCTAAGTCACTTTAAATATCTAGAAAAATATAATTAATGAGCTGTTTTACTGAATATAGGAGTCTTACAACATATTCAAACATCATTTTACTGCTCTGAGGTTCATTTTAGGCCACTCTCTCAGCAGAGTGTGACATTGCAACGGTAGTCTTCTGGTCTGAAAGCTGCTCTTTCCCAGTGAGGATTGTGTGTTTGGTTGAACAAACGTACATCTTCGGACTCGTCATGGGAGCCACTTTTGCTCTTCTGTCTTCTGCGTTTAGGAAACGATAAACACAAAATGTTTAAATAAGACAAAACAAATGTTTCTTCTGCCACAGTGAGCAAGTTTTTAAATTTTTTCTTTAAAATTCACGTAACGGAGGAAACTGTCCTCTGGTATAAAGTTTCTGTTTTCGTCTGTGCACTCTAAAACTCAGAGAAAACTGAAGGACAATCAAAGAGACCTTTATCTTGAATGTTTGAAGTGCTCGGCCCTAAAGTTAAATACCCCAGTGACCTTTCTGCAATCTGTATTTTTCCCCAGGGAAATTGGACTGTAGTAAAGCCTGTAATCCTTGGAAAAGGTCAGTGACATATCTCTGAGCAGAGTAGTGTGTATACTTTCCTCAACATTTATTTTATCTTTCTTAAGAAGAATGACAAGTTGGCTCCATCACAATGGTTATCGGAATACATTGTAGTGGAGATAACAAGATTTTGAGCAGATATTGTAATTTATAAAGGATAAAAAGGATTTATACCAGCTAACTGGCTACAGACGCCTTTCTATCCGACATACTCACATCATCTCAGATTAGTTTGATTAAGTAAGATACTGATAGGAACGTTTTTATCAAAATGTCCCCTCTACCATCCAGTAGCCTCTGCTGTAGCTGTTTTTGCATTTTGCCTCTGATGGCCTCAAAGTGAGCATAAAAGGTGTTCAGCTCACACATGATGTGCAAACTGTAGCAGGGTCTGTGCGATATTCCTGATTCTGTGGGATGTGTGTTTCACCATATGAATCACATCCTACCATGGCAGCTTGGGTGAGTTACTATACATTCAACTCATTCAATAATTCACAGCTGAAGGCAGGTGAGCACATGCCCACGGATATTTAAAATTATATATTACAACACTGACAAAGAAAAATGTGTCTTGACATGAGCTGTAGCCATAATCTATGAGCAGGTACAGCTGGATAAACTTCATGAATTAGTATTACAGGTTCATGACACATACATTTATTTATTCCCACATACTGAAGGAGGATACTACTCTGCTGAACATTTTGCCCTAAGTACATATGGCCAGTGACAGTTCAGTCAATATTCATTCACCACACGGTTACTTATTTGATTCTCTTCTCTTTAGCATTATGCACTGAACATTAAAAATAACATTTCAGTTGATTAAGTGGACCACCTTTTTGCTTGACTTATGACTTATTCACTTATATTACATGTAATTAATCACTGAATTCAATTTATTATTTGTCACATGCAATCATAAAAAGAACAAATATAGTGAATTAGTGAGGGGAAAAAACACAAATATCGACACACATTTTTCTAACGTCCAAGATGTTGTTTATGACACAGCAGTTTTGAAACACTCATCAGGTATGTAGCTGAAATATAAAATGTCATTCTTTAAGTAATATTCACAGGGATATGCAATATGTGAAAAAAGATAATATTTTAGTTGAATTATGGCAATTAATTGACAGCAATGGCTTTTCCCTTGCCTAAGAAAATTCAGTAAACCAAATGTCTCTTTTTGCTCTTTGCTTTTGTCCTAAATCCGCAGCATTAACCTGCCCTAAATTCAAAGCAGAGCCATTTGGAGTATGAAATCTATAACACGGCGAAGGTGAACATCCTCTGTCTGCGGTATGACTAATTTGTTTTTTTTCATGGCTATTTAAAGATAATACATTCAGTGGGGCGAGCGGTGCACTGGAAGTTTCAAAAGGGCTCAGAAAAGTAAAATGTGACAGAGTGGAGTCCAGATGATGGAGGTATTTCTATGATTTAATTCTTAATTTTCTGAAAGAAGCTCATTCTATGCAGTCCTATTGATGCACTGGATTTGTAATTACGCCCAAAATGAAAAGATTTTGTTACATTTTAGAGCTTTGTCCTCAGGAAGGGCAGACAGCTGCGACTGTCTAGGATGTTTGAGCTTTGATACATCCCAAGTGCAGAGACAGACATCGCGGGATGTGCTTCCCACATTTACAGAGTTCATAGTTCAATGCTGTTTGTAAAAAATAACAGCAAAACACCAAAATTAAAAAGCACACCAATTTTGACCAACCTTTTACGTGTGATATACAGGTAAAGCGCGTTAAGCTGCCATTTTAAGATTAAAAACTAAAAACAAATTGTCTTCCACAGTCGAAACATTCACCAATGGTTTCAGCATTTTCTCTTAAATCTCTTAATCACATTCATACACATTTCAACAGGCATTGACATTTTCTCCACTAATTGGTCTTTGAAGTAAGTAATAACGTCCTTTGATGGCCGACAGAGTAGATATGACGTGAATGACTTTCGTCACAGTAGTGTCAGAAGGTGAAGCTGTTCCACTGTTCCAGTGTGTGTGTGTGTGTGTGTGTGTGTGTGTGTGTGTGTGTGTGTGTGTGTGTTTGTTTGTGTTGCGCTGGAAAGGCCAACTCGTTGTTTTGTTCTGCTGACATTCATGACAAAGAAACAGTACAACAAGTCCTGGACATGATTCATCCCTATTAGAATCAATAGCAGTAAAGTGTTAAAGTGAATTATCCTCACCGTCATCTAAAGCGGCCTCATTAAACCGTGAGACGAACATGTCTCTGACATCAGACAGTATCTGCAGATCTTAACGGGGAAATAAAACATTTATTACACTGGAGAAATTAGCATGCTTTAAAATTCCTCCCAACATGTCTCAAATCTGTCTGTTCTCTTAGTTAGCAGTATTTCTGCCTTGTTATATAATTCTGTATAATTAGCTGTTAATAAGTTATTATTTGTATTTGCCAATTTGACAAGAAGATGTTTGTCGATTGCAGCTTCCGTCTCAAGTCGATGCAAATTAGGTAGGTTGTGTATGAAAAACTCGATGAAATGCAATTGTATCAGAAAAGCCCAAGAGTGCACTTTGTATCAGTACTGCTTTCACTGTATTATATTATATAGTGTATTTGTTAGTGTTTGTGCAGTGTTGAATCATGCAGAACTGGTAAATTCTTTTGCTAATATTATATAAAATAACAAAAAAGTGAGTGAATTGTAATTCTCCAGGACAAACATGGCAGACAACTGATGATGATGGAATGAGATAAAGTTGGACGAATTTAAATAAGATTTCTGTAGACTGATCTCTGTGATTATCTGATTAATATTTACCAATAAGTACTGTATTTTGTAGTATTTGTTCTTTACCTTATGCTACTTTATACTTTTACAACTTTTAAGACATTTCAGAGGGAAACATTGTACTTTTTACTCCATTACATTTGCTCAACAGCTGTAGTTATTAGTTACTTTTCAAATTTACGTTTCACCATTAAATGCCATAAGCTTATGAAATACAATACCTCACTGAAGAATAGAAATAGAAAGAATAGAAACAGCCTGGCCTGTAACTGACAAACAGCTGGTTGGAAAAAGTTAATATAAATTTGTGTATCAGTACTTTGTTTTATCTTCTTTCCTCTCTCGTTAATCATCTCAGGAGCCCTCAGAATTATCCTGCGACCCTTTGTGGGAGCCTCTATGTTGGGAGCAATGGGACTAAAGTACCAACTGTATAGAAATACTAGCTCAATACTAAGCAGCTACCACAGTGCTACTAACATTGTTGTTTCAGTATTACAATCTAATAATGTAATGTAATGACATCAGTCATGGGGGCCATTTCTCTGAAGCATGAATGTGTTCACTTTTATACTTTATACTAAGTACATTTAAAGTTCCCATGAAACAGAATTATGTGCAACTTTAAGCCTTAATATCATTTGAACAGGTGAGTTCTATAAAAATTCACCCTCAGTACAGTTGTCATGAATGTTGAAGATAGCTATAGAGACCAAAACTGTTTTTTGTACCAGGCTGTAAACATGTTTATTCCTGCTGTGAAGTTTGGTGTTTTTTTTTTGTTTGTTTGTTTTTGTTTTTTAAAAGATATTTTTTGGCCATTTCAAGCTTTGATTTTTGACAGAGACAGCTAAAGAGTGACAGGAATGTGGGGAGAGAGAGATGGGGAATGATGTTTGGCTCCAGGTATGCCTGAGTCTGTTAGCTGCACAGCTGAACAAGCTAGTTAGCGGCTCATTACATAGCAATATTTCCATAAGAAAAGTCTGTGAATCACCTCAGTAGTGTAACGTTATTCCCTGTTGATCTTAGAGGCTTGTGCTTGAACACGGACCAGTCCAGCTGCTGAGCCTGGTTTGTTGCCTCTCAACATCAGATGGATTAGCAGCAGTTAATTAGCGGTTAGATACTTTAGCAAGTCTTTATTCTTAGTCCATCAGGGAACTCAGCTGAAGAACATCAGAAAGGAAACCAGCAAATATATTTTGTATAATCTGACTCATTTTCACCAAACTCACTGAATGGAGTGCATAAAAAAGTGATGATTAAGTGGTTTATTGGATGCTAAATTAGTATTCACCCTGAATGCAGGATGAGTCATTACCAACTTTTTATGTTTATAAGGGAATGACAAACACTAAAATGCCATTAGGAATACCTGAAAATACCTAAACGATGACACGAAATGTTATGTCATCACCAGATACTGGTGTGTAGTTGATAAAAACAAATCAATTTTGACTTCGATGAGTGTACTTTTAGGATACCAAGTAGGATTTTGAGGTGTAGGACTTGCTCTGTAGTAGTACTTTTCCATTAATTTATTGGTACCTTTACTTGAGTAAAGGCTCTGAATACTTCTTTCACCCCTGCCAGCAGCTTCTGTATCGTGACTCTGCATTGCTATCCTTGCTTGAGTCTGAGCTCCACCTTTGCCAGCCCATTTAAAATGACCTGGACGTGTCCGCTGTCTGATTCAAGTTATAATCAATAGAGCAGACTGTTTAAGAGAATCTCCTGCAACAGTGTTTGAATAAACAAGAGCCATTTCTCCTTGCAAGTTTTGATTCACACATACAACTTTTAAAAAGTTATAATCTCCAGTAAGACCAGTGAACTTTAACAAGTATCAAGGTCTTTTGTGAGCTGCTCTTTTCTCTATCTCACTTTTCACACCGGGCCATACTGATAACATGAATGAAAGCCACTGCAGAGCAGATATGCTGCTCTATCTCAAGCTTGAACAAAGTACTGTAGCGTGCAGGGATATTCCTGAATATGCTTATAAATGCCAAGAAATTATCAATAGATACTTTATAGGTATGAGGTGGCTGAGACTGAAGCCAAGTGAGCTGATTGCAATAGATCCGGATGTTGTTTAATAAGTTTTATGAATTACTTCATGTCAGCCTCTCCTTTATCACATCCACTCCCACATCCTCCCCCTCTACTTACTCTAATATGCTCTTGTACTGAAATCAAAACACAGCTGAAAAATAGCTCCATTCTGATTATAAGCTTGGGAATGTATGGAGTGGATATTGTGCTTATGTTTTCATAACATAAATGATTTGATATTGTTAAAAAAACAGTGTTATTAGAGAAATCTTAATTTAAATTCAAAATGGTCCATTAATATTAAATAGGGGAAGTAAAGTAGGCTGGAGATTTTGTGGGCGGTCCTAAAGGGTGGCTCGATGACACCCTGAGGCCACCCTGAGCATGCCCCTGCACCCCTAGAAGAAAGAAAGATGGAGATTACTTCGCTCAAGTTAGTCATGTCATTTTCTGAAGTCATCTGACACGTTTTAGTCGCTTCAAAATTGCTGCCTGACTGCTCCCAGAAGTGGAGAAGTGGGCATGGCTTTAGCAGGTTGGGTGGTTAATAACACTTTCTTCTTTGGTCTGACACACCTTAGTCCCATCTGTGATGAGTGTACTTTGGGAAAGACTTTGGGAAATATACTAATTTTATCAAACTGTTTATTCACCCAGATGTTATACAAGATAATTAATGGTGTGTCTGTGAAGCCTTTAATCTCAGTTTATATACAGTATACTGTATCTTCACTTAATTAGCTTCAAGTCGGAAATGGGTACTGACAAGAACAATGAGACTGATCTGACACACACATCATCATGCCTCAGCTGTTTAAACACCAAACTGTGTTTCAGTGTCTCTTGAGGATTTTGACAAAGCAGCATAATTGGAAATCGAAATGTCTGACCACAAAAGAAGTGGAAGATCAACCGGAGGCAGAAGAGAAGTGGACAGAATTAAAGCAACTCATGGACAGAAAAAAGTGGAAGTAAAAAAGGGTACTAAACACTAAAGACCATGTCTATGTACAGAATCTGGTTGTCACACTTTATAGACACTGACATTTGATTTGATTCGACAAAATGAAAAATGAAAACAGTGTTAGAGAGGTTGAAGCAGGTGAAGTTTGCATTAATTGAAACAGGAAATAATTGAGTTGTTTGCATCCACAGACTGTTAATTACTCACTTCACTCTTGTTTGTCTTAGTTTAAACTGCAGGGTTAAAGAAAAGACCATAAAATTTGTTCATATCCCCTTTTAGAAGATGATTTGTCAGACATTTCTTTGTTTTCTGTGGCAAAGCTAGTCTCTCCAGCCTCGAGTTGTATTTTGTGGTTTTGTGTCCTTTTCATGAGCCCTTAAGTTTAAAAAAAGCTCCAGTAAGTGTTTAGCCTTTGACAGTTTTTCTCTCTATTCTTTTGTGCTGACTTGTCTAGTTTCAGAGCAACTCTTGAACTTCAACATAATTATCAAAAACCATCAATTCACCGATCTTCCTGAAAACATTCAAAAAAAAATATTCCACTCACTACAGTGGGAGGAAAAGCAACAAAGCAACATGTTGTAGAAAGTTGTTTCAATGCCAGAGAATTTATCTGTGAGGACAAGCTGGTTTAAAACCAGCACAGGAAACTGAAATGGGAAAATGTTCCGAGATATGACCAATCACCACATACAATAATAATGATTTCTTTCAGTCAATTTCAGTTTCAGTAGTTTCAGTCAGACCACAGAAAAAAAAGGAGAGAGAAAGCGTCTGACCAAACCACACAACATAAGCTTGCCAGAGTAGTGGAAAACTTAAAAATCCCTCCAACTTAACTCTTACATTTTTACGGTACTGCACTCTTAGCATGGCCTCACTCATGCATGCATGTAGTGTGATTTATTATCACGCTTGTAATACAGTCTTTACTTGAACTGCTGATATGCAAAGGTTTCTGGTGCTGTGGCTCTAAGGTTTCAGTCACATTCAGTGCTAACACCAGATGTGATGCAGGAAACACCGTCTTGTCTTACTGGGTTGCTTCTATTCAATTTCATTGGTATTAAATTCAACCTTAACAAGATGAGACACTGTTGCCCTCAAGTGGTTTGAGAAAGTAGTGCTCAAGATTTGTGAATGAGAGCGTATAGGCTGCCGGGTGAAATTTTCTGTTGGTGACATTTTCAAGAACAGAATGATGAAATCCAAGGACAGTGTTTTCCCGATGTGTCAGATATGGTGACACAAACAAAATCAGAACAGGTTTTATAATCCTGGGCTTCAAGTAAACACAAGGTCAGACTTCTTTTTTTTTATCTGTGTAAATCCCTGTCTATGCTGCATCCTGCCAGGGCAGAGAGATCTAACATTATGCTCAAGTAAAACAAAGCTCGTTCATCAAAAGTCAGCAGCGCTCAGCATACGGTAGTAGATCAGATTTATAGCTCTCACTTGATGCACTTCTACCATCTGCTTACAAAGCTTTGCCGCACAGTATAGTTGGTGAATGAAATTCAATTTAAATCCCCTTGAAACATTTCCTCAATTATCTTCTTACTATGAGTGATCGTGTCCTACAACATACTGTATATAAAAACACCATTTCTTGCCAAAGTTTCCCCCACAGTACATTGTTTTGGCATTTATGCTTGATAAATTACTTTAAATGACTTGAATGATTACTTTTTCTGTCCATCAACTTATTGTTTCAGCCCTAAATTAAATATATCATTCACGTTCAAGAAGCCTGAATGTGGCACGCATGTGGTTTCCTTAAAGTAGATGAACAGCAAGGAGCCTTGAACCACCTGATGACCCCTCACTGAAGCGTTTCCATGGTTGTACAAGTGTAATGGACAGCTGAGTTCGGGGGGGTGAGGTCTGAAGGTCTGAAGGTCTGAAGGTCGTCCTCACTGTTCCCTCCCCCTGTGTTCCACGCTCACACTAATCACGTCCTCAGCCTTGACAGACCATCCATCTTTCTCGTCCCTTGCTGTATTCACTCTTCCTCCTCCTCGTTTTGAGAAGAGGTTGCAACCTCGCCAGACAAATGGAAACCGCATCATGCTTCTCTGGTAATTAGCCGGTGAACTCGTGGCTGTTTTGAGCAACACGTGAGCTTCAGGAATCATTTCCTGCGGCGTGGACTAGACTCTTATCAGCTAAACCATAAAATAGAGCTGCAACAAGTCTATGTACGCAATTATTCTGCCATATTATCATGTTGTTATTATTATTAAATTGGCACCAGATAAGGTCAGTCATTTGAAATCTTCACCACACACAGGAAATAACAAATTTAAAAGTTAGGATAGAGTTACAAAACCTACTCCCAAACAGCTGAGCCTGCTAAGGAAAAAACTTGTTTAAAGATGGTAAATGATTCTAACAGTTTGTGACTGACTATAATTAAAGCTGCAGATTGCTGTGAAAATGTGCCTCTCTAATCAGATGTAACAGACTCCTGGGTCAAATTCAACATCTGCTAACTGACTCTGCTAATAACTCATCTAGATTTCAAAGTCCCTCCTCTGCGTGGTATTCTTGAATTTTCGTTGTCAGTGTGTCCTCGCAGTGTTCCCTTGTTTGTGCTAGGCCCACATTGTCTGATGTCTGCCTGCAGTAAAAAAAAAAAAAAAAAGAAGAAGAAGAAGAAGAAGAAGAAAAAAAGATGTTAAGTCTTGGCCAACCTGAAGGACAGCTGTGTGAGATATTACATCAGTGGCTGAAGGATAGTGGTCCATGGAGTCACATTCAAAAAAAGTACAAGTCACTTATTTTCAGATCCCGGTAAATATTATCACCGTGAGTAATCCTTTTGTGTCTGTCATTCCCAAGATATATCTCACAAATCTTAAAGGAGGCACGTAACTGTATTTGGCCCCTGGTAATTTGCCAAGTACAGATTGTACTGATCCTGATCTGGAATGAGGATTCACATCTTAAACTTCTAAATGTACTTGATTTTTTTGAACGAATTAAGAGTTTAAAAATAAAGAGAATTATGGTTGGAAGTTGGTATTTTAAGGATGACAATGACAGTAAGTCTGTCTTTGGTTCAGATAACCATAGCGCCATAAGGTTGAATCATATTAACTTTGATGATTCCCTGACATGTGTTGATGGAGTTTTACTGATTATAGCACAATCTAGTGATTTATATTGATATTATTTACATAAATAAACAAGACCATTAGTGAGAAGATTGACTGTTTCTATATTGTTACTCTCAATGTCTGCCACCTGGTTCAATTCAGTCAGATTTGCCTTCAAACATATGAAACAAAGCAGTGGAAAGACTACCACTTTTGTCCACAGGGGTCGCCATGATCAACACAAAATGATAACTTTTAAGGGACCCCTAAAACTTTAAAGACTTACTGACATTCCCATCAGCCCTGACCTTTAAATTATGTTTAATCCTAATTAACAAATTTCAGCATGTTAACACCTAAACAATGATTGTCAACATGTAAATTTTTAAACTTTAACACCATCTGGATGTTAGCATTGTCACTGTGAGCATGTTAGCATGCTGACTCAAAGCAAACAGAGCCAAACAAAGCTGCTAGCATGGCTTCAGGCTGGTTTTATGTTGGTGTTGCTAGTCTTTCACTGTCAGGGTTACTCTAACTGACCTCCCAGTTTAACGTCTCTGAATTGATGGTGAGGTTGTTAGTACAGGAGGTGCTATCCTCTGAGCACGGTTTATATTCACTCTTGAATTATTCATTAGAAATCTGATCAAAAATGATAATTCTCCAACAAATTAATAATGTCATTATGCACTTGGGGTGCCTTTCATCACAGCTGACTAAGTGTGTCAGCGTCAGGTTCATTATCATCATCACCTGCAGTTTGGATCATCATTAAAATTAAGACTCAAGGCAGTGGTAGTTGACATTGAACTGATGTGTGAAACTTGATTTTGTCAGCAGGTGCAAACTGCTCTGCAGAGTGAGACATGAATCAGCAGTAGTGGCTGCCAAAATGACTGACAAAGTCACTCAATAACGCGGTGATAGCTGCTGAAGGTTGACACTTATGTCACGTCAGATAAATGTTGAGTGTGAACAACCATGGAGAAGATAGACTCAATCAAGAGGGGTGGTATCACTTTTGGCATCAGGAAATATTATTCTGTTTCCATTAATATGGATGGAGATAATGTGTTAAAATATGTCACAATGCATGATGCCTTCGCCATGTGAGGCAATTATTCTCAAACAATAGTCTCTCCAATTCAATACACACTAATACATGCATCGTACATGTCATTCAACTCAATTTAGTCTTGCATATACCACCTCTCTTCACTTATGCACACACACACATATGCAGCAGCAATGTCCCCTTTCACCAAAAATACACAGTTACATGCTCAGCAACACGGTAAAGTGGAACTTCGTAACACCTTTACAGTTCACCTCAGTAGCGGTGATATACCGTACAGTCTGAGACATAAGAGCAACGGACCGGTTCGTCTGCCTGCACTTAAATCATTTCTGACAGTTTCATGATTAGAGGGGACATCAGCTCAGGCACATACTTTGCTGACAAACGTGTCCCCAGCCTCCCTCCTCATAACCTTATTTCACCTTATTTTTTTTATGCGTTCCTTGCATTTACTTTACATGTTTCATTTCCTGTTTAGGTTTTGTTTCATGACTTTTCTTCCAGAACATGTTGGAAAACATTTCATGCACCCAAATATGCAGTTAAGGCTTTCTTTTCTTTCTTTTTTTTTTTGGAAAGGGGTTAAACTGTGCTTGTAGTATAATAAACTGGAACATTTTTACCATAAGAGGTTGTACTAATGACCTGGCTTATTTTCAGAGTTCGGTTTCATTTGTAGCCCTTACCCATCCTGTCGGCTTGAGTTGTGAGAAGCATACATCAGGCTATAAGCTATGAATGTTCCCTTTTACCAATCCAGTGAATCAGTAGTGTATGAAACAACCCCATCTGCTGCACCGCCTGCTCCTTTTTAGTATTACACACACTTGTGCCCCTGTAATGTGGATTCATTTTGGTATGTATTGATTTGATATGAGAAGCGAGGGAAGCTGTTGTTTGGCAGTTAGAAACAGCGTTCTTGCTCAAAATTCACATTAATAAGAAATATTATCTCGAAATCAGCGTTGCCAGCGCTTGGATTAGAGTAAAACAAATATTTTGAGATGACTTGACACACTCAAGTGTTGCTGGATGGTCCTCTGGTTCAGTGAAAAATCATCACTGTAACCTAGCAACACCACTCATAGTTTAATTAGAGTGACTAGAAAGTGAACAGCCTGGAGTCAGATGGTAATCTCCTTGTGTACACTCATGGTTGTGTTGTTGTGTCTGTGTAGTTTCATGAAAATAAATGTTTTATCGATGGCACGGATATATAGAGGGTTTAATTCAGCTGCGATTTCAATATTTTTGACTTTTCAATCATATATTCTCATGGGGAAATAATTGAACAACCACTGCCACATGTTTTTTTTTAGTGATTATATATTTAACGAGCATTTTAAACAAATTAATTCAAATTTTATTCACTCCCACTGCTAATTTTATGCCTTTCTGATAAAAATATCAAAAATAAATCTAAATTAGCTTTTGATTTGATCATATTGACTTTGTAAAGTCTCACTTCTCCCCTGAGGGAACATTAATATTCCTCAAAGAGTACAGTGACTAATTACCCACATTATCTCATTGGCTCATTAGGTTCTGATGGCAGTTGACACTGCTAAGGCACTCTCCACCAATCGTATAAATTATGCTGTCAAAATGTCACTCGTGCTGTGAAATAATTGTGCAACTAATCAGACTTAGAAAATGAAATTAAAACTCATTCAGTGCATGTGTGTAGCATCATTTGTCGACATTATACGTCCACTAACTAGCAAGTATTCTGCTTAATATTGCTATTAAACATATTAAGAAACAAAAGCAAGATAGATTATAGATTATTACATCATATGTTAATGACGCATGAAGCAGATGATTGGAAAGTAGTGTTTACTTCACTGCCGCTGTACATCGCAGTTAAGTGCCTTCAGATATTGATGACTATATATCTATTGAAACCAGTGCACTCATTACAATTAATACGGAGTTTTCTCAGTTGGTTGCCATGAGTAAAAAAGCAATTTGTAAAAGTTATATCTCAAAATTAAAGGGCTACATTGCCGTGGCCCAGAGAAGATTTAATTTCTAATATTCTCTAATATTTCTGTTGTGTCAGGAAACAAGGGACTACAGTCATTAGCACCTCTGTGAAGCTGTAGAGTGCCGCTGCTTTGAGCTAAATGCTAACATCAGCATGCAAAACATGTTAATATTTGCTAATAAGCACTGAACACAAAGTACAGTTGAGGCTGAGGGAATGCCATCAGTTTTGCAGCTATTAAGCCATAAGTATTTGGACAAATTTAAATCTGACCTGATGATGGAGCTCAAGGAAAAGTCAAGGGATCATCAATCCATCCAATAATTGTTGAGATACTTCACTCACCAAAATCTTGCCCTGATGGTGGCGCTAGAAGAAAAGTGAGAGGATACATACAGAATTTTATGCCTAACTGTTAGAAGTTTAGAGCGATAGAGCCATGCCACTAGTGTAGTGAAAAACTTTCCCTTGTGGGGAATTTGATAGGAGATTTACTCAGCACATTTCTCTTTGATTTAGGACAATCCATCAGCTTCCCTGCAGATCCACTCTCAGGCCTCATCGTGTGCATTATTTGATATCTAGTAGAACTTTATAGCAGGTATTTATTGTCCGCCGTACTGATTGTGGCGAACCATTGACCTTTTTTCTCCTGCCATCCTTAGGCTCAAATTTCCACTTACACAGATCTGAAAAGTGAAATGAGGATAAGTGTGTTTTATTAACAATTTTATGCTGCCCAAAGGACTTGTTTGCCACTTAGCCATTGTGTTTTAGTGCCACTCTCAGGCCTTTAAGGCACATATAAGTAAAGGCAAGATCATACCTATTGATTATGGTGTTCCTGTGGCCTTTACACAGATATTGCATAATATAACAGGGTTATTGCCATGACATTTGTTGAGCATATTATTGCTCCCCACAGACCGTTATGTGGCTTGTTCCGTGACAAGACTTGAGGCATTTATCACACTGTCTGCAGTAAGATATTCTTGCGAAACAAAATACATGTAATACAATACTTACAGCACTTTTTAGGTCAGGCATATCAAGAAGGCAACAAAATCTTAAAGGTGAAGTACATTTTATCTTCACACTCAAAACTATAATTAGAGCATTTATTTACTATGCACAGCATTTAAATGGGAGTTTCAGTTTTTGAGTTGTTCCTCCAGTGATTGCAAGAAATTTTAAAATATTGACATGAATAAATGTAAATGTAATGAAGTCAAGAATCATATCTGGACTGTAGCTACCTGAACGACACCTCTTCTCAGGAACGTTTTAGGCAATTCTGCATCAGCTATGTGTCAATACTACAAACAACTACTCTCTTTAGTACAAAGAGTCAACCTCCCTACCTGTGAAGTGTCAAATACTGCAGTTCCTCAAATGGCCACTTGAGGCTGGCTACAGAACAAGTCAATATCTACAGGCACCCATGTTCAAATGTCCAACTTCATGGCAGAAATAAACATGTTTACAGCCTGGTACAAAAACAGTTTTGATCTCTATATCTAATTTCCTCCAATTGTACTGAGTCTGAATTTCTATTTAACTAACCTGTTCAAATGATATTAAGGTTAAAGGTATGCATAATTAACAGGTGGGTGCTGTTACAGATGGCTTGTTTGAGGCATCATTCAGCCCGCCTCAGGTCCACTGATGATCCACATCTTTGCCAGTTTTTTTTTTTTTTTAAAAGCCGGGAGGCAGAAAAGGTAGAAATCCCAAGATGGTGGCAGCCAGAGCCACAATGTTCTGAGCTTCACAACGGCTCTTTGGAAACCTGTGGGTGATGTCACGGATATGACGTCCATTATTTATACTGTCAATGTTTAGAACATGACCATGGAAATGAGATTTTACAGATGACTGGCAACTGAGAGGATGGTCAGTACTTAGTTAAATTTTTGTTTTTCATAATTCTAATAGAACATCCAAAGGCTTTTGTGACACCAGTGACAGACGTTTGAAGTCGTAGGGAAATAATAATTCAACAAACAGCTTGTTGACTCCTCTAAATTTCACCACCCTTCCAAGTCCAAATGTTGGCTTCATCTCCAGCATCCAGTGTGATTCATGAATGGTAGCTCATAGTTTGATGTTTTTTGAGCTCCATCAGAGTTTCCCAAGATAATTTCTATAAAACCACAAGTCCATCCCAAGAAATTCCATGAATACTAATGCTCTGCTCTCGCCTCGTAAGGCCCCCACTAATGCCCTTCCTGGAATATTCCTTGCTTTTGATAGGATTAGGGTTGTGTGTTTAGCAGGATAAAACGAATGAAGCACATAAAGTGCAAAGGCTGCATTTATGGTCCAGCCCTCACCAGAATTTAAAAGGCGGAAATATCAATTGAGGCTGGAGGAGTGGGTGAAGATCGATTTTAGCACTTCCCCTGATAATGTAAATGACAGTAAGGAAAATTACATAAATCAGTCATGGATAATGACTTTGTTATGGTGGCAATATTATTCATTTTTAGGTCAAACATGAATTTGTGCTTTTAACAGATACTTGGCATTCAAAGTCTGACTTTTTTTGCAGCTTCCTAATGTGATTTAAGGGGATAAAAAGCTGTTTCATCAAGATATGATGAAATATATTAATGTATATGTTCTCTCTCTCTCTCTCTCTCTCTCTCTATATATATATATATATATATATATATAGTAAATGATGCTGTGCTATGCAGTTTCTTATTCCAGCTTCCATTAGTCCAGAAGACATCCAACTTTTTAACGAAATATATAGCTGCAAGCAGATTTGTTAATAATTTCTATGTATTGCACCAATAGAGTTCTTTCAGCATGTTTATTTAAGTCAGCTATCTGCAAGAGAACAGGACAACAGAGTAATAAAAATGATCCTCATCCTATTACCCCTTTTGCCTAGTAAATACTATTGTGTTAGCCCCGCTTGCTTACTTTGTGCAGCAGTAGAGTCTCTCCTCTGGAGCACTTTGCACTAATGAAAAGGTGTCATGTTAGCTCCGACCATGATGGATTGAAAGACTACAACCTCTTGAGAGATCTCTGGCACTGCTCCGCATGGGGGGGAGATTGCTGCCAGTCCGAGGAGACGAGTCGTGTCTCTGCCAGAAAAAAGGCCCCAGAGATATGATTGATGCCGCTGAACCACAACCTCCAGGCAAAGCTCAATCTGGATAAGCCTCTTGTTGTCCCGCTGGAAGCTCCAATATCAACAATTTGCTGATGGCATCTGCGCAAGTGAACATGATAATATCTTAGTATCATACTGCAGTGTTTTGTTTTTTTCCAAGGTGCGTGACTGTGTAGAAAATTACAGTTTTGGTTAGAATTATATTGTTTTTGTGAATTTTGTTGTATAAATGACAAAATTAAGTGTTCTTTTAACACTTGGGACAGACCTGGGACACTATGGTATAACAACAACAATCATACTAGATGACAATTCAGAAATGGATAGCCCAAAGCACCCTAATTAGCTTTCCAGTGCTGTAACTTACTGGCTGTCCCATTGAAAATCCCAGTGAAAGTTTGGATTTGCGCTGCTGCACGTTGGCTCATTCACTCCCCTCTTGACAGAATTTGCCAGAAAAGAGTTTTCTCTCCCACAAAACATGCATATTATCCACTATCAACCTTGACCAGCTGTTAAAAATGAAGCAGTGAATGCTGAAGCCAACCAAACTGGTTGAACAAACACAAACTGGAAAACAGAGATTGGTTTAACGCACATAAACACACATACAACATAAAAACACGCTTCTTATCATGAGCATGAATGAACAAGTTTCTGTCTAAGAAACAGGAAGGTCAAATCTTGAATGCTGATCTGCTCTACATAGTGAAAGGGACAGAATGGGGACACAATGATGCCATCTGTAGAAACAGCTACTGACTAAATTTGTCTCTGATTTATTAACAGTGTCAGATCTGTAGACTTGAGACATGGACCTTTAAGTTAGACTTAGATGTCAGTCACAAAAACAAGGATTTGGGACCTTACTTACAACTATCTCTTGTGAGGCTTCAGTACGAAAAGACTCGTCTTGATTTCATACCTGACCTGGTAAAAGACTTTAAGCTTGACTTGGTCTTGCCTTCACAGACATAAAGGAACAATTTGACATTTTGGAAAAGCTTATTTGCTTTCTTGCTTCTCATACACAGAAGTCTTTGCGCATACAGCCATGAGCCATAAGCTATTCTGTCACATAACCCTTCATAAAAACACAAGTTGACATTTGGCTTTTGTATGGATTGAGCAAACAAAAAATAACACGTTCCTTTCAGTTTAGAGGTGCCGGTATGCAGACTTTGTTACAGTTGGACAGCTGTTTCTTCTTCTGTCCTTTCTTTTTGCTAAGCTAAGCTAAGCTAAATAGCTGCTGCTTCAGTGTTTATGAGAGTGGTACGAATTTCCTTATCTAACGCAAAACTGGTGTATTTCCCAAAATGATGAACTATTTATAAGTTCAATGTGTAGAATTTAGCAATGTAGTTGCTATATGCAACCCTCTTGTTTCAACTTCTCCTGGTCACACAGTGTTAAAAGGCTCATATTAAGGTAACAAAAACATAACGATTATTATTTTCAGGTAACAATATGCTAATAGTTATGTGTATTATATCCCATTTCTTCCATATTCTAAATAAATAGAGCTCCCTAAATCTTACACGCTGTTTTTATTCTTTGAGAGTAAAAGGTTTAAATGCTGTGTCATTTAATGGTATTTATTCAGAGACATGTAATACTTGTATCTTGACCTACCCTGACTTGGACATGCACCAAAAAGACTTAAAAATCAGCTCTTAAGCGTATCACAGACTTGCTCACACTGAAACGAGGGCTGCATTAAACCTGATGTTAAGTAAATGTTCGGTATAATTCAGTGTCATGCGTCCTTGTTTGCAGCTGAAATCGCTGAGAGCTCGCCCATGATTCACTCCAGTGTAGCATTTGGCAGCGTGCCACATTAATCGCCGGGGGAAGATAGGCCTATTGACCAGTAGTCGAATAGGACAGAGGGGCAGGACATACAAATCAAAGTTGTCCAGCCTTATATTGACCAGACTGTCCACAGGAAGCTAGATTCATTAGCTGGGGGAAGGAGCAGAGGGCTGAGCGCCGGAAGTCACAGGGATTTTTATTTAGCTCACAAGCAGACATGCACGAAATTATGGTGGAATATGTACTTAAAGGGCAAGACTCCAATTAAAACATTGTCCTTTTTAATAAACCCCCACAGTGAACCAGACTTCCGCATGGATGAGGCGTCTGCGTAGTTTAGGGTGGATGTTCAGTGGTGCAGCGGACAGGAGTGCACGATAAGTGATGAAAGTGTCAAGAGTGTTGACCTGTTGACGTCTGAGAATCAGTGTGCTCTTCTGTCTTGTCACTCTGCATTACTGCCCAGTAGTGAAGACAAATGTACTAGAGTGCAGAGCTGATAACACTCAAAGCATCAGGAGACCTTTGTAAATTTGTAAATCAGATTTTTGCACATGTTTTCTGTGCATCAAGTCTTGGCAAATTGAAAGACTGAAGAAAATGTGGCATACCGTACCATCGCTAATTGACCTGGCCATATTCTGTATACTGTTGCCCATTAAGTGTTTCTCTCAGGCTGCTGTGTGACAGGAACAAGTGGCAATCTTACCCATTAGTGAATTGATCTTACATTTGAAGCTCCATTCTTCTTCTGTGTTTCTGTAATGTGCTTTATTGGCAGCGGATACATCAGAAGTAAATGACCTTCATTTGCACGAGAAGACCCCCTCCCTCAGGATGTGTATGTGCCTCACATGCTTTGACTGTTTACTGCAGGTTAGTACAGACCAACTAGGAGGCACGAATGCTTATCCTGAGCCGTCATTAATATTATAAATATTATAAATGCTTCTTCTGCTATGACAATTCAAAATGGCTGCTGCTGTCTAAACGAATGATACAAGCCGTTAGTGATTAAAAAATGAGATATTTAAGGTTTTGTTTTACACATTTGAAAAGTTTTGTGTGCTGTAATGTGTGGAACAGGTGCAGGTCCTGAGGCTTAGTGATCTTTGTTTTTGTGTATTCTAATGTTTGAGATGAGAGAGAAAAACTTAGGACCATGATCTTGTGACTGAAGTATTACTACTACTACTACTACTACTAGTACTGTTTCCCTGTCCTATTTGAATTCTATAGATATATCAGCTCTGATGCTTAGACAATATTCTTGGTGTTTACAGTGAAGACAAACATGCATATCTATACTTCTTTTCATTTATTATACTTGTGCATCCGGCATCTTCTTGACTTGTGACAGAGTGTGGTAGTTTTTACTTTACCAAACAAAAGCATCATTTATTTAACATTTAAACTTTATAATTAAGAATATGAAACTGGCATCAGTCCTGTAGTAAGTACAGGACTGGGCTGTGACTGTCCCCTTGTGGGCAGAGCAGTGAACATCCTTTTGGTGTTTTAGGAGGTCACAGGTTCCTGACGCTGTGCCACAGTGCTTTTGAAGACAGTAAAGGCGTAATGTTTCTCTGGATAGTCTGGAGAGACTGCAACAGATTAACTACAAACCCTAAAAACATGAAACATTATTTCTGGGGGTAGTAATTAAAGTTTTTGTATTTAAAACAAAGAATATAACTCCAATATTTCCATACGTTTAACCTAATAAAGTTTTAATATACATTATTTAGCTTTTTATACACGCTTATGGGCCAACATGCAGATTGATTAATGCTTTTCAACCAATAATTATGTGTCAGTGACAATGAAGCAATTAATATTAAAATTTACCTGGTAACAGCTGAGGTAAGCTCCTTATACATCCAGACACAGATACCTCCTCATCCTCACGACAACAGGATGAAGGATTAGACATTAACTGTGTCTTCGTGAATCCACCTTTGCTCTAATGAAGAGGATGAATGAAGGAGCGGACAGACGCGCAGCCTGTTAACGACAGGAGGAGGGTTTTTTTATTGACAACATGTTACAGGTCCGTCTGCCAGACGACACGGAGGAGCGCCGGGGCGAGACAAAAACCAGGAGTTTCCATCATCAGTAAGCCTTTTGTCATCTTAATGTTTCCTGTCTCTGCAGAGTTCATTTGCGTTTCTCTATCTGCATCTTTTTATGAGCGTATTTATTTCACACTGGACCGTCGTTTTGGCCTGTAGCGATGACAGTGGTGCGTTTACTAAACCATCGCTTTTAATCCCCGTAGCGTAGATGATGGCTCTTTACTGACGCTCATTTCTTTTTTATAATGCAGCTAAATAACGTGTGAGCATCTTATTCAGTGTCAGTGAATCAAATAGGTTCGATAACACATAGCGATCAGTGATTAAACCGTGGTGAGGGTATAGATCTGGGTCTGTAATTGTTTTACAAGATGTATTGATTTGCAGTGCTAGTATGATAGATTTATAGTGTACAAAAGACTGTCAAATAGATAAGAAAATGTTAATAATAAGACATATTTTCATCCATTCTCCCTCCCTTCATGTCTCATAGGTGACTCAGGATCGACCAGCTCCTGTGTAAGATGGTCTTCTTGATTAACCATCAGGAGATGCTGCCTTCAGATGCTTGTGGAGAGCAAGTCAACACAGACGGCACCGCTCAACCTACTTTTTGAAGGATAGAAGTAATTAGGAGTCTGATCTCAACATAATGCGCATCTTTCTTTCTTTTTTTTTATATAGATGCAACATTTAATTGATTTAGTTTTACTGTTTTAGTAGTGGATGTTACGTTAAAATAAATAGGATCAGTCAATCTCACAGCTTCCTATGAATCTGTCTCTGGTTTTCTTTTGCCATTCAGAAGAGACATCCAGCTGAGAGGTGAAGCTGCCCCCCGGAGGGAGAGCTATGGGCTGTGGGGGGAGCAGGACTGATGCTCTGGAGCCCCGTTACCTGGAGAGCTGGACCAAGGAGACGGAATCGACGTGGCTGACCAGCACAGACACAGACATCCCCCTGTCGTCCATCCAGAGCATCCCCTCTGAGAGCTCTGAGGCTGGCTTCACGTCTGAGAAAACGATAAGCCCAGGTTGGAACAATGAAATATGGTTGAGTGGATGGATGAATGAATACTTAATTGATCTCTTAATAGGAGCAGGCAGTCATTAAACTGCTGAAGAAATGAATAATACATTTGTGCTTGTATAAATTAGTGCTTAATTATATTCCCACCACTGAATACAGTATATTTACAATTCCAATCTTAGTTTCCATACCATCATATGTTCACTTTCATCTCCTATTGCTGTTCATAGATGTCAAAATACTGTACATTCAGTGAATGTCTATTTTTTCTGTGAGACTATTTTAAAGAAGTCTAATAATTGCTTTTATGCAACCAGGGTATGAGAGTTCAGGCTTTAAGCCATATGCTGTAAGTGATTTGACTGATTTAGCATTGAGTGGTCCTTTCTTTACACCTCTAACATCAAAGTGAAGTGTGACATGCATACAATATGTTTTATTTGAACTGCTTCTCCCTGCAGGAAGAAAAAAAATCCTATATAAGTATAACCCATTTTACATGTCTGATTCAAAGAAGAAGCACAAGGAAAATTGAAATGAAGATGAAAAAACCGAGCAGGTGCCCTCATGCTGCAGTGAAGCATTAGGAATAACATAAGGAGCCTCTAGAAACCTTTGTTCTTCTCGTTAGTCACAGCACACAGCCCCACAACAGTAAATCTGATCATAATTGTGTTGTTCTTTGTTTATTCGGTTACACAGAATTGTGTTTGCGTGTTCTTTGAAGCCAGGAGGGAGATGAATCAGTAAATGGGCATAATAGGCATCAAAAGCCGCTGTGCTCAAACAGGACTTTGCTCTCATGGCAACAGATACAGCTGTTAGTGAAACGCAGGCCGAGGAGCCTTGATGTAATCGTGAAGACAAATCCAGTGAAGCTCCTCTCTGAAGAGAGAGAACAGATTTAGAATTGGACAAATGAATCAGCAGCTGGCACCGCAAAGATTGTGTCAAACAGCACTTCAAACACTAATGTAATGTACATGTAACGTAACGTAAGATATGGTCATGTTTTCTAACACTAGTGTGCGGTTTCCTTTAAAAAGCCTTTATGTGTGTGTATATACAATATGTGTTCAACATCAATACCATCATCTAGTGCACTTAACCCACACTTGACGGGTTAAGTGCACTGGATTGTATGCTGCACAGCTTCAGAGTGGTCTTCACAGTGTTTTCGATTATTAATCACACTTTACCGCTCCACACTGCAGTCACATTAGTGGCAGCAATGCACCTGTAAGCTATCTGTTTGCTCTGTCTGTGACTAATGCTGTATGAAAAATGACAAATTACCCACGTCTGCACTACACAAATCATAAATATTTTGATAATAGTGACATTGGCAGGGCAGGAATATGCGATTTATTTGTTATTTTGAGAAAGAAAATTACTTAAAGAAGTCGCAGTAAGTTGAAAGCTGAAAGAGAACATTACAAATGATGTAAGTGTAAGAGTAAGAGTAACCCTGTCCCAGAAAGCGTTAATATTTTGAGGCGATCCAGTGACTATTTAGCTATTATCAGCGTTTATTATTTACTGCATGTCCACAAGTGGTTAGCACTGTTGCCTCACAGCAAGAAGTTTTGTGGTTTGAACCCCGGCTGGGGCCTTTCTGTGTGGAGTTTGCATGTTCTCTCACGGGTACTGCGACTTCCTCCCATAGTGCAAAGACATGCACTTAACAGGTGAATTGGTGACTCCATGAATTTGAGTGTGAATGGTTGTTTGGCTCTATGTGTAATGTGATGAGCTGGCAACTTGTCCATGGTATACCCCACCTCTCACCGTGACCCTGAATCTGATCTCAGAAACAGTTAATCTAATATTTTCAACATGATTAGTATTATGGGTGAATATCTTAAGCTCCCTTCTATTATCTGTTTCTTTCTTTATTCCTTTTATAATAATTGTTGTACTTTAGCACCTGTAGATAACTGCATGTAAAACATGTTATAACTCCATATTATAATGTTTCATACATTTCATTTAGTGTATTGTTCCCTCAGCTTTTTGAATGTTAGGGTTAGGGTTTTCTTGCTGTTTTAACCACACTGTTTAACTGCACATATGTGGTGTGTTTATTGGGACAAAGAGGATATGTTTGATCTACCAAGGATAGTTCTGTGTATTTTAGGGACTAGTGTTCATCATGAAGTTATATTTGACCCTCTGCACTCATGTCTTTCATCCTCACATGGCCCTATACAAACTGAAAGTGCATCCAGGATTATAAAGAAAGCTTTAAGACGTGGTTTAGACACTCTGTGGGACAAAGCTGAAGTTTTGTTTTGTTCCAGTTCCAGATTTCTTTGAGGACGGCCTCCCTCTCCCTGCTCAGGCTTACCTGAAAGTCTGTTCGGCCGTGTCAGAAGCCAGTCTGAACGACGTGAAGCCCAGCAGCCCCCCTGCCATACTGGGCTCTCCACCCAAGGAGGCGTCCTTGCCGTCATCCGGCACCACAGTGCAGCGCAGAAGTGTTCTACACACTGAAGAGATTGTAAGAGTCTCTCCTTCAGACATTTTTAAAGTACTCCAGGTCAATTTAGCTCATTTTTGACCATATATATTCTGCTGATGTTGCATTCAGAGGTCATCAGAGAAGCCAACAGCGACTATTTTGATAATTCATTAATCATTTTACTAATCATTTTTCAGACAAAATGGCAGGACAATCGGATGTCGACCAAACAGGTCACCATCACGGTGACGCAGAGCATCCATCAGGTGGACAAGAACGGGAAGGTGAAGAAGTCCCTAACTACCTACGAGGTCATGAAACCTGTGGAAACCCTCAAACAGGTGGCCACACAAAACACTTGAGCGCAGGAAGAAGCCAAAGAGAAACGAGGATAACTGTGACATTAGTGAAGTGATCTGAAAAAATCTTTAAGGTCTGATGCCAGATGAACACATGTGACTTTGCTCTGAGACTTTTGAACTGTCATATTGAAAACATGGATCGTTTTTTTTTTTTTTTACATAACAAAAAAGTTTAACTAGGCTGTGTATTGCTTGTATTTAACACTGTAAGATGTATTTTATGGTGCCTGTTACAATAATAATACACATTGACATGTAAAACTGTAGGTTGGACAGAAATACAAAACATTTTGCCGTATCAGACCAAAAATAGATGAATTCATAGTATATCACAGCAGACAGATGTTGGCACATCGTTCAGATTTTTCAAGCGAACTGGCATCTAAAAAGTATTTTAAGATACTTTTAAAGAGAAATGTAAAGCTATTACAGTATTATTTCACATTATTGAATATTCACAAATTAGAAATATTATATAGTTTTGTTATCTGACATTAATGTAGTTGCTGCTGTGCTACAATCTGTATGGCTCAGGACACTGAAATTGATTATGATGATTGCACTATTTATAGTGAAGCCAGGAGTTTGTGATGACAATGTAAACTGTCTAACTACATCGTGTTGTTTTGTACAATGCAGTGTTACATTTTCTTATCTAGTCGTTCGTGTTTTCTAATGAGAATAAATGAAAGAAAAACATTCACAGTCTTTGTTTTAGATTATTCATAAAAGCAGTATGTCTTAGATAAAGGACAACGTTTTAATGGGGCACTTTGAGGGACTGAGGTGACAAAAAACATGACACATGCACTTTTCTGGGATCATCACACATCATATATAGCACGTAGAATTGTAGCATCTTCCATGGCAGCTTGCATTTCTGAGCAATCGATGAACAACCGCACAGTTTCTAAGTCATCCTCGGCAGTCGGCGATTATAGCAGCAGTTCAGGGGTCAGCTTTGCGTCGAGAGTGTGTGGATCTGGTTTTGATGGTCGTAATGTATTTGTCCTGATCTGAACAACGGCTCTTCCTTCTTCATCCACTCCTCTGCACAGAAGTCTGGGAAGAAGAAATCGATTTCTCTTTGTGCCGACTCAACAGAATCTGCAGAGAACGGAGATTAAAAATATGACAACTTACTCACTCATCAGCACTCTGAGCATAAAACTTTAAGCTTGGCTTGAAACAGTCAGTTGAAGTACAGTGTTCCTAAATTAACAGCTCTGTTCGACGTCACTCCCTTGTTCGCTCTTTACTGCACCCTGAAGTTTACTGTACAGGGCAGTAAATCGAGATTTCAGACACATATGAATTATCATTTTGCGTCACCGTTCACAGGTGTATAGTCACACAATTAATTTTTTTCTGTCTAATGAAAGCAGCACATTGAATTGTGTGGTTGTTCGTAGGAAGCAGTGTACAGGCCAATGGACATGGCACTTTGTTAGTTCCACTCGAATGTCATCTTAATATAATTCAGCAGATATACTTCTATGAAATAAATAATAAAACACTTTCAGAATTGTCAATGCTGTAAATTCAGTCCAGTTTCTTACTGAATGAACTGTAAAACAAATGACTGAGTGGATCAAGTGTAAGACAAATGCACTATGATTCTATTATTCAAATATGTCACAATGCATCCTGCCCTGAAGGATAATGTTTAAATGTATTACTATTTCTTATCTAAACCTGATAATTGCATCTGCATATGTGATTTGACATGCCTGGGTGCAGGACATGTTCCAAACCGACATATATATAAACACATGACACTCAACATACTTCCTACCTGAGCCATGAGTCGTGTTTCGTGTGTCTGTGAGTCCAAACTGGCCCCTGATCGATGCGGGCGAGGTGTATCGGGCTCTGAACACTTTGGTCGGTCCCATCAGTTCTCTCCAGTGACGTATGGCGTCCTCTCTGGCTAAAATGTACGCTCGCATTGGACCACTGTGAGAAGGAATTCAACAATATAACCATTCAATCATATTCTGCTTTGTGCGGCTCTTTCATTTCAAACATTGAAGACCTTCTGACACTGATAGCATCCAGTGAAAGGTTGCTGTAGCAACTACAGATACACTGCTGTGAGGACAAAAATGTGATTACCAGAACCTTTTGCTATCCAGTGGGAGGCATGTGGAGCTATTGTGAGCAGCCTAGATGTTTCAGACAATTGCTCCAGGGGTGCTGTGCTAAACATGGCAGTCCGCTGATAATTGAAACTCCCGTTGTGACATTTTAGGAAATGATTTATGAAACAGGAGCAATCATCAGCCGTGGTGTGCTTTTTCTGTGTCAGCCAGAGGGGTTATGTGGTGTGGAAATTTTGCATTTTAAATACATCAGACAGAAAACAGCATGTATCCAAATGCATCAAAGCATCAGTCAGTCATTCGACAGCATCGTGGTATCTGTGAGTGTCAGTGTGGAGGAGGCTTACCTTGACATGAATTCAACCAGTCTTTGGTAGAAGAATCGCCCTAAGTTGCACAAAAAAAAGCAAAAGAGTTTAAATATTTTTTTAAACTCTAAAATCCTTCATTCACAGTTTGAACACTTTCTCCAGCATCATTTGTTTGGTCTCAACAGTTGAACATTGAACACAGACGAGTTGTGTCCACACCTGAATGTTCAGAGTAAAACCTCTGTGAATCCTCTCTCGTCCACGCGAGGTCTTTGCGTCTAACAATCACAAAGTTGTTGTCCAGGATTCTCTGGTGAAGAGCCTGAAAGAAAGAAAAGAACATCACTGATGATCATTCATGAACTACATCAAAACATCTTTGGATTAAAATCACATGTTTCGAGACTAGAAGGAAAAGAGTAAGCATTTCAATAAACTTTATTTATTTATATAGTCTACCGGTGGCAAGAGGGATGATACTTACAGCCAATATTCTGATACAAAAGGTCATTCTTCTCCTTTTTATTAAGATGACAACAGACATAAACTGACTGAATTTATGTGTCTGTGAAACAGGACCTTTCGCTAATGGAATATTTCATGATTGATGCAGCTTTCATGACTTTGAGGCCTTGGGGTTTGTAAATTTATCAAGACAGCAAATGGAGCTTCTTCTTTCCTGTTTGATTTAAAGAGAGTTTAGCAGGCTTAGGCCATGTCAGTGAACAGGCTTAAATTTATGGTATAACTGAAACAAAGTGCACAGTAATGTGACATTACATGTGATACAAAAGACATAATAGTTATATGTATATATAGTCTATATGTAACTGAATAAGAAGCAACTTGAGATATGATATATAACAAACACTCACACTAAAATTTAGAGAATTTAACCTGCAACCTATGCATGCCTTTGGATTGTGGGAGGAAGCCAGAGTACCCATGCAGACAGGGGGAGAACATGAAAGGCCCCAGCCGAGGTTCAGTGCAGTGGCCAGGAACCTTCTTGTGCCTCACAGCAAGAAGCTTCCTGGCCACTGCACCACTGTGCCGCCGTATGTGTGGTATTTATATTCAGCTGTTTTGTGTATGTTAGGTTGTTACAGAGCTCTGGCAGATCATCTGTTTGTTTTGAGGAAGCCGACATAAATGAAGTTAGTCCTGTTATACAGAAAGGTCAAAATAAATCTATACTGCTTGATGACAATGACATGACAGCAACTGCAGCGAAAGCAGCCCTTTAAAGTAAAAAATACATCATTTAAACCGTTAAAGTAGTGCACCTGAATATGTTTGGAGACATCTGTTATGGAATTTTCTATCTTTAGGTTACACGGGGTCACGTGTGGGCCTTGAGGTCCTCGGCAGTAGTCGCTGTTTGGCTTTGTTTGAGGACAGCAGGTGCCAGTCTATCTCAACACTGTGGTGACCCGGGTCGAGGGAACTGAAGGCTGCCTTCCTAGACGTAATAGGAAGCTTGCCGTTGACGTTCCAATTAACATAAACAGACAACAGTGTCTCCAGACTAGAATGTGCACTAACATAGGTAAATAGATTCTCTTTGACTGTTTCTGGGCGTACAGTATTTGTGGTGTTATCTGTAGGGGTTTAAAGTCTGACCACCAACATGAATGCGGCAGATTGTGAGACCGACTCAGGCACTTCTGATGTACTTTGAGAGTGTCTCTAATTCTCCTCGGCCAAGCGTCAATAAATATTACAGCATAAGACATCAGAGGCTCCTGAACACTTTCTTCCCTCCTGACCATTGACCATTGAGTTCAGCAATTTCTCCACAACAACATCCTCATATAATATATAAATCAGGGATTTTATGCTAACAGTAACAGACAGTAGCAGTGAGGTGGTGTTAGCTCTCACCTCTAACATCAGAGGATGAGCCACAGCATCTGGTTTGATGACCGCCAGGGTGAGCTGCAGCACTTTGGACAGACTGCGAGCTGTGAGTAACATGGTCTGTAGAAAAGACACAAATCATCACAGACATGACATCACAGCATGAAACTACAAAGACAACAGCAAACATTCAGTGTGAACGATATAAGCAGAAAAACATGAAGTATCTAAGCTGGTTAAGCTCATAAACATGTCCCGCAGCATCAGTAATAAAGATAATAAAGACACAAACCTCTGCTGTGACTGTTCAGCTTGAAGAGGAGAGCAAAGCGGCTCTGTGCGCCGCCATGTTGTGTCAAATATAAACCCCGTTAGTTTAATATTAAGTCTCCATTGTGTGTCTGCAAGTACGAGTAATTTTAATCTGATTTATGTAACTTTATATTGTAATTAACGTGATTTAAAATGTTAATATGCTGATATACTCTGAATGACTCCTCGCACCGGTCAGCCCGGCTCTAAATACTGTCCCCCTAGAAACTGAACCAGCACATCATGTTCCCACTGCGACAGTGACGCCCGGCCCAGCTCAGGTGATATTTACAGGTAAGATTAAAACTATTTAAAAATATTGCTTAAAGTCAGACACACATAGTTAGAAGACTTGACCACGTGACAACCAGGAGAAAGTGCATCTCTTGACCTTTGATTGGAAATAACCTGTTCATGGTGTACATGTAGCTTTGTATTTATAGTTTGTTTACTATACGACTATACATTATAAACTTTAGGCTACTAATAAACTAAAAAGGTTAATAAAAGTGTTTGATCCAGCTCCAGTCTCAGGACTGCAGTTCCTCAAATGACCACTTGAGGCTGGATAAAATATGCTAAAGTAGCCATGTTAAAATGTCCAACTTCACAGCAGAAATAAACATGTTTGCAGACTGGTACAAAAAACTGTTTTGTTCTCTGTAGCTAATTTCCCCATTCATGACTGTACTGAGGGTGAACTTTTTCAGCGTGGCTGCTTTGACTGACAGGTTGGTGCAAATGGCTTGGTTACAAATGGCTTGTCTGAGCACCCAGGCATCATTCGGCCTGTCTCAGGTCTCACCGATGATCTCCCTCTTTGCCGTTTTTTAGAAGGGGGCGAGACTGCCGACATGGCGGTGGCCAGAGCCACCACACTCTGACACTGACACTGAGTGTCACAACGGCTCTTCAGAAACCTTCGGGTGATGCTGTCCATGCTGTCAGTGGTCACAACATAACAGCACTACTGGAGTCAAATTCAGTGCTTTGCACAATGTGAATATTTGAATTTCAATCTTCAGGTTAAATGACAGTGTCCTACTTCACTGCACTGACCTGCTGACCGCTGCGATGTGACTGTTCAATAAATTAGAATAAATGAATAAATTTGTGTGCATTATTCAATTCATGACCAGGCCTCCGCGTGTTTGTTCCTCAACCATTTTAGAGTCTAAGGTAACTTTGGGACAGAAATCAAATAAAGACTAGATGCCATGACGAATCATAATCACACAATAACACTGTATGTTTTTTCTAAACTAGAAACACAGTAATAAAGTAATGAGTGTCAGCAGATATCAGCATAGTCCTGCCTTTACAGCTGATGGAGCAGCCTTCTTTTGCCATGTGATATCATATTGGTTTATGCTTTCATTAATAACTGTGTCCAGGTTCAATGACTATGCAACTATGAAGAAACATGAATTGAATTGTTCTTTACTTGTATCATCTGTAAATATCAAATGTTCTCAGATTGTCTCATCAGGTGAAGCCGCAGAGCTGTTCTCTTACAAAGCAAACATGCTGCTTTATCTAAATGACAGTTCACATGTTTAAAACTGTAAGGTTTACACTACGAGTGGTTCATCGTTGAATAGACGCTTTCTAGTAGCTGACACCGCTACGAGCAGGGACTGGAGCGAGGGAGATTTTTGTACCCGTGGTATTTCATCAATGTGGGAGATCAGACATCCAGTATGAGTTACAAACACGGAGCACATTCCAGCAATGCAAAATGGCCACACCCTTGGAAACAGGAGGTTGTGTGTGTGCGTGCGTACGTGCATGTGTGTGTGTGTGTCCATGTGTGTGGGTTTTGACATTCACAGAGAGAGAATAGGAGGGAAGAAAGGGGGGATGGATGTCCCACATAGGTTTCTCCCACCTGCCCATGTCATGTGATTTGGGGTGACACCACAGCTGTTACCACCCATGAGGGGGATGGAGAGGACGAGAGGAGGTGTTGGATGGGTGAGGGGTTGAATGGAGCAGATTTCTGAGGATATAGCATGAAAACTAATGTACTTACAGTATATACAAACCTTGTACTAAGTCTTGTATTATTTACTATACAGTCACTATTGATGGTGGAAGACTGGACTCAGATTGACTTAAGTAAAAGTGCTGTGTTAAGTCCTGCAGTCAAAAGCCAACTTCAGCTAAATATACTTGAAATATTGGAGGTAAAAGGACTGTTTTGTAGAAAATAAGCCTCTGTACATTTTTATAATAAATGACATATTCATATTGTTGCATCATGCAGGGTTAGTTTCAATGACTTTATTGGTTCTGGTTCCCACTAAAGGGTCACAACATGAATCTGAGGAGACATGAGATGATTAATAGCAGAGGAAAGAAGATACACAAATCTGTTTTGTTTTTGTTTTTGGACAATTTATTTCAAACCTTGGTGGAGCTGCTGTCAAGTCACACATCTGAAATACGACAAGGAGCTCAAGCTAGACTTGAGCTAGCTTTTTGTAAGTGGTCATAATGAACTGTAAGAACAGCTGTCAGATAAATGTAACGGACCAAAAAAGTACAACATGTCCTTCTGAACTGTTGTAGAGTATAGTAGCATAAAGTTGAAATACCCACATAAATTTCAAAATTGTACTTAAATTCACTACTCGGGTAAAATAACTTAGTTACAACCCACCAATTCCTATATACAGTATGATATTGATTATTGTATATGGTTTTGTATGATTTCATTTTAATAACTGGGATTAAATCTAGTATGAAAGTTCTGTAGAAAAGTAAAAAGAAAGTAAATGTTGTAGCTCTCTAATGTAGCTTTTGTGGTGTACATGATTGACAGAGGTCAACAAATGGTTGATTATGTCTACAGTTAGTCACTGACTGCTTCAGACAGAACCCCATTGTCTTCCCTGAGTCCACGAGAGAGACATGCAGGATGGAGATAATAACAAGAACGTTGAATGACAAGATATAATCCTGCCAAGATTACATCATGTATCATCGTCATAACTAAAGACATCAAGTATCAAGTGTTTTTTTTGTTTGTTTGTTTTTTTTGCCTCAATTAGAATATTGTAGAGAGCTGACAGATGTTGGGACCATGTGGTCAGCACCTTAAACCACCACCCATCCCGGAATGTTGTTTTTAATTATTATTATTATTTCTTTTGGGGAAATTTATTACAGAGTTAACAGTAGAGAGATGGCAAGAGAGCGGTGGGAAAGAGCAAGTGGCAAAGGTTCCCAGCCAGACTTAAACTGGGAGCGCTGCAGTTCATGATGATCGCTCGGCCACTACAAGGCTACTCATGTTTTTGATTGTTTGTTTGGGTTTCCCAAAATTGGAGAAAAAAAAACATTTTCTCACACGCTTGTGTTGGTGTCTAGCCATGGAGGTGGTATTATATTATGTACTATTGTTTTTGGTAAAAGTAATGCCAATAAAAACTTTTCATAGTGAGCTCTGTGGATCATACTGTAGTTATATATAAGTTATATGTATGTTTAAATGTAGATAGAGGAACAATACAGTTGAGTATATTTGGAGCTAGTAAAATGATGTATTGTTTTAACAGGATGAACAGGTTTCAGGATGGACAGCAGACAAAGTTGGACAGAACAGAGACCACCGTTGATCACTGCTGACTCTTGCTTTAAACATCCTCAGCTGGGCGGCTGATTCAGCTGATCCCGCTCGCTCTCTGCCCGCCATAAACCCCATCTCTGTTACATCTCGGCGTCACTACTGCTGCTGCTGACTGCTGCTGCTGCTGCTGCTGTTGCTGCTGCCGCCTCCCCTGCAGTTGTCGTTCCCCTTTTGGTGGGGAGTCGGGCAGCTGACTGACGACCCCCACAGGCACTTTGGGTGTTCATAGTCTATTCTATGTTAATTCATCCACCAGGAGCCACAGTAAAGGATCATGTAAAAATGTGCTCCATATGACAGGATTTTCCTGTGATAGCAAACTGAGGCTTGGAGAAAAGTTATATGATATAAAACTGTAACAGAAATGTATGCTGATAATAAGAGGAGGCCTGAAATTATAGAAATATAACCACTCTGTGTGTTGGTTTACTACATTCAAACTTACGGTGTATTTGGTAAAACTTGATTTAACTTCTCCCTTAGTTTCCTAAAACTTCCTAAAAGTGAACTCATATGTAACAACAAAGAAGAAATGTTCTTTCAAAGGATATGAAAAATAAAGTTTTCAGCAATAAATGAATGAACATTGGCAATTTTTAGGTTGTTTTGGGTTTTAATGTAGCAGTTAGATCAAGGAAAATCCTCTGGAAATCAACAAAACTCAAAGAACTGAACTTTAATTAAATAATGACTGAATATAGATCAATAACTATTTACAAGAAACTTTCTTGGAAATTACAGACCTGTTACATTAAGCGATACAATATATTCTTACACAGTTTACCACACTATTTTTCTGCTGCATCATTTCTTTGAAATTATTTTTATTGCTTGTATGAATTACATTCTGCCATTTCTGCCTTTGTTTGTGCCCGAACGCAAAGTCAAACTACTACTACTACTACTTGTCCATATTATCAATGACTGCATAATTCAGTTTGCCCTGTGGTGCAAGGTATTAATGACCACCTATCAGTGTTGCATTTAAATATAATATTATACTTGTAAATTTATGAGAATGTTATTGCGTTATCGTTATGACACTCTGCTCACATCACACATTTTAAACCGATTTATACCTAACTTCATACTCTGGTTTGACCCATTTACTCCAGTGTACACTGATCTCCCACATTGCAGCTCACCTGTCACCGGGTCACTTAAAGGCCGCCTCACTATTACAACAGGGCCATTTAAAGGCGGGGGGGCAGGCCCCAGTGTAACACCCAGAACCCTTTTATGTCCTAATTGTTTGATTGGTGAGAAAAGTTGATGTGTTTCCTGTCATGACACCTTTTGGGACTTCAGTAAGAGAGCAGAGCCAAATTAGGGTGCCATATTTTAAGAAATCTATCTATCTGTGAGTGAAAGTTCACCATAGTCATTAATATCCTGATGCTACCAATGTGGTCAAAATAACAATTTGTTTAACTATATCCTATACGATATATACAGTTTTTTGAGTTTGGAGTTTTCACATCAAACCTGACATGAGCTGTATCATTAGAATAAGTAGTTTATGTAGTCCTTCATTCTCAGTGACCTCAAAGCATCCGTCTAAATCCTTCTGTCCCCTCCGTGAATCACGGGAGTGAGTTGTCTTCACCTCTCCATCACCTGTTCTTTCTTTTAGCCTAAATGCCGGCGACCTTTGGCTTTTCTGCTCCATTGCTCCACAACACGGGACCAGACTCCCTGCAACAGCTGTGTCAACCTCAGCCCTGGCAACTGGCGTGCCCAGGGAAGGACAGAGAGTGGCATTAATGTCAGACCACGTAATGAGTCAGCAACATGGCAACATCTTATCTTGTTAGTTTGAAGTATTGTTATCTTTTTTTTTTTTATTTTATTAAGATCTTAGACTTTACTTCCTCATATTGTTAGATTTTTGTATTATTTCCATTAGTTTCTAAGAGCTATAAGAAATACACATAATATCTTACAGTATATCTCACACATTTTTCATTTTAATTCATTGCAAATACTTTGAGATGTTATTTGTGAATGTAACCTGGCTCTCCAACATTTAAAAACTTAAAAAATTCAGTCATACTTTTACGGGATATTCTAGAAATAACACTGAATCAGACGGGTGATATTTTGTAAAAGATGAGTTACAAAGTTACATTTCAAGTTGGATAAATGTAAGATTAACTCTCCACCTCCTGCAGAGAGTTTCCCCTCAGGAACACAGGGTTAATCTGTGAGGTTGTCCCATCCCGTGCATGCGGAGGACCTGGTCTGGTGTCAGCTGGCAGTTTATTTATACCAATAGAAATCCATGCTATCCACTTTTGAAGAAACTGCTCTGGGGTTAGTCAGCCTAACTCCTACCTGCTGTCCCGAGGGAAATTATTTCCTCCTGCCAAGAAAAGTGTGTTGTGACCTCCCCAGAAGCAGTGGGACATTGGCAACAGGGTAGATGGGTATGACAGAGGGGAACAAAGTGATTAGCAAACGGGGGCCCCGGTATGTGAACATGGGTTAAAAATAACCCCACTGACCCAATTTGTAGATAACATGCAACACAACCGCTGAGCTCCTGCGCTGTCTTCTTCTCATTTAGGCTTAATTGTTCTTTAAAAAAAATGACTTGATGAGCTTGTAAAGGAGTGAAATCTCACACTGAATCTCACTCATACATCGGATAATAAGAATATTTTGTGAAAACTTGTTATGGGCTTCATTAGATCTATGAATAATCACCTGAGTGATGTTTGAAACTCAAATAAATAAGACAGAAGAGGGGTTGACAGATGAAAGAAAAATCACAGAGTAAGATGAGATCTTTTGCATGATGCATGATGAAAGAGAAGCAGATGATTAGATGAGCATGTGTTTGTTGGCAAATCCTCTCCCAGCGAGCCAGTATGTGACAGTGATCAGCTGTCCCGTTAAGAGGAACAGCAGGATTATGATTTGTGTCTTAACCATTGTGTCCGGTGTGAGCGACCAAGAATCCACTCAACAACAAAAGTTATCTGATATTCCTAGCACCCAGATATATCTGGCAAGGCCTTGGCGCATAGCTGACATTAGTGGAAATGTTGCATTTGTGATACACCCTGGCCTAGGGCCATGGGAAATATTGAACAACTGTCGAATTTAGACAACATCCTGTGGCGGAGAAAAACGGGAGCTACAAAGATGCGATGGGGTGGCTATTTGTGGACGGCGAGTGCCTCGAAAATAGCGAGACTATTAGGTTTCAATATAAGCCCCCCTCTCTGAGCTCGAGCTTTCTGTGAATGAGGCCTGGGTTCCTATCACACCCAACCCCAGCGCTGATTTTAGAACACAGGTGTTGACCTTAGTGGAGCGGCTTGTGCTTGCAGCAGAGGAAAATGAACCCCTGAGCTCGAGCCTGTTTGCTTCTACAGTATTGGTCACTGTGGTCACACAGATGCTTCAAAGCAGTCATATATGGATCTACGGATTCTATATGATTACGTGGAAGATAATAAGAGCAAGTATGATGAAAGAAATCTGGATAAATGGTTGATGATGGCTGATGAGAAGTTGTTGCGATAGTTGATTTGGTCACTTTCTGTTTTATCTGATAGATTTTCGGACATTTTCCAACAACAATCTTTATTTTTTCCTTCCCATAAATGTAGCTTATGTCACATTCAGTGTTGTTTTGTAAGTGTCATGGTGGCAGGATGGTCACCTTGTAGCCACTGGAGAATTTATTGCTTAGTTTTTTTGGTGCCACAAGAAGACCCATATAACTCATTCACACTCCTCATGTCATTGACTGTGCTTCATCAACAGAGGTTTACATTACAATTCATCTAAGCATTTACCACATTTGGTCGACTGTGTTTTTGTGATAATCACCTCAAGACATCATGTCATCACATAAAAACGGCTGTGACAACAGTGAGCGTCACTTTTTCCTATACTGTAAATCATACAATGAAACCAAAGTGAAGTGGAGAAACCAAACTGGGATGAAACTCAACCTTGGCTTCAGCTGTGACTCGTGGCCTGCTGTAACTGCTGTTCTGACTGTACCCCCAAACCTAATAAAACACGCCCATCGTGCAGTTGCTTCCTTGTTTCTCTGTATCCCTCGCTTTCTCCCTTTTTCTTTTTTTTTCTCCAAAAAGGAGCCATTGACATTCGGTGTAAAATAGAGGCAGGGTGGGGTGGGGGCTGAACAGAGGAACGGCAGGGGTGTAGGGTGTCTCGAGCCCAGTGTGAACAGCTGAGAGGTGTGATTTCACAGGCTGGCTCCCCCCTGTCAGGGCCCTGATTGGGCCGGACAGGAGGCGCAGGAGAGGCCCGGGCTTCTAAAGGACACCAACAGGTGGGAGGCCGCTTTGGAGGGGGGCGCTCCTGGCGGGATAGAAAAGGCCGATCTGCAAGGCCTGTTGTGGGCACAATCCACCGGGCCAGATACGGAGAAGGATGGTTGATCGCAGGATAGCTGAGGCGAAGGAGAGGAGAGAGGCAGGATGGAGTTGGGGAATGATTCTCAGGAGGCTGAGGGGTAGTTTGGGATGAGTTTTGGCTTTTTAATGGGTTGAAGCTTCAGGGACAAGAGTAAGTCTGAGAGTTAGGTCTTTTGGTCATAGTCCTTGAGATTTAGATATCTTCTTTTTGTAAGTAGCTTTTCTTTTTTTGTTGGTTAATGTAAATGGTTAATATCTAACATCAACAAATGAGCTTTTAACTGACAAGCTTTTCTGTTGAGTTCTTCCAGATTTAGAAGTTGCAGATATTTAGTATTTTCAGTTTCCTTCATTCGCAGCACCATGTGAGTAAACTCAGGTGTCAAACCATTTGTTAAATGTTTTCTGTAAGTTTTACGATAGACCAGGCACACCGTGGCAGAGCCTGACACCTCTGTCAGGTGAGGGAGGGGGGTGGAAGCTGAGGTGTGATACAGGAAAGAATCAGGAAATTTGGTGACTTGACATGTGTCTCTCAAAGGAAGAAGGGCAAGTCTTTCTAATGACCATTTGGCTGGTTGACAGCAGTGGTTAGATTGATCAAGGAAGTCACCACGAGAAAGTATAGCTGAACCTAACGTGGCCTCAAGCTCAACTCCAGCTGCTCACCACAAGAAAACCACCACAAGAGGAGATGCAGCAGAATTCATTAAAGGTAAGTTTTAAAAAAAAACATTTTTAATGCATTCAAGCTCAGTTTTGTTTCAAACGTGCCCTTTTAACATACATTTCTTATCGTTTCTGTTCTTAAAACTGAGATATTTACACAGTTGTTGGGATCAAAATGACTTGGCATGGCATAATGTTTAGGAAAGAGCAAAGTTTTGACCTTAGAAAGAATTCGCCTCGCCCTCCAGAGTTATTTAAACACAAGAGAGTTTAGCATCATCACATTGGCATTATCCATCAAAGAGCTGCATGGGCTGGTATTGGTAGCAATATTCATTTTAAATATTTGAACACTTTTTGTCAGGGACAAACGAGTGTAGTTAATATTTTTATGGAAGGTCCTACTTTTTTCTTGTATTAGAAGACAGGAAAACTTTAGATTTAAAACTTTAAATCAAAAATTAAACTTAAATTTCCTCCTCTATCAACCCAACTGTGGCGCAGATGATCGAAGCCGCCGTCACGTGTCCTTCTTCGCTCGCTCTGTCACAGTTAACCATTGTTAAGCCGGCTTGTTCCTGCTACTCTGCAACTGTGACTATGAAAGGGTGCTTTGTGTCCGAGGAGCGTTGAATCCAGTTGTTGCCCCTTGTGAGGACATGCTTCCTTATATCCCCATATTAATACACCACTTATGGAATGTAAGGAAGTGTGTGGTTTCAAGGGGACATGAGCACCGACCACACTGGGAAGACATCTCTGAGTTTATTCTTTATTTAACAGTTTATAAAAGATGGAGCTCTCATTCAGTACAATTGTCTGAGTGTGCCTTTGTTTTATGACAAGGGAGGGGGATGTCAGGGTTCGTGAGCATGTGTGTTTTTGTGTGTGAATGAGTGAGTGTGTGTGTGTGTGTGTGTGTGCGTGCGTGCGTGGCAGGACAACAGGTGAAAGGCCTGTTCCCTCTCCTTCAGCTCAGGCACGTGTGCAGTTAGCATTACTCCCAGGGATCCGCTGATCGGGTCTCAGGGACTTCTTGAAAAATTCCTGCCCTGCCCCAACGGCTGACAGTCAAGGAGGATTGACAGACCACAGCTGTCACCCATTATAGCAACCACAGGAAGAGGGGAGGGAGGGAGGGCAGAGATGTGGAGCTGTCACTGAGGGTGAAGGTTCACTCCTGTAGGCTGGATTTGGAAGGAAATAGGGCGATGTCACTGGCTGTCAGGGTTCCCAAACCTCTAAATAGGAACTATCTGCTTGGTAACATGAAGATTTCTATGTTGTAACTATGCAGGATATGTGAGTAGTGATGATCTTTTTCTCTCTGTGTGTCATCAGGTAAGACCGAAGAGGACATGACGGCCTGACTGCTAGCAGATGATGCCCACCTTCTATTTCCGCTCGTTCTCATCTGTCATTTCCTTCTTTTTCTATGTCCTCTACCCCCTGTAACCTCCCCTCTGCATGCCCTCTCCTGCTCTCTCTTTCTTTCTCTCTCTCTCTCGCTCTGCCTCTTGCAGCTGAAGCAACACACCTTGCTGTGGCTGGTCAAACGGAACCAAGTCAGGTGTTTCTGTGAGGTTTGGTCCCCTTCAACCAGCTACTGCGTCGTGAATTCAGTCAGCAGACACCAGCGTGGAATCAAAGACACATTGGCGTTGCGGTGAATGCTGCATACTTTAGAGGTGGTCGTCTGTTGATAGTGTTATTTCTTTTCTCTTTAGTGGTTTGATGTTTGTCGTTTCCTGTATGGCAATGAATGTTAATAAAAGATTACTGACAACATGCAGTGGTGAATTCAAATTTCTTATAAATGTCTCAAATTTTTACAAAAAAGGACAAATTCATAGAGACACATTTCCTAATACAAACTGGGTTTTTAATTTTGGTTTGATGAACCATAACATGTGGCCTAATTATACTTTGCATCAAAGTAGTATAAGTAGTAGTTATTGACAGTTAAAGTATGATAACATTTTTCATTGCACTGACAAAAGCTCAATGAAATAGGCTCAGCTAAAAACACTTCAACCAGGAAGTCTAACTTGACCTTTTTAAGGAGAGATGAGCATCCACGAGACTCAGTAATTGTAATAATAATTATGTTATGATTACTTTTGTCAACCTGTAAGTGGTGTAGTCTGAAGTCTTTGTCCTTTCGTCCAGTAAAGGCAGTATGAGTGTGCTGAAAGTGGAATTGCTCAGTGCAGAACTGAACATTTGCTGAATTTGAGAAAAACAATGTCTAATAAGAACAAACTACTTTGTTATAAATGTTTAGGCTGATAAATACAGCATGGGTAGCCATCTACAGCAGGTTATGAAGACTTGAAGACTGCAGAACAACACACACGTAGTACAAAATACAAAAATATTCATTACTTTGGCTATCATTATTTCTATGCATGTATAGATGACACGCAAAATCTTGAATCTCCTAGAACAAATGTTTTGTCTGCTTTTATGTTTTTGCTTGATTGTTGATTGTATATTATTTACATCAGGGTCCATTTCCATCTGATCATCTGACAGCACTAAGGATTTAAACCAGAGGATTTAAGTACAGTAATAACAATTATGTTTATTTGTGATTTTGGTGATAATGTACCACAGGAATTTCTGAAGTCCAACCAGAAAGTCTTGAGGTCTCCATTTAAAATAACTGTCCCGTTAAAATAGAGAAGAAAGGGAGTCTTTGAAATCAGTTCAGCTTCCATGTGTATAATAAAATGCATGTTGTGTAATTTGTAGTATGTGGTAATCAAAACAGAGAATTAATGCCCTCAGACATCACAAAAAATGAAACTGAAATTTATAGCTTAAGTGGTGTTTGTAGTTCATAAATACTTTCAGCAGAAATCAGCATTCAGCAGAAATCTGTTCTAAAATTATGATGATACCGTGGATGATTTCGTAAAAGTAACTTCTACACAAAAAGTCATTTTCTGGTAGATAAATGTAAGTTGTGTGGAAAACTGCATGAATCCTTATACCAAAAAAAAAAAGAAATAAATACGGACCTGGCCTTGGTGAGATAGAATAATGCCGTTCCAATGCTGATCCTAGCCCGAGATATGTATAACGCACAATAAAAGCTTTATAACTAACATCAGTTTATAAAAAAACATTTTGACATGAAAAAGTATGGTCAATGCAGGTGTTTCCAATGACACTAACTAAGGTTCAGTTCCATTTATTGCAGCCGAGGCTTTCCAGTGAGCCAGCATGCACCACAGCAGCATCCTGACTCTGTCTGACCTGAATGGAACGAGACCTTAATTAGTATCATTGGTAACACCTGTGTTTATCTACTATTTCATGTCAAAATGGCTGCTGTGAAAAAGGTCTATTGTAAGCTAAGTAAATCATATCATGTGGAATAGCAGCGATAGCAGCAGTGGCTCAGTCTATAGAGACTTGGCTTGGGAACCGGAGGGTGGCCGGTTCAAGTCCAGTATGGAAGGTGGACTGGTAGCTGTAGGGGTGCCAGTTCACCTCCTGGGCACTGCCGAGGTCCCCTTGAGCAAGGCAGTGACTGCTCGCAGGGCGCTGCTCTGGGTGGGTGGCCATTATTCCACCCTTTGTATGTGTGTGGTTGAAATGCATGTAAATAACTATAACTATATAAAAATTCCCCTTAATAAAATGTACATCTTCTTCTTCCACCAGGGGGCGGTGTACATTTCCAGCGGCGGTAGTTTGTGGCAGCAGCAGAGGAAGTGAAGCGGCGGCGTAAACATGGCTGACAGTGGAGAGACAGGTGAGTTGGGGAGTGTTGTAACAGCTGGACTTTATCACCGCTCACAGGGATTTTGATTCATTTGCTGCGGCCGTAGCGCCAAAAATCTCCCGCGCCTATAACTCGTGTTTCGCGGTCTTTGTGTTTAGCTCGTGGTTAAAAGTTTGTTTCCTAACGCTAGCGCTGCTAACGTTAGCATTGCATCAAGTGAGCGGTCCCATTGAGGAGTTTAACGGCAGACCTCGCGATGTTATTGCATCATCTTTTCGGGTAGTTTTTTTTTTTTTTTAAATGATCAGAACAAATAAAAAAAATGTCTGTGTGAAGCTGTGACTGTGCTAACAATGGCAGCCAACCAGGACTGAAATCATTAGCATGATGCAAGCCAAGTGACATACAGCCAGCTAACAGCATCGCCATAAACTGAGGGACTGATGGGTAATTAAAGGCTGGATTTGATGTCATTAATCCAAGAAAGAAGCAAGTGTGTCGTATCTTGATTTAATCGTATAAATATGTGTTGGTTCTTTTACAGAAGGACCTGACAACAAAGGTGTCATTGAACGTGCAAAGGTTAGTGTGTTGCTGAGTTTTGTCACAGTCTTTCATGTAAAGCTTGTATTGTAATGTTTCTCTCTCCTTCTCCTCATCTTCTTGACATATTCGTTGAACAGAATGAAGGCAGAGAGCTGACCAAAGAGGAGAAGCAGCGGCTGAGGAAAGAGAAGAAGCAGCAGAAGAAGAGCAAAGAGAAAAAAGATGACAAGGCTTCACAGGACGGCGAGAAACAAAAGAAGCCCGTCAGTTCAGCTTCTCCGGCTCCCCAGCCCCCAACACAACCCCCAACACAGAAAGGTGCATGTTATATGGACAGCAGCAATGATTGTTGTAATTGGATGTATCACATAAGGCATATTTGTACTAATTTCTCACTTGGCAGATCGATTTATTTTTTTTGCAGGTGACAGTGTATTACATCTGTCATTTCCACCTGTGATCCATGACTGTAATAAGTCTGTTGTGTCTCCCTCAGCTCCTTCAGCAGTGCCTGCTCTGGTTCCTGTGCCTGCCTCAGAAACGCCTCCGCCGGGAGACAAGCCGGCTAAGAGCAAAGCAGAGCTGAAAGCCGAGAGGAGAGCTCGACAAGAGGCTGAGAGGGCGTCCAAACAGGGCAAGAAGGGAGAGGTGGGGCAGCAGGTCGCCACGGGAAAACCTAAAGCGCCGCCTAGCGAGCTGCAGCCAGGTACTGTGATAACCTGGAGGTCAGCAAGTCTTGAAAATCTGAAATTATAAATAATGTACTGTAGAGAAAGTCATGCTTTTTTTTTTTTTAATATGTTTTCAGTGGTGAAGAGGCTCCCGGAACATATCCAGGTGGACAATCCAGAGGTTTTAAAGAAACTGGCAAAGAAATTGGAAAGACAACAGGTTAGCTACTTTAATTTAAACCTAATGCTTTGTCTGATTCTTCTTCTTTGGCATAATGAGCATACACTGCCAGTAAAAATGTTTGTTAGCATTTTTGTTTAATAACTATAAATTCATATAAGTAAGGAACAGATCAAATTAATGGAGGTATGTTCTTATCACTCTGAAATGAATAAAACCTGTCTGGATCCTGATTGTTTTAATCAGATACCTGTTGGAAATAACATAAATAACATGTAACTTTGTCATTACTCATCGTCTAATGTTCAGGTATCTACATTCATTTTGTCATTAACTGCAACCACACATAACCGAGTCATAACCGCACGTGATTGTACCTAACATTTTTTTTTCCAGACACCAGAATACAATGCTGCTACAAAGGTCAAGGTCTGACTTCGTAAACGTGTGCCATTGACGTTCGCCTAATTTTGTTTTGTCCGCTAACCTGTAGCTGTTACATGTACTCCCAACACCTGCTCATAAAATTGAAAAGTTAGGGATGTAAAACTTGTTTGGTTCATTTGAAAGAGCGTCAGTGGGATGCGTTTGTTTGAGAAGTTGGTAACTTGTTTATCATTTCTTTGTGTTATCTACAATGCTGAGCTGTTTGCTGTGCAGGTGTCTGGAGAGTGATAAAGGTTTTGCAGTTAAACATGTCTCTGTGAATTTCCTTACTAACATAGAAATTTTGCTTTGTAGTGTTTTTCTCTGCCGTATATTGATTTTTACTATATTGATGTAGAATTTGACTGAGTTTTGTCTAGGTTGTGCTGTGGCTGTGTGTTAACCTCGTGATCTCCATGTGCACATGATCTCTGAATCACTGGGGATTGATGGCAGTGGACAATAATCTGCTCTATTTCAGATCCCACTCCGGTCAGACTACGGCTACAAAGTCAGCCTGTTTTCTCACCTCCACCAGTACAGTCGCAAAGCCCCTCTAACACAGCAACTCAGGTAAACTGACAATATGGCATTTAGTGCAGTAGGCGGTTTAATTTGATCATCTCAGATCTCACTGATTGTTATTCACTGTTTTATCTGTCGCAGCATTCCCTCCACGGTGATTCATCCCGCTATTGTTCGACTGGGTCTCCAGTATTCACACGGCATTGTGGCAGGATCCAACGCTCGCTCTGTCGCCCTGCTGCATGCCTTTAAACAGGTACGCGGCACTATAGTAGTCTGGCTTTGTAATCAAGTACAATGGAAGTGCAAGATGTCAATAGATATTGGCACAGTCTTGCATCATGTTACTGTTTTGGGAAAAAAACAAAAAACACCCTGTTGTTTCACTGTTACCTCGTTCTGACCAATCAGAAGTTGTTTCCTCCAGCATGATGTCAACAGTATTTTTGTATTGTGGACAGATTTAAAGTAAACAATGTTGTTTTTTCCCCCTCAGGTAATAAGAGACTATACTACACCTCCAAATGAGGAGCTATCTAGAGACTTGGTCAACAAGCTGAAACCTTATATCAGGTAAAAATTGTCACCAGTATCAGTTTAAGTTTTAATACTAAATGTTTAATAATTAACTTGTTACATTTTATATTTTAATACGTCTTCTTTTTCTTGCAGTTTTTTGAATCAATGTCGCCCTCTGTCAGCCAGCATGGGTAATGCAATCAAATACATCAAGAAAGAGATCTCCAATATTCCTAGTCAATGCAAAGAAGAAGAGGTTAATGTCACTTGGTTTTCTCATAATTCAGCCACATCATAAACTTATCATGTTGATGCTAACAACCATGCAATCTCTCTTTCTCTGTTTAGGCAAAGAGCAAACTGCTGACCTGTATCGAATGCTACATTAATGAGAAAATCATCCTTGCTGCTAAAGCTATCGCTAAGTCCTCCATAGAAAAGATCAGTGACGGAGACGTCATCCTAGTTTATGGATGGTAAGCCACCTTAAGCTGACACGCAAGGAAAGAAAGATTAAAACTGTATATTCTGCAGTTTCTTGTTACCAAACATTGCTTAATATCAAACAAAATAAATGCAACATTTCTATGTCTCAGCATAAAAATCTTTTTTTTTTTTAAACCTCTCAACACTTTCACTTCTCGTCTCGCCCTGAAATTTCCACTGTCCTTCCACATTCTCTCCTAACATCTCCGCCCCCCCGCATTTTCAGCTCATCACTGGTCAACCACATTCTGTGCGAGGCCTTCGAGAAGAGCAGGAAGTTCCGTGTGATCGTGGTGGACAGCAGGCCTCGACTGGAGGGCCGGGAGGCCCTGAGGCGTCTGGTCCAGAGAGGCATCAGCTGCACTTATGTCCTTATCTCAGCTGTCTCCTACATCCTTCCAGAAGTAATTACAAAACATTCACAAATAAGAGCCTTAATAGCATGTTTAATGCCTTTGCTCAAGTTTTTGTGTGTGTGGATATGTCATAATAATGCCTTGAACTCGGACCTCACAGGTATCGAAGGTGTTTCTTGGTGCTCATGCTCTGCTGGCCAACGGTTACGTCATGTCTCGTGTGGGGACATCGCAGATAGCTCTGGTGGCCAAAGCCTTCAACGTGCCTGTGCTGGTGTGTTGTGAGACCTACAAGTTTTGTGAGAGGGTGCAGACGGATTCCTTTGTATCCAATGAACTAGGTATGAGGAAAAATATGGCTGGTGGCAGCTTGTTGGATTTGTGGCATTTGTTTTCATTTAAATCCTCAAACGTCAGGTAAAGATATCCAAATTTATCTTCATGTGTCCTTCCCAGATGACCCCGATGACCTCATCGTGACCCGCAAAGGGAAGACCCAGCTAGAGCACTGGCAGGATGTGCCCTCACTTGGCCTGCTTAACCTGGTGTATGACGTGACGCCGCCTGATTTCGTGGACCTAGTCATCACAGATCTGGGAATGATCCCGTGCACTTCGGTCCCTGTGGTGCTGCGAGTCAAAAACGTGGACCAGTGAAAAAAAAAAAAAAAACCCATCTGAGCCCAGAGGCTGTTTCTCTGTGTCTTGATGGGGGAGTTTGTGTGCTTAAATGCTTGCACACAGTACAAAATATCGTGCTTTTAGCATGCAATAAATATATATCTGAAATGGCATACGCTTTTTTAAAAAGAGTCCATGTGTGTTTTTTTTTATGGCAGGATTGGATAATTACAAAGATTTGAGGGTAGTTCTGTTTTTTTTTTTTTTTTTTTAATATTGGGTATATACTAGATGTTTTAATAGATCCATGTTATGAAGTGTTTCTTAACAACAGAACATTTAATTGCCAGTATTCAGAGCAGAACAATTCCACTGTGGTTCACAACACACTCCCATAGTCAACCACAGCATGCAATTTTAAACTAGCCAGAAATGGTTCCCTAATTACAGTTGGAGCTGCAGTATCTCAAGGAATTTAATGGCTCGCATAAATTCTTAAGACTAGTTTTTTTAATGGCCTAATCAATTCAGCAGGAATAAGATTTAGACACAAACTAGGTAGTAAAAGAATCTTTTGGCAAAGGGACACGGACTCTGTGTCCAAAGTCAACATGATTCTCATGTGTTTAAATTTCATACTGGCTGAACTTTTAGTCTTTAACACCCAGGGAAAAGAAAATGTGGAATAATTTTATGCAAAGCTGCCCTCTTTCCCTCTACACTATTAATTTATGAGTTAACGCTTTAGTTTTAATGTGTAACATACCAGGACTGCTTATGACACTTGCGCATACAATTCTTGTATGTGCACAATTTCATGGCAACTCAAGCAAAGGAATGTAAGTATTGTTTTTAATATTTTATTGGAGCCCTGAAGAAAAACGTAATGAAAGCACGAAGCTCAGTTCAATTTTAATGATTCACATCATGATTCGTAAGTGAACTTGTTTTTTGCTCTGAGTAAAGTACATGTTCAACATGCAGTAAACAGTTTACCAAATGTTACAAATCTCATATGTGCTTCAGGACATGTAGCTACACATTCAGTGCATGTATGTTTGGCACACACAAAGTCCTCATACACAACCACTTCATCAATATCTTGTGTCAGTCGAGTACATTTTTAAAAGTGTTAACAGTGGTATTGTTAAAAATTTTAAACTTGGAGCAACAAGTGTTCAAATTAACATTCTCTCTGAAATTGCACCAATGATGCAGTAAAAAAAAGTGACTGCTAGTTAAAATGTAGCTGCCCCAAGAAGTAAAATTAAATAAAACAATGTTTAAAAGAAGTCCGAGTTCGCCTCAGACTTAGTCAGCATTTTCCCTTCAGAAGTCAGTTTCCGCTAAGTCATTGCAGATAAAGAAGTCAGCTGCGGTTCAGCCTTTAGAGTGACTTGGCCTTACGTCTCTGAGTGACCCACAGCAGAATAGAGATCACAAACGTACATGCTCCAAGAGGCCCAAACACCTGAAGAGCTGGGAACTCCCCCTATTGACAATTGAAATAAATGCATAGCTTTAAAAAATAAATAAAAAATAAGTGTACCAAACATAGCACAGGAATAAATAATGATTCAGATTATGCTGCCTGCACAACTAACCTCCCGAAGACACTTGTATCCATGATGGTTGTCAGCACAGCTGCACTCAAAGAAGCCGGGGCCATAGGGGGCGCAGAGGGAGTTCTCCGGGCAGTTAATGGCTGAGGATTGTCAATAATTATGAGATGAACAGATGTCATGTATTAACAGAAGGCTGCTCCAGTTTTAGATTTTATGCGTCACTGTGGACATTACAACAGACTTACACAGCTGTCCAGTCTGGTTGCACATATCTTTCTGGCCCTCACATATACGATTTGGCCCTTTGACCTCCACCTTTTCCCAAGAAGAGTTTCCTCCTGGGCAAACTATGTCTTGAGGCAAAATCCTATAAACACATAAATATAGACTTATAAAGAAATAAAACTTTTGAATTGTGAGCAGCTATGTTAGTTCAGTTTTTGAACAGAATACTTACATGTAATTTAACTCTACAAATCCTTGAAATGTTGAGTTACTAATGTTGACAATAGGATTGAGTGAAAGGTCTCTGCAAAGCAAAAGTTTATAAAGTGAACAACATTTAGAAGTGCAAAGACAAGTTGTTTCATATATAAAAAAATAAATAAGACATGTTCAGACATTTCCTTATCTTGCAGGTGCTCTAATTATACACTTATGTGGAAGTATTTTGAGTTGTTTACTTGGTCTTTGTCAGTAAGACAGATAAAAAGCTTCCTGTTACCTAAGAATGATCTTATGAACACCAGGATCACTCTGAGAAATCACTCACACACATTTCCCAGAGTGCAGCTCTTCTTCACTTCCTTAAAAATAACTTCAAGCGTCACCAATGCCGTGGTCTGTTGTTATTTTGTTTACACTATGCTGTGTGCTTTGTAAAAAGGTACGAAACTATTTACTGTACGTACATCATTAATGCTGTTGATGCTCCCTGAAGATCCTCCATGTGAGTTAGTGAACAGTTGGACAGATCCAACCTGACACAAACAAAGAAACCATGTTGAAATATTAACATAAACTTAACAAAGTGTTTCATTGGTATTAAACACTGACAATTAATACTTTATTAACACTGGCTGCCTGGAATACACAGTAGGTCTGTTTATATATACTTTCAGGGCTGCTCCTAAGCTTCTATAAAAAGGAATGGTTGTAATTAGACGACCAGACTGCAGGTATACAGGTATGATAACAGTAATATGAAAGTATTTCAAAAGAGTACTGACACAGTTCTAATGAGCCCTCCTTTGGCTGCCAATTGAGGTTACAATTTTGTGTCTGTGCTCTGATATTGATCTCCTATTTATCATGACAAAGATAAGCAAACATAAACAGGAAGTAAGTACAGGAAATAAAGTACAGGAAGGGCGATAAAATTAAAGACTATAACAATCAAAAACTGAAAAAAGTAAATACTGAAATAAATAATTACTAACAAATACATACAGAAATAATTTGTGTCTTTCTCTATATTTTGTTTTCTTCATTTTTTACACAATTTGTTTATGTAATTTTTTTGTGAATCTATTTATTTGTTCTGTCCAAAGTTACCTTTTACTTTACCCTCAAGCTATTAATCACTATACTTTCGATAGACCCTGAAGTAAACATGAAAGCCTTACCCGATGATGTGTTCACGGTCACTTGTGTTGTCATTTCTCCAGCAGCAGCGCCTTTCTATCCGACCAGCGGACGAGGAGCAAAACTGGCCCACCGTGGAGCCATTTAGGACGGTGCCGCTGCAGAGCTCACATAGCTGTGATTACAAACAGTTACGAAGAGAAAAATAAAAGGTTATAAACAACAACATTTCCCGTCATCCTCGCTGGCACCTACAGCTGCTCGTGCATCCACCAAAAGAAGCTGCTTTTCAATGCTATGTGGACACGATGTGACATGAAGACTACACGTGTTACATCGCCAGATCCAAGTCTTACCTGCAGCTCAGTCAGTTCATAACTCGCGTAAAAACACAAATTAAGGATCAAAATAAGCAGTACAGGTTTCAGCTGGCTGCACCCAGCTTTCATTTTCATCGACTGAAGTCATATGATCCTACTGTAGCAGTCATGTGACAGGAAGCTGGTCCAACATTTTTTATTCAGAACTCTTAACTTAATTTTGCGCCGTAATTACGCATACACTCAATTTTGAAGGGATTTCATATAATATTATCTGTTTATGGTGAAGAGAATAAACAAACAGCACAAAAATACATACAGTGAGCACCACACTTGTTTATTTGTACAGAAAAAAAAATCACAATATGTCCAAATATTATTTTTTTTAAGCTAATCAAAAGCATTTGGTTTAATTTGATATCTTACTGCAAGGAATGAATTATTTATCTAAAACCTCCAAAACATTCTATAATTATTTGCTAATTTAAAATATATATTTTTTTGCAACAAACGTGTAAAAACAAAGACTATTATTTCATCATATTTCCAACATTGTTGACAAAAGCTAGGCGCATTTTTTTTTTACTGACTCTAATGAATTTTGACTGCGCTTTCACTGTCACTTTGGGTTGCGCCAAATAAAGGGGGGACTTGAAATATGGCGATTTTTTTTTTTACCACATACAACATATAGATTAAATAATGTTTGTGATATATTTATTAGAGTCTATGTCACCGTTATGTCGTCAAAAATCAACATACGATGCTAATTATGCTAATGTTTGTTGTTTTTTTCTTCACCCGCGAAGAGTGGAGCACCCCCCCGGTTGAAAAATGAGTTGGTTCAGCCCAGAAGGATTGTTGCAATGCCCCTTGATGGAGCAGTAGATACACTGAACACAGGATGGCTTGACGGCCCCGGGTACATCTGCCGCTTTCTCTGCCGTTTCTATCACATTTTATCTATGAGTTACCTCCGTCGCCGTACAGATTTTTCATCAGCAAATGTAGGAGAGTGGGGGGAAAAAACAAGCAAAACCACAACAAGTGCAACTGTCTACCCAAATATATCGAAAGGTTTTTTTTTTTTTTTTTTTAACCAACGGCTCTGCGACGCTGTGTTTGGTTTGCAGGAACCAACTGCACATTTTATCCGGAAACTTCACCTTGGTTACGCTAATGAACAGAGTTACCTGTGTACGTTGAAACTCAAATATTTACAGTAAGTGGTTTTAAGTTCTCAGAAATCTCCCGGAAGTGGCTAAAAAGGTTGTTATTTTAACGCCAATAGTGAAGGTGTAATTACTTAACACTTCAACATGGCTGCTGCGGGAACGGCAGTGGGAAAAGTTTGACACTGACGTGGGAGAAGTTTTATGCGAAAGCTAGTTGGTACATGAGTTGTTGGCCACATATTAAAGTCGTCAGGACTCTCCTCCAGCCTGGCACCGCTTTCCCCGGACTTACAAACCAGTGGATGAACCGTGAGAGAGCCCCCTCCTCCTCTGTAGTCACCGCCGACAGTCACTGCAGTGGACTTTGTGGGCAAACTGTGGTGTCTTCTTCTCCATCGTAAGCTCTGTGGTGGCGTTTGAGGACTAAGTCGTCGGGGATAGCAGGCTGTGTTTCGAGCTTACAAAAAGAAAAAAGAAAATGCATTTTTCCATACCCGAAACGGAGGTTCGTTCGGGAGAAAATGGATCAACATATGTGGTGAGTATGATAAATGCATGTTTTTGTTTTTAACCCGCTTTCACTAAGCCTAATGTCAATGCAGCACGAGTTTTGTGTGTTTACTGTTAGAAATGATCAGCAGTGATCAGCCCTCAGTGACACCACAAAATGCTAATTTTTTTATATATCATATGCAATCACTGGGTTTTATATGGATACAGCAGAAAACATGAGGAAGTTGAGTCAAAAGTAGTTTTTGTCCTACAGTACATCCTGTCTACACCAGCTGAATCAGTAGGGGTGTAACCCCCCCCCCTTAATCATGATTCAACATTGGACTTTATTTGGTAGGTGTTGTCACGTGGCTGCAAAATATTGCACAGTGGTGGTGGTGGGTTTGAAGTTGGTACCAGTTGTCATTTACTGTCAAAGCCACCTGAGGAGACTTGAAGTGTGGCCCGATCTCTGATTCCTCACCTCAAGGCACAACAGTGTCCCTTTTGTTTTTTTAAAGGTTTGACTCAGCACTTAAATGTTTTATGAGAGTTGCCGCCGTGATATCACAACACTCCTTGTTATTTAGAGAAAAAACACAGCCGACGTTGCTTTGGGTTAATTATCAAGTCCCTCAGCTGACAGTTATAGTTTTAAAAATATAGCAGTTTTGACAGCGCACATCAAGAGCAGCAATAATTTGTGGCTCCATCATCCTGTTTGTTGCACAGCAGGCTCCCATATCCTAACTGTGTGCTTATTTTCTTTGCCTCACCTCTGTTTCTGGATTGCCATTGTGTTTGGGGAGGCGCTACGCCTCGTGTTGCCTTGACACACTAGCAGACATGCTCTGCAAGTGCTCACAGAGGGTAATCCATCGAGGCTGGTTAAGGACAGCATATATATATATATATATATATATATATATATATATATATTATGCTTTTGTGTATGTTTCATGTTGTTTTTTTTCCCTCATCAACACCGGGACACGTCATGCTAATGTGTGACAGAGGCGGTATTGTTTAGAATTATCGACAACTCCAAAGATTTTCTCCTTTTCTGATGTTTCTCACTGATTTTTGACGTCGCTGGTGTGAATGTGTCTGTTAACATGCCTGTAAACCAGAACAATTCATGAAGTAATTACGTTGCTAGGGAACTGTTTCAAGTTTATTTCCTGTCACTTATGGATATGATATGAACAAACAAACAAAAAAAACCCCAAAGAAAAATCTCCAATCCTACAGCAAAAAGATTTAGTATGAAATGTTTCAGAGAAGAACGCAGCTTACTCTTTTTATTCGCCAGATGTTTTGAAACAACATCTGTGACATCTGATTTCCACGTGACATCACACTGGCTCTTCTCAGTGTCACACACCTGCGAATAACTATTCTCCATCTTGACTCCATGTGCTCCAGAGAGAGAGGGAGGGAAAAAAAACCCTGGAATAAGCTCATTAATATTTGAACATGTCAGTGTGTTCAGTGTCCCTGCTCCCTCAAGAAGTACGCAGCGAGCTTTAGATACAGATAGAAATGTGTATACTTGCTGTAGAAGTAGAGAACACGGTGTGCAGATATTAGATTTTTAATCTAATGTAGTTTATTTGCCGCTCCGCACTGTTCTGCAAACACCTACTCTCGCTGCTTTAAAGTCAATATGTATCTAAATTGAGCATTTCAGGTGCCACCATCTCCTGGCTCCTTTCCACCTGGCTGAGCACATTTTTTTAGCCTATACTGCAGTGAGAATTTTAAAGCGACGGGTTTTTTCACCTCTCAGCTGGCAGTCCTGTGACTGTCATTGTGACCTTCCTGTTACCAGCCCACAGGAAGGGACTTTGCTTGATTATAATGCTGAGAGATGGGCCGTGTACCTTGGAACCAGTAGGCCACAGAATCTGCAGAGTTTGCACAAGTCTTTTAGAATAACAAGAGCTGCAGTTTTTTTTTGTTGTGTTTTTTTTTTTTTTTTAAATGTGGCGCGATTCCTGTGCAAGCACAGTCAAAGCTTTATTGCTTTTTTTGAGTGCTCACACTTCCTCTTGTCTAGTAGTCTTCTATCTTTCTCTCTGGTTCACGTGTGGCTTTATAGTAAGGCTTTCAGGTGTGTAAAAGAGATATATATCGGTGCCACTGTAAGCGATGGTGACTCATTTACTTAAGATGAGGACCTTTAAGGCTTAGATATGAGCAAGTTCACCTGTTTCTGTTTATAGTTTTGCAAACAGTGGAAGTCATACTCAGCAGCTTCCCTTTAATAGCCTGCATGTAACAGTGAGTATAAACAATATAATCTCAGATGACTGTTGAAATAACTTAGACTCCTACACATACGTCACATGATGTGAGTCACATGGAGGTGCAGGGGTATTGTAAATAGGCAATGATGAACAGTGACGGCTGTGCAAATGTATTTAAATAGACGATGTTTTGTTTCCAGTAGTATCTTAGTGAGGTCTACATCCAGTCAAAATGTTTACGATCTGCTGAAGACTGTTTTTGGTTGCGAGTAAGAATGCATAAAAGAGCAATAGATCATAGCTGTTATATTCATGGCAATCCGCCCCGTTGGACTGTCCCTCACTTGAACTGCTTACAATTCACAAAAAAAAACTTGAGGGTCATTTTTGTGTGTTATCAAACAGAGCCAAGACATTCTGCATACTCATTCTTCCTTCCTGCCTGGATTCTGCCTACATACACACATCTCTCAGTTCATTCGTTGGCCATCCTCCAAATTCTTTAGCCTTCCTCTTTCCCTCCAGAACTTTTCGTTCGTACTTTGTTTTCTTATTGATAGTGTATTCTAGGTCAGCAATGGCATGTACAACTGCATGCTGCAAACAGTGCGGTGAGGAGTCTTCAAAACTTTTTTTGTGCGTGTTTTGACAGATGACCCACCGTGATGACTATAAATAATCATTGAGACAGAAGAGGAAGGAGATTAAAGCATGGACAGTTTATGCTTTCACACCCAAATGGGAAATCTCTTCAACAAGCATACAGAACGCACTTCCTCTCATCCGCAGCCAGAGCTGCATACAGCTTAGCGGAAGCTGATATTTCATAGCAAGTCAAAGAGCAAGTTATGCTGTGTAACCAAAATGCCATAATCATAATAAGTCAGTCAGATTGTTTTTCTTAAAAAAGTAATTCCAAACATGTGACTAGCAAGAGTAAGGAAAGTTGACCTGTCATGTAATGATTTTTATTTTTAGGAAGTAACAGCTGCAACTCACCCAATATTTGCCAAACCTTTACCAGTTCTTGACTGTGTGTTGTTGTCAATAGATTCGGTGGTTTCATGTTTTTGAGCAATCTTCTCTAAAGACCGAGGCCAGTTTTTGGTATCTAGAGTGGCAGGGTTGATTGGTGGTTCAAGTAGTCTTGTAGTACCTTGGGAAAAACACATTTTTAGGAAAGTTCAAGGATGCCGTTCTGTAAGCGAGCCTGCATGAGAAAACTTAAAAACATTTTTTTTTCCCCTTTCCCGAAGGCATCACTAAAGTATCATTTTGTTATTTTTATGGTTTAGTATCATTCCTGACACTTAATGAGCCATCTGACATGAAAAATGGATTTTTATTTCTGAGATTGGCTCCAAACTTAATGGCAAACAGATATTGGGTTTGCTGAATCCAAATATTGGTTTTGCAGAGGAGTATCCAGTGATACGTCTTGTCAAAACAAACAAGGGGTGTCTCAGAGAAAGAATTAAAGATTCCCCCAGTGTGATCTGCATATCTCTGTATTTGGTATCATCTGAGTAATACAAGCAGGATCTGTTTTGATCGGAAAATGTGCAGCAGGTTCTGTTTTCCCCCCATTGCAAGTCAGCGGGGTTTGACTGCATCCTATTCACACTTCATTTGTTTGTTCGTCCGAATGAAAACAAAGAGCGAGGAAACACTCGGTGCTGAGATAAGATGAAATGGATGGAGATGTTGGTTGTTTTGAGGGAAATCAGTAGTGAAGGTGCAGGATGCGGTTATTGTTTCAACACCTTCCTCCAGCTGTGGTTTTATTTTTGCACTCATAAACTGACATCTTCTGAAATGCATCTGAAGAACAGTCAGCTTCGGACTAATGCATTAGTTTGAAGATATATGTCCACATTAACTCCTTTTTATTGAGACATTTTTCACCTTTCAGACAGACCTTTACACAATCTTTCTCCCCACATTTAAATTTTTACCCACTCTCTCCCTCAGGCCTACAACATCCACGTCAATGGCGTGCTGCACTGTCGGGTACGCTACAGTCAACTCCTTGGCCTTCATGAACAGGTAAGTCTTCAACCATCACAAGCTGCCCATTGCTTGTCAGTGTGCTTTGGACCAGAATCGACTTGGTCTGCGTGTGCAGTGCACTGAAAGCTGTTTAAATGCCACCACATCCCACCCGGTGTGACCTTTTGCTCGTCTTTGTGTCATATGATCGATAAGCCAGCCTCGCATCGCTTTTCAATCACGGGCCCGGTTGGCTTGAGGCCTCGCGTTGTTATTCCTCTCGGAGTTCGATTTATTGCATGTAAATAGGCAGTATTGTTGGAGAAGGTTGGAGGGGGTGCGCGACATGGAAGGAATGTTCTTGGCCTTTCTTTCACTTCACCTGCTGGGAAAAGGAACTTAATCTGAAAAAGAAATGTTGTTGGAAAGTGTTGAGTTGCCTGGTCTTAAGCATTTTTTTGCTCTCTGCCTCGGTGAAGCTTTACACAGTGCCACAGCTATTTGTTAGAGCTGTTATTAGGCAATTAGTGTATTCAGCACCTACTTGTTTTTCTGTAAGTGCTGTGGTTGAAAATGAACTTACTTGTAAAAGTGCTTAACATACATTTTTTGGAAACAAATGGTTGCAGAGGTAGCTGCATTGTCTGTAAGAGATGGATTTATTTGCTGAATATTTCTGCCTTTGTTCTATGAAAAAAAAACACCACTGCATATAACACAGTCTTATAGAAGTGCCCAGTCTCCTGTTTTCACACATTAATAAATAAGCAAGCAAGGGCCCAAACTTTGCTATCTCCATCCTCAAGTCTGTGTTATCCAGTCTTGACAGTTTCCGTTGCCTGGCAACAGGGTGTGGGGTAGGCACACTCGAGTCTTTAAGAACCAACCCCACAGGGGACCTTCCTGTGGCGTACGCGTGACCCCAAAAAGCAGTGATAGCGGCGGCTGCGCACACTCTAGCCAGTCATCGCTGTGAAAATTTGATTTGTTAATTGTCTCTCTTGTTTTTTTTCGCCCGCATAAAGACGCGCAATAAGGTCACGTTTCTTCGAGATCCAGAGCACAATTAAAGCCAGCAGTGAAAACAGGGCGAGCTTTGCTAAAAAAGAAGCCCTACGAGCTCATACCGACTCTGATGCATCTGTAACCTGCGCATAGCTGATTTGTATGTGTAACCGGTGCTGCTTCTGACATAGTGAAAATACCAAAGGGCAGTGTGTTGAGGTGAAAGTCACCTCTCTTCCTCTAGTGCCCACTGGGGCCAACCTTCATCCTGCCATATGTGCAGGCCCTGAGTGTTTTCTAATGAGGAAAAAAAGTGAATTCCTAATGATGAATATGACGTACAGCTTTCTTTTTTTGGCCTGCAGCAAACACACAGGTTAAAATGAAAAAGCAAATTTGATGTGTGATTTCAAGGGCTTACTTTTTTAAGACTTCCACGGTTCAAAGCTCCCAGCCCTCAGATGATAGAAAATGGGAAGAAATGAGTCAAGAAGCTGGAAGACAAAGTAAACTTGGAATGACTAGACATTCAAGGTTCCAGATGTGTCTCTGTCTGTGTGTGTTATGCACGGAAACTCCACTAGCTAGTCGTTGAAACGGGGCTTAAAATAAACCTGTGATTCATCTCAGCTTCAACAGCATGAATGTACCTCATAGAAAAATGAATCCACAACACTTTAATTTAAGATGCTGCTTCTCTGCGCTGAAAGTAATCGGTTTAGTCATATGAACTTGTATATCTGGTTTCACAGATGTTCCAAATGTGACTAAAAAAAATCAACTGAGCTATCTGTTTCTTCTTAATCGTCAAAAGAAAGAGAAATGCAAGCTGTTATAGGCTGTTAAGTCCGCAGCTTCACCTTCACAACTTGTGTTTTGTCCAAAACAGATAAAGAAAGAATATGGCAGCAATGTGGTGCCTGCGTTTCCTCCAAAGAAGATCTTCACACTGACTCCTGCTGAGGTCGAACAGAGACGAGAACAGCTGGAGAAATACATGCAGGCTGGTAAGTTATTCATGCTGGATGGACTTTATACAGATGGCTTGTGTTGCATTTCACCTCGTTTCTGTCTGAATTTAAATTCCAGCTCCAACGCGGTTGTTTTTGTCAGATTTTAAATTAGATACTATTCTTCTGTGAATTGCAGTACACGGATCCCTGACAATTTATTTTCCCCGTTTGAGTACAGTTGGGGGAGATTTTGTTTTTTTTTTATGTTGTGAAAGAGGAAAAAAAGAAACAGAACAAAGAGCACAAATTTCCTTGAAATGTTTGCTTCCCCACAACAATCGCAAGAATGAGTTGGCTTTGTGTCTGTGGGAAGACCAAGTCATACACTTTTTCTCTTTATGCCACATTAAAGTGTTTTACTCAAAAGAATTGATGATCTGAGCACAGAGTGGAGCCGTGACACGGAGCTAAAGCCTCCCACTGAGTTGTGCTGACACACCTGATGAAAAAAATAAAGCCTTAGTCAGGATTTCAGGGTTTTTAAAAAGTTTTATGGGTCTGGATCCTCTAGCGATGATGTGTCACCTCTCGGGATACATACTTGGCTTTTCTCTGAATAATTCATTTTTCCGGTGTTTACACCAGGAGAGACACACTGGTTATTTTTTCAGTAAACATGCCTCATGGCAGTTTTGATAGCTTTCTTTTGCATGTCTTAAATCATGTTCAAGAACCCAGATGGGAGTTTCATGTCCCAATACGGGAGGTTTTCAGCATATTGCCCAAATTTCGTAAACAGGTCGAGGGTGAACTTTCTGCACACACACATGGATAAGTGGAACTGGCAGCAACGCAGAGGGTTTGTTTTAATCCTCTCAAGCACTGGCAGTTACAGCAGAACAAGGAAGCGTTGTTCGAGTGTGTATTTGCTCATAGTCTGGGAGCATACGCACACAGGGTGTTCTTGGCTACAAGTTCACTTGGTTACATCATGGCTTTTTACATAGTTATGGAAAATGAACCGCCACAAACACAATCTGTGTTCTGACGCAGATGGATCAGAACTTTGACATTTTGTCAAAGGGTTAGACTAATTTTTTAAAAGACAATAAACAATAGCTTACAGGCTGACACACACACACTCTCTCCTATTGTTCATACAGGGTTATCATGCAGATAATTAAATGCACTGCTCTGCAACTTAAAACTGCCTCAGTAAAAAAAACAGATTTGCCAAACAGAGTTGTTCATCTTGTCTTTTTATTTACCAAATCTTGGGCTGATCACATGATGAAACCGGTTTGTAATAATTGACAGTTGATTGAACCGATGCCAGAAAACAAGTTAATTCTTTTTCTTTTTCTTTTTTACTGACTTTTCTACATAAAGTTCATTTTTTTTGCGTTTTTTAAGCTAAATTGCTGTGACAAATGTTTTGAAAGGTCACGCCCATTTCAAAAATAAACTGTGATAAGAGAAAAATTAAGAATAATTGGGAAATGGCTGGGCCCGAGGAGGTTTGTGTTTAGCTAAGATAAGAACCTAAAAGACCCCTGACTAATTGCTGACTTCCAAACCAAGCATGTTTGTTGCTGACTTGTTATTTATCGTGTGAGTGATGACTAATTCCATACTCATGTTTCTATTTTAGTTTCTCTTCTCTCATGTTTATTTATTTATTTTTTCTACAGTGCGTCAGGATCCCTTGCTCGGAGCCAGTGAGATGTTCAACAGCTTCTTAAGAAAAGCACAGCAGGTCGGTGGCGTTATTTTGTTTGAATCTACTGCAAACACTCTAATGCAGGTAGCATAAGGCTCTTTTTATGTTGTGTCAACATGGTCAACAGGCCTGTGTGGAGGCAGGGCGTGCTCCTCCAACCCAAAAGGCTGATGCAATAATTTCTCGGATAGTAATTACTTATGGCAGTGTGGCCGAGTGAGGTAGCTGTATTCTTAGCATTTGTGTCAGTTTGTGGCGGCGTGCGCTCTCGTCGGGGCTTGTGTCATCTCTGCTCGTACAGTGGTTGATTCGATGTGTCAGATTGGGTTTGGCTCACATGCAGAAACACGTGAAATGACGACGTCAGAAATGACATAGATGCATCGTGTGTGGGAGCTGGATCCTTCTAAACTATTATATTATTAAAAACGACTGATTCATCCCACCAGATTTGCTGAAAAACTCTTTCTGCAGTACAAAAAATGTAAACAAATATTGGCTGATGTGGACGATGCTGTTAGTAGGCGTGTCAGTCTTATTCAGAGCAGGTAGCGAGGTTTGATTTGTCATCTTTCAAGCTGTGACCCGCGTTGCCAGGAGGGCTGTAAATCCAATAACCTTCATAGACAGATTCATCTGTCTGCAGCCACGTCGCACCCTCCTCTGTCTTCCTCTCTCATTAGAGCAGGTTGCATCTTTAGTGGTAGAGATGTAGGAACAGAGAAGATAAGAGATGATATAGCACAAGTGATTGCCTGAGGACAGGAGAAGCTGGGGTTATCCACTTTAAGATTCCACACTCCTTAATATCAGCTCAGCTATTATTTAGACTTTTGAAATATTTATAGGTTTTGGCAGTTCGGTTTATTTCCCTTACTTGCAATTCATTACATTTTTTTTTTTGTGTGTTTTTGTTCCATTGTCTGCCTTCAGCCAGTTAAGGAATGAACAGAAGCACAAACACAGTAGCACTAATGAAAACAGTTTCCTTCCTGTCTGTCTGTGTGAGCTCAGAGGAGTGAGCTCAGAGCAGGGGAATGAATGGATGGAACTACTAGAGCTGCAACAATTAGTCAATTACTGAATTAGTTGAGTGACTAATGTGCAATACTTTTTCTAGTAATCATTTTGTCTCCTTTTCCTAATGACTGTAAAGTGAATATCTTTGGGTTTTGGACCGTTAGTCGGACAAAACAAGACTTTGGACTTTGGGAATCTGGGATAGACCATAAATTCATTAATTTGGAGAATAATCGCTAAATCGATTGATACATTACAAGTTAGTGAATATATAAGTTGCACCTGCAGATGAATAAACATTAATCTGGCTGCTACTTTTGTTAATGTACAGTATGTTTTGACATGCTTATGATTTAGTTCAGCCATAAATCTGTCTGCGCCAATAAACAGTCAGACTTTTTATTTGTGGCACAAAAATGATCCTCATCAAGGAGAAATTAGTTTTTGTGTCTCCTCCCTCCATCTGAAGATCTTTAAGGATTTTTTAAATTGTTTTTAATACTGATTCCAATCTTGACCATTCAATATTATTTGCTCTTACATGATGGGAGTAATTGAGCTTCATGAAAAGTGAAACCATCCAATGGATAGCTTGTACGTTTTCCTGCATCTCCTCTCTGACCGACCCATGTTGGTTTTTTTTTGTTGTTTTTTTTCTCCCCACATGCTTCGGTGAGATAGTTTTGTTGCTGAACGTCAGGAATGAAAACACGTAGCGTACCCGATGGAGCTGATTTGAAAGCCTGTTGTGTTGTGTGTCCTTCCCACAGGAGACGCAGCAGATTCCCACAGAAGAAGTGGCTCTAGACATCTGCCTCTCCAACGGTCAGAAGGTTACAGTCAACATTCTGACCTCGGATCAGACGGAGGATGTTCTTGATGTAAGTGGCAGACTGCATAAACACAGTTTTTCACCCAGCACTTCACTTAGTATATACCATGAAGAGATTTGTAATTAAATTTGCTAATAAAAAAAAGTTTGCAAGAAAACAAGATCCACACGCCCCAAAGTGCAGCACAGCTGAGTGTTTCACCAGTCATTCATGGTACATGTAATAAAAAATGTGTGTAGAGGTAATCTGATTATGTTATAGTAGGTAATTATATGATTTAGATTAACTCTGCAAGATATCAGAAGTCTTTATCACTTATTGTTATGATTATTTTTATGGTTCGTTATCAACCTCCGCTGCGTTTATGTATGTTTAAGTAGACTTTTGATCTCTACTGTTCATAACAGCTGACACACATCCTGTTTTTTTCTCCTGTAATCCCTGATGTTTTACAGACACTATCATAAATCAAATCAAGTTATATTTATTCATACAGACCTCCTTCGCCAAAGCAAAAGACTTTACGAAGTGGCTCTAACTCATGAAAATCACAAAACAAAATCAGATGACATGGAAAAAAAAACGAGCACAAGACATTAAATAGTGCGTCGCAATTGCTTGTCAAGTGGACACCCAGAAGGAAACCACGAAATAACTCACTGAGATATCAAAGCAAACGCACATTTACAGTGACCAAACCTCTCAGTGCAGCCACTTCACCTCTGCTCTCAACTGACCGTAACCACACACACTCTAAAATAACTCGTCACAGTAAACATGCTGACGTTTTATCATTATGTCCCGGTGTTCCTTGTTGCTCCTGGCAATAAATCAGCCTTGTTAGCTCTTATGGCAATAAATCACTGCCTTGTTAAAGCGCTCTTATGCAGAGTTTAACTCACTTTCAACCTGTGTGTGTGTGTGTGTGTGTGTGTGTGTGTGTGTGTGTGTGTGTGTGTGTGTGTTTGCTTGCCAACAGTTGCACACACATTTGTAGCATTTGTGTTTGTTTGGAGTTGAATTAAAGGGAAAGAAAGTGCTGAACACATACAAGCACTCTATTTTCATCACGGAGAAATCCATTGTCCGGTGTGAGATTAACAATAAGCTTTGTACAGATCTTGGAAAAAGATTTTTATTATTATTATCCTCCTGATAAAAAAGTTTATCTGTAAGCAATCACCAAAACGCTTTTATCAGTGTAACCGCTTGCATGAATTTCATTCATAATGAATAAAAATAGAAACTCAACTAAATCAACTAAAAAGCAGACGGAGTCAGTTTTATGTTTCATTATTCTAAAATGTTCTAGTTGGTTATATTTGGACTTTTAATGAAGCAAGTAAACTTGAGAAAACAATAATTTTAAACTTAAAATTGATGCTGTTTACAACACATTATATCACTTTAGAGATGGTTGTGTAATAGAGATGTTAAAGGATGGTTGTGGTTATATCCTAGTTTTTGATCTACTGGATGTTGCCACAATCTTTACACTTCATACTGAGCTGGGTTTTTTCTGTCTTCAAACATTTTTATCTTTCCTCTTAACTTACTGAAAAAAATCAGATAAAGGGATCAGTTAATTGAATTTGAATCTCTCTTTTCCTCGTCTCTGCGCAGGCTGTTGCAACAAAGCTCGACCTTCCAGATGACCTTGTTGGTTACTTCAGCCTCTTCCTCGTCCGTGAGGGAGCGGACGGAGGTTTAACATGTAAGTCTGAACACGCATTTCCTAAAGAATCAGAGACACACAACAGATGAATACATCTTCTATCTCCCTGTCATTACAAATGGAAAGTATTCTGTATATTGTCCCATTCATAGGATTAATTATCGGTTAATAAAATGGGAGAGAGAAGGAAATGCATGATTCATTCGTGCTGATTATTTAGAGTCACCCTGGAATGTATTTTCTGAAGGGCTCCATCTGAATGCCTCCTGTTTTGTTTTCGAAACACTGCAGTTGGAAACCATCAGATTAACCAGTATTGTTTATCAAGGCAAACCAAATGTTCAGCACACTTAGCGCTTTGATAAAATAATGTAAATTTAAACTACTTTATCAGGTCAGCCAAGGACAAAGATTCTTACAAACAGAGAAGCAAACGAATTAAAAGCTGAAATGTTTGTTGTGTTTCACTGATGAATAACTCTCTGGGAAACCAAAGAGAATTATGAACTGCAATGTCATGCTTTTGATTTTAGGTTTTCTTTTTACTCTAAATTCCTGACAGTGAAGCGCACAGCGTCGGCTCTGGCAACAGTTCACCAGCCCGGTTAATCTGTCTCACTGTTCGGTACCATAGTTTAATTAAAAAGAACTGCATCGCCCCGGAGAGTTAGAACTTGTATGTGAATCTGTATTTCTGGCAAAAAACGCATAATTAATTTATTCGGTGCTCAGAAGCTCAGCGAGAGCCAGACTCTGTGTGTGTGTGCGCGTATTGGCTGGTTCATGCAGTGTTTAGAGTGGCGTGAGCTCACACTTTGGGCTGTGTGCAGTGTGTTGAGAATGCATTTGTTGTAGCTCTAAAATCTGACACCTGTGTCGGCTGCAAAATGGCATTCACAGGCCAACTTCTGATTAGTGAAGTCATTCTTCCAGAAAGGCTGCAAGAAGAGTCAGCCATTTCAGACTATCCAGATTTCTACAAAAACAGGCAGATGTATTTGTATGAGCTACACAAATACCTTTTTATTTTAGTTTTCCTCATCTTCTGTATGCATATTGCACATTCTATATTCAATATAATGCATAGCAGGGGTGTCAAACTTCTTTCACTTCATGGGCCACATACAAACAAATTTGATCTCAAGTGGGCCGGACCAATGGAACCATGGCACAGTAACATATTGATAACACGTAGATAACAGCAGCCCAGCTTGTTAAACTTTAAATGTACGTAAATGTCTGTATACCTCGTGCTGTGCTGCTCACTTTGCCGTATGTTAACATAATTCTGAGCTCGTTCCTCTTCTTTCCTGACTTATGAAACAGCTTAAGCAGTTTAAGCACAGATTATTTGCAATCTTTAAGCTCTGTTAGTTGTTTCTTTGTTTATTTAAGTGTAGCAGCGGTAACGGCACAGAGAAAGCACTCAGAAGGTGCCGTCGTATTTGTTTTTACTTACAAGTAACGGTGTGAATGCAAATCACAGTCCAATATTTGCATTTGTTGTCGCAGGGAATGCCACAGTGGCACAGGCGTAGAGCTTTCCACAGTTTCAGTTTCAGTTTTCCAATCCTTTTTTTTTCCACTTCATCACAGCCCTGTCATGTCAAATCCCCCTCAATTCCAAAGGTTCTCTTCTCCCGTCTCTCGTCTTCCACCTGCCAAACGCTCCCCCACTCCTCACGCCAAATCCATTCCAGGCTGAAAACTGTGCCAGGTGAACTAGGAGGAATCTTTAAATATTGCAGGCATGTTATATATTCTTGGCACAATTCAAATCTGAAATTTTGAGCGGTATGAAAGCAGGGCCACGTGTTTAAATATGACTCGACTACTAGAATAAATATGGCGCAGCAGGCCTCGGATCAAACAAAACTGGTGGGAGTGAGTATTGATATAACAGGATGGCTAGAAGAATTCAATTCCACTCTGACAGGCATCAAGTTTCCCAGAAGTCTGCGTGTAAATCAATATATGCTGCAAAATATTCAAAGATGCGTCAAGAAGAACCAGTATAGCAGTCTCGGTCTTCTCGTTCTCATTTTGTGTTTATTTAGTTCATTCTTTTTTCCCACCTCACCTGATGTTCCAAAACTATTTATGCATTAAGTTTGTATTTGTTCTTTTTATTTATTATTTTTATATTTTTTATTCCCGCAGAGATTTCCAACATCAATGTGTTGCTTGTTGCCAACAAGCATGTGTTTCTGTTTCCTGCGCTCAGCATCTCTGCCCATAAAGGAGTAAACACACTTTTAACAAACCTAATGGCGAACGAAAGCGCTGTACAGTCATCGGATTTGTACTGTTGTGCATGTTTGTTAGTGCCTAGAAACCCAGCAGCATCATCAGCAAGCACCTGAGATCTCCTTCACTCTCCTTAGGGAACGGGCCATAGTGAAACAGCTGCAGATTAGGGACAAACACACACACACACACACACACACACACACACACACACACACACACACACACACACACACACACACACACACACACACACGTGTGTGAGATGAAGTTCTCCCATCCCTCGTTGTTTGTTGTCACCATCATTATCCAAATGTCCTTGGGACTAAACTGGAGCTGTGTTTGTTCCTTACTCTCTCTCTCTCTCTCTCTTTGCTTTTCTGTGTCTCTCTCTCAGTTGTGCGGAAGCTGCAGGAGTTTGAGCTGCCTTATGTATCCATTACCAGCTTGCGGAGCTCTGAATTTCACATACTCCTACGGAAAAGGTACCCACCACCTGCTCACACCATGACTTTGAGTTTCATCACGTCCCTCCCAAAGTGCTCTCCCCCACATGTAATTATAGCTATGATTCATTGGCCACAGTATTCGTGTGTTATTTATCTAATCCTGTAAAGAAGCAGGTCAGATATTTGTGTTTTGGTAAGCAGTACATAAACTGCATCTGCTCTTATGTTTTTTTGTAATCTGGGTGTTGCTCCTTTCATTCCTTATCTGCAGTGAAGCACTTGTTGTTATTGCATCGGAGCAGCAGTTAGCCTAACCACAAGCCGCCCATCAGACTTTGCCATCTTCTACAAAGTGGTAGTTAATTTGAAAAGGGGACCTGAGTCATTTGTTTTACAATTTACTTTGCCAAGGACAATAGTTGTCACGACTACACAAGTGGTGTCAGTCAGAGATCAGACGGGGACAAGAATGTGATGTCGGAGCAGCAAAGCAACAGATAATTGAGATAATTGATCAAATTATATAATATTATTAATCTCCTCACAACCTAAAATGATTTGTATTGTAATTTTCAATTATTATCACAAGGACACAATAAATTCAACAACCGGATGTTTAACCAACCAATAAGCTGACAGCCTGTTTAAAGCAACAACAAGACAAACAGGAACCAGGCAGAATGATGATAAAGGAAGTATGTAAATAGAGTTAGGGTTATCTTTCAGCTCTACTTACTGTTTTTTGTAAGTTATAGCATCTATTCAGTGATCATAGATCACAGATTAACTGATCATAGATTAACTGTTTATTTTTTTCCCAACATGACATTCTGTTAGAAGACTTGACATTGACATAACTTGAGAGCCCAAAGAGAAACAGAGATTGTCGTATTGGATTGTGTGGATGCTCAGTGTTTCCCCACAGGTTGAGAATTCATTTGAAGGTGGTTGGCAATGGAGGGAGGAGGAGGAGGGTGGTTGGCTTAACACCCCAGCTACATGAAACAAAACTCTGTTTACTAGTTAATCTGGTTAATCTTCTAATGTAAAGTCTGTGTAAAGGCAATTCTGAGATTTCTTTCAAAATACATAACATAAATATGTTGGAAAATAGTTGCCTTAGACGTAGAACAATATATTACTGAAATGTGGAGTTAAAGGTTCAAACAGTTTTTCACCAGTTTTCAGTCCAGGGTTTTGTGGGCGGTCCTAAAGGGTGGCTCGATGACACGCTGAGGCCACCCTGAGCATACCCCTGCACCCCTAACAGAGAGATAGAGATTAATTCATCTTGCTCAGAGTGTTTCAAAGTTAGTCATGTCATTTTTGAACTCATCTGACACGTTTCAGTCACTTCAAAATGGCTGCCTGACTGCTCCTGCGAATGGGCGTGGCTTCAGAGCATTCAGCGGACACGCCCCACAGTCCCGGAGCTGAGAATACTGCTCATTTTTACAGATTTTGACACCTAATTTCATAAAGTTGTCGATATTTTTAATTCATTCAAATTTGGCTGGGTGGTTAATAACACTTTCTTCTTTGGACTGTCAAACTCTGAACACATTTCTTCTTACATCACATAGACTTTAAGTACAAACTAACCAACTTCCAACAATCAACAATCTTCCATGGTGCATTTAAACAATATTTCCTTTGTGGAACTGTAGCTTTGGTTGTTATGAAAGGGTTCAGGGTCTGGGCCGCCTGTGCAGGAAAATAAGCATCTGTCATCAAGGGCTGCATGTCACAAAAAGTATGAAAAACAAATCCTTGCATATGCTTTGCATGAAAAATATCCCCCCATCCATCCTCAAGTTAGTGACTGCTGCCTTCTCCAACATAACATTTTTTGTACTTCCTCTTGTGCCCCGTTCTTTCGTCACCCTGCCTCCTGCTGACTGAGGTACACAGGATGTTTACTTTCTTTCCGCCTCAAGGAAAGTCTTAGTACTCCTGACCTAGTTTCTCTGTGCAGTGTAGAGCAGTGAGGGAAGAATGAATGTAGAACTAACAAGTGGAGGTGGAGGAAAAACAGACCCCCAGTGTATGAGATCCAGGAGAAGGGTCAGGTCAAAATAAATTAGAAAGTTCACAGAGGAAATTTTGTGTCTGTCCAGATGAAGATATTGAGTCTACATTATGTTTTTTTTCATCGGTATGTGTTGGAGTTCTTCAAAGCATTCATGAAATTCAGTGCACCTTTTAATTGAAACTAAAGCACTCATCTCACACACACACACACGTCCTTCTCCTTTCCTTCACTCCTTTCACCGTCTCTTAATCTTCTCCTCTCTTCTTACCAGCTTTGAATTGCTGATGTGGCCAGGCAGCAGGCTTCACATCTGCCTGAACAACTTTCTCCATCCACTAACACCCACGTGTCATGCAATTACGATATGTTCAATTTCACGCCTGTAGTGTGAAGTGTTTTGCGAGACACGAATCTATGAGAAAAAAAGCCGATAATCCTAAACTGAGGTATGAAAGAAGCGTCAGTTAAATAAAGACATTTCACTTCCAGGGGCTTAAGATCTAAAAACACTGTTCTCAAAGATATTTTGTAATCATGTTTTAATATGTAATTCCAGATCTGAGCCCTCTCTGTAAACTGAATTCATTAATTTTAACGTCACGCTCCGCTCCTCAGGCTGGCCTGAGGCACCCACACATCTCTGTACGCTTGCAAGTGCCAACAACAGCCTCTAATACAACCACAGAGCTGCCTCAGAAACTTTGTACCACCTAAAACACACACACAGGACTGTCCTTCAACCTGCAAATAATCCACGAGACGGATGCTTACACCTGCTAACTTATTGACACTGAGCTGAGGAATTTAGTCTGTAACTCGCTCTCAGTGCCAAGTCATTAACATGATCGTATCCAAGTTAGTTATACACTGGCTTGGTTTCAGGCTGTCGAGCATTGGGGCCCGATTATCACTGTGAAACCGTGACTGATTTTGACTTTTTCAAAGCGTCCATTTATGAGCTGAGACCATTTTAATAGTTATTAGACAAACCATTAAAAACCTCCTGTGAAACATGCATTGTCATAGTTAAAACATCGTTTCACCGAGTCATAGGAGATTATATACTTGGTGGCAAATAGCCAAATATGATGATGAAAGACAGGCTGTGTCTTTTCTTTCTGCAGTTACTGGGACATGGCGTACGATGCCGATGTCATGGACAACAGAGTTGGCCTGAATTTGCTATACGCCCAGGTAAGAGGTTTCATTACTTAGTTAAACCAGACGCTGTTGTTTTATTTTCAGCTGTAACAGCGGTGTGTTTAAAAAAAAAAAAACCTTCAAAGTTAAATTAGCTGTGAGATGTGGAACCGGGCAGAAAATCCAAATTAAAACGAGATTGTTTGTTTGTTTTGCATCTGTCGTGTTTTATTGAGCTCACCCGGTGCCAGCATCGCATCAAGAAAACTAAATCAAGCCGCTTGTCTTCCCATGCCGCCCCCCCCCGAGGCCCCTCCATTAACTGATAGCAGTGTCAGCGTGTTTTGGCTTTGAAACACCTTGAACTCCTGTTACCTCCTTTGTGTTTTTGTGTAAGCCTATAAGTAGCAGATTCTCTTTGCGGCGTCCACTGTGATCTGTTGTGTTAAGCATTTCTGAGGCTGCAAGTTTGATTCAAATCTGGAAGTGCTGAGCGTTACCTCTGTGCAGCACACAGGGAGTTTAAAAAAAGGGAATCAAAGAAAAATATGTTTGCAAGCATGTGTACTTGTTTCTGTGTGATTATTTGCTGACCTGCACTGTTTATAAAAAAGCACAGGGTGTGCTTTCTCCCACATGTACCGAGGGAAACACAACGACGTGTTAATTTGTGCAGAGATATGAACATATATTCTTGTTTTTGCTTCCACCAGACAGTGTCTGACATTGAGCGAGGCTGGATACTCGTCAACAAAGACCAGCACAGGCAGCTCAAATCACTGCAGGAGAAAGGCTCCAAGAAAGAAGTAAGCAAGGACATCTTTTCAGTGATTCGGCTTCTACAGTGTCGCACACGAATCCAGCTGATACTCTTGAGATGTCTGCGTCCAAGCATAAATCTGTAGACTATAGAGAATAGTGCCTCCGGTGCATTCTGTGATGCAATTAGCCTAGTTTTTCCCATGATATGAATTTTGAATCACACCAATCCAGTAGAGAATTCAACATATTTTCTCCAGGGAGTGGACACAACCTTTTTGGAAAGGTTAGTCATCTAAAAAAAATGTTTTATTCTCCTTTTTCCCCCCAGTTCATCCATTTAGGTCAGACTCTAAAATATTATGGCTATATCAAGTTTGACCCTTGTATCACCGACTTCCCCGAGAAGGGCTGCCAAGTCATCGTCAGCGCCGGCAACAATGAGCTCAACTTCCACGTCAAGCTGCCCAACGAACAGATGAAGGAAGGGAGCTTCAAGGTCACACGCATGAGGTGTTGGCGAGTCACGTCTTCTGTAAGTGGAATTGTGTGAGCGACTTAGAGAGAGAGGATGAGTAAATTCACCTTCAAGCACGCCGTGTATCTCTAAAGCTCTGAAATAATTAAATTGGAATCCCTCCATATTATTAGGAGGCAGAGAGCTGGCAGAGTTAGAGATGCAGCAGCTTTGGCTTGAATCCGTCTCAAAGCAACAAGGGGTTCCCGTGCTTCCGAAGTCGCCTGTTTACAAACCTCCTTTCACCACTGCACCAGAAACAAACGTCTTTAGTCTTGCCAAGAATTAGTTTTTACTCCTACTGCTTGCTAAAAGTGCTGACCTCCACACCATCCGTCTTCATCAGTCCAATTACCCGAACACGCAGCCCACACAAGAGTAGTGCTGTATTGATCCAGCAGCTTCACACATAGAGCAGCATCCTTTCTCTGGACTGATAATTGTCTGTCGGACAGAAGTGAATCTGATGCCACACAGTACGAGGAAGCATCTAACAGCCCCCGGTAATAGAAGAAATGAATAGACTTTTAAAAAAATAAAACCTCAGAGACTTTAAAGGAAAGCAAAGAAAGCTATATGTTTGGACCATCGCCTAGTAACTGAATTGATCATTTAAACATGAGATGCTGTCAGGATTCGTCAGACTCAGCTCAGCAGATGGCAGTGGTTGATTGATTGGGCCTAGGTACAATTTACAGTGATTAATCAGTGCAGTGTGTTGCTGTGTCACTTGAAAACTGTTATTTGCCAGGAAATGTTGGAGGCAGAAGACTCAATCTGTCACAGTCAGCAAAACAAAAAGAAAAAAAACTAATTACGACACGAGAGAGCAAAAATGGTGCGACTGCCAAATCGACGAGATGTGGAATGACAAAAACGTGAAATAAAACTCACCTAACACTGACATAAAGACCAGTTTACTCATCATGGGGAGTACCATCCACTCTGTGAAAATGGCTTTATAATGTCCTGTGTGGTTCTGGAGGAGTGTGACAAAATAATCCAGAAGACGTGATCTCGGCTTGCAGCTTTACATTTTTAACACAGTGTTAGCATCATGAGCTGTTTGTGTGGGGTTTGAGAGAAGTGTGCATTTAGCAGTTTAAAGTCTAATGAAGATTCAGGTTCCAGTTGCATCGTGGGAAATGTAGTTTTGAAGCATGGCCTAAACTAGAGACTAAAAGTCAGGACAAGTCATTCCTCTAATATCTGTCTCTAAACTCCCCCACATACTATACATACAATATTAAATCACAATCAAGACAATTCAAATCAACACACTCAGTTTAACTCCCCTAATTGCTGCTTTCACTTTTGCACTGCATTAGTGTTCGAGCAGCACGGCCATTACGTGTATCACAGAAGCTTTCATGATTCCTCCTAAAGTTAATTTGCACAGAGCTCCGGACACATGGCAACACAGCTAAAATTAAAATGCATCTTGGCTCCGTCTGATTACAGACTGAACCCCCCGCGCTGTCCAGCACGGTGGTTAATTCCTGAGCTCATTCTCAGAGGTCAAAGTCATTTTAATGAGCCCTTTCCTTTCCAGCAAACTATTCAAACATCTCATTTGGTGCAGCGCTGCGAGCCCCCCCTCGTAGTCGAATCTCAAATTGCGTCCGGAAGAACATGTATAAACAGTCGGCGTGTGTGTGTATATGCGTCAGACCTTTTGTTTTTGTCTGTCTCTCTTCTCTGTTATCTTTGTGTGTGTGTGTGTGTGTGTGTGTGTGTGTGTGTGGTTAGCATGAGAGGTACAGCTAGTGACCCAGAGGAAGTAGTACAGGCTCCATTATAGAGGAATGAGGGCTCGCCTTCAGGGAGCTGTGTGAGCTGAAGGCGTTTGAAATCCTGAATTTGTACATATTTCTTTCTTTGCATTTGTGTTAATCTTTTAACACGTCGTCTTTAAGATTTGGCTCCATATCACTGGTGAAGCAACAACCCAAGAATGAATAGAAAATGTGATTTAGCTGCTGTCATGGCCCACCAGTCATGAAGTAGAATTGCAAGCTTATCTCGACTTAAAAATGCAACTTGGATGTTTTTTAAGAAATATGGAAATCAGCAGACAAGAAGAGCGATTTAACTTGAATGCTGATGGAGGAAAAAGGTCCATAGAGCAAACATAAATAATAGAAGAATTTTAGAACAATTCTGACTGAATCATTAACTCCTCCATCTTTCTGTCCGACTCTGCAGCAAGTCCCAATAGCCAACGGCACCACCAATCCCTGCAGCTCTTCCAAATGCGAGGTGAAACTGGAGCTGGCCTTTGAGTATCTAATGAGCAAGGATCGCCTCCAGTGGGTCACCATCACCAGTCAACAGGTAAAGAGTCGCCGACAGGGTCAACGAGCGTTCTGCTTAAGCGGAACATTAAATTGCTGTGACTATTATGGTACTCCACATTTCATTGACTTTAAGTCTGCGATTACAGGCTATCATGATGAGCATCTGCCTTCAGTCGATGGTGGACGAATTAATGGTGAAGAAATCAGGCGGCAGCATAAAAAAGGTTTGTGTTCAGAAGAACATCAATTTAAATTTGTTTTTACTTTGATGACTGTGGAGATATTCAGATTGTAACACGTGTAAATGCAAAGCAAGCCTCATAATTTCCAGGATTCCCTCTCAGTAATATGAATTATATTCTTAACTGCTGTCCTCCTACACCTTCTAGATGCTGAGGAAACGACACAACGGCTCCATCCACCGGCCAGACAGTCAGCAAGCTGTGAAATCTCCCCCTCTACTGGTGAGAAATGAAACAGTGTGGCCTAACTTTGAATATAATTTGAACTTTCTGTAAAATTCAGGATTAATTTCATTATGCATGTTCTTTTTTTTTGGCTGCAGGATTCCCCTGACCCGAACCGTGAACAAATCGTCAAACTCTCAGTGAGTATATTTTTTTTTGCATTTTTGGGGCCTTTTTCACCTTTTTATCTGAGAGTTGAATGCTAAAGGCATAACAATCCAGCTGAATGATGGTGTCACATAATGTCCCTGAACATGAAACATATTCTAATAAATCAATGTCAGTCCAGAGTTAAGCACACTATTGATTATTCCATTCAGACCAAGCTGAGCTCCGTGTCCCTGCGAGGGATCAGCGCCTCCAACTCAGCAAACGACATCAGCGGCAATGATTTCCATGGCAACTATGCTTTCGAGGGAATCGGGGATGATGACCTGTAACCGCTGAAGCGCCCTCCTCCTTTTCTTCATTCCACTGTCAACGACTGGGACGACAAAGATTACAAGCTGAGCTGAGCCGAGCGGACCACACAATGGCGTCCGATTCTGCAAGATTGTAGCTTCTTCCTGGAGAAATCGCTGCCTTAAGCTCTCATTTAATCTTTGGCGGTGTCCTTTTCTTTTAGACTCTAAAAGCTCATCTTGATTTGTGTTTTAGTTTAAAATCATATTCAATCGAAAGTTTTTTTTTTTTAAACGTGTGGCAACATACAGTGAAGAGCAGGTAAAGCCACAGGTACTCGAATAGGGAAGCTGTTACTGTTCCTGCTTCAGTTTCATTCACAGTAAATGTGAAGCTCTATAATGCAGTTAAATTCTTGAGGTACAAAGTAAATTAATATATTATAAACTACATGAAAAAAACTGCTAGATCCTGGATTCTTCCCTCGGTGGCTGCATGTTCCTCCCTAACCAGAGAGCCAAATGTTTAGTTAGACCTGGCACTAGTGATAATACAGCAGAACTGAACTTGGGTAGTTCTGAAAAATGACCCAGAGTCGCGGTGAATGTGTTGAAATCCATCTCAAAACTGTAGACTATCCAGAGCAGCGGCTTACTTATGTCGATGATCAATTTTTGGCTTGGCTATAAACCAAAATGTCATGTTTTTATACTGTCAGTGATCCTCTCTGTGTGTCATGCTACTCGTGTGCCAAGCCGTCAAATATCCCGGCAAAGATACCAGTGGTGTTTTGAGCTCACGTTTGAGGCACAGTCACTCATACTGCCTTCAGAAATAGTCTGATGCCTTAACTTTTACTTTTTAGCCTCTGTGGTTTGTCATTTAACCAGACATTGGTTGGAGCAACAAAAAAACGAACGTCAGCGTCAGCCAGTGTTACCTAGAATCTTGCAGAACTTGATAGATGGTTGATTTGGCCGAGCTGCTTGCACTTGCTGAACTCATCCTTTTGCACAGTATTACAGGTGGAGATGAATGTTTGAGTGGAAGCTTGAGCATGACTTTTAACATTGTGAGATTTTTATTCCAAGAGGCTCTGTAAATCCATCTCTTTTTTTTTAAACCAATTTTTTTTAAAGGTTTCTCATAAATGCCAAATTATAGTTTACTAAAGCATTTTGCACAAAATAAACATAAAAATTATGACAGTGTCACTTTTTATATTATGTACATGCAATTAAGTATTCTGAACATTTACTAATAACTTTATCATCAATAGCTTATTGTAATCAAATAGATCAAATGTAATCTAAGCTGTATAGAACAAAAAAGTTTAAATGGACTAACATGTATCATTGTTTACATAATGTTTAGGGGACTTTATTAGTTAAAATGGAAAGTGTTTACAAATTTTGCATCTGATTCTCTTTGTCGAGCGAGCGAGTGTTGTTGTTGTTGTGGGGGGGTGGGGGGTGGGGGCGTTCTCCTGGGCTTCAGTTCATTGTAATTTGTAATTTGTACGTACATTGTGCCAATCATCTCAGAGGATTTAGCTGATAAGGTGCTTTGGTGAAGTGGCTAAATGTGATCACAATTGCTGGAGTGAACAAAGTTCATGGAGGGCAGGCAACAAAAACCGAACATATCCCGCTGTTTTATAAGACGTGTCATTCCATTTTTATCACTGTCAGCGTGTTTCAAAAGCCTCTAAATGTAAATCAGTGCCAACCTATCCAACAGCTTTACTCTCACTGGTAGCCAGAACTGTAAACACAATGTTCTCAATATAAATGTCTTGTTCTTTCACTGCTGTGCTTCTTCTCAGTCTTCAGTTGCATTATATGGGGACGTGGACGCCACTGTCAATATCGAGTACATGAAAAGCTGCAAATGTTCCTGGATGTTTTAATAAATGTGTAGGTGCCAAATTACACTTCAAAGTGCATTTATCATCATCATCAGCATCACTTTTACAGAAAATGTCATATGTCATGAAGATTGTATCGACTTGATTCATTCCACCACCTTTCATTTTGATTTTAGTGGTAAGGTCAGTGACAACTGTCATGATGCTACAATAAACTCTGAAATTAGGTGATCCCGTGCGTCTCTCTTGTCTCTGTAATTTGACAAAAATCATACTCTCTAAAGAGCGAGTGATTCAGTACATCATTGAATTACATTATCTGATACATAAACTAATATTCAGTTATTACATAAACACAAAACCTAAACAAATGTAGTGCGCAGCACATTTCATAGTTTAAAAACTCTTCACTGCCCTCTGGTGGACAATGCCTGTCACGACATCGCTTTCCTAAATTACCTCAAATATAATATTCATCTGCTGCAGCACTTGTTTCTTCTTCACCAACGAACAGTTTTTTAATGCAGATATTGAGTCATCTGTCTAGGCAGGCATCAGCTGGTTTATCAGTCAGGCTCTACATACCTTGTTGTTCAGTATCACATTCAGTCCTGAGGCTGTGTGAGGATCTACTATCAGCATGCTAACACGCTCACGACGACCACGGAGACTTCTGATTTCGTGGGCGTAATGTTTATGTTAACCCGGTGGCGCTACAGGAAAGGTTAAAGTGGTAATGTGAGGTGCTACTACGTGTGTGTGTGTGGGTGCAATACACCCTTTTTCACAGCAGCCATTTTGACGTGAACTAGAAGGGTCAACACAGGTGTTACCAATGATACTAATTAAGGTTCAGTTCCATTTATTGCAGCAGCGCCCTGACTGCACCTTAATTAGTATCATTGGTAACACCTGTGTTTACACTACTATTTCACGTCAAAATGGCTGCTGTGAAAAAGGTCTTATTAGAGATTGGAGGGAGTGGAAATGAGATCCAGTCTGCAGTGTGACATTCAATGAAATGAATTCCATGTGTTTATTTCAAAATCCTCACTTTAAGGCATTTATGAGACACTGCATAAAGACAAAAATGGACACTTGAGGGATGTCAGTACTAATCAATGGGTTCAATGCTCCATTGTGTCATGGCAAGTTGGCAACCTGAAAAATATCTCACTTGCATATAATAGTAATTCAAAGAGAGTAAACTCAAATCACAGTCCCTATTATTTTTTTTTCCAATGGTAACTAAATGACATGTCACACATTCAAAATTAAAAAAAAACAAAACACAAAAAATTCTATATATTAAAGTATGCACTTCTAGCAGTGTGTTACAGCCACATTAGAAAAATAAAACTACTATTACACACTCACATGCTTACTAATAGTGTCACGTTTTTTCAAGTAAAAAAACAAAACAAAACACGAGAATGGGCTAATTTCACAGTCAATAGTAAACAGTAATCCAAAGGAAGGTGATCGAACAGTCTCCATCAAAAAAACAAAGAACAAATTTAAGTTCTAGAAATTTAAAGATGATATGTAGCTTGTACGAGTTTGTGGGGAATAAATCCTTTGAACAACATGCTCGTTTACGATTTATGTTACTCCTGAATCACAGAAAGAGACGTCAACCAATGCTTACCCCCACCCTCCTCTCCACAACCTTCCAAATGCAACCATGTGTGTATAATTGTGCTTTTTTTCTTTAGCCATACAACCAAGTCAAGACCCGGGAGGCCTTTCAAAATGCTTGTGCATGCAATTTTAGTGTTTAAAGGGACTAGAAATAAATTTGTTGCCAACATTTAGGTCTTCCAAATAACATTTTATAATCCTGAGGGGTTTGGAAAAAAAAAAAAAAGGAAAAGACGATACAGTTCAAGACACTGGAGATTATTCAGTTAGGTTATGCAACCTAATTAATCAATATAGTTGATCAAGGGTAAAACAAGTCCAGTACTATTAAATAGCACTTTGCTAGTAGTACATACATTACTAAATTAATCTGAAGGCATGCTGTTACCAGAGCTTGCACCCAAATGCAATGCAAACACAATACCGGCCCTAACAAGGACCCATCTTTACTTAAAGCTGCACTGTGTAGTTTAAAGTATAAACGCGTATTTCAAATCTTATTCCTCGTTAAAATAACCTCATGAAGGCAAGTCATGTGATAGTAAATGTGATAGGAAGATAGGAGAAAAAAACCCCAAAAAAACACAGTAACATTCAAGTTATTTCATGAGATTTTTGGTACGAAAAGAAAAAGTTTGAGCTAAACTTGTGACACGAACAACGTTGATAAATATAGCAGTCGTCTCTTATTTAAAAGAACTGTATACAAACTACACAGTGCAGCACAGTTCAGGCAAAAATGTGCACGAGTTCCATGTATTTGAGGAGTATTTGGTAGTGTTCTCTGTCCTACGATGAAGAACCAGATATGTGTTATGATATGAAGAGGGAGATGTTCGGATCAGTCCAAGTGTGGTTTAACATACAGGTTGAGTCCTTTCGTCTTGACACAGATACAGAGCGGAAGATAAACTCTGAGCAGACTTATTCACTTCACCTAATCCAAAATATTCCCAACAACTGTTTTTCATAATTGTGCAGATTCTACAAATAAAACAATTAGCAGCCTCTGAAGACGTCTGACGAAACACTAAAAGACAGATACACACTAGAACGATATAAAGGCTCTGTGAAAAACAACAACGACGACAAAAAAACAAAAACAAAAAAAAAACAAGTTGCTGGTAGCTTAGTTTTGCTGAGTTATATTTTATACAATCTCAAGTTTGTAGCATGAGTGTATTGTCTGACCTCCCTCCCTGGACATATACTGCATATCAACCCCCGTTTCTTTTCTGTGACTTTGACCGCCAACTCCCATCCCTTTCCTCACTTCCTCCTCTTCATCGTTGCCGGTCATCGGAACTTTGACCCAGCCGTCCGTGGCCAGGCCGTGTTTCTTCTGATGCCTCTTGTAATTGTCCCAGTGGCCAGTGGTGTAGCCGCACTCCTGACACTTGTACGGCTTCTCCCCGGTGTGCCGAAGCATGTGCCGCTTCAGGTTCATGCTCTGGTTGCAGCTGTAGCTGCACACGGCGCACTGGAAGGGCTTGGCGCCCGAGTGCACCCGCTGGTGGCGCTTCAGGTTGGCCAGGTTCCCGCAGGCGTAATCGCACAAATGGCACTTGTAAGGTTTCTCGCCCGTGTGCACCCTGTGGTGACGCTTGAGGTTGTCGAAGTGCGCTGACGCGTAGTCGCACTGTGGGCACTTGTACGGTTTCTCGCCGCTGTGAGTTTTCATGTGGCGCGCCAAGTGGTTGGGGTAGTGTGTGAGGAAAGGGCAGGCGGCGCAGGTGTACACCTTGTCGCTACGCTCGCCGGGGCTGTTGGGAGACGATGAAGAGTCTTTAGTCAGCATTTCGAGGGTACACTTGGCACAAATCTGGGCCGAGGAGCCATCCTCGTCCTCCAGGACGATGCCACACAACCGGCAAGTGTAAGGGAAAAGTGAAGGGGGGAGGGCGGGACCGTCTCCTACGCCACCTCTGGTTGCCCTGCTGCCGCCACCACCACCACCACCACCACCTGTGGTCTCCAGCAGGGGAGGAGGCTGGTGACCAGGAGCTGGGTTAGAGGCTGGTATGGGTGGTGGAGATGCCCCCTTTAAGCCATTGAAGGCTGATAGGTAGTCATTGTTCTGTGCTCCCAAATTCAGGTTTGAAGTCGGCCTTGCAACTTCTGAAACTTCACAAGAAGATCAGAGAAAGAGGGAAATGGTAAATCATGTTTAAAGACTGTCTATCGTGTGTCACAGTATAAAAAAAGAATTGGAGATTAAGAAATAATTAATAAAGGAAGTGATACATACCCTTGGCTGGAGCACCAGACACTTCCTCATTGGGTCTTTGCCCGGTCACATGCCTCTTCAGGCTGATCTGACCACTGGCAGGTCGTGGGGGGGCCTCCTGTACTGCCCCTGCAGAGGGCACATGCATGCGCTGGTGCCTCTTGAGGTTGCCGAGAGAACTGCAGGCAAAAGAGCAGCTGTCACATTTGTAAGGTTTTTCCCCAGTGTGGATGCGCAGGTGTCTCTGCAGGTTCACCAGCTGGGCCGAGGCGTAAGTGCACAAGGGGCAGTTAAAGGGCTTCTCCCCGTTGTGCGTCTTCATGTGACGCTTCACGTGGTTGGCGTAACGGGAGGAGAAGCCGCAGAGGTGACACGAGTGCAGTTTGGGCAATTTGTCCTCGGCAGTCAGTGCTTTGTCAACCATCCCGTTTCCCAACCCCTCACCGTCGAGCTGCAAATGGGAGCCTGAGCGGATCCCGCTGATGCTTCCGAAAGCCGAACAGAAGTCTGTGCTTTTGGCTTCCCTGGAGGCTTTGCAGCACCTAAGGCAGTATGGGCCAACTAGGTCTATGCCAGGTCCTAGAGGTTCATCGCGGAGCTGTCCGCAGCCCCTGCATGACAGGTAGGGAGGAAAACTGGGCTCGGATTGGGCCGCTCTGCCCTCGTCTTCCCTACCGTTGTCAGTGGTGCCGTGCGAGTTGTCTGTTTCACTTTCCATGCTGAGGTGGCTGTAGGTAGGGCTCTCCTCATCACCCAGAGGATACACAGAGAAACCAATCTCAGCAGCTACTTCTGAAGAGGGAGGACAAATGGAGAGAAACAATCTGTCATTACAGACAAACTCAGAGCACAAATCTAACATTACATGCCAGATTGCAACTGTCCTCTCGCCGTCTCTTTATCTTGAATGACTTTCTGTATCGTACTGTTTATATAAACGATAAAGAAATATAAAACAGTTACATAAAAACACAATCAGCAGAGACAATCACAGACATATACTGTATTACTATTTGTATTATTGAATCAAAGTGAGCCAAAACACTGTGAAAACCTTCAATACTAACCTCACTACAATTACTCTTATTATCATACTATACAGGCTGGAGACATGTGACTGGCTGGGAGGCATGTGGGCGGAGACCGGTGACAACAAACGCAACTGAAAAATGACATGAAATAAAAGAAGACGCCACGATGAGATGGGAAAAAAAAAAGGGAATCCTGAAATGATAACAGCTGAAATAACAAGCTGAAATAACAAGCTATGATGACACAAAAAAAACAGACTGAAACACTCAGTCAGACTGTATTATACTGAATTAAAAGTGAGACACCCAAAGACACGTGACTGAAAACTGTGAAAAACAACCAGCGAGATCTTTCCATCAAATCCAATCTCTTCTCGGCAGAAAAGTGAATTTCAAAGAAACATTAGATACTCACAGTTCTACCAGCGAGGTCAATAGTGTTTTACTTCTTTTTTTTATGCCATATGAAGAAAAAAAAGAGACACTTTTCCCAGAAGAAGAAAAAAAAAAAGCTTTGACACTCTTCGACACAGCACTCTCCTGTCTTCGACGTGTGTGCTTCAGAAAGAACGGAGAAGTCGTCCACCTTCCTCCACAGATGCCGAGGCAGGATGTGAGGAAGGCGAGAGAGGAGGCTGCCCTTTTATGCTGTCCCATGGAACCCCCTCATGGATGATTACCGTGCCTAATGATAATGATGATGATGATGACTGTAATGGTGAAGCTGCTGCTGCTGCTGATGATGATGATAATGATGATGAGGGTAGATGATGATGATGATGATGAGGGTAGATGATGATGATGATGATGAGGGTAGATGATGATGATGATGATGATGATGATGAGGGGAAACGATAATGGTCGAGGGGTAGTGGGAGCAGAGTCTGATGATGATGATGATGATGATGATGATGATAAATAAATGCCCTCTTATAATGGTGTCCTTGATGGTAATGGTCCTATCTTTATGACCATTATATAATAATGGTGTCTCAGCTCCTTTCTCTACTTTTCCATTTTTCAGACCGCTCTCTCTGACAAAGAGCCATGCTGGGAAATATGAGCTGGTTGTTCCATTTCTCTCACTGTCGCACAGAGGGGCAACACTTCATCGCTGAGAAACAAACTGTAAAAAAACCCACGACTCCTCTTTGTAGTGCGGCCACCGCTACTTTTCCTTTAGCAGTAAAACCAGAACAGCAATTTCCATCACGCTAACAAAAATGAGCGCTTATACAAAAGCACAACACTATTGTCCTTTCACCAAGCAGATGCAGTTCAAACTATAGAGTAAACTGAAATATACAATAAAAGGACCAGGCTATAAGGATATAGAGATCCAGAACACAAGCATGAATGACAACATGTAACATGTGACAACAGTGCTACAATAAGAGAAAAACCCTGGTGGATTGATAGACTTGCCCCACTTACAAATGAATGGACACAGTACAAAGACAGACAGCTGACAGGCATTCAGCGTTTAGTGTTTACCTAGATGTTTAGGTAGCTAAGTAGTTAGATAGCCAGGTAGAAGATAGGTACCGCAAAGTAACACATCCTGTTTTTGGTGTTACCTTATACTGTTTACGCTTTACAGCTGAGTACATAGCATGGATTGGCATGATATCCAAATAAACATAAATACAGATACTGCAGAGAACCAAAATTAGCTGCTTCCTCCATTTCACCTGTTGCCTGACCATGTAAAGTAAGAATAAACATGTGTTCAGAGTTTGTCAAACCAAAGAAGAAAGTATCAAAATCAGGTAATAATGAGCAGCTCAGCTCCAGGACTGTGGGGCGTGTCCACTGAATGTGCTGAAGCCACGCCCACTCGTGGGAGCAGTCAAGCAGCCATTTTGAAGCGACTGAAACGTATCAGATGAGTTCAGAAAATGACATGACTAACTTTGAAACACTCTGAGCGAGATGAATTAATCTCCATCTTTCTGCTAGGGGTGCAGGAGCATGCTCAGGGTGGCCTCAGCGTGTCATCGAGCCACCCTTTAGGACCGCCCACAAAATCCTGTCCATATCTAAAATCCATATTTAACGTATTTTGAAAGAAATCTCAGAATTGCCTTTACATAGACTTTAAAGCTATTAAGATTTTAATTCATTTTAAACTCCATTTTTGATTCTGTTTATGGTCAGCATTTTTTCAGCAAAAGCCACTCAACGCATTTACGTTCTGCAATTAACTCTGAAAGCAGGGTTTTTCATCGTTAGTGACGGAGTCCACCATTCCCGCACAAGATTCAGATAGCTTACCTACACACAAGGGGTTCAAAGTAAACAATGATGCATGTAATTCGGCACTACTGTTTTGATTTTTATCTAACTGATATCAGCTTCCCTGTTTACTGCTCACTCTCCTGACAGTCCATTAGCTGTATTAAAGGGTACACTACTACACCCTCAAAGTCAACTAGACCCCAGCAAATTAAAAAAAAAAAAAAATGAAACAGCAAAATTAAGCTGACCCAAACTTTCAAAGCCAAGCACACAACATACAATCTAACTTTGAGCCTCTTTCATTTACTGCTAATCCAAATGAAACATTTCCTACTGCTGCCGTTTTATATTAAAGTGTTCAACTGGCAAAATATGCACACTATTTAACAAATAATGTGCTAAATCTACTGTAAAAGCTTGGGATGTGATCAAATATGACCTAAAAAGGATTCTGTTACCAAACTGAGCAATTACAAAGCATGCAGCGAAAGGTTTATGGTAAGATGAATCTATAAATCCCTTTACAAGTCCAGTAAACGATGCAGCCCTGCAGATCTGGGCTTGGGGTGACATTGGGGTGGTGATACATGAAGCTACAGAGACAAGTATATGGGAGTATGCTAATAACATATCCATATGTAACAGAGCTGCATCACCTTCAGATGCCTTAACATAGAAGTCAGCTCTGTGTATTAAGTGTAGTAAAGAGGTTGGTAGTTTTATACACAGTGTGTGTACCCGTGTGCATATTTAGGATTTCTGAGTGAAAGTAGTTACTCTTCTGCTGTTTCACCACGACAGAAATGTTAAAGTTTAAAACTTCAACACTTTAAAACTTAAAAAAAAAAAAAGACAAACCTGAGAACTTTTCCAGGCCTAGAATCTTGCTGTCATGATCAGGATCACCAAACTCAAGGTCTTGTCCTAGAAGGAAGTCCGTGTCTAAAGTGAGGTTTCCTGGAGCTTCAATGGCTACACCATCTTCAGAATCCACTGCAAACAACGACAACACTTGATGATAAATATCACTGAAGGGTTCAGCTTTAATCAGTTTTCATGGAGGTTTCACTGTTATTGGCACAGCAGAAAGCAACTTTTCAGAAAAACTCCACACCCTATGAAGTATTCAGGTTTCACAACATCGACTAGAAACATATCGGAAAAAAATCGATTTTATTGCTTCTAAATAATCACAGTCAATCAAAGTCAAGCCACATAATGACATACCAGTAAACGATAAATATTACTTTTTCAGTACATGTTTGTTTTAAGGGTTTCTGCACAGATATAAAATGAATTAATTGAGGTTAAACATACAAACATGGGATGTATGGAAATAATACTGGCCAGGTCATCAGTAACTGGTCTGTATTTCTGTTTTTTTTAAAAATCAAAATCTAAAAAACAAAAATGTAATTTATTACCCTGTAATGTACAAACGGCATTTTATGAACAAAAAAATGAAGTGCTATGTGACAGATGGAGCTCTTTTACTGCTGTTACAGCTAATGACGCCTGAAGTTCTAACTCGGTCTCTCAAGCTTGATGGCATCCAAACAACTATCACACAGCTGTCACTGTTCAGAAAACTACCATCAGGCCAATTCAAGCGCATCATGCTCGACAGCAATCACTCAGAAAAACAGCATCATGCTACCATCTACTGGCCGTTTTTTAGATCAAGACTGTGTGGCACGTTTGTCTGTTTCACAGAGCCCCATCTCAAATTAGATTAATAGCTGGATATTAAAATCTTGCTAGGATACGCCGGTCAAGTGAAATCTTGGACAGTAAACGACACAATAAAGCAACCCATTTGATGTATTATTGCTGCACGGCTGTTACATGACATCATTTTGGCGTTGCTGTTCAAAAACGAGTGAGTTTACAGCGCTGATGCTTAACACTACAACATCAGACGTTCCAGTTATCTTCTATGAATAACAGATGCTAACACAGAGAAGTGGTGACAGCCTCTCATTAGCCATGCATGGTTTCACTGTTAAATTTAAAGCGTGCGTGTAGAGAGATGATGAAGCTGGTTAAACAATTGCCATGGTAACATGGCAACATTAAAATCTGGTTATACTGAGATAGTTTGAGAAATGTATTAAGGCTGGTTAGCGTGAAGCAGCACTGAACTTAAACTTAAACATAAAGTAAATAATATCTTGTTATTTATCAGGTACTACACAGAATACAACACATTAACGCAGAGTGTGACATGCGGATAGGTAAGATTGATGTAAAAATGTTTCAAGCACTCTAACAGCAACGCCTGGTGGCCAAATGTGAGCAGAGAAACAGGACACACCTAGTAAACGACCAGGCCAAATCCTCCCCGGCTTTTCTTTTAAAACTGTCAAACCACATTTACTGTACGATGTTAAAATAAAGATGCGAGAAATCGTGTCTGGCATGTAAGCTCAGCTGTGTAACGACGTTTAAAAAAAAAAAGTCCTCTGAATACCTACACTTGACTGGCTGTGGATTCTGCTGTTTTTTTCTTGGCATCTTCCAGTCAGCCTCACTCTTTTTTGTAGCGTCTTCTCGCAGACTTCCACAACCATCAGCTCATTCTTATCTGTTTGGAAGACGTTATTCAGTATTTCTACAGATGCAAGGCAGAGACAATTGAAATCAATTAGTGTGCAATCATTTTGGCAATTAACAGTTGTGAGTAAAATTCATAAAACCCCAAGGTGACATCTCCAAACTGCGTGTTTTGTCTGAACAACGGTCCATACAGACACATTTTATTACCATGGAAGAAACTAATATTCACATTCAACATAATTAATTGTTTTTTTTCTTCTTAAATCTATTAAGCAATCATAAAAATAAAACATTTCAGTTACCATTATTAATAGCTTACTTGTAGCTGAATTGGATGAAGTCACTCTGAGTCAAGCTGACCAGTAATGGTGTCATCAAACCAAACACTAATACTGCTCTTACACAGTGCCTACACCCTATCTCAGTCATTTTACTGTAGCACATGCAGGTTTTCTGGCTGCTTCACATCTGTTCACATCTCTATCTGTCATTTCCAGCACGCCTATGACATCCTAATGAAGTCATTTGGAGGATTTTATACATTGTAGTTCATAAGCTAGCACTTTATTCACAGACATGAGCACAGTAACACGACATTACAGGACACATTTGTCATTTCAGTGTGTCGTCTGGACGCTGGCTATTTATACTGTAAGCAAAAAAACAAACAGACAAACTATTAAATAGCTAGCCATGTGGCTACTTTAGCAAAATGGCTAACTCATTAGCTCTGCAGCAGAGAGCAATCAAGCGAGTCAGCTCGCAATTTAAACTATGTCCTCACAGCGCATACACACACACATACACACACAGCTAATGTTGTCAGTGTGCAACAAGAAATGTCAGCAAATATTTGGTGAAAACCGGTGGTACGTGACCGTGTGAGTGGCTTAACGAAACGCGTACTCATCAGCACGTAAGTAATGATTGACAAGTGCCATCTTCAGTGAATGTTAGCCGCGGCTAAACATGTTAACGTACAGCTAAATTAGCCGTGTAGCTACCGAGCTAACTTACCTAGAAAACGTAAATACTGCCGCGGGTTGAGATGGTTCGTATCGTCGGTACACACGCCATCAGAGGTCAAGTGTTTTTCCTCAAATGTACAACGTCTGGAGATCCGCCATTTCTTCATGAGCCGCGGTGACAAAGAAAGGCAATTAATGGTATTTTTCATAACTTAATTGATTTTCTGATTCGCCTGTGATCCAGCGGCAGCAACAACAACACGACTTCCGGTCTGAGTCCTTCAGAATAAAAGCGTCTTCAGCCTTAATGGTAACAATTTAAATTTAGCACATTACCAGCTAGATGATCTTTAATATTACACTGTCCGTTAAGCTGTTATTGTGTAAGATTAAAAAATATTAAATTCAGCCTTTGTACTGTAGTATGAGGTGATTGTAGGATTACTATGGTTGCGTATTTTTAATGTTGAGTGCTGTTAAAGGTTCAGTGTTTAGGATTTAGTGGCACCTAGCAGTGAAGTTACAGATTGCTTGAATACTCTCCCACTGTCCTTCCAAGCATGTAGGAAAAACTCACATAAAAAGCAAAAAAGGTCATATCTAGTTCTTGGTTTGGTTTGTCTGCTCTGGGCTGCATGGCAATTCTTATACACAGGTTATTATGCACTAGTGAAAACATACTTATGAGTATTGTATTCCATTCCTGCAAAGAAATACTAAATCTTACACACTGGACCTTTAAAGAGTGTCTCAGTGGTCTAAAAGAATTGGATGCATAACGTATACCAATTATCAAACATATTCATAATGTACTGCAAAGATACAAGGTATAGTAGCAAAGCAACTGTACAGTTGAGCAGTTACTGGTTGAAGATTTCTGCTTTTTATTTCTGCTCCCTTTAATGCCACCTTGTACTTTTTGTGACAATTTGGTCAAATTTCATATATTATAAACATACTGCTCAGGCAGATTATTTAGGCTATTTCATTTCTAGTAGTGGTACCTCCAATACCTCAATACCCCTACTTGTAATTTCTTTTTTAAAGTATCTATCTGTCTTCGTAATCCGAGTTTTTATTTAATCGGTACTACCATTAGTTACAAAATTACAGTATTTTGAGACCAATTTTTTAAAAAGTTAAAATTTTGGGGTTTTATTCTGAAGGCCTGAGGCGTACACCGGATGTCTTATTGTTGCTGGCGGGATGCATCTTGATTCCATTGTATCCATTGCTCTTCCGTTTAGTGAGGTGTTTCCGTTTCCGAAAATAATTTCCGGTTTCTATACCGCACTGAATCCTTGTAGTTGTAGTTTTTATGTATGTATCAGCTGACATATTCATATTATCAAGATCCTGACTGAATTCTTTGACAGTTCTGGGCCTCTGTTTCTCTGTTTTAAACAGAAACAAAAATACAATTCACTAATCTAATAGAAAGTGGACTGACCTCATTCCATAACATACAAAACCATCCACTTCCATGTCATTTAAAACTATAAGTTGTATAATAGAGAATTAAATGTGATGAAGATACAAGTAGCGCAGTGTAACATAGAGCAGAAAGTGTCAAGAAATGCCTCAGATGTAGCAAAATTGTCACTCTACATTGACGAATATTTGCAAACATGTAAATGTTGCATCACATTGGCTGTCTTGTTTGGTTCATTATCTGCATTTTTTTTTTACAAACAATCAGAAGTTATAATGAGGAAGATGTTTTTCCTCTGTCCCAATATTACTTCAAACAAGTTGTATTCTGTCAGTCAATTGTGAATCTACATAATTAATGAATGAATCCACAGCAGTCCCACAAATTTTAATATACATTGCTTGTAAATTATAGCCTGAATCTACACTGAAGACTGTATAATTGCACTGGATAAAATCCCAGAGACTTTATCTGAGTACATTATAGAGACAACATAAAGCATTATAAACTCCCTTTACATTTACTGTTCAGTAACCGACTCTGACAGGGTGCATCAATGGGCCTATAGACTTAACTGGGACTTAAAACTAGGCTAAAGATATATGGGTTATCCTGCTAAAAAAGTTCCACAGGATATTTATAAAGATGTCACACGTATAATATGTGTTGTACGTGTGTGCTATTACTTAACAATTCCCATGTTTCACTCATATGAGCGCTGGATTTCTAAAAGCAATAATTCTGCCGTATTTGGTTGACATTGACAAAAATTTAAAAAGTCATAGCCTGTGTGTGTGTGTTTACATTTTTATTATAGGATAGGACATTTATGAATAGGAGATCCTGGGATTCTGCGTCATCTCATTGGTTCATGTCACCGCAGTGTGCCTCCCCTCAGGCCGCTGCACAGCACAGCCATCAGTCCTGCTGCTGCTGCTGCTGCTGCTGCTGTAACCACGGAGGAGGAGGGGAGGGAAGGCATCTCTCCTCCCTCAGCCATCGCGGATCTCCTCTCCTCTAGGACCTTTCCATCACATACGAGCTTTGACGCTCCGATATGTTTTCTGTGCGGCAGTAAAGAGGAGGAGACGGAGGAGGCGGAGGTGGGGTGCTTTCTGTGCTACTGTTTGGTCCTCAAGGAGGAGGAGCCAGTTGTTGATTCTACGCTGCAAAGACAAGGCGCCGTGCACAGAGGTAAGAGACCGTTTACGTAATAGAAATTATTGTGTGTTTTATCTGCAGACTTTCCAACGCGCATTTAATGCGCGGCTTTATTTTCCGCTATCACTCTGTGTCCATGAGGGCTATCTGGAGCTGGACTTGGAGGTGAATGCGAATACGTAGCCTATTAAACATGCCACTCCCTGCAATAGCATACTGATGCCCTGGACAGACCTCTCTTTAAAAGATTCAAATATATATATATATAAGTATGAAAATTATAATTTTTCAATAAATATGGAGGTTTATGCAAGTCTGTTTTTGCTTATCCCGCTTTCCTTACACCTTTAATTTGCAAATGCACCCCCGATATTCAGCACACAGGCCTGCTCTTATGGTTTATTTGGATATTTGGTTAAATAACTCTTGCCTGTTTAATTTGTAGAGTTAAAACACTTAGTTATAAGACACGGAGAAGACATACAGCACCACTATGGCATTCAACACAAACATAAGCTGCTTTAATATCATACAATGTTAAATATAATCCCTTATATTGTGGTTATTCAATAACATAAAGTAGCCTGCTGGTTGCTGGAGGTCACTAAGACTCAGTGCTCAGCACCACATGGTGCAGAAACAGAGGATTTTAGTCAGGGATGCCTGTGTATGTGTGTGTGCCTGTGTGTGTGCCTGTGTGTGTGTGTGTGGGCAGGCTGAGGTCACTCTCATGCCTCTGAAACCCGCATTGCTGATGTGGGCTTGTGTCCAGTGAACAGATATTTAATAGGGTGTATCATCAGGTTTCCCCCCCACCCCTCCTCTCCTGCTAAAGCCAGAACTCTACATCAGACTAACTGTAAACTGACCTCTGTTCACTGATTGCATAGCAACAGCTTGTTAACAAGTGTCCTCGAAAACGCTGCAAAGTGAGGAGATAACATGATTGTGATAACATGGTTCATTCAAAGGACAAAAAAAACAGGAGGTGTCCCGTTCCTTCCCTTTTTTTGGTGTTTCAGTGGGAGAGGTTGAGGCATGGGTGCTTCAGGGCAGATGCTGGTTGTGTAATAATCCCATCTGTCATTGTCATTTTTTATCTGTCATCAAGAGGCAGAGTGCCTCACTATATACTCTGACCTATAGGCGGTCATGTGAAATCACGAAAGCTATACAATCCAGAATAACTTGCACATGCATGAGATTACTTACTGTACATTTTGTCCAGATTTGAGGAATGCAGTCAAAGATTTGATTTGAGAAGATTGAAGTCACACGCTGCTATTTGTTTTGAATGTGAAGAGGTCAGATTAAGGTTTGATTTAATCTGATATTCTTTTGACAAACAAACAAAAAAAAAACAAAAAACATAAAGGTCACAAATGTCACAGTGTCAAAGTGTTTCACTATAGTTTATACTTACTATACTATGATTTTAGTGTATGTTCACCTGTAGATATCCCACATGGGTATCCTAAAGTAACTCACTTCTATAAAGTAAGAAGACTCACAAGAGACAAGAGTCAAATTTGGAGCTGCGGCGTCTGAGATATCCTGACTTTTTTTTCCCTTGTCTGAGTCAAGATGCAAAATCACTGGGTCCTACATTTCCCATAATGCAACCAATAGTACAATTTCATTTGACCTTTCCTGCCTGATCTTTTCAGAATCAGGTTTATTGCACATGCCAGGAATTTGACTTGGTTTTATAGGTGCATAACAAACATTAAGTAAAAGTATAAGAAAGATAAAAAGTATTAAAAAATATAAACAATATTAATATATATATATGTTCTGAAAAGAAAAGAGCTGAGCAGTTTGTGCAGAAATATACACGAGGTAATGTACAAATGAATTAAACTCTTTCCTCCAGTTTGTAGCACACACTGACTGACTTGGAGACTTTCTCTTAAAAGTGAAAAATGGTGGAATACCCCTTCAAAACTTTGATGCACAATGTGGAAAATGTGTGTGGATATGTGCTGCTTTTGTTGTCAGATTGAAACTGGTGTGAATCATGCTGAATCATGTAAGTAAGTAAGAAAACAAGGCTCCAGCCAAAACCCTTGTACACTATGTAATGATGTCCGCTGCTGGTGTTTGCCAAGGGATCGGTTTTCTTTTGCCTGTTGGAAATGAATTAAAAATGAGGGTTTGCTGCTGTGAATCAAGACTGAGACGTGTGGCCAGAGCTTTTGTTTTTGTGTGCCGGTATAGCTACATGGAGTTGGTGTCATTCAGTCGTAAGGTGCTTAAACAGGTCACAAGGTCAAACAGCCATCTTGTTGACGTCTTCCCGAGCTCGATGGTGAACATCCACTTCTCCTGACTGCCCTCCAGTTTTGGGTCAGATTACTCTGATATGGAGCCTTTTAGTGAATGCTAATTACATGGCAGCTTTTGTCATTAGTAACACAGTCCAGTGGATTATATATAAAAAAAAGTAGTCTAATCTGAATACTTTTGTATTCCTTCACAATCAACTGTGAAAGAATTGCACCTTATAGTAAGAAAATGGACGCAGACACAAAATATTCCACAAATATTCTTTATTTTGTGTTTTAACATCTCAGAGCATTTTCAATGCAGATACAATTACAGTTTGTGTTACTGGTCAAATCAAATAACACCAAAGTCTATTTTTCATTGATGAAAAACACAGTTTTCAGTCCCATGATGCCTTGGGTTGAGTCCGATAACCACTCAGATGCTGCATGTGTGTGGCAGCTCTGATCTCAATTTATTCATTTACCCCATTCCCCTATAAAGATCTGTGGACCCCAGAGGATGTAACTTTTGTAATCTGATTATTCTGTAATCAGTTACTACCCAACTCTGCTGCCCTGACGCTGTTGAGACATGCATGATTTGTAGTTCCTTTCCTTATTACATTGTGAATTATAGGTTTGATAATGATACGTGGTCCATAACATTATGTATAAATTCTTATGACATTATAAATTCAGTGTGCACGTTAAGAGGAAATGGGCTGAATAAGTATGTTTTATAACACATTAGTCTGTTATAAATGATATCCGCTAATATAACAGAGTTATAGCAGAGTTATTTTTTCCCATTTCACTCAATTCAACATGATTTTTACACTCTCCAGCGGCTACTTAACTCTAAACTAAGCTGCAAAACTACGTGTTTGCCAAACGTTGCAGCAGATTATGATTTTACTCATACACTACTGTACGTACATACTAAAAGTATGACACATTGATAAATTGATGAATACTTACAGTTTCATTACAGTTATTCAACATCATTAAATCTGATATTTAGGTTAAATATTCCAGGGTGAAAAAAAACATGTAGAATTAGAGATTAAGCTCCTCGTGCTCTGGCGCAGAATAGTAAAAAGTTCTAGGACAGATTTTGTGTTTGTCCTTTAATTCTCCGTAATCCCCCCGAGAGGCCTGAAGAATTTGAAGTCTTGTACAGTCTGTGTTAGCGGATTGTTTGTTCTCCGTGGCCGAGAGTTCTCTTGAAAGTGAGGGAAAACATCAAAAGAGCGGCAGCGTCCTGTAGTGTGTAGAGTGGAGGTCAAATCTTTAAGTGTGTCTTTGGCCTCAGGAGAATTTTATGGTATCCTCTTCACACACACACACACACACACTCATTCAAGAGAAAAGAAAACCATTAAGCTGTAAACTGATGATGTACTCTGTTCTCACGACAGCAGGACTCTTCGTTCTCTTACTCTCTTACACTGCACCATCACTGAATATATTTAGAGACAGGTCATAAAGTTACAGTATGTTCATCTGCTTATTCTCAAACTTCATTGAACTAAATCTGGGCAAAATTCTTAAAAATCAAAGCAAACTTATTGCTGCTTTACCATTACTTTCAATCATATGTGCCTGTGTTTGCAGGAAATAGACACACATTATACCAATGTTTGGGAGCTCATTGTTTCCCCTAGATCAGCTGTCGTTGAGGGTTGTAAGCGCATACTTATACACTGCACATTAAATAACTTATTAAGCAACTCAAAATAACAAAACACATGTATATTGATAATGATGAGTGCTGCTCAATTAGCAAATGCAACTTTTTCTCATATTGAATCTTCAATAACCCTGCCTTGCCAACATTGGATTTGGGTTCCCCTGACCTTCTTACCCTGCACACATCAACTTATTCTAAAACAAATGTGCAGGGCCAAAAGTAACTGTATCACGATGAAAGTACGCTACAAAAAAAAAAAAAAAAATTATTGATGAGTCACAGTTTCTCTGCCCAGATTGTCGGTAGGGCCCCTCAGCTACCTGGCTCCGCTCGGACTGAGCCACGCTGCCTTCACTTTACAATCACAGCCCCTCGCAGACAAACACCGCACCGCCAAGTTAAGGGTCAGGAGCAGCCAGTCCGTCCTCCTTGGGTAAAAGTTAAATGCTGGAGTCGAGACATGCCTCCAGAGGGACCTGGTGCAATGGGCATCCACTATTGTCTGTCATCTCAGGCCTGTGTCTGAGGAGGATAAACTACTGAGATGATAAGTGGGTATTTATATGGTGATGACTGTCTAATTCAAGACAGATGAGAGGACTGCAGCATTTGGCCAAACAATCTCTGGAGACTGTCTCTCTGGGATAAAGGGAAATATGGTAATATGTAATAACATGATAATATATTTTATGCACTGTGCTACACAGTACCACCAGACTGCGTGGATTCACATTCAAAATTAGAAAGTATCAATTCAACGTTCTTCGGGACACTCCCCACAGTTTCCCCTCAGCAACTGCACCGCCTAAGAAGCTGGAACATGCAGTGGAGTGTTGCTTCATGTCCTTCAGGTAAGATTTTGTTCACACTGTGTCACATTTAACTCCTAATGTTTGTTTGCTAGCATCTCTGCAAGGAGTTTTTTTGTACTGATTGTTTGATTGGTTTGATTTTATTTATTTAAGTGTCCATGTGGTGCCCAGCCCACATGCCAGGATGGACACGCATGACAAAACACAATGCAGAAAGAGTGTGTTTATAGCTTTTTCATTAAAGTTCTTGTGACTTTTCCTTTAGGGCATCAGTTTTCCTGTCTTTAAAACAGAAGGCAGACAGCTTTCCTATACCACAGGCGTGCTAGTATTGCTACAATAATAGATATATGCATGTACATAATGATGTCTCAGTAGCAGGACTGCTCTGGCCCGAAATAAATTTCTCTTTTTTTCTTTCTTCTTTTTCTTTAGCCAACAGAAGAACCCCCCGTCTACCTCCAGAGGAGAGCTCTCCCCAGTCCTGTTTTGCTCTTTGATGGGTCCCACTGTGTTGTTGCAGTTGGAACCACTCCCATTGCCACGTTTGCCAAGGAAGACCTCATTGAAGGTCCGCTTTATCTGCTGGCTTACTACTACACGCTGCATCTTACATATCCAAAGCGTGTGGCAACGCTCGACAGAAATTTTACCGAATGCTGTCCATGAGTGAGACAAGCAGCCTCATACGAAAGAGCCACGTGGAAAGATTTTATCGGGAAGTAGAGCTGTTAGGGTTACTACGGGTAAGTACTGTTCAAACTACCAACTGCTTTGAGTAACATCTAGCTTATGAGGGTGAGAGGGAGTCATGTCGGAGAGTTTGTAAAGATTAGAGAAGCAGAAATATTGAAGATTTAAATTTAAATTCTTCCTTTTTGGTTTATTTGATACCGTGTCTGTACGTGTCTTTTTGTTCGCAACTATCAGAGCGTCTTCTGTGCCACAAATGTTCTGTAAAGCAGCTGTACAAAGTGGAGTGTCATTAGTTTTACAAATGTTCAATGATGATGACACAGTGAATAATGCCACACTACTTGCCTTATAGCCATTATTATCTCAGGTTATGTTTTATGTTACCTAAAGCCTAAGAACTATTTGTTACTAGTTTGAGAAGCAACAACTACTGTGTGTTACAAGGCAATCTGTCAGAAAGCAATTGAATGAATAAATAATTGTTAATGTCAATTCTGTGTGCTGGATTTCATTTTGTGTAAATGCTTTGTCTCATTTTAAAACAGAGAAGCTAATCATGGCAACTCTCTAATTAAGAACAATCGTTTTGTTTAGTAGTGGTTTTAAGAGATTAAGATAAGAAAGAAACCAACACTGAAAGAAGATAGATAAGATGATTTGACTTAATAATGGCGCTTTCTTTTTTCAAGAAATCTTAACCAAGTTTAATTACCTCACTGTGCTGGCAGATAAATTCACTTTATCCATTATATATACCAGAGCTTCAGCCAATTTACAGTCCTTGTTGAACCTAAGCTGCTAACCTAAGGCTTTGGAGTGTGGGAGGAAACCAGAGGGACCCAGAGAAAACCCACACAGACACAGCAGGAACATGCAAACTCTTCACTTTGTGTGAGGTGACAGTGCTGACCACTGCTCCACTGTGCCGCCCTCTCCGTCCTTTGTTTTCTCCTCTTCTGCTCCTTCTTCGCGTCTCTCTCACTCTCTCCAGTGGACCTCCTATAACTTATAAACCTCTGTAATCAATAGTGTATGGATTGAGGAGCACAGTTTTAAGATGCTAACGTTAGCAAAAGTGGCGTCAGTGGTGTTTTGTTGTGTTATTATCTGAGCCGATACTGAGGAGTAAGAACCTTTACACTAAAATGCAGCAAAACATCGTTTTTTTATGGAGCTCATGATGTAGCTGACAAGTGGACCGTCTCGTTTGTGCCCCTCATAATATGTTACGCCTCACTTCACACTCTCCTTACGATATATTTACATCTCTCATATTACCTCCTTCGTTCTGTCCAAATGAATCTTTACATCTGTATGAAGACTCCCATTCGCAATCTACACTGACAAACTAAACAAGGCACTTATTGTCCACTAACATGTTTGTGATGACCGACCTTTCGGTGGGTCAGTGAGGTTGAGGTTGTTTCCATTCAGTAGTTTTCATTGACTTTGACTCAGCCTGAGCAGTAATGCTCATTGTGTTTGCATCATAGAAGACAAACAGCTTCTCATCATCGAGGAGCTCTTCTGCTTCTGCATCTCTGTATCCACATAATCCGAATGTGTATGTGCATCTCTGCATAATAACATTTGTCAGTGGTCTTTTCCTTTCTACAGTTTTAGATGAATGGATAATTTGGTTCAAGATGATGATGGTGATCTACAACGATGCAAGGATGCTCTGCATGAATTGTGAATAGGAACAATTGGAGGGAGAGAACATTATCTGTGATAAATGGAAGATTTAGTCAGATGTTGGAGAGAGAAAGAAAAGAAAAAACTCTACCCAGGTAGCCAAAAGAGCTCGGCTCATCAGTGCTCTTACTTTGGCACAATTAGTTGGCGGTCTCAAATTCCCTTCCAAGAGTATTTTGGCCAATTCCAAGAGCTGTAACTAGTCTAAGTGGTATTGTTAAATAGAGCTGATTATCCGAACCCTTAAATCCTCAAATTATACATATATTTGTGAAAACTGGCTTCGTTGCGAAATGTGGTTAAAACTTAAAACTTTAAAACTTTAAACTAACTCAGTACAAAGTACTTGCTTGTTTATATTTTTGTGTGTGTGGTTTCTATGCCATCATTTTGGTATGACAGTTATGCAACTGTAATTCTGAACATACTGACAACTTGTCTAAGTTGTGCAGTAAATTGTGTTGTCTTATTACTTGGTGATATATCTTGTCACTGAGCTACGATCTAAAAACACTAAATTCACTAAGTTCATACATGTATCAGCGTGCCTGTCTGTGCCTGAGCGTGTGTATGTGAGACGGCATGTTCGCTGCAAGCTGCTTTGAACGTGTTATGTGCGTTTGATGTGTTCATATGTGGGAATTAGATCTATAAATAAACAGCAGCGCAGTGATGTTTTTATCACAGAGGTCAGTCCCTGTGGAATATGGAGAGAAGGGAAATTCACAACACAGTTACTGGGAATTGAATGGCGAAAAGATGCTCAAAAAATAGCAGAAAAATAAATAAAAATATGCAGAAGGAGGACTCTTATTATTATTATTATTATTATTATTATTATTATTAGGGTTGGCTTTACTCGACACAGAATGCTTCCACTGCTTCGCTGCTTCGTTTCCTAATTTTTTAGTCCGCAAACAAAAATTTCCACGAGAGAATCGAGCCTAAACTTAGAGTCACTACTAGAGAGCAGCATTTAATCAATTCTGGGAAAATGCTTGTAACTGGTGATAAGGTTATAGATCTTAACTTTTGTTGAAAGAGATTAAAACCTGTATTATTTAACAATTTTAAACACCTGAAATTTCAGTTGTTATCACATTTGCCACCACAGTTTGGTCTTGAGGTGAATTTCTCGGCGCAGGAAACATTTTGTCGGAGTATGTATGTATGGATACTGTAGCTGTGTCTTTGTCATTGTATCCTCCGTGTTGGCGTGAAACAGAAAGCTTCACAAACACCTCTCTCATCTTGCCAGTTCATATTCCTGTAGTTTTCTGGACGAAGACCAGGACCAATTTTATCACATCTTTTGTGAGGCTTTGCCAACATTCAACTTATAGGTTTGCAGATCACTGGTGTATTATTCTAATGTTTGCACAAATGTCCAATCTGTTTTAACAGATGATTCCAGCATAAAATACAACAATCAACACTCGACCAAAAACAGCTGTTTTCCTTTGCCTTTTGTTATTTTATGGTGTATTGGCCAACATATATACAGCAAAAATACAGAAATACAATATTTCCAGCGGAGCTACAGAGGAAAAAAATAGCTTGCATCTAAAATATCAACACTAATCATCAGTTTATGGTGCCAACTTTTCAAAAAGCAAGAATGTCTTTTCTTAAATTATCATATATATATCATATAATGAATGCCGCTGTAAGAGGAGCCTGCTATTCATGTCGATTTTAACATATCCACAAGACTAGAATATAAATACAGCTGCAACTCTTACTGTCTAGGAGAAGACAGGCTGGGAACTGCAGTGTTACATAAATAAAGACTTTTTGTGCATCCCTGTTAAAAGAAAGATGAAGTGTATAGCTCCTGTAGCCATACCCTGCCTCTGGCTATGGCAAAATCATAGATTTGACTTTTCCTGAATTACAGAATTATAGATCAGAAACAGTTCTTTAAATAGATGATGGTCTATATCGTATTTCGTGCTCTGATTTGATGTAATGCCAATATGGAGACAGATTTTAATTGGTCTGGGGTTGCATGAATCACCTCATGCTCTCGTTGCTCTCTGGGCCTGATTATGAAAGCTCGCTCCTGCCTAATGGAGACAGAATGGGTTGTCTGTGCTGTCTATCACTGCCTCTCCTCTGCCTCACCCTCCATCTCCCCCAATCCTTTCTGTCAAACCAGTCACAACTCTCTCATCCATCTGCTCTTTGTGTCTCATGGCTGTGACCTTATTGCTCGTGTCTGAGCCTGTATGACGGGCAGCGCCAGGTCGCAGAGATCCCTCAGCGTGATTTTCAGTTCAGTTTTATGTCATATAAACGACTCTCAAGGGGATTTTAAATAGAGATTCAGGAGTGAAATAGCACAGCTTGTTTTTGAAATTGTTATTTTGGTGACATTATTGAAAGGTCAGATTTTAAAGATGCTTCCTGGCATTGTGTCTGTTCAGGATTTTTGAGTAAATGCAAGAGACAGAGTGCACTATTTAATACATACGTATCTTGTGTTTATGTGGAATAGTTTTACAGTAATTAAATATTAAATAATAGATGATGAAGATAACAAATGAAACATATCATATCATATCACAGATTGAGGTATTTTTGTGTAGAAGTCCTGTAGTTGTTAATGTTCTGTATAATAGGACTGCAGCTGGAGGGAAAAAGTTCATAGATAACATTTATATTCATGTACACGGGGTTCAGCGAGGGGTTATCCTGCATCAAAGATGTTCAAAAGGGTAATCTTGTTTAATATTTTATTATATTTATTTTTAAATGTTGTTACTTGAATGAATGCTATCAGATTATGGATATGGCATTGATGTAGGGACAATATGATTTGGATCATTAGTTCCCAATCTTTAAAATGCCTTAAAACAAACAACGGTCTTCTTGCGACACTTCGTCAGCAGTGGGATAATTGAAATGAGTAAAATCACTCATGAAGTCACAAAGAAAGAGCAAAGATTTGAGTAAAATCAAAACAATCAACAGAATTTTGTGGAGCAATAATAATTTTCTTTCCTCGTTTTGAGGTCCAGTGTCTGTTTTGGATATTGATATATATCATAATATGGGAAATTAATGCATAATTACAGATAAAATACAGTGATTAAATTGACGTTGAAAGCAATAATTGTATGCATTTTTTTAATATCTTTAAAACAAAAACTACAATAAAAAATTTAAATTTCGCTTTGACATTTTTCTTGCAGTCATTTGGAAAACATAAACGTGTGAAACTACAACACATAAACAAATCATCATGCTGTCATCCCAGTTACATTAAATTAGACTGTATTATTGCCTCATATAGCAGCTCCACTTTTCATGTTGGGACTACCACAAAATATCTTCTGCCTAAAAGTGACAGACACTGTAATTTAATCATGTTTGTTTTCAGGGTAAAGGACTGCTACCTGTGAAGAGGCCTAAAAGGATGAAGGACAGTTGGCCAATCCAGGACTAGCTCATACCGAGGAGACTGCAGTGGAGGTGGAGGAGGAAGAGGACGAGGAAAAGAGGACTGAAGCAAGACAAAGCGAATCACATGATCAGGCCTTGGAAAGGCTCCAAATCAGTGATGCTCCCCTCGGGCAGGGATTACCTCCTCCCCGTCGTCTACCTCTCCATCTCTCCCACTCGTCCTTCCACGTACAGCAGAGCAGCCGCCCAACTCCAAGACTCGGAGCCGTGAGAGCTCACTGTGCTCACCCACCCCCACACACACACAAACTCTCTCTCTCACACGTACACACACACTCGCAAGCCACTCACAAGCTTTCGCATCCTGCTCATGGTCGTTGGCCTGTCATCCTCAGCTGCTGCTCCCACTTTAGTCCTAGACCATGAAGAGGCCCAAGCAGCAGACAGGGCCGCTGAGCTTCCTGAACTTCTTCAGCAGGAAGCCCAAATCGGAGCCGAGGCCCGAAAAGCCCGTGGAAGCCTGGCCCAAGGAGGAGGTGGCCATCACTCTGACCCCGAGCGAGCATCCAGAGCAGGTGAGACTGAGGCGTCTGATTGAGGAAGTCATTTCATATTGTTAGAGGTTTGTTTTGGCTTCACTTGGTGAGTTTTAGTTCAGTAGTTTTATAATTTTTGCTAGTTTTATAAAGTCCAAAAGATGTACTGATGTGTTGAGTATTTATATATGTTTTTCATTATTCTTTCTCACTATACTACAATTTTTCTTTCCTGGTTTCAGGAAAACATGTTTCCTCAAACCAGGAACCTGTGAACAATTTTGTTAAAACACAGTTCAAATGCGCTACTACCAAAAAACGACTTTTACTTTTAAAGTGTAGGACATAATAATGTGTATGCTCATTACTAGTTCAATATCCCTCCATGTGTGTTGTCAGAAGATGATAACAGAGAATGTTTTTTGTTCATATTAGAGATAATACGAGACATAGACGTCTAGTTTTGGTGTTAAAATGAAAGTGTCTCACAAATTGTTGTGTAAGACAGAAGAAGCTGAAGAGAGGCTGTAGATCATTAACTTTGGATGTATTAGCTTCTGCTTCCTCCCTCTCCCGTTCTGTTTGGAGTGTCTGCCCAAATCCATTAGAGTGTTTATTTAATTAATTGGTAATTTCGAGAAATGATGTTGCCAAGAAACCAAGTCGTCCAAACACAATAAGTATCCGCCTACATGCACGCTCACCTGAAAATACTGATTTGGACTAGAAATGTGAGGATGTTACATTTGTTTCAATTTAAAATGAAAAACAAAATTAAACCATGGTTGGATTTGCTAAATCAGCAGCGCTGTAACCTTTCACAGGACCTCAACATCACAACAGAAGAGGCTGGAGACTCAAGGGTTTCTGGAGGAGAAAGAGGAGAAGGAGGAGGTCGGCCAGCAGCAGCTGAGGTAGGCGAGGGCGGTGCCGCCACAGCTGAGTGCGTGGGTGGAGTCAGCAGTGGCTCCACCGGTGTCCTGTCCCTCTCCTCCTCCAGCCAGGAGCAGCTTTTGGATGAACACCTGGAGGAGTGCCCACTGTGCCTGCTCAGTCAACCGCGTTGCCACTTCCCACGACTCACCTCCTGTTCCCACCGAACGTGCTCTGACTGCCTCCGCCAGTACCTGCGCATTGAGATCTCAGAGAGCCGGGTGGGCATCGCGTGCCCGCAGTGCCCTGAGACGCTGGCGCCACTGGACGTCCGTGCCATCCTGGATGACCGGGCGCTGCTGGAGCGGTTTGAGGAGTACCAGTTGAGACGTTTCCTGGCTTCTGATCCAGATACACGCTGGTGCCCTGCGCCTGACTGCAGGTGAGAATCAGACCACCATCATAAAAGGTTTTTTTCCAGAACAATTTTATTCACATTCACACTAGAAAGTATGCCATTTTATTACAAAATGATGTAAATGATTTACTAACAGCATTAAGTGAAGATACTTTAATATGGGAAAGGGAAAAGAGCTCTCTAGATTGCCTCAACTTGCTTTTTTTATTGCCATTTTGTGCCACACAGTAGCAATTCACTGTAATTACCTTAAAAAAATGAGGGCCATAATTCAACGTTACAACATGGCAGCTCTTGTCAAACCTCTGTCATCCCACCATGAGCTTTTTGTGGTGAAACACAAGACTGGAGCAGGGTTTTTTTTCAGCGTCAGAATGATGACTTAGATTTGAAAAGATGAACCGACAGCATAGTTTGAGTTTGACACGCGTCCTCCATTTTGATGCAAACAGAATATTTTTGCAGACACTAAAATTGAACAGACTAGCAAGCCTCTTTCCGCTGCGTACATCCCTTTGAGAATCCAGTTTAATCTGAATTGAAATATATTTATTTTTATTTCTGGGGCCTTTTTTTATTTTTTAACTCACTTAAATGTGGATTACATCATGTCGCATAGATACAGCTACTGCGATTTCATTGCAGAATCGACCTGAGCTATAATGATAAATCATACAGGGAGAAAGTCAGTGCAAGAAAGACAGCAGCAGGCTCAGTAGACCACAATGCAATGTAACCACAAGACATGTTCTGAGTTAACTGTCATCTTTTCTTCACAGCATGTACAGACACTGATACGTTGCTGTATCGCCTTCATGTTCACGGATGGGTAACAGGATAGGGCTGCTGATGGGAAATCATAATGTGTGTGTGTGTGCATGTTATGTGTATGGGTGAACATTTGTGGTCAAAAGCACGTATGCACCATGGGTTCAGGACTCAGTGGTAGACTGTCTGTCTCCCCAACTGTCAGTGCTCACAGTCTGGACTTGATGAATGAGTGGAGCAAAGAAAAAAATCAATACGCCAATCTGTCTGATGCTGTGGTAAATCAGATATAATCCAGAGAAACAAAAGATTTGACTTTTAAACTATCTACAGCAAATTTGCAGAGTTTTGAGTTTCACATATCCATAAAATGTTTACGAGCAGAGGCCAGGCGTGTGAAGTCTTGACCTGTTATGTAAAGCGATCATACACAGTTATGGTTTGCATATCCTCATGTTCCCAACATATACACATTCCTCGACGTCTTAGTGACAGAAGCTTAGCTGGAGATTATGTCGGCTCTGTGTATGTCCACACACTTATCTATCATGCATATGTGATTCTACAGTAGCTGCAAACAGCACGCACAGAACGGATCTATGGTACGCAAATAAGTGGAAATCTTTCTGTGCCTGCGTTGATGTCAAATAGCAGAACTTTAATCTATAGTTTGATGTTTGACGAAGTATTTCCGCTCCAAAAAGAAGCTTGTGAGGTTTGTTTTTTCGGAGCATAAAGTGTAGATCAGCTTGTCAACTAACGTAATTAGTGAATAAAAATATAGAACATTCCTAATTCAATTTATGTCAATTATACCACATAGTCTGTAATATTTTCTCAGTTTGGAATATCCAATTAAAGGTACCTTGCGGAGTTATGTTTACATTCAGTATTTCCCACCAAAGAGTGTTCTTTGCACCCTTTAAACCTAAATGTACTAAATGCATTTCAGACTTTATTTACATTTGCTAAAACTTCTTCCTCCCTACCTCTTCCTGTCACACTGCTGTATTTCTTGGCACATTACTGCCACCAACTCAAGCAACATGCACAGGATGCAAACAAAACAGGGTCCTTCTTATGAAAACATCTCTCCAAAGTGCCACTAGTGTTCAAGTGTGTGTGTGTGTGTGTGCATAACCCCCCTGCACTTAAAAAATGTTTTTCTTATAGTACTTCACTTGGATGTTTGATCTTCACTGCGCAAAATGAATTTTGACACTGAAAGGCTGTTTACACGTTCATCTGCAACCGGGAGGAAAGTTCATCTGCGCTCGCTTTAAATTAAAGTTGAAGACGTGTTTTTGCAAGCAAGAAGCCGGTCATGGTCCAGTATGTAAGTTACAGGAGTGTGATGTGGAAACTTGAAAGCGCCAGTGAGAACATGATGTGTCAGGAGTTAAACTTTTGAAATGAAATAGATTCAAGGTTTTTCAATGAGGGAGAAAGAGTCGATTGTGCTTGATTGTGTATAACTGTACAGTATATATGTTTTTTTTTTCCAAAAGACTTCCATCTGTCTATGATCTACTACACAGGCAATAAATAAAAGTGCAGCACTGCCTGTCAAGTAAAATCCATTTGATATGAATGTTAGCAGCCTGTGGCGTTGCTGCTGTCACTTCATGTTTGGTCAGAACCTTTTTAAACATCTTCGCACAACGAATTGTGGAAGGGTGTTTCAGATTTAGATAATCCAGTTATTGTTGGTTTCTTTGATAGAGATATCCACTGATACCTGGAAATGTTTTTATTCATGAGCAGGTCCACACTTAGCTTTGTTGTTCAGCCAAAAGTATGCGACTGGAGAATCAGACACAGCCAGTTTAAATCCAGTCTGACACCAAAGTAGGACCCAGGCAGCAGACTAATTATCCTCCTGTGTGTGTGTGTGTGTGTGTGTGTGTGTGTGTGTGTGTGTGTGTGTGTGTGTGTGTGTGTGTGTGTGTGTGTGTGGTCTGATTCTTCAGTACTTCACAGCAGAAGTCCTTATGAATTACTTGTGATTACTTTCATGATCTTTTAATATTTAAATTTATGGTAATTAACCTCTGAGGAGTGAGATTACATCCACAGGCATCAAGCAGGTAGAATAATCTCTGGTTCAGGTGTTGACCAGTCTCACACATCGTTGTGTCTCTCTTTGGATTGTGATTCATTGAAGCACACAGTCTACAGATGTACTGTCTGTGAGCAGACGTCAATGAACAATTCAGTGCGCCTCACCAGGCCGAACAGATGAATAATAACAAAAAGGAGATCGAGCAACCGATGAGACACTTTCTGCAGCTTTTCCAGCCAACCAAAGCTGTGACATTTAAACTAGTCTCAGCTGAACATGTAAGGGCAACAGGGTGACTTTAAACCTCTGTGATTCCTGCTGAGGTGTCCTAACAACAAAGATTTCCCCTTTAGGGATCAATTAACATATTAATGATGCCCATTCTGTCATTTTTTATCTGCAGTCTGTCTCTCTTCTCAGCTATGCAGTGATAGCTTACGGCTGTGCGGAGTGTCCCAAGCTGAGCTGTGGCCGTGAGGGATGTGACACGGAGTTCTGCTACCACTGTCGGCAGCTGTGGCACCCCAACCAGACGTGTGACCAGGCCCGGCGCCAGCGAGCCCGCCACACCTCAGGCGGCAACGATGCCTCCACGCTGTACGTCTTCAATGAAGAACCAGGAGGAGGTGAGACTTTCGTTTTTGTCTTCATTCTAAACCTTTTTGTGACAGAAATGTTTCAGCCTACGGTTCTTGGATCCCTGTCATGAGTGCTAAATAAATATTGCAGCACGTGTGGTCACCCCTAACACATTGACTCTGTTGCTGAAGATGCAGAGGAGATCAAAGCCTGTCCTCGCTGTGGTGCCTACATTATGAAGACCAATGACGGCAGCTGTAACCGTATGAACTGCACTGTGTGTGCCTGTCAGTTCTGCTGGCTGTGTATGCAGGAGATCACCGACGTGCACTACCTCAGGTATTCAGTTAACCCACATCTAACTAAATCATATAATATTATTTACATGGAGAACAGGCAATAAAATAAATATAATAAACAAACTGTAGTGGCAACTTTCCATTAAAAGGGCCGCTAAGAGGCTGAGTCGGCTCCTACTGTGAGTCCACGTTGTAAGTTTTATGATGTTTATTAACCAGAATAGTAACAACAAACTTAAATTGGCATGACGACGAACTGAACTATACGATATGAAATTAGATTGTGCTAAGAAGATAATAAGAAGTGAAACGTGATAATAAATAGTGACGCGGTCAACAGAAAATACTGAGCCTGTCACCCTCTTTGTCCAAAACTCCCGCCACCAAGTGCACAGCTAAAAATAAGGTGCAACAACAACCACCCCCTGTGCCAATTACCAGAAGTAAAAGTCACCTACAAACGTGTGTGATCTAAAGAAATAAACAACGCAAACTATATACACACTTTCTTTCACCTTCTTAAATGTGCAAATCTTCTGTTTTTATCTAAAAATAATATGAATATATTTTGGTTGGGGGCTTCTGGTTGCTTAAAACAAGGTTTTTTTTCAAGGTGTCACCTTGGGCTCAAGGACATTTTTCACTATTCTCTGACACTTCACAGACCAAACTACAATAAGAGACAGAATAATTGATTATAAAAATAATCATCAGTTGCAACCCTACGATGAAAGTCCATATACATATACAGTAAAAGTCCTGCACAACAACACAAGAGAAAAAGCAGCAGAATTTGATCCTAGTCCCACAGCAGCATGCGGTGAGAAAATGCTTGGTGGCACAAGTCCAACTATGGCAAATATAAGATACTGAAAACACTTTCAACTCTTCCTAAAGGACAAAAACTTAATAACTAGCTTCATTTAAAATGATTACACCCGTGTTCACACTATTCCATCTGTACTTTTTAAAGCGGTACCCATTCGGAGTCATCAGGAAGGCACGGACATCGTGTCATTGTTTAGAGGCTGCACTTGTCTGGCTTTCCATTGATTTTTCCGGTCCTGGAAGGGAGTCACTGCTGACTTGTCATCAATTAATCAGCTCTATCCTCCATATTTCCATGCGGCAAAATATGTAACTCAAGCTACAACACTAGCTAGGTCAAGGTTTATAACTACGGCGTATAAAGGTGTAGATGTGTATGAATTTTTCATGTAATAATAATAATGGATTATATTTACGTAGTGCTTTATCACTGATACTCAAAGCGATACTCAGAGACAGAAGGGGGTAAAATTACCTCAACCGCCAACGTGTAGCTCCCATCTGGGTGAATCCTGGCAGCCATTATGCGCCACAACGCTCACCACACATCAGTATTGATCATTTCCACGTCTTGGATTCTGTTGCCTGACGTATGTGTTGATGCGTCAGATGAGAAACATCTGCATTGTCTTTCGGTTTCCTCTCCTCCTTTTCTCTCTCTCCTCATCCCTGTCTGTCTTTTACACTTCAAATTACAGTGGACGTCCTTAGACAAGGGCAAAGCTTTTAGCATCTCACTGCAAATCTGCCAGTTCAGAGCAACAGAGCACAGCGTTAATATCTCACCATAATTCCCCCCGGCTTTTAGAACCTCAAAGTGACATTTGCAGCTGTGATAAAAAGGCGTAGTTTGAGAAATAGCATAGCCCTAAGGGTGCTATTTGTGTTGCTTCTATTGTCGCTGACACTTCTACGACTTCGCTGCTGCTTCATTAAGACCAAACAGCATTAGTCAGAGTTGCGCTGCTTTGCTTGGCAGTTTGAATTACACCACAACACTAAAGGCTGATACTAGATTAAGGAAGTACTTTAAGGCAGTACTTATTGTACCTAACATCATATCAAGAAACAGAGAATTGACTCCTCGTAAACAGACTTAAATTACAGCTCTTCCATTTATCTAACAGCAGTATGTAAGATAAATGAGCGCGTGAACGGTAGCTGTAAATGATTGTAACTGAGGGAGCGAAGCAAAGCTGGAATGAAAAATGCAAATGATTTCATTCAGTTTAGGTAATGATGTTATGACAGCAATGAGACAGGCAGTTAATGTTGTTATGTTGTCATGTCAGTACCTGTTATTTGTTTACTTGTTTCTCAAAAAAAATCATTTTTCAAAATAGTTTATTGAGTTTATTGTTTGTGTCAGAGTTTGATGAGGGTGCATGAAATGTCATGTCCTGCATGATCATGATGATCATAGGAATGGAGGGGATGATTGTGAGCATGTCTTTGCGTACATATCCTGTTTGTGTGATGATAATAATAATAATTATCGGCACAAATGAGGTGATAAAAAGGATTTACAGCCATGATTGTGGTTCTGTGAGTGTGCCAGTGCTTTGAGCTAAATGCTAATGTTCTTCAGTACATATTTAACAGGTTCACCATCTTAGTTTTTTTTTTTTATTTCTTAATTAGCACTACAAAGTACAAGGCTGATGAGAATTGTGTTAGTTTTTAGTCTTAAATCAAAGTATTTGGCAAATTACATCTTTGACCTGGTGATGGCACTAGATGGAAAAGTTCTTACCAGAGCAGGGGCGTCCCTCTCTACCTTTAAAAAACTCCTGGAGACCCAGCTCTTTAGAGAGTACCTTCTCTCCTAGCACTACATGACAATTCTACACCTTAAAGAATCGTCACTGGAACTTATTGCTGCACTAACGCTTCTTATCGCACTATACCTTGATTATTCCCTTTTCTGTAAGTCGCTTTGGATAAAAGCGTCTGCTAAATGACTAAATGGAAATGTAAATGGAAAAAGTCAGGTGATCACCAAGGTCATAAGAAATCATCATTTTGGGGTCTTGAATATCTGAGGCAAATTCAGCAATCCAAAAATGTCAACATCACGGTGGCGCTAGATGAGGAGTCTGGAGATCACCAAAGTCTGTAGGATTAATCCTCAGGTGTTCATGACTGTCTGTTCAAAACTTCATACCAATCCATCCAGTAGATTTAATAATATTTAATTCTGGACCAAAGTAGTGGAGGAACTGACAGACAGAAGGTGATTGCCACCCATAGAGCAACGACACTCACGTGGCTAAAAATGCTATATGTTTCACGTTTCAGGTTTATTTATCATATACAGGGTCAACAAAAGAGGCTCAGCAATAAAAGTAACATACAAAATATACTAAAATAGAAAATATGTTTGAATCTTATCTAAACATTGCACAAGGCACAAGTACATATGATTATACTATAGAAATAATAAAATATTGATTGTAAGAGTAAAGTGACAAAGGTGTTTTACAAAGCATTGTACAAAGAAGTATCTGGGCTGGTACAGTCTTTCAGTTGGATTGCATGTTTTGCACACAGTCCGGTTATGTGTTCAAAAGTCTGTTGGCCTGAAATGATAAATGTTACCATAAATGGTAAAAATGTTAATATAAACCATTTATTTTCTGAACTCTGTGCGTAATAATATTTTGGACTCCTATCTGTGTGTCTCAGTCCCTCAGGATGTACATTCTGGGGGAAGAAGCCATGGTCTCAAACCCGCAAGGTTCTGTGGCAGGTGGGCATGTTGCTCGGAGCACCAGTGGTCATCTCCCTCATAGCGGGCATCGCCATCCCAGTCATCATTGTGGGCATACCAATCTACATGGGCCGCAAGGTACGAAACAGTCAGTTAATCTCCTGTCACGTCGACCCACTGGTTTGAGTGAGTGTATTTATTTTCTGTGTGACTGGTTGGGTTTGTGCAAGTGTCAGCAAAAACGGCAGATAGTTTAAAATATATAAACTTCTCCCAAACAGCTCTCGAGAATGTATAACATGAACAAATAATCAGAATAATTTATTCTGAATCAACCAATATCTTCCATCATTTTGTATCTAGAATATCCCGTTAATTTTGCAAATAATCAACAGATGTAAAATCATGTTTGGAAATCATGCAGGGCAGGTGAATTAGAAAGTAATAGTAATAATTCATTAAATCTACTGTCTTGTCTTTATGTTAGAGCTCTGTGATAGCTTGTCCAGGTCTCACAGAGTGGTATGCTTTCCCCTGATGCATGCTGGGATGCATATATAAGTGACAGGAATAAGTGGTTGCAGGGAATGAAAACAACAACAAGGAACAAATGAAATTTCCATTATCTAATTTATGTTTTATTTATGCCTTCCAGGTCCATGGTCGCTGTAAGAAAAACAATATCTCAGGAAGTAAGCACTACTTAACCGTGGCAAGTGGGGTGATGATGTCAGTGTTTGTGTCGCCAGTCATAGCAGCTGTCACTGTGGGTAAGGAACAAACAACAACATGGCCACCTTCTGTCTCTGTCACTGAGAAGAGTAATCAAAGAGTAAAAATGCATTTTTTTTTAGAAGAAAGTAGATGACATTGCAACAGTATATATTAAAATTCTAATATTTGAGGATAATATTTATGTAAATCAAAAAGTTATTAAAGATAGAAGATAATCCATGTGGGTTTGACCAGCACATTGGCTGCTCGCCATGTATTGTCCCAGATCATTCCATCCATAATATTAACTCCGGACCATAGACTGTATGAAACATGGACGTAATATCCGTGACATTACCCACAGCTTTCTGATGAGCTGTTGTGTAGCTCATGGGTGGTTATCTTGGCATTCCTTCGTCTGTCAGGATCCCAGTTAATATAAAAATGGGCAAAGGTTGCTCAAACAAACCACAAGCGGCCACACTTTTAATTAAGCAAAACTTTGAGACTTAATATAATTTGAACTGGTGAGTTATATACAAATTGTGTACTAGGGTTGTAGTACTGGTTTTTAGGGTAAATTAGCTAAAAACCAAAAGGTTTTTTTGTACCAGGGTGTAAACATGTTTGTCTCTGCTGTGAAGTTGGGCCTTATGGAGATTGACTCCTTCTGTAGCCAACCTCAAGTTGCCAATAAAGGAACTGCAGTTTTTGACACTAAGTAGGAGTGAGGAAGGAAAGAAGTGAATAAGAAGAAGAGAGGGAACCCCATGTTGCCTCATGCTAAATATGGGAAGTACGCTAAATATGATGCTACCGCAAACAGCCAGCTAACTTAGCTTAGCACAAAGACTGACTGGCCTATCACCACCACTAAAGCTAACTGATTAACATGTTGTTGTTTTTTATGTGCAAAAATTGTCCGTAAAAAGCAAAACATGATGTTTTTACGCTGTTCATGTCCCAGTAGATGGATGTTGTTACTTTTTCAACTGATTTAATCTACCTGTTTCCCCGTCTCTAGTCTTTGTGCTATGCTAAGCTAACTAAGCTGCTGGCAGGAGTTCCATATTCACCATGAGAAAACACATGAGCATATTTCCTAAAATATCAAACTATTCCTTTAATGAAATCACGAGTATGTAATGCATCCAAACATAGCAGTTGATTTCATTACCACACACATACAGTGCAAAGTGGCGTTCTGATGACTCTGAAGGCTCTGCTGAAGGTAACATCTGCGGCTGTTACAGAAATCTTTAAAGCTTCTGCAGCCTCTCAGCTTCCCTCTGCAGTGTCACAACCGTCACTGTAGCGCACAATGAAGGGCCCTCCCTTTGCACACACTCAAACACATTCAGCTGTACTGTACACTCTTTACTCTCACCTCCTACCCCTGTGTACACCCCCCCTGCACTTGCATCCCTATTTTCCCACTCTGTTTTCACTTTCACTTTCTCTCTGCCATATGTTTTCTCACATCTCCTCTGTTTCGTGCTCTCACTGCCACTATAGTTGATATTTTCTCATATTTCAGTCACAGCTCCCTGTCTTTTTGTTTCTCTCTGTGTGACTCACACCATCTCGCGTTCACTCCTCTCTTTCTGTCAACTGTTTAGCTGGCAGGCTCATCCTCTTGCCCTGGTTTTACCCTGCTGCTGAGTCAATGGCGGCCCAGTGTTCCCGCTGTGTTAATGATGTCCCTTTGTTTGGTTGGCACAATGCTTTGTGTTGCCAAATTCCTATCTCAATCACAGGTTGCATAATCACACAGAGCCTCCCAGCGCTGTGTGATCACTGCTCATGGAGTCAGGGGGCTTGTTGAAAGTACTTTTGTGAAGGTTATGAAGGGGAGAGGGGATAAATCAAACATATGAAAGAAAATTAGCTTTGCTGGAGTAGTTATACACTGCTCTCTTCTCATTTTGATTTGACATAAAGACACGTGATCCATCAAAGTGAAACTTCATTATTGTTATTTTATTGTTTTGCCATAATAAAAAATAAAAATGTCTTTTACAGGAGTGTTCTGGACAACATAGCAGAGATGGGACATAAAGCATAATGGCTTCAAAACAAAAAGCATATCACAGATCACATAAGATCAAAAAGATAAAACAAGCCATAATGAAGTAATAAAAACAAAATATGCATTAGATTTTTATTCCTAAAATATAAAAAATAAAATGGATGAATAATGCTAGATCGGCTTGCCTCCATTTAAAAGTTTGCAATGAATCCTGGAATATAAGGTATAGTTCTCAGCAATATTTGGAACAACAAAATTGCATAAATATGGAGATTAAGATGCCAAGAATAGCTTTGTAAATCAGTGTGTTTCCACAACTTTGTCGTGTGCAGTCCACAGAGAGACGGGACGACTCCCTCTCGTGTTTGTTTTGGGTATAGTAGTGACAATGTGATGGTATTTAAAGGGGCACTACACCAATTTAACATATCTTAAAACTGAAAACATAAAAGAGCATTTGCTAGTGACGTTGAGTAATCCTCCTGTGACATGAGCTGTGTAATGTGTTCTGTGGAGTTTGAAAGATGGGATGATGATGGAGGGTCCACTAAATGATTGTCTTCTAAAAACTTAAGACAGATCTTTTTTAGCGTGGCTTTTATTTAAGGTGCCTTGCCATTCACTGCTGAGCTTTTAAGCCTTCATCATCCTCTTTGACTTTTTATCCCTGATCACCTTATACGTTTATTTGTTTGGTTTTATTTGGTTTTTAATTTTTATGCAATTGTTATTCTTTAACTTTTAGTTTTTCATACTGGCTTTTATTTATTATTATTATTATTTAACATTTTATACTTGTATGGCCTAATTTTATTTTCATTTTATCTATATTGCAGGACTCTATTCATTGTTGTACATTTCTGTTTTATTTTGCTCTTCGAAGCACTTTGAGTTGCATGTCTGCATAAACTGTGCTATATAAATAAATACAATTTTAGTTTGAGTTTTGGTGGATTATGGGAAGTCTAGAATCCAGTGTCTTCAGTGCCTGACCCATTTTAGGGATTCAAATCCAGGATATTTTGGCCTCCGCTGCACATAATTTTTTGATTTCTTTCTTTCAAGCCAACTTTATTGAAATGCAATATTAAATCTCATAGAATACCCTTTCAATAACCATTTGTAAGTAAAATATATTTTGGCTCTAACTCTGAAAACAAATATATTCTGAATAGGTCTTCTTATACTTTTCTGTTTTCTTGCAGGTGTGGGTGTGCCGCTAATGCTGACATATGTCTATGGGGTCGTCCCCATGTCACTCTGTAGGAATGGTTGGTGTCGAGCGCAGAGTGAACCCCCTGAAACACACAAAATCCAACTGGAGGACTTAGCCAGCTGTGAGTACAGACATTTTGACATTATAGGACATATGGTCAGGTTTAGGGCTTATTAACTTTCTCACCACCAGAGAAGGAGCTGGAGGCAATTAGCTCATCTTAGCATAAAGACTGGAAGCAGAGGCTTCAAAAATCTGCCTCTAACAGCACCACTAAAGCTCAGTAATTACAATGTTGTAACTGGATCTTTGTATAATCCGTACACAAACAGCAAGATAAAACTGACAAGCTGTGGTTTTGTGGGGAGTTAAATGCTGGGACAGACTTCTTGTAGTCTCCAGTGGTTGCTTGGCAGTGGCAACAAAACTCAAGAAAGTAACTGTTACTGTTTGTGTTGGTTCAAACAAACAAGATAAAGTGCATATATCTTATAGAGAGACCAACTGTTTCCCCTGTTTCAGTCTGTATGCTGGGCTAAGCTAATCATCTCCTGGCTCTAACTTTATATAATAAACAATAAACAAATGCAAATAAGTGTATATGCCAAATACAGAGTTGTGCTTCAATAACTGTGCAGTTAATTTAGGTCTTAGATCTACATAAGAACTAGGTGCATTGTAATTTATGCTCCAAAGTGCGCCCTGATCTGATGAAGTTTCAACTTCTCTTATAGATCTTCTATTCTCTCATGTAGTCAGTGACCACTGGACGGGTCAGAACAATTCAACGGCCAGCGACACCAGCGTCCAGGAAGTCAGAGTCAGTATACAGGAAGTGGGCGTACTCCCCAGTACAAGCACTACTCCCCCAGAGCTAGATATCTATGAGGAATTGGATGAAGCCACAAAACACCACGGATACACCCAGCATGACAGCCAATCAAACTGCGAGGTGGCTATTGTGCCTGACAGCAACACTGATGACAAAGAAGCACTTCCTTTGAGGTAAATGTTCCCTCTGTCTCCTGTTAGTATTGGATGGATCGCTGTGAAATAGTTGAGAGTTGGTTTTTAATAACGTCTGGTGATCATTAAACTTTTCATCAAGCACCGCCATCAGGTCAAAAATATAGTTATCCAATGTATGTCCAGTTATTTGCTTTCGGGCCAAAACACACGTAAAACTAACGTCATTCATGAGCCTCAATACCTTTATTTAAGCATCTCAAGTCAGATTTTTTTAATTGTCAAGCAGCTTTATATTGACTTCTTTATATGTTTCAATGTCACCACAGGGAAGGAACCAATATCGAGGTCCGTGTGGAAATTGAGACCCATCCCAGAGGCGCCCGTCAGTCCAGCCTAAGTAGCATCCTGTCTAGCCGAAGCTTGTCGGTGGAGTCTCTGGGACAATCGCAGTCCCAGTCCCAAGACTACCTGTGTGCCTCAGAACTGGAAGAAAGACGAGAGGGTGGAGGAGGAGAAGGAGAGGAGCAGGAGGGAAGAGAGAAACCAGGAGGGGAAGCAGGAGGAGACGACGGGACAGTTTTCCCAGTCTTTGAAATAGACGGTGTATGAGGTCCTCCAGTGCAGGTTTTGTACTTGGTTGAAGATTAGTTAGGTTTTATGGAAATAATCTGTGGGCTGACGTGTCACCGGGTTGACCTGAAAATCGTTGTCCAAGGCCACCTCCTGCTTCTAAGACAGGCCCTCCCACCAGTTGCCTTCTAGCTCCAGCCTCTAAGGAAGACGCGGGTTTAGAGAAAGCAAACGAAAAACATGAGAGCGTGTGTGAGAGTGTGTGTATGAGATAGCATGAGACTATGACATAAGAAATTGGAGGGGGGTAAATTGTAAAAGCAGACAGGATAGCATCCATCAGTGAATCTAAAACAGAAGTGACTGAGAGCATGTTAGCTGACTAGTTCAGTCTGTTTTTTTCTATGTTGTCCTTTCTGAAAGAGACTACCTTACCCCTCTATGATAAATCTTTCATGAAGCCCTCTCTTCGTCTGGCTGTACTCTTATACTTCTTCTAGTGACCTCACCTCTCTCTTCACACTCCCTTTACAAATAAAGAGACCCCCCCCCACAAGCATGATTTGTTTTACGGGGGAATTAAGAATCTAACAACTGTCGTGTCACCAAGTAAATATAAAATAATTCTCAAGCCAAGTTGCAAGACAGTAGTGGTGATTTCTTTCTACCTTTAAAAAAAATGATTTCCAATATTTTAAGATGCAGTCGTCACACCTGAATTGGGCGACCTTAAACAGGCGACGCATGCTTCACTGTTGGATGACTCTTGGGAAAGAAGTCCAGTTGAAAATGACATCTGAAAACTGTTGAAACCTGTAACTGTTGTTCTCTATTGGAGTCAAAAGTGCTCTGTGACATTATGGCCATTGACTGAATTGACCAGAGGGCTTATAAATATCATTAATCTATTAATCTTAAATCCACAGTCTTCCATGGAAGGAGACAGGGCAGCAATGTCACTTTTGCATCGTTTTAGTGCAGCTTTTAGCCTTCAAGAGGCTATTTCCTTTTAAACTGTGGAGGAGACATTGCTTCAGTTTGTAAAAAAAACAAAAACAAAAACCAAAAAAAACATGGCAGCAACACTGCAGACTTTTTCCTGAAGAGTCTTAAATTTTAAAAGTAGCTGCATGATTCTGCTACTTGCTGTGTATCCAGGTTAACACATGAACACACGAGCGGATTCATACATGCACACTCACTCACACATACGTATATGCCCACACGCACCGCAGTAATGTGTAGTTGCAGTAGTGTGCGCTGCTGAGAGCATTTAAATATAAAGACCCTCTCAAATGATCACAGAGCACCAAAATTACAACAGCAGCATGCCACCTCAGGCTAAACTCTTAATAACCCCTTCTAGATGATTTATGAGAAATACATGACTATACGTGCTCTGCTTAGTTTCCTGAGTGTGAAATACTCGTGAGAGATGAACATGGACATGACTTTATAACCTGTGCTGGGTTGTGGAGAGAAATGAAATAAAGATTTCACCATGAAGGACAAAAACACATGTTTTGATTCTGTCACAACCTGATTTATCATCAGTGGAGTTGGTGAGTTTCCTTATAAGACACGTGGACATATTTTGGGACATTTTGCCTTTATTGCATAGCTTTACAGTAGATGTACAGACAGGAAACTGATGGGTATGTTAAACATCTTAAACCAGTGGTTCTGAATCTTTTTTAGCTTTTAAAAGTCTACTTCAACACACAACACAGTTTGGTGTTATTTAAATCTTTCCTGAAGTGAAATGATCCAGAAAAAAAGCAAAGATTAGAGAAACGTCTGGAAAGACCGTCAATCATTTTATGGCCCATCAGATACATTTCATGACCCCTTGTGGATGTCTGGATCCTCAGATTGGGAACCACTGTTTTAGACTGCTTGGTCACCAGCAGACCCATAATTATTTATTAGTATATGACTGGTAATTCAAAGTTTATTTTGTTAAATAAAAGATACTGCTATTGGTAGCACTACACTCAAAATATTTAATATTTTTATATATATCATTTTTAGGCCAAAATGCAGGACTTATGCATTTCAGTTGCATAGAAAATTTCCATCCATTTGAATTACATAAGTTTAATATACATTAACTAATAAAATTAATGTGAAGTAAATAATAAGATTTATGTAATAGTACTAATAAACTCAGTGTGCTTCCCCTACACAGTAGTGTAGTAGTAGCCAGGTTTATGCTACTGTTTATATGTCATTTTGAGTTTATTAATACTATTACATAAATCTTATTACTTGCTTCACATTAAGTTGGATTAAGTGGATGGACATTTTCTATACAGCTGAAATGTATAAATGGCCTAAAACAAACAAACAAACAAAAAAAAAGTAACAACAGTGTTGTAATAACTGGTTGCGATCGATAGAGGGCGCCAGCATACAAAAAAAGCCTGTAGTTTATTTATTCATAGAAGTCCTCCTTAAGATCTTTGACTTAAAAATAGCAATAGCACAGTGTAGAAACTCTATAGTTACTGCACCAGAAGTACTCGTTATTCAGAATGAACATTTCAGAATAATCTAGGCTATATCATATTGTTGAATACTTATTGGATGCAGTTACATAATTTTAATGTTATACCTGGTACAGGTGGGGCATATTTTAATTACTTACTATACTGTTGTGTAGCTTGTGATCAGGTTTGAGCTTTAATAATACACCGTAATGTATTTGTTGATTATATTTTGTATAATTAACCAGAATATCTTAAGTCATCAGATAAATGTAGTCAAGTAAAAAGTATAATATTTCTTTTTATTTTCTTTTATACTCTTTATTTCCATCTGAGATGTAGCGGAGAAGAAATACACTGACCGGCCACTTCATTAGTTACACTTTTAACTAATGAAGTAATATATTATATTGTATAATATTTTACATACATGAGAAAGCTATAACATTAGAAACACCTTTCAACATAATACAGTCAAGTTTAACGTCAACAACACAATACATAACAACAATAATAAACATAGCAGTTAATTTATGAACCTCTCTGACAGTGTCAAAAAAAACTGAAACATTATAAGGTCCATAAAAGACGATTTGTGGCAGAGTTGTTGTATTGGATCACATTGGAAGTGTACCTAATGGTCAGTTAATAGTAAGTGGCATAAAATGGACATTTGCACATTTCAGGCCAAACATTAAACACATTAAAGGATAATACTTTAATGTGAGAGTATAAGTCATTTGCACTGCAGTCATGCTGTAATGATGTTCTCCCTCACAGTGAAGAAGCCTCCTCTCTGGGAGGTGATCAGGTTGGGAGGACACGCCCTTAACTTTGGGAGGGTGCAGGAGGTGCACGTGCTGCTCCTCAGCTGGTTATCAGTCTCTGCTGGGAGAGCAAAGCACAGATATTCAGGGTGGGAACTTGAGAACAGTGAGTGTGCTTTCTTGCTCGTCTTTCTCTTCTTTGGCACATCCGCCGTCGAGCTCAGCTTGCTTGTAATTTACCTCCCCGTGGTCCCGGAGATTTGGGAGGGGGAATCCACCTGCCGGAGAGCACCACACACACCTCGGGATGGATGCCCTCAAATCCGCCGGCAGAGCGATTATCAAGAGCCCCGGAGTTCCGCGGCACACATGGGGAACTTCAAAACACGAAAGTGAGTGAGGCAGCGTGTGTGGTGACATGTTTGGATTTGATGCAGTGATGTAGAGATGTAGAGGTTTGCTGATGGATGTAGCAAAGGAGGTAAAATGGGAAGAAGGACAGGATGTGCCCTTCGGCCGTTAACGGACTATTGACGGAGCTTTTGTTTGTCTTGTTGCCAAATGTAGCTGAGCAGGATGTGCTGTGATGTGAAAAGATGTATAGATACAAGCTGTAGTGTGTGCTGTGTGTCGACGTGATACCAAAAATTAGTCGAGTGGTCGATCAACCGAAAGAAATTGATCGGCAAAAGTTTTTATAGTCGATTAATCATTCCAATTATCTTAATCAACCAGAAAAAGGCATGTATTTTCTCCATCCAGATGCTCACTTGTAGTTATTTGCTGTTTAGGGGGCTTTATCATGTTGTAGAAGTGTTGTTTTTTTCACCTGACGATGAGCCTGTAATATCAGGAGACTTTTATATTGACAAATCGTCCAATCCATCAGAATTGTATATTTCCGAGCTAATCAATGCCATATTGATTCTGGCGTGTTTTTCTCACAGTTGCACCTTTCAAAACAATGTCAAACTCTGCTTTCACGCTGCTGGAAGCTTGAAATAAGAAGGAATAACGGCAGAGAAGAAGAAATGCTCCAGTGCGCCGCTTCATTTCACAGAGAAAGATGACAGCAGTGCTAATAAATGTCTGTAAAATGATTATTTCAAACAGATTATGTGATTCTTGGATTCTTGAACAGCGTTGATTTTCATTTCAGTTTTCTGAAATGAAAATCAACGCTGTACAAATATTCTCTACAAATTTCATACATTTTACATGATGACAGACAGCCTGTAACTACAGCCAGCACCTTGTACACTGTATTCAGACTTGGAGACAGTAAAACAGTTGCCTTAATCATGAAAAGAAACAAAAAATTGCTCAGGAATCAATAAGGAAATCAATAAGGACGGATCAATAAGCAAGAATTGACAATGGCATTGGTCCATCCCTATCTACAAGGTCCTCCTCCGCGTTGTTTCCATAGTAGCCCAGATCAGACAAACCAAGCACTGGCTCAAGACAGGGCGCTATGCGTTTTCTGACGTTTTGTGGTCACCATAGTTTCTCCTAAATGCTGGGAATGAGCTGGTGAGGCGAGGTGGCTTCAATTGCCAGTTAAACCGCTAGATGCCCCTAAATCCTACACGTGGGTCCCTTTTTTTTAAGGAGGATGTAATGGGATATATTCTATAACCATTTTTCATACGGTTTGTGAGGGACAATCATGAGGTAGTTCACGGTATAATGCTGCGCCGCTTGAAATAAAATCCTCTATGTATGTGTATTTTTCTGCAATACATTAAAAAAATATATTCCCTACTGGAAAACTGTTGTCTGATCCACAGAGGTCAATTATGAACGACTTGAAATAGATATCTTCAAATCACAACTAAATAACAACCAGTACTTGAATAAACTTCATTGTTTGCTCTCAGTTTTTCAAATTATTCAGAAAATATTCTACAAACTGTGCGAGGCTGCTCCTTGGTTACTACAGTGTGAAGTACAGGAGGTTGTGAAGCTCCGACTGGGTCGGGGTCAGAGCAGCAAACCTCGTCCCATCATCGGTGACGGGCGTAGTGAGAGGCTGCTCTGCTGCCCTGCAGCTCTGCTGTCTCACTGATGTGTGAAGTGTTGTCTTGAATGCTCTCACCCTGCAGCTCGGTCGCCTGCAAAGCTTCTCACTGCTATAAATGCAAGCATGCTGCTTTTGCCTCCTCCTGTATTCCTACTTAGTGAATAATCAGCCGCCCGTGCCAGCTTCCATTTAAACATGACTGATTCATTTCACAGCCAGGAAGATGTGTTTGGATTTCTTCTCTCTAGGAAATGTTCTACATAAATTATTGAATATTCAGTGTTGAATGTGGGATTTAAAAGTTTTCTTATTGGATTAGGGCTTGAATGATGGTGGCTTTCACGCATTATGTTTCTGATTTTGAGCACAGGACGTCAACATTAATTGACAGGTTGCACTAAAACTTCTGATGTTGGTTTCTGTTCAAACATTGATGGATGGGAGTCATTATTTTCCTAAACGTCACCATATTCTCCATCATCACCGTGGTGACTTGGTAACACATGATGAACAAAAGCTGACAAACAAACCGTCAGCGTGTTCAATTGAAAGACATTGTCTGTGTCACATCGTCAGAAGGAGCCTCTGCATTGTGCCTTTCTTCTCTTAATGTTACTGGCGTCAGAAAGAAAGGGAGGCAAACGGCAGAATGATCTTGTCAGAAGCAAGAATCCAGCTTCAGGATTTTAGTGCTTCATGACAGAAGCAGTTTGTGTCCAGGAGCCACCAGAGGAATCAGGCTGGGGAAAAAAAAAAAAAAAAATGAACACAGCAGTCAAAAACAGTCCAGACAGACGGGGTGACTGCTGATGTCCAGAAGCTACTTAGCAGGCAATTTGGAGAGAGGACAGCGTCTGTATGCCAGCGTGTGGCAATGCGTCAAAGCCGGCTGTCGGAATGCAAATAAGGCAACATTGCAGCTGCTTGGCACATTCCCACAAATTGGGTGTGAGTAAAGTTAAAAAAAAAAAAAAGAGATGAATTATTTGCCTCCTGTCTACTGACTGGAGGAAATTTCATGCAGAATGTTAATGACAATATAGAGTTGATTTGTGGATAAACTCTACATTAACTGCACCTTGCCAAGTAGTTAAATAGTGAGATTATGTCGAGGCATAATGTAAGGACTTAGTAATGGGAAATCAATATCATAATGAATTTTAACTATCACCGGGGCAGTTGAGTTTTTCATGGAAGTTAAATGTCCGTGTTAAAGAATTAGTGCTTTGTCGTAAATGTGAGGGTGAGCTGTGACAGGGGCATTCGACTGGATGATGACTTGGGTGATGTATTTTTAGGGGCCACTTTAAAAAAAGAAGAAAAAGCTTTTACTACATACTACAACATGATTCATTTGGTTAGCACCTGACCTTTCTGTGAGCACCACTGTAAGGTCGAACATTTCCCTTGACCAACACCTCAGTGAACAATGTGTCTCAAAAGCCCCTTTCAGACTTCCCTTTTTACATTCATGGTGATTTTACATGTCGGCCCTAGGGTGAGTATCTCTTACGCAACTCTCATGAGAACATGTGAACAGGAAGCATTGTTCTTTCTTGATCCCAGCACTTTTCTGCAGTTTCACTGTTCTTTCTCGTGCACCAGGTGCTGAACATTGCGCAAGCATTGTGGCTTGTTTCGTAAGGGTTCTGTCAAGTCTGGAGAAAGGCATAACAAACAATTGCGTAATGGCGACCTACTGTATGTCTAAATGCTGTTACTTTAACAGATAGATGAATCCAGCAATGTTACGTGTTTATGTCTGAAAAGGGCTAAAAGCAATCCTGGATTTTCATGAAATTCACTGTAGATACCCATTAGGGTTGCAAAATTCTGGCTATTTTCAAAGTTGGAAACTTTCAGTGGGAATTAATGGGAATTAACAGGAAAATTTGGAATAAACAAACAGAATTGCGATATATATGAGCCTTATGCTAGCTAACCCCCAGTTACTAAATGACCACCAATTTCCAGTTAATTCCCATACATTTCCATACTTCTCATGGAAAGTTTCCAATTTGGAATATTTCCAAAATCCCCTAAGTCCCCTATAAGTCTGACTGATCCATTAGTGCCTGTTTATTACTATTGATTACAACCATATCTCTTCCAGGCTATACTAGCCATGCGAAGAGGCACTTTTTTTTTTTTTTTTTTTACAACAAACAGGCAACATGATTTCATTTTCACCCTCCCTTCTAATATAAAAAAAATCTATTTCTGGACATGTATGAAGTCACTCTTCAGTTCCTTGGCCAGCAGAAAACTGACAAGTACAGCACTTCCCCATCTCCCCTTGTGGCCGTGCCTTGTCATCTGTTGAGGTCAAAGCCACTGGCAGGACGGAAGAGGACACAGCATGTGCCTGGAGTACAAGCCATCCCTTTGGATCAAATCACATAGAAGCAGTACGCACCTCTCTGTATCTCAGAAGTCACAACACTTGCCCTTGGCTCCAAGGACGTCCACGCTGTACAGTCTGCATCAATTTGTGTAGCTTTGGGACAGATTGAGTTGAATCCAATAGGACTGTCTCTGTGGGTTTAAGATTGTTTTTGTAATTATTTTAGTGGTGCAAACATAATAGCTTTCATCTGCTGCACAGCCGTGGGATCAATATGGAAGAAAAAAATGAAAATAACTAGCTTTATTTAGTTCTTGAATACACATATCAAGTGTGCCGCTGTTATATTCTCAGGCTTTATTGCTTTGTGGAAAATGTCAGAATGTGCAGTTTGTATTGCTGTGCTCTGCAGTCCAGAGAAGAGTTTGATCTGAAATTACTGGACTCAACAGTCATTATGTTTCGACTGGCTGGAAACTCTGGCAGTGAATACAGCCTGCAGTACTATTAAACCTGACGGGGGGGCTTGACTGAATGACATGCAGGAGGCAGTGGTGTCAGTTAGCGCTGACCCTCGAGGAGCAATTATCTCTCAATGGCTCGTTAAGTCTTAGGAACCCGTGAGGAGGAAGATGGTGGGAATATGCAGGATAATGATGATGGAGGTTGGGATTAGTGTGGGGGATTCCTTTGCTTTCAATGTGAAGGAAAATATGTGTTGATATTAGGGACTGATGGAGCATTTGAATTTGTGTTATGATGCAGAATAATTATCAAATACTGCTTTGTGTACCAAATCCACTATATTCTGGCTGTGTAGGCTGGGGAAACTCATTTAAAGAGAGAGATTATATCAAATTACAGAAAACATATTTTCCCACCACCATTAGTGATAGCTGATGACAGTTTAAAGAATGGACAGAGCCTGAGTGATGTCACCCATAGGTTTAAAAATATGTGACGCTGGCTGGCCATGTTAGACAAACTGCTTCTTCCGCCTCCTGTCTAATCTAAATATTGGCAAAGACGTGGTTCATCAGCAGACCTGAGGTGGGCCGAATGACGCCTGGGTGTTTGAATAAGCCATCTGTAACAGTACTTGCCTGTCAATCAAGCAGTCACGCTGTTAATTATGCATAACCTTAAGCCTTAATTTCATTAAATGCCCTCACAGTTGTCATGAACGGTGAAATTAGCTATAGAGACCAAAACCGTTGTCTGAACCAGGCTGTAAACATGTTTCTTTCCTTTCCTTTTTTGGCCTTTTTCAAACTTTATTGTATAGCAACAGCTGAAGAGTGACAGGAATGTAGGGACAGAGATGGACAATGACATGCAGCAAAGGGCCGCAGGTCGGATTCGAACCCTGGGCCGCTGTGGCAAGGACTGAGCCTTTGTACATGGGGAGGTTGCTCTACCAACTGAGCTAAACAACACCCGAACATGTTTATTCCTGCTGTGAATTAGGACATTTTTATTTTGGAGAATGACTCACTCCTTCTGCAGCCTGTCTCAAGTGCCGCTCGAGGAATTACAGTTTTTAGCACTTCCGCATTGGCTTCATTTTCCAGCATCGGAGGTTGCCGCTTGGTGATAACCGCAAGCAGATATCTGCCAATTATCTGTTTTTCTATAGATATATAGGACTATTTCTGAGTTTTCAGCCGCCACCAGAGAACACTGGAGATGAATGTAATTTTGTTTGTATTTTTCATAAAGCAGCAGCTAATATTTATTTTCACTGAATAATCTGTCAATTATTATTTTTTAATTTTTCATCAGTTGTTCATCTTTAAAATCTAGTGCAGAAGTATTGAAAATATGTCTCTAATGTTCTCAGAGTCCATGGTGATGTGTTCAGATATCTGTTTTTGTCTGAATAACAGTCCAAATCCCAATATTGAGTTTGCAGTTTCATAAAACAAGGAAAATACTTGGGAGAAACTGAAACCAGATTTTTTTTTTTTTTTTTTTCTTGCTATGAAAAAGTTTATAGTGGAAGGATGTTTGTATTCCATTTTCATTGCCTGAATGCTTTCAGTGGTTAGCCCCCTGGATGTATTTAACATGATGTACAGGAAAGGTTGAATTTGCATAGAGTACATGACCTTTTTACAGCAGTGCCCTGTTCATAGTAGTAAACACACACACGCACACAAAATGTACCAAGAACAGACAAACAGAAAGAGAGAAAAAGAGACAAAAATCAGGCTTGAAGGCACAGAGTGTTTTCATTTTTAGGTGGCTTTGCAGAATATCTCATGCTGAAACAGTAGAATCTATAAAAAGTACTACAGTATATTATTCCTGTATTAGTGTTAGTACAAGGTTTCTAAAGCATCAGTGTGTACTCTCTACACATTTGTCTGTCTGATAAATAGCTCTGGCACCAGGCATCACTTCCAAAGTCAACACAGGATCATCTTTGTAAAAGTGAAACTTTATCAACCACATTAAACTGTTGGCACAATGTGCTTTCTAAACCATGAATCACTTCGAAGGATTCAAAAGATTCATGTTGTTTTTATAACCTCGTGATCTAACATTTTCAGTCATGCTGAAGAAAAAATGGTTATTGCATCTTGCACTCAGCAGCATCTTTACAGAATCTGCGGTTATTTAATAGACTGGGTTAAGCCAATATGTGCTCCTAGCTGTGCTTCAGTGTGTATAATTTCCCACATATACTCTGCATAATTCATGCTCACACACTCAACCGTCTCACCAGTCGCAGGATAGATAAGTGTTGCTAATGAGTTTTCATGCAACGTGCTTTTAGGAAAGTAACTTGTAACTTAATGGATTTTTATTTTTTTATTTCAAAGATTAGCAGCAGCCAAAGTTGTGAGGTGCTGCATACAGGATAGCCATGATATAAGTTATTTAAACGCACAGTGTGTCCCCTTAGGGTCCTTTTTTAAATTCATGGCTCAAAAAAAATCTAGACTTCATTTGTACTTCATAACCTCAGTGATTTCCCTTTTTAAGCGCATGTTTAAAAAATAACTCAGTGAGCAAGATGTATGAATGCAGTTTTATTCAGTTGTATGAATAATAGCAGAGAGGTTTTGTGTGAGTGCGTGACCTTTTTGACTCGACTCTGGCTGGAAGAGGACTACATGAGCTAAATCCCCCCCAACAGTCTGATTAGTTGGATTATTGTCAAGCACAGCTACCTCAGTGACAGCTCTGCACAGACTATTTGTCTGCTTCCTACTCGACTTTTTTCTTAGTTTTTAAATCCTCTGAGATTTTCTCTGCATTTTTTAGTGTCTTCAGTCTTTTTTTTCCGGCCGACCGACCTACCTGACCTTTCCTTTAACTGCAACATCAGGTCAATATTTCACTTTTGTCCACCAGCTGTAGTGCTAATCACAACCCTAACCCCAAACTGAGATGGTGAACATTGTAAACATTATACCTGCTAAACATTAGCTTTTTAGCATTGCCATTGTAAGCCATGGACGAGAACAGGATATAGCATTTGAGGTGATGCTCCGTTCATTCTTATGAACGCTGCTCAGTGCTGCATGAAGCAAAACAGTTTAATTTCCGGGCATGAAATTACCTGGATCTTCCGCACGGCATGGCCCATAGATAAAGTACGCTACAGACTAACTTCCAGTTTAGCCCTCCGCTAACTTGAATGGGGATAAAGTGATTTAATTGTGAGGCTCTTCTAGACTTTCAAATGCTATCGGACAAAATTAATGAAACTCTTATAGGGAAGTCATTTTGCGAATAGGAATTTTATATTCTAGCATGCCACATGGAGGTTACATAGGGTCAGGCTTATGTCGTGAGGTCGCTGTAGGGACAGTGTTAAACCAACAGAGTAACGCAGGGGCTTCTAAAGAGTCAGATAACAATATCGGACCACTAAAGTGTAAACATGTTTCCTGTTTGTAGACTAATGACCAATGAGAGACATCGAGTAGCATCATGTCATGAGTGTATTGATAAATTCTCACAAAATTTATCAGTTTTATAGCCACTTCTTTCTCAATGTAAGATTATTTAAAAAAAAAAAAACCTTTTTGAACCAGGGTGCATCATGTTATGGAGGCCATTGCTATACCACACTGGCTTCAAAGCCCAGTGCTTTTTCTGGGGGCTTGTTGCGTTCATGTTAGCATCTTTACGTTAGCTTTTAGTTTAAAGAACTGTAGTGCTGAAGTACCATTTTTTTCGCAGAGCTGCTAGCATGGATTAAGACTCTCGGTTTCGTTAGCCTCTGTCTTTATATCTTTTAAGTCCAGTGTCCTACGGGTAGTTTCGACAGTGTGTTGGTTAAAAAAATGTGTGTACCAATCTGTCTGTGAATCTGTTATCTGTTTGTTTTCCATCAACCTCTTCTGAATCCAGTTCAGACTACAAAGGTGCTGTTTGGCATTTTCCTCAGTCAGGATTAGATACAGCATTAAATGGATTTAGGATTTCGACACACTGAACACGGAGCAGTTTATATGAAACTCTTGAGCATTGTTTGTTTGGGCAGGTGAGAACAATGCTATTTTAACCTCACAGCGGGTTGACATGTGCGTCACTACACTAAATGCTCTTCTTGTAGCACTCATCTTGTTTTTTTTAATCCGGCTGTTGCTATGGGTATTTTGAAATTTAATAATGCCTCATTCTTTTTCTGTCATAGGTCTAGGTTTTGGTCAAAGCTTAGCGGCTGCACTTCTGTCCTTTTATTCAACAACTGTCATCTAAGTATTAATGCTTTAAAATCTTAAACCTTAATTCTTGGTTTAAGATAACTGAAGACGTTTTAGCTAAAGATACGGTGTATCTTAGCTTCCTCTGTAGTCGAGACGAGGGAGTTAGTGGGAAGACAGTGGAACAAAGATGTGTGAAGGATCTTACAAGGTGTGTGTGTGTGTGTGTGTGTGTGTGTGTGTGTGTGTGTGTGTGTGTGTGTGTGTGTGTGTGTGTGTGTGTGTGTGTTGGTGCTGCTGTCACTTTACTTACAGTGCAGGAGGTTTGGTTGGATCTATTAAAACTTATTTTTAATTTTGCCGGGAAGGTTACAGCAAATGATAGGAGCAGCAAGTAACTTCTGTATTGATTTTGTTGTATCCTCGACTGAAAATTATCCTCCAATAACTCAATTTCAGCTAATACTGGTCTTGTGCCTGTTACATTTGATGCTGTGAGTTCATTTTATTCACTATTGCTCTTCACAAATATTGATTTTAAAAGCCTCGGCCTCATGTTATTAAAAACTGCTCCACATCATATTCTATATTGATTTTCTTTGCAAGACCTTTGGGAGTTGTATTATGGCAAGTGCAAAACAGTATATATGTGTGTATGTATGTATGTATGTATGTATGTATGTGTGTGTGTGTGTGTGTATGTGTATGTATGTATGTATGTGTGTGTGTGTGTGTGTGTATGTGTGTATGTATGTATGTATGTATGTATGTATGTATGTATGTATATATATATAGCTTAATTTTGATCACTGTTAGCCAGTTTAACACTGACAACCATGAGGGCATCCTTCAGTCTAACACAGACTAAATACATGCCTGGCTCCATATTTCATCTCCATGAACACTCAGACATGTAATCAAACCACAGCTTTAGTGTCTTATATATAGCTCATTGTTATTCTGTTCTGTGCCATTTCTCTGGAGTGTTTTTAGCACCAACGAGGTTTCCTGGCCTGAAGTAAAGTGAATTATGCAACACAAGGAAACTGAGAGACCCTATCTTGGGAAAGTTGCCTCTTCACACTGCTGCAGTAACACACACATAGATACACACACACACACACACACACACACACACACACACACACACACACACACACACATACAGATGCCAGCTTCCTGTTTAGTGTGTACTGTGACATACTAACATCCGAGTGCTCTTTCTATTTGATGTGTGTGACAGCTGTCTGTGAAATGGGATATGCTGTCACTCGAGTCTAAGAGTCTGTTTTTTGGGCACGGTTTCAATTGTTATTCTGTTTGTGTGTGTGTGATAGAGAGAGGGAGAAAGATTAGTACTGCATGTGTGTGTGTGTGTGTGTGTGTGTGTGTGTGTGTGTGTGTGTGTGTGCCTGTGCAGATCAGCTGAACCTGCTCCTCGACTGGAGAGCTAAATCCCATCTCCATGTTCTGTTCGTCTGAAAAATTCAACCATTTCTAAGACATTGTGTGCCTATCTGAGCTCAGCACCACTCACTCTTAAAAATGATTTCATACCGTCAATGTGTAAATTGAAAACCTCTGTAGCTCACTGTATTAACGTGGTGTGTGTGTGTGTGTGTGCTGTGGTTAAAACAAAGTACAAAAAAAACCCAGTTATCAAGTTATCTTTAATTATTGAGATGAGCTGTTGGTGTTCAAAGAAGTTGAGATTAGCGCTTTTACTGTTTCTTCTGATCATCTTGATTAATTACGAAGCAGATGATGATGATCGCCATTAAAGTGTAAGAAAATTGCTGCTGCACTTTACTTAAAGTTCTTTTTAGTTCGTCTGCACATCTATTTTACATAAAAGTGTTTTTTAGGTGCCCTTGGTTAAGTTGGATGAATTGCATGAATGCAGGGACCTGATTTCCACTGGGAAAAGTGGGGGACATGCTCGCCTCACTTTTCTATTTTTGTCTCTCTTTGTTTCTTTTTGATTTGCACAATAACATCCCTATAAATATATATATATTTTTTCTGTTCAGCAGCTGAAATCTAGATGAGAGAAGCTCTAACTTGATAAAAATGTTGATAGGTTCAGAGCAATAAGCGTTATTTTTTATTTATTTTGTGTGTCTCTTATCAGGCTACTTCTGACAGGCTGAAAAAGCAGGAGAAACCCTTTTTCTACCACTAAAGATGCACAGTGCTCTTTGTTGGATGGACCAACACGGGTACTTTAAGCTGACAGTCCAGGCAGAGTCATCTAATAGGGCAGCTAACTAGCTAATGGTAGCTGGTACAGTTAGCAGCAGTGCACCAGTGATTGACCTCCTGTGTTGTCGACTTTTTTTTTCTCATGGGTTTAGTCGACTTTAGGGGGCTGCCCTAACAGCAATGTCGGTTTGTCAGTGTCCACCACTTTGGTTCAAGTTGACCGTTTCAATACCTGTCAGGTGGATCACCATGAAATTTTGTACACACACTCATAGTCCCCAGAGGATGTAGTGGATGAAGTGTACTGACTGGTCATGTTCTAATGTTTCCTCCAGCAATATCATGAGGTTTTGTGGGAAATTACTTGACGACCCTTGAAAGGATTGCGAGAAAATTTGGTACACAGTACATTCATGTTTCCCCTCAGATAAAAAGTTAACGGCTTGTTACGGGAATTTTTAAAGGAAAAACCTTTGAATAAGGAAGACTGGATTTAAAGTATCAAAGTTTAAGTTGAATTTATTATTCTTGTACAAGAAGGAGCATTTAACAGTGCAACACACAAAAGGGGTTACAGAGAAAAGGCTCCCTGAGGAGATCTAACAATTAGTTCTTATACATTTTTTAAAATGGGCTGTCTCGGACACCTCCCACCTGATACAGATAATATCATAACATTCCTTTTTGGTTTTCTGTTCAGTAATGAGCATTATGATTCATATCCAAATGGTACTCCCCTAGCCTGTCTCTCCTAACCTTGTACTACTGATTTATAATTATCTCTCCCTGCCAGCCTCAGTAAATCACATGCCAAATAAGGGAAGTATGCAAGACATGCAAAAGACAGGATACACACACACTATCTATATGAGTTAAAACATCTGCACCTCCGTATAATCCTAATTTTTATAACACGGCTCACCAAAATGATTAAATTTCATCCTAACATAATAGTCAGGTCAAAATATAAACTTGTCCAATGCAAATGACACTCCCATCATCAGTGTGGTGAACATTTATATCTGTTCAACGTCAACATGGTGGCATTGTCAGATGGTAGGATTTAGCTCAAAGCTTAGCTGCCTATGTATAGCCTCACAAAGCTGCTAGCATTATGGAAGCACAATAACCAGTTTTCATATACTATATAGCTAGATTGATGTAAATACAGCAAATTACATTCACTTTTTTGTCTTCATTGTGCTACAAACCTTCTGTATGCCCCTGTATGTACAGTACCTGCAGGGCACCGAATCCAGCCCTGGATTTTTTTTAAACGTAAATACTGTTAGTGGAGGCAAAAATACATTAAGAAAATATATATAATTTAGTTTGAATCATTTCTAAAGTGTACAGCACAGTTCAAGCACTCACCTTGATTACCCCTTTATTATCCTCTGATACTCCTGAGACCTGAGAAGCCGAGGTATCTGGCTGTGTCAGACTAGCATCCATCACTTAGCTGGAAGGGTCTAAAGTGTTTCTACCGCATTAGAAGGGATTCCTGTGGGAAGCCCTCATCTATTAAAGGGGCGCAGAGATAGTCTCAAATGAGATCAGCAGCTCTCGAAGGTGACTTGTTTTGCTTCAGTGTGATAATGGATGGGAAAGCTAATGATTGCTCAAGCAAATTGTTGTTTTCCTAGCACTCAGCTTGAGCAGAGGGATTGGAGAAACGTGAGGATTCAGTTTTTTTTTTTGTTTGTTTTTGCCTGTCACAACTTTACCCTTGAATAAAAAAACAAATATTAAATATGAACCTATTATTCATGAATGTATTTCTGTTGAGGGAGCTGTTTATAGTTGATGAAGATGTTGAAATGAGAGCCAGCTCACTCCAGGGAGGAAAAGATCTGTATCAGCAAAGAAAATCATGCCCTGTGTGAATTGCTAATGAAAACAATCCTTTCACGGTGCTCAGTGATTATACTTTATGAATAAATAGCTGCGAGGAAAGATTTTCTTTAGTATGGAAGTGTCTGCTTTGTTATTGAGGTTATGTTACTGTATTTTTGCTCCTGCTATTGTGAACTTTACTGGACGTCATAATAAAAGTATTGATAGAGCTCTTGGTCTCCTCATACTTTACCATTTACAGTTTAGATTTTCTCATATATACACACAGAAGCAGCTTTCAAAATGTTAAAGTAATAACTATAGGATCAATTAAGCATGCTGGACGTCAGACCTATATGGAAATCTATGAATTTAACAGACAGCAGCGGTCTACATGTCAGGCATACACAAACAGTGGCTGCTGAGTCACTCCATAAAAATGATACAAGGCACTTTGAATGGACATTTACTGTGCAAGTCACCTCCATATTCAATGCCCTTTAGTCAATGATAAACTATAACTGTCAAGAGATTGTTAACAGGCTGTGTAATGAACAATCTCCCCTCTTGCAGTGTTGTGTTTGATTAATTAGTACATAGTGAAGTAGATAAATGAGTGTTTAAATGGCTTTACACATGCTTTTCTGAATAAAGCTTTTATTTAATAGGCTAGTAAGTCCTCATACCTCAACTGCTCCAAAAAATGACTCACATGAGCTTTTTCTGGTCCTGCCAACCCCTTGTTGAATTTACGCAACTAAATCTACTTGGTTATGGTTAGGAAATGATCATTATAAGAAGCTAATGTTCTCAGGACACAGGCTCTAATCTGAGATCTCCTGTGTCAAAGTCAAGTGAAGCCAGTGTGGAAGTGCCAAAAACTGCAGTTCCTCAAATGTCCACTTGAGGATGGCTACAGAACATGTCATCTCCATAAGCGCCCATGTTAAAATGTCCAACTTCACAGCAGAAATAAACATGTTTACAGCCTGGTTCAAAAAACAGTTTTGGTCTCTATAGCTAATTTCATCGTTCATGACAACTGTACTGATGCTGAATTCACCTGTTCAAATTATATTAAGATAATAGTTATGCATAATAAAGAGCATGGCCACTTTGATTGACAGATGGGTGCTGCTACAGGCGGCTGGTTTCAGAAACCAGGCTTCATTCTGCCCGCTTCAGATCCACCCACACTCAACATCTTTGCCCATTTTTGGATTAGCTGGCAGCTGGGGTAGGCTGGACTGCCAAGATGGTGACTGCAAGAGCCACCACACTCTGAGCTACATGGCTCTTCAGAAGCCTGTGATGCCTTAGAAAACTATGTCTATTTTTTTATTTTGTCACGCAACTTATGCTTTTGATTCAAAGTAAGAACAAGTGTCCCATTAATTACCTCGACTGTGGCATCCCGCCATTGTCTAATTTGTCTCACCACAGTTTCATCATGAACTGAAAACATTTTTACACTTGAGTTTCACTATGTAGATGCAACACTAAAGAGTAGAACAAATGATGGTCAAAAGTCGCCTCAGACACGATTCATGAAGTTATTATACAGTCATATTTATAGACCAAACCCTGCTTAATGCTCCAAGTTCATCAACTTTTTCTGTCTGTCATTTGGTGCTGAGCAGGTAACATTTTTTGCCGAAAACAGTCGCCTGCTGCGCCTGGAAACGAGGTTGATGAGAGCGATAAGAGCTGAAAGATTGAAGTACTGCAGGGTCTGATGATAATTCTCTGCAGGTTTGTCGATATAAGTGACCCGTTTTACATACAGTCATTTCATCCATTGTTAAGGGAAGAGGATATTGATTATAGCTGCTGTAAACATTTGAACAAATGACCACTGTTGCAATGTTTTCAGTGAGGACAGTCTCATATAGGCTTGACTGTGGTGTATATAAGGGTTAGAATATGGTTTTTCAAAAGCCCATTTAATATGCATTACTTAAGAATACTGTTCTCTTTGTGAATTGTAAATAATGTCACCCTGGCTGAGCAGGAGGTGATATGTGGTGTTAAACTTTTATTCTTCACCTCCACTACCATAAAGAAGTGCTGCTGCAGTGACATCCCAGTCTGCTTCAAATATCACTCGACATCAACCAGATATACACACAGTGCACATCAGCACTATGTTTCCTCAGTCCTCTGGGGAAAAACACTGTTACTGGATTATAGTCAGTGTTATTCTGGTGGCTTTAATACACTATGATTTCTGCATCCTGGAAATGTTGCTTTAAAAAAAAAAAAAAAAATTGTGTGCTTATCTGGCTCAGTCCTCCTGCACAGCATCATGCCAGCCAACTGTCACCGTGGAGCAAATATTAGCACAATTTTCACTGCGGGACGTCGGCTATAAATAGAGTACAGGAAGTCATTCAGGAACAAAACTCAAACGTCTGTGTTGGCTTTTAATTTGAAGCATGTAATAATGTGTGCCCGCAAAATAACCCCGATTCTAATCCCATTTCATTCTCTGGACTCTTATGAAGACAAAACAAGCTTCTTAGAGTAGATAAGGCTGTTTTTATAGCATATGTGAGAATGTTGGCTTGATCCTGTCTAATTAATGATTCACAGAGCCTTTGGAGGACAGTTCCTGATTGGGGGGGGGGGTCGAGGCTTATGCATAATAAATGCAGTCATAGACAATTAGCATTCAGCACATTATAGGAAAGTCTTTCATCAAGTTGTGCTTGTGTTTTTCGGTTATCATTTTTAATAATTACTCTTATCACTCCATCGCTGCTTCCAGGAACTTCCAGGAACATTTAACAGTTGAAAGCTGAATTTTTTATGTAAAAATTACAGTTTTGTCCACTTCTTGCTGCAGTGTCAGCTTGGGAAATAAAATTTAGCTGCGAGTTGAATTAATACCACTCATGTCTGGACGCTAAATATTAAGCTACAGCTAGCAGCCGGTTAGTTTAAGATGGTGACAGGAGCAAATAGTCTGGCTCCAGACATCCTGTGCAATCACAACTTATTGTTTTCAGACTTAATTAACATGTTAATTAGTGAGATTTATAGGTACTTGACAGACTGTTACCTCTTGACAGAGCCCAGCTAGCTGTTTGTCTGTTTACAGTCTTTGTGCTAAGTTAAGCTAAGCTAAGACGGCTGCTACATATTTACTGTACAGACATGAGGGTGCTAACTTTGAGCAAGGAAGCGAACAAGGTGTATTAAAATGTTTGTAGTGCTTTAATCAAATGAAACAGTTACTTATGCTAGGTCAAGTTTAAATATCCTATTTTTCTCAATTTCTGCTGTACGATTTCGAAGTTAGAAGATATCAGTCACACTGCTTCCATATTAACAGACTGTCTTAACAGCTCCCACTTTACCGTCGCTCTATTTGCTCAGCCATGCGTATACAAGATAACTCCCATCATCATTATGATTAACAGTAGATATGGTGTTTGAAGTGAAAGCAATTAAGGGTTTTGGTGAAAAGGGATTATGTTGAAAGATCCACACCAGCACTGATTAATTCAAGGACCTTCAGGGCAAATGGTATATTCATGAACCTGAATTCTTTTAGTCCAGAGAGATTTCCCCTGTCGCTGAAACTGAAAGAAAAAGCTTAAAGGTAATTGTTTTTCTAAGTACAGACACTTGATGACTTCACTGTGCTATGTTACACACCAAATTAAATATCTTAAGTCTTCAAGAATTTCAATCATCTGTTTAGCCTATGTTCTTATGTCTATGTCTGAAGTTAGAGATCACTGAAAAAAAAGAACACATAAGAACTTGAGTTAGGGATCATAATAAAGATATTATAATAAAGAGGATTTTTGAGGTCTGCTTCTTGTTCCTGTTCTTGTTGCTATTTGCTTTGTGTTTTTGGCACCAGGCCTTCAGCAGAATATGTATTTATTACTAGATTTAACAAACAAACACACCGACTAACTAAAACAACTCCTAAAACCACTATATTTGTTAATGTAATACCACTAAACATACAATAAACGTAGTAAATCGGAAATCTTTGGATTTTTGAGTTTTGGTTGGACAAAACGAACAATATGAAAGTGTCAACATTGGCCTTAGGAACTTGTAATGACTGTTATGTTATTTTATAGACATTATATAGAAGTTCTGTAGTTTTTCTTTTCTTAATCTTAAGGCAGCAGGTGCATTGTAACATTCCTGTTATGGCAGGTTTATTTCAGTGTGAATGGAGTCAGAGTTGGCAGCATTTTAATATAGTATGACATGAGTTTTTATATCTGGGCCCCATTGGATGTGTGATATTCAGTTCCAGAGGTGGGAGTTTTGTGTACTGCTCCAGTTCAGTGCACAGGGTAACTGTACTGCTATCTGAGCACTTTATGTGTTTTGTACACTTCTTTTGATGCCTTGCCAACTTGTTCAGTCATGTAATTTGCAGGTACCACCTCCTTGATGCTTGATGCTGGTCCATTAGTGATTCTGCGGTTGCTTGGCAACCTAGGCTGTTTGATCCCATGACTCTTTGTTATTGTTGATGCTGTCAACATTTGAGAAGTAGCTTGTACTGTAGCTCTGAATGAGGGGTCCCTCATGTCCTCAAACCGCTCTAATAAGCTAGTCCACCAGATGTATGTGAGGAGGGGGGATTTATTTCAATCGGAGCCAGAGGAAGTGAAGATACAGTAGGTGAGAGAGGTGAGCGGAGGAATTGAATTAGATAGAAAACAGTAAGAAGAGTGAGAGCTTGAAAGGAAGGACTTAGCTTTACTTGGTTCCCCCTCAAGGCAGAATCAGGAAACCAGTTACACTCACCCCCCTTCCCACACACGCTCACACGCACACACCATCCCAGCCCACCATCTTCCCTGAATGTACGGCCTATTTTCCCTGTCAAGGTGGTGTCCTAGATTCAAAGTTCCATCGGATGAGTAAAACAGTAAAGCAGAGAGATTATATCAAGAACGATGTAGAGGATGGGGGTGTCAGTTGAACCTAAGAAACAAGCTGAACGTTTCCTTACTCGTGTATTGATGTTGTACTTATTCCATTGGATTTGAACCAAGAGAGTGTGTGTGGGGGGGAATGACCTACTTTCTGACCTTAAGGGAAATTGAAAACGGGGAATGCTTTTGTTATTTTGACCCCGGAGCACTCACAGTTTTTGCAATTAACTTGGATGATGGTATCTTGAGGGAATTCGCACACGTGTGTGCACGCCCCCTGCATGCGTGTGCGTATGCACTCTTGTGCTATATTATCTCGCCTGTGTGCACATCTGTGCGCTCTTGTTTGTGTTATTAATTAACCGTCAGTGGAGGTGTTCAGCCAGAGCAGTATTCACCCGGGTACGATTTTGACTTCTCAGTGCAAATTAAATTACTGAGCGTGCAGCTCAAAGAGACAGCTGGTGATCACTGCATGTAGCTGAAGGCGTGCAGAGCACATGGTGTCCATTAAACTACAACAGTCAGATCGGCTACTGTGAGATGCTACACTTGTCAGACGTTCGTCCAAGTGTCGATTATTTTACTGTGCTCAACATCTCAGGGCAGTGGTATTATAACTTGTATCTTGAGGCCCAGTGAAGCAAAATGTCATAAACTCGCTCGGTGACATAATTGTAATGCATTGATTTTTTTTTTTTTTTGTGTGTGTGTGTGTGTGTGTGTGTGTGTGTGTGTGTGTGTGTGTGTGTGTGTGTGTGTGTGTCCCAACTGTGAGGCTTTTGTGTGAACATAATGGAATCAGTGGTCTTGCTGCAACAGCCCAGGTGTGAAAATGTTGCCAGGCATCGGTTTAATAAAGATGCAAACGTCATCAGTGCACCACCTCCGCTTCGCCCTCCCTAATCTTGTTTTGTGCTCTTTTTAAATTAGATCACCTTGACACACTCACACTCACGCTGATGACAAATGTACAGTGTATTTAAAGTTCTGATTTTTTTAGTCTTCCTCTATTTTCTTCTTAAAATCTTAAAATCCAATTAGCCTCCCTGCGCTTGCTCCTGTCACTCTTATCAGTCCCAGTCCCTCTATACACTCACACAGGATTTATTAAAAATTTAAGCGCTTCTCTTTTAGGGGGATAATATATTGGAAACCCTGCAGCATCAACATGAAGCTCTTAAATAATTCATGTGTGTAGCCTGGTGAAGGCACAACATGGACTGTAGCACTTAAGCTTTGTAGTGCTGTGACATTTTTTAAAGACCAACCAAGCAGTGAATCTTTTGACCAGGAGTGTCTGTATCACAGCTTGGGATGACCCAAACTACACTGAAGGATTGATGTTGGAGTTGACCCTTCGCTAAACACCATCACGCTTAGAGATGGCTGCTATGCCTGACAAGCTTTCAATTTTGGTCTGTATACCAGGATTTACCGCTTAATCTTCTGAACAGTGGATGTCCGACTTCACACAGAAGTAAACAAAATCAGGCTTCTCAGTTCTAGTTGATAACTACTGATTTTGAAGTAACGCTTATTCAGTCGGTAGGTTGAAAATGCTGTCACCAGCTGACTCATTTCAAAGCTATTTTGCTATAAAAGGGTCTTAAATACTACTACTAATAATAGTATGCACATGGTGGCTACATAGATATGACGCTTAAAGGCTGACTGAGGCTGAAAGTCAGCAATCCTTACCATTTATAATGAAGAACCAATGAGTTTGACATAGTAATGCTTCTTCTGGGAATGGGTTTGGCTGCGGTTACTTTCTCAAACCAAATAAAGAGCATGACAAAACTACTATTGTTAGTCTAAACTCTGATATAGTAGCATCTTGGCTCCCACAAAGCAGATTTTCCAATCCCAAACTGAGAATCCCAATCCCTGAGTAATCCCCAAATAAACCTTAGTCAGATATACTACCTCTATAAACAAAGTATAGACGGTAAGCTTGTTAGCTAGGCGTACAAATGTTTGCAGTTTATGTTAATCCGATAAATGCATGTTTTTAAATCGCAAAAAATGCTCTGTAGTGTCTAGCTGAGTTTGCTAGCCTATAAATGAACAGTGGCTGTTTGGGGTATGGGTTTAGTGGAAGATCAATTTGTGATACCCTTTCTTATATTTGTTTCCTCAGCTTTTAGTAGCATTTTACTGCTTGAAACATCTTTTTTTTAGATTTCTATACAAAATCTTATAAGTGTTGAAGAACCATGCAGGTTTTGGTCTTATTTGCCAAGATTGTTGTAGCCTCTGCTGAGAATTTTGCTGTCATCCCAATAAGATGAAAGTGAATGGAATTAGGTTTGTTCTTTGTTGTTTTCAGGAATAATAATGATAAAAAAATCCTCTTTGAAAAGCTGCCATTCCAGAAGTAGCAACCCTTCTTTTATTTCACCTTTATGTTGTCAGAGTGTTCTTGAGGAAAAAAAGATTGAAACCCTTTGTGCCGTTCTGCAGATGAACCTGACCTCTGACCTCCTGTGGAGAGGAGGAAAGAGAATGGATAAATTTCTTCCTCATGGATCAATAGAGCATTAAAGAACAATTCTTAAATGGTAATGACCCTGCCCTCTCAGGACTATATTACATTTATTATTCAAATTGCTTCAAGTATTAATAGCACAACTTCCATGGTAGACAAAGACTGTTAATCGTCATGCACCAATCATCCAAAATGGTCAAAAGCATCAAACCACGTCCACTTTTCACCATGCCACTAAAGCAGTCACATTTAATAACATTCAATGTGCAGCCCCCATAGCATGATTGAAGATTAGTTAATAATTCAGAGTTGTTGGAAGCATTGTAAGGGGATGGTGTTCTCTGCTGTTCGCCTTCACAGCTGCATGAGGCCTGCCAGTGACAGATGGCTCGGCCCATATGGAGAATCTGATGCCAGTATATCCCAGTATAGTGTTGAACACTGATTGTGTGTGGCTCTCTCTCTCTCTCTCTCTCTCTCTCTCTCTCTCTCTCTCTCTCTCTCTCTCTCTCTCTCTCTCTCTCTCTCTCTCTCTCTCTCTCTCTCTCTCTCTCTCTCTCTCTCTCTCATCTTGTTCAGACTTTCTCTCATTTCAGTGTGTGTTTTATAATAAGTGTAAGTACCTGTGTAAGGAGAAGGGAAACAAAGGAATGTTTCGGTTTGTCAGGTGGTTATGCTTTTATTGCATGGCCGTCTTTCTCACAGCATGTGTTAACAGACTGCTTTGAAATGCTGTGGATTTAATGGATCGTGTTGTAGTTATTAGGCCCATTAAATTTAACACAGAATGTGGTCTGCTGCATAGTGTTGTAAGTTATATTACGTCTCCTTACTGCAGGGTGTCCAGGTGTTGTTGAGAGATATTTTAAGTTCTCTGCATGGTTGCAAGTTCTCCTCCCTGTCCACAGTTTTTAGCAAGAGGACAGCTTGGTGCTACCTGTTGGAAATCACAACAACAGCAGGACATTGCAGCCATTCTGTGCAGTCTATCAGAGTCCAGCTGATATTTGGGTTTGAGCGGCCTGTGAGATCCATACTGCCTTTTTTTTTTAAAACCTTTATAGAAATATTATTATTCAGTAAGAGATGGAAGCAGATCTCAGTTGAATAGGATGTATTAAAAGTGTGAGGATCACTCGTGGATGGTTTCATATGCAAAAGAACTAATCTCACCTTGTGTTTATTCTCTCAGTCGAGTTGGTTCCAATGCACACACTGTTCTCAACCTTTACGATACAAAGTGCAATAATACACATATTGCAGAGGTCTGACGAAGACGTTTTCAGCACTCCAAAAAAAAAAAAATATTTTATCATACTGAAATTTCTGTGTGATCATTGTATCACACATAATATGTGCAAAGTCTGACTCTATATCCTCAGCAATGTCTGCTCAGCTGTGATGTTACCCTGCCAACTCTCATGCCGTCTGGGCTGAGTTTTGTAAACAGCCTGCTCAACACACCATGCAGTGAAGACATGCATTCTGACAGACTTTTAAATTTATATTCTAATAGTTGACATGATTTGAAGGTGTTTTTTTTTTTTTTCTAACCTATGAATCCCCTTTCAAAATAAGGTTATGTTGACGATTAAAGTGGATAACGTGACATTCATCTATCGTTTGCAAGCATCTTTTCACGAGTCTTTAAAAATATAGTCAAAACATAGTTCAGACCAACCCCTCACTTTATTTTGCTGCATAAAACTTGTTTTTTATACCATATAAATGTACAAATTCAAAGATAATGGCATGTTAAAAGTGCAATGCAAAAAAAACAAATACACAGCTAAAGCAGGATAGCTAAATAGCCACAGCCAGCCTTTACTATAGTCCCCAAACTGTCATCAGTTTTAGTCAGTTATCTTCATGATTTAGTTTGTAATTCGAAATTGGTAAGGCAGAAACTTAAAATCGAGAATAGAATAAGCAAAATCAGTCCTGCTAAAAAGGAAGAAGCAGGTTAGCAGTCACTGTCATATCAGTTTTTTATTCTAGTGGAATTTCCAGTTTGACAAATCAACTTGTTTGTTGATTGTGTGATTTATTTATTATGATTCATCATATTTCCTGGAAGGTTTATGTCAATGGGCGGCACAGTGGTGCGGTGGTTAGCAAACTGGCCGTGAGTGTGAATGGTGGTGGTGATGATGAGGATAGGAGGTTACAGATAATGGATGGATAGTTTATGTCAGTTATTTTTGTGATAAAATGATAAGCCTAGTATGCAAAGTAAAGCAATTATACATCCTATCCATCTATTTCTCTCTTTTTTTTTCTAACCAGAGCTGCCGGAGAACTGGACAGACACAAAGGAGACTCTGCTGGAGGGCATGGTGTTCAATGTTAAGTACCTGGGTATGACTCTGGTAGGCCAGCCCAAAGGAGAAGACATGGCCTCGGCTGCCATTCGCAGAATTGTTGCCACGGTGAGTCACCGGCTCCGTTCTGACTTTATACAACCGCAAAATGGTTATATTATGTTATATGAAAGTTATATTGACTCACTGCTTGACAAATCATGCATTCTATACCTACATTTCAAGTACTGAATACTGATATTTGCAAACAATGTTGCATTAAAGTCGGCAAGGTTGGCACCTTCAACAGCAACATGAAATTTCAAGTGTGACATTGTGAAGATTTCAATTATACAGCGATGCTTTTTATAGAAATTCTCTCGTGGATTTGTGAAATTAAGCCTCAAACTGCAGTGCACATTATCGGAATGACTTAACTGGGAATACTTGTCAAATTTATGTTTTATAAATGTTGAAGTGTTGCATCAGTATAATACAACTTTTGGTACCGACGATGAAAGGGAGAGTGAGTTTGACTATAAGATGTACTTTGTGTCCATTATTCGATCGCAGCTCAAATTGTGGACACCGTCATAATTATCCAATACCAGTATTCATGGATCATCATGACCTTTCAAGTTAGCATCCTGGACAACAATTCAAATGTTCTGTAGTTCCCACAGAAATGACTTTTCACCCAGTAATCTGTGTCATTAACCTTCAACTGTGAGATTCCCTCGTTATGTAGTTTTAGTTGGGTCAATATGGCTGCATGGAAACACAACTGCTAATCCAGGATCAACAAGGAATGCACATCACGCAGTCAAATCAGTGATATGATATTTATTTCACAACACAGGAGATTTCTGAGCATGGCTTTCTAAATCAGTTCTGGATCCTGCCAGTCTTCACAAGACTGTTGTTCACAGTTCCCAGTCAGTTTGTAAACATACAAATACCTCCATTATTTGGCAGATTTATATGCACACAAGCTGTATATTATATTCAAGTTTCCTCCTGTCATTTTATATTTCATCCTCACACCCGTGCAGACCTTTTTCACCGAACGCTGTCAACAATAAGAATGTCTAATCGTTTGGAAGTGCTTTCTCTGCAGAAGGAAAAGCCTGGTGCAGGCAGCCTAATCATAAACCTCCCACTTCTCAATTAGAGACTGAACCGAACTTAATGGCGGGATTAAGATTCAATTGATTTATACCAGGACAGAAAAAGCAGCTGAGTTGTCTCTGTCTGTTCCCTTGGAAACCAATCAACCTGAATGGGATTACTGAATACATTTGTGACATTTTCATTTTCTACATGCTTCAGTCAGGCATGATAAGACCAGACCAAGGGACCAAATGTATAGAGAAAGGCTGAACTTGGCGTATCTCACGCTGACAGATTGGTTTTCGCCTTGTGGCACGACATGAGTAACAGAAACGTGGTTGTTAGCACTTCCTACATGAATGAGCTGCCACAGCATCCTTTCCCTCTCCATTATGATGTCAGTCTTCCACATTGTAAGTGCTGCGGGTTTAAGTAGAGTGTTCTGTTCGTTGTCACCATCTCCAGGGCATTCAGGCTCCTACAGCAAGCCATGGCACCAATTCCTGTTGCCCTTCAGGAGTCCTAGTTTTTTGTTCAAGCAAAGATCTTGCTCCTTTTCATCCTCAGCTTCTCTTCACCGTTGGACCTCCTGCAAAAAAATGAAAGAGCTCTCATGCAGGGTGAATGTGGAAATGTGCAGTAAATTATGAAATCGTTCCTCCTTTCTTCTTTCCCCTCTGATATCTCTGATATTAGGTTCAACTCTGAACATGGGTGTGAAACTAAACTGTTCTCATTTGCTAGCTAATTGCATGGTAAAGAGGTCATTGTCATTGTCAACAGGCGCTGTCACAGACTGCAAGCTCAGCCGTATTTTCTGAATCTCCAGATGGAGCAGAGCGGCAGGGGGGAGTCAGTGGCTGCCAGCCCGACCTCAAGTTCTCATTCTGGGCTCTACATTGCAGCTTTCCTCCCCCCCACCCCCCTGTTCTGTCACCTTTTATAAATTCCCCACATTTCTGGGGCAACTCATGTAGGCTGCTTAATTTTGCTCAGCAGCTTCTGTCACATCTGAGGGTTGTTTGCTATACCTGTAACAAGATTTCCTCTGTCTGATTTTAATGTGTACATGTGTCCTTATATTTCATACCAACAGGCCAGAGCCAGTGCAAAGAAGTTTCGGAAAGTCACACTGACAGTTTCACCGAAGGGCATCATCCTCACGGACACAGAGACTACAGACCTCATAGAAAACGTCTCCATATACAGGTAAATAAAGTGCTGAATAGATTTTAAAGAAAAAACCTGCACAGTGGTTGAGCTCCAGCAGAATGCACATTTGTGCCGTACCAGACTTTACTTGGATTCCCATTCAATTACAGGTATTTTTAGCCATGCTAGCTGCATGGCTCCAGGGATGGCAGTGTCAGTCTGTTCATCTGTCTATCTGTTCGTTAGCCAGGCCACCCATTTGGAAACGTTTCAATGGCCGTTGGATGGACTGCCATGAAATTGTAAAAGAACATTCATGGTTACATGCGGCACTATGATGAGGTTGATATTTGTGCTTTTTAATGAAATAGCTTTACAACTACTGCATTTTGTCACCAACTTTGGTACAAACATTTACGTCTCCATAAAGATGAATTGGACTCACTTTAGTGAGTGCCACTAGCAGGTCAAAATTATTATTATCCAATGTTTGCTATCATGCTGAACCAATATGTTGACCATGGTCTACACTAAAAATGCTAAACATTGGCATATTAGTCATTATGAGCATGTTACCATGACGTGTAATGCACAACCTCACACAGCGGACAGCATGGCAGTAGACTTTCACTGAAAAACACTTAAGAAGATCCAGCAGCATACTGTTCAAGACGCAATTTAGTATTTTCAGCCTGTCATTGTGTCAAGCCATTTACTGTTCAACGGGAAGCTTGTTCAGTGTAAAAAAAGTGTAAGCTTTTAAATGTACTGGCTTCATGCAAATAATTAAAAACATCATGTGAAGTCGAAATGGATGGGTTGACAGTGTGACATTTGATTAATCACTTTACGTGTTAATTAAATGGAAGATTCATGAACTAAATTATTATTATTATAGTCATTTCTTTTTACTTAATGGTTCGTCACATGTGCCAACAACAGTTCTGGTACTCATTTAAGTTGAGTCCTAAAAAAAACCCAAAGTGGATTCATCTGATGTACATAGAAGCTGATATCCTCTATGTAGGTCACTTTCCCCTCTGTACATGGCTTGGACTCCTTTTTTTTGCAGGATTAAACTGAGCAGTTTTCTCCTCAGAGCTGTTGTGAGTCTCATGTTTGATCAATTCACTCAGAAACCGATGTCCCTGTCAGTGAGAGGTAACCTTTTCCAGCACCATGCTAGGTTTCATTCTACTAAATCAGTGAAGAGAGTTTGAGCGGTGGGGGGGGGTGTTTTGATTTGTTTGGCTGGCTTCCCCTCTCTGGATAGCTTCCTGTGATATAGACTGGGCCTTATGTCATTGAGGATTACAGTATAAATATCATATAGCTGTACTGTGATTACAGGACAAGCTGTGATAAAGACAGGGGGTGTTAGTGAGTGAGTGAGTGTGTGTGTGTGTGTGTGTGTGCGTGCGTGCGTGCGTGCGTGTGCGTGCGTGCGTGTGTGTGCGTGCAGGTCTGCATCCCAGTCTGATCCACCTTATCAGCGGTAACAGACCACAGGCCAGGGGAATCAGTCTCCTCTTTGATCTCCTCCTCTTTCCTCCTTATCTTCCCCTCCTCTCCTTCCCCTCTTTTGCTTTTCACTGTCCCGAAAGATTTCTTTTCTTTTCTGCTCATATTAACATAAACAGAGCTCTGAATGCAGAAATACCCACGACTAATTGTCCACTTTGAAACCGCTGCCCGTCTTTGCCAATACTCCCAAGAAATGATACAGTAGAGATGGAGAGTGCACATGATTGAGGATTGATTTTATCCCCGTTATGAGACCCACCCCACTTCCACCTCCTTACAAACCCTTTCTCCTCTTGTCCCTCCTTTTGTGTGTCTTATTTTACTTGCACATAATCCATTTATTGGCCAAGAAAGCGAGTGAAGGGTGAAAGAAAGTGGAGTATAGATGTAAAGAGGATCAAATCAGGCTGTTTATTGTGCATAACCGATAAAGGAGAAAACAAAATAGATGCACAGGGTATGTGTGTGCACGTACTGTATGTCCATGCATGGATGGACGTATGGACATTTACATATGCACCTCACATAGCGAATGTGTGTGTAAATGTGTGTGTTTGTAGAGCTAATTGTGTGTTCAACACTTACTGGAAGCTGGGCTGTTTCCCTCAGGGGGAAGCTTAGTGGCGGATCGAAAACAGACAGGCAGACATTGTGCATCGCATTGGTAATGGGAACCTCGCAGCCATGACCCTCCCACCCCATACACCCACATCCACACACAAACAATGCAATATCTTTCTGTATCATTGGCATTTAAGTTTTCACAGTTTGGCAACCTGATATTGAATTCAGCAGCCTTGACAGCACAATTTACAGTGCATCTAATTTGCAGCATCAGACACTCAAATTATATTACCATGAGCTTGATCTTCAGAGATGAGCAACTCTGCCTTGTAGTGCTGCTGTAAGTCTAACTCTTGGTAGGGATTAGGCCAAGGACTAAACCACACAGGAGGTTAGATTATATTCTACAACAACAGTAAAGCTGTGTTATTTTGACAATATTGAATGACAAAGTATATTTTCTAACCAAATAGTGTATCAGAATATAAAATATGGCAATATTTTACAGATGCTCATTACTGCTTATACATATATTGATATGATGATCCAACATGCCTTTGCTGTTCATTTCACTGGAACAGACAATAAACTGGAGAAATTTGTTGTTTGACTATAACCAGGAAAACACAATTTTAAGTTGAAGGACTGCCAAGCAATACAGAAGTATCCGCTACCATCAGACTAGAGATGCAGCTTCTTTCCTCAGGCTGTGAGACTCCTGAACTCATCCTTCCCACTCCAGTATAAATGATAACTCTTCTTTTGTAGCATGAAGGGACTACAACATCCATTTTGTTGTATGACCTTGTGTTGTAGAATGATTTTAAAAAATACCTTGAAGTAACCGTACATTCGGATGGGAAATGATCTCATGATCTTTATTCTTGTATTGATCTAAGAATATTTAATACCAGAGCCAGAATACAATTATCTTAGCATATAGACTAACAGTTTGTATATAAATTAAATAAACATTAAACTACATATACCGTGTTACTTTGTAAGCATTGAGTTTTAAAGGTTCTGTTTTTTTGTTTGTTTGTTTTTTTATTTGGAGAGAGACAAATTTCAAAAAGCCACCTCTGCTTCCATTCGTTATGTGAAGCGAAGCTAACTGTCTTCTGGGACTAACTCAATAGTTAATGAACAGACCTGAGAGATTTATTTTATTTTCTCATCTAACTATTGCAAAAATAAGAAAAAAAGTGATGCCAAGCGATCCCTTTTTGAAACAGAAAATGCTGGATCAGAAAAAGAAAAGAAGTTTACATTTCATCACTCTGAATTAAGAATTTTTGTGTTAAACGAAACAAGGTGTGTATTTTATGTTATTGGGCACAGATTTATCATTTACTGACTGGATCAGTAAACAAGTGGCTTGTTTGATATTCAGTATTGACTTTTACTGACGGTACAATGCTGCATAACCCTGGTCTAAATCCAGGTATTGAAAACTAACACAGTCATGCTGTCTTGTTTGTCCGTGGTATTTTTATTTCTAAATAATGAAAAAAAAACATACATACAGTACAAACAGTGGTACGTGCACTTTGGCAATGAGCAGCACATTGTTAGGTGTTCAGCTTCTATCTGGACTCGTGTTACTGATTCATATTCTGACAAGAGCTCTCAGGGACCGACCAGCATATCAATCAGCAAAAACATGCTGGTCAGAAAAGGAGAGCTGAAATCATAACTGACACCCCACCTGGTAATGATGCTCATTGCTCTGACATGCCATTAGATGTGTGAGAGACGTCTGCGGGATCCTTGAAAAGTGCATTGCACAGGATGTGCCAGATTTTATTTTTCCTTTTTCTGTTTGCAAAAAAAAATCTTTGATGGCTGCTTCCCTGCAGCTAAGAGCAAAGTGCTGTTTTTCATTATTGCACATATGTCGGGTAAAAAGTTGAACAAAAGTAGTTCATTGTTGTGTTAAAGAGCATACCTGCTTTATTCGGTGTATATAAAAAAAAATCGAGGCTTTGATGTATGAAGTTCTATTCAGGCTTTGTACTGTAAATATTTAAATATTTCCATTGATATTCCCTCTCTGCCTCACAAACGCCGGTGCTCTGCACAGTGAGGAGATCAAAGGCTTGCGGTCCACAGAGCCCCTTTGGAGATATGATGCAGACTGACAGCTCCGCTTCTGTTGTTCAAACTCTGCGATGCTGTCAATTATTTATTTTTCTTCTGTTGTTGTTTCAAGCTGAAGGCTTATTTTGTGAGTATGATCCATTATGTGACACATCGGTGACAGTAATTACATTTTTCCCCCTCCTTTTTTATAACAGTTGTGTCATAATGAGAGTTTTTTTTAAGCGATCTGGCTTTATGCACATATTCATCACACTCCATATGTAAATTGAAGAAGGAGCCTGTGTTGTCTTTGCTATAAAGATGAGATCTTAAATGTGTATTCACTTCAATGAGACGTCTTTGTTTGGCATGGATGCCATGTCGGGAACTATTTTCTGTGTCACACATACTGTATGATAATGTGTGCAAGTATTGCTGTTGACAACAGAAACAAATTGAATAATTTCTATGTTTTTCATCATTGTGTATTATTTTTACACAGTTCAGTGTTAAGATTACAGTCCTATAGACTCTTGCTGATTTATTAGGGCACATAGGCTAGTTAGGCAGGAGCTGTTTGCGCACTGACCTACTTGCTCATTTCTCTTATGTTTACAGCTCAATGTTCTGGGAAATCTAGCAACATATTGTGGGCAATGAAACAGCATTTCTTGTTGAAATGCATTTGTAAAACTGTCTCAGAACTTCTGGGTATCTGTCTACTGCTATATGTGATAAGAGGAATCTGCTGAGTTCCAGGCACAAACTTTGTATCTTCAGGCTGCAGTCTTATTTTGTGGAAGCTTTTTCAGTTAAATCTAGTCAAACCTCTCAGAGAGTTTAAAATAACTTTTAAAGGTGCCTTTTCATAACATTCCCATGTGTGTTTCTTAAAACTAGTTTCTTCTTTTTTTATATTGTCTTAATACTCTAAAGCATTGATTCCCTAAATTACAAGAACACAACTGCTTCACCAAAACAGCAGTTACTGTTTTAATTACTATTGTCAGTGCTGCTACGGTAATAGTGCTGCCAATGCCATGGTAATTGTTTGCATAGTATATAATGCACTACTTTCTTATCATTAATAATTATAGTTATTAATATTATTGGAAAACAAATTAAAATTCTGAGAGTCCACACAAACAACAATTTGTTGAGGCTCAAACAATACAAGTTAAGAAATTTAGGAAAGGGAGAAGGTGGTGTCGATAAGATGATAATTACGTTAATATTGAGCACTTGATGGAGTACTTTGGTTACATCACACTTGTTTTTCAAACTTAAATGGGTCAACTCTTTCAGCTTTTTCTCCGCTCATTTTTCCGCAATTAAGGCCCAAATATAAGTTGGTGCACAGGGGGAAGCAGGGTGTGGAAATACAGAGCTGGGTGTCCTGGGCATTGCAATGTGGGTCATGCATCAGCGGTTCAAGCTAGCAAACAATCTTAGATTTGAAGGCTGGTGATTTAATGCTTGTTGTTTGATAGAATAAATTACTTCATATTTAGTACCTCTTTTTGAAGTGGGGCAACAAACGAGTAATGATGACAGTGCTATCGTGTTTACGTTCACTGATGATGAAAAGCATTGGGAAACCCTGAGGATCAAAGTCTAAATGAGATACAATTATAAAATGTGTTGTAGTCCAGAGAAAAACAACAACTTTGCCCCATTGAGTTGGGATCATGAGCGTAAAAGCACCCAATCTTGTCCTTGTGCTGCTCATAATAAAGGTTGTCTGATTAATGATAGCGACAAAGGTCTAGTGCATCACTCATTCACACATCTATTTAAAGCAACAAACCTGATGCACACTGCTGGTTCAGGTAACAACCTCAGATCGCCATACACGGTGACTCTAGATCAATACCGCTTCTAATAACCTGAATAAAATCCGGCAAAACAAATCCGTCGGGTTTGTGTGTGTGTCGCTTCAGTGAACACATGCAGGCTGTTGTGGTGGAGCAAAATGGCTTGGTGGGCTTTTTCTGGATTGGTTTTAGATAACCATTGAAAATTAAGGGCCACTGCTGTCAGTGGATTTGCAGACTTTTGTATTTCTTGAACAGATATTAGATCCAGGAGAGATTCGCCGTGACTGTTTTTGAAATGAGGTTTCAAGTGCAATGCAGTCACAGCGGAGATAATTTTGTAATCCAAGGGTTTCCATTTTCCACTGACAGTAGAAATTTGGATATTTCAACAGAAGTCGCAATCTATTATGTAACTGTCACGGAGGTTACATCAGAAATGAGCAGGTTTCTACATCTCATTTCCTGCAGTTTCACACTCTTTAGTGGTTGATATTCTCAAGACATAAGGAAGACATGACTCCGAGGAGCAGCGTACAAGTTACCTGAATATAGAGAATTCAGCAAAAACTCTAAAACCTTAAACCTTTTTAAGCTGGTGTGTTGGCATAGCTCCAACCTGAAATCGTTCTCATACCTCCATTATCAAACTTTCAGGGTCAGTTGACTATCACTGCCTTGAATCCACAAAGCAATATTCTATCAGCGTCATTGTATATCAGTTGATTTTGCTTTATCCAAAATTATGTAGTACAGTAGAGCTCAGTCACTGCTGCTCATTTGTCTCCTGCTCTACCATTCTCAGCTGTGGGACTTTAAATCAGCATATTTTTTCATAAGCACAGCTCTCATCCTGCTATGATTGGTTTGCTTATGCATATGCAAAAGGTGGAGCACAAAAGCAAAGTTGTGGCCTAAATTGACATGTACACAGTGTAGCTTACCTTTTGATGTACGACATTTGATTAAGAGCTCAGGCCTGCAGGTACATGTCGTCCTTTGTTCTGTACGTGCGTCCTACGATTTTAAAACAATGTTTGCCTTAAGACATTCATGTCACAAATTAGTTCCTGTCTACTGCGACTGCTTGTTTATCATCATAAGTGCACTTATGCCAGGTGAATTGATAGCACTGGTAAATTAGCATAATGTTTGTTTTTTTCTGTCTCGTCTCTTTCAGAATCTCGTACTGCACAGCTGATAAAACTCAGGATAAGGTCTTTGCATACGTCTCCCAGAGTCAGTTCAACGAGACCCTGGAGTGTCACGCATTCCTCTGCCAAAAGAAGAAGATTGTAAGTTTTATATATATATAGTTGTTTTTATTTTTAGCAGGTCACAAGGTCAGTTTGCTTTCAGACTGAGTACATACTTGAATGAGCTGCACTTGAGGCAGCAAGTAGCATGAATGTAGAGGGTGTGTGGCTCCATCTGGTGGCAGTTCACCTCACAGCTCACCACTCTGTGCTATTTACTGTTGAACCATCTATTTTGAGAAATCAATAAGATTAGAAACAGACATGGTTTAGTTGATAGAAGAAGTGTTTACATTTCTAAATCTAATTATTGCAGTCGATGGATAAATAATCGGGCTAAAGATGTTAAAGCAGAACCTTTTCGTGACCCCCCCAAATTGACTCTGTTCATTATGATTTCACTCTTTATGTTTCATTGCTGTGTTCTTCTTGCCCTCTTCTCTCCAGGCTCAGGCTGTGACATTAACAGTAGCCCAGGCTTTTAAAGTAGCCCTTGATCTTTGGGAGGTTGCTCAGGAAGGTGAGTTTACTCAACAAAAGGAAGGTGACATTGACACAGTTCAGTAAAAGGTCTTACCTCTTAAAAAAACTATTAGCAAGGAAAGGCTGTAATCCATCCAATTTCCGTCCAAAATCCTTTTCTGTCTGCAGACAAAAGCAAGAAGGCGAGGACCTGCTGTTCTTGTGCGGCAAACAACGGGCAGTCAGAGACAACAAACCCTCAGTGTGTTCCTGCAGGTAAATTCATCTGATTTTTGGCCTCATCCACGGTGTGTCTCTACACATCAAATGTAGTTTAAACAGCGATGATGAGACGTGATTTTATTAGTAAGATGTAAATTGGACTTCACTTCCTCCCACAGTCCAAAAACATGCACTTAACAGGTTAATTGGTGACTCTAAATTGCCCATAGGTGTGCATGTGAATGGTTGCTCTGTGTGCCTTGTGATGAACTAGCCACTTGTCCAGGGTGTACCCCGCCTCTCGCCCGAAGTCGGCTGGGACAGGCTCTAGGAGATAAAATATGCTTCTTTGCTTTCATGCAGAGCTTTAAACGAGGAAACGGAAGCCACTCTCATGTGAAACATAAAGCTGGGACGTAATTAACTTTTTCCATAAAGATTGGAAACAGGCTAATCTGTCTTCATCTAAAGTCCCAGCTCTTCAGAGAGTACCTAACTACCCCCCTGTCACAGTACTTATTGCTGCATAACATGTCCTTGTCGCACCGTGTCTTGATTGTTTCCCTTTTCTGTAAGTCGCTTTGCATAAAAGCATCAGCTAAATGACTAAATGTAAATGTAATGAAGTAAAACAAAATCCTTCTATCCTACCAGCAGCTCAAAGCTCACCAATTAACATGTCATATTGATGATACATAAAGCGTGTAAGGTTTTTTTTAGGTGGTGACAAGAGAGCGGTATGAAACTTCTGATCTCAGCAAGAAGGCTGATGTAATAGTTTCCAAAATATTCCCTGAACTATAGTTGAGTTATTTGGGCACACAAGAGCTTCAGTATTTTCAGTATTTTGAACTAAAAAGCAACTTTCTGGAATCCATCCTCATATTTCCCACTTTGATAGACGTCTGTCCTCTAACAAAACATGGCACATAGCAAGCAGTGATGATGCTGATACAGGCTACACAAAGTTAGCTCTACATGTTAGCCAAACCAACAGACAGCACAGAAGCCCTCACACCGATAACACTAGCATAAAAGCATGGTTATTCGCAGCATTAGCAATTCGGAATCAGCGACACAGGATGATTAAAGAGACTGCACGCTTCAAAGTGATTCAGTTTGTGTAGCCGTGACTCTCACTGAAGCTCTAAACATTTGATCATAGAGTCTGATCTCACACAATTCATTTAGCAGCGACTAAGTCAAGGCAGCTTACACTACTTCGCACTTGTGTGAGAGTTTCTTCCTCACCAGGTTCTGTGGGAAACCACAAACCTACTTTGTGCTTTGCACCACATGAAATCCATGGCACTGACCATGTCACTGGAGCTGACAGCTAATTATCCACGCCGAGTTCACCGGGAGGTATGCTCCGGCGATAAATGCACTAAAACAACTTCACAGGTCGATCTCAGAAGCTGTCAGTCACTTAAGTTTGTTTTCTTTTCTGCCCCCCCTGTGTCGCTTGGAAACCAATCTGTAATTAGGAAGTTTAACTTTGTAGTCAGAGGCTTGGGTTGAAATTACAACTGCAACTGTAGTCACTAAAAAGAGTTTGTAAGTAGATGCAGATTTAGAGTAAGTACTTGCATCCTCACAGGAACAAATTCTTCCATAGCGAAGCCTCATAATCCTCACAAACTCAACAAAGTGCTACTCCAGTCAGATCCATTATGACTTTGAAATGACCTCCTAATGTGCGGCACGGCAGTGAGACTTGTAATTTTGTAGTTTGACACTGACCCCCCCCTTCTCACACACAAATTTAACGTAGCAACGTCAATCACTTCTCACATACACGGAGGACAGATCACCTAATTATACGACACTCATTAGTCATTCAAGGGAGCGGTAGTTTTTAAGTACTTTCCAATGGCTGTGACATTTATAGGTCAAAATGTTCTCCACTCCTCAGGGGGTCAGAGGGTCTGCAAAATGAGACTTAATCACCCATTCACTTTGTTGTTAGTTAAGATCTGGCTTTCAATTAAAAAATTTGCTTCCAGCGAGAGTGGCCTGAGGACAGAGAAAAATGTGATGTGAAAGCCTCGGGACGACCTCAGGAGCAGCTAGAGACGTATGAAAGTTTTACAGCAATGATTAAAATTCTGCCCGTCGCTGTGAAAGCTTGCACGTACCACATGCTGGAGCTGATGTTTCACTTCTGTGCTGCAGAGTTAAGGAAACCAAATAGGCTGACTCTGTTTTTTCCTCTTTGCTGTCTCACCTCCTGTGTCCTCCTCCGTTTTTACTTCTCTCCGCTCTTCCACCATATTTCCCTGTCAACATCTCATCCACACCTTCCATCTCTTTCAGATCCAGAAGCACACAAGCCCATCGGGATGGAGGAGAAGCTCCGGAGGCCCTTCTTCTCTGCTTCGCTCAGCTCGTCCTCACCTCGTAGTAACCCTACTCGAAGGCGACCGATCAAGCATGACTCTTGGGTAGGTAACACCATCTGCTTCCAAGCTGCTGATTGGACCACAAATAATGATTAGATCAGTTTTATGGGTAGGTGACAGATTAGCTATGATATTATTTAGGTATGCGTTGATTCATGCACTGATGCCAAACTGGACAGCATCTCAGGGTACTGATCCAATACAGGTACTGTCTTCTTCCCTGTGCGCCTGACTGCACAGGGCCCATTAGAATACTAGTTTATGTAAGATAACCATAAAAGTTTTCACATCAGCTTAATAAAGTCTGTGTTTGTGCTGATAGCAGTCCCACATGTTTTTTTTTTAATGTTTGTCTTGTTTGGGATGTTTTCCTTGTCTTTCTACATAAATTTTCTGAGATATAATACAAGCAAAACAAGATCGGTATTATTAAAGAGAAGCTGCTGCAAAGTATTGTTCATGCATTTTGGAAATGGAGTCAGAGATATTAAGAATGCTTTTGGCCAGGCTGACAGAGTACAGTAAGTTAATATATTAAACTTCCGTACTATAACAGTCCAATTGTACCTCATTTTAAGTTCATGTTAAATTTACACAAATGGGGAGAATGGCGTATTATAAAATAAACTCTTTTCAAAGTGTTAGCTCGTTTCCCTCAGTAGTCTACTTCTCATTTCAAATTGGACATATGACACCTGTAATAATTTAGCTATAACTGGAGGAACTGCATGTAGATGTTTTAAATAATTGTGTAAATGTTCACACTGCAGAGGCTCATCACTCGCCGTCCTGATGTTCAGTTACGGATTCTTAACACTAGGTGACACCATCTTCATTAGAATATCTTTCCTACAGACTGATCTCACAGATTCGTCATTCGTGTTCGTTGTTACATATTTTACCTGATTTGGAGAAATTGGAGAAGTTTAATGGAGTCATATTTCATCAGCTAGTCTAACTTGGTCTTGTGTTACTCTCTACTGTTGACTCAGTTTCGTAGTTTATAATTTGTCCACTATTGCCTTACATCAAGTTGAAGTTACTGTGATTTTCTTTTATGTGTGAGTTTATTTTATATATATTAGTATCTTATAAATTAGAGGAATGCAAGGCAAGGCGGTTTAAATTGGTTGGTCTCTTGCTTGCACAAAATCTGTTGCAATGAAAGTAGAGCAAACATTGACCCATATCCATACAGACTTCCCCATTATACATGTCATGCAATATTGCCATATAAATATTGTTTATTGAGCAGTTTTTTTTAGCTCATTATATAATTTATGTGTCACTTGGATAAAATACGTTATGACAGACAGCTGACTCAGTCAAGACGCACAGGAGCAGAAGGATTGTAATTTGAACTAAATTTATGTGTGTATTGATTTATATTGTTTATGTCCCAACAGGACGTGGAGGATGGACTCGATGACGCATTCTCAAGGTAACCTTTGCATATGAATGCAGGTCTCCTGAACTCTGGGGATATATTCTTTAATGTATGAAAGGAGTGTGAACGGAAATAGATCACCTTTTTTTGAATACTGTCGAGCAATTTTGGAAGATGGCAAGCTGCACTGTGGGTGATGGTCAGCTGTCAGCAATCTCGACCTTGACAACCTTGACAACTGACAGATTAACTGACTGTTTATGAAATTCACACATACACGATTGTTTCCTTGGTGTACTATCTGTAAGTCGGCCTGGAGTTCTTCCTTCAAACGTAACACAACAAATGACTGTAGTTAGTGTAGGTGTTGTGAAGTGCTCTCGTCTTATTAAACAAGAGCTGAATAAAATAAGACTTTTAGAGTCAAGCAGCTGTCAGCTCTAATTAAGGCAAAATAAATAGCCATTTCACATTGTTGGATTTGTACAACACTCGTATCATGTAGTTAAAAAGCTCAGTTTTGACTCCTAAAACCCAAAAGTGATTTGTAGTCTTTAAACGATGGTTCCCTCAGCTAAAAAACAATTATATTTTGAACGGGAAATTTGCTCGAAATGTCTAATTAGTTTGTAATCTTTATTTTTTTATTTTTTACTGGCAGCCATGGGATTTACAGAAAGATCCTCACAAGCTAACACAAAAATAAAGTATAAGCCCACAAGAAAATAAATCTTGATGCTTCCAATTTGTCCACATTTAATCATCTATTGTTGTTACCACACTCTGTATAATCAACATAGAGGAATGGCAATGTGCACAAGTTGCATCAATCCACTTTGATCAGATATTTATACATTTATCTCGATGTACTCTGTATTCAGATTCAGATATATAAAAATATTTGATGAACTCTATCTAATCATCAAGCAAAGGAGCCTCTGTGTTTTATCTGTCTACAAATTATGGCCAAAGTCCTCCATCTTTAGAGGTTATCACTTGTGAGGTATTGCATAGGTGTAGGACATTGTCTCTAAAAGGGACTGGAGTTCTGAATACCTCTTCTCCTGTGCACATTAATTTCTAAAACCAGAATATATGGTATGATTTAGCATTTTTCATCTCTCCAACAGTCAGTTAGTTGTTTTGTGTCACATCTGTGGAGAACAAATCAAAAGCAAAACTCAAATCTCAAATAAGGAAACTTGTCTTCCTCTGTATTCCACAAACCTTATATGACATCTCCACGGGGAAAACTCTGTTACTTCCCTCGTCCTATTTTTCTTCAATATGAAGTGCCTCCTCTGATTTTCTATTTAAAAACAGGTTTATATACTGACATCATTTTTGTATTATAGTCAGAGTCAGGAGCAGATATGAAGATTTTCGTTATACCTTCCTACCAAATTAATGTCTTCTGGGATTGTTCTAAAATAGTGACACATTTGGAGGAATCTAGGGGAAACTTGCTGTTCTAAATGATGTTCTTCCCTCACAGTCCTAAAAAGTATTATAAGCTGTAATACATTTCCTTTCCCATATATTCAATCTTTTTCAGATTAGGATAAAAATCAAAGACACGTTATCTTAACAGCTTGGATTAACTGTAAATGCTGGATAAGCTTGCTTTAGGTAGATATACAGCCAGATATTTCAATTTATCTGCAGCCCTTTTCTGTCATAGCCTTAGATAATTAAAAGGAGGTACTCTTTGATGTGTTGAGTTTATGGCCAGACATTCAGCCACATTCGTCTGAGCAAGACATCAAGTTTACAGTTTTGTTCCTGGTATACAATCGAAACCCTTTTTATATTGTGATTCTGATGAATCCATTGACCCAGAGTGTGGCTGAATAAATATGGCAGCCACAGAAATGAGACGACACATCCTTGTCAGCATCCCCATTGTAGAGTAAAGCGGTGAGGCCCCACTTTACTTTAACTCTGGCTGTTGATTTATCATCTAAGCCCCCAGTATATATAAGACTTTATATAACTTTCAGGCATCTAGGCTAATCAGGACTGATCTTATATAACTTGCCTCATTACATTTGTCTTTTAGGCCTCTGTGCTATAAGAGCTGTGAACACACCATAATCTACATTTAGTACACATAAATTATCACACTCCACGCCCTCCTTAAGAATAAGGGAAATAACTTTTCTCAAATAGCACAGATCTTTATTAATATTGGTGTTAATTTATCCCTCCTCACCTTGTATCATGTCTGCTTCTAGTTCTGTAATAGCCTAATTAATCTTTTCATCTTTAAGGAAATACTTGAAGCAAGACAAATTTGCGCACTAAACTGACTAGAGACATCATGTGTAACTAGTGAGCCGTCTTGTGTCACTCTTGAACCGCTGCAGACAATCGTAATGACTTCCTTTGCTGCCAACATGATCACCACCTCTCCTGACAGATCTGTCAGGAGTACAGTGACTGAAGCCAGGAAGTGCACTCTGCAGCTCATCAGCACTTTATCGCTGAAGTGGGACGGCAATGCAACACTTTTTTATTTTCCTTGAAAGTGTGACACTCTGTGAAATTGTCATTTCATGGCCGCGACATGCCTTCAGAGAGAGTAAAATGTGTCACAGGTCTTGATGGGTGTGATATACTGACATATGGTTGTGCTCATAAAGAGGGTGATATAGGACTGTTGCAGTCTACTTTCATGCACATACAGCACACTGTTTTCTAGCTCAAAACTCTCTGATAATGCCCCTCCATACACAACAACCTGTTAGAAATGTAGGTCAAACAGTCCAGTGAGTGTCTGAGCCCTCTGCAGGGCTTTTCATTTCCTCATACAACCCGCTGATACATGTGTACGTGTCCTGCAGTGCTGTATTATCCCTCCATAAAAAGAGGAGGGCAGCTCATTAAGTTGCGTTGCCTGCGGCTAATAGATCTGTTTGTTATGTTGGAGCGTGAAACGCTTTGGTTAAAGTCAAATGGGTAAATGAGAGGGAGAGTTTCGCCGGCTAGACGAGGAGGGAGATCAGAAGAGGAAGGCAGCTCATCGCTGAGGATGATCTCAGCAGGGACGAGGAAATACTGACCTCAAATTGTCAAGTGGAGGAAGGTAGAACACTTAGAGAGGCATCCAAATCTGACATCCTGGAAAAAATGCTTAAGGATTTGGGAGTGTTGGAGCAGACCTCCTCTGAAGAGGTCAGCACGCATGTCAGGCTCTACTGTGGCTGTACATGAATAGTGGAGAAGATCCTGTCCTGAAACATGACTCTGGATCCGTCATGGCTGTCACACCTCCTCAGTGATACATGTCAGCATATCAGCAGAGGAGGGTCATGATCTCTGTCTTATTGAATTTTCAGGGGTCACACATTTAAATATGGGGAATCCCTGAAAGCTCAACATACTGCAAATAGACAAAACATCCTACCAATTTGACAACACATAAGCAGAAGATACTGTACATAAACGTACGGGGCGACTTACAACAGTGTTGTGTTCGATTGTGGTTTGAAAAGTTTGTGCTTTATCCAGTGGTCAAGCATTAGATTTAGCTCTGCTAAGCAGTAAATCGAGGTTTCAAGCTATCATGGGAGCTTACTTATCCTGTTTACATTTTGTTTCCCAGCCTCAGCTATGAACTGTCTGGTTCTTAACAACATGGCCCTTTTTTAAAAAGCTTTGCATAGCTTATGAAATAAAAGGAATTACTGTTGACACACACATTTGAGAATGATGTAAAAGGCATAGTTTTTATCTTTTTAGGTTTGGTGTGTGTTGGCCATCTCTACTGCACAGAAAGCTGCTGTCACATCTTTAGAGTTTTAGTCTGTGAGTTGGTGTTTAGCCTCTAGGGGTTGCTAGCAGTGCTTTATAGTCTTCTAACTCCAATTCTAAGGTACAACTGATGCAGCCAAACCAACGTCCGTGGAGTCATTTTTAATTAACTGTATCAGTGCAGGTCAGAGTTGATCTGTAATTGTTGCAATAGTTATTCAAGTGGAGGCTCAGTGCTTACAACCAGGCCAATTTGGTGCTGACAACTATTGGCATCAACTTCAGTTGAAACGGGTTTAATTTAAATGGTTTGACTTAAATTAAAGTTGACCTTGGAGTTGAAATTATGCAACTGTTGGCTTGGTACTGAAGTACTTGAATAATTAAATCTCATCTTAATGTGACATGTTCCTTTTTTAATTTTAAGCAGCTTTCAGTGTTTCTTTATTTTATGCATGGTGGAGCAGAGACACCATATGCTGCTACAGTCCTGGTGCTCTTTCTATGAACCGTCTCTACTTCAGAGTTGGTAGTCTCTGAACAAATCTTAATCTTTACTAGTCACGTAGTCATGGTTTTCTCTGTTTTCTACCTGGCATGCAGCAACATGGAAGTAGACGAGATGGACACCGGTAAGTCATATGACCAGTGTGTTGTTTACATGCTTTGTATTGCAGGTTGTATGAGGCCTTATGTTTACATTTGAGCTAAACACCGCCTCTTGTCTGCCATATTTTACCACTGAAACAGAGATAGAAATGAGCAATTCATCTAAATCAGTGGTGCTGATCCTTGGACCACGTTTAACTTATTTATCCTGTTGAATGCATCTAGATTATAAACAAAGTGGGACATACTGTAGTTTTGGAAACATGACTCTTTGTTTCCTGCAAACTCAAGTATTGGGGTTTCGGTTAGGACTAAATTATTTTGTAAAATGTAGCAGAGAGATGGAGATTAAATAATCTCGCTCAGAGTGTTTCAAAGTTAGTCATGTCATTCTCTGAACTCATCTGACACGTTTCAGTCGCTTGACCGCTCCCACGAGTGGACGTGGCTTCAGCACATTCAGTGGACATGCCCCCCACAGTCCTGGAGCTGAGCTGCTCATTTTTACCTGATTTTGACATCTTATTTCATAAAGTTGTCGATATAATCATTCAAATTTGGCTGGGTGGTTAATAACACTTTCTTCTTTGAGCTGACAAACTCAGAACACTTTACACATTTATTCTTACTTTACACAGATTTTAAGGATCATGGCTTGCCTTTATTCCGTCAACTGCATGTTATGGACTTGAATAATTTCATCCATTTCATTAGAAATAAATAACTTGTGTTCACAATAGACTCTGTGTGTTTGCTCCCACATTCGTTGAGTCATTCCAACATCCTCTATGTGTCCTTCATTTTATCCTTTCTTCCGTCAGTTTTAAACCTTTGCATATGCTGTGAACCCTTTTTACAAATGCATATCTACTTCCTCTGACCTCTGTAGCAATATTACTTTCCTCTCTTCCTCTCTTTGTGTCTCTGTCAGACTGGCCGAGTCCCGCTCCGAACCCGTCTCTGACGATGCAGCTTTGAGTCCCCAGGAGGTCTCCAAGGATAATCTGTTATGCAACAATGATTTTGAATAACACACACCGGCAATAGCTGCTCGACACCGCAGAAATTAAACGGAAATCATACCACGGCACCAAGACCAACAAAAAAACCCCACAAAACAACATTCGTCACTTGAACAGACAGCTAAACATTCACGCTTCTCAGTGCACAACCCGAATCAGAGATGATCTGTTTGATATTCTTCAGCTGCTGCAGAGAAGCCAGAATGAATACCCTGATATTATAAACTGCTTTTTCTGCGAATGCCTGCCAGTCGGCGCTTACTTGACTCAGTGTAAACAGCCATTTCCTGCTATATTCAAATTCCCACAAACTGCCAGGTGAAAAACGATGCACAGTGTGCAACACATCACTGCAAAGCAAGCAAGGCTGACGCATTTCTACTCAAAGATGTTCTCTTGGAAGATGTTTGGATGAATACTGTCCTTCTTTTAATCTAAATTTGTAAAAAAGAAAAAAACTTTCCCATGTGGTTCAACTTCTGATGAAGATTTTTCTCAGCATCAAGAAGTCCGGTGTGTATATACAGTAAAGCTGGCATCTCTTTCTAAAAATGTAAACACTTTCTGATCCTGACGTTTGCTTGATGGACTAACGGCTGCCAGTCTCAGCCGCTGGAGGGATTCCAGTTGTCATCAGCAAAAATGGTACAAATCCTTAATCATGTTACTGGATGAATTATACATTCATCATTCAGTTTGTTGTGCTGATTCAACCAATGAAACAGCATGTGATACAGACATGCTGTGCCATGTCATCTTTTTATTGATTGCAACATAAATATGTTGGGAAAAAGGCAAGTATAAACACTGGAAAATAAGGAAATGTTTGTGAAAGAGGCTTACGTGTAACATGTACAGTGTGGGAAAGTTATACCAACAAATAAAACATAAGTTGTTGTTTTTTTTCTTGCTAAAACTTCCCAACAAATTTGGGGAGACAGAATTTAGTACGCCTGTTTTTATCCCACACTTTCTGCTTCTTTATCTGCTGAGGAAGACCATGAGGTGTAGCTGAAATATTTAAGGTCGAGAATAATCCTTCAAACTGGAGTTTAGCTTTTGCTCTATAGTGTAAGACATTTACAGTTACCGTTTTCATTCAGTCTCATTATTGGGGGTAACGCAGTGCATTCAGTACAGTAGTAGCTTAGGGACCGTCAGGTAATGCACTTGACTAAGAACTACAGTTTGACATTTAAAAAGGTACTCCAGTGATTTTAGTATTGCACTTTCATAAAGTTGTGTGCTTAAAAGCAATTCGCAAAATGTGATAGAAATTGAAGCATAGCTGCAAACATATCCTCCTATTAGTATGGGCCAAGCTCCAAAAACACACAACTGCATTTCCCATAATACACCAATCCTGAACACCCATGTATTTCAAACTTAACACTTTTAGTTTGTCAGACAGGCACTGTGTTAAAAAAAAAGTCTCCACGTCCAAGTCAACATAACTAGGACATCATCAGGGTTATTTTTTTGAGACTTTGTCACACTCCCTCAAGATCCAAATGTATTCACAAGCTGAGTAATACTAATCATCATCCAACAATTAATCAATTAATAATCCATTGATAACCTTTGCTTAATGTTAACGTCAATAGGATGTCCGTTCTTATAACAAGATTGTGTTTGCACCAAAAGGCAACTTTTCTTGGACTGACGTAACCTCTTACAATCAATTTCAGTGCTGTCGTACTTGAACATGGCTTATGTAACCAAAATTTACATCCTGTCATCTCTTCATTCAGTCTTCTGTACATAAGGACGATGTTACTGTTGAAGAATAGCGACAATGTAAGATTATGAGGACAACTGTATGGACAGGCCAAACTATTAGAGAACAGAAACCTATTTCCATATGCCATATTTTTTCTATGTCAAAGCTGTGTAATTTATGTATACATATTGTATGATTATAAATGAAGTAGGATTAATAGAATCAGGGCTTCAAACAAGTGTTTTTTTAAAACATAATTATGACTTGTTGAGATGTGAATGTGTAGATGCTTGTATGTTTTGCATTAGGTTAGATGATTTGTATAAATGTAATTGTGCTTTTTATTACTGCAGGAATTGCTTTATTTTTTCTAAATAGCCATTAGTAACCCACGTACAGAATACAGTTATAAATTATCCTATTCTTAAGTCAGTGACCACCTGTTACATTGATCGACGCGGTTCACATTTTTCATCTCTTGTCTGCAATCTGTGCCACAAAACATGTCCTTCGTCCCAAATCTTATAATAGACTAGTTGCTACTCTGCTCAGATTCAGCAAATTATTTTTATCCACAGCTCAGATGACGCGCACTGTCAAGAGAATATTATAATGTGCCTCAGTCTGGCTGAAGTGGTCTTTCTCTCTGTATTCATGGCATCATGACTGAGTATCATTGTGACGGCAGGAGGCGGGAGGTAGCGGGCGGCTCTGTGTTGTTGTCATGACACCCGCTGCCGAATAATTGGATGGCTTATCAGGTTACGCCATGAAACTTAATTGCATTGTTTCATTCCTGACTGGCAGCTCCACTGCATATTTAAAGGGAGCTCTGTACTGTTTGGATATCACAAATATCCCACCTAACCACTGAGCTATGTTTTCATATTAGTATTGACTGAAGTTCAAGGTCAGCAGAGAAAATGAAGTGTTGTCATTTTGCCTTACACTTTCCTCACGAGTAAAAATGATTTTTTTCTTTTTTTTTTTTGCAACATTTTCTCACCTTTTCTGCTCCGTCATTGACTGACCGATTGATTCATGTTTGGATGTTTCCGTATCCGCAGATTCAGTGCTATTGAGTGATATTTGGAGATGGGCTGATGTCCAGGAGCTCTCAGACTCAGAATTGGATTTCAATAATCACAACCAACAAATAAGAGTTTTGAAGCACACGTTTTGTAGAGGTGAAGTTGTTTCTACACAGCTCAACCACAAACTGCACTATTAGATATTACACTTAGGTATAGTCTTCACGCTGTATTCGCCCTTCTTAATAGAGATACAGCCAAACCCCACTGGATCCTTATTTAGAATTCATTAATCCATGCATAAATTATATGACTGCGTGAATCGATCTGCTTGACTGTACAGGTATGTAGGCAGTATACCGTATACAGCAGACTGATGTGGCCAGAGTCTCAGTAAATCTCAGCGGTTCTTTGGCACAGCCAAGAAATGGGAGGGGAGGCGAGAGTAGAGGAGAAAGGGGGAGGCAGACCCACACTTGGAGGTATAACATGCCAATTTGAGTCTGGAGTGCACTGAATACAAATCAGCCTGTGAAGGTTTTGAGGCCAGAACACATCTAAGGCTTGTAAAAAAATAAGATCTTCAACTGGAAAAGGGGGAAATTGTCAGATAAGCTATTATTACCCAAAATTAACCACTGACGTTTACAGTATCGGTTTACTTTTCAAAGAAGGTGCTTATTTTCTATCTATGCAATGTGGGTTTCCAACAGTGTTGTGATATTATGACAATAGCAATTTGTGTAAATACCACATGCAGTTGTCCTAAATTATGTAAAAGATTTGTACAGAATTTGGAAACTGTGATGGTTTGTTACATATTTATGCATAATAAAAGACTTTGTACAAAAACTGAATTGCACTCAGTTGTTACAGAATATAGAAGGCTTCTTGCAGAAGCAAATCAAAGCAAATTCAGTCATACCACAGTTTAAAAGAGAAGATCTAGATTAAGTTTATTGATCCCTCAATGGGGAAGTTATTTTATATTTTTATAGGCCTGAAATACAACCAAACAAAGGGCTTATAGACTTGCAGATGTGGGAAGATGGACAGCCACGTAGCTGCGACCTTAGAGCAGTTGGATAGTTCGGTACCTTGCTCAAGGGCACCTCATTAATGCCCAGTAGGTGAACTGGCACCTCTCCAGCAACCAGTCCGCACTCCATACGGTGGTCCCTGTTGCACTTGAACTCCCAACCCTCCAGTTCCCAAGCCGAGTCCCTACAGACCCCACTGTCTCCCCCAAAAACAAGGATACAGTTTGTGCAAGCCATGATGATTGCAATGTATCTTTTACTGCAAATCAGGTTTCATTCTGCAACTGCTCTACAAAAAGCCACAGCTCAGTGTGCAGACAAACCAAAATCAAACATTTAAAGGACCACGATAGAGTCTAATCACGAAACTGTTATGCATGGTTTATCTCTCAACCATTTTCCAGCTGACTGTGGTCGATCCAGACCAAGGACATTCTCTTGTCTGCTTGTCTGACTGACTCAATCTCATTGATATGTCTATTCACTCAGCCCACTGCTCAAACCTCATTGAAAACACAAAAGAATACACACTGGATGCAGTTGTTGTTGTCTCATAATATTTTGTATTATGTTCGTGTGAACTTTCATGCCAGAATTGAAATATTTATGCACCACATGATGATCTTAAACCATTTTATTTGTACCAGCATATTAATGTTTGCAGCTTGTGGATAAGAATACATTCTGTAATCAAGGCAATTCAGTTTCAGGTACAATTAATATTTGTATAGCTGTACAAGGAACTTGTTAGAAATATTTATCACACTGCCAAACATAAAATTAAGAATAAATAAAAAAAAGTCACATCACATTTATGAAAAGGTGCTTTAAAAATTGAATATTTATGTTGCACCTGGAAACCTTCGCAGAGAAGGAGTCAAGAGTTTGCATAAGAGCTTATTTCCACCATATTTTTGCTGGTGTAAAACCCTACTCAAATATGTGTGTGTGCTTCTGTGAGATGAGAGCAATCTGTGAGTGTTTGTTTAGTCTGTTGACTGTTTATAGAGGTATGCAAATATCATTTTAATTTATTAAGACGTGGTTGCTGCAGCATGGCAGGGTGCCTCCAATCTCGTTATCAGACTGCACAGCGCTAACAGAGGGGTTTAAAAAGTAGCAGAACCTTAAAGTCTGCTGACTTTCACTTTGAACAGGTGTAAACACAAATGACTACTCAGATCATTATTCATAGAGTACATTTAAAAATACATTATTTATTTCAAATTTATCAACACTGTCTACTTTTTCCAGCCTGCGGGGAGGTATGTAGTGAGTTGGAACCTCAGCAGCCCTCTAAAGTTTGGTTAATCCTGGACTTTACTATCCAGAAAACTTAATGTAACCGACGTGTCTTGAATCAAAGACTCTGTGGAGTAGCTGGCCTGTCTTCAGGAAAGAGGTCAGCCTGCAGTGAGCATAAAAGAAAAGCTGTAGAAAAAAAAATGCACTTTGATATTTTTCAGAGGACTCGCTGGAGACTTGGAAACTCTGTGTTATTTCACGTGCTGCACTGGCAACGCAGCATTGTTTCTAATTGTATGCTGCTCCCATGTGCTGTGCTGACAACAACGTTCACAGTTTTAGGTTTTAACATGCCGTTGCTTTGTTTTGATTAGTATTTACTAGGCTGACTGGAGATGCTGAGTCAATGACAAGAGACCGCCTGCTTCTCTCCACTTCATCTTTTTTTTTTTTTCTGCTCTCCATGCTGATCTTTGGCAGATCCGAGCTCACTGCAAACAGACTACCTGCACGTCACGTCAGCAGAGTGCATCACCACCAGTCAAATCTTCATGGGCAAAATGTAGTTGATTTTTTTCTTTTTAAACTTTGTGGTGCTGTTTTGATGAAATAATACGAATAAGAAAAATGGATTGGATGACTTCACATTTTTTGCACTGCAAAGCAGCCCAGTCACCGTTTGGCATCCTAAGCATTGACCCAAACCACCTCTGGCCCTAAACATTATGTTTATGTTAGATAAGGTGAAAGAAAACAACTGTCCTCACTCTGTACTTCAGGAATTATTGTTTAACTTTGGGGTAATATGTTCATTTACAGTGTCTAATTTGTGCATTTGTGTCCCGGGATCTGCGAATGAGCAGCTCTTTCCGTAGTCTAGTTTCATAACCTTATAATTAGTTGCTAATTGACTATTTAACGCAAATTTGAAATGGCTAATCACGGGCTGATAAGCTGTTCCATGCTTCCCTAACGTCCTAATGTTGTGTTGGTAATGGTTGTACCGTTTGATACTGAGAATCTGTTGGGATTGGCTTGTGGAGGTCAGATACGCTAAGGTCTAAGTGAGAAAGTGGCATATGGAGGGCAATAACCTGCAAGTGCTGTGAATATGTTCTATTGTAGTCAGAAGTATGACTGTGCAGGTCATTTAGTACAGAGCTCTGAACCATCTGAAGTCTAGTTTCTGGTATTTCTGTGATATATTTGCAGTGTTAAAGTGCTATGAATAACAGAAAGAGGATAAATTGCTACATTTATGAAAAAAAAATAGGATTTTGGGACACGCACTAGCAGCAGTTTAACTTCAACAAACCTTATATCTCTGAAAAACTTAGTGACAGCATACCATAGCGGCCTCATTAAACATAACCAGTAATAGGCCGGCATACATTTTTACTTCTATTTGAATGTCAGGCCTTCTTGTCCATCTGTTTCTGCACCATTACTCAGGTAGAAATATATATACAGAATAAAAACAGAGACGAGAGCAGAGGAGGCTGCTAATATTGCAATGTATTTATAGATGGAGTATATACTTGGATCTCTGAATCACATTTAAAAAGTAACCAAAGGCTTATTTCAGCCACAGCAACAGCTCATAAATCACCTCAACAATTTATAGAAAGAAGTCTGCAGCGCTGCACTCAGACAGAGAGTTAAAAACAAACAGTGTGTTCAATATTAATTATTAATCACTGGGACGCTGCAATCACTTTCTATTTTAAGACCAGCAGCACTCTTAGATAGCTAAGTGTAATTATCGTTTGATTGGGAACATTCTGGTGTAAAGGCCAGGTGAAGTGTCTTGTTGAATTAGTTCAGCAAAGCACTGTAACACTATGTCTTATCTCAGAATGTCTCGCTCGTTGTGGATAATTAATCGGTGAGATAACTGTAGTTTTTTTAACATTTGCGTACTATAAATGACGGCTTTATTATTTAGTAAATTAAACACATGGATACAGTAGCTTCTCAGTGTATGAATATACTGTAATCTTTGGTAATGTGACCAGTGTGCATCCTACTCGCATGGATTTCCACTGAGCTCTATCCTGGTCAGCTCATGTTCACAGAACAGCATCACTGAGAGCATCTCCTCAAGCTGACACGAGAGCCGGCGCTCGAATTGAAAAGCTTTCACGAGACACGAGTTGATCTCTTCAAAATCCCTGCCTGTTATCCCTTACATCATATCACAATCCAGTCGTGTCAAGTGGTTTTCTTTCCAGTCTCAAACCTACGAGTCAGAAAAACAGTATTGTTTGTAGATTGCAGACCATGAATGTGACCTCAGGAAGCCTACAGTATGAAACCATAATATGATAATTCTGGAAAAGTTAGATTATTATTATTATTAGTTAAAAGTTAGTTGTCTTGTGGTTTTATGATTTGTGTGCCATAAGGTTAATATTTAAGATAAACTGTGTTCTTTAAAGGGACCAGTGTGCAGGATTTAGTGCCATTTAGCGGCGTAGTTGCTGATTGCAACCCTCTCGCCTCACCCTATCCGTCCTACCACGAAGGAACATGAAAGACCTGTCTCAAGTCAGTGTTTGGTTTGTCCGTTCTGGGCTACTGTAGAAACATGGCGGATTTAGTGGAAGTCTCTGTGGTTTTTATCTATTATTGTAACAAAAACTTAACGATTCATATTTTCAGCTGATCATACACAAATTAAAACATACTTATGCATATTATATTATATTTTGGCCATGTTCTCTAAAAGGAGCAAATCTGACACACTGGACGTTTAAGGGAACATAAATTCCACCAATACTTTTTTATTTCATAAATGCAACCATTTAAAAGGTGCTGTTTGAGTGACAAAATACTGTAAATGTCAGGATTTTATATACCCCAAACTGACTGAGGTGAGTTCATGTACCTTAATTTGTTTTTTTTTTTTGTTAGAACATCTTTCGTGATGAGACTTGGCGAGCATTTTTGTGCATTACGTGCAGTACTCTACTGTACTGTAAGTTTTGGCCAGCATTTAATGCAGAAGATGCAGACGGTTGATGAGTAGCTTGTGTGTGAAAGTGCATTTTGTGCACCAAGAGGAAGTGATTTATGCATTTCAGTGTGTGTGTGTGTGTGCGTGAGAGAGAGAGAGAGAGAGACTCCATTACATTAGCTGCAACTTAGTAATGGGACATTCAAAAGAAGGTTTATTTTACATTTCAGGAAATACAATTGTCAGGAAATGTACAAGATCTATTGGATGATAAAAGATAGTGTCCTGATCTAAAAGCAGGTAAAATAGAAGAAAACATTAACAGCTTCACAGCACTGCAATCATGTTTATTTCTCCATTTGGCATCTAACTTAGAATGCACATCGAATGCTATTCAAGTACAGGCAAATGACCTGCATGCAACTTCATTTAGTGAATGAATGAAATATGTACAGACAGTGTTTATGTATGAAATATGAAAAAATACAATGTTATCCAGAAAATGGTCATTTTAATATTTAGAAAAAAATGAAGACGTTGTTGTGGTGCCTCTTTATAAATGGATTTTGGATACACGTGTTTGCTTTCTCTCCTTATTAACAATCTGCCCGCAGTGCTCAGATAATATACGTTTGTGATCAGACAATATATTAACAGTATTTGCAATGAAGAAATGTTGATTTATTTCGATGTGAGTTGTCTACAGCAGGTGAACGTGGTGTCTAATCGCACATGCCGATATCAAAAATACACTGCGTATTTAAAGTCGCGAAGCCTCCCAGAGATGATAAGTTGTACTGTGTGTTTTGTATTGCAATAACATAACAAGCACCTGGCAAATACATCAATGTTAACTGCACCATGGGTTAACATTGATTTATGTTCTATCAAACCTGCAGAATAGGTTTTTGTTAGCTAATGTGCTGTGTGTGTGTGCATCTATCTGTAGTTTAGTGTTTTCCTACAAATTCTGTGTACATGCATGTGTGTCTTTTGCAAGACAGCCTTGACCAACCTTATTCACTGACCCACAGAAACTAGACACCTTTTCAGCTTTTTTTCCTCATCAGTGAGAAAGGTCGAAAATGCATTGATGGTAGAAGAAAGAGAGAGAGAGAGAGGAATTTAACTCCAGCTTCCTTCTTCTCAAACTTCAATGATGTTGATCGATGGCACAGAGGGATGAAACTGCAACAGACAAGAGAGAAAAAAATCACGATTACTCGCCTCTAAAGCAAAGGAACACCTTGTTTATAGAAGACAAATACACTGTTAGTTCTACAATAACCTCATGCTGTATCTGGATGAAAAAATGGGAGCCATGAACCGAGACGGTATTGTTCAAAACCGTGTTAAGGCAGATCTTTCAAAATACATTAAATATGTTGGAAAATAGTTGCTGAAAACATGTGAAAAGACTTTGAACGATTCAAAGTAATATCAGAAATATCAGATTTACAGTGGATTTCAATTGAGAAATCCTCAGTTTCAATTATATTTTTTTTATTAAGATGTTTTATTCAAATTGACAAAAATATGGCTCTTGTCTGTCTCCATACATTCACTCTCTCTTTTGCTTGCTTGAGACTTAACCTAGTATATTATTGACTCATACTCAAGAGAGTTTCTGAAGTCCTCAACAGAACTTATCTGACAGAAACTCTCCTCAACACCCAAACACCTAATGAGAGCTGGAAGGAGAGATAAGCCAACACAGTGAGAAATCCTACAGCGATTGCCCCTCAGCTAATTTAAACAAGAGAATTCAATATGTTGCGATGTTAAATCCTTGCCAAAGGTCAACACTCACAGCGCAAATGACCTAGATTATCGATTGGTCATGGCCTCATTACTGAGCTGTGACTGCATATACTGTATCTGTTCACTGCTGTCTTACTTTTAAAAGGTATTTCTCACACAATCAAAGCTCCACCCGTGACTCAGTTTTATCTTTTATCTTCTAAGGCATAAACATTTTTTTCATTCACCACTGAGCATCCCAAGATACCAACTCTGTGATATAGCACATGCAACATATATTGTTGGAGACTGGATCCTTGGAGATTCCTGAAACATGTCAGTTCCATGAGGTGCTTTGTTCAATGCAAGATGTATTTTTCCCCCTGTAGAATATTATTTGATGGGGAAGGTTGCATCAGAATTGCAGCAGTATAGACAACAACTCTTCTCTGAAAAGGATTAAATGAATACAGTACAAGAGGTCAAGATGTGCTCCAGCAAGAGTTCTGTCTATATAAAGATAAATTTATGCATTAAATGTAACGGGTAAAGTTTCAGGACACTAAACATATACCAGAGAGTGGTAAGTATTTACATATAGCATGTTACTGTGAATTAAATTAGTTAAATTGTCCAAAAGACATTTAAATAGGAAGAAAAATATAAAGCCAAACATTTATTTTTGTTTTCTTTTTTCACCAGTGACCATTTACTTTTATATAAGAATATTTACTTTAAAGGTCCAGTGTGTACAATTTAGGAGTATCTATTGGCAGGAATTGGATACAGTATTGATTAGTATGTTTTCATTTGTGTATAATCACCTGAATATAAGAATCATTGTGTTTTTGTTGTCTTAAAATGAGCCTTTTATATGTACAGCGAGAGCGGGTCCTCTTCCACCATCCGCCATTTTGAACCACCATTTTTCTACAGTAGCCCAGAACAGACAAACCAAACACTGATCTAGATGTGACATTTTGCTTTTCATGTGAATTTTAAGCAGAGTTTATCTTACATGCTTGGAATGAGAAAGTGAGACATGGGAGAGTTTTCATTTGGTTGCAATATGTAACTTCTCCACTAGGGGTCTCTAAATTCTACACACTGGACCTTTTAAAGAAAACCTTTTTTCTGATTAACGTTAACGTTATTATTGACTTGGTGAAAGTTGTTTCTGCGGCGCGGTGCAGAACAAAAAGTAAAACATCACCTGGACACATCCAATCTGCATTTTGTTGGGCATGTTTTCAGTCAGCGTTTGTTCATTCAGACACACTACTGAGGTCATTGTGACATGGGCCTGCATTCATTTAGAGGAGTCGTCTGCTCACCTTGCTCCTCAGCAGCCCTCCACTGTGGTGCTCCGGCGTGCTCCTCTCGGACGACGGCTTGGCCTTCTCCTTATTGTTGCTGGAGTCGTTGTCCTTGATGATGTCATACTGCCGGCAGAACAGGGCAATAACAGCTGCCGGGAGGAGAGGAATGGGCAACACGCACACACACACATAAAGAGGATAGGAATTCAGTCATGAGGCGGCAACTGTCACAGACATGTCAGCACTTCCTCTAACTGAACACGATGAAAGGCCATGTGGATAATGGAATTCTGCTCCCAAGGGAGACCGATGGCTGTGCCTTTATCTAAAAGCTTGGAAGACAGTAATTCTCCACCGACTTTGCTTTCTTTTTTCTCATTTTGCGATCTGCCTCCAGTTTGGTAGTAAGTACTATATGCTTACAATTAACTTCCTCGCTTCAGTGAGGCTATGAATTTCTATTATAATCCTATCGTTACATATTCAGAAGCTGATATGCAGTCCTGGTAATGACACCTGAGGAGCTGCGAGGAATACTCAGAAGCTTAGCTTAATTTATTTTATTTTATTAACTTTTTATTCATGCATCATGTAAGAGCTACACCCAAGACATTTATGGCAGGCATTACCATATTTCCACTGGTTTACAGTTAGCATTTGTTTTCATTTGAGGAGTAATTTGTCTGCCTTTAAATGGTTTACATTACAGTTTATTATTGTTTTAAGCACTAACCAACAGCCACTTAAGACACAGAAACACTATATGATATAGCAGATGAGGTTACATCATACCAAACCAATTACCTAATTACTTTATAATCAAATTTTTCAGGCCTGGACTGAGCAGCGGAAATTCACAAAGATAAGAGCTGAAAAGATGAAGATAAAAGAAAAGATCAAATAAATCCAGAATTATGAACTTGAAGCCTCACAAAACAAGTTAAATCTTGTTTTTAAACTGGCTGCAAATGAGCACTCCATTATCATTATGAATGCGCCACATGATGTGTTTTATTCTTTCACTCCCACTCTTCACAGCCTGCCGTGTTACTTTGGTTTCTCTCATTAGTATTATTTAACATCTCACTCTGGTGCTCGGAGGCGGGAAATCCTTCTCCTGGCAGCCTGTCAGATGTGCCACTTCTCATTGTGCCTTAACACTTCATTAATCAGCCCACTCCCTCAAAGGAGTAGAAAATCATACTGCGATGGAGAGCTCAGATCCAGAGAGTGCTCGGAAAACCGTGATGATGGTCTGACATCGCTGTTGTGAAAAAAGCCTGAAAGTGACGGGATGTTCAGAGATCTTACATTTATTTGTTCTTTGTGTGTGTGTGCATGTGTTACTTTAGTTTTTTAGTTGACTTCAGACTCTTTTGGACTTCCACTTAATAGGTATCCTATGGTCATGTGCTGGATTTTTGTTTTTTAGCGGCTTATTGATGGTGTGTCAATAAATTGATAATCTATAGTATGAAACCTCTCGCAGATGTGCACCATTAGTCTCCATCATTAGGCTGAAATGTTGACATTTTGCAGATCCATTAGAAAAGTCCAATTAGCTTTCAGCTTATTAAGCAAGATTTGAATGTAATTTCATTATTGATAACAACAGCTCCATAACATCTGATTTATAGATATTGGACTTTATTGAATCCAGAATTAACCCATTTATAACCTTAAAGAAAACCTAAGACACATGCATACTGTTTGGCCCTGAAAGACGAGGAGCATATGGTTGTTATAGAGACATTAGACTACATTATAAAGACATATAGAGAGATTTTTAATACATTCTTTCTGATTAAATATTTGTGAAAAATATGCAACAATCAATGTTAAATTTTGGTGGAAAAAACATCCTTGGTTATTATTTGTTGAGAGTTTTACACTGTAAACTGGTACCAAAAATCTGTCTCATCAGGTGTAGTTTGGTAAGATTTGGTTGACAGTGGCCTGGCAACTAAACAACTGTAATTGGACTTTGATTCCAATTTTGCATAACTGATAATATAAAATTCTAAAATAATATGAAATATGTAAAGCAAAGACAAAAAAATAATAATAATAATGAAAGAAAATCTGAATAGGCAAATGTGAAATAACTTAATTTAGGTAGAAAATACTATAATAATATTAATAACCACACACAGTCTACAAAAACCTACCTGCCCACATGACCAAGACCACCACGATTATGATCATCTCTCCTGTTTGTAGATGCCGGGACTTGTCCAGGCCCTGCACAGTGGGGTCATCTAGGAGAGAGAACAGATAGGACAGTTGTTGTACCGTAAATATGGACTCCTGAACATAAAATACTGAACACAAAGTACTGAATATTGTTTCCTTATATGGAGGGGACAAAGTATGAGATACATTACAATGCAATCCAAGATAACAACATTACCAGCAACAGACTAAAACATGGCTATAGAGTTGAAGTAACCCATTTGTCTTGTTCATCATGTGAAAGCCGAACAATATGACCTGCTGCTTGCAGAGCTATTTTATTGGTCTATCTGATAATGTAAGACGTTCAACGTATATTCTGTCAGTGAGGTTTGACGCAAATGGACACTACTATATCTCTCATGGCTGTTATGCCATTTAACAAAAAGAAGTAGTGGTCAGAAAATGTGCTGGGCATTACCACATATCAATCTGTAGCATTAATCCTCCTTTAAGTGGATTGACTATGGGGCTATTTCCACTCTCCGAACTATCTCTTTACCCGCATGGATGGAACTCTTCCAGGGCACCACTCTTCCCAATTGCCTCTTTTAGTGAATCAAGTTGTCAAGAAACTGGCCCCCAAATGGCAGACTGTCAGCTCTCTTCACACAGCTATTACTATTAGTGAGGGAGCTCAATTATACTACTACGTTTTTCCGTCATGGTAGCAGTGTGTGGGTATGTGAGTGAAGAGAGGAAAGGGGTGAGCACCGTGTCACAATGGAAATTTAAAGTCACAGAAAATTCCCTGATGCTAATTTATCAATATGTTATACCTCTTGCTGTATGTGTCAAGTTAACAAGGCACTTTCATCATTTGTTGTAGAGATTTGGGCAGTACAAACTCGAGCAAAGCATTGCAGATCAAGGCAAGCAACCAAGACTCACAGCATTTCAAATATACATACATTTTACATAAATCATTTAGCTTGTCAAATGTTTGTCTTTAGATCTGACCGGAAAAACTAGCCCCCTGAAGTGTGGGATCTACTTGACAGCATTATCTCACTAAGCCACGGTGGAGGGATACTTCATGGTAGTGGCATGTAGGTTTGTTGCCGGGACAGAACACTGGCAATAAACCTACACACGACTACCAGCAGGAATATATTCATTTGACTCAGCTAACTCAGACCGTTGAAGTTTCAATTTAACTTTGACTGAACTCGGAACGAGGACTATAGATTTCTCTTTTATCTCTTACAGTTCCGTTGCTCAGTATTACTTCACAGCCAGTATGAAGAGGAGGAATTAATAAACCGACCAACTCTTTCAACCTACATACTTCACATGCTGGATTCACCATTTCACAGTTAGCTCTAGAGTTGATACCAGGCTGCACATTACACTTAAATGCCAGATCAGGGCTCAGGTCACTGCTCCTGCGAGTTCCTCTCCAGTTTATTAATCCCACATGTCCTCTATCTGTCTGAACCCGACACACTCAATAATAAACTAGTTCTTCTGCGTGAAAAGTTCTGTAGATTTATTTCTGTGCACAAAGAAACTCCTGGTCCAAGTGTTGGGATGATGACAGCACATCAAGGGCTTTTCAGCAAACTTTTGTGCTCTGCAAGACTTTCCAACTGAACCTCTTGTTCTTGTTTACACTTTTCTGGTTGATCTAATGACCTAACTTAACTTGAAGAAGTGCTTTGGGGTATGCAGACTTTGCACCACGCTTAAATACAGTATGTATATGTTCATGTTTTCATACCACAGTTAGTAAACAGGATTTCCCGATGACCTAAATAACCTGCTGCGGTATCATCCATATTTCATGTAATATGCTGTGTGATGTTGTGCTAGTTCAGATTGCGGTGCATTCGGTGCACCAAAGAGTTTGTGCTCAGAAAATTAGTCGACCTTCCTTCTGCTCACCCCGAATCCCATGATGTTTTTTTTGTGGCTGTGAACTGTGTCGGGAAACTGTGTAACAACACACCAGGGGCCCTGTATTGGTGTCACAAAGATGCATCATGTGATTTATTCTTGCATTATGTCTCCTTGAGCTTTTTAGGTTTCATTACACTGTAAGACATTTTAAACTGGTTCAACTTAAAAACAGAGAGAGAGAGAGAGAGAGAGAGAGAGAGAAACAGTAGAGAGAGTTAACTAAATTACAGTTCAATAATTAATTTAAAGAGGTCTCAAAAGTTGTGAAAATGTAAAACCATTACATTACAGCATTCAGTTTACTGAACTTGAGAAAAAGAGTTCAATTAATTACTTTTGTGATAACTACTAATATTAAAACAAACCTCAAATTACTTGTAATTTACATTTTCTCAGTTTGAAGAGTCAAACTTTCACTCTACACAAAGAAATTACAGCTGCGGTCACCACTTGTGCTTCAGATTTTATACAAAAACAACAAAAGACTACTGCCTTGGACTTAAATTAATTCAATTCTACCGTGTACCTTCACCAAAAAACAATAAATCTTCACAGTTAGAAAGCTGATTAATATTTGCAGATCATTATTTTCTACCAATCAGTTCATAAGCTAACTGTATCAGTTCTTCTTCATTTACCCACTTTTAGAAAATAAGCAGGCTATTAATTGTGTATAAAACATTAACTAAAGATGTGAAGTTGTGTACCAGTCAAAAGAATATTTTGCAGGGAGCGAACAGAGTTGTTAATAAGGCAGCCTTGGTGTAGCTTCTGACTCAGCAAAGACAACTTGGCATCTCTTTGAAGATTCACACAGTAATTGTGTCTGAGGGGACCACCTACCTAGTTAGATTTGACTGCTCAAGGCAATATTCTCTCTTTGCTCTCTTGTATGAAGCAGGTTGACTGCTTAGTGGCGGCAACATTTTTAGCTGGTTCATGTCTTTTGTTTGGGAATGATTTATATAACATATTTGGAGATTTTTGGATTGAATGTGACTAAAAGATGTTAAATTTTCTCACTATTGTCACAGAGCTCTAATAAATCTTTATTTAAACATTGTATATTCTCTGTAGTTCAAAAAGTCCCTTCACTATACTGAAATTATACCTCTGAAATTAATTATATTTGAGTTGTTCAAAAATATCTTTACTTTACCAGTGTACATAAATAGATACTGCTTAAATGAATGTCAAAGCCAGAACCCTGCTCCTCTGACCACAGCACATACCTCACTCTTGAAGGGCAGGCAAACCACATAAATATATGTACTCTGATTAAAAGCTTTCCATGGAACTAATGGAATTGAAATAGACTTTGGAAAAGCATATTGATCCTGGGGGAAAAAAATCCACAGTAGCCTGTTTGAATTCAAATTCAGCAGCAACACATGGTGTGTCTCTTGCCAGGAAGTGCTTAATATGAAATAGATAGATCCTGAATCTGGCCAAGACAGGTGTACATCCAGTGGTATAGGCACTAATATGTAATCATATTATCAAAGATAATTGCATTGAGCAAAAAAATAAAAGTGTTATTGATTCATGGGTATCATAGCTCTGTCTCTGGGGATGCTTGGTATATACAGCAAATCAATTTAGTTTCAATAGGAGGCACTTGGCTGTGACAGAGGATCTCTGAAATGGCTCTGTGATGTTGGAGCCAGACTAGATTAAAAAGGCTTTTAAGGAACAATGGTCAGCAGCACGATGCTGAACAAAAAATGTCACATTAAATTATGGTGCATTAGGGTTCATGAAGAATACATATGTTGTTATTTAGGAGCAAATATTGTAAACATCCTTTCAGAGCAAACAGAAGCTTGTTAAGCCAACACAAATTCATTTGTAGTGGGTCTGGGAATTCATTGTGTGTGTTTTGTCTTAAAGGAGTTTCTCAAAGGAGTATGCTTACAAAGGTTTCTCATGTTGTTGACCATCAATGAATCCTAATCTTGAGTTCATTCATGTATATTTATTCCGTTTGTGGTGGAATGGATGAAAGTGCATAGGAAACAATAAAAAGTGGCAATTTCTTCCCATTAAGTGTGATCCAACCAGCTTTTATGCAACCCACAGTTTACAACAGTACCATTGCTAGTACTTTATCTTTGGAACAGTTTGAATCAGTTTATACAAGATTGAAAACACAAATAAAACATATATAAAACTTCAAACATACAGGTTTTTATCCTACTCAAGACTCACCTGAATCAGTCTGCATATAGTAGTGAAGTTGATACAAGTGTAAATAAACTGAACATTTTTAGGATATGTAGCCTGAGGTACTATCTGTACCGTTAGCTGCACCAGCAGAGTTAATTAGGTTACTGTGTTTCACTCTGTAGTCATTCAGCCTGGGTCCTTATCTTAAACAGGAATAAAAAAATAACAATATCAACAGGCTATCTATGAAAGGAGTATTAGTCACAGCTGCTACAGTATGTGTGGGTTTTTCCCAGGTGCATTGTATCACTCACACACAGTCCACAATAAATTGTGCCAACAATATCAGAGTCAAAATACACAAAGACAACAGAGCCAAGCATGAAAAGCGAAGCAGAGCAATAAACTTGACAAGAATTACACAAAGAAACTTGATGCGATTGGGCTTTGAAACTGGAGCATGAGAAGTCAGCAGTGCTGGCTTGAGATTTATGGAAAGCTGACACTGATTGCTTCTATACTTACAAATACAAACTCCCACAAATGAAGCTCATCCACTGAATGGGTTGTTTTTCTGACCCACTTGGATTACTCATGGGGCTACAAATCCTGATTAATGTTGCATAGTGAATCTTTTCCAAGAGTCTTGAAAAAGTCGTAAGACATTGACCACTGACTGGAAGTCTTTTCATGTTCAGCACTTTGTTCAGATATTGATGCTAGTTAGCTTCCCAAAACTCACTGCTTTTAACTTCAAAAATAAGTACAGAGAATCATTTCCTGAGTGTTTGATGTGAAGCAACAAGAATAGTGAGTGTGATGCCAGTGCCTGTATTAGCTTAATGGAGAGCACAGAGGCTCGTGTGTTGAACTTGAGCCTGAATTTGTTTCTTTCTCTTTGCCAGCTTAACTAATGGTACAGAACCTGAGTCAGCTGAATAGAAACATTTATGACTCGCTTGTATCAGCACTTTCTATTCCCAACCTAAACCAAGACCATAAGATAACAGAGAGAAAAAATGTTTGTGTCACGCATGGGTCTAGACCAATGTCAAATGCAGGCTGCCATTATTTTAAGAGTTAATTAGGCTCATCCTATAATTGTGGCTGAACTAATGCAGAGAAAGGAGTTTATTCTGAAATATAGACTCTTCCCAAATGCTTATAATAGAAAGAAAATACCTTTTTCCCCACTCTTTCATCATCTGCGCTGTAAGAAATTGAGAGCCACTGAACTTATTCTCTATTGGTCACGGTCACTTCATATTTCCTCCAGCCCATGAGCCGAGCCCAGACACTGAATCCAAAGTGTTTTAGAGTGTGTGTCAGAATCCTGATTAGGCACCTGGAGTGATATAGAGTTGCAAAAATTCAGAGGAGCTTTCCTGCAGCCACGCTTGAAGAATCTCTCAATAATGAATTGGTGTCTAGGAGAAAATAAACCTGCATGAAGCACACAGAACCCCCTCGAGGGACATTGTGAGAGGAGGCTTTAGGTTACTTGCACTTGTGTTGGCAGTAGCCTTTACTGTACCTCATTTTTTCAATGTCAGGGTGCTTAAAAGCATTCAATAGCCAGAAGTGGCTTTAGCGCAACAGCAGGAAAAGCATCTGTAATGGGTTGCTCCTGTCTGTGCCTCGGGGAAAAATGCCTGTGGTTGTACCATGTACTGTAGAATTAAAAGCAAAGCATTACGTTACGTAACAGAGTGAGATTAAACACTTTAAAACTTGTTGACTTGAGGACAGATTTTGTTCAGAATACCGTGAAATTAGTAATTATGCTAATATTAACAAATGCCACAAAGACACCAAAACAAACAACAAAATGTATCATTCTAGCAAGTGTTGCATATACAGTATATATAGCTCTGTGCCATAGGACTATATTATCATGCATAAACTATGATCCACAGTAGTACACAGAGTCAGATATGTTTTTCCTTATTTCAGTTTAATAGAGGAATGTGTCACCCATTGCAGACTTGAGTTTTTCCTCTGTTTTTAGCTAGCAGCAGCAGTCTACCACTTTGGTACAGAAATTCATGGTCTCCAGAGGGTAAATCCCAAATCTTTATTTGCCCAAAACTTTGTGTTAAGACCAAATGCTTTCAAAGCAATGACATTCCCATCAGCCTCAGCTTTACTTTGTGTTTTGCGGTGATTCTGAAATGTTAGCATTGCTAACACGCTAAACTAAGATGGAGAACCTGGTAAATATTTCCTACTCAGCATTACTGTTAGCATTGTATTCAGCTCAAAGCGCCACAGAGCACGACCTCACATAGCAGCTAGCATGGCTGTAGGCTCCTACTGTATTTTTGTTATGAGTTTTTGAACAATGATGGAGTTAAATACTGTATCTGTGGCTATACAAACACTTGTTAACAGGATACTGAAGGTTGGTTGTTGGTTTTGATATTTTCATGATGATAATAAAAAGATAATGCCAGCCTTGCTCTTTTTAATTTTAAAAGAGGAATCTGACAAAGCATAATGCCTTATTCTTTGAATCATACTCGTTTTTAGTCCCTGAACACAGACAGAAAGACATAAAAATTATCAATACTCGGAGGAGCTTACCTTGATTGGAGCTGTTGGAGGGGAAGCGGTCTGTCTTTTTGAGGGTGCGAAAATGGACCTTTTTGCTGGCTTGGCTTTCCCCATAGAGGCCAATTGACTGGACCTGGATGATGTAGTCTGTCTCCTCCTCCAGGTCCCAGAGAACACAGGAGCGGCTGGTGGTGTTGACTTCCCGAATGAATCGTTGCATGTGTCCCTCCTGTCTCTGGGGATTGGAACAAGGATAAAGAACAACACATAAATGGATTGATCTTTTGGGTAGATACAATAATCAATACAGTGGGCAATTGAGGGGCAATCAAAGTGACCACATGGAACACCAGCCCTGCAAATGTGTCCCTTTGGAAGACACTACCTTTTATAAAAAAGTCTTGTTGCTTGAAATTTCTTTACAGGGCAGTATTGCATTAATGATATAATATCCTCCATGTCATAAAAAAACCTAAAAAAACAAAAACAATCAGAACCTCTATATGGGCTCTAACAATGTGAGACGGAGGTGACCAACCAGAGAATATTCAAGGTGCTTGAGAACGACATGCTGAGTACTTTATTATCTTAACAGTTGGTACTTCATTTTTGCCATATGGAGTCATGACTGGAAATTGAAGTGGTGGAGTCAATATTCTGATTAATTTAGACTGCAAGTGCCTTCAGACACAAGCCTCCAAAGTCTCAGACTTTGTCTTTGACCTTTCAGAGTGTTATTATCTCAATCAAGACCCAAACCTGTGAGGATTCTGATTTACTCTCTGTGAACAATACATAATGTAATGATTAAACCAGCACATACACTCAAGGCAGTTACCAAATTTGTTCAAGTTCAGATGCACACCATAATGAACCACCCTAAGGAGAGGCGTATGTGTGAGTGAATCGCAAAGTTAAATGGATGCATAATGTTTTGCGCCGCATAAAGCATAAACATGATTACAGATGCATGTGGCATTCTGTCATACATTGTTAGCATTCATTGCTTTCCCTGTTTTAAGCCTTTGAAATCTCTTCATGCTAAAAAATGCAGGTTGGCAGCTCCACATATTTGTGTGCATTCTGCCGCACCGTTGCTTTGTCTTGACAAATCCACCATGCCAAGTTTTATTCTGAAGGCAAGATTTAGTCAGCCTTTCTAAGCAAAGCTTTAAGGGCTTCCTGAAAATATACATCCAGGCGAAAACATATCTTTATTCCGCCAGGATTTTATTCACATGTGCTACTACTTACTCAGTATGCTAGACACACTCGTGATACATAGTGGGGTGTTTGCTGAGCTCACAAAAGCTCGTCTATGGACTTCAGTCAGTGAATAGATTATCATTTCATTGTTTTTTTTATGTGGGATGTTTTATTCCAATATGTTTCACAGGTTGTCAAGAACTGTGACATGGCTGAAAATGGATTCCAGGTGCACTTTTTCATTCTACCTTCTGGCTCAGTGGTGTGCCAACAACATTTCAGCAGGACATGATGAGGGCTCAATGCCAAACCACAAATAGCTCCAGCCAAAAATAAAACAAATGTCATTTTCTCTGTTTGTGGGTATTCTCCTAACCTAACGACGGCCTCCCTGATTTACATTAAAACTTTAGGGACTTACCTGTTGTGAGATAGAGAAGCCAATTATTATATCTCCCTCTGGAACCTCCCAGGATACAGTTGCCGAGTCAGCTCGCAGGTGCATGACGGACACATTGACAGGAGCTGGTGGCCGGTCTAGAGGAAAGGAAATAGATACAGAAGGGTCTGTTAATCCTCCAGATATCACATTGCCCATGCCATCTGTGTCCACACTGCACCTGGAAAGTCTCAAGCATTGCATTGGCACTCTCAACAACCCACAGGTGTTTGTTTTGAAACAAAAGTGAATAACCGAGTCTTAACGTCAAAGTTCACGCAACACTAAGGGACACCAGATGTAAGGTGTTTGGTGTCATGTGATCAAGCAGTGGACTAGACTGAAAATTACATTTTTAATGGCTACCTGTGCTCAGCTTTCTGTAGTTATGTAGCACCTGGGTAATGATTTTGGAGTTTAATGTCACTCCTGCTCACAGTTTCCTCAAACCAATATACCATTAGGTTGCTATCCAAACTGTATCAACTCTGACCAAACAATTAGCTTATAAAGTAGTTAATTCAAAATAAACAACTCAGTTAACTCTTTAACTCACTGTATCTATTGTTTTGCTTTTTATTAGAAACCTACAGAATTACTAAAAATCACATATTTGTACATTTTTCACTGTCTTTCTTTCTTCTAACCAGCCTTGTCTGTCAAACTGACTGCCCTTTTAAAAAAGTAACCACAGTGTCTACTTCATGTCCACCTCTATCGGACAGGGTCATGTTTCTTCACCCAGTCACTTCACGGTCATCTATCATGATTTGGGTGCTGGTGGACACGTTGATTGCGTAGTGGGACAAAAGCCTGGGAAAGCAAAAGCCAGGAGAAACAGAGGGTGACAGATCTAATAGAGGGCCTCGTACAGCTTCACAGTCTCCAAGCAAACGCTCAGGTCAGATGGATAGGTAAAGATGGGATTGGGGACCTGGAGGCCAATCCTCAGGGCTTTTGTCGTCAACGCAGGTCTAATGGACTTTGTGTGTTTTCACAGAAAGTAACTGATGCTATGTTGAGAGGGTCAAGGGAGTGGAAATGTCTTGAGCTTGTCAGATATAAGAAAGATAACAGCAGAAAGAATAACTTCTTATGGGGATGGCACTGGAGAAGACAGTAGATATAAGCAGACACTTTGTCTAATGAGATGTGACTACAGAATCACAACTGCTCTTTAAGTACCAGTAATAAGATTTCTACTTACAGCCTTCTCTAGCGGTCCACTACAAAGTGAGGATTAATTGACAGTTGTACAGTCAGTTTGTATTTCAAAGGCTTTTATTAACTTAAAGGGCATGGGCGTAATAACCCATAACACAGCTGAGATGAAAGCCAAAGACGTATGCTGTACAAGGACAATATTTCCACAGAAAAGTGCACTTAAGAGAGAAAGATGAAAGACAAAATGATGGAATTGGGAGTTATTCGAATGATTTGCGGTTTTCTATATCAGTCTCTCTCACGTCCCTCTCATCTTATCTCCCCATGTCTCCTCTCTCCCTCTCTTACTGTCTCTATCACCTCTTGCACTTCTGCCTGTTTTATCTCGGAGACAATCAATGACGGCCTCTATGTTCGGCGCAAAAGGTGACATTGAGGCAGATCTCAAGACCCTCGGGTCAGACGAGACTATCAGTGGCGCTATCTCAGCCCTTCAGGGGTCAAGGTCAGACACAGGCACGGTGCTCGGTTCCTTTTGGCTTATGACACGCTCAAGAGATTAGTTTTGCAGAGGGGAACGAATGAGATGAACAAGAAGCCAGACTAATGCTTAGCCTGCGATACAGAGCACATGAGGAAATTAATGTTCCAACATCAGAAAGAGCAAGGACGAAAGTGGGCTTGACTGTTGGTATCACTAGTATCAAGAGGTGAAGAGGTTATGTGTCTCATTTTATCCATTTAATGAGAAGCTTATTTCTGGAAGCAGGTGCTGTAATGTGTTAAAATAAACGTACAGTAGGTTAAGAGGGAGGGCAAGTCACACATAGTATATAATGTCCTTGATCATTGGAGTGCTACAGTGAATGAGTCATACATATGTCTATATTAATGGTTTCTGTGTCCTTGTTCCTTGGCAGTGTCTTAATGACTGCTAATTGTGTGTCATGAACATTTGATCTTATAAATTTAATCTTTTATCAGTAAACTTACATTACAACATCCTGGGATAACACAGTAATTGGCACCACAAATCCCTCCTCAGATTTCTAAAGCAAACACCATCAAGCCACTATCAGCGCGGCCAGTTGCCGTCAGCACGTTGTACAGTGCGCACACTCTTCAGAATCAGGTGCGACATTTATCTAAGACAGGACACATTCATTTCTCTTGAAGCTCATTGTCCTTTGGGTAATGGGGGTTACAGACAGCCGTGCATGCGCAAAAGCATGCAGTAACCATGATGCATTGTCTGCGGGTCATTTACTGGTGATGGAACGAGTGACGGTTCAAATGAAGCAAGCCATGAATCATCACTAATGTATAAGTGCCCTCTTCCTATATGATGTTGTTTCCTTTGCACACGGTCGAGCAGGACAAGTACATTTTCAACTAAGTATCTGGGTAAGGTGACTTTTGGACTGTAAAACTACAAACAAATATCTCTATTATTTCCGCTCATGAGCAGACAACAGAAAGCTTCATTTTCTAATGCAAATATTTTTATTGATTGTGGAGTCCAATAGTCCAATTCTCTTCCCGATGTTCCCTCCCAGCTTGTTTGATGTTCTCTTCTGCAGTATTAAGTGTCATTGTAGATACTTCAATATTTGTTGTCGGCCACGTGTCCTGAGTAAGCCCCACTCCACAGAATGAGTTATGTAAGATCTGAAATCAAACAGCAACAGGTCACAGCGGCCGAGGCGTGTGTCAGTGCAAACAAATGGTAAGACCCTCTTGGGATGTGGGCGCACTGCCAGGTTGAATCATAGCGTGTATAGCCAAAGCCCTGCGCATTAGCTATTCCCCATCTGACTAGAGTGCACAGAGAGATAGTGAAAGTGCAGGTGGATCTCTGAATGGCTGACAAGCCACGTGGAGAGGAGCCCAGTTTGAATTTGGTATTTTGCCCTCTATATTTGCTTTCGAAGCACAACCGTACAATACATCCTGATTTATGCATAGTTTGTTTATTGCTTGCTTATACTGTATAGTCACAGCATGAGAGATGAAATCATTTTTTTTACAGTCACAAAATAAGAGAAGAAGGCAGTCTGCGCTGACCACCATAGATAACCATAACACATAGGCTAAACATAAATAGAAAAATGAGATGTGAGTAGAAAAAATTGGAGATTACATCAGCTGTCAGATTTAGCAGGAATACCAGGAACACAATTTGACAGATGACATCTCCATTTTATTTCTATTTCCAGGAGCCACTTCTGTGTTTAGTATGCCTGGGGAAAAAAAGCAGGTTGAAATGTGTAGCCAATGCAAAATGCAGCATAACTGATTATATTGAAGCTATCATGAGCAAATATAAATGTCACCTCTCCACCTAGGGAGCTCCAATTCAGGTTACTGTTTAAAGGGCCTTAAGTCTCATAACTATTTATGGATAGATACTGTACCTGGATGCCAAGCAGACATTGTAATTGTATACATTTTCTTTTAGAAAGAGTTGGTGACCTTTTGTAATAGTGTCAGAAATCCTCTACAGATTAACCTCGTCTTTTGACTTCTTTAAACATTTTCAACCCAGTTCTTTCTTCTGAATGATTATACTCTCATCTACAGTGACATTTGCTCTATGACTGAGAAAATGTCTCAAATGGAGAAGCTTCTATTTTATTGTACAAACCATATCTGGATTTTCTTTTTTTATAAATGTCCCAAATGATTGATAACTTCACTGAAAAGACAAAAAGCGCATAATTCATATCACTTCAAACACACTTAAAAGGCAAAACGCTATTTTATGAAGGCTGTCGACTCCCTGTATTATTTGTCACATTTCAGTCTCAATTACCTCTAAGCTGGTGACAGCTTGTAATGTAATCCTTCCCTAATACATGTAATTCCTCGGTTCCTTGTGAGATAAAATATTCACTGACATCTTATAAATGAAAGCAATAACTCATAATAGGTGCCTTGAATTTTGATGTGCTGCCCAGTCAAGCTTTGAACAGCTTCATCTGGATGTGCTTCAAACACAGTCGTAGTGAAGTCTAAATGTTCTCCTCTGCACAGCAGGAGGTTGTCACACAGCTGCTCGCAGGCCTCTGTGTTGCAAGTCGTCTGGTTGCGGAGCTCTTAAGCAATGTCATGCTGGTTTAACTCAGTCGCAGCACTCTCAGCACTCAATATTACCTTTGAAGACCATTTTCTTGTTTCATCTCTAAACTCCACACCCTTCTGAAAGCCTGCCTTTCTTTCACCTTGCCATGTGGAAGCAGTGACTTCATGTGCTTAAATCTCTATCACACTATAGTGTATATGTAGTGCAGCAACAACAGTATGAAGAAGAACTGAGAAGAAGTGCTGCTGGGTCTTAATGGTGATCACATACAGGTGTTTTTAGGATATTTGATTTGATTTTTGATTTTAAACGCATATTGCCATGTAAAATAATTTTGCAAGTTTACCTTTGACTGATTTCGAATGAGACTTGCATTTAAATTTTTTATTGAGACCATACTTTAACCATGCAATGATCCCTTCACGAGATGAAAATAAAAACAGTATAAAGTAGCTTTGTAAATGGATATAGATGGATGGTCCAACCAGGCATGGCTAATTCCTGTGCTTTTTTCTATACATTTCGGAGCCTTTCTGCGGTACGAGCACTTACTATCTCTTCCTTTATGAACACTTTGTCTTCTTTCTCACAGACTCAGAGGCTGTGAAACAGCAGTGGGACCAGATGGGACCGAGTGCCAGTCTAAGGTTAATGTAATCACCGGCCAAAACCTGAGGCTTTCCAGCCGCAAGCTATCATTACTTCATCATCTGAAAACTATAAAGGCTAGCATGCAGTGACGTGCAGGAGCAGATTTTAAGTTGTTTATTTATAGTCAGAGTTTGTAGCATTAATATTATGAGCTATTACTGGTTCTACAGACGCTAAAACAAGACACACCGACAAGTGTGAGCTACAGCATGACACCTAGAACACTGATATAAAATACTAGGATGAAGTAAAATCCTGTTTTTTTTTCCCCACTGTGTTTTTGTAAAATGTCCGCCATGTGACAGCAGATGAAATTATGGCAACATGAGCAAACATTGGCCCTCGCTCTGATGGATTCAGCTCTGATACAGAACGTCTATTTGTCAAAAATGTGTCACCAAGTTTAAGTACAGCAGATTGCCAATTTGAACCCGGCCATCCATATCACTCCAATAAATTCTAATTCACATTTGCTTCGTGCATAAAGCTTTGGTTAGGCTTCATGTGGGATGTATTATCATTCTTGCATGCTTGTTTTCACACTGAATGCAGTCGTGACTTAAATATCTAGACAAAATGCCATTTCTGCAGGTTTTTTTACAACTGTGTCATTTTCCCATCTGAATTTAAAGACCATGTAGATTATTGTGAAATCGTGGCTCGTGCTGAAAAGCATGCTTAACAGATGAGTGAAGAGCTTTTCAGTAGGTGAGATGAAAGAAAAACAGACTCTATTATATGCCAGCGTTCACCATCCTCTGTTACATAACATTAGCCTCACTTTCAAAATATTGAAGCAAATCCCATTAATTGCATTGTCTATGAAGGACTTCACTGAAATGCTCTCCTTTCCTGCTTTGTTGGATTGTTGAAATTTTCATGCACAACCTCACCATGAACCAAGAAGCTTACAATTAATTCAGACCTTCCTCTGAATAACGTGCCGCTGTAAATCCCACAGTCTCATAGCATAAACGCAGCTTGGCGGTAATGAATTTTGAATAACTGGATTTTCGTTTACTTTGAAGCTCATTGCAACAGCCAACTTTATATTTCATGAGTGTCATCTTCAATATTCTAAATAGTATCTTCCCCTACTCTTGACAGTCTGCGTGCAGAACTCCACCAAGATCAGAGATGCTCTTGGGTTTCACATGTCAGCACAGAACATGACAAAAGCTCTGAATATCTGTATTAGGAACACGGTGCACACACCCACAGAAACAGCAAAGTGCCAATCTGATTCTCTCAAGGCGCTATCACATGCAGAACTCAGTTCCCTTGAGAGGCGAGGGAGGAAGTGATAAAGGTAGACAAGACAGAGATACTATAGATGCATGCACGCAGATACAGACAGAGAAGATTTCTGTTAGAGAAATGGGAAAGTTTGTCTGTAATGGAAAGAATGCAGAACATCATTATGTTGTGTGTGTGTGTGTGTGTGTGTGTGTACACTCTTTATATATTTTAAACCACAGATGATCTCACTCAAGCTTGATCTCACTGAAGGCAGCGTCGGCTCTGCAACTGGTGTTTCTGTGTCCTATTATTTTGGAAGATTTCAACCCACCAGTGAGAAGTTTTTTTTAAGAAGAAGACTGAGATAAAGTATATTTCAAGTGAGCAGACACAATGGTAAAAGGCTGGATGTGGTTGCTGTACAGATTCTCTCATCAGGGAAATTATTTGCAGGTTTCTTTCTGCAAATTGTATTTTATTAGACGCACATATAAGGCAAAGGTTATCCGAATTCAAGTGTAAAACACAAAGGATATTTTAAAACAGACACCATGTCTTGTTTTCATGAAGTCAAAGAAAGTAAAGACACGTCATCTTAAGACTTAAACGTGCTTGCAATCTGCTCGGTGACAGTGGATAAACTGGTATTGTGATCCGCACACTGAGCATTAAAACAATATCGTAGATCTTTGATGTGTGTGTATAAACGAGCATGGCATTTAAAGCATCATCGGGCTCAGATTAAAAGCAGTGACTTGTTCACGTCTTGTAATACTTCCTAAAGCTAATGGCGCATTTTACAGGGCTGCAAAGTGCACAATAATTGCATTGACTCCACTGTTATAGAAGCTTGTACTTACTTGCTCCTACCAAGAACATGTCGCTGCCAAAAAGCAACAGGACCACGGAGTTGACCAAAACAAGCAGACGAGCCATGTCTCGGTGGATAGCGTTGCTCCTCTCAGATAATAATGATAATAATAATTAAGAAAAACCGCAGATGTCCTATGCTTGAAGGGCAACTCAATCACAGCAGTTCATATTTGAACATGTTGGAATTCCTTTTATGAATGAATGTGTGTGTGAATGAATGAATGGACGCTTACTGGCTGGCTCGAGCTGGTCAGTAAATAGATAACCAGTGAAAGTACGTAACAAATGATTCAGTCTTCAGAAACATTTTGTGGAGCCGAGACGGATTCTTCATTTAAATCCACAAGTCCTTCGTCCACGTTCTCGCGCAGACTAAACGGGGTGGCTGAAACTGTTGACTTCTCATCGTCCCCGGGTTCACACGTGAGCTCAGGTATGAAGAAGTCGTTGTGAAAGATGACGCTCTCCTACACAGACTGAAGGGTAGAGAAGGTGGAGAGGGTGGAGAGAGAGAGAGAGAGAGTGGGGGTACGCCGTCAGCACCACGGGCAGCGCCTTTAAGTTTTCACCCTGCGCTCGCGCTCCTGTTCACCCCATAGATCTGAATGTTGTTTATTTGACGCACGCGGGGTTGGTCATCCTGCGGTCCTTTCCGGTAGTAGCCTCCTCAGGCAGGTAGCCTATAACGCCTTTCACGCGCAGCATACCATGATTAATCTCCCACGTGCCGTTAGAGGAGCAGCTATATGCGGACAGCCACCACTCACACTGTAGCTCTCCAGCTGCTTTAATATTTCATTAGCAGTGCCAGAAGTATATATATATATATATATATATATATATATATATATATATATATATATATATATATATATATATATATATATACCCTGTAATATTTATCTATCGTGTTGTGTTCAATGTGTTTTTACAAAATGCATAAGCTTCCACTTCATTCACCAAACTTGAAATGTCATAAGCATGAAGCGTCTTATTCAACCCCTGTGTGCAGCAGCAGCAGCAGCAGCAGGAGCAGCTCACCCATCATACACTGCAGCAGCCCCCATAAGACACACCATGTTATCAGGAAGATGAATCACTTTGATAAGCGGAGTGCATCGCCTCATGGGACGAGCGTTTCACGTCAGGTTGCTTGTCCATGGAGAATCTGACAGCGCTATACTGCAGTCCACACAGCGGAGAAGTCGTCACATGTGTGGGAGACTACTTATCCTACAGCTTCTATTTATGAATCAGAAGATGTGCGGATGTGGAAGAGAGAGAGAGAGGAGATCATAATCATCTCAATAAAAAGGGGCGACAATGACGTGTTTTTGCCCCCTTTCGAAACTTTATGTTCACGTTTTTGTCTCTTAAATCCACCATTCAAAAGAAAATATTGTCAGCCCCCCCTCTAGCCCTCCAGCCTTCCTCCTCATCCCCACACACACACACACACTTCTGAGGTGTTGCCATGGTTTCTATGTGCTCACCAGTCCTCAATAAGCAGGAGCAGACAGACAGAGATATATATATATATATATATATATATATATATATATATATATATATATATATAGACTAGACTTTTAAGCTTATAGACTTTTAAGCTAGATATTAGATATTGTAGTTACCATGACAGCTGTCTATTTCCAGCTGACATTTCTGTGGCATTTGTCTCAATAAGAGCTTTTCAGTTTAACAAGCGTGGGGGGTTCATTGTGGTTAGCACTCACTGCATTGACTGTGTCCTTTTATGATGTGATGATGTTAAGTCAGTATACTACAGAGGTTCAGTTGAGACTTTATTTCCTCACAGTTATTTATTGAACTCATCTGTAAAGCAAAATCAGTAGCATTTTTTCTTACAGTTTAAACATTTTTTTTTTTACACAGTGGCTTGTTTCATTGAAAAATAACCTGTTCTTCAAATAGACTAATCATGGTAATGCCTCAGCTTCAGAATCATGATAAAATCATTTTGCAGCGGTGTTTGATTTGTGAACAAGGAGCTTCATTTTAACTACATTCTTTCCAGTAAGTTGTGATCATTTTCAGAGGAGAGCGAGTTCTTGGCTCACACACAGCTGTACCCAAGACTGTACTATGCTGGAGATTTATATTCCTTACCAAAAAATCATCTTGCAGTCTCTTTTCAGTGCTGGAAGATGTTAGCCATCCCTGTATCCCTTATTAAAGAGAATCACAGAATGATGTAGCACTAACCCCTGCAATCTTTAGCACTAACATGGGCCAAAATTTATGCAATGTCTTGGCAGTGCTTACTTCCCTTATTGTCACATAAATTTGTCATAACAGGAAGTTGCTGACTTGTTGGAATACATAATCAAATATTTTAAATACACTTTTATCAAACCTCTGATGCTAAAGTCATCTATTATATCACTAGGAAAAAAAGGAACAGGCTTAAACTTTTAGACAAGAAAATCCTTTAGAAGAGAAAATTACTCAACATTTTGATCAAATCAAGAGCATGAACATCGTTTTTTTTCCCCCACGTTTTTCTTGTCATGTACCTCTGCAGTCACATCAACTTTATCAAGCTGTAGTCAAATGCTAGAGCCACTGCAGGCTGTAGAAATAAGTGAGTGAGAGTTTACACAGGATTTAAGCCTGGAGTACCTCATAATGTTTTAAGTTTTCAAAAAGGCGTGAGGTAAATGGAAAATACTTTATAACTGATCAAAGTGGTAGATACTTTGGAGATAATTTATAGCAGCATTAAGCAGAGGACGTTGGGAAAGTAACAAAAGCTTCAATCACACTTAAAAATGTGCTACAGAGAATAAAATGAGCAGCTTACAATGAAACTCAGACGATCTATACAAGCAACACTCACGCTTATGTCTTTTTAATTTTGCATAGAAGCACTCAACGTGCTCGGCACTTCACTTCTGCTTCATTCTAATTTTGGACTGAGTTGTTTGTTTTCTACATAATTGCTTGACTGCACCAGTGGGCCCCCTGTTGCTCTGCTGTTAACTGTATGAGTGAGAGTGGTCCTTCATTTCGTGTGTGTGACCTCTGTGAAACATATAAATGAATTCAAGCTTTTGCACACAGTTCACAATAATAGATGGATTTTCAATCTCACTGTGGGAGCACCGTTTGTGACTGATGAGTTCTGTGAGATTGTATCTAGAAACACACACACACACACACACGCACGCACCCCTGCAGGTTTTGTAATATTGAAACAGAGAATTTATTTATAACAGACTGACACTGAAATAGTGTTGTTCTATATGATTAAAAATCGAGAAATTCAGGCTAAAGTGACTGTAGAGCAGACATGTTATCAATTGTACCAAAAGTTATGCTTACTCATGTTTTTCTCAGAATCAATGTGACATATTTGCATTCAGAGTCAGATGCCAATTTCCTGTGATTACAGTAAATTTTGTAGTTTACAGAAGTTGTCATTGTCTTGTTTATTGCTCTCATGTATTTTAAAAGTACAGGCCGCTGAGTTTTCTAATGGTGTCTGCTTGCCACCCCCTCAGCATCTGTTTGAGCGCAGCTGTGTTACTGACTGTCAGTCTTTATTTCCTCTAAGACAGTGGTTCAGGAACATTTTTGTCTGCTGTGTCCCCACAGCTCTTTCTGATTAGCTCAAGTGGCCCATAACGTTAACGTTATTTACCACTGTTGATTGTATAAAAGGAGATATTGTTTTTATATAAAAGATATATTTTAGTTTTTAGCTTGTGAGGGGATGTGTCTCCTTCACATTTCTGGACCTGGAATTTTATGCATGTGGTGTCTTAAAGAGTGTGTTTAAATGAATAAATTAAGTAAATAAAAGTGCAGGGGACCTTTTTAGAAGGCAGAGGGTCACCTTCAAACGTCTTCCGGGTTTTGAAGCCCACTTATCCCCACTCCACTGCTTTATACTGAATATTTTTCTCTGTATTGCTCCAACATCATTGAACTTGAAAAACTTTTGAACAAGATCCTGTGAGAACATGGGTTAAAAATATCAAAAATAACTTGCACCTTGCAGGAGTAAAGACTCAAAATGTTAATTGCTTGGTGTTCAGTGCCCGGTAAAAGAACTTTATAAGTAATATGAAGGCAGAATAATGAGATTTAATAAGTGAGTGCACACCTGGACTGTTCCTTTTCTTAGTTCCTTTTGTCCATCCTCCTGACGACTCTCAGATACTTACATTGAAAGACTTGAAACAGTTTGCCTGATGACATCTTTTAAATTCTGAAGAGTTTTCTGTCTCAAAAGTAAAGCAGTTATGTAACATCACCATTAAGTGAAATGGCATGATGAGGAAAAGGCACCCTTACGACCTTCCACAGTGTGCTGTAAATTTATTACATCTTATATTAAATAATAAAGGCTAAAGGCAGAAATTATAGGAATGTTTCACTTCGTATTTTGCTTCAGATCTTATGTAGACAAAACACCTCACCTACACTTTTACACTACGTTCTTCTTTTTTAAATAGATTGAATGTAAAAGAAATAAGTGGAGAGAAAGAATAGTGGAAGAGACAGCCATTCAAGGTCAAAGCCACATATATGAATATTTACGTTGACATTTGGTACACAAACCACTTGGAGAAAGGAGATGGTGACAGCAGGGATCTTAAACTGGGCAGGAGCACAGCGCTGCATACTGATCAGGGATGATGAGCTGTCTTGTTGGTGAGCTAACAAAAGACTCGTATGTCCCTGACACAAGATATCAGTGTGAAATGTAGCTGTAATGAGAGATAGATGCTCGCACCCGTACCAAAATCCATTAATTTGTTTCTTAAAACTAATCAGATCATTTCGTCCTTTAACGCTGAACAGTGGAGACAGAAGGTCTGAGACAACATTGAATGGTCACAATTCAGCCCACATTGTGTAGGCCAGCAGTATCCCTCAGTACTTTTTACTGCACCAGCGGTAATTAAATTTTCCTGTAGTTACCGGTGCCCTTGACTCATCATTGCACACAACCATGGTGGTCAGTCACCACACACATTTGTGGGGGTTGGTGGGGGTTCCTGCTACCTCATGGCTTTCACTCATATATCAAAAGAAAATATCAATCTAGCAGATGGCTTCCTAAATCTTTCTCAATTAAAGTTAAAATAAAGGAAAGTTCAAATAAATTGTGTGCCTGTGTGCAGATTTCTTTTATATTGGCTTCATCGGAGTAAATTCCATTAGCAAGAATAGCCTCCGCATGAGACTTCATTTTATATTCAGAAAATATAATCGGCCTTCTGTATAGATCTATACAACATAAGCCAAGTAAGAAAATGCTTTCTTTGCTTCTTTTGTCAACATTTTCTTTTGTTTTATGTTTCGCATGAAATGTTAATGTTAATCATCCTATTGGCATTCATAGCAGCAATACATTTTTGACCACTTGGAGGCAGCTAAACAGGCTATAAATACAACACAGACACAGAGCTACATTAGCATCCATTTGGAGTTGTGTCTGGACACCTGATGACTGAAAGTATTTCCCTGCTAAATGCTTTATTGCGTTCGCTAGCTATTTGCTAACTTTGGTTGTTGGACAGCTAGCACAGATAATGCCTTGGTGCTGGACAGTGAAGCTTTTAATCTGAAAATAGCTGCCTCTTGTGTGTGAAAACACAGATGAGAGTGATTTCGAAACGGTGAAGTTGCAGGACTTAAAAGCACAACAGGAGCTGAAAAGGGCTAAAATGATCTGTGGCTTCATCGTTACAAGTGCCTACTTTCACATTACACTTACTGTCATCATTTGATGTAATACATTAAAAATCTGAAGTGCTCCTTTAAGAAAATGTGGGGGACTTTCACACACACATCAATGAGCGTCCTCACTGTTGATTGATATTCCCTAGTGGTTGTAAGTTTCAGGGAGATATATTAATACTTCATTAACAAAAAACAGCCTGTTTGCAGCGCTCGCCTAAAATCTTAAAAGGACAAGTCTGTAGGATTTAGTGGTTGGCGGTGTAGTTGCAGACTGAAAATGTAAGCCCCTCCACTCACCCTCTTATTCCAAGTATGAGGGAGAAACTATGGTGGAACTGAAATACATGAAAACACAAAAGGTCCAAATCTGGAGCCAGTGTTTATTTTGTCCGTTCTGTGCTACTGCAGAAACATGGGGTTGCAATATGGTGGACATGGTGGAAGTGGACACAGGCATGTGTAAATATGTAAATATAAAGGCTCATTCTAAAGTTAAAAAAAAAAACATGCTAAGTCTGATTTTCAGATGATTATACACTAATGAACACCTAGTGATGAAAGATATGTTCCATTTTTCCGAATTCTGTAAATCGAGCCCACTGAAACTTGGACCATTTAAGAGAGCCATTTTCATATTTGAAGCTAGTCTTGTCTTAAACTTTCTTATTTAAAGCCGATATTGACAGATTGAGGTGTACAAGGAAGATTTGTTTTGAATAAAACTTTATATTACAAGCAAGAGTCCATAAATGAATCTAAAATGTTCTTTTTCTTTCAAAGTCAAACTCAGAGATCAGATCAATTAGTTGACATAGTCCTAAATTAAATCTGTGAATCATGTGAAATGTGAGTTTACTAGCCCTATCATATTTCTCTAACCTTATTCATGTTGCAAATGCTCATTTTGCAAAATGTTTTATAGACTTCCTCTGTTGTCGTTTCAAGAGCTCTCACATCTATTGGACCAAACACTCTTGACGGACTCATTAATTTAATGACATCAAAGCCCAGGAGAGGAAAAATGTTTATGAGGAGCATAATCTCAAATGAACATCATTTAAAACAGCAACATTATTGGAAGATGAAAGCACATCTCTTTTCATCTGTGGTGATGTGCTCTCTCTCTCTCTCTCTCTCTCTCTCTCTTTTATTTTATCCCAGAGGACAGCACGGGGTTATCCTCACAAGATGCTAATGATGTGTTGCCTTTTGCAAGGATCAGTCATCAATCTGTGTACCAGCCACAGTTTCCTGTCATTATTCCTCTAAAGCAACAGTGATGAACAGAAGGGAGCGGAGAGGGTGACTGGGCCTCCCAACCTTTACCAACATGTCTTGTCATCTTGTGTTAACATCATGGCTCATTTCAAGGTGAGGAAGCGTATCAATCATACTATAGTGTGAGGCTTTGAAAATAGTTCCCTCCATTCATCAGCTGATAGACTGATGCTATTATATTTAGACCCATGGTGGTGTGTGTGTGGTGGTGAACAAATATTAGCTGCTTCCTATAACAGCTACACTATCTTGCCGCTCACACTCAACAGATGGATTCTAACTATATTTTAATAGATTATTATTATATTTGGTGATGCTGCCAGAGGTAAACAGGAAGATTAGCAAAGAGAAATGTGAATTAATACAAGTGTGGCAAGAAGCAAAATCCATTAAGAAGGGTGCTATTGTTCTACAGTAAGAATGAGGATTTTTTTCTTTTAAGCCTCCCAGATAACCAAAATTTTAGTCAATTTTTAATCTTTCGCTTTACTTAAATGTCTTCCAGCACAAAAAAAAAAACCCAAAAAAACACTCAGATGCTTTTAGATTCCAAGAAAGCCTGACAGTTAGAGAGATAACGCCTAAGTAAATACAGATAACTGTGATAGGATCAGCACATGACTGGCCTGTCCCAGTGGTTAGAGACCACAGCTGACTCAGACCACCATGCAGGATAGGGTGATATGAGAGGGTGTGCACAGTTGGAGGCTTTAGCTTTAGCACATAGCTGTAGGTGTGATGGTAGACTGCAATTTGTACAAATCTGTGACAACAAAATGTGCATATAATACCATTTGGAGGATGTGCAAAATGTTTGGAGGTTGCATTTCCCTGCTGTAAAGGTGAATGTTGCATTTCGGCTCAATATTCAGTGAAAACTTAGATTTAACTTTTCATTCATTAATTCCTCGTCTGTTTCCTCCTCATTTGCTGCTATTAAGAGGCGTAAAAAACCCATAGCAATCAATTTAAAAATAAATTAACATATGAGACACATTGTTGGCATTGTGGTAGTCTGTAATTACAAGAATCATTTTACAGATGTTTTACTTATGGCTATTTGGCTCTAGTACATTATTAGTGGAACAACAGTCTCTTTGCAGTCTACAGCAGATTAATAATGTGAAACTGTGTGACAGTGACCTCTGCAGGATGACAAGAGTACAGTAATGACTGTATGACCTTTTCCTCCTTCAGTTTTCTCATGAACATGAGGCATACTTTCTTTCCTAACATGTCAACATTTATATTTATATATATTGTAATAAGTGACAGTCGGGTAAGAAAAAGGAACCACGTGACATTGGGGGATTGTTAATTTCCGTAATTGATGAAGGTGAACGTTCAAGACACTACATGCATTAAACAATCCAAGCTGTCATTAAACTATCCTCGACTGAATTCATAAGCAAGATTCATATTACACAGATTGCCGTTGTGGCATCTGACGCTGGGATGCATTTAATGTAATTGCTGCTGACTATGTTGTTGATACAGGTCTCTCCTATTGTTAATAGTTGGAAACTCTCCAAAGTTTACGTACATACTGTATAAATTAAACAAAAACCGAGCTCACTCATAATAAAATCTTTTTAATCACTAGTACAGACTGTTTTGATGATGCAAGAGGAAAGATTGCGGCCGTTCATGACCGTGAAGTCACTTATTACACTTGTATAAGCATACATAGACTTATAGCAGATACCACTAGTGAACAGTATTTATTAATGAGAGTTGGTGACTGTTTTTTTCTCATGTTATTCACTGTAGATACCATTACCATAACCATAACAGAACAAAAACTCACTTCCCTCAAAATGTCTCTCAACCACCAAATGAGAACAGAGAGAGAGAGACAGAGAGAGAAAAGTGAAGTGCTTCATCAATTTGCTTTGAGAGAGCATTCTAGGTGTATGGCATTTGAGGAATGCTAAGTCACACTTCCTGTTTCCTGTCCTTTCAGGAAGTGGCAGTAACCCTTGGCTGCCATGGTAATTCCCCTCTCTTATCTTCAAGATGCTGTCTGCGACCCCCAGGGATGATTTAGTTAGATCAAAACTACTGTAATTTAGCTGGGGTCAGCCGTTAAGGGCTTCCTGTAAACTACTGTTGTCTCTCACTCTTATGGCATCTTAACCTTTTATCTGTTTTACCTTTGGGTCGGTATTACTTCATTATTTCATCGCTGTTCAAACTAAAACTAAAAAACGCGGTTAAACTAATGATGTTACTGTCATTATTATAATTATTATGACTTTCATCCTATGTATGTACAGTTGTTTTGTTTTATATGTACTACTCTTGTGTATTTTATCCCCATTTCCGTCATTGCTAATAACCAAATAAAAAATAACATACAATACAATATAAATAACTAAAATTAAAATATATATATACTGTCACACTGCTTAACAGCTCAAAAAAATCTCTTTCCTTGTGAAGTTTTATGTTACTTAGTGTGATTAACCCTTTATGAGAAAGAGCGCCATCATTATTTCAAACAAGTAAATATAGAAAGTAGACACTGAAACCTTGATTTAAAATGTCTGTTAAGAATGTTTTGAACTTAATGAAATTAAATACAAGATAAATTTTAATTGGTCAATAATGTTAATATCTTTATTTAAAAAAAAAAAAAAACAAACAATGCAAATATAAAGCTTTTTTTAAGTATCTGCTGACTGTAAATTAAAAAAAAAAAAAAGTGCAAGTATTGTGCATGTAATCTCAGGTTGTTTGTTTCTGTACCATGCAAATGTTTAATCTATAACTTTACCTGTGTCGACTTTCCCAGGTCCAAGGCCTTTTTACATCATGCATGTACTGTATTTGTATTTCCATATTCCTTTTAACCATGGTGTATAAGTCTTAAATTTGTGTCCTCATACTCCATGGCTGTCATCACCAATGAGAGGCATCAATAACGGGAGTACAGCCAGTATAATAAAACTTCTGAATGTTTCCTTTCTGACTTGAACATGTTTTAGACGTTCTTAGCTGCTAGAGACAAAGGGAGCCATAAATAGCTTTTACATTCACTCAGAAGTTAGGTGTAAAAAATGTGTCCTTTGTTTAAAAAAAATAAATCTATTCAGCTATAAAGAAGATGTTTGGTTGATCCTCGATCCATTTGAGTCTCACATCTCACTTTAGGACATTTTGTTAGGAAACATTTCCTTTTTCTTTAATCATGGCTGCATCTCATATTGTCCCTCCGTGGCGATAAAGAAGTCATTGAGAGTGTTCTGCAGAAATTCAAAGGTTGGCCGATCTTCAGGCTTCTGCCTCCAGCACATCATCATAATGTCATAGAGTTCATCGGGGCAGCCATCCGGACATGGCATCCTGTATGACCTGTCCAGGTTCCTGATCACCTCTGGGTTGGTCATCCCTGATTTTTTTTTTTTTTAAAAAGGAAATGCACCCAGTTTAACATTTTATTGGATTTTTAGTCATATTTTGCAGTTTTTCTAGCTGCAGTCTAACAAAACAGTATTTGTTTCTAAACAATATAATAAAATGTATATTTTCACTCTTTCTTTTGTTACTTTTCACTTTGCGTACCTGGGTAAGGTATTCTTCCATAGGTGATTATCTCTGTGAGGAGGATTCCAAACGACCATACATCTGATTTGATGGTGAAAGTGCCAAAATTGATGGCCTCAGGAGCCGTCCATTTGATGGGAAATTTAGCACCTATCGTTTTCAGAGAGAGGGTAAGAAAAAGTGACAGGAAATAAAGTTATTGGGTGGCGACTGCAGTATTTGGATGTGAAACATGTACTCTGAGATGACAGAAATGGTAAATGGTGAGATTTTGGTTTTATTGACATGCATTCTAACCCCGAAATACAACCACACACACATACACGGGCTCATAGACATGCAATGTGGAGAGAGATGGTGGAGTGATGGGCGGCCCAGAGGAACACCCTGTGAGTAGTTTGGGGGGGGTTCGGTGTCTTGCTCAAGGGCACCTCGGCAGTGCCCAGGAGGTGATCTGGCACCTCTCCAGCTACTAGTCCACCTTCCATACTTTTGGTCCATGCTGGATTTGAACCAGCCACCTGGCCCTCCGGTTCCCAAGCCAAGTCTCTATAGACTGAACTACTGCCGCCCCTCTTATCTATCATCATCAAATCTACAAATTTAATTTCTTTAAATTTTACTGTATCACAGTATATATTGCCATCACAATATAAAATTGCATATGAGAACTACATTAAGTCAGAATAATGGTTGAGCTAAAGCATCTAACTTCAGTATCTAAATGATGCATTCAGGTCCACTGCCACCATCAAAGACACTGAGGTCATATGTTCACCTTTCTGAAAAATTAAAATAACACGTCATGGGTGGTTGACGTGCCAACTGCAGTATTTTTAGGCAAAGTCATTGAAGCAGCATTGTGTTATTTACCTAAATGTTCCATGCTAGTTTTTCCATTAAAGTGGTTAAAGTGGGATTTGGCAGGTGGCTAAGATCTGACGTTCACAGCACATTTCCTGTTTCACAAAATGTGACAGCTTGTTGCTTTTCTTTATTTTATACAATCTTAAATTCAATTTTAGACTGTTGGCTGGACAAAACAAGTAAAGTACTGAAAGTACAAGTAAGTACTGATTATTAGACTAGTCAAAATATAACTAAATACATTATTAAATAATACTGTTGGCTAAATGTTTTAAATAAATGTGTAAAAAGTAGCTTTTTCCTTTAAGCCCCAATCAGATGGTAAAAAATAGCAAAAATCTTTTAATTTTTTTTCCTGTACCACCAACCAGTTGATCAAATGAATTAAAACTTTTAAGTATTTATTTGGTCTTAGCACTTATTCAATCAACTGTCTAGTTCCTCTGCACAACGTTTATCATTTTCTTCACATTTCATCAAACTGTGTGGCTAGCTTAACTGAAAACAGAGCAGCAGTAAACACAGCAGCAGCAGCAGCAGCTACGTCACTGAAGCTAACCTCTGTGATCAACTACACCACCCAGTGCAGTTCATGTTGTATATTATATATTACTGAACTTACAGTAACTTAAGTTGTTGTCAACTCAAGTATTGTTATCTGCTCTTTACCTCCTGTGCTGCTCTATGTCCGTGAAACATGGTCAGGAGGGGAGATGGATGGTGTCAGAACACCTTTCCAGAGTATTCAGACCCACTTTAACTCCTGCTCATGTTCATTTTTAGTTTAGTTTAAATGCACTTATTCTGAAGATTCTTTGGACAATATTTCTATGTCAAATGAATGTAATGTAATTTAGACTATCATGTTGTCTGGTTAAAATTCAGCAGGTGGCACATACTGCACCTTCTTGGGCCGTGTATTCTGACTCGATGATCCTGGCCAGGCCGAAGTCTGCTATCTTGCAGTGCAGGGTTTCACTGACCAGAATGTTGGCTGCACGCACATCTCGGTGGATGTAGTTCTTCTTCTCGATGTAGGCCATGCCTTCAGCTATCTGTCATATAGGAAGAAAAAAGAGGAGTGTTGGATCAAAAGTCAGAAAAAGAAACTGTTAATTTATGAACGTATCCCAATAAATAACACATAATATAATAACTACATTGTTTTACAGCGCACTGAATAAATGAAGGCTTTGTACATAGACTATGTCTATGTGTCTGTCTACTTTGGTCAGTAGACTCAGTTGCGCACGTGTAGTTGTGCAGCTACTTTACATGTGTACACTCATGTTTATGTGTGTAATATTGGAAGCAAAGTGGGTTTAACAGGATGTGCCAACTCTCAGGAAGTAAAAATGCTTTTTTTTTTTTTTTTTTTGGAGGGGCAGAGTGTTCAGGGGGAGCTCACTGTGGATGGAAAATAGCATGATTTCCTGTCCGGATGTTAATAATTGACGTAGGGCGAGGCTTTCAAGCCAGATGAGCAAAAGCCCCACCACAGAAACCACACAGCTACTGCTGACAGTTTCCATGTGTATTCACATCATGACTGTGTATGAAACAGTCACTCAAAGCATTACTATAGAGCAGCTAGTGTGTATAAATAGACATTGATTTTAACAAAAAGGCTAGTGTTTTTGTTTTTTGTCAAAGGATGAAAAACTCAGAGAATTAAATATCAATGTCATGTCAAAATTATCAAGAATAACGGAAGCACTTACGCGCAAAGAGCAAAACAAAGGTTTCTGTGTTTGGTTCATTTTCAGAGATAAACCTCTTTTTTTTTACTGAGAGGAGGAGGTTAATAATGTCATGAAAATGTCACATACAAGCCTCTGTACGTTCACAGCGATCATGCTGTCAAAATCGTGTTATTAGATTTAAAAGTGTCCCACCTGTGCTGACATATCTATCAGCTTACTGAGCTTTAGCTTTTTTCCTTCGTCTGTTTTTAGGAAGTCCAGAAGACATCCTGCGGACAAAAAAAAAAAAAGAAGAAGCATAACTGTATCATCATGAGAAACCACACAGAACATTTTTAAATGCTTATTGGTGTTTCTCGGGAAACTTCTTACAATCAAACGGGTTATACAGAATGACATATTGAGACATCTTTTACTGAAAGCAACCACAGTCATTTGCCACTACCGCAAATTTAGCGTAGCATATACTAAGCAACAAGGCTACAACCATTTCCCTTTAAGACTCCAGCAGGTATTTCTAATAATGAACACCTGCCCAGCACAATACAATACCAATTCAACACAATTCTGCTTTACTTGTGAAATCTTTAGTTGACAGAATTCACAGGTCATTTCTCAGTCATAATTTATAGTGTTTAAGCTCACCCCAACAAACCCTGCTGCATAATGTACCTCATATTATGGAGTACAAAAAAATCACAAAATGTAGTTTTTCATTCCACAGTTCATTTCGTCAATTCTAACAAAGATTAACTGTAAATGGTTTGCCCATGTTTCAAATTGCTTTGGAGCTGGAGCTGCAAATATGAATCAACAAAAAATCAATCTGAAATTATTTTTATGTAAGCAAATATACTTGGCAATATGACATTTTCTAATGTAGCTTTTCTGCTTTTCTATGTTTTATATAATAAATTGAATGTCTTTGATTTTGGACATTTGAAGACGTCACTTTGGAAATATTGGAATTTTTCACTATTTTCTGAAATTCTTTCAAATATTTAATCAAGAAAATGATCAGATTAATCTGTAATGAAAACATTCGTTAGCTGCAGCCCTATTTGTAGCCCAACTTATCAACCCGCTGACCGGAGGGACTTTGATCTTATGTCCCCTCCTCATCTTTTTCTTACCGTTAACCATGAACTCAGTGACAATAAGAATGGGCTCCTTGGTGACCACAGCATGAAGGCGCACCAGTCGTTCATGCTGCAGCTGCTTCATCAGGTTGGCCTCCTGGAGAAAGGCCTCAGGCTCCATCGTTCCCTCCTTTAAGGTCTTAATAGCAACCTTCTGGGTGTTCTTATAGTAACCTGCAGTAAAAACCAAAACATACATTTAAATTTACTGTACTCTACTGTCTTGGCTTATAAAACGTTCCTTGTGATAAGATAAATTGTTAGTTTTCTCTCACCCATCCACACTTCTCCAAACTGCCCAGCACCCAGTTTCTTCACCATCTTCAAGGTCTCTCTGGGAATCTCCCATTCATCTTGTGCCCACGGCTGCTGGGGTTCCTTTGGCTTACAAGGGGCATACAGCCGCTGACACAAACCATCTGCTGTACCTGCACCCAACAAAATACATGCGGTAAGATTATTGTTTTTTTTTTTTGTGCTTTCTTTTCTGTTGTGCTAAATTTAGTTACTGATATATACAGGTCTGATGAGCTCTTGTTTCCTGAAATAATTTTAAAAGCTTGTCTGTTTACTTCTTTCTCTTTAATTGTTTTGCCGTTGGCAGCCATTCTAGAGATTTGGCCTTCTTATCTTATGTTTTAGTCACAGAAGTGGAAAGACTATCACTCCCTTCACACAGGAAATGCACAACACATCACAGGGTCTTACTTCCCCCTTTAATTCGAAGTGAGTGCAGACATAGAGTTCACAGCAGTAAATCGAATCTGAATTCAGATCAACACATGGTTTATTTATGATTCGGAAACATTTCAAGCACTAAACGTTTTTGATTTATTTTTTAAACTTATGAACTGTAGCTCTAAAAGTCTGTGCATTGATGAAAAGGATTGTGTTTATTACTTACGGGTGTAATATTTAACCAGTTCCTGTAAAGATGGGAATGCGTTGGAGGGGGAGATGTAGTAGCCACCTTTGTCCAAACAACGGATCTTGTAGTGTTTTACAACATCTCCTTGTTCTGATACATGATCTCTGACTGACAGTGAGAAGGACCCTGAGGGGGGGAAATATTTAGAGTTTAATACTTCAACGGTTGTGAAATTATACATATTCATGAATGAATGTGCCTTCCTGTGGATCACAAACAGAGACGGTAGATGTTAGTCACCTGCACACGTCTCACTCTCTCGAACCAGAAAGGCACCAGGTTTATTTCCGGGAGCTAAAAGCAGTCGTTCAGTCTCTCTCCTACTTATATCCTTAAAAAACCATCTGCAGAAGAAAGAAACACAAAACGCACGTCATGCCACGGTTTAAGAACATTATTTAGCAGTGCATGAATCTTATCTGCCGTGTAGTTTGATAATATGTTTCTTACTTTTCCACCTCGAGTGTATCTGCCCTGGCAACATAATTAGATGGTATGAAGCCCTCCTGTCCAGTCAACAACGATTTAGCCACCCACCATTCTCCATTTCTACATTTCAACAGACAAATATGACATATCATTTTCCTTTTGTTTTACTACTGCTGTATACTAGGGACAAGAGATGCTACTTACTCTTGTAAAACCTTAAGTTTGTCTCCCTTTTTGAAAGGTAGATCGCTGTCGTTGGTCGCTTTGAAGTCATGTTGTGCCACATACAGGCTGTCGTCTAAAGAGAATTACAGTAAAGAGTTATTTTAGAAGACGTGAGCTGCGAATATCAACAGTAATTTCATTTTTGGCTACTGTTCTTGTCAGAGGAAGGAGGATTCTGTAGTTTGCATACTGTCTGTGAAACTGGCTTTCTGTCGTGGATAATCTCATCTTGTCCCCTGAAGAGAACAGAGGAAATCCAACCGAGATTTCAATCACTAAATGTAGCCTCCTATCACTGTTGTTAATGTCTCTCTGTACAGCAGCAACCGACTGCACAGACGCAGGCCCTTTATTTTTAGTAGATAGTTTTAAATATATGCGTTGTGATTACCCTTATCAGAACAGGTGTTTCCACTGTGTGCCTGAAGAACAGAAAAATATATATTTTTAAAATTCATAATGTGCAGCAGTCAATGAAAAACACTGGCAAATAATTAAAGTGGTACAATTTAAAATCACTTTGGACTTACTTAAAGTAAGTAAAGCTTTTGTGGTATAAAGTGGTATACTCACTATGTGATTTGACGAGACTTGAGCGTTGTGTTTTTTTTTGTAGGCCTTGTCATCTTTTACTTGTTTCTGGCCACTACATGTGCAGCCCATCCTGCATGCATAATGGAAATCTTCTTCCGTTATACTGCATACTACTAACTAGATTTTACATGCTGCAGATAGCCATTTAGTTCATTATAAATGATCAAATACCACCATCCGTACATAAGTTACTGCTAAAAGCATCTGATAGTAAGAGCAAGAGTTCATTTCTTTCTTACCTGATGAGCTTTACTGAACGGTCTTTTCAGTCTCCGCTCCTCCCACTGCAGGGCCTGTGAATCTGTGAGTTCATACCCGGTGCTGAAAAATGAATAAAAACTGCTCAAAATTGCTCAATTAATGAGGGAACAGTGTCTTTTTCATGTTATGTCTTGGTCACAAGTGCACTTACAACAAATTGTCTCAGATAAGAGGAAGTGGATGTGTTTTCAACCTTATGTGGCTGCATTTGCATAAACAGTTTAAGAAGCAGCCATGTTGTTGTGCCAAAGTTAAAAAACACAAATGTGCTAAAAATAACTGATAGGTGGCAAATGTAGAAATTCATAGAACTATTGCTATTTGTGTCAACGTGAAAGCATGTTTTTTTGTATTTATTGTTCACTTACTCGTGCTGTCTCTGAATCTATCTAAACAGACAGTTTCACATGTAAGGTGATGTGCATGTGGAAACTTTTACATTTTAAAAGCCATAAGAACCAAAACAGCCATCAGCTGTTAAAAACCTGAATGGATTAGTGTTTGTTAGTTAGTTAGTTGAGTGTGCCTGAGAATGGCACACTATATATTATTTGTTTGTCAGTGTTCAGAAGTCAAATTTTATGATTCCACATGCAAATTAAGCTAGTTAAAAATTACAACATAGTACACAGTACAGTCTAATACAACCAAAACCTAGGAGGCTTGACCATCATACTATAGTCATAGTTTATTTGCCTGACTGTTTATTGAATGACTTTTGACTTTCAGTAAGTTTGTGTCAGCACTCTAACAGGAATATTGAAAAATAATACTTTATTTTATTTATTAATGCCTTAAAAATCACATATAAAAGATATAATCACTGATCACAACCTATCTAAATATATCCAACAATGTGCAATTAAAACTGTGGCGGTAATTTCATGTACCTGTTGAACCGTGACAAACTTTCTATAATGATTATTTATATTTATAAGTGTAAGTACATACCCCACGTTTGTTTTTATGTGGAGAAACTGATCATTTAAAAGAAAACTATCTTTATTTCCCTGTCCTTTGCAACCTTAATTTTTACATACCATATCAATAATCCATCATCGCGCCATTTCCAGACACACACACCAGGAAATCTATTTCTTATCAGTTTCAAGTGTAATGTCATGTCACTGCTTGTGTGATAAACTTGTTAACCTGTTTTTTTGTTGTCGTTTTGTTTTTTTGCCTACAACTGATGGCTTTAAATGTTCTGTTCAAATTATTATTGACTATGTAACTTTATGGTATGTCAATAAAACTCCAGTTGAACTCTGAACTGTGTTCAGATGTTAAATATTTCATTTCATTTAACAGATGAACACAGAACAAGAAATCATTCGTTTTATTTCAGAATTATTTGGTATTCATTTTACTTTCATAATATTACAAGTCGCCGCACTTGTGTTAATTAGTGTAATGTCAAATAAACATACAGCAGATAAATACCTTAAATTTGTCCCCCAGCTTCTGTGTTCAAAAGTACTCCAGATACAAAATGTCTTCAATTTCCTTATTGAAAACCAACTTGTCAGTGTGTCACTCTCACTCGCTCACTTTGTTTCTGAAAGTGTCTCTCTCTCTCTCTCTCTCTCTCTCTTTCCTTTCTTTTTCTCTCACTCACACACACAGTGAAGACCAAAGCCTCCCCTGGGGGGGGGGGTTAGTTTACCGTAAATAGATAGCAGTTTGTCTGTTTGTTTTTTGTCTACTTCCTCCCTTGCCTCTTCAAACTTCAACCTTCAAACTAGTTAGTGTATGAAATGGATTAATATAGTTCATCTTTAGCCTTCGGACTAATCACAACTCAGGTGAGAATTATTAATTACATTGAGGAAGTCTGCATATAAGTGAGATAGACAGTGGAACAATGGTTGTACTACTACTGTATGTGTCTGTATGGGTGTATAGGTGTGGTTGAGTGCTGGGTGCATATTCAAATGTGAAAGACTGAGTGGTTTCCATGACATATGTCTCAGTTCCTCTGGTGGTTTAAGCCACTGCTGTTCACGTCTACTGTTTTACAACCTAGCACACCGTTATACTGTAAATGTTTACAGTAAAGCAGTACACATTTTTACCACAAGATGGACTGGTGAACTGCTCTTGAAACCGTCTCACTGAGAAATGGTGTTGGGGCATCTGCAAACATGCAAGGTCAAATGTTGAATTGAAGCAAGTATAATAAAAAAAAATAATACGATTATTGTAGTTTAAATTCTTCATATTATTCCAGATCTGCACATGATGTTTATCCACATTTTTCTACTTTATTTAGATGAACGTGTCTAATGGTGCTCCCCTTACTTCCTTATCCCTTTCAGCCTGCAACCATCCTGAAACTGGAGAATAATATAATAAAGTATTACAGTGTATTACACACAGTTTTGACCCGACACAAAGCAATGCTAGAGCCCAGATCACCTACATCGATACATTTGTTTCTATTTTGTGCAAGTAAATATGTGAGCAATGAAAAATTAATAAACACTACTGCGTATTAAAATTGTAAAATGTAATCACAGTCAGTGTACTGATCTGATTCTGTATTAGTCTGAGGACATGTGAGGTGTGGTGTAAGTTTTCTGGTTGTCTACTCTTTGATGTTCCCCTGTTTTGACACTAGAGGGCGTAGAAAGTCATGTTTTAAACCCTGCCTCTCCTGAAGTAGGCCCATTTTAAGCCACTTTGCTAGTTTTCCTCCTAAATTCATGCCATATCTATTAATAGCTAACACTTGCATTGACCTCCTATAAAGAAATGATTCAACAAAGTGCTAAACTTTGGGGGCTTTTTTCTTCCGTAATGCTTGTATATCTGTGTCTGCTGCAGAGGACAGTGTGCGGATGTGAATACAGATGCACATTCTGTCACATTTGGGAAAAAGAATTGCAAGCTGATGTGTGGTCAATCTATCAAAGCATAACAATGCTTTGGTTTTTCACACCATACAGCACAGTTAACCAGGTCTTTCCTATTCTCACCACACAATGCAGTGAAGAGGGAATTCACCTCTCTTCTTCTTCTTCTTCTGTGATGGAAACAATAAACACAAAACAATGTGTCCTTGAGTGATCTAGCAGTAATTATGACCCTTCTGTTTCTGGTTTGCATGTTAAATTACTGTTAGGTGATATTAAGAATGAATCAAAGAGTCTTGTAAGGAAGATATCATTCAGAGTATGTTGTAACCTATAAGTGCAGGGAACAATAAATCTTACAGCACCGGAAGTGTTTGTTTCCTATGGGGGGCTTTATCCAACACGCAACGTGGGGATATTACTCTCTGGGCAACACTTCACAGGTTTTTGTTTGGACCACCTGTGCTGTGTGTGGGGACTGTGCTTTGCTGTAGTTCTCTGAAGGAACGACCTCACTTCTCACATACACACAAACATACACACACACAGGCTGCAGGTGCATGGTGAGTGTTATTGAGTGCGTCCTGGTTACTAACTGCTGTTTCTCTTTATACTCCCTTCTTCTGGTTTTCCATCAGCCCTTGTTTTCTTCCCAGGGCCTTGGCGGATGCTTGTGTACAGCTCTGTTGGGGTCCCTAGACATTGCATCCTGCTTGCAGAAGGGTCATAAGTGGCCCCACAGGATAACCTGAACAACGGTGGGAAAGACAGGGAGCGTGGGTCTCCTTTACTAACGCGGTCCTGGCCACCTCTGTGCCAAAAGCATACAAGCTGCCAATGAGCGCTTTCAATTCCCATTATCAGTGTGAGTGTGCACTGCATGTGGCTGTAAATGGCTGCACATGTGCTTACTGTATTTGTGTGTGAGTGGCCAAACAGGACATTCATTGTGTAAAATACAGATTAGAAATTGAATATTTACTAGATGCTGTACTGTAAGTGTTTTATTCAGACACACACACTTATCAACACACAGGAACACACTTTCCTCAATTTTGATCCCCGTCTACATCACAAGAGGCCCCTCTTTGACTTCCTGTCTGTGTGGGAACCATTTCTATCCTCTGTCACACATGGAGCGAGACGGTCTCGCTCTTGCATTTGCCTTTAAAAGACAAAGTGATTGTCAATAAACAAGGAACAATTGAACTCCTCTATTCATTCAACAGGCACTTTTGCTGTTCCTCTGGGATGTTCATGAGTTTTGGGAGCGCTTCACTTTTCCTATTGCTTTTCCTCCATTAGAAAGCTGACATAAAGGACACTGGTCGAACTGTACTGCAGCTTTATTTGTGGATTTTAATGGAAACATTTCCTGCATATTTAAAGGCATTTTAGTGCATGTGTGATTAGATGGCAGCCTTCACACTGAGTTGGTTAAGCTAAGCTAAATTCAGCATATTTCTGCTATTCGTATTTCCTAACTTACACACGTACTGTACAATGACTCATTACTGTGATATTTTAAGTGCCAGAAACTTCAATTTCCTCAGATAAAAGGCACCTGTCACACTCTTTGTTTAAAAAAGACACATCTGCAAGTTGGGTCTGCAGTAATGTAATGGAGCAAATCTATGCAGCTGTTTCGGAGGCAAGTTGCGTTGAGGTAAACATGGCTGCGGGAAAGCCCCTCATTATTGTGCTCCGGATGACATTCCTCACTCTTCCAGTGTTTACCGTGGAAAGAGCTCTGTGCCAGCAAGCAGGTGCTTCCTCAAAAACTCTTTGCTTTTCCAGAAGATTTGAGGATTGGATTTATCTCAATCAGGCATAACTGCAGCATTGTTATAAAAGAGGTAATGATACATTTTAAGTAGTGGAATAGCTGTACCTTCATTTGGTAACGTTAAAAACAGATTTTGATTTCAGCAGTAGTGTTACTGACTGCTGTTCATCACATCTCCAATGACACATTATACTCACAGCAGGCAGCATCTCAAACCTGCTCATATATGAAACTGACTCACTAAACATCTAGAGAAACATGTGCTCCAGCCAATGGGTGTTTTGACTCCAAGACTGCATGTACGATTGATTGACATCTCCTTCACCCTCCAGTTAGTTTTGTTGCATTAGTGCAGAACAACTTTCACCTTTTCCATTCTCATGGTGTAGTTTGGTGATATGACATAAATCCCAACATGGCTCCACCCACCTTCAACCTGAGTGGATATATAATTAACCAGAGTAGTTAATTGAAAACACCTATGTGGACCTGCCTCTGAATTAGGCATCAAATGTTGTTTCTTAAAGGTGTGTTTGCTTTTTTACCACAAAGGGAAATAAGAAATCCAGACAGAAAGCCATAATATATTATGAGCTGATAAAGTTGTTTAAGCTAGTAACTTAAGCAGACATGGAGCAGCATTGGGGTTTCTGGAACAGGATATGAGTCCTATAGGCAATCTCTTTTTAGCTCTGCACGCTCCATCCACTGTTTGTGTGTGTTATAGCTCCTAGATATTCAACTTTCTTTAGCAGCTGGTTGCTAAATCAGTCTGTTAGCCATGTGGTGCTGAAAACAGGTATACCTGCTGCTGCTTAGAATAGGTTAATGAGACAGAGACCTAGTGTGGGCCACCTGAGTAGCTCTGCACATTATCATGTCACATGTCAATCGTAAGGTAGCCACGTGCTAAAGCATACCCTGATTTATCATATGTTTTATTCTAAATGGGACCATAATTTAAGTAAATGAAAATCATTCTATATGCAGGAGACCATACATTCATTATGAAAATGTTTACTGAGGTAATATATTAAATGAGCGGTAGGATCATTTTGTCAACAATCAGACTGATTCTCATAACTGGTAGTATCTCCCCCTGCTGGAATTTAGAAAGATGCCTGGTTTAATTCACTTCTGTATTGGCTTTACTGATCAGACCGGGAAAGTAGTCCACTATTTATAGTAGTCCATGGGTACGATTCACATGGTTTAAATGCTATAGGGCCCAGAGCTGACTGAAAATGATCTTTCTTTACCACACCCCATGCTGACAGTGTGACTCTGAGATGTATCGGTTGGTATCTTGCTTGCTAACAGGATAAATGTAAATTGGAGTTTTGTGAAGCTTCATTTTGACAGTAACTGTTTCTCCTTCAGTCATTTTGCGAAGCTAAGCTAAATACAACCTTATTGATTTTTTTTTCTCTTTGCTCTGAAATGCTGGTATGACAGGAAATAAGCATACTTCCCAAAGCACTCCACAGTGGTGGACTGTTGCATGCAGGCAGCAGATGCAGTGAAAGGGAGTTTTACAGAGGCTCCATGCGATGTTCTTGTTAGCATAGCTTGAGAAGTGTGGCTTGCTCTTCACTATGGTGATATGCAGTCAATCAGAGTGACACCAATTATGTACAATATGTCACATGACCACAAGAGACTGCAAATGGAAACTCTGAGAGGGGCACATCCATCAGTTGTGTCTAATGGGGCTCACAGTAAAGGGAGAATGAATGAAGTCTCAATAGACAGACTGACACACTCATACAGTACCTTTCCACAGAAGTGGATTATACTTATGGGATAGCTATTATGTTTTCAATTACCTTGAACAATTCAGAGACTCAAGTGACCTGTATTCATTGTTGTGCCAATAGCTGTGCATGCAATATTATCATAGCCCCCAGAAAAATAACCAATCATTCATCTCTCTGGATGACACCGTAAATCTGCAGTGGTGTTCAGTATCACTTCTGTAGCAGATGTTGATAGTTTGTATTTCATGAAATTTTACACACAATTTAATTTTGTATGGAAAAATTTTGTGATCGTGTTGAATTGCTGGACTGTTGAATTGTTCGGTTGTGGTTGTAGTCAACATTCACCATAATATAGGAGTTGTTTCCAGTATTTAAAGTAGTGTTCATCTTTCAACATACTGAAACACTGCTGAATGTCAGTATTGTGCTCACTTAGTGACTCTGCATTCATATTTTTCCCCTGGGGATAGTTAGAGATAGGTGAGTGATAAGTGATTTGTAAAATGAAATAAAAGTGTTTTTCTTTTTTTACAAACTGTACTTGTGTCTCGCGAGTGAATTGAGTGTTTCGCAAAAGAATAACAAAAAAGACTTTAAAGTACATTTAATGTCAGATACAATAAGTACAGTACATTCAGCAAAGGTTAAAACCTCTGTACCACAGAGAATAATGTATTTTCTTACTGATATACACTGTTGAATGGTCTAAAATACACAATAGGTGAGGTTGTCACGATACACAAATCCTGCCATGACTTTTTACTCCACTTTTTTCCAGAGATATTCATTTTCATCTGGTGTAGAGATCAATTAAAGCTATAATGCAGTTATTTGATGATATGGTAGAGATGCTTACACTACACTCATAACACTGTATATTGTTTACCCTCCACCTTTGGTCTTATTGCCATGAACAGGTGTGTATCTGCATCATAGTAAGTCAAACATTCAAAATGAATATTATCAGCATTTTCTGGCTTTCCAGAAAAATACAATATCAACTAGAAAAATACATAACTTTGTATTATTTGGAACCAAAAGTCAAAAAAAATAATGTTAATTTGATGAAATACAGAGACTTCCTTAATCCTGCAAAAACAAAAAAGCAAAGTTGCAAAGTTTATCATTACTGTCATGTTCTGTCTGAAGCTTAATTGCAGGAGGTATCACGTACTCAGATATATTTATGCACTGTATTTAACTTAACTTTGCATAAAAAGTATGCAAACCACCTACGCATATTATACATTCAAGTTTTTAAGATTCCCTTATCATACAACTGTGATTAGTAGTTGTTGTGTTCTCAGCAATCTTAGCAAAAAAAACTTTTTAGTGCTTATAAGTGCTTATACTTCTTTAGTGCTTGATTAACAAGAAAAATCAAGCTAGAAATAATAATCTAAATCAATCCTGTTGATTTTAACAGGCATCAGTATTATTGGCATTCTTGTTATTTTCACCTCATTTTACTCTTGCATCTCACTCTCTATCAGTTCTCCAGGGTCTTTCCAGAGCCACAGTCAACTTAGGATGACATATTTTTCACAGTCTTTGTCTCAAGGCTTGTAATGTCTTCTTGGCTGTTTATTTCAGTCTCAGAATCAACATCAGCATAAGCGCCATCATCAGATTCTGCCCTCAGTTTGAGTGGGATTAATGTTTCCTGATGTGCTCTATTAGCTGCCTCTTCATTATCTGTCTTGCTTGGAGCAAAATCTTCATCAGTTTCTTCCTCTGGTTCATCTGAATCTTCCTCAGCTTCATCTTCTCCATCAGCTGAATCTCCCTGGTTTCCATTCCAGTCCATCTCAGTTTCCTCCTTTTTTTTGGAGCCTTTGACATCATCTTCATCATTGTCATGGCTTCCATTTGGGATGTTAATGCATTCACATGGTGTCACATTTGTTTCTGTCTGTTCATTATCTTCATCCACATCTTGCTCTAGCATGTTTCCCTCATTGTTTTCTGATATTTCCTCCACATCTTCATCCATATCTGGTTTCAGCTCTACCACAGCATCAGGGTCTTCTGTTTCGTTTGCCTGAGTTAATTCATTCATGTCACCGTCTTCACATGTTTGTTCTGCATTGTCAGGATTAGTCTCAGATTCACTGACTTTCTCCACAACCCCTTGATCTTCTCCGTTTACAAGTTGCTGCCTGTTATCTTCTGCAGATTCATCTTCTGTGTTATCAGTGGACGTTTCCTTTTGAGAAATCTCATTGCCTGCCATTTCAGGCTCACCAGATTCTTCAGTCTCATCTCCTGTTGTTGCATACTCTGTGCAGTCTCTACCTGTGTCTCTAGCACTTTCATTTTCAGCAGATTCTGTTTTCTCTTTTGACAATTTGTCAACTTTGGCTGTGTCGTCATTCTCCACTGCAGTTTCATCATCATTTGTGGTGGCCTCCATTCCTTCTGCACAATCCTCTTCACTGCTAGCAGCAGTTTCCTCCACATCTTCACAGGCTTCCACATCCTGCTCTTTGTCAGATTCATGTTCAGTTGTGTCCACTACTTCTTCTGCTGCATTTTCCTCTTCAGCCGTGGTGGTTTCACCAGCTTCTTCTTTCATTTCATCTTCACTTGTGGCAGCAATCTCCTCATCTCCAGCAACCTCATCTTCAGTTGGTTCTGCTTCAGATAGCTCTTTTGACAGTTTGTCAGCTGTGGCTGTGTCGTCATTCTCCTCTGCAGTTTCATCATCATTTGTGGTGGCCTCCATGCCTTCTGCACAATCCTCTTCACTGCTATCAGCAGTTTCCTCCACATCTTCACAGGCTTCTGCAGTTTCCTCGTTATCAGATTCATGTTCAGTTGTGTCTGCCAAGTCTTCTGCTTGATTCTCCTCTTCTGCAGCGGTGGCTTCACCAGCTTCTTCTTCCATTTCATCACCACTTGTGGCAGCAATCTCCTCATCTCCAGCAACCTCATCTTCAGTTGTTACTGCTTCGGACAGCCCTTTTGACAGCTTTTCAACTTTAGCTGTGTCGTCATTCTCCACTGCAGTTTCATCATCATTTGTGGTGGCCTCCATTCCTTCTGCACAATCCTCTTCACTGCTAGCAGCATTTTCCTCCACATCTTCACAGGCTTCCACTGCTTCCTCTTTGTCAGATTCATGTTTAGTTGTGTCTGCTACTTCTTCTGCTGCATTTTCCTCTTCAGCCGTGGTGGTTTCACCAGCTTCTTCTTTCATTTCATCTTCACTTGTGGCAGCAATCTCCTCATCTCCAGCAACCTCATCTTCAGTTGGTTCTGCTTCAGATAGCTCTTTTGACAGTTTGTCAGCTGTGGCTGTGTCGTCATTGTCCTCTGCAGTTTCATCATCATTTGTGGTGGCCTCCATGCCTTCTGCACAATCCTCTTCACTGCTATCAGCAGTTTCCTCCACATCTTCACAGGCTTCTGCAGTTTCCTCGTTATCAGATTCATGTTCAGTTGTGTCTGCCAAGTCTTCTGCTTGATTCTCCTCTTCTGCAGCGGTGGCTTCACCAGCTTCTTCTTCCATTTCATCACCACTTGTGGCAGCAATCTCCTCATCTCTAGCAACCTCATCTTCAGTTGTTACTGCTTCGACAGCCCTTTGACAGCTTTTCAACTTTAGCTGTGTCGTCATTCTCCACTGCAGTTTCATCATCATCTGTGGTGGCCTCCATGCCTTCTGCACAATCCTCTTCACTGCTAGCAGCATTTTCCTCCACATCTTCACAGGCTTCCACTGCTTCCTCTTTGTCAGATTCATGTTTAGTTGTGTCTGCTACTTCTTCTGCTGCATTTTCCTCTTCAGCCGTGGTGGTTTCACCAGCTTCTTCTTTCATTTCATCTTCACTTGTGGCAGCAATCTCCTCATCTCCAGCAACCTCATCTTCAGTTGCTTTTGCTTCAGATAGCTCTTTTGACAGTTTGTCAGCTGTGGCTGTGTCGTCATTCTCCTCTGCAGTTTCTTCATCATTTGTGGTGGCCTCCATGCCTTCTGCACAATCCTCTTCACTGCTATCAGCAGTTTCCTCCACATCTTCACAGGCTTCTGCAGTTTCCTCGTTATCAGATTCATGTTCAGTTGTGTCTGCCAAGTCTTCTGCTGTATTTTCCTCCTCTGCAGCGGTGGCTTCACCAGCTTCTTCTTCCATTTCATCTCCACTTGTGGCGGCAATCTCCTCATCTCCAGCAACCTCATCTTCAGTTGTTACTGCTTCGGACAGCTCTTTTGACAGCTTTTCAACTTTAGCTGTGTCGTCATTCTCCACTGCAGTTTCATCATCATTTGTGGTGATCTCCATGCCTTCTGCACAATCCTCTTCACTGCTAGCAGCAGTTTCCTCCACATTTTCACAGGCTTCCACAGCCTCCTCTTTGTCAGATTCATGTTCAGTTGTGTCCACTACTACTTCTGCTGCGTTTTCCTCTTCTGCAGTGGTGGTTTCACCAGCTTCTTCTTTAATTTCATCTTCACTTGTGGCGGCAATCTCCTCATTCTCAGCAACCTCATCTTCAGTTGCTTCTGCTTCAGATAGCTCTTTTGACAGTTTGTCAGCTGTGGCTGTGTCGTCATTCTCCTCTGCAGTTTCTTCATCATTTGTGGTGGCCTCCATGCCTTCTGCACAATCCTCTTCACTGCTAGCAGCAGTTTCCTCCACATCTTCACAGGCTTCTGCAGTTTCCTCGTTATCAGATTCATGTTCAGTTGTGTCTGCCAAGTCTTCTGCTGTATTTTCCTCTTCTGCAGCGGTGGCTTCACCAGCTTCTTCTTCCATTTCATCTCCACTTGTGGCGGCAATCTCCTCATCTCCAGCAACCTCATCTTCAGTTGTTACTGCTTCGGACAGCTCTTTTGACAGCTTTTCAACTTTAGTTGTGTCGTCATTCTCCTCTGCAGTTTCTTCATCATTTGTGGTGGCCTCCATTCCTTCTGCACAATCCTCTTCACTGCTAGCAGCAGTTTCCTCCACGTCTTCACAGGCTTCCACATCCTGCTCTTTGTCAGATTCATGTTCAGTTGTGTCTGCTACTTCTTCTGATGCATTTTCCTCTTCAGCCGTGGTGGTTTCACCAGCTTCTTCTTTCATTTCATCTTCACTTGTGGCAGCAATCTCCTCATCTTTAGCAACCTCATCTTCAGTTGCTTCTGCTTCAGATAGCTCTTTTGACAGTTTGTCAGCTGTGGCTGTGTCGTCATTCTCCTCTGCAGTTTCATCATCATTTGTGGTGGCCTCCATGCCTTCTGCACAATCCTCTTCACTGCTAGCAGCAGTTTCCTCCACATCTTCACAGGCTTCTGCAGTTTCCTCGTTATCAGATTCATGTTCAGTTGTGTCTGCCAAGTCTTCTGCTGCATTTTCCTCTTCAGCCACAGTGGTTTCACCAGCTTCTTCTTCCATTTCATCTCCACTTGTGGCGGCAATCTCCTCATCTCCAGCCACCTCATCTTCAGTTGTTGCTTCTACAGCTCTTTCCTTTTCATTTGATTCAGACTCATTTGCACTGGTGGCTTCCACAGCTTCATCTTTGTCTGATTCATTTTCAGCTACAACATCAGCCTCTTCTGCTGCATCTTCCGCTTCAGCTATATGTTTTTCCACAACACTTGCATCTTCAACTGCATCTTCATCAACAGGCTGTTGTCCATCTTCAATCATTTCTGCTTCCACAGCCTCGTCCTCAGGTTCATCTTCAGTTGTAGCTGCTACATCAGACTCTCCTGCAGTATTTTCATCTTTGGCATCTTCTGCAAGCTCTTCCATTGATTCATCTTTACTTATGGCATCCATCTCTTTTTCTGTACCAGTCTCATCCTCAGTTGTTGCTGCTTCAGCTGGTTCCTTTGATTCATCACAGGTGGCATCATTCTCCTCCTCATTTGCAGTGGCATCTTCTGCTGAATCATCATCACTGGTGGCAGCAGTCTCTTCTTCTCCATCGTCCGCTATTCTTGCTTCCACAGCTTCTTCTTCAGATTCATTTTCAGTTGTGGCTGCCACATCAGTCTCTTCTGCTACAATTTCATCTTCAACAGTCTTTTCCTTTGATCGATCCTCACTTGTGATCTCTTTTTCTGTAGCTATCTCATCTTGAGTTTCTGCTTCTTCAGCTGGTTCCTTTGATGATTCATCTGCAGAATCATCTGCACCTTTGTTAAATTCATGTTCACCTGTGGCTGCAATAGTGGCTTCTTCTGCATTTTCATCTTCAGCTATGGTAGTTTCAGCAGGTTCTTCCTCAAGTTCATCCTCACTTGTAACAGCAATCTCCTTTTCTACAACAAGCTCATCTTCTGTTGTTGCTTCTTGAGCTGGATCCTTTGACAATTCATCCCCTGTAGCATCATTCTCCTCTGCAGTGTTGGCATCTAAACTCTCTGCAAAATCATCGTCACTGGTGGCAGCAGTCTCTTCGACGTCTTCAATTGCTGCCACAGCCTCCTCTTTGTCTGATTCTTGTTCAGATTTATGTTCAGTTGTGTCAGCAACATTTTCGGCTGCATTTTCATTTTCAGCTGTAGTGGCTTTAGGAGCCACTTCTTTGGCTTCATCTTCACTTGTGATAGCAACCTCACTGTCTTTAGCAACTTCATCTTCAGTTTCTGTCTTGCAGGATATTTCCTTTGGCAATTTATCAGCTGTGGCTGTGTCATCGTTCTCATCTGCAGGTTCATCTGCAGTGTCAAGAATCTCTTCTTCCACGGCTTCCTCATTCTCAGATTCATTTTCAGTTGTGGCTACCACAGCAGTATCTTCGGCTGCAATGTCATCTTCAGCAGTCTCTTCTTTTGATTCCTCTTCACTTGTGGCAGCAATCTCTTTTTCTACAGCAATCTCATCCTCACTTGTTGCTTCTTCAGCTGTGGTTGTGTCTTCGTTCTCATCTGCACTTGTGGTAGGAAGCTCTTCTATACCATCAATTGGCCCCTCTTCCACCTCTTCAGAGTCATGTTTACTTGTGAATGCCATGTCAGCCTCTTCTGCTGCATTTTCACCTTCAGCAACCTCTTCCTTCAGTTCATCTTCACTAGTGGCAGCAAGCACTTCTTCATTATCAACTGTCCCTGGTTCTTCAACATCATCTTTGTCCGATTCCTGCTCAGATAAGGATGCCACAGCTGTCTCCTCAGCGGCCATTTCATCTTCAGCAATCTCATCCTTTGATTCATCTTGTACAGCAACCTCATCTTTAGTTGTTGCTTGTTGAACTGGTTCTTCTGATGATTCATCAGCAGTGGCTGCAGCATCTACACTAATGGCAGCAATCTCTTCATCGTGATCAACTGTTCCTTCTTCCACAGCCTCTTCTTTGTCAGATACGTCTTCACTTGTGATTGCCCTGGTGGTCTCTACTGCTGTATTTTCATCTTCAGTTGTGATGGCTTCAGAAGCGTCACCCTTAAGTTCATCTTCAGTTGTGACATCAGTGTCTTTGTCTACAGCAAAATCATCTTCATTTGTTGCCAGCTCAGTTGGTTCCTTTAATGATTCACCATCAGTCTCATCTACAGTATTATCTTCCCCTGTGACAGGATTCTCTTTTTCATTATCAACCATCTCTGTTTCCACAACATTATCTTTGTCAAATTTATCTTCAGTTGTGGCTGCAACATCAGTCTCTTCTGCTACATTGTCATCTTCAGTGACAGTGATTTTGGCGGTCTCTTCCTTCAACTCATCCTCACTTGTGACAGAAATTTTGCTTCCTACATCAATGTCATCTTCAATTGGTGTTTCTTCTGCTGGTTCCTTTGACAATTCCTCAACTGTGGCACTATCTACACTATCATTTTCTGCTCTTTCATCTTCTGTTTTGCTCATTTCCTCATTATTATCAACAGAAAAGACTTTTGCTCTTTCATGGGCAACAGTCTGTTCAGTAAATTGTTTGACAATGCCTACTACTTCTGCTTCATTTTTTACAGACCCATCATCTTCATCATTTACTTCGTTTTCATATTCTGCAACTGCAAAGTCATTTTCATTGCCACAGTGCACTTCATCCCCTTTCATTTCCCTTATAGCGTTGACAATAACCTTTTCTATAAGTGTTTCTGCTGCTTGCATTTCAGTATCATATTCAGAGTTAGATTTACATTTTACTGCCTCTGTTTTGCCAGAGTGACAGTTTTTCACCACCAGAATGCTCTTTAGGTCAAAGTCCATGATAACAGGTGCAGTATTCATAACCTCTGCAGGAAGCAGCAGCTGAGATGTCATTTTTTTCTTAATGCATGTTTCACATGGGCAGTATTCATCATCATTTTCACTTCGCTGGTCACTGTAAGATGTGCCTGTTGCTGAATCATCACTTTTTTCTGTTTGGGATTGTTTGAGTATAACCTGCAGCCTCCGTCTTCTCTCTTCTGTTTGTGTTGTTGAAGCACGGGACATTGGTTCTTTCGGTGGTTTTGGTAGGCCTGCTTGACCTTGAATTTTCCTCAGTTCTCTGTCTATACTTGTTTGGATTCTTTTGTGGACCTCAGTTTTAAGTTCACTTATCATCATGTCAAGCTGCTCATTATCATCCAAGTTCCATCGGATCTTGAACTCTCTCATTGCATGGATATAATGTGTCATGAACTGCTTTTCTATTTTACTTAATAAAGTTAAGACCCAAACAGGATCGTGATCTTGAGAAATCCTTTTGGTTAACTGTGGTCTTTGAACTATGTGAGGACTCTCAGAACTGGTGTCGTCATGACATTCTGTTTCAACTTCCTCTGGAAATTTTTGGCCATTGCTTTCATTTTCTGAGCTCTTGTTTGAGGTTGGTGGTGTTTCAGGTAGTTGCTTTGGAGTATCATTGCTTCTTATTGTGTCATCTGTTGCTGGATCATCTTCCTTTTCTTTTTCCTCATAGACTCCTTCTACTTCTCTCTCACATGTCCATTGAGCATCTGCTCCTGCTTCACCTTCACAAACTTCTTGTACTTTACTTAATGTATCTGCACTGGTATGTGGTTGAGACACATCACCATTTACACCATCGCTACTCTTTCCAGAGCCAGTAGAGCCACTGTTGACATCCACACCAGAAGATGATGTGTGATTGAATTCATCATCCACAAAATGATCAGCCTTGTTTAACATATGTTCATTTTCTGGAGGATCACAAAGCCAAAGAGACTGAAGGATATTCATTAGCTCTTGGTATCTTTCATCCTTTTCATTTGCATTTTTAGGATTATTGTCTATTAACTGCAACTTCACAAGGCAATCCAGAAGACCTCTAGCTGAAGTGCTTAGTTTGCGTCCATATACTGGAGAGATTTCTGGTAAACTGTTACATCTGTCAAGCTTTGGATTTAAAAGTACTTTCATCACTTGTATGGAGGAATTAAAAAATTTTGAGTCATCATCTCTCTGAGTACTATCTGCATTTGGTACCTCTGTGCTTGTTTGTTTAGGGACACTGTTCATCTCACCTCCTTTACTTGTATCTTTTGTATTCTCAGCTGCGGAGTCATCATTGTTTTCAATGTCCTCTATTCTATTAATTTCCTCTGTCGTGTGGCCAGTTTTTTGTCCATCACAGTTTTCATTAAATTCCTCCATGTCATACATATTACTGTCTGCTGGTATTGTTTTCAGCCATTCATTCACAACCTCGGTGGGGGATGCATTTGGTAGGCTTGATGGGACCAACTTAAAGTCATCAGCATTTGTGTTCTTGTGTCTGCATTTGCTGCTTTTGTCACTTTTGTTATCAGTGACACTCTTACTGATATCTGTAGCTTCCAGTGGAGTATTTGTTATCCTCTTAGACACATTTGATTTTGATTCTCCAGTGACTGGAGTCTGACACATCTCTTTGACAAGATCCGAACTCGACAGAGTTTGTGACAAATCACTTTCATTTGACTCTGTGTGACAAATTACACAGTGTTTATTTCCTTTTGGTTGTTGTGCATTCTGAGAGGTTTCTGACACGGCAGATTTTGCAACAGACTTTGCTTTGGCAGTAACCTTTGCATTTGTTGAACCTTGCCTGCTTGACTTGCTTGTCTTGGAGTGACAACTCCTCTTATCAACTCTATCTTGTTGTTTCTCTTCCTCCACTTCCTCTGCATTTATTGGAGAAACACTGGTCTTCTCCTCAGCAGGAACATCAACGGTGGACATCTTCAGCTCCTCTTTATTTTCCACCTGTTCATCCATTAAAATATCAGATACTTGAGATTTTCGAGTTTTTACAGACAGGTTTGACTTGACAGATAAAGAACTTTGTGGCCGCCCTTCAGGTTTTTTTTCCGTCCCCTTGGATGTTGTTGATTTCTTTGAATGTGCAGATACCTTTGACTTTGATGACATGGCTTTAGGTGGTCTGTCTTCACTTTCCTCAACAGTTACAGCAGGTACTTCAGACCTGCTTAAGATTTCAGATTGATTTGCTGACACAGGGCTAAGTGGTCTTTCATCCTTTTCCTGTTTTTTTTCATCAGCATGATCAGATACTTTTGATTTCTTTGATCTCAGGGACATATTTGACATTTCTGACATGGCACTTGGAGCTCTTTCCAATTTTTCTTGAGCAGTTTCTTCACAAGAAGTGTCTGGACATTTTGGAGCTGTTAATTTGTTTGATTTTGTAGATTTTTTTGATTTTGCTGATTTACTTGACATTGCATCAGTTTCTTCATCATGTCCAGTCCTTCACTGTGGGTAATTACGGAAATGTTTGACTTCATGGTTCTTGCAGAAACATTTGACTTCACTGACAAAACACTTGGAGTCCTCTCTGTTTGATCTACCTCTTCATTACATGTTTCAGCTGTCTGTTCAGAAATGTTTGATTTTCTTGACCTCAGAGACAGTTCAGATTTTAATGATTTAATTGATATTGTACTTGGAGCCCTCTCTTCATTTTCCTCACAATCATCTGCATTTTCTTCAGTTGACATTTCAGTGGTTTTTAAAGGACTTGACTTTCCATCTTCTTCACAGTTTCCATTTAGAGGAACATGAGACGCTTTTGATTTTGCAGACACTGATGTTACATTTGACCGCACTGACTTGACAGACATTGAGCTCATTGCTCTCGCCTCAGTATCTTCTGTGTTTTTGGCAGTTATGTTAGGAATGTTATCTTCGGCAGGAGCCTCAGAAGCCTTTGATTTCTTTGAGACTGCTGAAGCATTTGACTTTCTTGATTTTGTTGATTTGATGGAGATACTGCTTGGTGTTCGCTCCATAGTCTCCTCATGATTTTCTTCCCCTAAAGTATTAGAGACTTTTGACTTATTAGACTTTGCAGAATTATTTGACTGTGTTGATTTGGCTGATTTAGCTGAGAGGGTGCTTGGCGGTCTATGTACAGTTTCCTCATCATTTTCAGTGTTTTCTTCAGCTGATATGCAGCTTGTTGCTCTTTCTTCCGGTTTCTCTTTGTCATTTTCTTCATCGTACCTCTCATAGCCTTCTTCAGCTGGAACATCAGAACATTTAGGCTTTTTTGATCTGGCACAAATATTTGACCTGACTGACTGTAATGACATCGAGCTCACTCTCCCTTCGTTCTCTGCATCAGCAATTTCAGTAGTGTGTTCAGAGGGCATGTCAGAAGCTTTTGATTTTTTTGAGATTTTTGAAACATTTGACTTTGTTGATTTTCCTGATCTGACTGACAGATTACTTAAGCTCTCTCTACATGTTCCTCATGATCAGATATGTTTTCCTCAGCTGGACCATCAAATCCTTTTGACTTTGCTGATTTGACAGAAGTAGTTGACTTTGCAGTTTTGGCTGACATTGCACTTTGTGCTCTCTCTTGAGCTCCATCTTCAACACCTTCATCATCAGGCATGTCTGTAGTTTTGCCAGAACAAACTTCCAAAGCTTTTGATTTGATAGATTTTGCAGAAGCATGTGACTTTGCTGATTTAGCTGACAAAGCACTTGGTGCTCTCTCTGCAGACTTGATAGATATTTCAGAAACATGTGACTGGACTGATTTGGCTGACATGCAGCTTGGTGCTCTCTCTTCAGTTTGCTCTTTGTCATTTTCTTCATCAGGACTCTCAAAGCCTTCTTCAGCTGGAACATGAGCAGAACATTTTGACTTGTTTGATCTTGTTGAAATGTTGGACTTAACTGACTGGGCTGACATTGAGCTCAGTGCTCTCCCATCACTCTCTCCTTCAATAATTCTGTCCTCTGGATTGTCAACACCATCTTCCAATGGGACTTCAGAAACCTTTGATCGTCTTGATGTTGTAGAAACATTTGACTTTGCTGATTTTCCTGATCTGAGTGACAAATTACTTGGAGCTCTCTCTACATGTTCCTCATGGTCAGATATGTTTTCCTCAGCTGGACCTTCGAGTCCTTTTGACTTTGAAGATTTGACAGAAGTAGTTGACTTTGCAGATTTGGCTGACATTGCACTTTGTGCTCTCTCTTGTGCTCCATCTTCAACACCTTCATCAGGCAGTTTTGTCAGAACAAACTTCCAAGCTTTTGATTTGATAGATTTTGCAGAAGCATGTGACTTTGCTGATTTAGCTGACAAAGCACTTGGCGCTCTCTCTGCAGACTTGATAGATATTTCAGAAACATGTGACTGGACTGATTTGGCTGACATGCAGCTTGGTGCTCTCTTCAGTTTGCTCTTCATCATTTTCTTCATCAGGACTCTCAAAGCCTTCTTCAGCTGGAACATGAGCAGAACATTTTGACTTGTTTGATCTTGTTGAAATGTTGGACTTAACTGACTGGGCTGACATTGAGCTCAGTGCTCTCCCATCACTCTCTCCTTCAATAATTCTGTCCTCTGGATTGTCAACACCATCTTCCAATGGGACTTCAGAAACCTTTGATCGTCTTGATGTTGTAGAAACATTTGACTTTGCTGATTTTCCTGATCTGAGTGACAGATTACTTGGAGCTCTCTACATGTTCCTCATGGTCAGATATGTTTTCTCAGCTGGAAGTCCTTTTGACTTTGAAGATTTGACAGAAGTAGTTGACTTTGCAGATTTGGCTGACATTGCACTTTGTGCTCTCTTGTGCTCCATCTTCAACACCTTCTTCATCAGGCATAGTTTTGTCAGAACAAACTTCCAAAGCTTTTGATTTGATAGATTTTGCAGAAGCATGTGACTTTGCTGATTTAGCTGACAAAGCACTTGGGGCTCTCTCTGCAGACTTGATAGATATTTCAGAAACATGTGACTGGACTGATTTGGCTGACATGCAGCTTGGTGCTCTCTCTTCAGTTTGCTCTTTGTCATTTTCTTCATCAGGACTCTCAAAGCCTTCTTCAGCTGGAACATGAGCAGAACATTTTGACTTGTTTGATCTTGTTGAAATGTTGGACTTAACTGACTGGGCTGACATTGAGCTCAGTGCTCTCCCTTCACTCTCTCCTTCAATAATTCTGTCCTCTGGATTGTCAACACCATCTTCCAATGGGACTTCAGAAACCTTTGATCGTCTTGATGTTGTAGAAACATTTGACTTTGCTGATTTTCCTGATCTGAGTGACAGATTACTTGGAGCTCTCTCTACATGTTCCTCATGATCAGATATGTTTTCCTCAGCTGGGCCACCAAGTCCTTTTGACTTCCGAAGATTTGACAGAAGTAGTTGACTTTGCAGTTTTGGCTGACATTGCACTTTGTGCTCTCTCTTGAGCTCCATCTTCAACACCTTCATCATCAGGCATGTCTGTAGTTTTGCCAGAACAAACTTCCAAAGCTTTTGATTTGATAGATTTTGCAGAAGCATGTGACTTTGCTGATTTAGCTGACAAAGCACTTGGTGCTCTCTCTGCAGACTTGATAGATATTTCAGAAACATGTGACTGGACTGATTTGGCTGACATGCAGCTTGGTGCTCTCTCTTCAGTTTGCTCTTCATCATTTTCTTCATCAGGACTCTCAAATCCTTCTTCAGCTGGAACATGAGCAGAACATTTTGACTTGTTTGATCTTGTTGAAATGTTGGACTTAACTGACTGGGCTGACATTGAGCTCAGTGCTCTCCCATCACTCTCTCCTTCAATAATTCTGTCCTCTGGATTGTCAACACCATCTTCCAATGGGACTTCAGAAACCTTTGATCGTCTTGATGTTGTAGAAACATTTGACTTTGCTGATTTTCCTGATCTGAGTGACAGATTACTTGGAGCTCTCTCTACATGTTCCTCATGGTCAGATATGTTTTCTTCAGCTGGGCCACCAAGTCCTTTTGACTTCGAAGATTTGACAGAAGTAGTTGACTTTGCAGATTTGGCTGACATTGCACTTTGTGCTCTCTCTTGTGCTCCATCTTCAACACCTTCTTCATCAGGCATTTCAGAAGTTTTGTCAGAACAAACTTCCGAAGCTTTTGATTTGATAGATTTTGCAGAAGCATGTGACTTTGCTGATTTAGCTGACAAAGCACTTGGCGCTCTCTCTGCAGACTTGATAGATATTTCAGAAACATGTGACTGGACTGATTTGGCTGACATGCAGCTTGGTGCTCTCTCTTCAGTTTGCTCTTCATCATTTTCTTCATCAGGACTCTCAAAGCCTTCTTCAGCTGGAACATGAGCAGAACATTTTGACTTGTTTGATCTTGTTGAAATGTTGGACTTAACTGACTGGGCTGACATTGAGCTCAGTGCTCTCCCATCACTCTCTCCTTCAATAATTCTGTCCTCTGGATTGTCAACACCATCTTCCAATGGGACTTCAGAAACCTTTGATCGTCTTGATGTTGTAGAAACATTTGACTTTGCTGATTTTCCTGATCTGAGTGACAGATTACTTAATGCTCTCTCTACATGTTCCTCATGGTCAGATATGTTTTCCTCAGCTGGACCTTCGAGTCCTTTTGACTTTGAAGATTTGACAGAAGTAGTTGACTTTGCAGATTTGGCTGACATTGCACTTTGTGCTCTCTCTTGTGCTCCATCTTCAACACCTTCTTCATCAGGCATTTCAGAAGTTTTGTCAGAACAAACTTCCGAAGCTTTTGATTTGATAGATTTTGCAGAAGCATGTGACTTTGCTGATTTAGCTGACAAAGCACTTGGCGCTCTCTCTGCAGACTTGATAGATATTTCAGAAACATGTGACTGGACTGATTTGGCTGACATGCAGCTTGGTGCTCTCTCTTCAGTTTGCTCTTTGTTATTTTCTTCATCAGGACTCTCAAAGCCTTCTTCAGCTGGAACATGAGCAGAACATTTTGACTTGTTTGATCTTGTTGAAATGTTGGACTTAACTGACTGGGCTGACATTGAGCTCAGTGCTCTCCCTTCACTCTCTCCTTCAATAATTCTGTCCTCTGGATTGTCAACACCATCTTCCAATGGGACTTCAGAAACCTTTGATCGTCTTGATGTTGTAGAAACATTTGACTTTGCTGATTTTCCTGATCTGAGTGACAGATTACTTGGAGCTCTCTCTACATGTTCCTCATGATCAGATATGTTTTCTTCAGCTGGGCCACCAAGTCCTTTTGACTTCGAAGATTTGACAGAAGTAGTTGACTTTGCAGTTTTGGCTGACATTGCACTTTGTGCTCTCTCTTGAGCTCCATCTTCAACACCTTCATCATCAGGCATGTCTGTATTTTTGCCAGAACAAACTTCTGAAGCTTTTGATTTGATAGATTTTGCAGAAGCATGTGACTTTGCTGATTTAGCTGACAAAGCACTTGGCGCTCTCTCTGCAGACTTGATAGATATTTCAGAAACATGTGACTGGACTGATTTGGCTGACATGCAGCTTGGTGCTCTCTCTTCAGTTTGCTCTTCATCATTTTCTTCATCAGGACTCTCAAAGCTTTCTTCAGCTGGAACATGAGCAGAACATTTTGACTTGTTTGATCTTGTTGAAATGTTGGACTTAACTGACTGGGCTGACATTGAGCTCAGTGCTCTCCCATCACTCTCTCCTTCAATAATTCTGTCCTCTGGATTGTCAACACCATCTTCCAGTGGGACTTCAGAAACCTTTGATTGTCTTGACGTTGTAGAAACATTTGACTTTGCTGATTTTCCTGATCTGACTGACAAATTACTTGGAGCTCTCTCTACATGTTCCTTATGATTAGATATGTTTTCTTCAGCTGGACCATCAAGTCCTTTTGACTTCGAAGATTTGACAGAAGTAGTTGACTTTGCAGATTTGGCTGACATGGCACTCTGTGCTCGTTCTGCAGACTTAATAGACATTTCAGAAACATGTGACTGAACTGATTTGGCTGACATGCAGCTTGGCGCTCTCTCTTCAGTTTGCTCTTCGTCATTTTCTTCATCAGGACTCTCAAAGCCTTCTTCAGCTGTATCATGAGCAGAACATTTTGACTTATTTGTTCTTGTAGAAAGGTCTGACTCTACTGACTTGCAGGATTTATCTGACAGGCAGCTTTGCGATCTCTCATTGATTTCCTGTTCAGTATCTTCTTCATCATCGCGTTTGGAAAGAACTTGAGAATCTTTTGACTTTGTTGATACTGCAGAACGATTTGACTTTGCGGATCTTGCTGACATTACACTCAGGGCTTTTTCTGCAATTTCCGCATCATCGTTGTTTTCCTCAGGCTTACCTGTTGAGGCTTTTGACTTAATAGATATTGCAGATTTTTCTGACATGGCACTTGATGCTCTTGCTTCTGCTTCATCTTGTTTGACAGGATCTTCCTCAGCTGTTCTTGCATCAGTATCTTGCACTTCCTCAGCATTTTGATGGACTTCAATTTCAAAGGTTTTAGATCTTGCTGATTTTGCTGACATGGTACTCGATGCTCTCTCTTGATTATCTTCCTCGACATTTTGTTCATCTCGAAGCTTAGATGTTTTTGAGTGTGAAGATATTGCAGAGGTATTTGATTTGGATGACATGGCACTCTGCACTCTCTCTTGATCTTTTCCAGCCTCTTCAGCTTCCCTTTCTTCTTTAAAATCTTCATCAGTATTTTTTGACACAGGAGAATGTACACACCTCTCAGATTTGTCCTCTGAATGTTCTTTGGGTGGAGTTTCAGAAATTCTTGACTTTTTAGATTTCACAGAAACATTTGACTTCAGTGACATTGCACTTTGTGCTCTCTGTTCAGTTTCATTCTCATTTTCTTCATCTGGGTTTTGAATGCTTTCCTCTGCAGCTACTTCAGATGTCCCCAATTTGGATTCTGCAGAGGCATTTGATGTAGCTGACATGGCACTGGGTGTCCTTTGCTCAGTTTCCTCCTCAGCTTGTTCTTTATCTGCACCGGTAGAGACTGATCCCTTTGATTCAGTAGAGGCTTTGGATTTTGATGACATAGAACTTGACTCTCGTTCTTCATCAACATCCTCCTCTGATTTATGTTGTTCAGCTGCCATTTCTGACTGCATTGATTTTTCAGATTTAGAGGATTTAGCAGACATGCTACTCAATGGTCTGTCTTGTGTTTCTTTGTTGTCATGTGTTGGTATTTCTTCAGCTGTAACATCTAAGACATCAGATTTGGATTTTGTTGAGGCATTTGAATGAACTAACATGGCACTTTTGGATCTTTTCTCTTTTACAGATTTTGTATTCTGTATTTCTTCAGACTTATTTGATCTGCCAGAGGCATTTGATTTAACAGACATGGCACTTGATTGATACCCTTGCATATCACCTTCTTCTTCAGCTTGGGCCTCAGGATCACTGGACACTCTGCAATTACAAATGTATGTTTTTTTGGATCTTGACTTGCTTGAGCTTCCTATAGCATCGGATGCTCTATCTGTAGGGTTCGTGAATGAATGTTGCACAGGTGATCCTGTTTCCAACATTGCACTTGAAGCATTCGGTGGGACATCCTCCTCGTCATCATTTTGAGCCTCCTCGTGGTCTGTTAATACCCCAGAGGAAGCACTAGGAGCAGATCCTGTTTGATCTTGCTCTGATGTTTGAGCAGTTTCGACATTAACTTGATCATTTAGGGGACTGTCAACACCCACTTCACAATTGTCCACTGTGGAAGATTTGACCTTGCACTTTGGTGAGCAAGTCTCACTCCTGATGATGCAGTACTCTACAGTTTCACCTGCCTCAACAGTCTGCTTCACACAAGTTTCTCTCTCCACTACTTGTTCTGTATGTTCTTCACTTGATCTAGACACAGTTTGCCTTTCAACCACTGTCTTTCTAGAGACCATTCTATGTGAGGATCCACTTGAGCTGGAAGTTTGAACACACTGACTTGCTCCATGTGTCCCTGAGATGTTTTTCCAGTTGTCATGTTCCTGGCAGTGACTGCAACAGTGAGGACAGTGAGGCTCCTCTGTATGTCTTTGGTGGTGCCTAGTGATGTAAGCCTCATCCTGCTCACTGGCAGAGATGTTTTCAGTTTCTGAATAGCTTCTATCATTAACTTGTGCAAAATAGGGGTTATTGTGCTCTTGGAGGTAGTCACTGGTCTTGCCTGTTGTCTTTCTTACTTTTGTAGACCAATGTAATGTTTCGTCATTTTGTAGCCGGAAGCGCACTTTCATTTCCATTGACAAACTGCCATCTTTATTAACACAAACTCGTTTCTCTATATCATCATTTCTCATTCCATCACCGGTGTGTGGGCAGGAATCCACAATATCTGGAGAGTCCATTCCATCTGGCTTGTCAGATGACACTGACTGCCTGGTGGATCTAGTGTCAGTTTCCAGTTTTGAACTGATGACACTTGTCTTTGTTGGTAGTCCTTGACATTAAGAAAGACAGAAGAGAAAAACAAAAACAGATGACATTAATCTCTCTCGCTCTCTCATATTCACAATACACTTATATTGTATATTGCCTTTTCCGAACAAACAGTGCTTAGCGTGTAATTAATAATCAATTTAAAAACATATAAACAGTTTTTTATACCCTCATGTCCTTCATTGCGGCCACTGGAGCGTGACCTCATGCTAATCTTTGGAAGTTTGTCATCAGATGTTTTCTGAAAATTCTCCACAATGGAGGGGTGAGAAGGCTCACGTCCAACACAGACAAGGACACTGGGGCACTGAATAAGACTCTGAACAGTGTCAATCTGAAACAGAAGATACAAAGTAATTAGTTAGTAAGTGTGACTCTGCCCACTAAATGAGGTTTATAGGCAGACGTACACAAGCATGTTTGATTTTAAAATGTTTGGATTAAATGCCATGGACAGTGCCATCATCAAGTAGAGGCTAGACCACTTAAAGACACAAACTGAAGACAGACCGCTTAAGGAAGTAGAATGAGGCTATCTAGTGCAACCTTAACACCTACTACCTGTAATGCTCCTAATTACACAAGAAATCTGTTCTTTTGTCACACTCCCCAGTCAGCCTGTGAGAATGGTGCAATTTACCACAGATGTATTATTTTCCTAAATTTGGCCTTAAAGAGGCCAGCTGCATTCATTGAGACAACATATTTACTGTTCTTTGTGTTTCCTTGTATGGTAGACATTTGTAACCCTACAGCTGACTACATATTTATGAAACTGTGGTCATAGTGGGGGTTAATTACTGCAGTGTTGGTGCTACATTCTACCCACTGAGCTGCAGAGCCCGTCCTTTAATGTAGCTCTTATTTGACGAAGAATTAATCTTTTGCGCCACTTTCCATATTATTATTTTATTTATTTATTGCTTGTATAGCATCAAGTATCCAGTTTTATGTTTTAATAAGTGTCCAGTAACCGAGTTTTAAGACTTTAATATTAGTTTGATGTTAGTTTGTGGTCATAGGACTATAGCAAATAGAAAATATTTGTAGGGAAACATTTAGGAAACAAGTGTCATGAGAATACTTTAATTGGGTCTCGGCATTGTGCCCTCTTTTGTGCAACTGAATGCTCTAAATCCTTGCAAAAGAAGGCCATGAGTCAAGCAGCACGTCAAGACAAGATAAATATCCTAATCCAGGATGATCTCAGGGAAACTTCACCAGATCACGGTGCATTCTCACAATAGTGAGCTGCCATTGTAACTTATAAGAACCATGGTTATTGCTCAGCAGTATTTCAAGCTTGCTGAGTGTGTGGAAGTGGTAGACTAAATGATATATATGAGAAAATATTGTGGTCTGAGCATTGTAATTCATTAAACCAGCATCATTACTTTGATTTATTTTGCTTTAGGACACCTCCTACTGTTAAAATGTGTCATGCAATAGAAACACTAAGTCTCTCTTTATGTTTGCTATTAAGGTGCTTAAGAAAAGTAAATGGCTCACGTCATGCAGGCTAATTATCATCATCATTAAAGTCTTCTCTCTCACAGGTGATTAGCCTGAGTGGCTGAATGCTAATCTAGGAGATGGGTGTGTGGTGACCTGTTTTCCCTTGTGTCTCCATACAAAGACTTAATAAAAACAGCTACTGTATTTTGCTTCCATACTGAAAAACACATATTCAGTCACATATTGATTTTAGGATTACGCTTTTCTTTTGCTAATTATTACTTATAAAAGACACTGGGTTCTTTAAAATGAACTGTCGTAGAGGTTAAAACACAGGATACTATATTATGTCAATGTATGTATGTAACTTGTATTGGATTTTTATTCTTTATATGGTGGAAGCAAATAACTTGAATATCTTGCAATTTCTATTTATTTCATTTAAATAAATATCCTTTTACATTTCTATGACACATCATATTGAATACTGCTGCTTCTGTTCACTTCTGACAACTAGAAAAAAAAATATTGAGAGTTTGTTGATTTAATTTTGCTTACAAGCAGTCAGTTTTGATGAAAGTGCAGTTTTGAATTTTAAATCCGCTCTTGGTAAAGGCAGATGAATGGCTTCATCTGTGGTCACACAAAGCCCAGGTGAAGATAATTAATTGCCACTGTGGAAGACACATTTCTGAGACACCTCTGGTATCAAAGTAGAGGGAGTGGAGTTTCAACGTTGACCTGTTTTTCCTATCTCAAAAATAGCTCTGATTTGACCAAGATTAATGGGGTTCGGAGAGATACCCACAATCTAAATGTACTGTATGTGTGAGGGAATATCCCTGTTTCATTCCCTCATGCACACACTCTAAACATTTATCCCACTAGACTTGTGCAAACTAAATGAAACTGATAGTGTATGAGTGTATTTGTTGTGTAAATGTTAAAAAAATTACACATATGTGGTTACAGTTGTGTTTCCTCCTTCATGAAATTATCATGTTGGTAAAAGAAAACAACCTGTCAGACACAGAGATTTAAATAGATTAAAAAAAGAGAAGCTATTGGGTGTTTCTGTACATTTTATTTTAGAGCATGAGGTAGACTTTCCTGTTTCAGAAATAGCTTGGCACAGTATGGAATAGTAACTTATATATGACAACAGATTTTGAAGCATAAATCATCCTATTGTGTAAATAAAGAGGGTGCACCTTTTTTAGAGGGTTTTAACTATCCAACGTCCTTATTTATTTTCATGATAAAAGATGTACTATATTTTCTCCAATATAGAGCCAATATGTACTGTAAATGCTGTGAATATTATAAAAATCCACCTAGAACTTAATGATATACTAATAATCATAATACAATTATGTCAACTATTAAAAATAACTAATAACACTGTGGTCCTAAAGTTGAACAATCTGCCATAGTCCTAAAATAACTTTTTGAAATTGTGTGTTTGCAAAGGGCTGATATTGGTATATAGTAGGGAATCAGTCCTGTCACTAGAGGCCTCTCTTTCACACTGGTTTTCAATCTTTGGCATATAACAGCAAAGTGCAACAAGCCTTTACACCAATATACATCTTAGAGTACCTTTTAAAGCCAAATTAATGTAGACAAACAACTCATAGCACTACTGTTAATTTTAGATTCAGTCATCCATTAAAACACAGAACACAGAAACTTCTCTTTAAAAAAGTTTCCTGAACACATAATAGAATAAAATATCATATAACCCCTGTGCTCCAAAACTGTCTGCAGGTTATGTATATAGGTTATGAGAACATAAAGAAAAGAGGAACATGAAAACTAAACATATCTTTCTTCTGGCTCCAGGTATTTATGACCTTACCTTGCGGCCTTCCAGAGTGTACAACTTCCTGATGTGATACTGCATGAGCTCAGAAACTTCTTCTAAGAAAAGCCCAAAATTGCGTAGACTCCTGCGGTGCAAGATGATGGTCTTCCTGAGTGAGGGGTCGCTGTTCTTCACCAGCACCACCCTCTTATTGTACCTGTGATGAATGTGGCGGTTGTGGCCTGAATGTGCCATAGGGTGCTCCTCTGGCCTGGCCGGTCTCCTGAGAACATACTCGTTTGGATGATGGTAGTGATATGGTGCATGAGAGGGATACAAAGATGCGGCCTGAGTCTCTAATTCTTCCAGGGCCTGGGCATGGCTATACTCAGAGCAAATGTAGCATTCCTCCGGAGATTCCTGATGAGCCACCATGCCATGTTGAGGGATCCTGGGGAGCCGACTGGTGTGATGCTTGTGGGAGCCTTCACCACCTACAGCATTGAAGCACTGGAAGTTACGTTTGTGGGAGGACATTTTGGACGATAGTCTCTTTGCTCTGGTCAAAGGATGGTCTCAGATGAGCAGCAGAAGAGGACAGGTCAGCACAGGCAAACAGTTAAAGGGGGTTGTCATGTTTCTCCAGTGCCACCTAGACGAAAGTGCTGCACCACACATCTGCATGGCTCCCACTCATGCCAGGCTGAAAGAGACAAAAAAACGAATGACAGAAATCAATGTTTTGTATACATGCAACACAGCTAACCTGCTTGCAGACACGTGAACTTGCACTTTAGTTGTTCCTGGTAACCCAGCATGGCTCCTTGGCATCTCTCTAAAGTACTTAAGTCTAAATTAGTGCCTTAACATGTTTGATGAGATTTGAGATAAGGCGTGTCTGAAAAAGAGACACCTTTAAGGCTGTTGGTGTAATTGGCATAATGCTGTTCTACAGCTATCCAGAAGTACTTCGTCAAACGCAATTAGATTTGCTGTTTTAGTCTTGAAGACTAAATGATCTAAGAATCTTCTTTAGATTTAGATGTAGTACTTCTAGATATCTTAAAAGTTGCAGACAACCTTGTGGATGATTATTTTGTTGACATTAGTTAGCGAGACTAACATGCTCACATACTTTTTTAACATTTTACGTACACCTCGTTATTAAATCGGTTGACACAAAACAGATATATTCAGACTAAGAATAAATTCATTCACGGTTTAGCAGCTGTTGAAATCACTCTTCATCGCCACTACTGGCTATTTTTCAAAGCATGACTTACATGCTGTATGTACAGACTGCTAAGAAGATCAAACAGTAAATGCAGATAAAGATAATGAGGATACACACACAGCATCCTCCAGGTGACTTTAAATAATGAGCTTAAATCTCTGCTAGCAGTGAAAGTGGACATCACCTCAGTGATTGTCACTTAAGAAAAGACAATCGTTGCCAGCTTTTCCTGCTAACAATAATAAGAGGATTACCTATAAAAAGCAGCAATAAGTAAGCACAATGCATTCTTACTGTTACAGTACTTGGAGGTAAAGATAATTCATTGTTTCCTGATGGAAAGGGATGCAAGCCCACGATGAAATGCAAATAAAAATGAGTCAAATTCTGTGACTCAAAAATAGGCCAAGCTTGACTGACACATATAAAGAACAGGTTTGGCTGATGTCCTTGTTCTTGTATTAGCAGTGTTATAGATGTGCAAGTAAAGCAGCAAGTGTTTCGTCTAGCTGAACATTTTGGCAGAGAAAATAAAGTCTGTGATTGCACTAAGTACTCTCCTGTGTGATGTTGACAACCTCTGTCTTTGAGTCTTGAGGTTGATCCTAAATATACCCATACCTAGCGCACAAAGACATTTTTATTGTCTTAGAATATAAATTGAAGGTTATTCTGTCCTCTGTAATCCAGAATTATGAAGTGGAATTGTATTATAGTGAATTCAGAGTTTTGAATACTTTCTTCTGTCAGTGATCAGTCAGTAAAACATCAGTCATATCATCTTCAGTCTCACAGTTAGATAGCCCTGTATAGCCACACTGGACATTATTCGTCATATGAACAGGAAGGCATAACATCATATCTAAAATTTACAAACAATGACATGCTTTTTTTTTTTTTCAGGAAATCAACATTACAGGTGCCACAGGAGGGTTTGTGCTAATAATAAAAAGGTACAGGGAAGGTATATATTTAAATAAGATAACTCACTATACTATTATTTTGCAAACTAGCTACTGCCAAGCAAATGATTGCCCTGTTTCTATTCAGTGGATTACAGATGCAAAAACAATTTTCTTTACTCACCATGACCAGGAAACATATGTGGCCTTGGATCCCTAGAATAATGCCATTTATCCCTAAGGTGTCACAGTTGCCAACTGAGGCTCCTAAAAAAAGTTAAAACAAGGAAAATAAAAATCACATCCTGCATACTGTACAGGCCAGCCTGAGTTCATACAGTTTAACCTGGATTATTGTATCTGTTTTTGGTGCAAGTCACAACAATGACTACACGATGCAATTTTAGTTCTTATATAGTTTGATCTTTTGCAAGCACAGATTGCATTTTCACTCTTTCAACTATTAACATGTATTTCAGTTGCTATGCAAATAGCATTTAATGTACAAGAGATAAAGCAGCCCAGCCATAATGTACAGTGTGTAGAAGATGAAGTATGTATACTCACATGGTCCATCATAAAAGAACGAAGCTGAAAATAAATAGTTCCAAAGACGGAGTTTAAGATGTAAACTCCCAAAGAAACACTGGAGCTCTTGCAAGCAGGGACACGAGAAAGCAGTTCAAAAGCCTCCCTCCAGAAGCAGGCCTACCTGCTAATCAGATACATGGGAAGCTAAGGATAGAATGAAAAGCCTTGCTAATCACTCTGAGATTGGACTGAAATCGGCTGAGGCTTTGGACACATGACTTGGACTTCACCATTGCATAAAGGGAGTTAAACACGCTTTTAGAAAGCACTTGAGGGCTCAGTGACAATCTCTGACTCGGCATAATGTCCCTTCCTTTATCTTCAGTCATCTTTATAGCTGCAGTTTTTTTGCTATGATAAGCTTCTTCTTCTTATAACATATCCAAAATATTAAAAATTCTTATTATGTAATAACTTGTTTTGTTCAGATGTGAATGGATTCTTGTAAGAATAATTTGGTATATTAATATAGCAAGAAAAAAAAGATTGCATGTCAATAATGAGAAATTATTTCTTCTTACAGATCGTGAAACCTATGCCATTAAATGTACATATAACAAATCAGTCACCAAAAAAATCTTTTTTTTTTTCTCTTCATTTCCCAGAATGACTGAACATCCACAAATCTCACCTGCATTTGTTTCATGTTATGTTTGCTCCTGAAGAGATATAACCATAATATTTGTCACGGTGACAGTACTGACACGAAAAAGCAAATGAAACACATCACTGTCAGGACACATGTTGTGATCTGAGTGCTGGCTTTGTCACTCATTGTCAAAATGTCACTTCATGACAGATTTCTCTCTGTGTGGTTCTTGAGCTACAAACTAAAAGTCCTTTCTTCATCATCAGGAGCACTGAATCTGATATTAAACTCTTCTGTACCTGTAGCTTAAATAACCTATGTGACATGATGTTATCTACAGTGAGAATAAAAATATATAGTACACTTTAAATTAAATCAAATAGCTCTTTAAATAAAAAAAAATAAAAAAACTTTTATGTTTATTTTTGGATTATTGATTTTTCTTCTAACCCTTCTGCAATCAAAGCAGATACAAATTTAAATACAGTATAGGAAACATCCATCAGAAGAGTTCTCTTAAGGGTCATATTAAGATTAACGGGCAAAGATGGTGGCATTTAAATTACCAATTTATTTTCCAGGGCACTGTGATACCAATAACAGAGGCTAATTAGCCTTCGTCATCCCAGCTGCCTGGCTGGCAAAGTCTCAGACAGATGTTGTAACAGAGCATGTGAAACACTCACAAGGGCAAAAATATTTTATCATATATTTCACCTGCACTTGTTAAAGGTGAAAAGTTAAGTATGTGAAGTTATTTTAGAGACCGTACTTTCCTCGTCTAAATATCAGCTGGGGTCACCTCGTTCTTTATGAGGACAAAGGAACTGCCACAAAATACGTGAGTTGTTTCTTATCAGAGGCTCACAGACGGCATGTCGATCCCTCCCTGTGATGCTGGGAGTTTCAAGAAGTGCTTCATCACAGGAGCACCCACTCCCACAAAGCCTAAACGCGCAAACACACACTGTGGGGCAAGCCCTCCTGTTGCGATCTGTCTTCAGTCTTAACAAGCTTGATGGGTCGTGGAGGGGTGGAGTTGACGTGAGGTGGGCAGATTTATTGTATCCTTACTCATGGGAGAAAATAGCAAAGACCCCCCTGCTGAGTCACAACTGAGTGAGTGACTCAAAAGAACCACTGAGGACATGGGTTTTTTACTTCTTGACTGTGCTTTCCTGTGCTAGGAAGACACCTCCCCTCACTCCCCTTGAAAAAAAAGGTTACGGTCAGTTTGAGCCATAAGGAAGAGGTGATTTATCTTTTAATTAAATATCTGAATTAAATATTTTTAAAGGAATTCGAGCTCTTGGGGTTTAAAGTGCCACAAAGAAATGATTGACTAGAACCTGTAATCTGCGTTAAATTGAATTAAACATGATTATCAGGCATTTCAGTCTCCTGTCAGCAATGTAGCCTCCTCCATGTGAATGTGGACGCCCTGGAGCTCACCATCCGTCAAGCTCACACGTGAGCACTGATGCTCAGGCTTAGCACTCCCCCCTCCTGGCTGCAGTTAAAATATCAGGGATAATTAATGTGCAACCTGCTGTGCAGCAGGTCTCCTGCTATGTTAATCACAGTGCTGCGACAAATTTACGCACAGGAAGCTGAAGCTTTGATAAATGGCCCCAGTAGAATTGGAGGTTTAAAGCTGAAAAGTGAATACAGTGAAGACATGATAAATATTCTTATTTAACACTGATTGTCACAAATATTAACATTGTTATATAATTGCTTTAGGTGTTGGCTAAAAGTACAACTTAAAAAGTAATAAAGTAATTATAGGGAACCACTCATGATGAGATATTAAATAATCATTAAAATTCTGATGTACAAGACCACAACAAATACAAACAACTTTGATTGTTACAGCAAAATATGAGAAATAAATACAAACAATGTAAGGTTCTAGGATTAAAAATGGTGATGTTTTCTAATAAGGTTTGTTTCTGACTGTGAATTAAACGGAGGTGCATATATCATAAGTTCATCGCGTGATTTAAAATACCCTGTCTGTATCATTAAATTTAAACAAACCAAGAGAAGATATATAAGAAACAAATTCACATCTTTGTCACTCAACTTTAAGCTGTATAGAACCTGTGCCAATCTCATGAAAATGAATCCTGACTGGCTTGTCCTCTGTTTACTCTTTAACCTTTACCTCAGTGAGGTCACAGCAAGGATCACAGGGAGTGAGTGTAAATATAACCAAGGCACATTTAACCAATCCTACAGTAGCAGACTGTGGACAAATCCTGCTGTATTTCCAGACAGAAAACCTCTGGAGAATGTTCATTTAACCCTAGAACACTAACGTTAAAATTAGTAACACCATCACTAACATCGGGTATATTTTACCCGATATAATATCCCGGATAAAATACAGTTTTCATCAATTTATGTAAAAGTACAACACTGTATGCCAAATTGTAGTACTCTTCTTTAATTTCCCAATATACAATATCACATAAAATAAAAAAAAAGGTACCATGGGGGACCCTTTAAAAAGGCAGCAAAATTCTTGAAAAATCAGGTAATCTTAACGAGAAATTTCCTAACAAACAAAAATAATGGAGCTGGGAACTTGTTCTTTGGTCCACCCATTCCTGGGACATGTGAGCCTTGTCTGTTGAAGACACAGTCTTTCTGCAATTGTGGTGATATAGACAAAAAATGGCACTCACTATCACTAACATCGGGTGAAAATCACCCGAACGCATGCCTCTTTAAAAAACTATAGATGGGAGGAGGGAAACAAACATACCATTAATGACATCAGTGAGCAGCCTGAATGTAATCATTTATTGACATCACAATAAAAAGTATCGCCCCATGTGTTGTGCTTAAACCACCATAAATTCAGACTCTGCAGTGCATTAGCAAATGCGACAATGTGTTAATTTTATCTTGTAACGCTTTAACAGACAAGCATAGGACATGAGGGTTAACAATCCTGTTAGTGAGGTCTAAAAATACTCAAACAGCCTCCACTACTGCATAATCATTCCACTCAGTGGCCTTATCTGCCAACATGTACACATCTAAATCGCAGGTCATTATTATTTGTTTATTATTATAGAGTCTCTCATTTTTGTTCATATCTATCATTTTATCAAGCCTTCATTTAATGTTTTTATTTATTATTTATTTATTCAGTAAAATAATTACTTATAATTACTACATCTTTCTTAATGTATCTAATAGATGACTCAGTTTTTTAAAATCTTAACTATCTATTAAAATACTATTCACGTTTGTAACCCTGCATCCAGCATTAGCTCTGTTTAAATAAGAACCTACTTGTCCTCTTTTAAAACATCTCTGCTCTCTTATTGAGAAACAATAACAATGGCTATATTTCTGCAATATAAAACATTCATTCATTGATCACACTGATTCATTGTCACGTATTCGTGTTTGTTAGGTAAAAAATGAAGACAAGATGTGTTTGTCAGACGGGGGTTTCGAACCGACACCTCCAGAGGAGCCTGAAACATGAACGCGCAGCAGCGCCTTGGACCACTCGGCCGTCCTGACAATTGCGCATGCCTGGTACGCAGAAGCACAGAGAAAAACGTGAGTGTGGTGCCTCCATTGTAGTCCAGTCATGGTGATGTTTGGGGTGCAGTTCCTCTTAGGGCCACTAGATGCTAACTCCCAGAAAACAGCATCAAATACATGAAAGATATCAACGTCTCTACTGAAATCAAGCCCATAGTCAGGTTTGCAGCTCTCATGTGTAGTCCCTTGAGTTTTCTCGCCTGCTCTGCTGCACACTTGCCACTGTTGTGAATGGCAGAAATGAAACTAAAACTAAATTATTTGCTTTAGACTGGTTCAAAAATCAATTTTCAGCTGTGAGCCTCATTTACTAGCAGTCACACAATTAACACGAGTAATTAAGACGTTATAAAAGTTACTTGTGAGCAAAGTTACAGCGACATAGCAGGACATATTTTGCAGAAACACTAGACAAAAAGACCACACATGATTTTTTTTTTAAAATCTCTTTATAATGTGCTGATTAATTAATGGCATTGATTGCACACAGCTGGAGCCAAATAAGTGTATAATTGCATCAAAATAAGGTATGATTTAAGCACATTGATGGTGGTTTTAGGTTCATTTAACAGTGTAGCCTACATATCCCATGTTAATGTGTAATTTATATGTTTGAGAGACACTCTTGCCTGTAGAATTAATATCCCACACCTAAGCAGAAATTGGTCAGTTTATAAATGGCATAAGTTAGCCCATAAGGTCATGGGCTATTGTAATTAATGAGTTTTTATAGATTCTTAGTTCCAAACCACCTTGGGAAAAGCGTAAAAGACCTGTGAAAGTGCCAACTCTGTAATATTTTGCATAAGCAGAATTTACCATGCTACAGAGTCAACTCTCACAGTGTACAGTGTGTGCTTAACGGATGTGATTCAAGAAAATTGCTTGATATAACCCACCTGTGATGCAGGGAGCCCGAATGCAAAAAGACTGCAGCCTATTATCAATCTATATTTGAATATGGTAGCTGCCGGGTGGAAAATGAAAATACTCACACTGTAAATTGAAAGTAATGGTCACTCAGTCCAGTGTTTATGCTCCCACTTATAGGACACAGTGGATACGTGACTGCAGGTGCTTGATTTGCTTATCAGAACTTTCAGCTATCATTGCTCTTAAGTATTCCGCCATCTGTAATAAACATAGACCTATCCAGCTCATATCCTGTTTTGAACCTGTCAACATGGTACTTTAGTTGAAGTGTCTAAACTCTGGGGACAGCTGTGTGAGTCATTTCCATGTGTTTCGTTTTTGATGTTGAATCTTTAAGGAAATGGGGCTGAGCATCCAGCAGGAAGGGATTCCTTCAAACTCAGACATCAACAACATCCCGAATATTACACCCATAACGTAAGGCTGGAGGAATGGGAGTGAGCATGGAAATGATGCCAGCCTGACCCATTGCCAAGGTCAGTCAGGAGCGCTCTTACCCAGAAATTCTGAGTGTAAACAGCACACATCAAGGCAACGGAAATGCTGTGTGTCATGAATGACGTACTTCTTTTCTGAATAAGCACTAGTAAATGAGATTTGTTGTTCCTGTATGTAGGGTAACTTGTATTACTGATCAGTCATCTTACATGACTCTTACACACTTGGTGTTTTCAAGCCTGTTGGTGATGGAGACTTAAATTAGAATTCCAAATATGGGCAAGAAGCTTTTGTGAGTATAGTACTGTACTGATGTGTATTATGAATATTAATAAATATCGGTTAAGGGTTAAATTTAGTACACATCTATTATTTTATAACCTATTAATTGTTTTCACAGGTTCTCTACTGAGATTACGTTAAAAAAAATAGCATTTTTGTGATTTAGCACCCCCAGTTTCTGAGTGCAATATCAATGTTGAAAATATGGACAGCTGTAGACATGCATTTGTTATGATTATATTATTTATGGTCAAAAACTAGTCAGCAACACGAAACAGCATGCCAGCTAATATTACTTACTAGTCCAACAGCAAGAAGCCCAGCTTGGCGTCTGTCTTTCAGATTTTTATTACACAAAGATCTTCCCAACAACTAAAAGTCGGTTCCAGATTTACTTATTACCTCTGTGCAGCCTTCCTTTTGCTTGGTCAATCTTTTTCTCTTTTTAGCTTCCTCTTCCTCTTTGGCCTCTTCAGCCAAAAACCTCCTCTTCCCCGCAGTCCAAAACACCTGTGGTACAAACACAAACACTACCCCAGTGCTCTGAGCTCACAGTCTGAGTTACCTGGCTAATAACCTGAGCTAAAAACAGCAGCTAAGTTAATATCAGTTTATTTTACTGTCCATTAGTAAGCTCTGTGAATCACAGAGAGCTGATCAGCTAGAGGACATCATAGGGATGATCCGGTTTCAGTAGTTGGTGTTCACTTGAATGTGTTGAATGTTAACATGCAGGGCTGCAACAAACAAAGTACTAGGACAGCATTTGTGCTTTCTAAATGAATGGTGGAACGTGCTACCAGTCCCTACCAGAGCAGGGGTGTCCCTCTCTACCTTTAAAAAACTCGTGAAGACCCAGCTCTGCAGAGAGCTCCTCTTCTAACACTACCAACAACTGGACATGCTAAATCTATCCCCCTCTAGATCTGTCACTTGATTCTGTGAGTAGTACTTATTGCTGCTCTGACATGTATTTATTATACTGTAGCTCGATTGTTTCCCTTTTTTGCTTTGGAAAAAAGCAGCAGCTAAATGGCTAAATCTATTGTAAAATCTCAACTAGTTGATGGACATGTACAAGAACAGGGCTTCTACACTCAGTTGGAGAAGGCTTTGCACTGTTTCACTCATCACCTTCTGTAGTAGAGCTACTAGCCAAGTCCCAACACAGGTACTACACTGCGAGATGCCACTAAATCCTATATACTGGTCCTAAGTTGTTGATATTTGTAAAAATATATTAAGCAATTTTTAGGGATTTTGTAGTGTAATCATTGATTGATTATATATTTTGCGAGAGTCTTGCCAGAATTTGATTTGAAGTCATCTTATTGATTGACAAAGATATGATTGATGTATTGAGGACTTTCCTTTCTATTGTTACATACAGTATTTGGTCAGCCAACAATCTGCAATGCAAATATATTTCACTGTAGGACAAAAAGTTATACAACTCAATTAAGCTTTTATGGGACTGTTATATTGTATTCACCCTATTTATGATGAAATGTTTCAAACTTATTGGCTCTCTCACGTGTCTCACAAGCTGTCATCAGGCAGCTTGGTAGTTTGCTTTGTCTATCCTCCACAGTAGCTGTTAAAAGGGGCTCTCTCACACCGCTGAGCTTATAACGTCACTCATCTAAATCATTAGTGTGTCTGCTTTTCAGGATACACACTGAGTAAACTATGTTGTTGGAAGATGACTGGGCCAGACCCACGATGGAAGTATGTGGGCACACTAAAATGGAAAAGATGGGGTGTGACTTAAGATCAAAGAGCAATGTCCAAATTCAGTTAATGTCTGGACGTGGTATATGCTGATATTTTTAAGGACTGTGAATTTGGAAAGATTAGATAGCAACATCTCAAAAGACAACCACTTTTAAGCTTTAGAAACTATTCAGCAATTAGCCATATCCTTCCCGGTTTAACTGCATGTCTCAGATTAAACATAGTTGTCAGAAAATTAAAACATTGCATGATATATCATAATTAAAAACATCAATCAGGACGCAATTCTCTCTTCTAGTTATTCCCACAATACGACATCACGCATGGAACAGATAAGGATGTTCTATCTCTTAAATGGAACAACCACATTGCAATTAGGAAGCACAATAGGAACATCCTCCTCCACATTGAGGTGAAGAGTTACACCACCCCAGGGAGAATCTGCAGCAGTCAAAAACAAGCCAGATAGCGCTGCAGCATACGTAGACCAGTGTAAGCCATACTATTAGAGAGAGAGAGAGGGACCAATGCAGGCCAGGCTGTAAAAATAGGACATGCACTGCAATTTTGCATCACTTGTTTTAAAAAGTAATAAATCTGTGCTCATATTGTATACCTCTTGATTTTCAAATGCTGTTTCTGCTTTGGGTAAAACATTTAATGCAAAACTAGGAAGCGCTTATTAAAGTCGGGGGTTTACTGAAATGCACATAGTTTTGGAAGTGTGCACATTTCTCAATCCTTTTTTTTTTTTTTTTTTTTTGTACATTCTGCAGTAAAGCCTGTGCCGATTTTGGTAATCAGGCCGTGCTTATGGGTAAATGGAAATCTAGCCTTCTCCCTCCCTGCGTTGGCAGCCATGTGCTGGCCTCCCTCTGTGCTTTTGCTGGTCGCCTGTATCTGCTTAGAACAGGTGCCGGATCCCGTTCAGCTGCAGCATTCACAGCACAGGTACGGGTGGGAGGCCCTTGGCTGCTCGTACAGTCCCCCAAGTTTTCCAGGGGTCCCCATCTGTGTCCCCGCACATCCTCTGCCACATGGCACCTGTCCCTCGACGAGTCTGGTCCATTCTTCGTCCGGCGACGTACACGCCTGCCTGCCACCCCACACTCTGCCTGTTGTTGAGCCACAATGAGATGAAGAATAGCTGCACCCATAATCCCTTGCTGTGAGATGTGTGTGTATGTTTTTTTTTTCTTCTTTTCCTCCTTTGGCCAGATTTAGGGCCAAGTACAAATTGTAAACAGGTTATTATGCTGCTGTAACACACTCCAACTGGAAATGCACTCCGACAACATTTAGTATTTACTGATGTAAGTGTGTCTTTATCCGTTGCACAGAGTAGTATAATTTGGTGTAAAGTTCACTGCATTTACTGTGATGAGGATGTTGTAATTGGTTTTGTTGTTTTCTATTTGCAAGGCTTAACAGGACACAATTATTCTCCCAGAATCACTTGGAATGCTAACTTTGCTTCATGCAAATATAATGCAAATAATTACTTGTGATACATGCAGCTGCATATATTAGATTTTTATAATTGTAGAGTAAGCAATATGCTGTTTGCATACACAAAGCTCACACCACAACATACAGTATCTATAGTAGGTATATGTAGGTTTAAAGGGCATCAGAGTCTCAGACATTGATATGCCTTAGTCACGTAGTGCAAATTAGCCACTTCCTCTTGACCTACAGTTAATACGCAAAGAACGTCATATAGCCCAAATGTTCGACCTCTAAATGTGACGTGACTGGACGCTCCCTCGCCGGCTACACAATGGACGCTGGACCAACCAGACAGTCAGCCTCCTCCGTGCCTCCGGAGGACACGATATTTAAAGTGATCACTGCTCACCTCGGTCCCAGCAGATGGATAATACTTTACACAGCTGTGTGAGCTCGGCGCCCCATCCACACACACTGAAGCCTTACGTTGTTACCTTGACAGTTGGTGTTGAGTTAGACCGCAGAGTTGTTTGTTTGCCCAGGGAAGTGACATGACGGCAGAGGAGGAAATAGGAAACATAACAGACTACCTGACAGACTCATTCCACAGGCTTGACCTGAGACTGGAACTGAGCCAGTCAGCAATCAGAGAGAAATAACAAGAGGAGACTCTTTTGTTTGTTCAGCCTCTATCCTTAGAATCGCAAATATTGTAAATCTTGTGAAAATATGTGAAAAATTCAATTAGCCAAATTAAAGTGATTATACAATATTCATTGCAAGTGCCTGTGTGTACAAAGTTTAAACTTCAGTTCCCACAGCGTCATGCTAGTGTTTGTTGACGCATTATTTTCTCTTTCCTCTCTTGTTGATTTATTGCAGCTAAAACAGTGGCGATGGCTGTCACTGGTTTTCAGCAGAAGGCTTTGCTTACCATGACGATGAGTCAACTTCTAGGGAGGAAAAGATTAGCACCAACAAGCTGAGTGTTTTGCCCTCACTTCCCGAAAAACGTAAAAGTCACAGGATCAACAATTCTGTGTAAATGCTCTCATAGAGCTCCTCTGTATGTGGTACAGAAGGAATGTTGAGAGAGATATGAACTATATTAGATATTAGACACCAAATGTTGTTTATTTATCACTGCAGAGACATCTTGATAAGTGCATGCTGATCACATTTTAAAAGAAAACAGCAGCACCGTGATAAACATTTTAATATATTTGACTGCATTTGCTGTCCAGTGAAAACCATCTATTTCCAATTTTGGAGATTGTAAATTTAAAAAAAAAATCAAAGTGTTCCTTCACAATAAAAAATAAAACACTAAAAAAAACATTGGATTATCTGAGAATCCATCTTGCTCCTATATTTATCCCTTGCCTATATCTGTTTGTTTGTTTGTTTAGAGGTGAAATAATATTAGAATATCAAAGCATATGGGAAGAATAAGATATAATGATGAAAACACTGCTTTATTCTATAATACTGAAGTACTTGTGTGTAGTAGTCTAATGTGATGCTTTGACACTTGAGTCGATGTCCTTGTCCGTGCTACAGTGTCCTACCCTGAGGTGGTGGATGTGATTGTTGAGACATTGCAGGGCGTCTTTACCAAGGGAGTCTGCAGCAGCACCCCGAGCTGACCCTGACAACCCTGCGGTTGACAACGCACCAAAGACTACTTTCTCACCCCGTATGCCTGGGGCACCACCCGTCCAAAATATGGTCGCACTCAAATGGACCCTCCGCAGAGTTTTGAACCCCTGCAGGCACAAAGGGTAATGATCTAACCCCGAAGAAATGAGCACAACGTCGGCCAGCTGCAAACACTGGTGTTTGATGAATGTTGTCATTCGGGTCAGTTTAATCACATTGGCAGCAAGGTGTGTCAAAAGCACACGATCGTGGTTGAATCTGGGTGCAGAGAACGGTCATGTTTTGGTACACGTGTCCACCACAAGTGTTGTTTTCTGGTTTCAGATTAAGAAACCTGCTCATAGCTGTGTGTGGCGTTGGTGTGTTTTGTGGTGAAGGTACGACAGGCCAGGTTGACAAAGCTTCTCCTGAAAAATGGTGGTTGAGTAAAGACGGGTAAGTAAGATGCTAATCAGCACGGCAGTGTTTCCTCCTGCTGAACAGCGGGTTCCCTTCCCTCTCTCTGGCTCTTTAATGCAGGGCCCAGGCAGGCCCAAACATCCTGACGGAGAGAGGCTTTTCCCTTATCAGTCAGGAAACACCGCTCCTCCGCCACATCCTCTTTACAAGAAGCACGACTCAACCGTTCCCAAAAAATGCAGGAAGACCAGCCAGACTCCAGGATTTGTCAAAAGCCCCCTGAATTCCTTTTATCGAAAAAGAAAAATTCAAGAGAACAGAGAGGGTGAGAAGGGAGGAGGAGAGGAGAGGGGGAGAGAGAGAAAAATGAGGAGAGTGTAAAACAGTCAACGAGGCCCTGGGATTTATTTTTTTATTTATTTTGCACAGATTACCAAAGGTCTGCATCAGCAAGATAGAACATGGGGTGAGGGGGTGGGGGTGGAAGGAGGGTCCAGAGTGCCTAAGAATGGCACCCAGAATAAGACTCCGGGAAAACAAAAGGACGGTGGGTATGGAGGCAGGTGGTGACGGCTGTGCCTGTTTTATACTAATCCTCTGAACCGGGATGAAATGAAAGCGAGAGGAGACGGATGTAGAAGGATGATGTGATGGAGGGTGGAAAAAGCAAGCAGGGAAGTGGGTGTCAGGATCGGCCACTTGCAGTACAAGAGCAAGACAGAGCCCAGAATGAGAGAATATGTGATGTGATACTGAATTCAAGATGGACAAGTAGCACACACACACACACACACCACTCTATCCCCAATTGTGTGTGGAAAATAACTACTAAGCATTTTCTTTTATTGTTTTTATTCAAGAATCTGATTATATTAATCACTTGCTATGTATATGTATCGATGCATATGGGAAACGTGTTTCATCTGCTACTGCACAATGCCTTTTAAGTGTATCAGTTATTATCAATATCTAGCTGTAATAATAATCAAAAGTCATGATTCTGTTGTGGTATGTTGTCTGTGGGCGCATTCTCCAAGTAGCAACTGCATTTATATAAAAATTGAACTTTATTTTAAATTATTGTCTTTCACAAACCTAAATCAGCATACATTATTATTTTTCATCATAGAGGTTATGATTATATATTATTAAGTACTTGAGAAGAAGTATAAACGCCTTTTTTCTTCATTATACACCGTTTGTTAAATTGCATAAGAAATGTCCAACTAAAACCTCATTCAATTACAACTACTGAGGTAAGACTCCCAAACTAATGAGAGCGAGAACATATAATACAAACATTCGAATGGAAAGCGTCGATAATAGCATTACAGTTAGCATTTATGCGAAACATCAAAGGACTTAAATTAGCTTCTAAAGAGCATCTGTACATGCCGCAGTGGCAACAGTAACTGGTGACATTTACAAGTGGACAACAAGTCTTTTACGATTGTTCTTCTGGTTTAGAAATTTCATGACAACTGGAGGTGGCATACTATAGTAGTTTGTGTCTGCATCCCTGAGTTGTCCATCTCCATTTCTTCATATTCCTCCAATTGCTCTTTGTTCTTTCCTGGGCTCCAGACAATCATATTGCTCAATAATCAGTTTAGGTTTTAATCATGGTGGGAGGAAGATACTCATAGATGCTAATACGAGATTTGAAATTACAGACGAGAGCAGAGAAAGCTTTCCCTTACTAGCACCCAAGTGTAACATCGTCCCAAAATTTCTTCACCCATTTTAAACCTTGTAGTGTCTCTGATCAGTCACAAGTGCAATGGGTGCCGTGACCAAGCTTACGAGATGCCATAGTTGTTGTAGTAGGCTGCCGTTGCGTCCGCGAGCACGGAAATTAGGCTGGTTTCTGTGGTGCTACTGGGACATGCAGTGGCAGAAGTTGTGGCGGCAGACGCCACCTGGATGTGTCCTGTAACCGTCATGCTGCTGCCCTGCTCAGGGTGGAACCCGGTCCCAGTGGAGTTCAGGTACTGGTCAAACTCATTGCGGTCCACCTCACCCAAAAGCTCGGCCTGGCTCAGTTGGTCAAGGGTCTCCAGATGACCCTGTGTCTCTGGTGGGGGTGAGAGTTGACCCAGGTGGCCCTGATGGAGCCCGTGGTGGATCTGGGGGAAAGATGAGGTACTGTAGTAAGACAGTGGAGGGCCAGGGATCAGTCCACCACCAGTTTGGGACATGTGAGAGATGTGACCTATGTGTGCGCCCCCACAATGGATTTGGGTCTGAGCATAGTCAGTGTGGTAAGGGGGTGGGCTGCCCATGTGTGTCTGATTCTGGTGGTGTTCATCTGGACAGGAGGCTGAGGAAGAACAGGAGACGGAGGAGCTACCAGATGTTGAATAATAAGAGGGGGGTACATGCTCGTGGTCCATGGCATCTAAGGGGGACATCTCAGGAGGGGTGGGCAGGCCGTAGGGGTAGGTGTCAAAGCTGCTGTTGGAACCGGCTGGATCTCTGAAGCTTCTGACGCTGGGCAGAGCAGGACTGGGGCTGGAAAACCTGCTGCTGACACCATTAGGGCTGCCCTCGTCTTTGTCGAGGGGGTGACAGAGGGGTCGCTGGTCGGGCAGGGCGTTCTGATCAGGGGCCAGGCCGCTCAAGAGGAAGCCGGGGTCCACTCGCTTGCAGATGCGCTTCAGCTGCTTCTTCCGGCGAGGCCGATACTTATAGTTGGGGTAATCTTGCATGTGCTGCACCCGAAGCCTCTCTGCTTCCTCCACAAAGGGCCTCTTCTGGGGGGGAGTCAGGGCCTTCCATGACTTGCCTGCAAGAAAAGGAGACAGAAGATTTTTTTAGTATTAATTAAAAATCCAGATCATTTTTTTCTATTTACTTTTCATACCTTTTTTATTTCATAATAAAAGTCTATTATAAGTAGACAATATTAAAATTTCACACTAACAATTTCTACAACTTGTAAAAATGTCTATAAATATGTCCTCAATCGTTTTTTCAAGTTTTATGCTTATACTTCTTTACTGGACAATTTAGATATTGAATTCATAATAATAGTGGTGGGATTACAACTTGTTTTTTTCTTAAATTAAACAAAAAATAAATAGCACTATAAAAGAGACATAAAGCAAAATAATAATAATATAAATCTTTCTTTAAAAAAAATAATAATGAATGCGTGACTTGTGATTTATTTCTCAGGTTTGTGACAATTAAAAAAGAAAGATCAAACATCTGTATTAAAACTGCCACCGCAACCTGAATATGCAGCTTCCTCTTTAGTTCTCGATTATAATCAGGAGACTTACTTTGTAAGGAATGCCCTATTTTAAGATAAACACAAGTGTCAATGTTACCTTTATTTTTAAAAGCGCATTTTACATGTATTGCTGATCGTGAATTGGCTTTAAAATGATTTGCGAGGGTGCCAGATTTCGAGCTTAAGCACTAATCCAAGAATCCCAAATCCATCGCAGAATGAAATATTTCTGTCCTTTTCGACGTTCACAGTCTGAACGAATTTTACGGTGAAGCGACATTAACTTATAAAATCAGGGATTTTTTTTTTTTTTGGCGACGAGCTCCTCAGTTTGATGGCTGTGAAGTTACGTGATTAACTGATCCACTGAATAGCTGTGTTTAAAAACGTTTCGTTGTATTCTGTTTAACATCTTTATATCTTATTTATATCTATATATCATCTTTTTTATATATATATCATCAAATTGTACTTTACTTATTTAATTTACTAATCCTGTTGGCGCTGGAAACAACTTAAAAACTTTCATAAAACAGCCGTGTCCTGAAGGGAATTAAAAGTGTGTGGACGAATAAAAAGCTATTGGTAATGATATTAATAAAAACAACTATACAGCGACAATTAATGTTAATACCAACATCATTAATAACAATAATAATAATAACAATAACAACAATAATAATAATGTGAGATCATAATATCAGTCATGAGAAGAAGAAGATGAAGGAGGAGGAGGAGAAAAAGGAGGAGAAATAAAAGTAGATATTAATAAAACTTTATAGACTTTAAATAACTTTTCTTCAGCTCACCCAACATTTTGCTGAGCTCGGCATTGTGCAGGTCTGGATTTTGAACCGCCAGCCGTTTGCGCTCATCTTTGGCCCACACCATGAACGCGTTCATGGGCCGTCTGATCCGCGGCTCCGGAGCCTTGTCCACGGGGGTCCTGTGCGGGCCATGTCCGTCGGGCACGTCCCCGTCTCCTGAAGGACACTCGAAGGACTCCGGCCACGACGAGTACGCGCTGATGAGGGCTGCCATCTGCGCGCTCTCTCTTTTCCAAAACTTCACTTCTCTGTTTGACAAGTTGGCTTCTCAGCTGAACTGTAGGCTAATTTGTTTTAAAGCTTTAAAAAAAAACAAAAAAAAAAACTACAGACACTGCTTTTCAAAAAAAAAAATCCAGCGGTGTTTCACACACACCACACTACAACAGATGTCAGTGCAGGTTTAAGGGAGAAATCACAGATGTGGCATCGGCTCCTCCTTGTGAGTTATGATTCAGTCTTTCCTAGTGGATGGGGGGAGCGCTTTATATTTGAGGAGCAGGTTCCAGGAGAAGCCCCGGAGGACTCTCGACTCCTCCTTGATTGCAAGAGAAGAGAGAGAGAGAGAGAGAGAGAGAGAGAGAGAGAGAGAGCAGCATTTCAACACTACTAACTACTTAAACTGGCTTCACAACACAACACTTTCCACTGACGGATAACGTCAGTGGCTAAAATAAGTCATGTCATGATTGTTTTCTATACATTTGATCATTCTATCTTTTATTTTTTATAAATTCACACGGGGCCAAAGTTTGTAAAACTGAAAAACAAACAAACAAAAAACAGAAATAATGATAATATACACATTATTAGAAACACATTTCTAATTTAACATGCAGGTCACGTCAGTGCTGCTGTGATGACATAGAGAGATTTGGCAGCTTCAGTTTTTGGGTTTTTTTTCTACGCAACAAGGAAAACCTCACCTGACAAACTTATCTAACCTGTTCTGCAGTATACCCAACAACATCACTGCAGTGTCGTTTTCAGATTTCCATTGAACTTCATAAACCTGTCAGGGTGTCATGGTGCTGTCCCAGCATGCAAATGAAAACACAACACTCCTATTCTTAGAAGCAAAAGAAATATATCTCTTCGTCATATTTTTCTAATAGACAGATTTTAAAAGTAAGTTAAGAATCCAAATGCAAAATCTTGTTTAAAACTTAAACTCCCCCCTGAAAAAGGAAAAAGATTCCTCTTTTTGAACTGTTTGCAGATCAATTTTTGGAACCTCTGATCACATCTGTGGGTGAGAGGAGAGATAAAACCACAAACACACACTACAGACAAATCAGTTTCCTTCTGTGGCCAGAGGCGGGTGCATATCAAATCCAGGAGTTCCTGTTGACAGGATACTCTTGGGCTGCAGCCATGGAGTGGCTCACACTCTCACACACAAGGGCAGACACGCATACACACACACACACACACACACACACACACACACACACACGCACACACAGCTACTAATCACATGTCAGATAATGTCCTGGATTGTAATATTTATAAAGGAAGAAGTAACCTGACTACAAATGATGGCTTTAACTCCTGAAATGAACAAATTTTGTACTTTCTTCCCACACACATACACAAACATGGATTTTAAGTTGTAATCAGCGCCTTCCCACCCATCAAACTGAGTGTCAGCTCTTGCTTTGTGTGAAACTTTGCCCCCCCCCAACAGGAACAGGATACGGCACCTGAAGCCACAGATTGTGCGCAGAGCAAGGCACATCAGTGATATATAGGGCCGTGCTCACTCTTGCTGTTGTGACACGGGCCACATTGATGGGAAGTCAACGTAATAGAACAAGTGTGAGCTGATGGAGGCGCATGTGAGTGAGAGTGCATGTAAAGTACAGTCAGACAGCAGACTGGCAACGTGCGAGACAAAACTTTCACATCATATTTGCAATTTGGAGTTAAGCGTTTGAAAGCTCGGAGTTGGGGGTTTCTGAGATGACTAATAGCTCTACGTGTTAACCACTGTGTGGGTGGGAGCTCTATCAGCCTGCTGTTGTTCACCCTCTCAGTGTTAAAGACATGTGGCTACTGGAGACTTGGAAAGTAGGAGGAGCGATTGCTTATAAAGAGGCATTTCACCATGTCAACATAACTTTTTTTTTTTTAAGTAAGTACATATCTAGAACAGTTCATGAATGAATTACAGTGTTTTATTGGGCCAAACCTGAACCTTTATCACTGTTTTATACTGTTATTTCTACTATCATTCTTATGTGGAAATATGTCAGCAAATGATCGACCTTCAACAACAACACTTTTAAAAGAAAGTAATTTTTATTCCATCATTAATCATCATGACATCAGCTGAAGAGCCAGATTAAACTAATAAACTAATAAACTAATAAAATGTTGCAGCTTCTCCTGACTTAATTTAGCCTGGATAAATGTTCTGTGTTCTTTTTATTTTGTACAGTATTCTTAACTTGTACTTTTATTTAATCCATCTTCTGTGTGGACCAATAAACTACATTGAACATGTATTGAACCCTTACACCTGCACCCCCTGAGATGCTTAATAGTCAGGATGACAAATAAACCAATCCAGTTTAATTCATTTTTTTGTAATTTACAAATCCAAAACAGTGACACACAATGTTGTGTTGTTTTATTGGACAGCTGTAGTTTCCTTTTTCCTCATTTGACTCACACCACCCACTCTCATTGCCGAACAAGACTGGCTTGTCAAGAGTTCATCTGTCAAGTCGAAGAAAAGATTTCGTAACCTTGTAAATCACGTTTGGAAGTGGAAAGAGTGACTTAGCATTTTCAGATTACCTTTACAGCTCAGTGCTCAACTGAATTAAACCAAAGGTTTAAATACACTTTCTCATTCAATGTTTTTCCTTTATTTTTTATGATTTCCCACATTGTAGTTGAACACTGAAGACAGATATGGAATGGAATTATGCGGTAATGTGACAGCTCTGCACTTTTGGCATTCTCTGAGTATCGTGAGTTAGTCGCCTGGAATGCTTTTCCAACAGTCTTGAAGGAGTTTCCATATATGCTGAGCACTTGTTGGCTGCTTTTCATTCACTCTGCAGTCCAATTCATCCCAAACCATCTAAATTAAGTTTAGGTCAGGTGAATGTGGAGGCCAGGTCATCAGATGCAGCACTCCATAACTCTCCGTCTTGGTCAAATAGCCCTTACTTAGCCTGGATGTGTGTTCTGGGTCATTGTCCTGCTCAAAAGTAAATGATGATCCTACTAAGAGCAAACCAGATGGGGTGGCATGTCGTTGCAGAATGCTGTAGTAGCCATGAGCATGAGCTGATTAAGTGTGCCTTGAGTTCTGACTATTCGACAACTGTGTCACCAGCAAAGCGGCCACAAACCATCATACCTCCATGCTTCACCGCATATGGGAACCACACACGCAGATGCCATCCATTCACCTTGTCTGAAACTCACAAACATGCAGCATTAGAACCAAAAATTTCAAATTTGGACTCATTCCTTGTCCATTCCTTGTGTTTATTGGCACAAGCAATTCTCTTCTTGTTAGTCTCCCTCAGTAGTGGTTTCTTTCCAGCAATTCGACCATAAAGGCCTGATTGCCATCCGTTGATGATTTCTGAGGCTGGCAACTGTAATTAACTTGTCCTCTGCAGCAGAGGTAACTCTCGTTCTTCCTTTCTTGGGATGTTTCTCATGAGAATCAGTCATCTTAGTGTTTGGATGTATGTATTTTTCTTTTCTTTTTTTGGATTGACAGACCTTTATGTCTTAAAGAAATGATGATGGACTTGAATGATTACTTAGTTGAGCGTAACATCGGTTGAATAGGACTACTACTGTAAATCAACATAACTCACGGTCTCAAATGCATTAAAGTGTTAACAAGATACACCTGATAATAGAAAAACATTCCAGGTGACTCCCTCATAAAACTGACTGAAAGAGTGTGCCAAGAATGTGCAAAGCTGTTATCAAAGCAAAAGATGGCTACTTTAAATAGTCTAAAATACAAAACATTTGCTTTGTTTACATTTTTAATGTTGTATCAACAAAGTAGAAGAAAGAAAGAAGAAAAAACATAAAAAGAGAAGACATGTCTTGACTTGAATGGTACTGCATATACAGTATAAACAGAAACATGACTCCACTTTTAAAAGGAGAAAAAAAAAACACATTCATTCGTGACTATATGGGTTTATTCAAAAAGTTATTTGATCCAGTTAAAGCACCAAAGATTTCTTACAGCTCATTATTATGTCAAAGTGGCAACGTTTTCCAGATTTTTAGCAAAACATCACCAAATTGATTGGCAAGTCACAAAGAAACTACTCATCTCTCTGGATTACTTTGATGAAAAACCTGGAGTTTCATTCCACAAGAAGATCTCAGATCGTTAGAAGAACTGGACAAATGGATACAACTAATTGCTGGCAAGAATATAAAATCCATGTTTGAAATATTGTTTAAATAAATAGTAATGCTAATGCATATAAGATGGCAAGAAATTAATGTGTGTTTGAAAAAATAGAGTTTTTTGCTTTTTCCTGAAATGTTTTGTGTTTTTTTGGAATTTGGTTCTTTTTATTCAATAAGCCAGCACATTAGTCACATCTAATTATTTTTAAGTTTGATGGAAAAACAGGGTAATCTTTAAAAAAAAAAAAAAAAAATCATCTTATGTCTGTATTAATATATTTTAGACATCATGGAGACAAACACATGTAGGGAAACAGATCTGACAGATTAAAGGAGTAGTTCAGCATTTTAGGAAAAGAAGATCAAACTATTTTCCCTTACAGAAAAATTTAATTGATCTTCTTGTCTAACACTCAACAAGAAAGCAAATAGACATTTCCCAAAATGTCTAACTCTTTAAGTCAAGGCATTTTACCATCTGCTGTAACAATGGTGTATCCCAGTGGCCAGCAGTACAGGTTTGTGGCTTTACTGGGCAGCTTCGAGGTTTTTAAATCTGATCAAATGTCTTACCTTCCTTTCACCTCACTGTAGCAAAGTGGTCTTTATGAACAGGTTATTCAATTTTATATACACACAAGACATTTGATTTGCTCATAAATGCAATGACTCCATACATGTGTGCCCCCATGATAACAGTCAAGTCCCCCTGAAGCATAACGGACTGGTGAAACTGGAGGCCACTTCTATTAATTCCACTCTAATCCTGATGTTTCTTTTTCTTGTCCTTTTTGGATCTTTTCTCCTCCTTGTCCTCTTTTTCTACATCATCCACCTCCTGTGTGCGTTTCTTCTTCTTCTTTTTGTGAACAACCTCAGATTCTACAATTTGATCCTCTGTTGGCACGTGTCCATTTAGTAGCTCAGTGTCCGTATTGTGTTTTTTATGCTTCTTCTTCTTGGACGGAGGTAGCTCCTCACAGTTCTGCTCCATACCAGACATGGAGCTACAATTCTCAGTTGTAGCTTCTTCATTTTCGACCAGTCGCCTCTTTTTCTTCTTTTTCCCCAGACGCTCCTGCTGTTGGTCCTCATTGTCCTCCATTACGATGGGAGCGCTATGGTTCTCTTCTGCCACTTCCAGCTCATCCGATGACTTCTTGCTCTTCTTCTTTTTCTTTTTCTTTTTGGGCTCTTCTGAGTCGTCGTCGTTGGTGTGGATGGGACTGGGCTCCTCAGATGGACCTGGTGTCTCATTGGCCTCTTCCTCCGCTGAGGGTGCTGTACTCTGGGCCTGTCCACGAGCCTTCTTCAACTGAGCCATTCGCTGTGCAAAATACTCCTGCATAGTGAGAGTGCTTGTCACAGTGTTAGCGATGGACTCTGTATCCAGTTCAGTGGTAGCAGGAGTACAAGTCTCCTCCACCTCACCCTGAGAATCGCTGCTGTTGCTGTCCTAAACCAAAAAGAAAAAAAACACAAGAGGACAGAGTGAGGATTTAATGCAGCATTTAGAGACTACACAGAAATAGACAGCACACAATGGTGGACAGAGGAGCTTAAAGTGATCGTCAATCATCATGCAGAGATTAAGCAGGCAGATTTTGGTGAGTAAAAAGAGCCCCAAATAGGATGTTGATGTAACAATAGGTGTTAAAGGATCACCTTAAAATAAACATCTGACATTTATCATCATCTTCTTACAACACTATGGAGCTCAACACATCCAGCTGTGTGTCCTTGCACACTCAGCTTCTCGCTTGTAAAACATTTCAGTGTGAAACAATAGTATATGAAGGGAGTCTGACCAAAAACATATCTTAATAAATAAGCCATAAGTGTGGTGCTCTGACATCAAATCATCTTCAGAAAATTAGTTAAAATGGTCTAGAAATATTTATATAAATATTCCATTCATTACACTGGACTTGTATAATTTTAAATAAAATTGGAAATCTTACAATTAAACATGGAAAGCAAACGGATATGACATGCAACAAAGACCCTTCGTGGCAATGTGAGGCCTTAACTAGTGGGCGGATCTCTTTTTATAAAAATGTATTTTGTAGCGTTAATCCAATCCAATATCTCTTCGTTCAGGCAACTCTGGCAAGAATTCATAATATAAGTGGCCACTATTCTCCTTGGCTAATGCAGATTTCTGGTGTTCGGCATAAGTCATCTTGATTTTGAAAAGTGGAAACAAAAATGGGTTTCTAACGAGCCCACTGAGGCAGCAGGTGATGATTTGCTAAAAGACACACTGAAAATAGAAGTAGTATTCATTCATTAATTTATTGTTTTAGTAAAACTGTCTCCAGTCTGGGGACGCGAGTCAGTCCGGTCACCGACTCATCTCTCTAACCTTTAGGCTATGTTAATAAACAGGGCCAACTTTACAACTGTGAGCTACAACATGGTCTAGATTTTAACTCTACAGCATGAACAATTTGTCACCTCGCCCATGCGACCCATTTGTCTTCATTTTCCTAATGGCCTACTCAATGCATAATGATTTGTCCAGAAGAATACAGAGGCTCCTCCTGAGACTCGCACTAAACAATGCTACCGCTGTGTATTACCTCAGAGATGGTGAAGTGGACAGCATTTTTCAAACCCTACAGATTAGAGGTGAATTGAAAACAGTGTTGTGCCGAGTCACCTCACGGCTTGGCCTTTAAGCTTTTACATTCAGATTATGCTACTTTGACCCTCGACACCGACTGAGATAGACAAGCTATCCCATGTACTATTGGAACAATGTGGATGTAGATCCGAACAGGCCTTGTGGGACCTGAATGGACTGAAATGTAGAGTGACGTAACTACATATGCGCTGGACTTCCTCAGGCGCTTGAAGTAAACTGTATCTATATACCAAAAGTGTCATTTCTTTTAAACTAGCCACTAGGGACTTCAGTGAAACCCTATTAGTCTTAACCCATTAAAAGGCTCTTCATAGTCAATACATTTCCATAAGGGAAACAAGAATTGTTTTTGCTGCCTAATGTATTGATTAATATGGTAAGGAATGATATACGCCCAGGTTCAAATGTTCTTTTTTAAGGCTATAAATTATGCATGTACAATATGATCTGACCAGGTATAACACGAGTATTACATGAGTTACTGCATATTCTGTTGACCGTATTACAGCTAAAGAGGTTGGATTCAGCCGCCTGACACAGCTATGAAGCACATGACTGAGGTTAAATGACAAGGCAGGTGGTTCAAACGGACTACAAAGTTTTCTGCCACCTCAGACCTCGACCAGAAAGAACCCCCTAACTTCTAACAAGGGGGCTAAGGCCCTTCAGGTGAGTTGCCATTAAACAAAAACTTTCCAACTTCCCAGAGAAAATCTATACTCCCTGTTACTGCACAATGGCATCCTCTCTGCTTGGGAGAGTGGAGACGGGGCTTAGAGCTGACAGCGCCAAACAACATGTAACTGGGATTTGGGAAGATGGCTGGGGGCCACTTTAGAACTGCCTGTGAAATTACTCTCAAGAGAGGGGGAGCGTGAATGAGCGAGGGGGGGGGGGAAAGGAGAAGGAGAGTGACTGAGGAGAGAAACATCTCCTTCATCAGGGGAAGAGGCTAAAACTTGGTATGTGGTTCGTCTTCACTGCCTGGGGATCTCTATTAGACCCTGATCTGACAGGAGGGAAAGTGCTGTGCTGGACACACACACACACACACACACACACACACACACACACACACACACACACACACACACACAAGTACAGTATGGATATAAAACTCCAGATTCAGTCAGCACTACAGGCAGCCCTGGAGATTTTTGTTGAGGGCAACATGTTACTAAGAAACAACTCTCCAGTAATGTTTGAGATCTTGTTTCCCTTTTTCCAGGTGTGTGTTATTTTCTCTGGCCTGTTATTATCAGTCAACACGTCTGTGTTCTATGCGCGTGTGTGTGTGTGTGTGTGAGTGAGCGCTAGAGCATGCAGTATACAGCAGGCGTGAGACAATACCGTCAGACCAGATTATGTGTATCGCAATACAAGCTTTATGATATACTATTTTAACGATGCAGCAGTCACGGAATGTAGTGATCACAAAAACCTTTTTGAATATGAACCATGTTTTGTGGTATAAATACATACAACAAAACTGAGAAAAGGCTTTTTGTTCAGTGACATTTTCTGCTTTAAGAATGTGAAAAATAAATAAAATTACGAATGACTAATTTACTCATTACTAAGGCTTTTTATAATCAACTGCAGAAAGTCACGAACACTTGCTTTGTGTAGTTTATTTTAAGTCCATTTCTACATTTTCACAGTTTGTCTGTGACTACTTTCATTCATTAAACCGGTGTTAGGTGAAGGCATGGCAACAAAAGACTACATTTTCAATACACAGTACATAAGTAAGTAAGTAATGCTGTAAGATAATAATGCTTTGTGGCTTAGATTGTTTTTTCTTTCTTCATTTTAAAATTGATTTTACTATTTAAATGCTAAACTAAATCAGGAAAAGTTTCCTCGAACAGTAAATTTGCCTTTTAAACCTGCAGCTCAAGCAGAGACACAATGAATTTCTAATGTATAAAATCTGTTTACATAATTGCTGGAACCAGAGAAGAATGACTGAAAAAGGCAGTCCCAGGCTACAACACAGTAGGGTTGAGGAGTAGAGGGTTGGAGAACACACCTATATCCAGCAATGTCTACTCCTCCCCCTCCTCCTCCTTCTCCTCCTCCAGGACCCAGAACCCCAGGAAAAGGATGCGCTCAGTGCACTGTGTGCAGTTCTGAGATAAGGCTCCTTCGGCAGAGGAGCGGTCTGGCTGGCTATCGGGCCCTTCCTGCTCCGCTCTCTCCCCTGGCGGGGGCTGGGGCTGGGCAGGGAACACAGGGAGGGCCCACAGAGGGTCCCAGAGAAAAGGAGAGGGTGGGAAGACATTCAACAGGCCGCCTCCTTCAAGACACTCCAGTTCTATCTCTTCCCTACTAATGTAGCCGATGGAAAGCCAACGGTAAGACGTGTGCCAGTGTGCCAAGATACCGAGGCCAACATATTCAGGAGGAGAGTCAATCAAGCCAGCAGAGGGATGGTGGAAAAGGTTCACTGGAGTGCATGAGAAACTTTTCAACAAGATCAGCAATGTGTCTAGATCTGAAACCTTTAACAAGCAAAGCCACTTGATGAATACTTACTTCTAAAAAGAGAATAAAATTCCAAAATCAATACTTTCAGGAATGTCTTAAGTTTTTTTTGATCCTAATTTAAGCCCCTTTAAACTTTCCTAATTCAGACTCCAATCCAATTATTCCTACTTCTTCCCGTACATTATTCAGCTTCAGAGCATACAATGAAGTACTACCATACACAACAGTAAACCTACCTAAAAACTAAAGTAGTAAAACAATCCAGATTTTTGTGACCACTGCAGCTGCATTTATAAAATATAGTGTTTGTATATAGAGTGATGTATGTAATCTGTAGAGAGATGGGTGCCAGTATGGATCTGTTGTGGTGTGGACTGGATTTTAACCTACAAAATGTCGCTGGAAAATACAACGGCTCAGTTTGCACCACTTGTTGAGGCTCCTTCACCAGTGGACCACTTAAACTGAAACTGCTGGCGGCTGTTAATTTGTTCCGATGTTTAACAGAGTGCAATGGAGCATTTTTGACAACTGTCTGAAGTCAGAGGATAATAGGTCATAACAAAGCAGACGTAAACGGCCAATGTGGTCCATTAAATGACTAAATCTGTCCATATTTCGATATCGCTGATTGACACAAGATATTCCTAATATTTGTAGTTGCTATAACTCTCTAACTCAAGCACTCCACCAATGAGCTGGGTTCTGGGGAGTTTTTCCTGGACACCATCGCCAAGTGCTTGCTCATGGTGGAAATTGTTGAGTAAATAATTGACCTGTTCTACATGGGATAACTCATGAGATAACTTCTGTTATTATTTGACACTACCCAAAAATTGAACTGAAGGCTATGTGTGGGCACCATCTGGCTTGAGATCAAACATTTGTTGTCTACAACTTTTTAAATGTGAGGATACTTTCCTCTGATTCAAACCGAATGCAATCAAACATCTTGGTGTTTTTGATTAATTAGAAGAATTACCAATCAATCAATTCCTAAATCACACATTATATAATTGTTACTAAGGCATTGGTAGTTTGGCAGATCCATTTCCCTGATGCACTAATAAAGCCATGTGGTTGCTTATAAAATGGGAGGAAACTGGGGTTTCTAACTCTGTCTGCAGTATTGGGAGGTTTCTATGCATAACAACTTTTTGGTAAACCATTTAAGTGAAAAGAACAAATTATTGATACATTAAAATTTCATATCAAAACCTGGTTAATACCCCAACCAGACTAAAAGGTATTTAAAGGTACAAAACCACCTTCTGGCGCACGTTAATTAGACAAAGATTCGACAAAACTGCTGTCGCCCATTTATTTTCTTAAAAAACTGCCCGTTTGCATTACTTGCTGTTTTTTTCCAATAATTTCTAGCCAATATTGGTTGGGTCTGTAATTGCATGAGTGTGCCCTCATTGTCCTGCCACAATAATAAATTTGGCGATACTCAAGGTCTATGGATCAGGCCTTGATTAGCCAGCTGTCTCTCCCTGATGAGCACACAAGTCCAGCAACCCATCCTTCATGAGCCTGATGTGGGCGGACACAAAAACAGGTTGATGCCTCATTCCCTGGTAAATAAGCAAACCCTTTGGGTGACCATCAATATTTCTTTTCCAAGTAATGTCACCGCCTCTACAGTAAGACTAATATTTATCAACGTCCTCTGCAGAAAAAATATTTACAGAGTAACAAAGTTAGAAATCGTAAAATGATGCACCATAAATACATTAAATGCCACACATGGAAGCTTCCACAAAGCAGTACTTTTGCTAAAGGCATACTTTCTGTGTGTAGTTAAGACAAAACATAAAAAAATGGGTTTTGAAAAATTGCGCTTTGTGCCGGGCGCGAGAACGTTTATCATAAGTAACAAATGAAGACAACATTATGCATGCAGCTTGACTGCCCTGTGCTTGTTCAACATTGCAAACACTTGCCGACAATGCCCCCCCTCAAGAGCAGAGGGGTCCCCCCCACCGCAACCCCAGAGAAGGAGGATACAGTGATTATTTTCCCCAGCTGTGATTTATTAGATTAAAGAGTCAGTGATTAAATGGTAGTCGGTGGCTGTAAACAGCCGAGAGGGCTGGAAATCTTTGGGCGGTTAGCTTCACCAGGCGGTAATTACCCCGGTCCCATGTATTCTAGTTTAGGCCCGTAACTAAGAGACGGACGCCCTCTTTTTCTTTTTTGTCCTGCGCTAATCTGTAAGTGTCAGCGAGTTGGCATGGCCGGGAGGGAGCCGTCCACACAACTGCCAGGGAGGTAGGTGGTAAATGTGTGGTGCGTGTGTATGTGTCTTTGCAGGAGCCAGGGGGGTGGTGGTGTTACTTGGCGGGACCTGATATTTTTCGGCGGTAGAAGCAAAAGGGCCTGTCAACAAACACGCTCAAGAAAGGGAGAGCTTTTGCTTGAGGCAATTAGATGTTATCTGAGAAAGAATTAGAGCTCCTCGGCTTGACAATAAGACCAGCACCCTGCATGAGCGCACTGGCCCATTCAAAGCGAGCCAAGCACACTAGGACAACGCACGTTTACACCGGCATCCCCTTTCAACAGTACAGACCAGCGAGTTGATGGACAACTGAGCCAAGAAGAAATTCTCTGCTTCGGCGTTTTTTAATTATACTGTCTCATTATACAATGCAGTGGAATAATCCTGTTAACTTACTGACAGTTAATGTGAAGAATAGTTTACAATAAAACTGCATAATACAAACAAGTAAAGCCATCTAAGTCAATCTCTTGTTTTGTAAATTATAGAGCTCTACATGTGGGAAAAAAATTTGCTTTAAAATTACAGTAATGGAAGTTAGGAAATAGTAAAACTGCCATCAAGTCTGCGTACTTACATGAAGTCAGACTGAAATCTTCTTGCCCAAAACGGTACAATGATACAGCAACTAAAGACGTGTCAATGGAACCATTTTATGCCTTTTCTTAAACTATGCCTTATCAACACTTACCAATCATTTTCACACATTTAATTCAACATTACAACACTTCACAGGCCTCAGTGGCAACATGTGAAACCCGTACTAGAGTTGCAGACAATTTCTGTACCAAAAAATTATTTTGCATCTGCACTATCAGCAAAGTTTCACAGTTCGACTCCGCCCATCGGCTCCCCGGCGCCTCGCCGATGCATCTGCCAAACGCTCTAGCCCCCAACCTGCGCCGCCCCTGTCCCATATTCCTTAAGACGGCGGTATCGGGGGAGTCCCCGCTGACGTGCGATCCTTCATGTGGATGATGCGTGGGCAGAAAAAAACTTGCAACAGGTGCCACCCGATGAGGCTTGATCCGCGGCCCTTTGTGCCTGAGCAGGAGTGGGAGTGGGAGAGGCCACAGGGGTCATGCTGACCCGAGAGCAGGGCGCGCCATACCGACTGTCTGACTGGAAGGTTCGTTTTGAACGTCAAAACAAGCCATGTACAAAATTATACTCGACTATTTTTCTTCCCTGACGTTTTTAAGGAGTAGAGAACTAATGAACGGGTAGATGTGATAATATTGATGTTTCTAGTCATCAAATCGTTCATATCTGTTAATCAACTTTAAAACTTAAATCATTAAAGATATGCAAGTTATTTCTTTACTATACTGATTAAGAGCCTGAATCTGTATACTCAAAGTAAACTAAAGTAAAATGATATAATAAATTATGCTGGGGTTCTTCACAAAAATCAATATTTTATTTTCATATATAACATTGACAAAGTATAAAAATAATATATAAATTATAAATAGGCATTTAAAATGTAGCAATAAAAGTAAACAAATCCCCAAAAAGGAAAGATAAAACTGAATTTTGCCTTTTTCAAAAACACACACACCCCAAAAAAGAAATGTAGAAGGAAATGTAGGTGGAAAAATAAAACTATGGCTTGTTTCCACCTTTCATCTGAGCTGGCGGCTTTAAAAAATGACTAACTTTTGTTGATGTATGAATCGCGGGAGTCTATTTATCAGCAGGCCCTCTGCGGTCGCCCGCTTGGGTCCCTCAAGTCACAAGCCGCGTCGCTCCTCTTTGACTGATTAATTAGCCAATCAGAGGACATTTTTCACTGGGCGGCAGAATGGTTTATTTCAGCTAATGCCGGGCTTTCGAGCTGAGGCCCGTTGGAGCCTCGTCGGCTCTTTCGGCCTGCCTGAGTGGCCGGGCAGAGGGGCAAGGGAGATAAATCAAGCTGGGCTGGCCCCTCCATGTGGCTCCCCTAACTAAACCCCCTGAGGAGGGCACGGTGGTGGAGAAGGAGGGGAAAGAGAGGGGGATGCAGGACGGCCAGGGGCACTGCTCGCCCGCCGATAAGCACGGGGAGCACAGGGCTGCCAAAGTGCCTTCATTTAGAAGTGGCCGGGCTTTTGATATCTCGGCAGAGAGAGCCTGTCGTTTGTCATGCCGTGAGTAATTGTGTTGAGGGGCACAAGAGGAGGCAGGAGATGGAGGGGGCTCGCAAGCGTGGGATGGGTGATGGATAACAGAGAGCCATGTAGATGGACAGGTGCTCCACCACATTGATAACCCTCACTGGTCAGGGAGTGTAAATAATGGTTTGAAGCATACATTTTCAGGTGGCTACACGTTAAGGAGGTTGTGGGTGAAATGGTGGTCAACCATTTATCTTGTTAAAGATAATGGTTTGTATTTAAAGTATTTTTGCACAAGTGTAATAAACTGGTATATACACTCAGGCCACTTTATTAGGTACACCTGCACAATCTATAGCAATTTGATACAACAACTCAACTATAAATTTTTACCTTTATGGAGTTTATAATGTTCAGTTTTTTTATGACATTGTCGCAGAGTGTAAATTCAATAATAGGCTTATTACTGAGGTCATAAGCGTATCAATTTTTTTGTCCTCCCTATTCACAAACAAGGAGGGCAGAACCCCTCTCAGTACAACACCATCTCAAACTATGACCTCAATGCTAAAACATATAATTATGGTTCAAACCCCGAAGGGGTACAACCCTATTGTGTTTGTGCCAGTTTATTATTGTTTGCCATCTAATACTGCAGCTCAAATCTCTGTGAGCTGGAATGAGATAGAAACATGAAACTTGGTCCAATACCTGGAAAAGATGTGCAAATGCTTCCCAAGAAATATAAGTACCAACTGGCCAAATGGTGGCGCCGTAATTAAATTATGCAATGGCTATAAGTCTGATTGATTTCAAATTGGACACTCAATGTCGAGCTCAACGTGCTCTACAAAAAAGGCCTCTTGCATCACCGTAATGAATTTTTGCTAATTTGCATAATGTAAAAAAAACACGTTATATAACTTCTTTTTTTTTGACTTGATCAACACCAATTGGCATTGCTGGACTGAGATTGCACTACAAAAGAGCACAACTGGTTGAAAAATATGACCGGCTTTAATCAAAATATCCCCACAAAAGGATGTAGCTCAGCAGGAAACTGGCCATAAGAAATGATACAACTTGGTAGATATCTTCAGACTGTGTTTGGGAAGAGGTCTACTGAAGCATTTTGGGCCTGACCCATAGGGGGTGCCACAAATACTACAAACAGAAAACACAAATAGAATTTCATTTTTAGTGTGCATGTTCTGGGGAGCAAATAACCCAAATCTGAAGTGCCATACTGATTAGTACAAGCGGGTGTGAACTATCACATATTGCCCCTTTGAGCAGTCCTGATTAAACTCATATCCTGTGCTATCCCGTGAATATACACACAGATGCGTTCAGGTCCGATAGGGAGGGTCGGACAAAACATTGAGTGTGCATTTATTGAAACTGTATACACTGGGATGATGAAACAAGTGTGTGATCGGTCTCACTACTTCTTCATACAAAGTTAAACTAGCTGAAGACTTGCTCGGCTTTGTCTGAAACTCACAAGTGTTTATACTGAAATTAACACGACCATGTAAAAACAAAAACAAATAATTAACATTGTAGGCATCATAAAAGTAGACTAAACAGACGAGTGGTATAATGTTAGTGTTTAAAATCCCTGATCTGCAATACATTCTAAGGAAGATGTAGTCATCAACACGCCTACTTAGGATTGTTTATGATGATCACAATCAGTAAACTTTTCACAATAAAAGCTTTTGTTTTATTTTAAGCCTACGGAGTGGTCAGCCATGCACATAAGGCTAATGTTTTTAAGTCACAGAGCTACAGTACTGCGTTCTTAAATTGTCTTTTTTCCCCCTTGTGTTTCCAAGCAATTTGCAATGCAGTGGTTATGTATGAAAAGCATTCCTTCTACATTCTAGTTTCAGATATTTTCATATAAAAATACATGTGTGAAAATGTTGAAAGTTAAATTTAAAAAAAAAAAAAAAGGATTTCATCCAACTAGTTCAGGTCAAACACAATAATGGATGAGACTTTATGGCTACCTGTATAGAACCAATTAATATGAAGGAGTTAATAATCTGTCCCATGTGCTCATATGTTCTTTTCAACACAGGCCATGTTGCCTTTGATGAACAGAGGCATGTGGGAGAGCTGTGTGTGTGTGTGCGTGCGTGTCTGTGTGTGTCTGCCTGTCTGCGATTCAGGGAGCGTTGCGAGCAGCGATAAGAGGCGAGCAGGAAGCACATCACTGCGGGAGGAAGGAAAACCCCAGCAGTGGGGGACTGGTGGAAGGGAGGCTGGAGAGACAGCAGTGGGTGGTGGGTGAAGTGCTGGAAGATTCATGAGCGGGAAGGAGGGCAGCTCTGGAGAAGCTGATCCAGATTTGGATAATGTGACCAGTGGCTACATGTGAAAACTCCACCACCTAACGTTGATATAGTCACTGTTTAGGAATACAATTCTTTGGGGTATTGAGATCATTGTATACTGCAGAGTGTATTTTGTGCTCCAACAATACTGTAAGCACAGATCAGGGTGCATCGTGGGTCACTGGCAGTGTCATGGACACACTCGCAGGAGATCCTGCACAATGCCTAGAGCTTGATTGGTCCATCACCCTCTTTACCTCTTCCCAGCAACCTCAGATGTTGCCGGGCTTCGACACAGGACCTCATGGGAAGCCATTGTAATTGTGTACAGTGTTTTCGATATGGTCAATGGTGTCCCTCCTGGCTGAAAAATAACAACCCATAACCAAACGATTAGGGAGAAAATGATGGTGTGTATTGCTTGCATTTCCAATGTTAATCAGCTAGGGAGCAGTAGCCATTGTGATGTTATGGCACGGCACCTGCAGGGGAATAGAGAAGGTTTTTCTCATGCAATTTATGGATTTTAAGATGCCAATTTCTTCAAGCTAAATGCTTGAGATAAACAGAGGAAGCCAGCGAGAGGCTTTTCTGGGTCTCTGAGTCCAAAAGCTACATTTGTCATTGTCCTCTGGTTCTGTGTGGGATCTGCAGAACTTGATACCAATAAGACCAGGAAATGTATTCATTCTGTTAAATACATAGAAGTTCTATGTCTGCTTGTGTCACTTTTCACGTCTTCATAATGATAATCCCATCGTCAAGTTTTTTCTGATGTCGTATGAACATTAAGTCTGTTAGCATCCAAAGACCGGATTTAAAATGTCCAATACAATCTCACCAGTGGGATTATTGTGATTTTCATTATGCAATATGTATTTAAACGTGATGATTTTACTTGTCAATATATTCAACTTAGTAAGGCAGATACTGTGTGTGAATCAATTATAGTCCCTGCAAATACAAAAAGAATTTCAACCATAATTTGGTGCAAAGCTACTTTCATTTTTTTGATTTATTTCTAAATAAAATTACTTGTTCAATTCGATGGCAGCCAATTTTTAATAAAAAATAAATAAATAAAAAGAGACTGAACACGGATTAATCTTACTAAGTAAGGTTTTGTTTTTGATAAGTAAGCCAAAAGAACTTACTGGACCTGAAATGCAACTTGCACCTGCCTGAGCCTGTAAGCTACATTTCAGAAGTATGAGAGCCAGCATAATGCCAAATGGCAAAGTGACTTTTTTTTTTTTTTTGCAAGTGTCATCATTTGAGATTTCTGCACACCTCATCCCAATTTGGATTTGCCTTTAATAATGCCCGCTGGCAATATAACTACCTGATGTGAGCGCTCCAAGACAGAAGTAGAGAAGAGAGGAAGTGCAAAGAGAGGAGTAGGCGGTAAGAGTGCAAATCCTTTAACTGGATTTAGGTGCTCTTGCTGCCATCACTGGCCTGTTGGCGGTGTTAAAGCCGCACGCTGTGACATGGCTAATCTAGGGCCAAGGGCTGCTCAGGAGCTGGGCCCCGTAGAAGCAGAAGGATCACATGATGCCGCAGCAACTGATGGAGGCATCAGCACCAGTGGTCATCCTTAATTACCAAGACAGAGGCTGATAAGCTTGAGCCACTTGGCCAGAGGTGTGTCACCTCCTCCACCTGTGCATACTTGACACTGACTGGATTAAGAAAGATCACAGGTCTGCCCGCTCATATTTTTGGACAAGAGAAGACTGATTGACTAGATCGAATGAATATAATACTATTTTATGTGTGTTAGTCATTATCAGCTCCCTATTCTGGATATAATTATGCCACAAGAAAGTCAGAAGAACATGTGCGTTTGATCATAAACTGTGAAAGAGCCCAGAAAAATCCTGAACATGTTGTATAACATAATTCATAGATTTGTTTTATTTGGTGTGTCAACATGTTGACATGTTTTCATGTTGCATCTGTTTCTTGAAAAACTGAAATTGCTGCCAAAATTTGACTTACAGGTAAAACAGATTATTATTTTTTTTAAATAATAATGTAAACGGATCTTGATGTCTCTTACCTGCTCTTGGTCTTTGGCAGATTTTGCTCTCTTCCCAAAGATACAGTTCAGGTCTGTTTCAGTACGGGACGACAGATCCTTTCCTGAAGGGGAAAAAAAATCATTTAAAACAGGATAAAATGAAACAAACACACGGAGTGAGATTTTATTTTTGAAATGTATGAAAAGGTGGGAAAAAACAATTGTCAGTGACATTTTCACTAACGCACCTGCAAAAAAATAATACCAACACATTCAAAGGGCAACGGTTTTATCTAGACAACCTGTAATTTTGTGTGTGTGTGTGTGTGTATATTAGGGGTTAGACGGTAGGGGGAGGTGGTCTCTTGACTAAAGAAAGGGGAGGTTTACGTGGTTTATTTCTTGCTCCAGGGATAAAACAGCAAAGAAAAATAAACACACGACGAGGTCTACCACACCACGCCTCCGGATTCCCATTTTCAAGCCGGGCCTCAAAGACTCCTGAAGCACACAGTCGTCTGTCTCAAGCCCAGGTCCTGTTCGTACAGCTGCATCCTCTTCCTTCAGCGGGGCTCTGATAACATTTGGTTATTTATTGCTTTTAAACCTCTATCTCCCCCTACTCTTGGCTTTGAAAGTAGCTGCACATGCAGGTCTAAGAAGTAAAACCAAGAAAGTATGCTGAAAACTAAAAACAAATGAGGAAAGGAGAGGAGGGGAGGGGGGCTGTGGTGTTTGTCATCTAGTGAACTTGGGTCAAAAGTAAAATTATGCCCAATCTTTCTGCTGTTTGGATGAGGAAGTACCTGTCAAAATTGTTCAGGCTCTCAGGTGAAAGTGCAAATAACAGTGCTCCGATAAAAAGGAGCCTAAATCTATTTTTCCCATAAACGCTCTAAAGGTGACTGAGTGTCATTACGCAGGACAAAGCATGGGCACTGCTAACATGCAGTGGAAAGTGTTAGTGAATACGTGCTGGTTTCCAAGGACACTGTTGAAATGGCAACTACTGTTAGCAATAATAACTAGTCAAACCAGACCAGCAAATCACAGAGACTCTACAGATAAAAACATAAATTTGTTGAATTAACAAACTACTAAAAAAGATAAATAAGATAGATGTTGAGCCATATCAATGTATTATTTGAAAAGGGACTGGGTGTAGATGTGATGTGGTTTTGTTTAACCAAAGACTGCGATAAAACCCAACCACTAGAGCAATGGATGGAGAGTTGTAGTTAAATTCTGCATCAACCACCCTTGCTGCTGTGACAGGTGATAGATGGAGGCAGCAATTAAAACTGGGTTACTGGTTTATGCTGTGGGACCCCGGACCTAAGCAGCAGAGATTTTGGTGCCTTTCCCCACAAACAAAGGCCATCAATCCTCAGTGCTGGCAGTGAGGGAACCAGCCTGAACAGGATATCAATAAAAAAAAAAAGCAGGAGAGAGGAGTAAGGAGGAGGCCTGCACTGAGATAGAGAGGGAGATGTTTGCAAGGTTTTAAGGCGCTGCTGTAGCCAAAAGGGTTTTTTTTTTGTAGCCATGTTTTACAGATTTAATATCGAGGGCAATTAACCAATCAATTAATATTAAATGACTAACAAATGAACAATAAAGATGTTCAGTGTGCATATCAAATAATGACAGATTCAACTGTTCACCTTTGCCTGCTCACTATGAGAACTCTAAGAGTAGAACCTGTCATCTTCAACGTCTCATGTAACAAGCTTAGCGACACTAAATCTATTACCAAGCCTTAACTTGGCAACAGCTTCACAGGGAGGGGAGCCGGCATCAGCGCAATCGTGGAAAGCATGTAACCAGGTGTGGCAGGGTGCATGTTGCCCGGTAACTCTCTGCATGAAACCACAAGTTAGGGTAAGGCAATTGCAAGAGAAGAGAAGAGTGATTAAAAAGTAAATAAATAAACACTCCCAATAGGTGTGTGATGAATCATTTAAACATCTGAAAACTGACAGCTCCACATTCAAAGTTAAGTTTACACCCGACGGCAGGACTCTCAGGTTTGCAATTAAGTTATGAGTGGCTTATGGACAAATGAGTAGTGCCAGCGTCCCTTCTGTTGCATGACAACAGTCGCGGAAAGACGGATTAAAGTGGTGTCATGTTGCCAAAGACAGTTGAAATGACAGGTCTGCCTGGAGAGTGACAAACTGGCTTAAGATTGAATTCCAGCTAAAACACTCCCAACTGCATATCGGTTCAACCGCCTTTCTCTCTGCTGTCCAACCGTGAAAAACAAAAATACCGTAACAGAGTGGATGTGACATGTCTTATATAACAAACAGATAACGTCAGATGCTACCTAGCTTCCCCTGGCATTGACATCATTGACCATGATAATTTGAAAGGCTCTCCTGAAATGGATTAGACCTTAAAGTCCTGCAGGATCTAACTTCATCAGCTGACAGCAGGTTGGGGTACGCAAAAGTTCAGACAACACAAATGTCTGATGGCCGACAGACAAATGTGGCTGTGTCCTCTTTAAGTAAAATTAAAAAAAAAAAAATCTCAGTTGGAATACCATTTTCCAAACACCTTAAAGCAAAGATAATAAATGGTGCAGTGCTGTCGTGTGAGGTGATATTTAGAGACGGCATGGATACATTCATATTTAAAGCAGAAAACTAGAATATGGGGCACAAGCTAACACAAAGGATCTCCTGCACGAGTCATAAAATTTGCTGTTGTATCATTTCAATAAAGTATGTATAAAGAGTGAGGGCAGGAAGGACACATCCTGTGCAAAATAGGAAAAACAAGAGTCATCATCACACCCCTCAAAGTCTGTGCTTCATGTCTTGAGTTGGGGCCTTGGGTGGTGCATCTTATCCATCAGGGACGAGATCTTTTTCTGGCTCTTGCCAAATTAAGATCACAAAAACAGGGTGAGAGGGGTATGGGGGAGAGACTGAGGCCACTTCTTATCTGGCGGGGTCATCTAATGGGTCACACAGCCCCTGGGAGGTGTTGTTTTTGGGGGAGCCTGTAAATGGACATGCCAGATGCCCCAAACAGGAAACAGGAAGTTGCTATTGAATGACGTAAAATATAAAAGGCTCTTTCCAGGTGAGGCAAAAGTTATTTGCCTTAAAAGATATTTTGTTTTCCCATGCATGTTGACCCGGTGAGGTCCATATGAACCAAAAACGATTACAGATTAATTACTTTAACACATGTTAGTATTTAATGAGTGTGCACTATTTTTTTTTTTTTTGCAAAAGGACTTAAATGAATTACTGCACACCCTACCCTGATAATCTTGTGTCTGTAATCACTCAACTATGCTCCAAGTAAAGCCACTCAGCAGTAAAATATGGGCTAGTGGTTATTCATTTTTGGTCTCCAGTGGTCCTGAACACTAAATTCCCCCTCGTGCCTATCAGTGTACTGGCCTTGACCAGCAAATCTCGACTTCCTGACATGTAAAGGAGTAATGAAAGTACAAGAAAGAGTTATTAATAACCTCCCCTAGCACTGACTGGGCCAACTGACCCAGCACAGGCTGACAGAGATCTGATGAGGATCTGTGATCTGAGCCAAATGCACAAGGCTCAACCAGGAGTAAAGGAGGCTGTCTGTGGTGATGACCTTAAATCAGTACATGGTTGCCCTTTAACTATTTGAGGCCGATATGTTTTTAAAAGAGAATTTTTACTACATGACGGACAGTTGGTGCAGGTCTGAGTAGAATTACAGGAACATTTTTGCAGATAACTAATGTAATTACTGCAGAGAACGAGAAAAAAACTCATCTTTCTTTTCTGCAGCTGAAATGAAAGGTCAGCTGTCAAAAGAGAAAACGCACCTTTAGTGAACTTCATATAATGGACCCTCTTTCTGGAAGTCTTGGACTTCTCTTCCAAGCTGAATCCTTTCTGCTCCTCTGGTGGAGGTTCTGTAGACAGGAAAGGACATAGAAGAAAAAAAAATCATGTGTAGAAATGTAACATGTTTACTAATACTGTACATCTTTACCAGCTCAGATATAAGATAAATGATATAAATAAGCTTTGTTTGTGTCCCAGAACACTGATAATGAAGATGTTCATTATATGTCAGTGACTGTATCCAAAGGTTTTCTCTCCTAAATGTTGCAGCGCAGCACCCTCTACTGTCCCAGAGGTGGACCAGGTCTGTTCACATTTTAACTGTGCCACACTGTAGTAAATAAGTCTACATCATGTATCATTACTGATGGTATATTAACCTGCCAATTAGAGAGAAATAAGAGCTGAATAGTAACTTAATTTTTTTTTCTTTTTACACAACTGACACACACTTCAATTCTGCAGTTCATACATACCGGAGTTGCTGTTGTTTTGACCATGGTGGTTGTTCAGTTGAGCAAGAAGCTCATTGAAATCATCTTGGTGGGCGATCCAGTTATCCTGTGAACACAGCACATCTCAAAACAACAGAACCGACTAACTTCTGTTTGTCAATCAAATATCTTGATAGTGTTTCGATATAATTTCATAAGAAATATTAGTATTCATTTCGTTAACAAAAACTATGACTAAGTATGTTTGTCAATGGCTTTTTTTTCTATGGCTAAGACAAGAAGATGATGAGACAGCACCGATGCTTTATATCAGTGCTGATGTTTCTATTATGTTGCCAACTGCTTTTTAAAAAAAAAAATCACATTTAAATAACAGGCACAAAACTCACACAAAACTGTCTATTATGAAACAGTTCAACAGCACCACAAAATTATATCCTTATATAGTGTATATAGTGGAAGCAAGACAGATTTTCAACAAAATCTCAACGTTAGAACTTTCATTAAAAAGGAGTACTGCAGGATTGTTGTATTAGGCTGCCGTCGTTTTAGCTAGATGTACCTAATAAAATAAACATTGGAGCTTTCAATTATTATTTTTCACATATTTTGTGATGTGTTTTTAACTTCTGAATCCTTCAGAAAGCATCAACAAAAAGAAACAACACACGCAGAAATGCAAATGTTGAATGAAAAAAGGGAAAGGAATGAAGTTGTCACCTGTTACATATTTTTATGACTGAACTTGAACTACGGCATCAGGCCTTGAAAAAAATGTAATGCTTTGTGTAGCAAGACTGTCATTCAAATCTCTACTGAGATAAATGTAATATTAAAGAGACACTGCAATATTCCAAAAGTCCCAAAACATGCACTTTTCTAACCAACAAATAGTCTTGTTACCAGTGCAATCATTATGACGATTAAGTAATCTGAGTGAAAAATATATATATTGCTTTTAGGATGTGTTAAAACACAGCGTGTCAAGTCACAAAGTGTTACAATGTGCTCACCTCATAGCTGGCAGTGGTTCCAAGACCATGATTGTTGTTTTTCACTTTTACTTTGATGTGGTCAGTGGCGCCTTGCTCACTTCTGCCCAGGCCCTGACATGAAATGAGAAGACATAAAATGTGACACTGATGTTCAACAACTCATCAATTCACTGCCAATCTCTAAATACAAATGACCACATTTGACCGCCTCAACAAACTCAAACTCACCTTGCCCTTGGACCAGCCCATTCGCTCCAGCATCCTCTGGCCAAATTTGGAGTCATCATTGCTCCAGGCGCTGTTCCTAGGGTCAACAGACCACTTCTGTTTCCTCCGGGCTGCACAGAGATCAGTGACATCATTACATAACATCCAACAAAACGTTACATAACCGATCAGGACAGGCAGCACAAACCGAGGTGAGACATAATGCGTTTACATGTGCAGTGATAGTTAACTATTAATGAAGTCTTATGTGCATGCGAACACTGACTGACAGCTGTCAACATTACAGGAGCAGAGACACTAGTTTACAGTCAAACGTCTGATCATGCGTTGCGAAAACACAGCTACACACGTTTGTAAAAAAAACGAGCAAAAATGAATGAACATAAAGATATTCGACTATTAAAGTCAACACAGCTGGCTAAAACGAGCTAAAGACAAGTTAAAACAGTGAAGACGCGGAGTCAACACGTGTTTACACACTGCTACCATGCTAATGTTAGCTTTACTTTAACGTTTAGTACGAAATACTGCATATTTTCAGAGTTAAATCTCCTGGCAGGCGGTGTTGGCGTCTTTGGCAAACACGAACATAAAAAATATACACTGTTACATTGAGAGAAAACAGAAAATATCCATCAAAACTCTTCAAGAAATTAACGTACGCTCAGCAAGCATGGACATCCTGGGGGTCCTTAAACAGCTTGACGGAAGTTGCGTAGGGGTCCAAGAAAATGCCTGAAGACAATACGTGGCCACGCTGGTTGTTCCTTGTAAATATGTTCTTATACAATATTTAATGCGTGTCATATTATATAAGGTCGAACGTGTATTAATTATTGTATCGTAATATTATCGTTATTTTAAATTGTGATTCTCTTCACCAGCAGAGGGCGCCACCGCCGCACAGCGGCGCTTAAAAACAGGCCACGTGTGCTGCTGGGTCACCCAAGTTCAATGAACCCAAAACTATGGACCGACTGGTTCTGAATTTCTGTGTGTAATGCTGATATAGTGATGTAAAGAAAACATGGCTACTACCAAAAATATATAATTTTATTTACACATACAATTTTTGGTTTTATATTATTGGAGTTGTGACTAATATGTATTAAATTATTAGTTAGACAATAGTATTATAAATACTATACAGTATACCATATGAAATAAAAAGTATTAAACAGAATTTAAACAATGAATATGTATAAAAACACAAACATGTCCTTGAAATAAGAATGCTACAGTACAAATATGTGTGTTTGTGATCAGCCAGTATCAGCTGATATCAACTTATTTGTCAAGCTCCACCTAAAATTTGACCAATTCAAACAAAGAATTGCACAAAGTGTTCTTTATGCAATACTTGCAGCCAGTAATAATTTCTTAATGTTTTACTGATAGATGTGACACATGAAATAACATTTCACCAGTTCTTGGTGGAGCTGCTTGCAGTGGCAGAAAAAAACAGAACCACCCTGAAATATGAACCCGTGAACTCGTGCAGCACTTGAAAGAAGCAGCTTGAAAAGTAAGCGGCTGTAGGTGGACCAACTGGATTCAACATGAATGCTGAAGTGTTCTTATGTAACCCTTTATCAATATATAAGACAACATCCTAATCTTAATAAACAACCAAAGCAATAGCAAAAAGCTACTAGTAATAGTGCCAGTGGTAGTTTATGGAGTGTTGGTTGTGGTTGCTTTGGTCTCACTTATAGTTGCTATTGATTACAATGAACCACTTTAAAGTCTTTCCACAGGCTCACTCCAGGCTACATATTATGAGTAGCTGCCTTGTAGTTATAAGTGGTGGCTGTGCCTCGAGTGTCCTTGAGTTACTTATGAGTTATAAAAGCTTTCTCGGAACATTTATCAGGCCTATCAGAAGTCTTGGCCTAGATATGAGGCCAGTGTTCTCCCTTATTGTGTGCCTAAAGGTCAAGAAATGGACATAATATTTATTCACGCTAAATAGTCCTAGGAGATGTCTGTATCTTTGAAATCATGTTCAGGATAAACAAAACAAGCTGACCGAGGTCACCTTGGGGAGTTTGTCACCAAGGGAACTATTTTAATTATTTTTTCGATTATTTTATTACTTAAATGTTTCATCAAATGAATATTAAAGGGTGATTAAAAAATGAGAAGCTATTAAAGATTGATTTATGTCATACCAGGGGAAAAATTGTGATACAAAACTAAAACATTCACATGTTTCAGTGTTATCACTTCAGATTTCCTCTCTGACACACATGTAGTGCTGTTAGTCTGTACAGCAACATACTGTAGGGGCCGTTCTGTGTGGAGTTTGCATGTTGTTCCCGTGTCTGAGTGGATTCTCTGCAGGTACTCTGTGAATGGCTGCTGTATGTGCCCTGTGATGAGCTGCCGACTTGTCCAGGGTGTACCTTGCCTTTTACCTAAAGTCAGCTGGGATAGGCTTCAGCCTCTTCGTGACCCTGATGAGGATATGTGGTTACAGATAATGGATGGATAGATGGATCTAAATCTAATTAACAAATTTAGAAATAAATGAATGACTTTTAGCACACCTAAAGCCTCTAATATGTCCATCCTTGTCTACATTTCATTAAGCTTATCTGTTTAACCTAATTACTTTGTCCTTTGGTTTACAGTATTGGCGCATGTGAAGTGAGAAGTTATGGTTAACGTTTTATAACGTACCAAAAGTAAACTATGATATATGTAAAGGTAAAGATACTGGCAGTCGTGCATGCCACCAGAGCCTTGCACAGCTTTACTTGTGGGATTAAAGTGAACAAGATCATCATATCTGCTGTTCCTGAGTCAGTCATCAGTTTGTTTCTATAATGGTCAAGGCTGAGTAGAGTGAAGCTCTAATCTGACCCCAAATCTGTGTTTAAACAGGTTACCACCTCAAGTATGGGATTAAGGCAAGGTTGTATAACATCCTGAGAAGGATCAGTGACAGTGAATATTGTCAACTTGACCTAACCAGATTGTCCTACAAAGAAGCTGACAATAGAGCTCATAATAGTCTGTGGTATCAGTGCACCTCATGTTCTCTGTGTATGCTACAGGCATTATGGCCTGATTAAAAATGCTTTAGTATACACAGATCAAATGTTTAGTGCGCTGGAGATGTAAAGGTCATATCAGGTCAGAAACATCGTTTCAAATTTATAGTTTAGGGACCATTGAACTGTAGGGCTCATAAACTGTGACCATGATCCCAAAGTTATAATTGATTTTCTGACCGTAATAGTATCGGCTGTTTCAGACTGCTGAAGCACGGAAAAACTAAGCAGTTCAGTTCTTTATTTTCTCACAGCAGGAAGTTCATTTTGCTGCATAAAAACACAAAGTCATAAAACTTAAAAACAATAAACCCCAAATGAGACATTTAAATTAAATATTTAATAAGTGCCAAAAGATTTGATTTCTGTCTGTACTTGTGAAACATTGCTACAAGGGAGTAATCGAGAAGCCACGTGGCTGTACTGTAAGCAAGTGCTATACAGCGGGCCCTTACATTTTGCTTAAGGCCAAAGGGGGGAAAGAACGGTGGTGGGGTCTTGGGCTCTATTACCATGGTAACAGGTCTCCATGTGTAATAACAGCTGTGGCACAGAGTGTTATGGCGTTTTCTGGCCCACTGCCAAGCAGCTCCCAGCCCGTCCTCCAGCCCTGTTTATGTCTTGTCCTTCACTGGTCAAGATGTAAGCTGCTGCACACTGTGTGAATCTCATTACACGATGAAAACACTGAGGCCCAGGCGACTAGAGCTCCCTGATTGGCTGGTGAGAGGCGGGCCTGCAAGTGTGTGTGAGGAGGGGGGTGCATCTTACATAAGAGGCAAGGTCTCCCTTACTAGAGAGAGAAAAAGAAGTAAAAAAAAAAAAAGTGAACACCTTGTCACATGGCTCTTTCTTTCTGTTTCCTCCACCACCCTTGTGCCTCTTCTTGGAAAGCCAAATCTGTGGGGCGCACACATGTTCAGAGTTACAGAAATGCTGAACAAAATTTGTATGTGGGAATATTTTGCCCCTGAATCACGTCTACATGTATGCATTGCATTTTCTTGCACATGTGTGTTATAACTCCTGAAAGATAGAAATGGATTTTTCAGTCACGCATTAGTTCACAGCGAGCTACTCTCTGGCTCTCGCCCTTAATGTAAGACCTTCTTACACTGGCAGCCAAATGTGAGCAAGAAGATACTCTGTACCCAGCAGTAGGAAACGTTCATTAGAGATATATTTGGAACATTCAAATCCAGCGCAAATATTTAGGGTTAGGTTAGGCATTTGCAATTCCTTCATTGCTATCGAGCTCCTAAAGGTAGACAAACTGCAGTCTTCCATATGAAGGAGAACAGAAATTACACTGATTTAAAAGGGACATTAAAAAATGACTAAAATTACCATCACATGCACGTGCAAACACAAGTGGTGTGGCATGTGGTTGCCTGTTAGTTGTCTCATTTTTCTCTGTATGCAGAAAACAACAAAAAACTAAAAAAGTTGCTATTTTGCCTTCAAAGAAACAGACATAAGTATGACTATAAAGGTAAAGTCTGCGAGTAAGCATGACTAAGGCATGCTAGTAAGCATGATTAAGTACATTTCCATGATGTGTTTGTTTTGTCTTCCGCTGTTGTACAAGCTGCTAAATCTTAGAAAAACAAAGATAATATTATTTGAAGAACGTCTGCTGGATGTGAGAACAGTGTGAAATCATTCCTGCTTGTTAGAGTCGCGTGAAAAAGCCAACATACAACTTCTTGTTTGATTTGTAATGAGAAAATTAGAATTTTTCTTCCCAGCCTGAGAGCACACCTGTAGTTTTATTGACACACTCGCAGAGGAGAGCTGCTAATTAGAGTCGAGGGCTCATCGAGTGTTTGGAGCCTGCTTGCTCTCAGGGGCTCATGATTGAGAAATGCAAAATGCATCTCACCTAACTTAACATTAAATTTAGCTGAATGGAGTGAGTCTCTCTGTCTCTCCGTCTGTGCTCTTCTTCTCTCTGCATCACAACTGCAAAACAAAACTCAACAAGGTCGCCCAAGGCAGCTGCAATTACTGACACAGAGAAATTGGAGAAAGGCTGTCAAGCGGTTAGTGAAGGACAATGTTGTCCTCAGGGTCAGGGTTTATGATCCAATTTGGTGAAGACAATACAGCAGCTTTGGTTCACTGCATTTATTGACATATGAGTTAGTATTTTGTGCCTTCTGGTGAGAGTGACTTAAATATTTTCAGTTCATTAGCCCTGTAGATATTCGACACACAGTTCAGTGAAGGTTCATGCTATAATTTGAGAATGCTTCACTTCAAATCACTCACATTGCAATAAATATGAAATATGAAGGTAGTATAGGGTAAGATTTAATTACCCAAATGTGCACTATAAATTTTGTTAAGCATACTCACTGATTATCATCACATTTTTACACTTTCCTGAAACAAAAACATGTTACTTGTCATGCTCAGTCCACATTAGATTATTTAAATCTGCAATGTAATTTAATATGTATTCAACAACACAGAGAATTAAAACTGCACACAATGATCCTGGGTACACAGAAACAAGTAAAGCAGGTTCATGCTCCATTACAAGTTTTAACTGTCAACAGCACAAGATGCAACCTTTACACGGTGCATACCTAATTTCTGCAATCAGAAAAATACAAGTTTAAACCTATTCAGGAATGCTGGAAGTTTTTGACATTCCAATAGTCACACCAATGCAGATCAACTTTGAGGTGAATCTGAAAATTGCATTTTGAGTGTGATTGTGTGTGGCACTGCATATTAAGCTTCAGTCTGCAGAACGCTGTGGGCTACACTGCCAGTGACTGAAGTGATAGCCATCTAATGCTCGACAGCTTGTATATCTCCTCACCCAATGTGACTGCTTGTCTCCTTTATACTGCTTTAAACCAAATATAAATTCAAATTTTCAACAAACTCTTTTAGTGAAAAACACATCCAGGTTTCAGTTTGACTGTGAGGACATTTTATACTCAAATGTTTGCCATGGCAAACGCTCCACCACCCTCAGGAGATTAACACCACATGCATGTTTGTTTATGCAAAGATGCAAGATGAACAGGTTATAGATCAAAGTTTCTCTTCGTGTTGTGAAGGTGTGAAAATGACAACGGGGAGAGGCATGTGGAAAACGGTTTTATTGTCAAATGTGATTGAAAGAACAGAAAGAACCCGCTTAGACTTTAACCTTTTACAAAATGTTGAAACAGAAACCATCAAATGTGGCTTATGGTGTCACATTTCTCTTCTGTGTCACAATAATTCTCCAGAGTTGATGCAAAAAAACAAAACACAAACATCATAACATAAGTGGACAGGAACATTTGAAGAATGTTAAGAAAAGCTTTTACTTGATGAAGCTCCCACATGTTTAACACCAACAGACAATAAATAATGTTATGTGGAATAAACAGAAGAAAGATTCTTGCTCTCGCACTGCTCGAAATACAGATGCACCGTATCAGAAATTGATTAGGCTTATTTACCTGTCAATAATTTTAAGACACAAATCTAAAGTGCATCAGAGGACACAACTTGTGTATTTGTACACCCACATGATTTCAGCTGCAGGAGCTGTAGGCCCTGAATACCTGAATTTTGACAATCCCTGGAAATTTAGCAGAAAACAAAACCCTGACTGACTTGCATTTCCAGAAAGAGGTGGGAAAAGCTTACAAATACGCAATGCAACATTCTCAGTTTGTTAAATTGATTGCAAAGATTTGCACAATTCATCAACATGCAAGTCATCTGATTTTTCATCCAAACAAACTTTTCACAGGCCACATTGTTATCCCTGATACTTGCTGACAACCTTCCACTCATAGACTGCTCTTCACCATCATCTCAAAAAGGAGAAAAGGTGGGCAAGAGATCAAAGCAGGGGTAGATGGACAGGAGTGCGGAGGATTGTCTGGCCCGCACCGTTTACATTCTAGAGACACGATGGCCTTGTGCCAGGCAAGCAGAGCCCTTCTGATTTTACAGAGAGAAGTGAGAGAACGACTATGTACAGGCCATGTTTCTCTACTCTCTTTGGTCAGTCTTTACATTATGTACAAAAGAATACGCCAAATCAATGTTGTGTACCCTCAGTTAGCACGAGCCATGCGGGTATCTGCACTCAAGTAGTTAAGCATCGTCTGGACGAGCTCTGGGAGATCGTAATCGTGCTTCCAGCCCCAGTCCTTCCGTGCATTGGAGTCATCAAAGTCCATTGGCCAACTGTCAGCTGGAAAGAAACAAGCGAGATACAAAATTTATTTAAACAACCTGGTTTAACTAACTACAGATCTGTATTTGTAAAAAACACAACTTTCCTCTTGCAAATGAAAAACTACAAATCAAGTGAAAACACTCCCAGTTTAATGCATTCTGCTGCAGCCTTACTTGGTCTGGTATGACCATCTTATGTTGGCTAATGTTAGCTAACTTTAAATAGATACTGCTATGTATCTGACAGTACAGAGTCAGTTATAGAGTTAGCATGTCACAGACAACAAACCATGATGTCTTCAAAGTGGAGATAACTCTCGCTTTAACAAATCAACGCTGTTACTCACCAATGGCCTGTCGTACATGGTCAACGTCATACGTGACCTCCAGCTCAGGCACCTGCTTCTGAAGTTCCTGGGCCAGCTCCTCGGGTGTAAAGCTCATTGCGTTGATGTTGTAGGTCCTCATGCTCAGTGTGTCAGCTGGTGCCTCCAACACCTCCAGTGTGGCACGCAGGCAGTCGTCGATGTACATCATGGGCAGCCGCGTGTCGGGTTTCAAGTTGCACTCAAATTTGCCAGATTTCATTGCATCGTGGAAAATCTGGACGGCATAGTCTGGAAAAAATAAAAATAAAGTCTTAATTAAAGTATTTTAATTAAACATTTACATATTATACTACAGTTACAATGTTATTAGCTTGTTTTGTCATATTTTTGGTGTAAAGGCGGGTGTGGTAGCTGTTCAGGCAAGTGAAAATATGGAGACAAGCCATCGAGTTACCTGCAGGCCTAAAAATACAAGCCATAACAACTCTGGAATACATCAGTTACATAACAAACTTATGACTGACAGGAGCATTATAGGAATAGACGTCCATGGTCTGAAGTTCATCTCTCTCACCTGTCGTTCCGCCTCCAGGCATGGAGTCAGCAGAGATGATTCCTGGGTAGCGGAGACAGCGGAAGTCCAGGCCGTAGCGGTGGTGATAGTACTGCAGAAGAACAGAGAGGAATCAGTAATTGATTGAACAGTTTACATTTAATAATTTAATATGGGAAGGGAAGAATAAAAGCATGTTTAGTGTCAGTGTATGAGGTTTTTTTTTGCTTTGGTGTGACAAAAGAAATTTGAGATCTAACCTCTCCCATAAGCTCAGCGTGGACCTTGGAGACACCATAGATAGTGCGAGGTCTCTGTACACAGAGGTCTGGAGTAGGGTTGCGGGGAGAAGTGGGACCAAAGGCACCAATGGTGCTGGGGACAAACAGACGCAAGCCGTGCTCTGCTGCAATGTCCAAAATGTTGTGAAGCCCTAAGGAACAAAAGAACCACACCGTCAGAACACCACACTCTCATGTATGTTATGCTGTCATGATCATAAGACTCGGTAAACTAAGTTAACTAGTTACCAACACGCTTACCAGTGATGTTAACCGAGCGCGCCAGGGCCACGTTCGCCTCTCCAACAGCGCTGAGGAGGGCGCTGTAGTGAACCAGCCAAGTGATGCGGTTGTTCACCACAATTTCCCGCAGGTTCTTGTAGTCCAGGATGTCTGAGTAGATGAAGGGACCTTATGGTGATAGACGGTTAAAGATTTTAGAAATTTTTTCTTGGAAGCAATTCTCAAAATAGCAATTAACCGAAAGCCAGCTCCAGTTTTGTTTCTAACTCAAAGATGTAAACCGATTCATTCCCACTCACTGAAGTGGGTCACCTATTGATTTAGAGTAATTTATTAACATTTTTCCAGGCATGAATGATGTCCTCTCTCTGAAAATCAATATGTTTTTTGTCCATGCCGTCATTCTGTTAATCGACATTAGAGCCATGGTACTTTTTGTGACACATGAACAACCTTTTCATTTCCAAATTCCTGAAAATGTTTGGGTATTATTCATAGCTACAGTAACTGGCAGGAGCCCAATTAACAAATACTGGACACTCAGGGGATTTACACACTGAGGACATCTAGGTCTTGCTCCTTGAGGTTGAATACACTACTGTTTTGACAAAAGCATTGCCAAATGAATGTAATATATGCTCGAACACTGTAAAAAAGTGGCTCTTGTAAGTCTGAATCACTGTAAATACATTACAGCATATGTTCTGACTCACCACTGTGGAAAACATTGCTTGGAGGTTTCCTAATGTCAGACAGAATGACATTGTTCTTGCCAAACCTCTTCCTATAAAGCAGGAAGTCATTGTTAGACAATGTGAAATTGCTTCAGAGCGTTCTCATATTTTTACAGTCTACTAAACGATTGGCTGTTTGTCAGCTGGAGGGGAACAATGTGGAATTTGTGCACAGGTAAAGTGGAAATCTTACCTCAGGAGTTTGGCGAGCCCCACCCCGAGCTGACCCAGACCACCTATGTTACACACAGACAAAGAAACACTGGGTGTCAGAGGACATTGCAGGCATGAGCAGCAGCTAATAATCATCTGTGCTGGTTTCCATGGAGACTGAACTATCTAAGAAGAAGGAGAAAGGGTCAGCATTTGCTGCCTACACTTTGTTTTTAAATGGTCATCCCATTCTGCTTTCTTTCTGCAAAACTTGAATCCCTGCAGAGCAACGGTTTGTACCAGCTCATAACTCATCTTCATAATTAAATAAGGAGGACTGGATTCAAAATATCATAGTTTAAGTTGAATTTATTATTCTTGCACAAGAAGGAGCGTTTCACAGTGCAACACACAGAAGGGGTTACAGAGAAAAGGCTCGCTGTGGAGCACTACCAGTTGATTCTTATACAATTGATAATGGGCTGTCTTAAAACTCTGCAAATTGTTAACAGATAATTTGCATATATAGCATCTAACCCTTTTCCTTTTCCCTTAATCATTAGTCAGTATATCCCCAATCTAAATGTCACCTCTCTGACCTGTCCCTGGCCCTTATTCTGTTCTGTTCCTCTATCATTTACATTAACCTGAACTTTACCTTACCCTGCCAGCCTCAGCAAAACATTAATAAAGGGAAGTGCCCTCAGGACATGTAATAAATAGGAACAAACACATCGTATAATTTAAAACATCACCTGTAATGAGCACCTTGGGGTGGTCCGTTTCTGAGAAGGACACGGAGTGGAAGCTGGCGTCAGACGTCACCTGACGTGGGGAGAAGCTGATGTTGCGTACAGCCACTGTCAATGGCTGGCAGCCGCACCCCGGGGTGCTGAGCAGGGCCTGCTTGGCCACCTTGCTGAGGCTTCTGATGACAGGCATGCTGGTTACCTGGGTGAGGACAAGAATGTGTTCACGCTTTTGAGTGATATTTGAGTTTTTCTAATTCCACAGGCATCAGCAAAATTCAGCCTCACAGTGCAAAAAAACAACAACAAAAAAAACTACTGAAATGTCAGTGGACACTTTATTTTAAACAGCTATATATGTCTGACTACCATCATCTGGTGGCTTCTTTCCATTTTAATGAGGGGATTTGGGCTCCTCTCCAGACCTCTGACGCCAAGAGACAGACACAGAAGTACACGACATACTTGGCACGGAGGGAGAGGATCAAATGCATCTGCAGCAAAACGGTGAAAGTCGCAACAGGGGCAAATCTACAGAACAATGAAAACCAATCCATGCCGCGAGAAAAAAAAACGGTGCCAGCAGGGGAGACACGTATGCTACACAAATGCAAATGACTATTGTTTCCAAAGAGGCGCAACGGAGCACTCGAGTACATAGCAACACCAAACATTTTATCAAGTGCCTTTCACTCAGTCTGTTACTTTTTAATGACACTTTAATGAGACTTAAGCGCAAATACACACTTCAACATGAATTTCATTTTTACGCACTCGACTAGAGAACAGTTAGAACACTGAAAGCAGCTTTTAAACGTGACCAACCATTCACAAACGTTAAGTATGTTTAGTCTCACAAAAAGACTGCCCTGTCTGCGTGTTTCTTTCATTTATTCATCATCGGTGAGCCGCGCAGACTTTGGAGTAACGCATCCTTTCAGTGAGTGAACTTACCGAGAGTGCAGAGAGCTTCCAAAAAAAGGAATGAGGAGAGTAACTTGAGAGTATTTATACTGCCCTGCCTTCATCGAGAGCCAATCAGGGAGAGAGGGCGTACAGTAGCAGACGAAAACAGTGCCAAGATCAAGTCCGCAGTCACCGCGACACGATTTGGAGATGATTTTTGGAAACTTTTTAGGACACAGTGATCTTTTGTCTTTAACGCCTTATGGATTCATTCTCACTTGGAGTAAAAAATATATCACGCAACCCACAAAACCCTCATTATCATTATTATTGATTCTCACAATTATAATCAATATTATTATTAGGTAGATCATATCACCGTCTTGCTCGACCCTTTGACCTCCTCCCAACATGTGCTATTCACTGTTTTGCCAACACCATCACGTAAGCCAGTTGTGTAACAGGAAGGCTGCTCTTCTTTTGTTTTTGTCGCGGTCATGATCTTCTCAGGACAGTCTGCGATTTAGTGCCCTAATTACGGGGGAGTTACGGGGCTCCATTTAGTGCGGCTGCTTTTACGCATGGATTAAGAATGTGATGAGCAGTCCACGGAGATCCCTTTATTTATTAAGTGACAACCATCATTTTATTTCACATGGGAAATATTGAAAAAGCCATCCAGACAAATGACACACTTCCTGAACCTAATACGTCACTGTTACGTTGGCAGCCTTATATATATAATATTTAATTTAATTAATAGGAGTCGTTGGCCAAAAGAAGGCGTCCAACAGCTCCACATGGGCACAGAAAGTGTGAAATACCTGTTAAACAAATTATATTTAAAAAAAAAAATCAGATCAGATCAGTAAAATACATTAATAAAGACAGCACGCGGTCCCGACAGATAAATTACAATCTATCAAAAAAAAAAAATGCATTGATAAATTATCACTATTATATTGCTAAATTCTAAATCTAATCTTTACACATTGATATAACAGAAAGAGTTACTCACCGGTGAATCTACAGGGCTGTGAACAGACTAAACTCCTGCCTGGCTCGCTTTATGAGAATGAGACGCTGCTTCTCCCTTTGGGCTGATCTGTGTTATCTTCGTCCAGTGTTGCATCAGCTGCGTCTTCAAGCTATATATCAGCGGCCATCTGGTACGAGGGGAAGCCGGCTTTCTCTCGGATTGGTAGAGGCTCGGAGGTGCGGTCCTCCCTTTCAGACCACTCCCACTCAGAGTGTCACACACAGCCAGAGCTCCGCTGCTCACAGCTTGTCTGCAAATCCCGTTTATTTCCATTCACCGCCGCTCAAATCTGACGCCACGAGTACGAGTTTATTCCGTGTGGTGACCGAGACTGGGTGTAACACAATGCGAGATGTAGCCCTGTGGTGTAGGAGGTACAACGAAGGTGAAGAACAAGGAGATCATAAGGAAAGGAAACCACCATATAGCACAGCATATTACATACTGGCTGAACATTCCTTCAGTAATATTCTTGATTATTATCATATGGTGTAAAATGGTTAAAAAGGGGAGGTTTGCTTTGTCGGAGCAACTAAGTTTACTAACAGAAAGAAAAACAGCAGATATTCACATTTACAAGCTGGAACCAGACAATTGATTATTATGTTTTAACTTTTGATAAGTTTTTTTTAATTCACTAATAATTTCAAAATTAAAATAATAAAGAACAGTTTAATGAGCACAGTACTTGTATTCATTCTTTTTGTGAGTATTTATGTCAGAAATTGTTGGACTAGGTTTTGCTCATGGAAATTTTTGGAAACATATGATTTTTTTTTCTTCAGTAGGACAAGACAAGACAAGACAAGACAAGACAAGACAAGATAACATAAGATAACATAAGATAACATAAGATAACATAAGATAACTTACTTAAGTACTTAAGTTCATTTAACACACTTAAGTTTTAATCTATTTTAATGCATTTTTAATTTCATTTTCATTCCACATATACTTTTGTTCATAACAAAACTAAACAGATCATTTGTTCCACACTGCTGGACAGTACAATATTGTGTAAGCTTGTTCTAGTTGCTGTCTGTTTACACTGAGTGAAACTTTCAGACCTCATGTTTTTATAGCTGCTTCATTTCATTAACTGGAAATACTCGAGATGTCGTAAGCACAAACTTGTGATATGTGGAAACTTTGGGACTTATTTAGAATTTTTTAAACAGTTCTGCAGGTTTGAACTGTGCAGTCTGAACTCCTAATGGCCGATGCACTGACGACAAATAGGAGCTCACATGTCTATAATGTATATAGGTGTGTGCGTAAGGCTTATACAAATACTGAGACAAGTCAATGAGTAATTTAAACATGGCTGGGCTACACATGTTGCAAACATGAAGCTTGCATTACAATTAAACACTATTAATGAGCTAATTGAAATGAAACTTAAAACCAAACCACTGTGGCTGCTTAAAGCTCAAAAACAGCCTCTTTAATGTAAACGTAACAGAATCCATTCATGTTTATCAGAGGAAAGGTGTGATATGTGATGATATGAGAATGTACACACCCTCTGTTTGCAGTAGATAGAGGAGAGCCAACAAGAGTGACAATGTCTCTGAGTAGAGTGAGCAAAGGGTGGGCACAAGATCTGCTGCTGAAACGTGAGTGGTGGACGGCTGCACACCCCCACACCTGTCATCACTGGGAGGGGAAATGACTTGCTCAAAAACAAGTTAATCAGTTATCTGACACACATTTATCAAAAACAAAACCTGGATATCTTTGAGGAAAACTTGGATAGCATCCATTTCCAAAAATCATTTCGCCTTTTATGGATGAATGTAAATAATCCAAGTACTCCACACCTTCAGTCCCAGGGAGCATGATTGGAAAAATGACACCTGATATCTGTGGGATGATACAGTTTTGGTTTAGTTGTTGGTGTAATAGTGAAACTCTGGCTGAGAACATCTGTGCCAAAAGACAAAGACCAAGAAACTCTCAAAGACTGCCTTTGTTTGAAGTTCATAGGTTGTGAATAAAACTGTAATTTAATTCAATACTACAGTTTTTTCTCCAGATTATCACCACAAACAGTCCTCTGGTTTTCCCAGAGGCTGTCAAGACACCCCGTGTGTTATGTAAAGGAAGGCTTTCAGCCATGAAATCAGAGTAGTGACAGATGCAAGGCCACATTAATATGGAGAGAAGAGTGATGACTGGATGATAGCACTGTAAACACTGGCTGCAATCACATGCCTCCATGAAGCAGCTGAGTCCCGGCTATTTATTCCTCACCTCATCATCAGATGATCCTTCCGTCACAGGGGGTGGCCAACATATGACGTGGGGTGGCTAGGTTGCTGTTTATTAATCCTTGGACAAACTGTGCAGAGCAGTGATAGATGTGACCAGGGTGCCAGGACGGGACATTTATCACCGTGTAAAGTTACAGAGGTGAATGTTTTTGCGTATCTGGCTCAGTAGTCCACTGTTAACCAGCTAATTTATTGGTCATCTTTGGGCAGGTAGTGTGGGTTTTTCATAGTTCCCCATAAAAAGTTACCTGCTGTGATGAAGAGAAGAAGAAACTGGGCTGATGAGAGCGGTGAGACTGAATCAGTAACAGTAAAGGCTGTGGAACCAAAACAATCAGCTGAGAGGTGCTAAAACAGTCAATAGAGCTGAGGGGAACTGCAGTGTCAGGTGTTCAGTGTGGGTTTGTCACCTTTCACACGACACAAAGGTGACACAGACATGATTGGGCAATACTGTTCGGACTACAAATGGTTCCTTGAATTCCTCCATTCAGCATTCATATGCAGATATATGTTTATGGAGATCATACAGAACAAAAACTCACAAACATATTTTGTGCTGTCATTTTTAATGGCTTGAAAACTTAAAAAAACAAAAACAAATATTTAATCTTTTGAACAATAATATAATTTTACAGACATCTGATCTATCAGCAGTGATAAAAATTGAACTGAAATGTTTATTTTAAGCTCTCATTTTGCAGTAAGGCATTGAGCAAAACAACGACAACAGACAAAAGCATTATTTGTCCACAGTGCTGATAATCTTTTAGAGTTTCATTGACAAGATAATATTATACATAATGCGAGCACAGGAAATTTACACACACACACCATTACCTTGATTGAACTCATTGTTTCATTCATGCACACACAAAGCAACAGTAGGTAAGGTGTCTTTTTTTTTGGCAAAAAAAAAAAAAAAATGTAAATAGTGCAGCTAGAAGCAAGTTTCTCTCTATAAAGAAGTTTAACGTAGTGGCTGGAATCAGTTCAGCTTAGTGTGATGATTATGTCATTCTTGAAGAAACATACATGGGAATGCAATAGAAAACAGAAAAGCATGAAGATGACAGAGAAATTGGGAGTTTCCTACTGGCAAAACGAACAAAACTTGGTCCAGGATGAACACTGGACTTAATCTTTCCCCAAAATTGCCAATTTGTTTGTATTTAAAGTGCAGCATAATGTTTGCTTAATATCATGCTCGTGGAAGCTACCTCCACTCACTGAAAGATTTAATGTCAATATGCAAAGAGAATTTTGTTTGTTTTAAACTTGTTGATCTGCCGCTTGGATGCAATTACAGGTGCAGAAGAAACCACAAAAATGTTTTGACGTTCCTTTCTTGGACTCGTTATGATGATCTTACTATGACACCGTCCGTGTCGTCTGCAGTAGGTCTTACTGTGTAGTTTGAGTTTACATTAGTTAGACATATTGGCGTGTTTTCACATTAAATATTAAAGATATTTATCATCTAATATGGCAACAGCTGGTGAGTAAACAACAAAAATGATGCTGATTACAAGAATGACAGGTTTCTAATATTATATACGCCTTACACACAAAAGTGCATTAGATCTGGATCTTAAACAACAAAACAGCAGATATGCATTTTGTTAATAATGTACTTGAACATAACAATTATTATATAACTTTAAATATCCAAAATATAAGTTGGTCTTTAAAGCATTAATCTCACATTAATATAGCTTCACTTTTTAAGCAGACAAACCACCATGTGTTCAACCAACATGGCCACCATTACCGTGGACCCTCAGTACTATCATAACCCACAAACATATTTGACTAATTTACTATTATCTGTAATGAGATTGGAGAAATATTGACCAAACATAACTAAACTGATGGACACCGTTAGTTTCATACGGTTGTGAAATCAGTATTTCTTAATGTCTCTTCCAAAACTACTTACTGGAATATTAAGTAATGATACTCCCGTCTCATTTTACAGAACAGTAGGTGCTGACCCCACCCACGCTTATTACATCATCTCAACATGCACCTTCATCTCACATGCTGCCTTATAGCACCCTATATGTTGCCATAGTTACTCTCTGCCGTACTTCAGCGGCGTATACATTCAGCAGGATGTTTGGTGGAAATGTGTACTCTGTAGTAAATGAACATCCGAAGGGCAAATATTCCCTCCTGAACACGACTGAGAGCCCGAGAATTTATAGAAATCTATTAATACACACTGAATTATTAGATATCTGTGTATTTAAATGAGAGTCAGTGAGTGTGAGACGCGGGGGTTTGATGAGGCTTAGCAACTGTGAAATCAAGCTGATAAGCCAAAGAATAATTTAAGGAGCTGAAGAGCTTTTTCCTGTAACACACAGGTCTGCGTGCACAGAATGTCAGAGTACTTCCATTCATTGTCATTTAATCTGATGATTATTTTTTTTCGAATAATCAATTAAAAGTTCAGTACATGAAATGTCAAATTGGTCCTTATGTCCGACCAACAGTCCCAAATCTCACAAATATTACATTTACAGTGATGTATGACAAAGAAAAGCAGCATATTCTCACATTTTAAGAAACTGTAACCTGAAAATGTTTGACATTTTTGTCTGAAATGATTAATCGATTATATTAATTATTTTTGATGATGGACTAATTGATTAATCGACTAATTGTTTCAGTTCTATGCCAGAGGACAATGAGATGATGAGTATTTGGCTTTTAGCAGCACTCTGGCTTTGTTTTTTTCAATCTTTTCTTCTCACTTCTGGTGAGTTTCAATGACACAACATGGTAAAATCTGCTAAAACTGTTTGTTTGTTTTTTTTCGCATGCGAGGTGTCAGAACACTCTCTCAATCTATGAATGCAAAAATCGAACAGAGGTTCATTTTTGAGTTTGAAGTTAATCTGGTTTTTAGGGCTATTCCATTTTAATTTTTCATCTGTGCAGGAATCCAAAATGTAACAGCAATTATCATGTCCAAAATCCATAATTATAATGGTTTGTATTACATATTCTCAAACAAGAAAAGAAAATTTAAACCTAATTGAAGCCTAAAAACTGGGCTGACATTGATGGGTTTTTGTATTTAGTTATATCTTCACATTTTCTACCCCTTTCTTTCGCCACTCTCTCTTTCTCTCTCTCCCTTTATGGTGTCTGCAACAGAGGATCTTCAGTTTCCAGCTGGGCCAGCTGCCTGCGCAGGGTGTTTACTTTGTTTTGAAGCTCTTTGTTGTATTCAATTATATGTACCATTTCCTCGTAGGCCTCGTCCAAACACTTGGAGGAGCGGTTCCAGCGAAGGAACACTCCTGTAACAGAAGAGCGGGAGAGCACTGTAAGCGATCTATAAAGAACAAAACCTCACAACATTTCTTTGCTGCTCTGACTAGAAAACTAAACGTTCACCATCATAGTTTAGCATGCCGAGAAATTCATACTAAGAGGAATATGACCGCCTGTACCATCGACTGTTACTTCGCTCAGAATCACAAATGTCAGTCTCATGGTGGCAGTAGTGGAAAAGTCAGAGGATCTCCAAAGTCAGTCGGATTCATCATCGGGGAAACACGAACATTTGTTACGCTAACAGTGCGGCTAAAAAGACATCTTGACAAAGCTGATGTGTATAGTTACATGCATGAGAAAATATGGAGCGCTTATAGATTAGATGAAGGTGTGTACAAGAATATGAAATTGTAAATATAATAAACTGCTGGTTGCAATTATTGTTATTTTCTATTCCAGCAGGGAACTTTCGTCCCTTTCGTCTTTCCTCTTGTTTCCGATTTCAACGTCACTGTCAACTGTTCGATAAAGGCAAAAATGCCTGAAAGAAAAAGAGAAGAATCTGGATAAACTGGATCGACATGCTTCATAAACACGGTGCATAAATGTTCTAGAATGTCTGTCATTAAACATCAGTGCTGTGTTGAGAAACGCTGACTGCATGAAACAATCAGCTGAGTGATATGAGAAATGTATTACCCAACCATGAGGCCAAAAGGTCAGGTTATTTCAGTCAGGACTGAGATCTCAGTTATTTTGTCATGTAATTCATTTATACTGGGTAGATGATAGTTTTAGTGCAAATTAATCATTTTTTATTCAGTTTTTAGTCAGGGCAAAATAGAAGCGTGGATGGCACATTTATTTTAAACTGGGTGTGTCCTTGTGTCCAGAAATTACTGAGAAGATTTAAGCATCTTTGTCTATGGACTACACTGAATATTAGCCAACAGAAGATGACAGTTTAAGATTACTCATTAGCTCATTAGAACGTCGAGCTTTTAAAAACTGCTCTGCATTTTTAGTTTTAGACTTTCATGGGATCTTTCAAGTTGGCCCAGAAGTACGAGTCGTTTTCTGTGAACACAGAATCAGTTTGTGTTTCATGTGCCTCAGTAGTTCTCATGCATGCTTGTTCATATAGGATGAAGGTGTGGCTCAGGCTGAGGCTGAGGCTTTAGGCAGAAAAGCCCCGTACAGGATCGCCTGAACCTAATGACCCCTCATCTGTCTAGACCCATCCCCTTACTTTTCTTTATGAATGCCGTGCAGTTTGAGCTGATGCGACATCCAGCAAATTCAAACGCAGATTCCCCTGGAACTTTTTTTGGAGTCACTGAACCCACAATTATAGAAATTAACCCCATTCTTCTTTAAAAAAAAGCTAAACAAAGCCAAACTAAGCTTTGAAACTCATTCACACTTAATAAAGTCATTTCAGATCCCAGAAGTCAAGAAAAGTTGGGAAATTTATTTCCAGCAGTGGATACTTAAGGCGGAATCTAATTCATTTCTATATAATCATTGATTTACAATGATAATATATCACAAGTAAACTATATGTAGTGAGGAGTGCTGCTTGGAAAAGACAGCAGCCTAATACAGTCTCAGTCTCACTGGAGTTAACCAAGAGAGAAAAGCGCAGTATGCACTCACTTCACCCACGTACATTTACTAAACCATGATGGAGTCATCACTGTATCACTGCTCATTTAAGTTTACCATCGTTTGGTGCTTTGAAACAGAACATTTCAGAGAGAAAGGGTGCAATAAAAAACAGAAGTTTGCCACCACAGGACTAAGATTAGCGCACATGTGACTGCTAACTAGTAGTAAAAGTGACGCTGGCTCAGGTGTCAGCAAGGATACCTTCAGTGCAACTTATAATAAGCCAAACACATCATCAGGATGCCTGAGAGGAAATGTCAGCAATGCTGAAAATTTGAAGGTGCTGAGCCAAATGAGCTAAACAGTCACCTGCAGAGTTTGAAGTCTTCGTGGTTCATACGGTTATCAGAGGTTAGACAATGCTAGACGATCTGTTTACACCGTTTATTCAGAGTAAAGCTCACTGATTTATTGCAGTTATGTTTGTGCTTTAAATATTACTTACAGTATATTAGTATTAACATTACAAGTATGTTATGTTGTTTATTATGTAGTGAATGTTTATGTTAGAGTGTCATTTATGTATGGAAAAGTAAAGGAAGACATAATATGTATGTCACAGAATTTACTCCTGGCTCATGGGGTCACTCAGTTTATCAGTAGTGGAAAAGTGAGCTCATCGGCGCCCCCTGGTGACATTTCACAGATCACAGCTGAGGCAAGAACCAGTTTACGGCAGCATAACTGTGGCTATCACAGCCAGAGCCAACAAGTCTTTTAGGTGATGACAATTAACTCACTTATACTTGGTTTCGGGCCCATCTTCAGTCAAAAGCATAAATCAAAACCCACAATGTTTACGAAACATGTGTCATGCTGTGAGCACACAGCTGGCAGGTCTACTTGTTAATGCACACAGAAGCAGGCATTCTGTGTCAAACAAGAAAATCAGGATTCAAAGTCAAAACTGAGCACAGGACCTCTGAGCCTCTTCTATCATCTGTTTAAACAAAGTTTATCTCAAACCTGCTTTTAAACCAGCTGAGGTTCCCTTCTAGGTCTGCTCTTCTATCAGTTTCTATCAGTTTTTGTCTAAAGAACAGCTGCTTCTGTTTATGTATTTAATTTTTTTTGTTGTTGTTAACAGTGTTAGCATATCGCAGGATGTTAGAAACATAATGGATCAATAAAAAGAACCTTTTGACTGCCCGTGTTTTGTGTTTGTTCTTACCTTCCCACAGCAGCAGACTCTGAGGGGCCACGGAGGGCCAGATCACCAGACTGTTGGCCTCGTACAGCGGGTTGGTCAGACGCTCCAGTTCTTGGGGCCGATTCACCCACGACCATAGGGACACGGTCTTCTCAGGAAGGGATAGTTTGGCTCTATGATAAGGGTAAGAAAGGTGTTAGCTTCACCAATAGGAAGAACGTTTACCTACAGATTGTTGAAGTGGAACAAAATGTTGTCATGGGTGAAACTATTCTCCTTTACCTCAATAAAAACTAGATTTTTTGTGAATTACCACACTGATGGTCAATAAACTGTAATTTAACGTTTAGAAACACTGTACTGTATGCACACTGTATTTGACCCATTAGATTATGCAGGTGTACATCACAAACTAATGTCTAACGTAAGCTGGCAGGCCAGCCTCAACAGACTTACCTCTCAGCTGTGCTGTTGCCCAAGAAGGTGCCAAACTGAGAAGCATAGGCGTGTTCGAAGAGCAGCACCAGGAAGCTCTCGCTGAATTCAAAGGAGCATGGGAACTGGCGAAGGATCTGCCACACGCAGTCCAGGAAGAGCAGGAAGACAGGAGCCTCTTGGCGAGGTTTGCTGTTGGAATAGGCTGACTGGGCGCAACGCTGCTGGAACGGGTGACCTGCCTGGTGCAGAAGATCAGAGAGGTGAGAGAGGTCATGAGGGGAAATGCAAAGAACATGTTCATCGCGATATTAAAATAAATGTATAAACATCAGCTTATGTAAGGTGATACATGTTTCTGTAACCTAACTTAGCTCTAAGTTTAAACACCAAACTGTATGTTTAAAGCTTAAAGGAGATATTAAGATATTGTTTGTAATTCTTAGTCGTTCCTCAGGTGAAAAATAATTTGGGCTGTGCTTCAAACTTGAAGGTTACCTGCAGCCACTCTCGCTCCACCAGGCCCTGGAAGCCTCTGATGGTCCTGCAGGCTGGATCAAGGATGATCTGAGCCAAGGAGGTCACCTGCAGGGTGGAGTCTGTCCCCTCTGTACCGTGAACGAGCACTGACGCTCCCTCCCTAAGACACACACACACATATTATTAGCAGCAGATCATTCTCAAGGTACTGCTTATATTGCTTAGTATTTACTGGCCCTGGATTAGTAGAAGAAGCCAACTTTGCTCCCTGACCTGTCGATACACTGGGCAGCCAGGCAGGCAGTGGTGAGGATCTCCTTGACGTGAGTCTGCCAGTTGGAAGCCTCTAGCTTGCTTAACCAACGGTCCATACTGTGAGACTGGTCGTTACACGCCTCTACCAGCTTTATCAGACTCTCCTGGAGGACATTAGACCTAAAAACAACAGATTTTTCCCAACCCCCAAGAGTTTTAATAATATTTATTGTAAGAATAAGACAAAAAAACAGAAGAAAAGATAAATTATACTATTAGCTATTACTTTAAGGAGCCACTGGTGACCACTCACCTTTCGAGTGCTTTGTGGATCCTCCTCCACTGAGGGTAGTTAGCCTCAGACTCAAATCCTCCACCTCGAGCCTTGGCCTGCTGGGCAACATTGATAGTGCGTGTGTCAATGATGTAGCCACGTTTTCCTGGCCGTAGGGTGGCGTTGATCAGCTTCTCGTCCTCCTTACACCGTCGCCCGTTGGTGCCTGTCAGAGGCTGGCTTGCCCGCATCATCACCTGAAAGTGGAAGTGAATAAAACAAATATTCCACACAAATAAAACCAAACCATGCCTACAGACTGTGTTAGATTTTAATACAGTCACCCATAGGCAGTTTAAATCCAGAGAAACAGAATCAAACAAACTCCATTTCCCAGGTGCTCACCATGCCATTTTTCTTGTGGTAGTAGCTAAGTACTGGAAAGCGGCCACTGTGACGGAAGGTAGCTACTTTTCTCAGCGTGTCATCATCAACATCTTTGGGCACTGCCACTAGAGGGGGGTATGACGGACACACACTGAAGTCCTTGTTGACGTCACTCAGTCTCCACTCATCTGTCTGATCAAAGGGACGAGGACAGGTTAAAAGAAGAGCGATCAGCATATAGAACAGAGAGAGAGGGCTGAGAGAATGTTAGGTGCGGACGTTTTAGTCACTGATCATGTCCATACCATGGATTCCAAATCTTTAAAGGCGGCCTCTGGAAGAAATGAATTCCAGCCATCTTCTATGACTTCAAACATGGGACGGTAGAAGAAAGGGTACATCAGGGAAACTGAATCGAGTGTGGACAGAGCCTAGAGATCAATAAGCAATATGTATCGGTTAATCACAAGTAGTATTTATTTGACAATACAGATAAGACAGCCTTTAAAGACATTTTGCAGTTGGAAGTTATCTGTGTTGGCTCTTTGGCTTTTTTTTTTTATTTACCTCAATTGAACTGGCAATATTGAGACACTCCTCCATGCCAGGGATGTCGAGCTGGATCACTCTCAGGTCTTTGCATTTGACTATGATGCTTCCCACAGACCCCACAAACCTGAAAGAGAAGTTGAAGTTGACGGTAAAAGACACAAAAGCTCGCTGTTTGCCTGGCAGAACGCCCCTGAGTGAAACACTCACTAATGCTGTGACTTTACAGATTCACGTATCTGTCTACGATGCTGTGGAGGATGTAGACAACATAGCTAGCAGTTCCACCCAAACAAGATTCCTCCTTACGTGTTTTGTTTTTGAATTTATTTCTTCTTCTTTTCAAATATTCTGCATGAAAACACAGCAGGAAGCGCCAATTAAGTAAATAAGGGTCCCGGCATGATGCATTCATGTTCAAATCATTAGTTTGTGATTTTACAGTCAACATTTAATCCTCAGTGTTGTTCACAGCTCTGCCCCTTACTCAACCACAGAAAGTGAATTCTGACAGCACGCAGCAGGACTCAAACTTCCTGCCACTGCGGTTTCAGATCCTTTCTCCACCACAAAAGCCAAAAGCAAACAGTAATATAGAAAAAAGAAAGCGCTCACATCTGGTGCACAGTTGCACTGAAACCACAGTCAAACACAACCATGCCTTTATTTTAACAATATGTTTTATAAAGAGGTCACAAAATACAGAAATGCACCGCACAAATCCCCCTATAACTAACAAAGCTGCTATTTGACAGTGACGCCTCGTGGAAAACGGTTGAATCCTCCCCACATCATTGAATAAGACCGAAGCCCGTCACCTCTTCTCTATAGAGTCGATGTTTGAGTGAAGCAGCCACAGCTCCTCTGTGTTGTCCTGTCTGGAGGAGAGGATCAAGTGGTGACCAGTCAAACACAGGGTCCCCTCCACAGTGGGCATGAAAGGCCGGTGTAGCACAACCCCATCCACCCTGGGTGTCTTTATCAACTCTGCAAACTCCATGACCTGACCTGAGGGATGAATGAGAGTGTTTCAAAGCATATGGACAAACGCCACTGGTCAGCTGACGTCACTATTACTTACACGGACCAGTTAAAGCTCTGCCGTGCTGCTTATGACGAAAGATATCATAGAAGTCGATGAAAATCAACATTAAACTGACAAATGCTTCAGCAGTCTGTCGCTAGCTGAAGTTAGCTTCATTCAGGAAGCGGCTAACGTTAGCTAGCTAGCTATCTGTGACAGCCCGCATATCCTGTGCGTCATTTTTTTTTACATTTAAGTCTAAATGTTAAAGTAATACAAGCTATAACATGGACAGAACGAAAAACCTACGATGTTCACTGATGGTCAAATGAATTATCAAACAATTACCTGTACAGCTTTTCCTCTAATTTGTTGTTGGGCGAGACTGGTGCGGTCACAAAAACACGCCGGCTGGAAACAACGCACCAGTGAAGTTTGCTTCCTGACAATTTGCATTGCAGATTTCAAAACTACTTTATGAAAAGTACTTTATGTTTGTTTTTTGTTTTTGTTTTTGTTTTTAATGATTTTGAAGATTAACAACACAGTTGAAGAGTTTGTAACATCAACATATGATGTGAAAAAATATGATGTAGCCTCTAAAATGTATTTTCATCTCATTCTTCCACCATCAAGTCAAAATGTCTTAATGTATTTTTGGGGGATACTCTTTTTTTTATCAATAACTAGTGAGGTCATTGATATATATGTAAACAGTCATAACCATTTGCTCCGAAAGCGTATGGAGTACAAATGTGGGACATAGGTAACAAGAGATTTTTGATAAACAGATGTCCTTGGACACTCATTTGCTGAATTTCTCCTAATAAAAATGTGTACAACATTTGTGTTTTTCCTTTTTGTAAAGGTAGCGCCACGTTATTGGTGTTTTTTATGGAGACTGATTTACTTTCATTTTGATTTTGCTTGTTTCTATAACAAAAGTATGAAAGCCAAAAAAAACGTATGAAAGCCACATTTTGAAAGAACTAAACTGTTTTGTTATGTTTTTTCTGAGCTGTAAAGCCACTGCATTGTCAAACATTTTAAATTAGGATATAAGGAAAGGTCTCAGTGGTAAACAAGCCTATTTAGATTTTCATACTGAAGACTGTGCAAACTGTTTTTACTGATTGTGTTCAAGCGTTTACCCTCTAGAGATGGAGACGATTAGTGAAATCGCACAGTTATTCATTTAATTATTCAGTATTAAATGAAAGCCTACACATTTAATACACATGACACATATTTCCACATTCCCGTTGTATACTGGGAGCAGCTTTTACTTTTTAAGGCTCATCCATGACCATCTACCATCTATTCTGAAATATAACAATATCAAACAAGGACACTAGGTGGTGACATTGAAAGATGTTTATGCCATTAAAAGACTATGTGGACCCATAATTCAATACCACCTTGATTTAAGATGCCTGGAGGGTATTCTACATAATCCTGAGAAATAAATCATCATGTTGGCCAGGTAAAGGAATGTGTGTATGTGTTATTCTGATAGCAAATTGTAAAGTGAGTAAACAGCATCAGACTCAGACTCATCAGGCAGATGACAAAGCAGAAAGAAAAAACAAAGTAAAAAGTACATTTGTATCTGTACTGTATACACTGTACAGTATCATCAGATTAACAAGCAATTGGAGAGCAAAATAAGGGAGGAAGGAGGAGATAACTTCAGGAGAATTCAGAGAGATCCCTCTTTGGATGTCTGATGATGGAAGGAGCCATATGAAAAGAAATGGCAATTACAGTAACATGAACAAAGTTTTTTGATTCCAGTGAAATAAGTCCAATGAAACAAGTTCAGTGTTTGTTCTTTTCATCGTTCCAAGTAGACAGTGCCAGCGTGGTGTAGCAGGGGTTAACAGAGAAGTCAATGGATAGAATCTCTTGAAGTATGTATAAGCGTGGGCAGCTTGGTGACGCAGAGGCCGGTGTGACTTGAAAGACGAAGAAAAGAGCAGCACAGAATCCTGGGAACTGAGAACTTATCTGAAGAGGAGCCAGTTGGGCACACGGTGGGACGCAACTGACCAGACTTCAGTATGCTGATGCTCATTAAATCGAAGAGGAGGGACCCGCAGGTTAAGAATGGCCATAATGAGCGGTGGAATGTAACTGAATACATTTGCTCAAATCCTGTACTGACCAAATTTGACGTACTTGTACTCTTTTTACCCCACTTTATAAGTCTCCATTACAAATCAGGGAGGGTAATATTGTACTTCTTACTCCACTACAATTATTTGACGGCTATAGTTCTTAGCTACTATACAAATTAAGATTTTTGCATACAGAACATATATGAAAATCATCATAAGTAGCAGTTCTGTACAAAATAGTGCAAAAATGAGCTCCACCTCAACCCGCTACACCAGTAAAATCCTTCTTTTACATTCATAATAATAATAAGAGAGTAATAATCTAATATAAATGAGTAAAACAGTCACAGGGTACATTTTTATGCAACGAGTACTTTTACATGTAATACTTCGGATACATTTTCCAAGTAATTGTAAGTAACATTTGAAATACAGGACTTTTACAATAGTGTGGTATTACTTTGAGTCAAGGATCTGAATGTTTCCTCTACCACTGATCATAGTAGAGAATCGTGTAGGATCACAACAGCTATATATATATATATATATATATATATATATATATATATATATATATATATATATATATATGTGTGTGTGTGTGTGTGTGTGTGTGTGTGTGTGTGTTTTGATTAATGTCACGTAATCTAGAAAGCCATGCACACTCCTCATAACACACTCATGGCATAGAGATAACACATACAGTCTAGACTTAAAGATCAGAGCTGACAGCTGGGAGTGTATTCAAAAGAAAGGGGGTGCGATGAGAGAAAGATGTTGCCTGATGATTTTGTCCTCAGTTTTGGGGATAGCGAGGAGGTCTGCCTGCTGAGATCTTAAAGCACATGAGGGGACACAGGCCGACCTTGAGTAGGAGACAAGAGGTGAACACGTTTGGAGAGAAAAAGAGCAGAGGCCTTGATAGAGGCTGTATCGGCCTTGTTTGCTTAGACACATCTTGTGTGTGTGTGTGTGTGTGTGTGTGTGTGTGTGTGTGTGTGTGTGTGTGTGTGTGTGTGTGTGTTTATGATGTATTACAAATCAGCGTAGTATTTGCTTCAGTTGCAGCCTGTCTGGGCTTCACAATAGATGGTTTGCTCTGGGCCTTTCCATCCCACATCATAGAGAACGCATGTATAGATGCCAGGGCTCAATTGAATGTGAAACCCAGCATTGCTTTACAAACCAAATGAGTGCCCTTCCTCTGAGGAAAAGATGCTTTGCTGTGGCTTTTTAAAAAAAGAAGATGGGCTGATAAAAAAAAAAAAATAGCTTTCAAAGCAAATATTCACTTCATAGCCCTACGCAGGGCACAATAGAGTAACCTAACCCTCTGTTTTATTTAACAGGATGCTTAGACAAATGTGTTGATGCAGAAGGAGATGATTTACTTTAGCATCTGTTATAAAAGGTTCAGTAATAAAATGTTAACTTTTATGGCAGCAGTTGAATGTTTAAAGAGATAAAGAGATGTGCCTTGGAGGAATCTGGGGAAACATATTAATAAACTACACTCACCATTAAAATAACATTGGTTGACCTGGATGAGTAACTATAACCATAGCTGTCAAACTGTGACCAAGTTGTTATCATGCTTAATGCTCACTTGCGTCACACGGATCAGATTTCGACATTTATTGACAATTTCCGAGCATTTCTTCCGTCAAAATATTGGGGATTGACAGTTCATATCAACACCTACACAATTACTCACTCAGGCTTTTCATTCAGTTTCTGGTAAAGACAATGTCTCAGCCAACCTCCTGGACTGCATGGTTTGTTGTGCTATGTGATGTTGTTTGTTTTTTCGTTATTTTGGGCATGTCCAGTGAATCAGAGCAGTCTGTCACGACAGAAAATGATGACTTAAATGTGGGTGCAGAGTGTAATACCAAAATAAGCCAAAATATATGTTATGTAAGCTCTGTGAGAAAGTTAGTTATTTTCTATCTTTTCCATAAATTAGATCTTCATTTGAATGTAGCTGTATTGGCTGCCATGCTGGTTCTTCTTCTGTTCTGCGACATTCACATCTAGTACAGCTACAATCACCATCTTCAGACCTCACAGGAAAAAAACTGTGAAAAAGTGTAAAAGCTCCTGAGGGATTCATGCCTAATTACATTCTTTGCATTATTTAGCATACGTAGCACATATCACATGTGTACTGCTGTAAACCTTGTAGGCCTGAGCAATATGATTCCCTATTTGCTTTCATCAAATTTTCATATGTTTTGGGAGCTGATCGCTTTTGATTTTCTAACCCATAACCCTTCTCCTTGGTATTGAGTGAGGCCTTGGCTGCATTAACCTGCCTACCATCTTCTGTGAACATTAGAGCTGAGTGTGCATCTCAGTGTGCTGCTCAAAGGGCATTGTGGAGGCCTAAGAGCCCTGAGGAAGAAGAGAAAATGAAGGCTACTCATATGAAACAGGTTTCATGATGTGCTCGTGCCTCTCACACAGCCATACTCTTGTGTGCATTCAATCACATTTCAAGATTTTTTTTCCAAGTTGTCTGAGCCCGCAGCATTTCTGCAGCATTTCTAAAATAAAGACACATTGCTTACCATCCTTGATAGACAAAGATATAACAAGTGCTCCATCTAATGTTACATGACGTATTTGTACCAGACATGATGTCACATAACACATTTTCTTGTATAGTATGGACATTGACAAAAACATGGGCGTTTTGGTGTGAAACCAGAGACGAACCCAATCAGAAATAATTAAGTGAATTAATGTTGCTCTGGCATCCATCACACTGATTTAATGGCATGTCTTATGCTGGCAGTACAAAGACAAGAAAGCCTGCAAACTGCTCATGCTTTTCCTCTCTGTAATGTGTTAACATTTTGCTCCAGTGCCATTTGTCATTTGTCACAAGACCAGCAGAGGTGGATATGATAATAATGTTAAATTCTCCCTCGACTCAAATATGTGTTTTGCTTATAATAATTCACTTGGACTCTGAGCTTCACTGATGATGTTTGTACAGAGTTTCAAGGTTAAATTTTATTTGTTATTCTACGAAACAGAGTTCTACAACAAAATGCAAGTTGGAGTACCTTTATGCAACACACACAAAAAAATTGTATTTATGGTGGGGTGTGGAGGATGAGGAGTCTTACAGCCTGAGTTGGCGTTTAATCTGTTGGTACAGCGGAGGATACTTCTGTATTGCTTGTCAGACGGCAGCAGGATGACCGGGCTGTTGCTGGCGTGGGCTTTGGGCTCTATTGTGTTGCACCTCACTGGTATTACTGAAACAATGTTCTGGGTGGTTTTAATCACCAATCACAGATCCATCCTGTCCTGAGCCATGCACAAACCACGCTATTCATAATGTTTCCAGTCCAAAAAATGTCTAGTACTCCATGTAAAAGCTGACTTGGCACAGGAATTTCGTTTTCTTAATTTTGCCAGGGTGGAGATTTACGCCTCTAGTGCACACACTCAGAGAATGAACTTCTCTGCGAAGTAAGAAAACGTACTTTACATATTTATAAAACGATTGCGTGTTCAAGTTTGAAATATATAGAAATGATCTGTAGTTTAATTTAACCATAAAACTTAAATGTAAAAGCATTTCTTGCACACTCTGACCGCTGCCTTTAACTCTGTTTTTCTCTACTCTCTTTTAATCTTTTACAATCATATGGGTTTGTTTTTTTTAATGTATGAATGAATTGTATGTGTGTTTTAGACCAACATGTTTCATATGGATCAGATGAAGTATTATTGAATTAAACAAAATTGAGTTTTAGACATTGAGAACATTTGGTCCAGTCCTCTCATTCCTTTAAAGCCTCTTTTTATGGTTAAGAACAGAGGTTTAGGTTTAGGCATTTAGCAATGAGGCTCCTCAGAGAGTGAGACAGAGAGGGAGAGTGGTGGAGGGTTCAGCACTGTTTCAGCACTGGACAGCTACCATGAAATCCAGCGTCCAAACAGGCGAGCAGAGCAGGCAATGGGGTGAAGTGGACATGATCCAATCAATCTCACACTGGATATGGCCCCTGCATGGCAGCTCTGTGGGCACAGTCTAATCACTGTGTTGTTGAGCCTGCAGGCGGGCTCACCAGCTCTTTGCTCGCACATGTTACCAGAGGGGAAAGTGTCACTTTTCAGCAAACGCTTAACCCCATGACTACTGCTGGAAAAAAAAAAAAATCTGCAGAAAGGAGAGAAAACCCAATACGTATCATAGCAACCAGAGGCCTATAAATTCACCTATAGATAAATTATGTATTTCCCCGGAGGATATGGTGTGAAGAAGTTGACTATAGCTTGTTACTCCCAGCATTAACTTCTAATTGTTTGTTGCAGGTAGGTGGAAACTACTAATCTATTATGAAAATATGTTAATTTAACAAGTATATTAAACATGTGGCGTGAACAACTGATAATATAATATACATTACACTCATGGCAGAAGGTACAAACACTGAAAAGCGCAGTAAGGTTACTATAAAGTCTTTGGAGCAATAAAAGTCGTTGCCGGATGCTTTTTTTTCGTCAGCAGGAGAGCTTTTGGTTTTGTTCCTACAAAAAGTGACCCCACACTGTGTCACTGTGACTGATTCAAACGTTCAAACAACAGGAAAGACTTCCTTTGGTGGTGATGAGGCATGTTGCATTACATCATGCAGTCCAATCCTGCATATTTGGGGGCTTCAAACGAGACACTAGATGGCAACCACGTTGAGAGGGAGAGACGGTGTGTGTGTGTGTGTGTGTGTGTGTGTGTGTGTGTGTATGTGTGTATGTGTCTGTGTGTTTGTGGAAAAAGGGGTGGGGGTGGGGTGAATTACGTCGGCGTGGGACAGTGGAGGGACTGTCTGCTCATGGCACTCCGCTTGCAGCTGGAGGAGAGCTGCAGAGAGGGGGAGCAACTGAACAGCGGGGAATGAGATTAATGCACAGGTAAAAATTGGTCGACCACAGTTGGATGCATGAGTTACAAATTAAATCGTTTAAACTTGTTAGATTAGATTAGTGTCAGCAGGAGGGAACAGATCTGCAGTGGAGGAAAAGCAAGAAAAGATGTGCTGCGTCCGTGGCGCCACTAGTGCGCTATCTGGGGACAGAGTGAGCGACGGCGACGCGCTGACACCCCGCTTGTAGATGGCTCCAACATTTGGGGTGCAAAACAGGTGTCAGGGAAGTGTCGTCACGAACCCCGGAAGCCGGAGGAGGTGGGAACATCAGAGGGAAAGATGGCAGCGAAATCCGATGGTCGCGGGGTCGTCACCGGTTTCGCCCAGCTGCACAACCTGGACGAGGTGGTGGGGACTGGGGAGGACGACAATAGGAACAGCAGCTCATTCCACATCTGCCATTGCTGCAACACCTCGTCGTGCTACTGGGGCTGCCGGAGCGCCTGCCTGCATTACCTCCGGGGGAAGGGGAAGGGGAAGGAGAAGGAGAGAGATGCGGCGCGGCCACCGCAGGAGGAGCGCCTCTGGCTGGACTGCCTGTGGATCATCCTGGCACTGCTGGTCTTTTTCTGGGACGTGGGGACCGATTTGTGGCTGGCCATCGACTATTACCACAAGCAGGACTTCCTGTGGTCAGGCCTGACCCTGTTCTTCGTGCTGGTGCCCTCAGTTCTGGTCCAGATCCTGAGCTTCAGGTGGTTTGTGCAGGATTACACTGGGGGCGGACTGGGCTCCGTGGAGGGGCTGAGTAGCCGAAGAGCTACAGTCGGTCTGCAAAGAGACAGGTGCTGCCGCCTCTCTGTCTGGATCTGGCAGACCGTCATACACATCTTTCAGTTGGGACAAGTGTGGAGGTAAGACAAACTTAAAGTTTTACCTTTAAAAGAATCAGTTAAAAGCCCTGAAGCATGGCGCGTCCTGCTCCCCACACTCCATCCATTCACTCCAGCCTTCTCACCTCCTCTTGACTGTCACCTGGTATAACCCGTTGTTGTGTACATGACCGGGGTGAAAATCAGCACCGTGGTGATGCCATTACGCTCGCCTCACAGTGTCCACACATACACGCACACGGAGACGCACACACATGCCTGTATTTGCATTTCTCAGTTCCATTTTACGCAACAATGTTCACGCTCATCCAAATGTGTGCAGAACAAACTGCTACAGCTGCACAGAAATTGCACCGCTGTGATTATTTAATCACAGTGCGCCATTGCGCTTGTGTGGGGAGGGAAGAGGGCTATTTGTTCAAAGACGGACAGGTAGTAGCTGAAATCTCATGTGTGTATGTTTGTGTGTGTTTGTGTGTGTGTGTCTGTGTGTGTGTGTGTCTGTGTGTGTCACAGTGCATCACACCGCACACGGTCCCCTCAAATCACCCGCTCTCCCTCCCCGCATCAAATACTCCAACTCTGCAACTAGAGGCCAGACGAGCATCTGTTTTCACGGCTCAAAAAACTACATCTTCCCCCCACAGACATGATGTCATCGATTCCTCTGCGACGCTCGATATCTTTGGTCCCCAAATCCGCTTTTTTTTTTTTTTTGGCCGTGCAAATTGACGTTTCAGGGAAGATACTCAATGTGTACGTCTCTGCGCGTAATCTGTGACATGTAGCAGCTACAGTAGTAAAATGTGACACTGGTGCGCGCAGCTCATCTACTCCGTTTAGGCTGTTCGGTGGGGACTTCTGAGCAGCGAGTTGTTTTTGGTGCAGACAGACGCAGTGGCTGGCATTTAATGGGGAAAAAAAAAGAGTAACGCATGACGGCTGCTCTGCCAGCGGCTGAAAAAATGTAAAACAGCATCCTGTGAGATTCAGTGGACGGACTCAAATCATGTCATCCTGACTTTCAGTCGACGTTTGTGGTGTTTTTGTGCACCAGAGACTGAGCCCGAACCACTGATTCTGTTTGAATATTTGCGTTTGACAGCTGCCTTTCGCCAAATGAACGTTTCAAAGCCATGATTGTGTTACAGTCTAATGCGTGTGAACATTTGTGCCACAGGCTAAATTACTCACATGCTGAGACTGAGTAAAATCTGAACTGAAACTCACTGACCTTTCTGGAAAAAAGAAAAAGAACTGCCACAAGCTTTAAACGAGATACCTTCTCATCCAGTTTCACCTGTTCTCCCCCGCACAATTTAATACTAATAAGCCTCATTTTTTCCCCTATGTGGCTGAAAAGAGCATCTTCTCTCTTATGTTCAAGTTCAATTTAGTGCACGCCAGTTTCCTCTGTCAAGATGGGTTTTCCCAGAATGAGACAATCCACTCTGCATTCTTCATCAGACTCATTTCGAGCTGCACCTGAAGGCTATTATATTGATTAGCTGCACTTGCATTGGCTCAAGTTTATTTACTCTACAGTGGTTCAATTGATTTATGTTGCTCATATCTGTAGTGGGGGGAAAAAGATATGGAAAGCATGGTGAATTGATGAACAGTTTAAGTCATTGGTTGTGTTGGTGGTTAGAGTGGTTGATACATAGGAAAGCAGACCTTTAAGTGAGAGCATCTGAAGATGCCTAACCTCTTTCTGTGTTGTCACTGCACAGGATGCACCAGTGTCAGGGGAACGAAAACATTAACATAACCTCCCACCATTCTTGTATGTGTAACTGACTTTATTTCCAATATGTTGCAGAAGCTGTAGCTTATAGGAGTATTACTGTGTGTAGATTATGAACTACATTGTGTCTATACTTTGTAGCCAAAACACTTGACATAGGAATAGTTTATTATTTTGGGAAATATGATTATTTGCTTTCATTTGTTAGAAAGGATTGGTACCACATTCATGACTGTGTGATAAATATGGAGCCACAGCATGGAGCATGATAGCTTAGCTTAGCATAACACAAAGAGAGGAGGAAACAGCTACGTAGCACCTCTGAAGCTCGCTAATTATAACGTGATGTCTAGTCTGTTTAAGTGTTAGCCAATAATTGTTGGTTCTACAGGGGGGTCATGGGAACATTTTTCCCCAATCTTTGCTTGTTACCTGGCAACTGTTGATACTGGCACATCATCATCATCACACCATAAAACAGGCTAATTGTCACTTTACACTCCAGTTTTTGTTTGTATTAAACAAAAAACATATCAATGAGTGAGCCTTTTATGTGCTGATAGGCGGATTGTGTTACCGTTGGACCTCTCGGTTGGTTGTGTCTTCAGGCATTCTCGTGCATACATACATATGTATATATAAACGTCTATGGTTTGTGCATTTAAAGGGGTCATCACCTGCCTTTTGTGGCTCGAAACGTCTTGATGTTAATAGATAATAAACCAAAGGTTTATTGGAGCAGTATGTTGTGTAGCGCAACTGGCCTTGATAGATGTTTTCAGGACCACATTAGGATCATAGAAGCACAGTGCAATATTTGGACCAGCTTTAGTATTCACCATTAGCTTTAACTAAATTAAAGTTGTTTAAAAAACTAGCACAATGAAACTTGATCATAAGCAACTCAAGTGAACATAATGTGTTGGTGTGTATGCTGTGACAGCACAAAGCCTGGGTCGAGGGATCATTGTCAGGCCACTGTCTCCTTTGGACATGATCCGCCTGGCTGCTGGTTTGAGGTTGAGGGTCAGAAGCTGCTCTTGTCAGCTTAGTGAGAGTTTACACCCTGACCCACAGGGCTAACACATGATATGGAGATTATTAGCCATTGTGAGAGGCCAAACTGCCAATAGATAGCATATGTTATCATATTGCATTGTATTATGGGGCGTAAATAGTTCTGTATTTTGTCTATTTTAGGTTTTAGTTTCATGATATGGTGCAATTCCTTGTAGATGCCTGAATTTATCTAGCGTTTTGTTGACATATAAATCATCAGTTCCCATGACTGGATTTCAAAGCACCTATCATGGCCATTCTTAGGCATTTTTAACAAGATGGTACAGTATCAGGTTGTGAGATGTTTTGCCTTCATTAACGTGAGAAAATAAGATGAAGTGCTGACAGGAGTCAAAAACACTGCCTCATCATGTCTCATTACTCAGTCCTATTTTTAATTCTACATTCAATTAGTTGCATTCCCTCTGTGCACCTGAGGACCGAGCTGATGACAGAATCGCAGAGCTTGTTTTGCAGTTATCCCCTTGTTAATTGTTGACTGAACGGAGAGGATTCCTCTCCCATCTGTAATCCCACGATGTCACTGGCTCTCCGCAGCTCTTTCATGTCCTCCTCCCTGTGAATCACCGGCACTGCTGACGGCGTCCCCTTAAGCCTTAGAGATTCTGCTCACATACGCTCAGGCACACAGTGGATCACACATACACAGAGGTCTCCTGGCAGTACGATGGACAGCTTAATCAGTGTAAGTCCAAATTAGTGTCTGAGAGAAAAAGAACTGCATCAATCTCTGCCCTTCACCCCCCCCCCCCGAGGAAATCCATGAGGAAAGTTTTGGAAGCTCTTTGTTGTTGGGAAATCCCAGCAGAATTTGGCGGGCTGTTGTTCTCTTCTTTCCTTTGAATTTCTCAGAGTTTGGGATGAAAATGTTGTATCACAGGCTGCTTTCAGTAGCTTCTCGCAAGCATTTCAAAAATCCTAACCACTCAACAGTGAGCATTTTGTCATCACATCTCTGCTGTAGCCATAATGTTTATCAGAGTTTAAAATAAAGACAAGGGCAAGTGCCCTTCAAACCAATCTCTAAATACAGTCAGTATCTAAATATTTCAGCATGGTTTAAAAGGGGCACTCTACTGATCTTACATGTGACGTTCAAAGTTTGGAAAAAATATCATTGCTTTACCTTGGGCCTTCAAAAGAAAGTGGACACAAACAAACAAATCACAAACTAGAGTTGTGGGATTTGAAACAAGTCGACGTTTTGTAGTATTTTAGAGGTGGAAGCAGGGAGGGCTGCTGTGAAAATGTATCATGGGAATGCATGATGGGAAATGTGGGATCCAACAGCTTGACCCATACTAGGGATCACAGCTGAGGATATTGTCTTGTCCTTTTTCCGTTTTAAACAGCTGTGCCAGGTTACAGAGCTCTACCTCAGACTGAAATTATACAAAAAATGCTTGAGTCGCTCAATTCTATTTTTCTTTGTCCGTCATTCCTTTAATCAAGCAAACATTTTCAATCTTAAACATACGGTTAAAGACTGTCAGTCCTGCCTCACATGCATCAAACAGTCTGTTCAGACAAAAGACAACTTCAGTCCCACCTCCTCACACAGCTGATGGAGGAAGTCTGAGTAAATCAGAACAGCTGAAAAATTCCTCAGTTAAATAAATGATCTAAAAAAATCTTGTGAAATAATTCAACACAAAAAATTGTGTCCAACAGATATCTTGGCCTCTGCTGCTTTTGATTTCAATTAAGTTGTCCCCCGACTTTACGGAAGCTTCTCTTTAAACACCTGTACACTCAAAATATGCAACACTGACCACACTCAGTTTGTCTAAGACATCCCTGTCCATTTAACATTTTACACCTTGTCGCCTCATTTTAGCCTGGACATCTAGAACCAGTTATATGTCTTTTGATTAGCTAGCAGTGCAACTTTGTGGGTAAGTGTTTTTTGCGGGGATCTGGGTGTGGTGCTGGGTCAGTAAGTTTTAGTTGTAATGAAGATGTAGATTAAGAAATACTTAACACGTAAAATATTGAGATTCTTTTGTGCAGATACGATGTATTAAACAAGGCTCGGGAGCTGTCCCTCCTGAAAAGAGTCCTCTTTGTCGGAGCTGTCCAGTGCTGAAATTCTCACTAAAGTCAGGGGTATGTTTCTCATGCATTTACTCTGGATGTTTAACCTCATGCAGCCTCGTAACAATTTAAAAGGAAAGTAGGGCGTGTGCACATGAGAGTGTGAATTGATTTCTGCTGTCTCACTGGGTGTCATACAGTCTCCCAGACAAATATAACACTGTGTTGCACAGCATCCTAACCACAATAAAGATGATATCTAGAAGATGTGTGTCATGTTTTGATATTCTGAGCGGTATTAGGTTCAATATTATATTGAGTACACATTTGGGCTCCTGCTGTGTATAGTGAAGGCTGGAATAGACTTTGGACTTACATTACACCTAGATTCAATTCTTGTATTTGTGTTAAAGAGCGTTGAAATGCCGGCCCTGTTAGTTTAAATTTGTATTATTTGAATTACTATGTCCATTAAAATGAACACATTGAGCATGCGGGCTGTATTATTGCTTGTTTGACAATGTAATAAAAACATGATATATTCCAACTCAGTGCCAAAATGCTACATATATCAGAAGACTAAATCTTAGTGTAAGGTGTCGACTGAGACCACAAGGAGAATTCTAAATATGCTGCTATCTATCTTATTTTTGTCATAATGAAGCTGTACGTTAATGTTGGCTATCAATAAATTCACCAGTTCTGCTGCAGCCAAAGAATTGGGGTCCCCCCCTTTTGCAATTGTACAAAATGTTTTAACACCACAAATCTGATACTTGGATTACACTTTAATCCAGAACAGGAGTGGGCTCACCACCGAGCAACACGATGAAATCGCCTCATGGTTGACATCTGCCTGTGTTTCCTAGCCTGGTAAATATTAATACAGAATGTGAAGGAGTCGGCAAAAGCCTCTCTTGGCTGGCTGGGCTGCTTGTAGTTGCCAAAAAAGGTTTGTACATGCGGTGAAGCGAGACATTGAGATGATACAATGCAACCAGCTGCCCTGTCAAGGAAAAAAAAAAAAACAGCTGAGCGGGTGAAAGAGGGAAAAGATGAAGGCTTGGATAAATTGGTTACAATCCATATAATTATGTATTGAGAGTTTAAAATGGCGAAAGATGGGAACATTGTGTTCTCTCCACAGTTGGAGGCACTGGAGTATTTTTGGAGTGAAGGAAAAGACTGACAGACGACAGGGTCTTACTAAGCTATTTATTCAGTTTGCTGGCAGAATAAATAAGTCTGGGAATCGTCTTAAAAACTCCAATTGTTTTCCATTGTTGTAAAGGCATGTGAAAAAAAGTCTTGATGTTCATTTTGTAAGAAACACATTACAATACTAGAAGGAAAAACACTAACCCAAAAACATTTTACTCTGCAGAGAACAAAAGCTGAAAAAGGGCACGCAGGCACAGACAGAGAACACTTATCTTTATTAAAGTACACATCTGCTCTGGAACATATCAGTATAACGCTGCTCATTTTCTCATTAGCGCTGATAACAGGGGACAAACCTTTAAAGCCAGCGCTCCAAGAAAACCTCCAATTATGTGACAGAGGAGCCTATCAAAATGCAAGAAGAGCTGGCTTCTTTGGGAATCTATCACGGCTGGGGGTAAAGAGACCCGAAAGCCTGAAATGATACAGAAATATGTGCTTCAGTTTCTTGAAGGAGCAGAGGAAGAGAGAGGGGACTGAAAAAGGGGATTGAATTGCTGTTTTGGTTCGGTGTCATCAGGATATGAGTTCAAGCTGGGTTATTGAATCAGAGAGTATTGCTGCAAAGTGTTTGATTCAGCGTGAGGTATTTGTTTGAACCCACATGTTTCACCTCTCAATAAACAGACAGATGCACCATTACACAGTCTATTATGAAAATCAGCAAGGTTTAAGACAATGTTGTCTGTGACTTTATGATCATAATAATGATACATTTCATGGCACACAGGGTCGCCTTACATCATAAAAAGAAACATCAATACAGTCAAAAAAATATATATGAAAGAAATAAAATGTATATATATATATATATATATATATATATATATATATATATATATATATATATATATATATATATATATACATATATGCAATAAACAACTACAGCAATAAATTAAACAAACATTCTTATCAAATATGATGTAGTTAATACAGTTATAGTGAGTTAGATATTTTAAAAAGATTTGTTTTAAGAGCAGTTTTAAAATCTGCGATGGAGTCCGGTATACAGATATGAGGGGGAAAGGAGGTCTGTAATTTGGTTGCAGCACAGGAAAAAGCCATTGTGCTGAGGTTAATGGCTGGTGGTGTCAGAGGACCCGGAGATGGAGTATAAGTCTGAAGAAGGTCTGTGAGATAAGCAGGTGATAGGTTATGAAGTGCTTTGAAGGTGAATAGTCATATCTTAAAGTTGATCCCGTAGCTATGTATGCAAGTGTAAAACCCTAAATGAACGAGTAACCAACATGTTAGCTCATCACAACCGCATTTCCACAGTCATGGACACTTCCTGTTACTGCAGAGAGCTCTTAAGTTCAATGCATGGTGAATGAATGGAGATAAAGAAGCTATGAGGATGCTTGATTGAACCGCCTCCGGCCTGCCTCCTGAGCAAGATAATATTTTGTAGTCGAAGCCTGAAGCTGATGTTACACCCTTGCTGCTACTGGTCAACAGACAGAGACAGGCAGACACTCATGGAGGAATATTAAGCACACGGTCAGATGTGTTACCAGATGAAAGATTTGTATGCAGATCACACGCGTGTACCGGCACATACACAAACCACACCTCAGGGGAGTTCAGAGTAGCTGCTTTTTTTTATATACCACCTTATATGCAGTCTCACATCGCAGCCTCTCTTTTGCTCACGGACACGCAGTAACACACTCCATGGCAGAATTACACATTTCCATGTCCTGTTTCTTTAGGCACTTAGATCAGAGAGAGGTGATGCAGCCAGTGGACAATTAACTCCTCCCAGCCTCCCCTGGCTCTCTCCTTTTTTTCGTGAAAAGTCATCTCCTGCACACTTTCCCTCAGAGCACAGAGATTAAACCATTAAAAACACATCAGTGAGGCACACTAGTGCGCTGGGTAACGTGTTTGTTTATTATGATAAACATGAACACTGGGGTATATTTTGATTCAGTCCCACAAACACAAGAACACTAAATCCGTATTAATCCGCCGCTGAAAGTAATCCCCAATAAATGCAGTATTTACTCCTGTTTGAGGAATGTTTGCAAAAAAAAAACTATATTACCCAGATGTTTTATGAAAGTACTGAATTTAAAAATGTATTTATATTTTTAACTGGTTCGGTCTTCAGTAGGGTACTGCGGGCTTTAAGCTGTGTGCACAAACGCAGTCAGAGAGCAATGAGAGACAGACCATCATATCATATCTGGTCTTTGCGTTCAAAGCCAGCCTTATCCTTTAAATTTGACACATACTTTACAGATTCAGAGTATTCTTTCAATTTGCTCCTGTGTATGTTAACAAGTTTACACTGTTCTTTTCTGCTTGCTACAGTTGTAGCTCGCATGCTTGTGGAACTTGGCTCATGACAACGAACGATTTATTGACTTTGAAGTCTGTTGTTTGTGCAATGTGGTGTGTGTGTGTGTGTGTGTGTGTGTGTGTGTGTGGCTAGTTCTATTTGGCAGTTATATTGGCTGAACCAGTTCAATTCTCAATCCTCCCTACAGCTGTCTATTATTTCAACTCTCCTCTAAAGAAGAATCTAAACCTGCTCCGTTGCAACTTTTTTCCTTTTGAGTTCGTCCAGAAGTGCTCACAACAAACAAATTGGGCGTGTTGTATGATGTATATGTTTTCACATTAGTCTACTGCATATTCTACTCAGAGGAAATCATTACCTGGGCCCAGAGGATATCCAGTGCAAGCTGAAAAGCTCACACACAAGGGCCATTTTTCATCTGGAGTCACCAGCCTAATAGTTGTGTTCCTAATATATATTTATGCATCGCTTTTCTCCAGAAAAAGTTGAGGTCTGCACTCCCAGATGTACTATTTGAGATCATCATGTGTTTTCCCTGTACTCTCTCTCCATCCATTAGTGCTCTTCATATGCTAAAGCCACCACATTACCATCTGCCCTCCCTGCAAAGTTAACATATGTTTTTATTTTTATCCCTCCCTATTACTTACATCTATTAATGTTATAAGGCTCCTCATAAAGCCTTTTATCCACCCCCATCCATCCTGGAAGGAGACACCACACTGTTCCTCTGCGCTGTCTTATCCTCTCCTTATTTGCTATAGTTAGAAGGATTTCTACAGCGTGAGCTCATACGCTGTGTCCCTCACCACTAGTTAAAGTCATCATACTAACTCCCTCTCCTCCATCTTTCTCTTTATGTCTATGCCTGTTTCCCTGTGTTGCCTTCACATAAAGCTGCACTTGACCTCCATTTCTGTCAAGGAAACTGGGGCATCTGGCTCCTGCCCCATTACAACTCAACACCTCCTCCCTCCCTACCTCCCTTATCCTGCCATACCACCCGTCTTTTACTCCCAACAGAGCCCATTTTCAGATCTCCCACATTCTGCTGTCCCTTCACTTCTGCTCCCGTTTTCTGACAAAACGTCTCATTTTCTGCAGTAAAGCGTTACACCTGGGTTCATGAGTCAACCTGTAGCTTAATGGCCCTCCTCTCACAGTACATGCCATTTTGGATTTGCAGCTTCTTGCAAGCTCTTCTAAAAAGACTCAAAACACACACAATGGAATGAATCAATATGCTGCGAATGCTGCAAAAAGGGAAAGGCTATAACCAACGTTCTTTAAAAGGCTCTTTAAAAGTGCATCAGATAATATTTTGATATTACCACTGAATCAAATTACTACTTTATTTTGAAATGGTTTGTAGTATTGCAGATACCACTGAGAATTGACAGCCCATAATGCAATGCTGTGCTGCTTTCAGTCATTTTTCAGCTCAAGTCAAAACATTGTTCACATACAACTGTGGGAAGCTGCGCTTGGCCCAGGAGATCATATAAGCTGGTTGTACACAACCTGTTCAGTGTGAAGAAAGTCAAACCTTTAGAAAGACAGACCCAGATAGGAGGAGTTGGACTCTCATATCAAACATACAGAGTCAATAGAGTAAATGTGGGACTTCTGTTACAGAGTCTACAGTTTGTGGGTAGGAAGTAAGTGTAAACCTACTGTGATCATCATCCATTGGTTTGGAGACAACTTACCAAAATGACAAATGGGTGTCAATGGAGTGTGGCTGGAGTGGTTTTGAATCTGTTTTCAAACTGAAGAAATGGCTAGTCACAAATCATTATCATATTACAACTAAACTCTTTATTAAAACACGTTTCTTAAAACATTTGAGGCCAGAAATAGGCGATGCAGTAACAGAATTTTGATTCATATTTGATCAGCACTGCCTAGTTTTATAGTTTGAGCTGAGTTTGTGAGCCTGGTCCATCACAAGGTAGCCACAACCTAAAGTATACCCTGGTTTACGGTGTTTATGAACATCATGCTATATAGAAGAAGACCTGAAACTAGCAAATGAGACCATAAACTGATTACAAAATGGTTTATGGACGTAATAAATCAAGTGAAGGTAGACTCATTTCACCATAAGACTCAATACAATTGCCCCCTACTGGCCATGAGGAAAAAAAAAAAAAAAAAGTTTAAGACACTTCAGCATTGGCTTCACTTGACAGACCTGAAAGCACTGTCCACTACTTATATACTGTGAGTGGAGGGAACCCAGTGAGGGATCTCAGTGTTGTCTCTTGCTATTTTGCAAGGGCAGAGGCGCGTGGAATCCTGGGACATCGCATGAACTTTGTCCTTTGCTGTCACTTGTAGAAAAGCGGCTGAGAAGAGTCACGTGACTGCAGTTTGGAGTTCGCTGTGACAAGGACCACAATGTGAGGGACATTCGCTGGTTCAAATTTGGAGAAAAGAAGCAGTCAAATACAGATAAATGTCCTAATAATTACATTGTGTTTTATCTAATGACATATGCTAAGTTGCACTTGTGAATACTTTACAGTTTGTTAGCATGTAGGATCACTACTGTATGTCCACCCTACCATACTGATAAAAAATGTCAGTCTAATGCACATTTCATTGTAGTTAAATAACTACATGTTGGAGCAATGTATGATAAATTGTAACAATAAACCTCACAGCCCTCGTCCATCCAGCATTCATAAGAAGTATATAAACAATTATAACGTAGTTTATACCACACTATAATTTAGTTGTGAGCAAATATAAGAAGTGTGTCTTGTATTTAAGACTTGTATTTAATGAATCCTTTTCAACATAGTATTACATAGTTGCAGTCGTATACAATGAAAGAGAACACATTTGAATTGTTTAAGACATGATATATGATATGCATTTTCTCAAAATCCTGATCTGATCTATACACACACGCACACTGGCACACTCACACTCACACACTTCCCTGCTCTTTTTGATGCTCGTTGTGTTTTATTCATATCTGGGTTGTGTCTTAGAAGCTGCATCAGCACTGCTCAGAGAAGACCACCATTGTTTGAGTCTAATCATGGTCGACGCTCCAGGCGTCAGTTTGATAAACAGACAATCTCTGCTTATAAATAATTGAACAGCCCCCGTTAGTTTTCTCGCCTCTCACAGCGTCACACTCACAGGGTTTCGCAGCCGTCTCCCTTCCCAGCCTTATATTTGCATGGTGATACCCTGCTTAGTGAGCTGTTACACTCACTGAGAAATGAGCTATATGAAGATATGCTGCACGCAAAGTCAGAAGAGCACACTCCTTCCACAAGATCAGCGCCGTTGTGCAGAGTGTGCATGCTGTCTCAGCTCACTAAGCAGGGTGTCACCATGTTAATATGCGAATGAATGAGAGGAAATGATGACAAAATCATGCAAACACTGTGACAACGAGAGAAGAGTCAAATACGCTGGTGTAGTTTTTTTTTTTTCCAGAAATTTTTGAACATGCAAACACAAACATGCACCAAGGTCTTAGAGTTGGTACTGTATTTAGAAGTAAATTATAAATCCCTTTGTAAAAAGAGCAGCAGAACGTCTTTCATAGTGTAAGCAGATTATCATTCACCCCCTTCACAGATGTCACAAACTTAGCTATAGAGAATAAAACCGTTGCCTGAACCAGGCTGTAAACCTGTTTATTAATTAACTCTTTGTTTCTGCTGTGATATTTCAATATGGGCACTTATGGAGGTTGACTCTTAGCTTAGTTGACTTTTAGCACTTCTGCATTTGCTTCATTTCCCCGCACCGGAGGTTGCCACTTGGTTCCAAATAAAGCCAGGCTGGGCAGAGGCCAGGCTAGCTGTTTCCCCCAGTTTCCAGTCTTTATGCTAAGCTAAGTTAACCGTCATCTGGCTCCAGCGACATATTTAACAATGTTAAATATCTTCCCATCTAAGCCTCGTTAAGGAATGTGAATAAGTGTATTTTGTTTTACAGTACAGCTGCAAACTGGCATCACGCTGTTTTGACTTTTCCTCTAAGATCTGATCTGGCCCACATAATGTTTGGGGCCTCATCATATTTAGGACAGCCCATATTCAGGCCTCCTGCGCAGCAGTCCATCACTGTCCTTCATGCGTCCTTCCTCCTTTTGCTTATGTTTGTGGCTTTTCCTTTCTTTCCTTGACGGTGGCGGGCCGGGAGAGCTAAATTAGGTTCTCAAGGGGGACCCGAGAGCATCACAACAGACAGAGGTCATCAGCTCAGGAGTCCAACAGTGATCAGTTAGATGACACATATCACCACCTCTTCAGGCCTGACAGGGAATGGGTCCACACCAAGTGTGCTTCAGATGTTGACACTCAGACCTGTTTTCTTTGCTTCCTGGTTATTTTTTCTTTCTCTTCTCTGACTCTTGTACCTCATGTCCCCCTGTCTGTTTTTGTTTGTATTTGTATCTGCTTTTTCCCTTCCTATTTCCATCTCTCCTCCGTCTTTACCTTCTCTTATCTCTTGTTTTGTGTCCATTTCAGCCTCACTCGCTGTCTGGTTTTGGCCTCAGAGTGAATACATATCAACAACAGCCTGAAGGCTTCAGGCCCTGCAGGGTTTTTAAATATACAGTGGTCAGTATGTTTGTGTGTTCAGGCAAAAACAACAAGAGCTCACTGATGACTTGTGTCACTTGCCCTTATATCCTGCACACACACACACACACACGCAAGAAAAGAACACTGGCACTTATAACTTCAGCCATCTGCCTCTCACTTATTCTGTATACGTGTAAATGTGTATGTACGCATGCACGTATGCGAATATGTGTGTGTGACTGCATGCATAGGAGGTGTGAATGTTCTTTTGCCTTATGCTCCGATGAGTGCTAAGAAGCATCTCATACGGTATAGTGTTAAACATCTGATGCTTTGCCATGAAGTTCGGCTCTGCAGGAAGACATGGTGTAACACTGTTAATTAGATCATTACAGATTTAGATCCTCATTAGTGGAAGTCATTTTGAAAGACAAAATGTATAGCAGGCAAGCAACACTTTGCGAGAGGCTGCTCCTTGGTCAAGGAGTAACCACATCAAACAGCTGTAGTTTCCAGTCTTGACCTTTGAACAGCTTGAAGGGCACAGCAACTCCTGTAAGAGAAAACATAAAACTAGAGTAATGTGTGACCTACGTCTCGTTTTTTATAAAGTTCTGGACCAGCTGGAGTCGAGATTGAGACAAACAAGGTGCCATGAAATAAAAGAATGCATGACATCCTCTTCTTTAGGCTGAAGGAAGGATCTGATTATTTGCAGGCAATTAGATTAAAGTAATTGTCTATAACAATTCTATTAACAATATCTGGACCAACAACAAAAAAAAAAAACAGTGTGTCGTCATCATAAAAATAATAAGAGATTTAAAAACATTAAATAATGTCTGGCCAAGAAGAACACAAAGGGAACAGGACTGGGCAAATAACTCACCTTTCTGGCACACCATTTATTAAAAGGGCTGATGATGAAACATGATCGTTTATGGAGACAGAGAATGTTCAACTAGGACAGGATGTAAGTTCATATGTGGGTCCAGATATCCCCGATGTGACTGCTTAAAACAGTGAATTAGAATAAAATAAAAATAAACATCAAGAAAGGTCTAAATATTATGTTTGCATCCACACAGCACAGCAAAAAATATATATATATCCATGACATAACATAAAAAAACACATGGATTTCTAGTGTGCAATGCATATTTTTATACTGTATGACGTGTCAGTTTGGGTCCAAGATATGGATGAACATTGTTCCACTTCGTCTGCAGTAGTTTCAGGATGAAATGGAGTCAGTGAGATATTTTCAGCCACCGTGTCTGAGTGGATTAGTCCAGTATTCCTTTAAGGGACATAACAGTTTAAAAACTGCCACTGCGACTCCCCTGCCTCAATATGGATTACAGGTTTGGAAGAAACAACAAAAAGTAGACCATAAATATCTTTTTCAAAGCGAGAGCTGTTGATTTTATTTACTTAACACATTTAGCTATTATAAATTATGTAAGAAAAAACAAATGGAGCCAGCAGTGTGCGTCTAATCTTTAATTAAGGAAAGACTATTTGCTATTTAGAATATTTCTTCGACTCGAGGAGAAAAACCTCATACAGTCTTTTTCCCCCCTCTCTCTCTATGTCTGTCTGTTTCTCTCACCCACACATGCCGCATTCCTGATGAGCCATATTGCTAATTTACACATTTTTAACCTCAATGAGTAGTGACAGGCAAACACATCGCCTCACACTCGCTGTATTTATAAAGTTGCCATTTTCAACCTGAAAAGTGTCAGCAACCCTCTCTTTATATGTTTGCCTGCCCTCACATTTTGCAATAAATGGATTTATGCTCTGTGGAGTTTTATGTAGAACGCGCCAAGATTAGCGGGATGTTTAATCACGGAGCCTTTTGAAATAAGCTTAACATTTATCCGGGTGCTAGGTGAAAAAACCCCACAACAACCATAAAAAAAAAAAAAAAATTAAAAAAAGACAGCAGAGGACTTTCTTTGGTCTGTACCGTGGAGAAATATCATTGAGAATACAAAATCAAGCAGCACTGTCAAATATTTGAGTGTTTATTGATTTAGTTGGGACTTTTTTTGATATTGAAAAAGAAAAGGTTGTTTATTTTATTTTATTTTTTTCCCTGTCTGGTGTTTTTCCCTCACTGCCACAAGAGATTCCAGACTGGTCTTTGTCTTTTTTGGCATGGTCGAGCTCTCCTCTCTCTCACCTCCCCACTGGGCACAAATCTCTGCTCTTTGAAGACAAGTGAATGTAACAAAACATGGCGCAATATGCAGCACCGTCATGCACCACAGGCTGACAGCACGCTTAAAATCTGCACTGTGCTGAGTTCATGCTCCTACAGCATGTGCAGTTTGCACCTGGGGTATTTTCACCTTAAATGAGACCTTTAGGTAGCTTCTCATCAAGACATCTAGCACCTACTGGGACGGATAGAGGGAGGGTTGTCTGGATGTCCCTCACTGTCCTTAAATGTCTCCCACCTCAGCACAAATCCATTTGCACTAATTTGTCAGTTCAGCCAATGAAGGTGACCTTAAACCGTTACAATCTTTATTTTCTCCTCAGACTTTTGGATTTAGTGTGAACAGGGCAAACAACTATAGTATCTCTGAAATCCTCATGTCCTTGTTAAGCCTTGAATCTTGGTTTTCATTAGAGCTGGAGTAATATTTGGCAGGATATTCAATATATCAGCCTATATTATCTTAAAGCAAGTATATCAGCAAAAAGATAAGCTGTGACAAATTTATATTGCAACTGTAAAATCCTGTGCTCAGCACACTACCTTGTTCTTTAATAATCAAATGTTTTTCTTATCAAATTTTATGTTAAAAGTTTATGCAAAAAACTTGTTAGCAGAGGATATATTGTCAGCAGATTAAAAAAAAATTGGATAATGATATAGATATGAGCCTCAAAGATCCAGTATTAGTCAGATAAAACATGTTCACATACTGTAACTGACCAGTAACCTTCTGGTCATACTGTTTGGTCATTTTTAGATACGTCCTAAAAGTGACTATTATTTTTATGTAATAATTTAAATAAAGTGAAAGCACAGACGTGAGGAAAGCAGTGGTATATATGTTGACAAATGTTATATTTGTGTGAAAAAAGCAGATGGTGTGTACACTCAGTAACTGTTCATCATCATCGCATGATCTGTCTCAGCAGATAGAGCCCAGTTGTCAGAATATATGTTAAAATTTGTATTTTTTCGTGAGTGCGATAGGAATGAACAAAGATAACGCTTTCTTAGAGATTTAGTTGTCTCATGTGGAAACTTAAGTTGGGGTTCCCTCTCCCTGTAAGCTACGTCAGTTCCCTATTAGGTTTGTTTCTTCAGACAGAGGATGCTTTGATCGCTGCAAATATCCAACAGGTCATAGGTTACATGGTTCACCTAGAGGCTACATCGTATATTAAGACAGAAAAACACTCGGTCAAGAACTAACTTTGAATCTAAACTTTTGACCAAACATAAAATCCATAAAGTGGTGGCCTTTGTTGTGACATTGTTTTGCCAAATGTTCTAATTATATTGATCGAATATGTGACAATTTTCTTTAAACCAAAATGTTATTATAGAGTATACAAGGCCAGATACAGCACAGGATATTGATCATAACAATTTTCACACCTGAATTCCACCAAGAATATTTGATAAAACTCCAACATCCCCCAAAATACAGAGGACATGACCTCACTGATCGCAATGGTTGCTTCGGTCCTGTATGTAAGCCTTGATAATGATTATGATTTATTTATATTTACATGCTGTATTTCATGTAGAATCTAAGTCTTTGCTTTCATTAACTACACTGAATGATTCTTTTCAGTCATTTGGAAAAAAGAACGGCAATTTAACAATTTAGATTTTTGGGAGGTTTCGTCCCTACAGAGAACAGATTTGTCTATGTAATATTTGTGTATTTGCAGTTTGACCTATTAAAGCACACATCAGATAAATGTTTCGGTTGAATAGCTTTAACTGACTTTAAGGCAATTATATCTTTAAATGTATTATATAAATATAGATAATAGATAATTATGGATAGAATAGAATAGAATACAATAGAATATCATATATAATTACATGACTGATGAATAATAATGAGTCTTATGAGATTTGTGATTTATGACTCCACCACTTGCATATTCGCACATACCTGATTTGGTGAATACACCAGAATGAAAGCTGTTAAAGCTGCACAGTCATTTTCCTACTTCAGCTGTCAGTGTGTGTTTGTGTGCTCCCCTCCTGGATTTGAACTGTTGATGATTTGATGTGCCAGGTTTCATTTACACCTGTCCTTACCAGAGACACTGTGAAATTAATTGAGCCAAAACATTCATTTGCTTAAGGTTTCTTAAAAATGTCCAACTAGTCATTAACATGCTTCACATCAAAGCTTGTGGATTTTTTTCCCCTCTTAAATCTGTGTGCAATAGAGAGGAAATACCAGAGCAAAAAAAGTGTGTATGTGTGTGTGTGTGTTTGTGATTGAAGGAGAGAAAGACAAAGACAGAGAGAGGACGGAGAGATCATGGGAAAGTGCTGCAGTGGAAGTTGATTATGAGGTTGTGAAAACGCTCTGTCTGCTGCTTTTTGAGAGAGACTGAATTCATTTGTTCTATACTGAGAATTATTAAACAGATCATCTGCCAGTACAATAATAATGCAAATAATTATTTGCCGCTGAACTCCTTGTACAGTTTTAATTAGCTCTTTGCACAGCGCCTGCCCATCAGAATTACAACAAAAAAAAAAAATCCGACATTTCATTTTCCATGTGTCAGACCTGCTGATCAGAGCGATAATGGTGGGGAGCATGTGATCTGTAAATAAAGCTGTTTGCGATGAAGTTTCTGGATTTTCAAACATTTTGGGGGATTTACAAGAAAACTGCAGTGACTTTGGGAATTTCTACAGCCTACTGTGTTTTTTTAAAATGTCTCTATAAATCATTGTTTGTAAACTGAAATTTTACTTTTAAAAAATGCCCCAAAGAGATACAGCTACCAAGCGAGTTGTAGTTAATTTTCACAGACTTTTATGGAGACATTTGAAGGCTGGACTGACTTGCCACCCATGTGTATGTTAGATGTTGCCGACACTATACAAGCCTTTAGACAACATTCTTTTACAGTGGTAATCTAGACACTGGTGGTGGCGATGAAAGAGTGAACAACAAGCCTAGCTGAAAATCTGAGTGGATCGGGATTCCTGATGAGCTCACTGGAAGGACCACCCATTGCACTGCTGATACTGATGAAAACTGGAGGTGGATGTAGGTCGCATCAGTTGGTCGACAGCTGAGAGCAGCACAGAAAGTGCAGTTTAACAGCTGTGAGATGATTTGCTCAGATGGGTCTTGGCAAAATCTTATTGGTTTAGGTGAAAAGTGTAAACACAATCAGTTGATTGAGTTGGATGGCGGGAAAGGTAAAACTTAATTGATAGAGTGAGCATGAAAGACTTCCTGATTCCCTCCATTTCATTCAGTTCCCAGAAGTCCCCACAATTGAAAACAGAGAAGTTCAGATAAATTAAATGGAGAGTTACCGCTCTTTACATATCTGCAGCTATGCGCTTGGTAAAATCAAAAATTCCTGATGTTTTAAAAACTTCTTATTGCAACAGATTTCTGAAGTTTTAATCTCTGCATTTTTGGTTTGACATACATATTTTACTGTCTGTGGGCCTTTAGTGAGAGAGCCGGGTGTATCGAGAACTGTTAATGAGGTAATGCCCTGCTGGAAACTGTGACCTAGATTTATAGTGGAGTCCAGCACTGACCAGTCACACCAATGCTGCCGAACAGTGGCATCGCTCTGCTTTCATCTGAAACACACTCAGCTCCAGCCGTGCGGAGAGAAAGAACCAAAAGCACAACCCCTCTCTCTGCACATATTTTTCATCCAAGTATATACACTGCTCAAACTAATTAAAGGAACACTTTTTAACCAGAGTATAACATCAAGTCAATTCAACTTCTGGGATATTGATCTGGTCAGGTAACTAGCTAGGAGGTTGTTAATCATTTTCATCTGTTTTGGTGTTAATGAAATTAACAACAGGTACACTAGAGGGGCAACAATGAGACGACCCCCAAAACAGAAATGGTTTTACAGGTGGAGGCCACTGACATTTTTTCACTCCTCGTCTTTTCTGACCAATTTCTTATTAATTTTTGCATTTGGCTAGGGTCAGTGTCACTACTGGTAGCATGGTGCGGTACCTGGACCCTACAGAGGTTGCACAGGTAGTCCAATTCCTCATGGTGGGACATCAATATGTGCCATTGCCAGAAGGTTTGCTATGTCTCCCATCACAGTCTCAAGAGCGTGGAGGAGATTCCAGGAGACAGGCAGTTAATCTAGGAGACCTGGACAGGTCCGTAGAAGGTCCTTAACCCATCAGCAGGACCAGTATCTGCTCCTTTGTACAAGGAGGAACAGGATGAGCGCTGCCAGAGCCCTACAGAATGACCAACAGGAGGCCACTGGTATGAATGTCTCTGACTAAACAATCAGAAACAGACTTCATGAGGGTGGCCTGACGTCCTGTAGTGGACCCTGTGCTCACTGTCCGGCACCATGGAGCTCGACTTTGCCACAGAACACCAGAATTGGCAGGTCTGCCACTGGTGCCCTGTGATTTCACAGATGAGAGCAGGTTCAACCTGAGCACATGTGATAGACGTGAATGGGTCTGGAGACGCCGTGGAGAACGTTATGCTGCCTGCAACATCATTCAGCATGACCGGTTTGGTGGTGGGTCAGTGATGATCTGGGGAGGCATATCCATGGAAGGACACACAGACCTCTACAGGTTAGACAACGGCACCCTGACTGCTATTAGGTATCAGAATGAAATCCTTGGACCCATTGTCAGACCCTACACTGGTGCAGTGGGTCCTGGATTCCTCCTGGTGCACGACCATGCCTGGCCTCATGTGGCAAGAGTATGCAGGTAGTTCCTGGAGGATGAAGGAATTGATACCATTGACTGGCCCCTGTGCTCGACTGACCTAAATCCAATAGAACACCTCTTGGACATTATGTTTTGGTCCATCTGACGCTGCCAGGTTGCACCTCAGACTGTCCAGGAGCTCAGTGATGCCCTGGTCCAGATCTGGGAGGAGATGCCCCAGGACACCAACCGTCATCTCATTAGGAGCAGGCTCTGACGTTAGGCATGCATACAAGCACGTGGAGGCCATACAAACTACCATTATGAGTTGCTACAAAGACATTTTGGCATTTGTGGGGATGTCGTTGAATTCAGCCCTCTGTGGGTTGATAATTTTTATTTCCATTAATGATGTGGCATCCCTTCGTTCCTAACACATTACCCAGTCCATATCAGGAAAGATATCCAGCATGAGTTCTTTTCCCATTGAGATCTGATGTGTTTTCAAAGTGTTCTTTTAATTTCTTTGACCCTTTTCAAGCTTTATTTGGATAGAGACAGCTGAAGAGTGACAGGAATGTAGGGAGAGAGATGGGGAGTGACATGCGGGAAAGAGCCACAGGTCGGATTCGAACCCTGGGCTTCCGCAGCAAGGACTGAGCCACATGGGGCGGCTGCTCTACCGACTGAGCTAAACATCGCCCCCATCCAAGTATATTTTAATAAGAAGAAATCAGGGGAAGTGTTTAACAGTATTCATTGAGGTTAGCAAGAGAGGAAGGCTTCGGCGATTGGACTGTTCTTTAAAAGTAGCCCAACAGAGGACAGGATCACATGAAATCTAGAGGCTGCTGGTGGTGGTTGTGCTGGAGAAAAAACAGCTGAATCCCTTTGACATCCTAGAGGTAATGGTGGAGATGTGGAGGTGGTGGATTGCTCAATAGTGTCATTCTGTCTGAAAGAAATTGAAAAAATTTAATTGGGCAGAAAAATTGTTCCATTACTATCAAAATCTGTGAATGAAAGGGACTTTGACAGTGTGGGAAAGTGAAAATGATGGAGAAGATTAGAGTTAAAGAGAGAAAGTTCACTCATAGAGAAATGTGGGAGTGTCCAGTCTGTAGAACAAATTTCAGATATACCTGTATATTGTATATTTTAGCAATGAAAACAGTACTATCTGCATGGCTAAATAAAATATTGTGAATGAAAGAAATCTTTTGGATTTCGGGGGGCAAACAGAAGCTCTAAAAACACCAAACACCTTCAACTTTATCAACTGAGATTCAAAAAGAAAGATCTCCCGTTGTATAATTTGACTGACGGTATCAAATGATAAATGAACATCAGTGAATATGTTTAGTGTTTGTTTGTTGTTTTTTTACAATGTGGCACAGGCACCCATGTGCTACATTGTCTGTTCACAGACATCCACCTGTCTGACCTGCTGACCATGATGCTACAGTGTACAGCCTTGTCACAGGATGACCTCTGTGACTCACGATAGTCTGAGCAGTCTGCCTCTGCAACCTACTCTGCCCTCGCTCACCCACTGACAACTTTTGTCCCACTGTGTTCATCTGCCATCCTTCTGTTTGCTCTCAGTCTTATGCTTCATATTTTACTGCTTTCCCTCCTCCAGGGCCTCTATTTTTATTTGTTTTTCTACTTTTCTGCCATCTTCTCTCACATATCTGCTCATACAGTCATCTCTCTCTCTCTCTCTAGCTGTCTCTCATTCCTCTGCGTCTTTTCCCAGACCTACCCTGGTGGGCCTTGGCGAGCAGCAAGCGATGACAGTTGTATTAGCAGTCGATTGCGAGGTCACATTCGCACAGCACCACTGAGACTCAACAGCACAGTTTGAGCCATAGAAACAAAGAGAGAGGGAGATGGGGGGTAGTGAATGGAAAATATTGAAAAACAGAAAAAAAAGGAGGCAGGAATATATATACATGTACACACACACACACACACACACACACACATATATATATACATATATATATATGCAGAGCATATATGTGAAGGGAGAAGGATAAAGAAGAGGGTAATAAGAGATATGTGTAAAATTAAATCAAAGGAAAGTATCTGAGGTGAATACATAATATTCATGTTCTAAATGTTTTATTTCCTGCTGTGTAAAATAAAATTTAAAAAAATTCAAATCCTTTCAGCTTGGATGATTTTCGTCGTGACATGATCAGCGAACTCCACCTACGTGTGTTTATGTTTATTTCCTCTCGTCCTTTCGGCTTGAATAAGGGAAGTGTGAGACTGCGAGCGTGGGTGTAAAATCTAATGTAGAGAACCCCGCCATCCCTTGATTGACATTTAATCGCCATGGCAACGAGTGGGCTGAAAGTGACTGCTCCCCTGAGAGCTTTTAGTCGCCAGGTTGCAAGAAAGACCGAGGACTTTCTAACTGAGCCTCACCACTGTCGTTTTCCACAGCCGGGGAGTCAAAAAAAAACGAACCCCTTACATGCTCTGAACCCACCCCTATGCAGATGTTCAAACCCCCTTCATCATCCCAGCCAGCTGTTGACCCACTATTCAAATGTAACAGCTAGTCATGATTAAATATTGGATTCTGGCGGCCCTTGCTGTCACAACATTTTGGGTGCTAACCGCCACTGTTTCCTCTCTCAGTTGGACATCGGCTTCCAGCATCATTGTGTTGATTACAATGACCTGTGGTAGATCTCAGGTTCAGAGGAACAACACGACAAGGGTGACACTATATGGCTTCCAGATGGTGTTTGTCTCTGTGTTGTGATCTGGCTCTGTACAGCGTTGACTCATCCCACTGTCTCCCATTGCCTGAACCTCTGCCTTCCCTGCCTTGTCACCGTCTTTCTATGTTCTCTCTCTCCGTGCTCTCGGGCGTTTGTCTCCTTGCAAGCTTTGCATAAAATGTGCAATCAGTGTGAACTGTTGAGCAAACAGCGATATGAGCAGTCACTCTAACGTTTGAACATGGAATCCTGGAGAAGTGGCAGGTGGGTGGTGGGAGGATGGGGAATCCCTAATAATCTGAACTATAATCTGAACTACAATGCCGTGTATGTCCTTTATATCTGGTGTGTGCAAACCAGCCTCTCTCACACACACACGCTATCCCACACTGGTCCCAATACATCTTGCAGGTATCATTGGATATGGGTGTTCAAAAACTCACAGAAGAGTCACATCTAGTTACCATAGCATCCATTTGTAAGCACAAATCCCCCTGCTGAGGTCCAATGCGGGGGCGTTTAGAGTCCTCTGCAGATGGTGTCATTCCAACACACCACCCAGCAGGGGTCCACTCAACTTATTGGAGAGTCAGGGTGGGCAGATTCTCGGGCTGGCGTTTTGCACAAGATGTTTTTTCTCAGTCTGCTTATTTTACAGGGTGATGACAGGAGCCTCCCACAGAGCTGCTCTGGCTTCTGCTCTGGCTAATAATGTCATGTAACTTTTAAGGACTCTACCTCATTTACTGCATTCACTGCCACTTCCAGATACACTGCATAATATGAAGCTGCAGCGGATTGCCTTGTGTGTTTTTTAAGGTGCCAGCCGGAGGGTTGTCCGACAATGAAAAATGTCTGTGTCCCACTTCTCTTAAATCTAAATCAATGAACAGGTTGCACAGAAATAATCCCAGCAATAATCAGAGCAACACACAACAGAAAAAGAAAAAGACTTCTACGGGCAACAACAATGAAGCTGAACATCTTCGTGGACACAAGATACCTGGGCGAAGATTTCTCTTCTCCTGACACCGGGGTAGTTTGGAGGAGCTTGGTACTTTCTCTTAATGATCGTGGACTGTACATGAGGCCAGGGATAGGCCACTCATGGTGTTATGAACGACACACTGCTACTCGGACTCTGCCTGTTCTGTAGTGGTACGGTGCCCCATGTTGTTTTTCCATCACCATATTTAAATGAGAAAAGAGATTACTGTCTCTAGGTCTGAGAATAATCTGGTGAATCCCATTGGCAGAACAAGGCGGGGTGATTAGGGTGTAAACTGAAGATTTTTCAGTTCTTTTCTTTTAATGGGAGAAAAAAACCCATATACTGTAAATGGCAGATCATCACATAGTGATACTCCTTTGTATTAAATATATTAATTCACATTTGCAGTGACATTAAAGAAGAATACAATTCAACTTTGCTTTGTAATAAATGTAAAAATTAGTTGATGAATGTTTTCAATCTTCTCTGCTATTGCAAGATAAATATGAGTCAATTAACAAGATCCAGGAAGGGATCAGTGTGCATTAAGTGAAACTGGTAGTAATCCTAAAGCTAAAACTGTGTTTTGGTGTCACAGTTCAGAGGAAAAGATCCAATAATTATCATTAAAAAACAATAATTAATTAATTAATCTGACGTTAAAGATAACAGATTTGATTCTTGGCCTCTGTAGCTGTAGGAAACACATAATTCAAGTTACCACATCTCTAAGTCTATATGTAAATCCTTAAAACTTTTATTATTTAAGTTATTCCCCCCTTCGGCTCCACTGAATTGTGAAAGTGTGAGAAGGATGTGAGGGAGAGTCATAATGCAAGCTGGGTTTTGTGTAATTTTTGACATTTTAAGTGGAGACGATGGCCTCTTAATGATGTGCCTCCTCTGGATCAATGCACAGAGGATGACAGGCTGTATTAATGACCTATATAACACATCCCAGCAGTTCTGTCTTATTTTAGTTTTATTTCCTAGAGTACACTGCAACAAGAGCTCAAGGATGGAGGAACATGTGAATATCCTGTGACTGGGTACTGGGCTCCACCCACCATTACACAGCCTCTGTTTTTCTTTTTCGGCTGTCAGGTATCGTTCTGGTTACAGGCAGCTCCTCTGGGGATTGGGTAAAGGAGCTGTGTGTAAGGCCCGAGGCTGTGCCGTTACTGAGCCAGTTCTTCGTTTCTCCTGAAATTACAGTTTCTCTCACAGTCACTCACTCACACAAGCTGGTGGAGACAGAGGAAATTGACAAGGGACAGAGGGATCTTGAGTTAGAGGGATGACGGTGGACTTAAGATAGAAGCCCTGGTACTAGTACATGCAGTATTTGAGAGTAAATCCAGCTGACAGTGGTTTGGCCAAATTATTTTGAAATAGCTGACACTAGGAATAATACTTAAACTAAAAATTCACTTGCAGTTCTGATATACATTTTTACGGCTCTATGCATGGTAATGTTAGTTAATGTCGGTCAGCCCGCCACTTTGGTCTAGACCTCGCCAACAGCTGATGGATCTGCATGACATTTGGCACCTCACATTCATGGTACCCAGAGGATGTGTCCTTATAACAATGGTGATCCCCTGACTTTCTTTCAACTTTTGGATGGATTGCCATGAAATCTAATACATTCATTTACAATCTGGACAAACTGTAATAACTCTGATGATGCTCTGAAGTGTCATAATAAGGCCAATGTTGCTAATTGCATGCTAACAAGCTAAAGCAAATGGTGAATGCAGTAAAAGTTATACCTGCTAGATCTTAGCTTGTTAGGTTTGTCATTGTGAGAACATTAGCATGGTGACATTAGCATACAGCTTCAGGGACCACTGTGGCTCACAGAGCTGCTAATCCTGCTGACCACTTAAGTTTATTAACCATTAACTCTCCCTTTTATTAGAACCCCAGTAAAGCGGTTTAACCCCATTTGAACTAGTTGAATGGTGTATGTTGTCAAACATTCAACACTAAGTACCTAGATATAAGCAGTTAGTTAGTTAGTTAGTTAGTTACATCTCTGGTGTCTCTTGACAGATGGAAATTACACTAAAGTTCAGCAATATTTGTAAAATGAACATCTATAAAGTCAACATGTATGAAGAAATGTAGCTGCAACAATCAACATACGCAACATCACATATGAACAAATAAAACAGGCAAAAATAAGTATTTTTTATAGTGCAAAACTAGTGAAGCTGAGCGACACATCAAGGGCAAGAGGGTCTGCCATGCCGCTGGCCTCAGATCTCCATTACAGTAATTTGTTATGTGCTACACTCCTGCAGCATTAAAAATCTTTTTGATGAATTTGTTAATTTGAAATACAAGAGAGTGTTTAATTCCTAATAAACACAAATCAACCATCCGCTCCTTGGCTTAAACTACATTAGGGTTGAGTAGCCTACAAACACGTTGGCTGTCAGCACAGAAATATCTTATCTGACTGCCAAAGTAAGGAGGGATACAAGCCAATGCATCCCATTAAAGTAAGAAGAAAAGATGTGTGCCATTGTTGTTCCAGGCAGGGTCTGCCTTTACCAGATCCTCTTATGTTTGAAGAGCTAATTAACAGTGACTCGACTGTGGGTCCCATTGTCCGTATAAAATGGAAAGTGTAATAAAAATTTGCATTCTTCTCCATTTGCACAATGACTGTATGATTTAAGACAAGACCCAACTGCACAAAACTATCTTTACACAAGATTAAAAAGACGCGTACTGTACAAGAAAAGGTGGAGTTTATACACATATTCATGATTTCTTCTTTCCATAAAACATTTGAGTAATGGAGAAAGACATTTTGCTCTTTAAAATTAATGTTACTACTTGTTAATACATAATTCAGTGTGCTGTTTATGTTTATTTCTTTATGCAGAGAAACACATTTGCATTCCGTTACATCACTTTTCCCACATTAAGAAAACATAAAGGAAAGGAGAGCGACAAAGTGGTTTGTCATCTCACTGGCAGAGTTTTTTCTTCTGTCTCTCTAACAAAAACAGCCTTGGCAAAATTGGGTAAGAAGACTGAGAGAAGAAAGATGAGAAATGAGGCAAAAACAAGGAAAAACACAGAAGGTGAAAAACAAAGAAAATTGAGTAAAAGGAGTGGAAAGCAAAGAAATAAGGAATTGAAGGTAAAAACACAGACAGATTGAGAGTGGGTCACACAGAGGAGTCATGAAACAGACTTTTTAAAGCATCTCAGCCCATGCACTATCCAAAGAGAGTGATCTCTCTCTCTCTCTTGGTCTTCAGGCCTTATGAATGCCTACTGATCTTGCTGTGAGTTTTTACTTTAAAATCTTAACGTCACGTCGTTTTTTTTACAATGTCTACACATCGTGAATTGACCCAGTTAAAGCTATTCCTCTCTTGGTTCTAGTATTAGGTATTTATTTATTTATTTGTTCCATTTTTGGCCTTGAATTGCACTTCACAGCGAGGACTTCACAGGGGCAAATCTAGTATTGCAAGGTTAGATGACATAACCGTTCTATTTAAGGATTTGTCAATGATTTTCACATGACTGCTTCTGTAAGTATGGTGTTCATCTTTCAGAAGATTTGAACAGCTTGATCTACCTGGGAGGAAAATGTGAGACCTTCCAAACTTGAATTTTGATGCCAATTTAATGTCTGTATGGTAAATGAAGCTACAGCAGACGGTTAGCTTGGCATTGCGTGATGAGAACAGGAGGAAAGTAATCTATCTCTGTCCAAAGCTTATACCATATGCCTCACAACACCTCTTAAGGCTCACAAACACATTATATTTAGTTTGTTTAATCTGTACAAACACAGGGGTGTAAAAACGATGGTTTACAGGGGGTTATGTGCCTGAATTTCAGTATGCATAGTGTTTACCCTAAGCCTAAGACATGCGACTCTCAGCCATGAGATCTTCTCATCTAATGCTCTCCCGTTCGCCCTTTGGATCTGTAAATTGAAGCTGTGTGCAGGGTAGTGTGCCGGTGGTCCCTGGTCTGAGTCTGGGTCAGTGCACAGCCTCACAAGGTGAGCAACTGCCATTAAAGCCTCCACTAACGACTTATTGACTGGGCGCCACTGAGCATGCTCCATCCAGGGTGCTTCAAAGGTAGTGCTGGCAGGTTTGTGATGTGTTAGGGTTAGGGTTAGGAAAAAGCTCTTGTGTATTTCTTTTCTTTTAAACTTGGTTCTGTTTACAGCTGTACGCTTGTCGGTGTATGCTTTATAGTGCTGCTTATATCCTGTCCTGCTTTAGGAACGCAACCCGACCGTAACATATTGAGCCTTTCTGAGGACATTTCTCTCTCTTGTGTGATGCCTTTGATGGAAGTGTGTCACAGACTTGAGATGCAGCTGTTTGATGTGGTCTAATGTGAATTGGGGAGGTGACCTGGGTGCAAACACACACACACACACACACACACACACACACACACACACACACACACACACACACACACACACTAGCTAATTATCCATTCCCAGATGTTTCATTTTGGAATGCATAGCAACGCCGGCACAGAGGGAATCCATATGACGAGGCACCAACAACAAAAAAAGGCTACAAGAATTAACTTGTTTATTAACTGGGCCCCTCTCAGCTCCCTGTTCTCCTCTCTGTTCATGTTTGCCGTGTCATCATTTGATTTAACACAACGTGGGAACATGCAACATCTCCCAGACTAGCCATCAAATCCCGACATTTAAAAAAAAATTTTTTTTTATTAAACTCTTTTTTTTCAATTGTGGTAGTGTTTTTTTTAACATATCATTTGGATAATTACATAATTCTCACAGAATAACCATGTGCTTAAACTACAATAATGAATTGTACGAACAGTAGGAATGTGTATTATTTAATATACACAAATATTTGTACCTTTTCTCATGAAATGATTGTGACAGCGTGGTTTATTCTTGATAGATAAGGTGTATGTTCTCAAAACTTTATTGATCAATCACAGTAAAAATTAAACCACAATTAATCTGATGTGTATAAATAGGAATAAAAAGAGGAATGTGTCTGAAAACAAACAAATAACAAATTATTCTAACTTTATGGGCAACAGTGTGATTGGTTATATACAGTAATATATGAATTCTATTTTATAATATGTATTATTGAAAGGCCAGAACATTAAACCTGTAGATGTAAATATGTGCAATTATTAATTAAAAGTATTTATTTTATTTAAGTATTCATTCATTCATTCATTCATTCATTCACGAGGATGGTTCTGCCACACATTGCGGCTGAATTTGGATATCAAAGTTACCCAAAGTTGGACCATTTAAATGGGTTTATTGATTTATTGAAAAGGCACTGCTCTGCTCTTTGACCCCTAAACCTGCCCACCACCTCCTCCCTCTCCTATCAGTACAACATAGAGGAAAATAAAACCTTAAAACTTGACTTTGCTGATGCACTCACGCCAACACCCCCTGCGTCATTCATGTGCCAAGCTTGGCCACCAGGCTGTAATCATACATGAATGATACTAGAATACTAGTCACTCTCTAGTAAATGACTGATAAATGAGCCATTTGTTGTGAGGCATGAATGACACAGCTGATGACTAAACTAATGCAATGGTCCATGTGTGACCAAGCCTTTATTCTTCTCCAGTATTGGTTGTTGGGTCTCATCAAAGTAAAAAGACATTTGAAATGTTGTTTCATCTGTCCCCGTTGCCCACGACAAAGCAAGGCGTAGGAGTAGGAGTCTTGTGTAATATCAGCCATATTGACTCCTGACTTCACAAAACTGTCTTTTCGTGCGCTGAATCCAAAGTATGTGTTCTACTTTGTTAATCACTGAATTGTCTTTTGATCATTTTTGCAAAACAAAAACCTTGTGAATAAATTAGAGCATAACTCCTTCAGAACGTCTGACATACAAACAGTTGTCTGGTACATAACAGATGGCTGTGTTGCGATAGTGAATGATGACACACAACTGAGTGTAGATCACACTTGTATATATTATAAAAAAAAAAAAAAACAGTGTGTGGATGTTGATTTACTCTGTGTGTCCTGTGGTTGTGTACAATGTATTTTCCTCTTGGAAGGAAGAAAATCTTGTGATACAGTCATGTTAAAAACTTGGCAAAGTGGAGTCCAGGAGCAAAGCGACCCTCCTTGGCAAACACAGGTACCAACACACTGTAGCTCTTTAGGTTCGGCTGTCCACTTTAGATATAGATCGACATTGCGTTGTCAGAGACAAGCACCTTAGCCCACGGTGAGGGAGACAAAGACGTCAACATGTCTTCTCTATCTCTTTCTGTTTCTGTTTCTCCATCTCTGTCGCTGTCTCTCTCTCTCTGTCTCTTTCCAGTTTCATGTGCTTCCAGGGTGCTGATATTGACAGCTTGTTTTTTCCCCACAAAGTGCTGAGTTTTCGTGAGACTGTCGCTTCCCATTTTCTATTTAATATTTCAGCGTGAGGTGTTTCTGGGTGGTGTTGCTACAAGGTCTCCTACAGGGATTGGGGCTTTGGTGACTTGCATGAAAAACAATTTGTGTGCTGTGTAGGGGCTGATGTGAAAAAGTTAGAATGAAAAATAAGTTTGATTAGAACTGGAACACAAATTAATTTTATTAAGAAATGATATCTATTTAAACGACTGTGGGTAATTTATGTAGCAGTTCTAGGGTTGACAGCTGATTGACCCGACCCCTTAAAGTTACTGTTGCTGTGCCTGTCAATCCCATATGACACTCGGGAATTTGTAGGAGGTTTGGAAACATTGGAAACATTGGAAACATTGAAGACAATGTGCTGGATCTGATGAACAACCCTAACGCTAACCCATAACCATAACTCTTACAATACAAGATGAGGCTAAAGTTCAATGTCTCAGTCAAAAAGTTAGCATCCTCCTCAGATGATGATCTATGTACAAGATGTAAATATAGAAACAACATTGTTCTATTGTACTGCAGTGTAGAACTGATCCTTGCATTCACTTCTTAAGTTATAGGCGTTTGTAGGACTAACTGGTGCGTTTGCAGACATAATGCTATCTCGGGTTATGTTGGCCGGTACAAACATCACCATATTTAGAAATAGCAGGACAGAGATACTAACATCAGCCTAAACCAGTGGTTCTCAAACTTTTTCTGGACTCCCATTTCAGAAGCTGAAAAAAAGTTGGTGCAACCAATAAAAAGATCCAAGTTGAGAGAAATAAAGGTCAGAACCGACATACATAAATCATATTCATTCAGTTTAGTTTTACTCCATATTTTTCCTCTGGTCATCTACAGATGAGAACCACTGGCTTAAACTCGGAGAGCATCCAGAACCAGCTTCCACACAGCGGATCCTTGAGAACTGTTTTATTTTTATTTTTTTTAATTAACCACAACCCTACAAATTGATGAAGATAGTTAATGGTGTGTTTCCAGGCCTTGGAAGTAATCCTCAATTGCCACTGGTTAGTAAGCTATTTATCCAAACATGCTACAAGAATTTTAGCTTGGAGCAGACACGCTGTGTAATCCGTCCCTTTCTTTTTTTGGTTTTGGTTTCAGAAAAAATAAAAGAAAACACACTTCAAACTCTTTAAATGCTGAGTGTTGCTCTTTGGCTTTGGCATGTTCAAAAATCTTGACAGTCATGCCATGAGGTGTTTAGCTTGATCAAATCATCAGTTTTTTTGGGTGAAAAGGTGTCATAAAAGATTTCTCATCAGATCCACCTTGATCATTTTCATCTGTAGATCAATTCTACCAAATAATTTACAGCTCTCACAAAGTCTTTGTATGGCAAGACAAGAGAAACTCTCTTGTTTTGCTGTTTCTAACAGGAGCCTGTTTGATTTAGATTCCCCTCCTTGATGTTAAAGCATGAGTAGGGTTTTGCCTGCCCTCCCTGAGAGAGCGCTGGAGTAATAGCAGCTGCTCAGTCCTGATTAGAGCCACCGTCCTTACAGAGCTAGGCCCACACATCTCTGTCCTACTTTCTCTTACTCTCCTCCTCCTCCTCCTCCTCTTCCTCCTCCTCCTGATCTTCCACTCTCCCTAGCTCCCCACCCGCTCCTAAAGTCATGCTCCAAGCTGCTGCTTGAGAATCACAAAATCACGCTGCATAAGAATTTCTTGTTGATCCTTGTTCATTGTCCACCCACCCATAACTTCCTATCCTATGAGAAAATATAAAGCAATTTTGAGCTGTCTAAAGAATCCACATATTTATATATTATGCATCTGCATATGCATATACACAGGCCCACGTAACGTTATTTATCTTAAGAGATTTGTTTTCTGAAATCATACACCTACACACACACCCACAGACATGTACATAAACACATAACGGTTATGAGTCACAGAAAATGCCAGAACTCTGGCATGGTATCTCTGAAGGATCCCTATTCTGCAATAACCAATCTATATTAAAGCTCAGCTGTCTCTTGTACCTTTTATAGCTTGCTTTTTGTGAGTGCCCCCACACACACACACCCATTTAAAAGCCCTATTTGAAAGAGTTTACTATAATGTGCTGTGACTGTGTGACCTTCAACATGTCACTGGGGCAGTTGCAAGCTGTATTTTTACTGTGTGGTGTTATGTTGGATGTATTTGTATTTGTGTTTGTGTGAGACTACAAGCAATAATAAAAATAAAAAAATAAAAAATTATTTGAGCCTTTCACACTTCATCTCTTCATATGGAGGATTGAGGATTTCTACACCCTCCATTGTTCGGGTATGTCTCAGGCTTTGTGTGTGCTTTGTAAGGTCGAGAGAGGGCTGCACTGAGTTTCGGGAGGAGAAGAAACGTCTTCAGTATCTCAACCGAAGTGATGTGAGTCAAAGTTTCAGATCATCCTTTACAGGCACATATTTCTGTGTGTGCTGTTTTCTTGTCAAAATGATGACCAGACAGGCTGAAGCAGCTCCTCTGACTCAAATTACCCCAGGGTCAGGGCGAGTTGAGCTACGTGTGGGATGGGATGCTTTTTATGAAAAATTTAAAACCATATATCTTCCATTTTGGAAAGTCTACTGTAACTGTAGTAGGGTGCGATATTGGCACACAAACCTTAGTAATTTGGTTCAGTTAATTACAGCTGTTACCCTGACAGCACAAGAAAGTGAAAGTGTTTAGCTGATGGCTGGTCTTTAGGGGTAATTAACGCTTTATTACATTGGATTTGAAAATGAAAGAAAAAAGTACAATATGTTCCATGCCAAATGACTCATTTCACACTTGGAAAACATTTTAATAAACTCAGTCAGGGAGTTCCAAAACAACATTTGTTTGGCTGGTTGGTCTTGTCGACACATCCAAAGTGATGTTGCATAACGAGGTAATATTTTAGGACTTTGCAGAAAATGAAAGGCAGAGGAAAGCCTGATGTAGAAAAAAACAAAACAAAGGAGGATGAGAAGACGATAAAAGCAAGCAAGCAGAAGGAGGAGTGTGAGTAGCTTCCTGTCGTTTTTCCCCTGGGCTGAGTAGGAGATTGTTCAGCCTAACGTTGGACATGCTCAGGGGTTTTGTGAATGAAATGGACGCCTTGGCACCGTGCCCGTACATTACACAGCTAGGTTTTCTCCTGTCTTCCTTCCCATCCCTCCTCCGCTGCCCTCTCTCCCTCCTATTCATCAGGAGACTTCCCAGACTGCAACATGTTGGAGTCCAGTTACCATCACTTAGCAACTCCCAGGAGTCATCAGCTCTCTCTGATGCTCACTCTCTGTCTCTCTCTCTCGCTGTGTCTTTGTCTCAATTTAGTTCAAATAAGCTTTAAATTATTGTTAGAATACAGTGTTGTTGAAACAATCTACTGTGTGTTCTGTTTCGTAATATGTATTTATGTATTGCAGCTAAAAGATTACTGATAAATCTGAAAAGGCATAGAAAAAACTAAGCAAAGGCAGTTAAGCTAAAAGTTGGAAATAAATGATACTGTATATTGTTTATTTATAATTTAGGATGTCACATACCTTAGTTACTTCATAATGCATTATGTGAGGTCATGCTGATATTTTGAATATTTACTAACTATAGAAAAACTATCAGTTTTATTTTCTGCATCGGAAAACAAATAAAGAAAAATACAGTATATATATTAATATTTCAAATAATGCTTTCATGATATGTGTGTATTGTGGGGCTATAAAAAAAAATCAATTCCATCTTAGATGTATCTTTTCCACTCTGACCATTACTTACTGCTTCTTCTCATTCACTTACTCAGCCCACATTTACAGGCAAACACACTCACACACGACCTCATTTAAACTCTCATCCAAACAACCACAGACCCTCTCTTCTTTCCTCCTAACCTCCCTCTCCGTCCATCTGCTGAACTTAAAGTGCTCTGTAGCAGTAATGGCCAGCCTGTGTTTCACCATGTCATGGAGAGAAACATGGCTCGTTCAAGTTCACCAGTGTACTCGTTCTTCCAGGTGGAAGGTATGCATGATTGTAGTGAGTGAAGCTACGTCGACCGCTTTTCTATTTAAAGCCTTTCACTTAACCTGACTGCAGTTAAAATACAAGGTGAACCATGCAGAGGTGTGTCTAGAAGGTGGTGAGTGGAGGTCTTTGTTATCCCTTAAAACTGATAAACCAAGCTAATAGACATTTTAGGGGATAAACATCAGTTTGACACTAACAGAAATAACTGTCAAAGATAATCACAGCCCTAACCTTAGAACTTAACGAGCATAAATATGACTTATGAAGCTATAGGTAGGAAACACTTTGCTTAGTTTAGCATAACAGCTGGAAGCAGGGAAAAGCAGCTAGCATGGCTGAGTCTGAAGGTGAAATTTCAACCTGTTAGCACCTTTAAAACGCACTAATTTCAGCATAAAAGCCAAACTGTAAAAAACATCATGTTGTGTTATTACATGGAGTTTTGTGCTGGACTATTTGTTGGCTGGGAGCAGTGACTCTTTATGCTAAGCTAAGCTAACTGCCTGCTGACCATAGTTTCTTCAGACAGATATGAGAGTGGTATCAATCTTCTCATCTAACTGTCAGACAGAAAATGAATACATGTATTTTCCAAAAAGCCAAACAGTTCATTTAATATGCAGAGATGTTGTGAGGGTTGATGGACTCCGGTGATAGAGAGGGGGGGGGTTATTTTTACAATGAATGTGCAGTCTAGCAAGTATATGTCAGACCTTGGCTTTTTGTTCGCTCATTGAAAATATCAGTAGATTCATAGGCTATGTGTAAAAGCAGGTGAATCACCTGTGAAGCACCTATATAAGCAATCTCAGAACCCAGCGGCTATGAGGATTTAGTCTCAGGTGCAACAACCGATGCTTCAGGGCTTCCCATCTAGCCAGCAGATATCCAGATAACATATCCGGGCCATGAATCCCTCTTCTGTGCACCAGAAGTTGTTTACAGTCCGATTAGCAACTTGAGATGCAAGAATGGAGATGGAGGTGAGAGACAACATCTACAACTTACAATTTTTTAAAAAAAAGCGAATGAAAAGTTATCACGCGATAGCCGATGGGTTCAGTAATTTCACCTCAAAAAAAGCCTGCAAAAAAAAGGTCAACATTGCTCAGACTACAATTGGACTACAGACGGAAACCAGGATGCTTCTGATACCAACAAATCTTGTTCCTGATAGATTCTGCATGCATAGGCGGGACATACTACTTCAGTAATGTGACAAAATGACAAAAATAAACAAACTCTGCTGTTGGATCGTATCATAAATATAAAGTAGTACAAGTCAGATCTACTTCATAAATGTCTTAGGGTACTTTCACACCAAGATAGTGAGTGGGACTCAGTTTGATTGGGTGGGGAATGCCGAAAAATTTCACACCTTCATTTGGTTTGGTTCACTTTTGCACATTTCACGGGTTCACTGGATAGTCCATTTGAATTTCCCACTGTAAGCGAAAAGCACCAGGGTTCACTTGCAAGCGTACCAAAACCCACGTTTTCAGGCCAGACCAGAGTTCGCTTGTTCGCCTGTTGAGCTTTCACACCTGCCCAAATGAAGCGCACTATCTGAGGAAATAAACTCTGGTCTGTTTAAAGCGGACCAAACAGCACTGGTGGGAAAGCACCCTTAGATTCAGTGTTCAGTGGCTGTTGGTTTCAGTCTCTGTTCAGTCTCCATTTGAAAAAGATGGGCAGACCTGCGTTGTGTTTTTCCTTGATAATTTAAATCTTGCCAGTGAAGGAAGTCAGTCAGTCAGCTAACCGTCAGTGTGTAGAACTTTTCCTTCTCAAATGCATCAAATTCAGCCACAGCTCTCACTGCATGTTTTATACTATACATGTACAAGATTTGTACCTGTCAGACAGTGCATTTTTGACATCACACCACTACCTGTCATGGTGTCAGTATACTACACTGTGTTTTTCTCCTTCAAAACAAAGTATATATTTTATCACACAGCCTTTTCCTCTTTCCTTTTCACCCTTAGACACAGAAAAGGAGATGCAGCTTCTATCATACACACACTCCTTTTGTTGGTACGAGTATTAGTGCACAAGGGGTGTTTGCCTCCGTTCAAACAGCCAATCATTTACTCCTTGCACTGAAGTCCCCTCAGAGGGGGGCAAGAAGCCTAGATCCGGTGTCCAGAGGGAGACTTTGCCCTGTCAGCATCTGATCTTCCCTGCATAGATTCATGGAAGAAAGGGAAGGGTTCCCAGGATACCTCAATCGATCTGGCCCCATCCCCCACATCTCTTTTTTTTTTCCTCCTCCATCTTCCATCTAACCCTCCCCCAGCCCAGAAAGGTAGAGCAGGAGTTCTCCTCCTAGCTAGAGTCTATACACGTGTGTTGTGTCTGCTACCCTGTGTGTGCGCTTGTATGTTTGTGTGTGCGTGCTTTTAAGAGCTGGAAAAGCTGACACCGTGAATCCAGGCAGCTGTCTCAAAGGATTTATATCACATTGTGTTAGCCAGTGTTTGGGTGATGGGAGGAAGCTTTTTGTGGGGCTGAAAATGCTGGAGAGATATATATTTTTTCCAATACAGCTTTGTGTGTGTTCTTCAAGGAAACTATGATGACTCTTAATTTTTTCCCTCATTGTCAGTAACTATATATCTCTCGGTCTGCTGTGCAGCCCTACTGCACTCGTTGCTGTCTGTGACCTTAAAGTACCCCGCATAGCTAAAGTATCTCTGGATTAGTTGTTACGGTGGCCACTTAATGTGCTTTCTCTCTCTCTCTCTCTCTCTCTCTCTCTCTCTCTCTCTCTCTTCTCTGTGCCTGCCAGGCTGATATTTTGATCTGTCACAACAGGTTTTGCTCAGCGGGCCTGTCAGTGACTAGCAGTTGGGGGGTTCACACATATGCTTTGTGTCATTGGATCCCCTCAGGTTAGCATGGGGCTCAGGGCTTTCCCATAGTGGTGCCGTTTGATGGTGTGAAGCCTGTTAAAAAAACGTGATTGTGTGTGTGTCAGGTGTTTACTTGAACAGACGAGATGTACTATATGTGTTCGAGTGTTTTTAGCGTAGGTGTTTCTGTGTGGAATGCATCAGTGATGTGTTGGTCTCGGCTGATGCCTAATTTGGTTGCATCTGTGCACACGTTTTATACGCGTGTGTCGAAAAATAGAGAATGTGCACATGTTGTCTAGAGTAAAAATTTGATAAGTCTGCGCGTTTTTCTAAATGTGTGCGTGTGTGTGTGTGTCTCTATAAGCTTCAGCAGCAACAGTAGTGTCACTTATGATGGATGAGGTGACATATACTGCATGTCAATAATGAGCTAGCTCGCTTTCTTCTCACACATCCACACCTTCCTCTTAGAAGAAGGCTTCTATCTTTCAAATTAGCATGTTATGTGACTAATCTTCCTCTCCAGTCGGCACGCCTGCAAAAATAGGGCAGTTTGGAGACTGCTGTGTGTGGGAGCTTTCGGCATTTTCCCGAGGGTATCTTCCCTAAAGAGGAAGATTAATATATCAATGGATGACTTGATCATAGTCAAACATATGCATGTGATAGAGTGTGTGTGTGTGTGCATTTGTGAGTGAGAGCATGTGTGCAGTTCTACGGAGCCGCCTCCTTTATTTGCATGTCTGGAGTGAACATCTATCATCATCATCAAGGCCCTGCAAAACAGTGAAGCAGGCAGGCGCCGCCGACGCTCTTGGGAAAGAGACTGAGCACACTTTCAAACCTTTACGGCGATGGTATCAAACGTTTCCTAAATGCCTTCACCTCAGGGCAAAAGCACACTCGTGCACATGCACGGATGCAAACAGACAGATTCTGTTATATATCATTTTTCTTTGCCTTTGCTGACTGTAGTTGTATTTTCCCATCATTCACCTTATCACACACAAACCCCATCATAAAGATGGGAAATGGGAATATGAAATATAAGAACAGTAGAAGACACCATATCCTCCCCATTTAAAAAAAAAAAAAAAAAAAGCTCTTTCCCTTCATATACAGCATATTTTTTGAAAGCTGACGGCCAGAGTGGCTCAATCCATTTTTTGGAGCCAGTGGGGATTTACTGGGCAGTACTAAAGAGAAGAGAGGGGAACGCTGAAATGGTACAGCCTGATAGATAGAGGAGCAAGAGACAGTGAGTGTGAGCGGAATAGTAAAAAGAGCCCCCGAGACGGGAAAGGGGGAGGCGGGGGTGCATGGTGGGAGGAAGGGAGTGAGAGTGAAGGAGGGAGGAGTATGGTGGAGTGGAGGCACAGAGCCAGAAAATTGCATTGCGTGCTCAGTGATTAGTTTACCTCCTGGGTCTCATTCTCCCTCACTCCCCTCCTCTCACTCTCCTCTCACTCCCCAGGTTCCTTTCTACCTTCAGTAGCTTTTCCTTGTGTCTTTGTCTTGCCACTTTCACTGCCTCTCGCCTCCTTCCACTTCCTCTGTCACTACATCACACTGTCACTTCTCTCTATTCTCTCCTCCTTTCGCCCGCTCTCCTCCGCTTTCTTGGCGGTTATCTCCACTGCCTCTCCTCTCTATCTCTGTCTCAACAACCCCCCCTCCTCCCTTCTTGCCCCCTTTTTCCTCCTTGTGTGCTGACTTGGCTCTCGCCTCCATTCTCGTGTTATCTTCGGGGCTTGAAAAATGCATCATGCTACCTAACCTGCAAGCAAGCCCATCAAACATTGAAAACAAAAAACGAAAAAAATGGTGATTATGTATTTTTAGGTTACATGATAGTCAAAAAAACAAACTCACAGTCAAAAAGGAGATTTGCACATTGAACTTTCAATCAGTCGGTAAGTCAGGGAAGCATTTTAACACCATAAACCAACGCTGCTAATTATAGTCTTAAGAACAATAAACATAAGCTTCAGGTGTTTCGCACAGCACAACAGAAGTGCTGACACTGAATGGAAGCCAGCCTCCATACGGCCCTTTTTGGTTTGATGCTCTTTGAAAAGCAACTGGGTCACAAGCCTTTTCTTCTTAATCCGTACATCTGACCCTTCCTCTACTTGAAGAGCAGCCACAAAAACAGTACAAGAAGGGGTGGGGTAGACGGAGGGTGATGGACAGACTGCAGGAAAAGGAGAGAGAAAGAGGATTTCACTTCAGGCTGGTAGGGTATTTCTCGCCAAAGAAAGCATTTTAAGGTTGCAGAAGGGACAGAGAAACAAATTGCTGTTACTGTAATAACCGTCTGTCCTAATATTTAAACCCATTCTGTCAATTTTTTCTCAGTGGCAGAGGAAGTCATATAAATTTTCAGGTGCGTGTGCCTTGGGTAAAAATTCTACACAACATTTGATATAAAAAGCTGTGAAAGCAGCTGTAATATGCGGTATGTGTTTGAGAAGGTAATTCAGAAATATCACTGCCACTGACACTTTAACTTTTACAAAACAAACAACAAATCAAAAAGCTATTGCCAGCCATGTCCTCAAAAAAAATCAAACCGAATGAATATGGAGAGTGGAGCCTATTCCAGCATGCAGAGGATACTGCACAGCTTAAAGTGTTCATTTTATATCAAGTAACATTACCAGTTTGTAAGGTTTGGGCACAGAAACAATTAGTCAATTAATCTGCAGCTATTTTGATAATTAGTTGTTTAATTATTAAGTCATCTTCATGCAAAATGCTAAAAATGATGTGATAATAAACTCACTGTCAGACAAAACAAGACATTTGAAGACATTGCCCTGGGCTTTAGGGAACTGTGATGAATATTCCTTTGCCATTTTCTGACACTTTATAGACCGAAAGATCAATTAATCAAAAGAATATTCAGCAGATTAATAAGTAATGAAAATAACATTAATCTGCAGTTCAAGGCTAGGGGTTTTTATTCTCTCGTTGAAAATGATAGATTCGGGAAAAACAAAACCAGGTGACTAACAGAGGCATCTGGTCCATAAGTGAAAGCACAGTAGTTTCTACATCACTATTACAGGAGGCACAAACAAATACTGCTGTTGGATTGAATTATAAATTCATAAAAGGAAAAAAAAACAACAACAATGCTATAAACATTAAAAAACATGTAAAAATGCTGTTTCGGGGAATAAGAATATTTTGAATGGAAGAATACTTTTGGGAAATGTTACAAGCCAGATTCAGGCTAAGGTGACTGCAGGTTTGGTGTTTACTGTCAGACTCTGTGTAATCTACGATTGATAATGTTGGTCCGAGACGCTTTATGTAGTTTTAATTTCAACTGTTGAATCAAATCAATCATTTAATTAAGCCTGCCCCTTTGATTATACCCATCTGGATATTGGATAGTGCAGCTCCATTGCTGTTGATAGCTGTTAATGCCCAGCTGAAGTGATCAATAGCATTCCGTATCTAAAAAGCAAGGCAACATCCCTTCTCTTTCGCACTGATACCGAATCTGCACCTCCTTATCCGTATCATGCTCAAGTCCATTATTGGAGAATGACCCCAAATTATCTTAGATCAGCCTGAATCTCTGGCTGTCATCCATCTGAAGGCAGAGAGGCCTTGATCATGATTTGTGATGTCTGCTCCTCTTTATCTTATCCTTTCTATTCCTTTCTTCTCTTCCTCCCTCATGCACTATCATCTTATGTAATTTCCTTGCATCTCCTTTCTTACCTTCTTCTCTTTGCTTTGCACTCAACTTAGTGGCGGCACAATGTCACGTGATCACAGTGTAATGAGTTAGGGTACCTGAGGACCGTTGCTAATGGTGACAAATGACTGGCTGTGCTGAAAGTAAAAGAGGAAGAGTACAGCAGAGGAGGGGACAGTGTCTATACAAGCAGGGGGTTAGTGTTTGTGCTCTGTGCACAGATAGGAAGGGAGGCGAGAGACATGAAATTAAATATCTTGAACATCTGAATCATACAGTAAAAGAATGGTTTGACATTTGAGAAATTAGAAACATGAAGAGACCTACACCCAGGGGGGCTGTTCATTTAGTTTAGCATTAAGACTGTAGTCTTTTTTTACCCGGAAGTAGCCAGCAGAAACTCCAGGAAGTCACTGCTTGCTTCCAGTTTTAATGCTAAGCTAACTGTCTCCTGTCTGTAGTTTCATATTTAATAGACCTATATGAAATTGGTGTGAATCTTCTCATGACTTTTGAAAAGAAAGTGAAGAAGTTCTATTTCCCAAAATGTCTGCTGCAGGCTAATCGGCAATGGGTAGTCAGCTAACTATTTTACACTGGTGCTACAGTAATAAATTGACATAGGCAGACTAATTTACAAATTCTGCTTATACTACTACTGTAATACAACTCCTAGTTACTATATCTCTTGATAAGGACAGTTTCTGGTGCTCAAACTGGTAGCAAAAGTGGCTTGCAGCCAATTGCCATACATTAGCTGACACTTTTATAAGCAGCTAAAGGCAATTCAGCCATCATTAATATTTATTTTGTATTTTTTGCAACTGTGCTTTCCTTACTGTGAATGTTTTCTGTGAAAAAAGGTTCACTATTTCTTGAAGAGTTCCACCAAACAGAAAATATAAATCTTCCAAATGACCACATGAAATCGTGTATATGTATGAAGTGTTATAATTACAGTGATAATGTTTAGTCAAGACGCAGAGGTGGTTAACCAGCACGCACTCCAAGAACTGACAGGGTGGAGCAGAGTTGACACAGCATCTCTCATCTCGGCTTGCCGCTCCCCATCGCTTTCAGCTTGCATCATGTCAGCCCGGTCTCCATTCAACAATCCAGCAGCTCTCTGTGTAGGAATCGCCCAAAGGCACTGGTCACAGATCGTTGTGTGTTTGTATGTGAGTGTATCTGACTCTCCTGTGGGACTCAGATCTCAACTCAGCCTGCCTTTCATCCAGGGCTATTCACCGCCATAAAGAGGATAAAGACATATCTAATGTAGGATCAGTGGAACACTGTTAAAGGGGAAGCCCTTTGAACCACATTGAGCCACCAAGTGTTTCTGGAAAGTGCGAAAATCTCTAGTCTTGACATACTCCAACGTTAACATTTTATTTATTTTTTTAAAACACCTATGTTGTATTTTTTGTTCTTCTTCCTCTCCCATAGAAGCTAAGATGCTGAGTTGGAGGGATGTTTGCTATAACAGTTTCCTTTGGCACTGCACAAATTGGCGAATGATGAATAACACAACACTGACATCACTGTTAAGCTCCCGCCGGAGCTGTGATACTTTCATTCACTGTAAAGGGCGAAAGGATGGCAGATTTATGTGAGATGGCCTTCTGAAGTGTCCTTGAGCAAGAGACTGAATCCCTGACGCTTTTTCTATAGCTGAACTGCTACTGTCGACCTCACCATGCTTGAGTGAAAAGATGACTTTATCTTTTGAAAAATAAGTATTTCTAGAAATACTATTAGCCAGTCATACATCTCTGTTTCCCCACTGCTGCCACTCCAGTGAGGTAACACCAGGACATCCCTTATATGCAGTTCATGAAGGCTGCAAAGAAGCACAGAAGATGACATTATTGTGTGTGTTTTCTAAAATGAACAGTTGTTATTTAGGCTAAAAGAAGGAGACCTTAAACTTTAAGTAGCTGTTTGCAACTTGATCAAGAGTTAAGGTCTGGGTACCCTTGACAAAGCTTGTGACGACGCGATTATCGGGGATGACAGGGGCACACTTTCAGGCAGTCTCTCTTCAAAGTCATGAATGGTGTTGTACTTGGTTTAAAGGGTGACTGGAATAGCTGTGTGAAGAATGAAAAAATAAAAGAGCTTGAGTTTAAATCCCACGAATTTACCTGACCAATTGCTGCATGAAGTGGGCGTGCTTGACGGATTGTCAATTTTGAAAAGTTGCTAAAAAAAAAAAAAAACCCTGTCAGATTAGACATTAGAAAACTTTTATAGCATACTGACTCCTTCAGGCAGACAATGGGCTGTGCAGACTTAGTGGGAGGAATTGCAAAATAACCAGATCTTAATCAGGACATTTTTAATTTTTATATATATATATATATATATATATATATATATATATATATATATATATTGACTGCACGTTTTTCAGTGCTTGAATTTGGAATTACCTGTACACAAAGTACAATTTGTTACCATGTCTTGGTTAATTTGTGCACACAATGTAAATGTAACGTTATATATACAGAGAGTGAGCACAACAGACTGAAACAGTCTTGTTTATTCGGTGTTGAGTAATGGGAAATGTTAGTCCAGGTGCTGCACAGTGGCTGCCCACTGCTCCTAACACGAATTTCCCTACATACAGCCTCTATGCTTGACTCAAACTGTTAACTCATAGTCCTCCAGAGTTAACTTTCCCATTACTCACCACTGCGATAAACAAGGCTGGTGTGTTGTGCCGACTCTCTATATATACACTTATCTTGGGCACATCAATTAATTGAAACACGGGAACGAATGGTATCGCATGCTCATGTAATGACATTTCATATGCTCAATGACGTGGACACGATATGTTTTTTTGTAGTTGCAGATGAATTTTTTGGTTTATCAACTGATAAGTAAATGACTAATCGTTGCAGGTATATTGAGTTTGAAGCAATATTCGATTGGTTTGTCAAAAGATGGTTGCATCTTACAGCTGCTTGCAACTCTTTTTAAGATTTTAGTCTTCACAGTAATTGTTACTCCCGTTATCTCCCGGAAAAGTGTACATGAAAAAGCACCAGAAGGGTGGAGACACGAGCCAAACAGTACAGGGGAATGGCAATATGCAGTACCTGGTGTAACTGCCTCACATACCCTCCATCACTTTCCTCAGAGAAAAAGAAAATCAGCATTAAAAAAAGAAGCTGAGGTGTTTGGGAGAGTTGTGAAGAGAGAGAAAGACACAGAGAAGTATAGACTAGTAAAAGAAGGAGAATTTAAATCTCCCTGATAAAGGAGGTTTAAACCTCATTGAGAGTCGATGTGCAGCCCCTCGGAGTGACTCAGGGTGTGACTCATTGCAGCTGGCATTGCCTCCACCTTACACACACACACACTTTCATAAACCCTCAGGCCTTGCGTATGTTATGTGTCCCCCATGCTTAGTGTTCTGCTGGATTCCACCTGTTAACAGGCGATGCATAAGCTGTGCTTCATGCTGCTGTAATAGTACTTGTGATCTTCTTATGAATCAGCTTATGACAACATATGAATGCAGTCTGAGCGGCTGAGCCTTCCCACGAGCATGACTTCGAAGACAGATGCTGTTAAACTTGGCAAGGTGTGTGTGTGTGTGTGTGATCCTTCTAACCACCCACTCGAGGGATTAGTGTAAGGGTGGTTGGATGACTCATCGGTCAATGACTTTGGAGGAGAAGAAGGGGGAACAACACGGCCAAGTTGTCCACATGGGGTGTGTGTGTGTGTGTGTGTGTGTGTGTGTTTGTCATTCCACCTGGCCCTCACTGCAGCTCAAAATGTCTACTTATGCAAACCTTGTAATTAAAGTTTCATAGCTGCTATCTCTCGGCTTTAAAGCAGACGTCTTCTTTTAGTCAATTTCAAACGCAGGCGTTTCCGAAGATGCTGTGTTTGTGATTGTGCATGTGTGTAGTGTGTGTGTATGTGTGTGTGTGTGGGGTTAATGGTTCCCAGTGTCTTGACAGCAATGGCAGACGGCTGAGCTTGGAACACGACCCCGGCACAGTGTCGAGCTGTTAGGCCATGCGTACGCTGTTTAACGAGCCATGAGCGATTGCTATGATCTTGCCACAAATAATTCATGAGGAGCCCTGTAGAGGAGCTATGGAGCTAAAAGGGAAGAGAATGACATCAAGGAGTGGACCAGAACCTAGGTGCAGTGAGACAGAGAGCGATCCATCTGATAAATGTGTCTGGAATAGAAAGGAAATCCCCTATTACCTACAGCGCTGACAAGCATGCTTGTGCACGCATGTGTGTGTGTATGTGTGTGTATTTGTGTGTGCTTATTTTTAGAGAGCCATTTGTGTTACTACATCTGAAAAAGGCACAGTGGGAGTGTTAACAGTGTGCATCACAATCGCGGGATGTGTGTGAGATTCTTGTGAAGGCATGCGCTATGTGTGTGTATGTGCGTGTTTGTGTGTGTATTGGATAAGTGATGGAGTGAGTTCAGATTTTTTTTGACAGCTGTGAAACCCAAAGTGTTCAACTGTACAAGTTTTTTTTTTTTTGCTGAAACCAGGGGAATATAAACTAACAAAGTGTATTATCATAGAGCAAAGGGGTGGATGTGAATGTGTACAGTGAGAAGTCTCATTTAGCATTTTGTGCTTGAATATCAGAGGTGAAGCTTGAATTATTTGCACATGCAGGAGGCTGTCAGTGTAAAATGAATGACTGTCGATTGCTAAACAAAATAGTGTGAGCACCACTGCTGATACTAAGCCAGTGGTGAGGCAAATACCTTGTTATACTGTCCATTTTGATTACTGTAGTTCTTTTGCTGGCATTGTCTGTCTTTCTGTTCGTTGGTCCACAACAGTCTCAACCACTACTGGGCAGCTCACCATGATTAAATTTTGGATTTCATGACTTTTCCTCTAGCCCCACCATGAGGTTAATATTTTTTAATCATTTGCTTTTCCAGTTTGGAAATTTCCGAGTCATTTTCTGGTCATTTATCTAGAAAGAACAATGTGATTTTGATCCTAATATGCTGTATAGTGGAAATGAGGGGGGAAAAAAAAGCAAAAGTAAGTAAACTTAAATTCCAACTGTCAACACATTTCACTTTTTCTCATTATCTGTTGGCTTGTTGACTAAAAAACTCGTCTCATTTTCCCCATAATTTGTGACAGATTTACTATTCAGAAATTACAGATTCAAACCTAATTACAATCCCATCGGACTCAACTGTACTCTGTGTTTAGTGCTAAACCGTAAATATTAGCATGCCGACATGCTAAAATAAGATGGTGTGCATGGTAAACATTGCATCTGCTCAAGGAAGTATATTTGCACATGCAAAGAGGACACGTCTTAGAAAACGTTTGCAGTTTAGTTTGACACATCAAAACTATTCGGTTAGGTTCAGAAAACACTCAGATAAACTACATTAATCCAGGAAGTTATCTCATGGGGTGAGTTGTGTAGTGCACCTACTTAACATCAAGGTGTTAGCTTTCACATTACAAGCAATGTAGCATGCTTCCATTAGCATTTACCTCGAAGCACAGCTGTATCGAAGTACAGCCTCTCAGAGCTGCTAGCATGGCTGTAGAGTCGTGTTTTTTTTTCAAAGTGAGACAGCTGTGGAGGCCATGAAGATGACTGTTTCTGACGGAAGCACTACAGACCAGTGAGACGTATCAGTGGAACACACAGACTAATGGAAATTGGGGGATGGAGACAAAGGGCCTGTGTAGGTCTCTGTGGCATGTCATTAGTGAGGGAGAGGGGTTGACTTGTTCCATCTGACATTTACCAGTCCAACTGAAAATGTCACGGAATGCCAGCCTTTACCTCTGGATATAATGGCGCCTCTTGCAGCCCGGAGCTATTGATCCCAAAAATAAAAATAAAATAAACTTTTGTCCATTTTCAACCCCTCTTGTTCCCCCCCTGTCCACTGTCCTGGGAAAGACCACCATGTGGACCTTGTGCTTCTGAATTTCCTTGCCCAACCAGACCTTTTCACTGTTTTTGATTACTCCATGCATGATCAGCCTTGACTCACTGGGTAAATGATGCCATGATAGTGCTAAGTACAGAGTAGATCCTCCTGGGGGAATATTCTGTGTATCTTTTATTACAATAAAGAATGGAAATAATAACTGCATAAACACCTTCACACTTCATATGAGCTGTCTTCCTGTCTCTGTGAGCTACTGTACTGTAACACGGCTGCTAAAATCTACCTAATGTAGCAACAGATGCTGCGCGCAGACATTTTTGTTCCATTGTTTAATTCCTTCACTTTCTTTTCCAGCTTTTGGGAAACTCCGGCTGTCTTTTTCAAGTCAGCTAATTGACTGTCTGACTGGACCATGTAGAGGTTTGCCAACTTTGTCAGAAAAAGAAAAGGGAAGCAGAGGGAGCTTTGTTTTTGGACAGAAAAAAAAAAAAGACCAGTCCAATTTAGTTTCCTAGTTTGTGCTTAGATGTGACTTGTTTCCTAATGAATGTCACATTCAAAGATATTTTTCTGGGGGATCTCTCATGAGAGTATGTTTAATTTCTTGGCCTTCAAATCATTACAACAAAAAACAACTGAGATCAGAGCAAATGTGTCAAATAAAAATAATGTTTATGTATTTTCTCGTCTATGTCAAGATCATTATTGTGAGTAAACAAAAACATTTCCCCTCCAGGCATTCCACGTGTACCGGATGCATTTCATATTCTATTATCAAATTTAAGGAGGTCTTGTGGGTTGTTTAAAGTTGTATTTGTATGTATGGAGAATATGAACTGGTTAATGCTTACGTCTTAGCCAAAACAATGACAGAAAGCAATCAGGCTGTACTAGACGATGCATTCTTTACAGCGCACTGTTCTCAACCTCATTTCAGATTAAACAGTAATCTCTTCTGCAGTAGCTAATGCACAAGCTAATTATGTTGAAAATCACTCATAAGCATTTTCTGCTTTTGTTTGTTATGCTGCAGTGAATTTGTGTCTCACTTTCAGGAACTGAATTTAGATCCATGGCCTCTCAATTTGTTTTGGGGAGTGCTACTGTCTAGTCTATTTCTGTCCTTGCTACACTATTGTCCTCGGTTGACTGCCTTCACATCAAGTGCTGGATTTATTTGGCCACTCTGCCAGCTCAGGCAGATAGGCCCTGCAGCTACCACCCAGTATGCAATGGCTGGAGTCACTCTTAAGATAACTATAAACCACTATAACTGTCATACTGGTTTCAGTGATTGTTTTCTCCGCAGCCAGATTTGGGTTAACATGTTTGAAAGGCTAAGTTTTTTTTACAGGTTGAAGAGGATAAAAGCCAACCAGATTGCTGTTTTCCTTCTTTTTGTTGCCTTGATTTTCTTTTGTTGGATAGATTGATGTTTTTTTTTTATATTTTCAGCCTTGTGTTGTGATGTTTCTGTCCAAAGCTTCGATCCACTAAACGCTTCCTCTCATCGCTGTTTACTCATCTTCTTCTGCGCACATTAATTGGCGGTTTCAACTGCAGCGCCCCATTTCAAAATCCATACCCAAAGAAGATTATGATCTTAATTAGCTATATCACAGCCCCGAGCATATTACATTTTTGCTCAGCAGCACACAATGACTCCTGGTGTTTTGTCTTTTCAAAAAAAAAAAAAGCAATGCTACAGCTTTGATTGCAACTGGAGCTTGATTCAATTAGCTGCCACTTCTCAGCTGCATTACCTACCATGTCCCTGGCTTCACCGGAGTCACTTCACCATTATGAAACCCCATCAGTCATGAAAATAGCCAGTCCAGCAGCTAACAATGTGGGTCATGTGGTGCACAAGAGAATGATTATTGCCGTGCTTACTATGTGCTGCCTGTAACATATTCAGCAACCACATCTTCCGAGACCAGAGAGGATTGTAAAATGTTTTTAATCAGGCCCTACCAGTGATGTTTTTCCCATTGCTGCTTTAAACACAGCAGTCATACTATAGAGTGAAGCTGCTAAGATATGTAAGTATGCACTTGGTGCCCAAGGAAGCAATTGTTTTTATGATGAGAGACTTGAGTGTCCTCTAGTTGGATGTAGAATGGAAGAGGCAGAGGAAGAGGTGGGGTTTATTAAATCTTTCATACTGACATTGGTGTTCTACGTTTTTCCGTATCATCACTACATGCTCTTGCTTCAAGAACATGGTGTTTGTGTTCACAAAAGTTAATGTGGCAATCCAAATCCACATCCTTTAAGCATTTATTCCATTAAAGTCAACATCATTCATCTGTAAACTCAGAACCCAATGATAAACTCCTCATAAATGCAGACTGATCTATTTGACTCTGTATTAAAAAGTGTAGCTAAGTATGCCCTCTAGTGTTGTCAAAACTCAACCATGTGCAGGAGTGCTGAAGAGTGAATTTATGCATTTCTCTGGGTGACACAGTGAAATATGTATTATTAGACACATACCAGAAAGCTGGGATTGTCTCACCGTCCATCCTTTCTCTCTTTGCAGGTACATCCGCACCATGTACCTCGGTATACAAAGTCACCGGCAGAAGGAGAACCAGCGGCGTTTTTACTGGGCTATGATGTACGAGTATGCCGATGTCAACATGCTGCGACTGCTGGAGACCTTCTTAGAAAGTGCCCCTCAGCTGGTGCTGCAGCTCTGCATCATGATCCAGAGCAACAAGGCTGAGTGGCTGCAGTGTAAGGGGCTCCCTAAGGCTCTATATGAGCAACACTAAGAGTCTAATTTTGTTTGTGTGTAGTTCAAGACATTCCTCATCTCTGTCCTTTTTGTGTGTTTTTTATATTTTACACCTGACTAATCCGTTTTCTGTGAAGTTCACATATCACTGTTTACAGTGCACAATATTCGCCACCATTGTATCCAATTTCCAACATTCATCACTCTTGTTATAGAAAGCTCTTTTACAATTCAAGTTTCCTCGTGCAGTACAGCTCCCCAAGGAGGGCAATTCAATCATAACAAGTGATACCCGTCCTTGTCTGGGTGTCTATAGAAATGCCATCAATACATTTGCTGAGAAGCGCCATGCTGCTGCTCTGCAGATAATCCTCTATCATTTTTCATGCAGCAGGTTACCACTCTGACATATCTGCTGTCTCTACTATTATACAAGTCTTAAGGAAATTGCTGCACTAAATGGAGACTGTGTTGACTGAATGACCTATGATGATCTTGGTAATAATGTGCCTTTCAAAGAATGTGATAAATTGCTTTGGCTGAATGTATAAAAGGTACTGTATACAGTAAGTGGACTGATCGCCAAGTCAAGATAAAACCATAATTCTTTGAGTTATGCTTTAGTCTTAAAAATGATACCGGGTTTTTCTTTTCAATTTCTGATGATTTTAGAACAGCATCGGTCACTATCTCTTATTCTTGCCATTCTTAGTCTTTCTCTGCATCTTCTCTTTCTCTCTCTCTCTATATTCACAGGTTTTTCTGCCATGTCCTCCCTCCTGTCCCTGGCCTGGGTGCTAGCCTCTTACCACAAACTCCTGCGCGATTCACGTGATGACAAGAAGAGCATGAGCTATCGAGGTGCTCTGCTGCATCTGTTCTGGCGCCTTTTTACCATCTCCTCACGGGTGCTCTCCCTCGCCCTATTTGCCTCAGTTTTCCACATCTACTTTGGCATTTTTGTGGTGCTCCATTGGTGTGCCATGGCTTTCTGGGTCATCCATGGTGGCACCGACTTCTGCATGTCCAAATGGGAGGAGGTACTGTTCAACATGGTGGTGGGAGTGGTCTATGTCTTCTGTTGGTTCAATGTACGTGAGGGCCGGACACGGTACAGAATGGTGGCCTATTATACAGTAGTACTGTTAGAGAATGCTATCCTCAGCTCCCTTTGGTATGCGTACCGCGACCCAGCCACCACTGACGCCTATGCCTCTTTTGCCCTTTGTGGCGTCTTCCTGTGCTTTGCCTCAGGTGTGGCCTGTATGGTTCTCTATTATGGGGTTCTACACCCCATGGGCCCCCGGCTGAGGGTGCTGGCCAGCTCTTGCTGTGCTGAGCTGCTGTGGGGCCTTCCATTACCCCCTGAGGCTGAGCCCATGGCTCCCACCCCGGGCCCACGTGGCTCTCAGGCCACCCCCACACGGGGTCTGGCAGGGGAGTATGTGGAGTCAGATGAAACAGCCACGGACACCTGCCTTCCGGTTTTCCAGGTGAGGTCCACAGAACCTGTGGATTCAGCTGGCAGGCCCATCCGGCCTGAGGGTCCTCTCATCAAGATAGACATGCCCAGAAAACGCTACCCAGCCTGGGATGCACACTTTGTGGATCGGCGCCTGCGCAGGACCATAAATGTGCTGCAGTACGTTAGCCCTAACGCAGTGGGCATCAGGTACAGGGACGGTCCGCTTCTTTATGAACTCCTGCAGTATGAATCCTCCCTCTGAAGGCATCTTATCCTACAGCTCTGTCACCTCCTCTCACACACAACAATGCACACGCGATTCCTTTCTTTCATTCTGCTCTTCCTCCTCTCCAGATATTATCTCTTTCCATTTGACACTTGGCTCTCTCCTTCTCTTTCTCTCTGACCATTCAGTTTTTCTGCAGGAGATGTGTGTTTTGTCAACTGAAAATCTGTCAAGACAGTCAGAACACACAGTCATTGTTTATTTTTGGAAAAAAACATACAGTATAGAGAGAAAATTATGAACCTACAGTATCTTATGTGATATATACAGAAGTCTCATATAAATCCCTCTAGATTGATAGAGGAGGGTTCTGTATGAGTGTGTAGATAACATATGAATGTTTCATTATGAAATGTGTTTAATGCATTATACTTGGTGATTGAACCTGTGAATAGCATATTGTATGTCCCTGTGATATGGGACTGGCGCAAAGCCTGATGGGAATGATGGAGGAGAGTCTCAGAGGAGGCAGGTCTCTGCACATCCCAACATTTACTGCCATTCTTTATGTAAATTATTGAAATATATCGTAATGTTTACCAAGTCCTTAACCCGTGAATTAAAAAGCACTGAAATTTCTATCATGATACTGTTACAGAAAGGACACAATCAAAGAAATGTCTAAGAGAATTCAAAATGTATTTTCCCTCTGTTAGCTTTACATGACTCAAGTAAATCCTGGCCTGTACTATTTCTGTTCAAAATCCTAAATCGTAATCACATCATGTATGGAAGAAAAAAGAAGCACACTGACCTTCAATCAGTTCCACCCACATATTAAATTTTTACAGTGCAGACTGCCCTCCAGTGGAGGCGGGCTGTAACAAGCATGCCTTACTTGGTTATTTCTGCCCATAGTTGTGACAGCACAAAACTATTAATGTAATCACCTGAGGTGAAAAAACACAATGAAAGGAACGTAGAATGTAGTTGAAATGAGCACAATGTTTTTTCTCAATTGGTGGGTAGAAAATCACATTAAAAAAAACAAAACAAAACATTCCAAAGACTTTTTTTTTTGTTAGGTGTTTAATAAAGGTTAGAAGGGTACAAAAGTGTGTTAATGCACACTTTTTTTGTTTGAAGTGCAAAGACAGCCTTCAAGGAATCCTCCACCATTCCCTTCTGAATCCTAGAAAGTACTCCTTAATCCAACCTCCCTTTTTTGTTTTCTTATCGGTTGATTAATATATGCTTACTGGGTGCAAAAGACTTGTAATAAGTTCTTGAGAAAAAAAAAAAAAAGATGACAAATCTGAGAAGATATTTCTATGCTATTATACTTCAGTGCGTATTTGTGTCCACATTTATAGTCATTGACATAACTATATTTTGCCAGAACACACACTTTTTTACATAACAAAAAAAAAAATGTTGTGCAGTGCAGTGTTAAAAGATATACTCCTCAACATCAGTGTGCCCTCAAAGAGGTTGTGCTCTTATAAAGGGTGTACAGGACAAATGTTCTGGTACCCGCTAGCGCACTTGAAACAAAGCCAAATCGCATCTTATAGTACTGTCTTTTCAATTTATCCCCCCTTGAACCAGTAGAATGAGTCCTTGCGAAATGCATGCCATCTATAGGCCTGCTGTGCAGCAATTATACACTGATATACATCTCCCAGCTTAACCTGCGGGAGCTCTCCACCACAGATAGTCACAAGATAAACACTCATGACAAAAAGAACAGAAAAACATGCCTTCTAAGTCAAAGGAGCTTGACAAAAATTTCCAGCGAGGGCTACTGAACAATTCATGAGAAAAATGAATGCATTTCATACTCCAATTTTATCTATTTACTCAATGATTCATCTGAATATATAACGTGTGTTTTTTACATTGCAGTGTTTGGCATGAGTTCAGTATGAGGCATTAGAATGAATGCACCCAACAAGAGATGCCCAAGAGCCCTCCACAAAGCAGAGATTCCTTTCTCCTGGCTCACTGTTTTTCTGCTTAGCTGTGGCCACGGGTGCCTGCTAACATCGTACTGTAAAAGGCAGATGCCATGTGAAGTCCAGGCCAAAGGTGAGAGGGGGTTTTTTGCCAGGGTTTGGAAAAGAACATGAGGACAGATCGTGATAAAGGGCCTGACTGGAGTGTGGTGGATGATTCCTTGTATGCCTGTGCGAGAAAGATGAGTGTTAACCTCTCAGCATGTGCTGTACGACGTACAGTACGTATTAGAGGATTGACGTGTGCTTGCATGGCGGTGTGTGTGCATACTTGTCTTTGCGTGTCCTCAGCCCTTTTCCACAGTTCTGTTCTCTTGCCGATTGTTCGGCTCCATCCTTGGTTGCTGCTCCGCCCTCTTCCTGATCTCTGCGGTGCTGGGCCTTGGGACCCTCCAGTGAAACACTCTCACACTCTCTGGTAACTGAACAATGGGGTTGAGGCTGAACAACTGGAGATCCTGACATGAGAACATGCAATGAGGTACACTGCCATAACCAAGAGCTTCAACATCCAGGGTCTGCCACCCTTCGGCTTAAAAAGCGATGTTCAGCCCTGAGTAATTGAGAACTGTTGGGTCAGCTAGAGTGGAGCAAACATCCAACTCACCATATGTATAGATAATACATGAGTATGCAAACAACCAACTTGTTCATTGTTTACCATAGTAGCCAGAGTAGTTCTTCTCTGTTGTAGTGAATGAACAGCCATGTTAATAGTTATTAAATGAATGAATATTAAGTATTGTTAAATTAAAAAAAAAAAAAACTAAGCAAAACAGCCAATACAGGGGTTCCTCAGGACCAACAAACAAGACCACTGAACCAGCTGACTCAGGGGTGTCTCAATGCAGTTCTCATCCCCAGGCATGTCCTCATGGGTCTCCATTTTTTTCCTTAACATACAGCATCCTGGACCACTCCACGGCTGGGATTGTACCACTAAATTATGGTTTGCGCATTTTGTTTTCTTGGGAATGATTGCTCATTCTTATTAGTAATGGGTGGGATGGGCAGTTTTTTGTGGTAGTTGGCTGCCTGGCGTACGGTGCATCCTTTCCAAACACTGCTGACCTTTTCCAGACATGGACACAAGTCCAAATCAGGTGCAAATACACTGTGATTCATTCATTTGTGTGCGCGCGCGTGTGTGTGTGGGACGACAATGTTATACAGCATCATAGACAATATTATACCCAACTGGGCTGCATTTCATAGTGGTGCTTCATGTCATAAAACGCAGAGTATTTATGCTTGCTTAAGTGTGGCATTAGAATAGTAGTAATGCCAGTTAATTAAACTAATTGATTTTAATTAAGTCTACAAAGAGTCTATATGTACAAGTCTGGATTTTTATGAAACATGCAGTATATTTTATGTATTTCTACAGAACAATCACCATTTTGCCACATTCTGTAGTAAAACAGATTAGCTAGAAGCTGGTTAATAAGTGGGCTTTAGTTTTTATATATTTTTCTTGTTTAAATTATACACGGGTTTCAAGAGCTAAGCTAACACAAGAGTGCAAGTGGAAGCCGTTTCTATACTGTACAGTGTAATATTCAGGCTGCCACATCCCCCTACAGAGAAATGTTTCTGTCAGGTTTCCTGCCCGACTCCACATCCCTCAACAGCCACAACACACAGCAAGAGCGTTTGAACAGCAAGCTTGTTCTTCTCAGTCCTTGTTGTGCCTTGTTACTTTGGGTGCTTCAATCCAGCCATGGCAGCCAGGTACACAAAACAACAATGCCAATGTCTTTCTTTACTTGTTTCATGTGCCAGCACACTCACCAATATGATGACGACACCAAACAATATCCTCCCTGTCTGTCCAAACCAGATGAAGCCAAGTTCTCAATTCTGTCAGCTCACACCTCAGTCGACAACGCTACTTAGTTTTAAGTTTTCATCTATAGGACTGTATTGTTTCCTAGTTACAGTGTTATAACTGAATTACACAGTGTGACAGAATCAAGCGATGGGTACTGTGTGAAACCCGGTTATTGGTTCTGTCAAAAAATAAGAGAAGAATTAAGGCAATACTGAACATCTTCTGTACTTGAACGTATATTTCCTCATCTTTATTACGTTTGAGTAGTCTGAATCACAGCAGCCCCAGTCGATTCAGCGAGTTCAAATTAACAGTTTGGACTGAGCACACAAGCGCCAGTTTTGAACTGTTTTGGTGGAAAGTCTTAACAGATGCCGACCACGATACCGAATGATTTGGTCAATGATTGTTTTGTACTTTTGTCTATGCCTTTACATCTTCTTCTGTCTTGCAATGATGAATGATTTGTAGTGCCAAGACGTAAACTTTCTGTGTCGTTTGTCTCGTGTGAACAATACATCCTCTAGCCAAAACAATAATGCCTGCAGATGGAATATAACATGGGAAGAAGTCAATGATAACGAAATGAGCAAAAAATATATATATATATATATCACTTATGTTGCATTTTCTTACAATGGAATGGTGAAAACAGGCCCAATCACTAATTCACTTTTGAATAACCTCATTTCCTGGTTTTCCCACCAACTCCCAGCATGCCTTTAAAAGTCATTGTGAGGTGACCCTCAACATTTAGCATGTAAGTGCTCTCGACTGCACAACAAACCCTCTGATTTCTGCATTAATGTGTAGCAGCAGGTCATTGTAGTGTTTGACTTGGTTTAAGTCTGTACCTTTGTGTCATGACCATCTGTTTGACAATTGGAGCAGTATGTTCAGATGATAAAACGGTGCATTTGCATTTATTTTATTTTTTTTTTTTTAAACTTTTGATCCTTCTTTCATTTTTGTTAATAACCTGGTGCTGAATAAATACATTTAAAGGGTGCTACCACTGTGGACTGCAGTCCATATTTTGGCTTTCTGAGAGCATAGCCTTCCGGTTGACTGACAGGGCTTGTTCCCCTACAGACTTTGTGGTTTCAAAATGCTCCAGAGCTAGCACCTCAAATCCACACAGTTTACAGCAGAACTCAACTCTCAATGGTGCCATTTTGATTTTCCAATCTGCACAAAATAACATCAGTTACTCTACTTTTCATATAATGTTTATTATACTGGTTTCAGCATACAGTATGCTTTTATTTTATTCTGATTCAATCTGCACTAGGACTTTTCTTTCTTTTCTCTGAGAGAATGAAACTGGTAGATGACAAAATGCATCTTTTTGGCAAAAGCACAGGAGCACAAATGTACTTCTGCAACTGGAATTTGGGTAAAAAAAAAAATATATAGAACGTGATTGCTGTGTTGTAAATTCCTGTCATCTATATGTCCTTAATCTGTGTGTATCTATTTTTGTTGTTATTGTAGAATTGGCTGTAATATTTTGTTTAAAATGGATTTGATATTCCAATGAAGCGACTATGGTTGTCATATTAATTGCTGCTGATTTTTGAAATTGTTATCAAAGTGTTGGGAAATATTGCTTTGTTTATATTCAATCAATTTCTAGATTGTGTTAGCTTGTTGGTGTATTTCACAAATCTATCAGGATACTCCCTAGACTATATGATTTATTCGGGGTATTCCAAAAGTTGGCACAATGTCAGTAAGCAAATTCGCTACAATCTGTAGCATCTTTATGAGTGTGCTCATACAGCCTATGTTGTGACTGAGAACATATAAGGAATGATTTCTTTGTTGTTGTTAAATATAAAATGTAAGTAAATTGTTTCATGGAATCCCCGTTCTTTAAAAAAGCAAAATTGATGTCCTATTTTTGGGAACAATATGAATATTATGAATAACATATGGTGCTAAAGTTCTTTTTGTATGTTTTGGTTTTTAGATGAAAAGAGAAATATTATGCTGAAAATGTAATGTTAAGCCTTACTGTAGATTCATATATCAGACTGTTCATCCCAGAAGAGAAAAATAAATATAGTATTTGAAAGTGCAATATATCAGTACTGTATTCACATGCATGTTACACGTTTCAACAGATGAAAGCAGCTGCAATAGATGGCCTCTGTAAGATATGAGCCTTCACACTTTGGACTAAATGAGCAAAAGCTTAGTGAATGTGTCCTAATATAATACTTTATAATAAAACATGCACTTCATTTACTTTAATCAGACCTACACATTGAAGTTGTAGGGAAATATGCCTGGATTTACTGTTACACACCTAAACATAAAGTTACTGAATGTAATACTTTTGCAGAACTTACTCTGCTTTATTTCATAATCACCTCCATTGATACCCACATGTATTGATATTTTTACTTAATCAAGTGTATTTTTTTATATTTGAACAAGCCCAATACCTGTAGTTCAGCATTTAATCCTTACAATTTACATGAAGAAGTCACAAATCACCTAAAGAGGTGATTATTTCCTGACTATCCCTTCACCTGCTTTATACACAGGTTAACGGATTCTTATGACATAATTAAACACCCCCAAAAGTTACTGCATGTATGCAGAGCTTACCTTTCATTCAACCTTGTGAGTGACTGGTCTCTTTTCTTCTTTTGATATCATCTTGCTGGATGCATGTTTCTGTCTTTGTGCAGGTTGTTTCTCTGTCTTCCTCTCTGTGTTGCTGTCTTTTTGTGTCTGTCTACATTCTTGCCCTATAAAGCAGGTATAGTAAACAGCATGTTAAAATATTGTTTTGATAGACACTTAAAACTGTAACTTACTCCCCTCCCAAAAAAGCTGAAAACACATGCATTTTTCTGCCAGAGTATTAGTAAAACTCTTTTCAGGGCATGACATTTAGATTTATCTTAGCAGGAAACCACAGGTGAAGCATTAATAACAGCTGCATTATATTCACAGTAGGTGTGCCAGTTCAAGAGGTGCAGCTACAGTTTACTGGGGCACTTAAACAAAAATGAACCACCTGGACGTTTTTTGATATGGAGTATAAAAAATACTCCATATCAAGCTAGTCAAAACCTGTTGTTTACAAGTTACATGAACAAAAAGTGAGATTTGTTTGCCTAATAGTCTTTAGTCACCCGTGTAAAAGTCAGTTATCTGTATTAATGGCTCCAATTCTTTGGTTTAAAGTGAGACTTTGTCATTGAATCATTTTTAAAGATCATTTTTTGGATTATAGTTGCCTTAGAGAGGAGCTACAGCGGCTCTTCTTCGTCTTGCTGGCTCCAGTGCCACTCCGCCGTGTTATCACTGTCATACACAGTAGCAGCTGTTTTGGTTTGTTCAAAGCAAAGCATGCTGGACCACAGTTCAACGCCCAAAATGGCGGCACGATTGAAAAGTTTTGCTTGTTTTATCCGAGTTTGTCTCGTTTACAGATTATTTCTTTAGCTGCTTTAGCGGCACTGACGCGTACCATTTTTCACACCGATGACATGCCGGCATTTTTTCTAATGGTTGTGGAGTAAGGCATGAATCAGGATGGCGTTTTGCTATCAGCTCAAATTCGGGCATCACTTTACCAACGCTAAGGCTAAGCTAAGCTAGGCTAGCGAGCTAACTAACTGTCAGATGAGTGCTGGTTAAAAGCTTCGGTAGTTATGTCTCGTCTCACCTGGATCTCCACGCTGAACTGAATATGAAGAAGAGGACCTTTACATAGAAATGGAGGATGATGTGAAAAAAGTGAAAAAGGTAAGCCATTACTTTGTACTGCAACTTCACTTGGCCAGCTAGCATGCTACCTTAAAAGCTAGTCAAAACCAGGAGGGGGAGTTAGTTAGCTGTTAGCTGGCTAACTTTAGCCAACTATCAGGCGGACAGGAGCGAAACACTCACGGTGACACACACTGACAGATATATTGCCTTTTCCATCAACTAACTTTACTTTTTAAATGGGAAAACTGTGTAACTTATCGACTGCACATTAAATAAAAGCAAGTTAAGCGCAAAAGACTGAGGCTAAAACAGCGAGTGAAGTTTGAAAACGTAACCGTTTTAACGTCTGATAGTTCTGTTAAAATAAACGTTTGCTTTGTAGTCAGTTAAATGTGTTTTAAATATACCGTTAACGTGGGTTTGTTGTCGTACTTGTACTTTAAAGGAAATTATCGCCGATTGTTTTAATTACTGATGTGTTATCCGGTGTGAGGTTTTTCACAGTGCGGGCGATATTTGCGGTGGTTTACCGCAGTGTAAACGGTAATGAAAGCACAACCAGGTTTCTCAGAGTAGTACCCCTGGTTGCTCAGTGTAGGTGTTGGGTCATGGGGAGATATGTGTGCTCAACGTCAGCTGTCAAAGACAGAGGTTATCAGTGTCAGTCACGCTAAAGGGAATCAGCATTCCTCGGTTGACTGACCATCTCGCCCTGTCTCACACATACTACCTAATGATGTGCAGACAGATCTTTATGTTCAGACACACAGATGACATTTCTTTAATCTATGCTTCTTCACACTGTGTCTCAGCACACACTCACACACACGGCATGTTTTCTCTCTGGAGGAAGCTGAAGGGCAGGACCATCACCAAATCTATTTTTCTACATTTTTTTTTTTTTGCTATGATTGGCCTGGTCACTCCATCCATTTTTCCATGACAATAACACCAGACTTACCTCCCATCTCATTCCACCTCCGCCTGACGGAAGTGAAGTGATATCCTTGTGTTAAGGAGGTTTGTTGTGGCAAGGAAATGTTTTGTCAGCAATGTTAGGTCCTTATCACTAATGATAATTCCCCTAGTAGTGAGCAAAAAAAAAAAAGTAGACATAGTAAATATATAGTTGTGACCACAAAAAATTAGAAATAGTAAACATTTTATTCCTTATCATTTCAGTACAAATGAATGTTTTCTGTGGTTGCAAGTTATTTCTACTAGTTGTGACCTGTTTTTGCCAGTTGTTAGTGCTATGTCAATGCAGGAAAAAAATAAAAATGTGTCTTATTGTCGGCTAGGGTGTTGATGATATTTACTTTTAGGAGTCACCAGATCATACAGCTCTTGTTTGTGCCACTTGGTGGTGATAGTGAACAGTACTTGCCCCAGAGGTATCTCTTTCTATATTCACTGTACACAGTATTATTATTATTATTATTACACAGGATCAAGCGAGAGCTCAGACCCTTTCATATGATTGCTACTCATAACTTTGCTAACCGATTTATATGAACTCATTTATAAAAGCGCTCCCACAGAGAAGACAGGAGCACTATCTGGCGTGGAAACTGTCAGAAGTCAGAGGGAGTTTTTCCAGCTGAATTACCGTACAGGAACACAGCAGGGTGAACGCTTTCTTGACTCGCGTGGGTGCGTGGTGTTAGCTTTCAGGCCAGCTGAAAGCGGCAACGTCTTACAAACATGAACAAATCAAGAATGACATCCTTATGTAAGACAAGTGCTGCAGCTTGGCATCTGGAAAGAAAACGATGTTACCGTCTCTTAACTCTATGAAAGTGAATACACACTTCACTGGGAACAGCTCATTCATGAACAAGAGATAGCGATTATTTGTGGATTGGATTCTTATTCTTGTTTTATTCTCCATACGATCAAATCAAAACATTAGTGAAAGCAGCAGTGATTTTCTTGGTCCAAGTTTCCCTGCACTTGCCATCGCAGCACAAAGAAGCGATGTAGCTTTGCTGACTTTTAGCAAAAAAAAGGGGGGCACGTATTCATCTTGATCACTTGGCCATTCACTGGGGTCAACTACGGTAGCTGTTGTCTCACATTTCACAAGGAGAAGCCATCAAATGTTAATGCGCTTGTCTTCACAAGCGACGCTCTGTTTAAATAATGCACTGGTCATAGGTTGCGCCGTTGTATGGAGCCTAAAGTTAGTCATCAAACGCCGCCGACGCCACATCAAACAACCAGGAACCAAATCATGAGTGCAGTGTAAAAGTCAAACACCTCTGCCGAACGCTTTGCTGCGTTCATGCTTGTTGCTGGTGTGTGTACAGATTGCTCGACTCAGTTTCTCTTCCCACACAGGGTTTTTACAGCATTGTAAAATTTGTAATCAATACATGTGGGTATTGATTGGGTATGATGAATGAGCAAAGTTAATAAAACTACTCCTACGACAGAACCCTAGATATTGCGAGTGAACATTGCTTAGATGAAGTTTACTCATCTTGATTTTATGCTTGTGGAGGAAATTTGTTGCATTGACCTTCACTGAAAAAGGGAAATAAGTCCTGTAGAGCTCAATTAGACTGTTTGCATTTTTGACTGTTTGCTTTTCACCTGATTGACTCTGCAGTGTAGACAACATTGCAGATGCGACGTCTTGTGGTTAACAATGTAGTCACTGCACAAGGCCTTGTGTTTCTTTGGTTAAGCAGTGACGTGCTTGGACCTTCAGCTGCAGAGCCGAGTGAGTGTGGAAGACTGCAATCATCATGTCACAATAAGATCTGAAGATCTGGAGTCGGAGATGATCACCACACCCTCCATTAAGTCTTCAACATCCGTGGAGCTTGTTTTCCAAAACACCTTGAAGAGCGTGCTGCAGTGTTTTAATCGTCTTAGTATTCAAAGCACAAATACGCGTGTCATCACAGGAAGTTGTGGCTAGTCCCCTTCCTGTTCTTGTGCCTGGGCGTAGCGACAGAGACACTTCCCTTCCTCTCTGGGGGGGGGTCACACCCCTCACATACACACTCGCTCGGTTTCTGATCCTGTACGTCTGTCACCAGTTGGCAGCTGTCACTGTTTGTAAGTGGAGGCAACAGGTGTCTTGTTCAGACAGCGCCGAGCGTAGCAGCATCTGTGGCCAGGCTGTGTGCTTGCCGTTGACTAGGCGACTCCTTTTTAGCGCGCGGGGTTCATGGAGACCGAGGTAGGCTTTTTTACAATGATTTGAAATGTTTTGTATTCTGCGTAGACGTAACGTCTTGAACAAAATATATCACACAGTGCTGTGGTGTTGACATTTTACCAGTTGATACAAGAGCTAATAAATAACATAGATGTTTTTTTTGTTTGTTTGTTTGTTTTTACAGGAAAATTTCCTTTTCTGACAAAAGAAGGAAAACATATTTTTCTTTGGTGACACATACATGGTGGCAAAATCCACACCATATGTACATGTGGACATGAATAGTCCTGTAATTATTAATAATATATCGTTGTGTAGAAACAGATAAGGCCAGTGGTTTATAATCAAGAGAGTCTGAAATGCTACACGCCCACGTAAAGTTAGTTTTAGAAGGCTTGACATTATTTCTCTCAACCCGGCTCTGTTTGTCTTTTTTTCCACCAGGCTGGTATCGTGTCTCCGTTCAAGCGAGTCTTCCTGAAAGGAGAGAAGGGGAGAGACAAGAAGGCCCAGGAGAAAGCCACCGAGCGCAGGGCCCTCCACACCTTCTCACTCTCTCAGCCTGACCACCGTATCGACCCCGACATCCTGCTCAATGACTACATCGAGAAGGAAGTCAAAGTAAGTGTGACCAGCATACCTACATTTTAAGATGTTGCAGTAGCATGTACCCAAGCTGCACACAGTTCAGTTCTATAGTCAGTAGCTGTTCAAAATATGAATTTGAAATTGAAAACTTTATTTTTAAAATGGAAACATATCAAATCATTCCAAATCAATGAAATTATTTAAGCTATTAAGTAATTAACTTGTATAACTAAGTTAGTTTAAGTTGTTCAGTGCTGCACTGTGTGTTACTGCTGGAGTTTGCTGCTCTGCTAACGCTGGTCTCTGTGTTATGGTGTGTGTAGTGTTCACAATGTACTTCACATACGTCTTGTAATAGTAATTATTCAGTCATTAAATGAAAAAAAAACTTGGTACAGATTGTTCGGGTACTGCATCCTCTCGCAGTTGACTTAGTTTTTTGGCATTTGTTAATTGATTCAGAATTCCGTTTCACCCACCACAAGGTATTGTTTTTTGTACAACTCTCTTAGTAAAACGTTTGTGCATGTTCTGTCCTGTCCAGTACTTGGGGCAGCTGACGTCCGTTCCAGGATACTTGAACCCATCAAGTCGCACAGAAGTGCTGCAGCTCATTGACACTGCGAGGGTAAGTATCTGAGAAAGAGCATTTAACCTGACATGGCATTTTTGATTCCTATTATACCGTGCATAATTATCCACATTGGCTGCCTCTGCGATTCTCAGAAGTCCCATCAGTTGGCAGGCCAGCTGACATCAGAGCAGGATGCAGTGGTGAGCTTGTCGGCGTACAACATAAAGCTTGTATGGCGCGACGGAGAGGACATCATCCTAAGAGTGCCCATCCATGATATTGCTGCTGTCTCCTACATCAGGGATGACTCTTTGCACCTTGTGGTGATCAAAACAGGTAAAAAAAACACATTTAAAGTTCCTGTAATTGTTTGATGTTTTGTTGTATTGTCAGATGTAAGATTACAGTATCTTAAGAATCTTCTTCGACAACAGTAGCGTCTGCTAAGTTGGCAAAAATTCAACAATGATCATTTAAGAACAACCAGATTTGACTGTGTGTATTTGATGTTTTTCAGCCCAGGAGTCAGGAGGCTCCCCTTGTCCCAGCTCGTGTCCTGATCTGAACAAGTCTCAGACGCTGAGCTCCTTATCAGAGAGTGGAGCCGTTCTCGTGGAAGTCTGCTGTCTGCTCGTGCTGGCCGTTGATAATAAGGTATCATTTTGCATCTAGAGCTATGCTTACCAACACGCATGGCGCATGCAGCGCATTGCTTTAGTTCAGTTTAGATTACGCAGTCGAGAACGGCGCACATCAAATCAACTCACAGACACTTATTTAAAATGTGAATTTAAATTTTGGCTCCAGGCCTCCTGCGGCGCTCTTCGTTTGAAGGTTCCCTGTGGAGTTTTAGACTCTAGTAGCACACACAGTAGGACGCAATGGTGTTTATACTATTCCACTGATCAACTGAGACATATTACAGCGTATTGTGCAGTTCTGTATTTATAGCATTTGTTGACAGCCAGAGGATTGTCATGAATTGGTTTAATAGCTAAAAATGTTTTGTGTTTTAGGCAGCAGCAGAGGAGCTGTGTCTTCTGCTCAGCCAGGTCTTTCAGATCGTTTACACAGAATCAACCATCGACTTCTTGGACAGAGCCATTTACGATGGAGCAACTACACCTACCAGACACCTTTCTCTATACAGTGGTAAGGGCGGGGAATGACTTACAGGCTCTGTACACTCAGTCCACAAGAACAGGAATAGACGAAAGACAGAATGAGACAAATTTCCCAGATTATTAGTTTGGTTTCTTTCTTCAGATGACTCTTCAAGCAAAGTGGATGTTAAGGAGGCCTTTGAAGAAGAAGCGAACACATTGTGAGTACGCTGTTGAAGATTTTGTCACGTCTCTCTGAAAGTGCTTTACGTCTGCTTGTCATTTACAAGCGGTGCATTCTTCTCTCAGTCCTTTCCAAGAGGCAGAAGAAAACTCACCATCGCCTTCCACCCCAGCGTCCCCTCAGACGAAGACTGCAAGTGAAGGAGAGCTCAGCACCACTGCTGCAGAGCTGCTGCAGGACTACATGACCACAGTATGACCATTTCAGCCTCTCTTTCTTTGAGAATAAGATATCTTTTTCAAGCTGTACTAGTTCTTGTTTTGATTTTTTTCCCAATAACTTTTCCACTCTAGCTGCGGACCAAGCTGTCATCACAAGAGATCCAGCAGTTTGCTACCCTGCTCCATGAATACCGCAATGGTGCCTCCATCCACGAGTTCTGCATTAACCTGCGACAACTCTATGGGGACAGCAGGAAGTTCCTTCTACTTGGTGTGTACGCTCTATATTCCCATCAGTTAAGATACATAGACCCCCTTATTAATCAGGCCCAACGAGATCTGGAGAAGTTCAAGCACAAGGCTGCACTTATGATACAATGTACACAACCAAAGTTTGTTTCTGGAAGCAGACATTTCCACACCTGTGTGAGCTTATGTTTTTTTTCCCAACTTCAAACTGTGTATAAAAAAAATTGTCCTCACGGTGTTCGGTCATGGTCCAAGAGAAGCAACAAAGGAGTCAAAGAACATCTATGATTTGCAAATGTCAACAAATGGAACAGAAAGTGGTGGCTAGTAACAAAGGTGCTGTTGTGAGAGAGTGAGTGAGTGGATAGAGCTCGGCCAGCCATCCATAGAGATGACGGAGGGAGGAGTTTCCAGGTTACCTGCGAAACACACCACACAGAGCTGCTTTGGACATAATGGTAGAGTGACGTAACCAGCCTCTGAGTGGAGATAAAACAGGTAGTGCTTGCTCAGTTGTGTACCTGTGTAAATCCTTTTTCGACATAAACTTTGTTTTCTGTCAGATCTTTTGAACTGGTCCACTTTTATTGTGCAGTTGCACTGGGACGTAATTACAGACACTAAGTAGCTGCTCTCAAAATGAACCGATGTGCTGATGTGTTCTGGATACGATTGTTTCCCTGGGAATAGTGAAGCAAACAGTCGACAGCAGTGTCACAGTCTGGCTTGGTTATATGCCAGTAAAGCCACAGCTCACTATCGCTTCCAGTTTTCCTGCCACAAAACCTACTTACATCTCTCCACACGAAAAAAGTGAGACATTATAAAATCATTATTTGTGGCTAAAAGTCCCATCTGCACGGCGGTCTCCTCAATATCTGTCATATCCGATATAAAATACATTACATCACAATAAACGTTGCTGTGAAACGTGTGCTATAAAGACAGATGTCATGTCAGACACAGTCCATGATGAAGTGCGTTGTAATGTTTCCCCTGCAGGCCTGCGTCCCTTCATACCAGAGAAGGACAGCCAGCACTTTGAGAATTTCCTCGAGACCATTGGTGTGAAGGACGGCCGAGGTATCATTACAGACAGCTTTGGCCGTTACCGGCGGACAGCCAGCTCCGCCTCCGATTCCACCACCAACGGCAACGGAGCAGCCGGCGGAAGCGCCACCTCAGACGAGGGCCAGGAGGCCTCAGAGGGAGACGAATGGGACCGCATGATCACTGATATCAGCAATGACATTGAAGCTCTCGGCTGCAGTATGGACCAGGAGGGAGTGACACCGTGACACGGTGAGGGCGGGTGGAGAAAGGAGTTTTTTTTGTTTTGTTTTTTTGCAAGAGCTGACATAGAATGGCAGCCGATCCTCAAATGAACAGTAGGCATGAGCTGAACGGATCAGATGAAGGTGGTCCTTAGCACTGACCTAAGATTTGGTTATTTGTATTTTCCTCTAATTGTCAAGAGGACGTTCTATAGTCCCTACGCACTCGCAGGAAACCTCAACCTGTTACCACAAAAAACATGAAGTCAACAGATGCACTTACGCAGACCCTGTAGGTGAAACACAGTCATTTGGCTTTTTTTTTTTTTGCATTGCAGAGGGATTCATGGCCTCTGATATATTTTTAAAGTTTCTTTGATTTATTTTTTTGTACTCATTTATTGGCAGTATCTGCCACTGCTGTCAGCAATGTAGCGGAAATGTCCAGAGTCTTTGAGAATATTTCAGAGTGAATACCCTGAAAAGACTCTGGAGAATCCCATCAGAGGATTGTGTACATGTTTTTTAGAAGGTTAAGTCTGAGGCTGTACTGGTTTGTGCTTTTTTGTATTACTATAGGTCAATCAGCTTCATCCACCAGGAGAACTTCATTTATTTCACACGTGTGTGTTGCTGTGAGAGTGTAACATTTTGCTATATATAATGTTTTTCAGTAAGATTTGTGTACCACTTTTTTTTTTTACACTATCATTTGTTATCAGTGTTTATTCATTTATATAATTTTGACTTACTCAAACTGACCAAGGAAATGCTGTAAAAACAAACAAACAAAAAAAATTCTCATTCAATTCACGCGATTCGAGTGGGGACTGTATTTGACAAAGCCAGTTATGGCTGATGTAAATTTATGATTTTTTTTGGTTCTTCTCCTGCAGGTCATCTTGTTATGTCTTTGTCACATTACATTTATCTGTCATTGTGCCTTTACACTGCAGTACTGCTGCCAACTGTCTGTCACACGCAGACAGGTAATTATGAACTGTAACTACAGTTGAGCAAATCATGGTTATTAAATAACGGCTACTTTAAACAGATTGCCTGTTTTTTGTTGTAAATTTACAAGCATTGTGATTTTCTTTTGTCTGCTGCACGATCAGCAGTTCGAAGTGAGACTAACCACCTTATTTAATTTGACCTTTTCGGCCAAAAGTGACACACGAGGAGACGGTTGCATAATCTGATCATGATCATCTCTGACTGATCATCTGCTTGCTGTGGAGTTTCATTAAAGCAAATCGTGCTGGATGTTGCCCTCGTAGTTGGGGATTAGTTTTTGTGAGTCAGAGGGACGAGAAGTTGGCAGGACAGTTCGAGTTGAGCACATTCCATTCTGCAACGCCACTCACCGGGCTTTTAAACCGTTTTTCCTCACAGAGCTACTTTTATATGATTTTCCATCAGTAAGTTTTAAAACTACAGCAGACATTTGAATGATGTTTGTTTTGGGAATGGAGCAGAGGTATAGGAGTGCATGTACAGACTGGAACACTACACCTGGGTTCAGATAGCCACTTTGGCTTGAGACACCGTCTGCCTCGAAACAAAAGGATGAGAAAATCAAGAAGCCTATGATCTCACTGAGCGCACACAGATTCTCTCTCGTCACACAGGCGAACTATTCTTGGTTAGTTGTACCTGTTTGTGACAATGTTGCTTCATTCCAATTGTTTTACAAGTGATTTTAAAAAGCCATTAATATTTCATTTAGCCTTAGTTGCAGTTCAAAACATGCTGCAGGCGTGCTTCGTTGTTTTGATGCAGAGGGAGAGTAAATGATTGTTTTGGACGTGGTCTCCGTCTTTCTCACAGTACTTGGCAGAAGCCTAATTGGTCTCCTGTAAATTCTCTTCCTAATCCAGTTTTAGACAGAACAGAATGACTCGTGACAGTGCCTCATTCGAAGCAAGTAATTATTAAATAGATCAGTTGGTTTAATGCGGTCATTAAAAGATCCCACGCTGTTTTATAAAGAGTTTTCCAATTATCTTTACAACAACTACCGGAGCCCCTGTAGTGCCTCTATAGTGACTTTATCACCTTGCATGAGTGTGCCTCATGAAGAAGAATCAGATGGGTGTTTGTTCACGTCTGGCTGAAAAAAAAAAAAAAGCTCTCCATTTTACTTCATTTGAGTTTTGCTTTAGTGAAACATTCTGCAAAAACCTCCCTCAACTTTCTGCTAGTCGATAAAGTTTTGGTTGAATATATACTCAGTAAATACGTTTGTTTAAAGCCACCAATATTTTTATAGTAACAATGGACAAAATAACTACTTGTGATGTGAACCCAAAGAGTGTAGTTCTCCTTGGGGTCTTTAGCATCTTTCTTTTTGGTTTTACAGTCTCTAACTTTACTGTTTTGGTTCACACTCACCATTCCCACCATTACCTTGAACATATTTTCTGGCAAATATTTCAGATGAATCCACCGTATGCTATCTGCCCAGCATCAGTAGCTGCATATGCTGCAACCAGAGTGGGTGGAAACTGAAAGAGAGCTGGAAAGAGTTCACTGTATCAGCTTAAAAAAGCATAAAATGTGTTTACAGCTAGTTTCCCAAGTTGCTCAAGAATAATTTAAGCTTAAACAAATATATAACTTCAAATATATAATAAACAATAACGTGATACTCATTGGAGAGCTTATATTTTATAAAAAGCACACAGCTTAATCCAAAAATGAAAAGGAAACTGCAAGTGAGGGGCTTTTTCCCAAATTAATATCCCACATGAAAAGCTATTCTTAGTTCCAGGGCATGTTTAATATGTGTTCAGGAGCTGGTCCAGGTGTTCCTCTGACCTTATAAATCTATTTTCTATATTCTGAATCTGTCTTAACTCTCCAGGGGTGTAATTGAACCTCATGAGCCTGTAACGTGCCTTAATTTGTCAACAACAACAACAAAAAGATTGATTAAGCTCTTATTTCCACGCCGTGTTATTGCTAGTTAAATGTTGCTGGTCAAAGTTCGAGCTTTGCAAAATGTCACAAATGAGGAAATTCTGTTTGTCTATTTATTGTGTTCTTCTCTGAAGCTGTGGCGCAGTAAATCTTTGCCGAGATGGAAGGTACTGAGACACTCCTGCACAAAGGCTCGGCATACGATGCAGTCTGGGATTCTCTCCAGTCTCACCCTGCAGTTCACCTTGGTGCACTTTCTGTCAGCCGTTCATGCTTCGAGTTTACAGCTCTGTCTTGGTGAGAACTGCAGCTCTGTGGTGTTGCATCTGTTATATTCCTGGAACAGGATGGCAGCTACATTTCTAGTCGTAAACGTGAAAAAAAAAGCTCTTGGTAGACAAAATATAAAGATATAAATGAAGTGAATGCATCCCTTTTTAAAATACACACAAAAAAGTCCTAACACTGTAATTTCCCTAGAACTGAATGCAGGTCATACTATTGAAGTGTTTTCCCTGTAAACCAACTGCTTATGATCTCTAAATGTTGCATCAGGACTGTGGCTTTAGATAAAGAGTCTGGCCTTCATGCTTCAGCAGCAGAGATAGCGCCTGATTTTAGGCCTGTCAAGTCATTTTGTCATGCAAATGAGATGGTTTAGGCATGAAATTAATAAAATGGCAAACTCCAGTGACAGCTGTTGAGCAGAACTGGAATCTAAACAAGTACAAAGTGCTTTTGTGAACAGTAGAACAATCGTGACACAGTATTTATTTAATTGTTATGGCTTAAATATAATTAAAAATATATTCTGGTGGTACAAATAAAAAAAAATGAAACCACCTCGATCACCAGAAACTTGTTAGAAAAAGTGTTTGGTGGCCCCTTTTGGCAGTCTTTCAGTCAAAAGGAGATGTGGCTTTCAGCAGCGATAAGCTCGCATAAAGCTGGAGCTCATGCATGAAAATCTCAGGCTCAGCAGAGTTATTCATGACATGCCACTTCAGACCCTCCAGATGGAGGGGACACGGGGATCAGCGAGCGGGTTACACCGAGTGTCTCACATGCAAAAACCTCATGACCCTCGTGCTCATGTCCTCACACATACACAAAACTGTGGGGGCCCGGGTTGTTCCCAACTGTTTACACAAGTTCTGTGCAGCATGCAGAGATGATAGCTATCTGCAGAACAAAAGCATGAGGACAAAAATGACAGAGAGGCTTATTAGAAAAGAAGCGACAAAAACAAACATTTCATGCAAATTTTCCAAAGCTTAAAGGAATAATTCCAACTCCTGGAAGATACCATTATTTGTTTTTGGGTTGATAGTTTGATGAGATCATACCGCTCTCATATTTCTCTCCTGGCTGTAGCTTTATAATTAACATACAATTGTGAGAGTGGTATCACTCTGACTCTCAAAAAGACTCGCCAAAAAGCAAAAAAGTGTCTTGACAAGAGGTCAAATTATTACTTTCCACATCTGTACATGTACTACATGCCAAAAGGAATCCTAAAACTGCAGTTCAAGTTCATGACACTGAAGTGAACAGGATATTCCCGTAAGATATTTTGTGAAAAGCTATCAACACCTCCGGAAAGCTTAGCTTGAGGTACTGCAGAAACTGCATCCAAGTGCAAAAGAAAATGCACCTTCAGTGTATCTAAGCTTCTTTATTGCATATTCTTCATCTCTGTACTGATCTGAGACTCCATGCGTACCACAAGAAAGAATATACTTCAGATTTTGTTGTGATGGCAGCAAATGAACGTTTGAAAAAGTAACACATCCAACGTCTTGGTGGATTATTTATTTCCAGTACATTTGCAAAAACATATTAAGCACTAACAATGAACCCTTTAATGTATTTTTCTTTTTTTTTTTTACCAAACAAGTTTTAAGGTATGTTCCAGTTGATTATAGGCTTAGTAACACAAGCCAGGTGGCATTGTGCCTCCCTGTTCAGGGCACCTGGCAAGCTGAGACCAAGTATTGTGTTGGTACAACAAGCTAATCATATAATGTTGGAACAGTCTGAGCAGTAGTAGACGCAGATGTTAACCTTATCATTTCAGGTAATCTGCTCTATTGGTATGACTGTTGTGGCAAACAAATTAGATGTTGTGTGAGACAGCTTTGAAGACGTGATTATGTTCAGACTCGAGGGCCATTAAAACCTGAAACTCTTTTTTCCTGTTGTGTTTGTGTATTGAGACTATACTTGACCTCCACAACCCAAAAGAAAATGAGTAAGGAAAGGTCTTGACCGTTGACATAACAAGATCCACATAATGAAATCATTTGGTACACGCAGAGATCTAGATGAGCTATAATTTCATGTTTATCCATGAAACCAAACCATGTTTTCGTTTCAAACGGACAGTGTCCTCTCAAATGGTTACTTTCAGATCTCAGTTAGAGCATAGACGAGGCAAAGCTCAAACCAAGACGCAAACATCAGCAAAGAACTTGAAAACCAGCAGGTTTTAAAATCATTGTTTGCTACTGCGCACTGACTCAAATATGCATTAGGTATAGTGTACAATTTGTATCAATATTAAGGCATCTTTTTAAAAGCACAAAACGTTTAGATTAAGATCCAGGATGTGGAACAAAAAAATAAAATCTTGACTGTCACTCACTCACTACTGCTGACTGGCATTATACAGACGTCTGTATGCAGTAAAAATATATACTCAAATATTCAATCTCTGCTTGTAGAGAGAAACCACGAAAATCCCAGGAAACAGCTTGAGAGTGCTTTAGTTTAAAAACTGTACATCAAGATGGCCTAAAGGTCTAAAATCTGCTGCAGTTTTAAGAGTGAGAGAGAGACTGTATATAGCTGCCATGTATAGTTTAGTGGCAAAAACACTTTATATGTACCTACTATAATCTTCTTCTAAATAATATACATTACCTAAATGTCTCTCTTTGATTATAGGGATTGTAAAACAAGGTTTTCATCTAGGTTTATTCTCACATCATTGTGGTCAAGCCCTAAATGCACAAAGGATTTCACCACTATCTAACATATGGCCATGATGCACTGGAGCAAAGATAGTACAAGACTATCACTGCCACTAGCAGAGCGAGAAACGGCGAGAGTTAATGTTCATCTTGGTGACACCGATGAGCCTCAGAGGAGCAGAGAGGCCGAGCCCCGGCGTGACCGGACATTCACACAGCAGGTCCGACAACTCGTCCCGCTCCTCGAGGCCAAAGGTGGCGTCGTTGAGCATCCTGCGATGCAGGTGGCACGTCTGCTCGATCTTCAGCTTGTGGATGTCGTTACGGAGCCGCATGAGCTGCCTCGCCAGTTGCTGGTCCTGCAAGCGCATGTCTGTCTGATGGAGAGAGACGGAAAACAGCTCAAACAGCCTGTGGATTTACTGATTAATCAGTTAATTAACTCAAATTTCCAATGACTAAATGTCAATTTGTGAGTTTTAGTGCAGATTGTAGCCAGGCTAGCTGTTTCCGTATTTACCAAGCAAACATGAGAGTGGTATCAATCTTCTCATCTAACCTTTGGCAAGGAAACAAGCAAGTGTATTTCCTAAACAAACTATTCCTTTAAACATATTTTTTAGCTATGCCGACCAGTTTTACTTCTAACTATGATTCCAACAACAATTTACATGTAGTTCATATTATCTAGATTAACGGGAGGTCCATGCATTCATTCGTGTGTCCCAAGTTCTAAAAAGAAAACTCACAGTGGGGTATCCACAAACAAGTTTCTCGTCATAAGCTCTCAGTTTTATCTCTTTCATGTTCACTGTCTACATGCAAAGATCATCTCACTTGTTTGTCGGTATAATTCTGCCTCTGACAGTGCCTCTTTGTGTGCTCAGTCCAGGTCAACCGTGGGTGAATGTGCAAAGTAATTGAGCAGAGTAAAAAGTGATTACACTCGCAAAATGTCATTGGACATTGTGTCCATTGTGTAATTCTAATTAGCTCTATTCTGGCCTTAAACTGTAAAATTAGAAAGCTCTTCAGTTTTGAATTTCAAGTATGGAGAGTTAAGTACCTTAATAAGATCTTTGCAATAGGGCCTTCCACTTTAGAGAGGCCAGACTGATAGCAAACTGCTCCATATTCAAAGATACATGATAAATTTGTACATCGTAAAGAATTTAAGCCAGGTCTCACCAGTTCTCTCCTCAGCCAACTGAGAGCTTCATCGATGTTCCCAAATCCCTTCAGTACACCTGATGGCAGCTTGCACTGAATCACATCAGAGTTCCCCACAGTCTCTTTGGGTGTGACTACTTTCCCTTCGGGGTCCACTTGTATGGGGCTTTTATCAGCTCCTGGCTCTCTGAAACTTTCCGTCTCGAGCCGAGCTTTCCACTCCAGGTAAGAAGGTCTCCTGGTCTCCAGTCTTAATTTCTCCGTCAAGGCCTTCAAGCTCGTGAGATGGTCATCTGTAGGCAAATCCACGTCTTCCCCACATTCTACTTCCTCCAGGACACAATTCCTGTCCACCTTAAACTGAGGAGCTGACGGTGTGTCCATCATTGATCTGCTAAACATAAAAAGCTTCCTAAAAAATGTATCAAAATAAAAGAAGATATCGGTTCTTCATTGGTGGCCTCTTTTGTTGCTAGAAATGACTGTAATCATGAGGATGTTTCCTTCCTGCATCCACTTTCTCTGCTCTTTGTCAGAAAGTCGATCTTCAAAGGATTTTTACTTGCTCCATTGGAGTCTTAGAGGCAGATAATCTTTCAAAACTGTAGAGAAGAGAGGATGCAAGTTGTTAAACATGGCCACAGGTCACCATATCCAAATGACAAGAGACAAAACTAACTGGACATCTGACAAAAAGGCTACACCTCAACTGTGGCATTGTGGCATGCTAGGCTCACTTGTATAACAGGGTGTATATCAGAAAGACTGAGTGATGAGTATATCATAAAGTTTTCTCTCCACTTCACTCAGTAAACTGATTTAGATTGAGCATTTGGCTCCTCACATATCACATAATAAGAGATCAGCACACTGAGGGAACACACCTCCAGGATTTTCCTTTAACAGGAACAAACTGTTTCCATAGCAACAACACAGGGACTGTAAATGAATCAGCAAATTTCCACCTCCTGTCCTCGGGGCATATTGCCTTAACTAACCTGAAGTGACAGACGGCTGGCAGAGGGGCACAATGGCTGATAGTGTTGCTCTTTTACAACAACCCTTCTGTTTACAGCTAAAAGCATATGCGACCATAATAAATGATTCACAAAGTACTTTAACAGATCCTGATCATCCTCATCACTTCATGGGCACATTTAAGTACTCTTTATTTGATATCTTTTTTTTTTTTTAATTCAACAATGTGCATTTTGTCTCCGCTTTGAGCTAAATGCTAACATCCTCATGCTAAAATTGAAATCTTGACCTGATGGCAGAAAGTCAGAGGATAATCAGCATCATCCTGAGGAGGCTACGAAATGTCTGCACACAATTTCACACTACTTATCCAATAGTTACCAAGATATTTAACATAAAACCACATTAATATCACAGTGGTGCCAAAACTGGAGAGGAAGATTCAAGACATTACTGTCAATCCATCCAAATTTCAGTATTTTTTTAATTCACCCAGTTTAGAAATGGTGGAGTGAGTATGGAGGCTCACAGGAAAGACTAACTCAGGAAATAAAGTCACAAACTAAGCCTCTTAAATAATATAGCAAACACACACTCATAACAGTGGCAGCAAAAGCAGACTTTCTTTTGCCCAGTGTCCTCTTACAAAGTTCTTCAAGTGCTCAATAAGTGGTTAGTGCTCACTTATTCCATAATGGGCACAGCAGACCAGCAGTGAAGTCATTGTATCTAATGATAGGCTTGGCTGTTTTGCAAGGTAAAATAGACCTCTCACTGTGACTTGTGAATGCCTCGGAATGGATCCTGTCCTTATTCTCTAAAGGAATCAGTGTGTCTCTGGAGGCCACATTGTTACAGGAGACCAGTGCGGGAGGATGAAAATCCATACCACATGCATTTTTAAAGAGTTTGTAAAGACTGTGGATGTACAGTAAGGAGGTGTGTTTGTGAATAGGAACTGCACAGCCAGGAAGTTTAAAAATATGGGCAGAAATGTACACAAATGATATAATAAGCTGTGATCACAATTATAAATAAATAAAGGGTTTAAAGTCATAACAGCAAAAAAAAAAGAAAAAAAGAAAAAGGGCTCTTGTTGGCTTGTTGATGATTTAAGAGGTACTTTTGGTGACCTCAGCCACTTCTGAATAGACCAACAGGAAATGTTTCTCTTTAGGAAAGCCAAAATTTACATCCTGAATCTGCAGCCTGAGGCAAATACAAACACAACACACAACATATCTATCCACATTATTCAAATCTCCCAGCTGGTGCCCCAAAGTAAACAGTACAGTAAACATTACCATAGATTCCTCTGGTTTCAAGGCAGCAGAATCTTATTGCTCAGAAACATCCAGTTGCAGTGGTGCCACACCAATAAAATTTATTTTGTGGTGTGGGACTACAAGATGCCAAAACCTGGTCTTGGCTTATGAAGTCTGGCTCTCCTATCTGGAACATGCCGGCATGTCTACGTAACAAATATTACTGCAGAGTAACTAATCAGGCTTTAGTGTGTATCTCGCGAGTCATTTCCATTCAAAGGTGTTAAATTTCCAAGGAGGGTTCATTATGTGTGGCTACACAGTGCACTACATGAGAATATGAGCATTATTATCCATAGAAATCATCACGGGATCACAAGTGGGCTCAAAGAGATGAGGAGCCTGACACAAAAGCTATTCATAAAGGTAAACACCCAATTACTGTGGCCTATTGGATTTCCTTGTTGTGGCAACAAAAACTTAATGTGAATCAAAATATGCCACATTAACAGCCTAAACTAATGAATAAATAAATAAAAAACATAGTGAATATCAGTATCAACAGGTGGTCTTTTCTGGTTATAATCAGAAATAAGGATAAATTTAAACATTTCTGTGAGAGGATAAGATAACAGCATCTATGTGACCATCACACACGATTCTTGTCTTCAATCAAATCACATTATACCTGAAATTAAACCGAACTTATTACTACAATACAACTGAAATTTTAGATGCCTGCATGGCTCTGTGGGGTGGGTTGTAGTCCTGCATAACACACACAGTCACACATACACCCACGCAGTAAACTATAGTGGTGGAAGAATTTCTCAGATATTTTGCTTTTACTAAAAGTAGTAATACCACAGTGCAGAAGTACTCTGTTACAAGTCCTGCGTTAAAGAAGTTACTTAATTAAAGTACAAAAGTTGTATCAGTGAAATATAAAGTACAAAAAGTAAAAGCACTCATTATGCAGAACGGCCCATTTCAGAATAATGTCTATTAAAATACTCAAATATCTGTATGTATTCATATGTCAATCACTTTAATGTTGCAGCTGGTAAAGGTTGGGTTTATTTTTTTACAATGCATACTGCAGAGAAGCATAACTAAAGTCGAATCTTTATCCATAATAATACATCATAATTTATTTCTTAATGATATTCTGTATTATCATTATTATTATTATTGATGTGCAAAGCAAATAGTTACTAAAACTATTAAATAAATGTTGTAGTGGACTAGACGTTTCTCTCCTTAATAATCACATCAACACAAAACATTATTACTAGATCTATATATTTCCTTCTTCTCCACTTCTTCACATTGTTTTACTCTCTGTTTAGACTATAGAAGGAGGGATCTCGGACTGTAAAGTTGTGGTCAAGTTTACTAATTTAATACTTTTTTCCCCTTCATTTTAGTCATGAAGACTCAGCATGAAGACATCAACGTGTATCTCTCATTGGTTTCTTCAGGAAATAGACTGGCACGATCTCTGCACATTAAATCTAACATTTAACTTTACATTTGCACGATAAACCGAGTGACACAGCGTCCACGTGAGCAGACATTCATTTAACCCTCCTCTCATTTTTCTGATGTCGTGGTGCAAGGTGAGACAGCACCAGCATCACCTCAAACACTGTCACTCAAACTGCGTGCGGCTCGTTTACCTTATCACCAGCTGCAGTCCAACTTGTAGTCAGCCTGAATCCAAGCAGCCATCAGTTGGAGACCACCACAAGCCCGCTCCCTCTGATGCTATCCCCCTAACAGCTCCGCGGTCCACTTGTTTTTGAGCACAGAGCTACCGGAGGAGGGGCGGGACGGCTGCGTCAGGTTCTGGTTGCTTGGAGACGCCCCAGGAATCCCTATCAGACTTCCCGCCGCATGAATATTAATTGTGGGGCGCGCCACAGACTAATAACTAAACAACAGCTTCACTCTTACTATCATTTATTTATTTTTTATTCAACAAAATACGACACAGACTTGGACAAGAAGTACAAAACGTGGAAAAATTCAAAACATAAACACAGACTGGTTAACCACCCAAGTTTTCATTGGTTACACATTTCTTCCCTTATAAAGTTACTATAATAAATTCTGCCTGAATAAATACAAAGAGCTCTTTAAAAATGCACAAAAAATATATACACATATCAAGTTTACTGCTTCCTAGTGCAGATTGGTAACAGCTTTGTGCCACATTATAAGATCTATAGTGATTTTCATCATGGTATGTAAGGCTATAAGATAAAAACACATCACTTTGTCTTCACTTTAACATAACTTGTAGCTTTTACAGACTCTGGTGTTTGTTTTAGTGCTGATTGTCTGCTGAGTCATGTCATTGCAGGGGAAAATTAACATGAACATACCAGGAAATACTGTTACTTACTGTCTCAGAGGAACAAGTTTCTAGTAACGCTCCACCTAAAACCTCCAAGACAGGTGAGTCAACAACTTGTTGTTATAATACAACGTAAGCTATGCATTCAGTGAGCTTATATGAATTATTTAGCATAATGTGATTACAGGGTACCAACATGTTTCTGTGACATTTTTCCTGTAACAGGATATTAAATCAATATCAATATGATCAATATTAGTTGTTATAAACCTGCAGATGATTGCCATTTTTATAAAGTTTTATATAGTTATCAAGCGCAGTGGTTAGCACTGTCGCCTCACTTTCTGTGTGGAGTCTGTATGTTCTCCCCGTGTTTGTGTGGGTTCTCTCTGGGTACTCACACAATTCAAAGACATGCACTTTATCGCTGATTCTAAATTGCGAAATTATTATTATGTGAGAGTGGCGACTTGTTCAGGGTGTCGCCCAAAGTCAGCTGTCATAGGCTACATCCCCCGTGACTGTGATGAGGATAAGTGGTCACAGAAAGTCAATGGATATATAGTCATCAGACATTCAGCAAGTCGTCTAAACATACTGTGATTGTCATATTGTGTAGTGCTTCATTCTTATAGCATAACTCAAAAATGAATATGCTCAAATGTTGTGGAACAAACGTCGTCCGAATATAGATACTCGAAGAACTGTAGGGTCGCAAAACCAACAATGATAACAGCAACTCCACATTAATATTACTTAAAAATATTTGACAAATAGTTCTCAGGGATGGTTTCTGTGTGTTGTGGCTCTGCTGTGCCTCTTTTAGCTCAGATAAACTGGAATGCAACCTGAGGAACCTTTTCAAGTTTAACAAGTGCAACCAGGAAAAAGCCACAGTCTGAACAACACTTACTGTAAAACAGACTGAAGGGACAACAATCCTATATTACCAGTTTCAGCTACACTAATATCCTACACACATACACCTGAATGCTTGATGCACATTAAATTATCTACAGGATGAAACCTTAAAGACATGAACACAACTTAAATGATCTATCATTTCTGTAGTCATGTCGTGTTTAGCAAATCTTTTCTTTGCTTCTGTTGATAATGATTTATTGGGAAATGAATAGTGTTCCAACTTGAATTATTGACAATGTTCATCACTCATTGTTATATTTTGAGATTTATCTCACCTCCTATGAGACTAACGACCTCAAATCTAAATTAATTTCATAAAGTAAGTTCCTCTATGTCATCATCAAATGATGGGATGGCACGTATGGCAGGTCTGCTATCTGCGACATGTACAGTGTTCAGGGAAGATGCTGGAGGAGTGGAAGACCCTGAGCTGAAGCTGAGCAGCCCCTGCCTTCTTGACCGTACTCCATTGATAGGTGGAGGACTGTTGAGGACCTCCATTTTATTGGAGGTGCTCACACTGTCACCTGCGGGTGTTGCCAGGGTGCCGAACAGCTGCTGCATGAGGCTAGACTTCCTTTCCTTCCCCACTCCTCCTTCTGTCTCCTTCTCTTTTTCTGTCTCCACCCCCCTGAGACTAAAAACACCTATTGCTTCTAATGCGGAGTCCCTGTCCTCCATGGGCGGAGGTGGAGGGAAGCCTGAAGAACTTCGGGAAGCTGACATTCCAAAAGAAGGCGCGTAGCTTCCGAATGCCAAGTTGTCACTGGAGATTTGGGGCCGTAGTGCTCTCCTTCCTCCTCCTGTTGTAACAGCTCCACCCTCAATACCTGCTCTCCTCCTTCCACCTTCCCTGCTCCCAGCACTGGCTCGCAAACTTCCTGACTCCTCCGATTCTGTGAGGTTGAAAATCGTGGAGTTGTGGTTCCTCTGCTCAGGAGGACGAGCAGAAGAGTGGTTACTGGTTCTCTTGCTGGACTCAGGAGGATTAGATTCAGCAAACATGGTGTCGTGGCCTCCTCCCTGGTTTTGATTGTCTATTTCGCGCATCTTAGCCAGCAGCTGTTCTTTTCTGCGACGTGCTTCCTCTGCTGCTTGCTGATTGGCCAGAGCATCCTGGTTCCATCTCTTCACCTCTTCCTGGACATGGCTGGATTTCCTGTTGCTCTCTTCCTCCTGGTTTAACAGGGAACTTGTCCCTTTTCTCTCTTCTTCCTCTTTATCTTTCTCCCAGCCTGTGGACACAAGATAAAGTAATTACTGTTGCCTTCTTGTGCCTTTTATTAATTTTCTCAGATGACTTTGTACACACTCTGGTTATCTTACCATCTCTTAGTCTTTTTGCCTTCTCCTCGAGGACATTTAGCTCCTGGTTGAGATGCTGTTTCTCCTCTTTCTCCTGCTCTTTCTCCTTCACCACCTCCTTCTCCTTCTCCTTCTCCTTGTCCCTTTCTTGTTCTCTGTCTCTCATCTTTAGCTGTCTGTCTTCAGTCGCAGCCTGTCCCTCCACTCTATCAAGCTCCTGTTGACGTAAATTGATTGAGAAAGAGGCACATGAGGTGAACGACAAGACAAATAACAGTGACAGAAGATGAAGTGTGGTTGTTGGGGTAAAGTGAAGTGGAGTCACTTCTTTGTACCTTGAGTGATAGGTATTCATCAGGTGCCTGTTCACTATACTCATTGGCATCACTGATGGCAGGGGGAGGCGTGGGGAAATCCAGACTAGAGATCCTGTCTTTAGTCGGCACTGCCTTGCTGCTGCTCCTGCTCGGGACTACGTTGAAACAAAAACAGATTATATATTAATATTTAATTTTGCTAATCCTATTCCAAATCATCTCTTGATACAGAGCGCTAGTTTCATCACCAATAAAGAGAACTTAATGGAAGTAAACAGTTTACAAATGCACAACAGTCATCAATTGTTAGGCCTTACCTTTCCGCTTTGTGCCACTCTCTGTGTCTTTTCTTTGTGAGGGTTTCATCATGCGGTTGGCATAGATGTTCTTGGCATCTAGTTCTCTCTCCTTCTCCTGATAAGAAATGAATATTTTATACATTGAATACATCGAAAGATACAGTTTGTCTCAGTTAAGTATATTTTTATGTAGATGGACCTTGAGTTTATTGGTCAGTCGCTCCAGCTCCTCCTGCAGAGTCCTGATCTCCTCCTGTGCACTGATGGTCTTCTTCCTCTCTGCAGCCAGCTGCCTCTGGTAACTGCCATTGCTCAGCTCCATGCTGCGCTCCAGCTCCTTCAAACACACACACAGATGTCAGTACAAATTTGGCACAGATCTGGAGTATGTGTGTTACTTATTACCTGCAGGTGATTGTTTATCTAGCTATAGTATAAGCATGTAAGAAAACACCATTTGTTTGTTACCAAAGAGTCAAATCTATAAACTACATCTGCAAAGCTCCGTTTTATCAATAGAGAAATAAATTAAATCTAAAATAAATGTACCTTAATCTTTCGTTCTGCTTCTTGGGCCCGTGCCTTCTCTTCCTCTAGCCTGCGGCTTAGCTCGTCTCTAGCTCCTAACTCTCGCTTGTCGACCAGCTTCTTTAGCCGTGCGATGGTCGACTGACTCCTTTGCAGCTGCTCCTCGCTGTCCTTCAACCGCCGCTCAGCTGCCCGTTCCCGCTCTTGGGTACGCCTGAGCCGCTCACGCAGCACTTGGGTCTCGTTTGTGTGGCGGGACAGTAGCTGGGAAATCTCGCTTTCTGTGTCATCGTAGCGCTGGAGAGCTTTCTCTTGACGCACCTGAAGCTGCAGCGGGGAAAAGAACAGATTCTCATTGTAGGATGCCAAAGGTAAAAGAAAAAGATTATGTCAGACTTCTTTTGTACTATAACACATCAGAAGTGGCCACTAAAATCTGATATTAAGTCAAGACTTCCTTCATTTCCTGGCCTCATATATTTAACTGAACTAGAGAGTTAGATCTACCTGTCTGAGAATTCGGTTCTCCTTCTGCAGCTCATCAGTGCGCTGTTGCAGCTCAGCAAGTGCGTTACGCAATTCGTTGATCTTTAGCAGGCGGGCTGACAGCATCCTCTTGGTGACCAGGTCCAGTTCTTTAGGGGGTGTGGACTCCTTGCTTTGTGATCGCACTCCCCTGCGATGCTGCTGGGTCAGGGGGTGGCCGCCTGGACGCTGTGGGCGAGACAAACCCTTGCGCCCCAAACCAGCTGCAACGTACAGAAAGACACACGATGTAGAAATAATTTAAAAGTGATGATAATAAACACTTATAGGCAATTGTTGAAACAGACAGATTAAAAAAAAAACTTTTAAACTTTTTTTTTTTTAAATTGGCTATAACATTCAAGTGGAACCAATGAAAAACAATGCTGTGTATAATAGTGCGAGAGTTTTGGGTAAACGTTGAGAGTAAAAAACGTTCAGAAAAATCTTTTTTTCGTTTTTCATTTTTTTATCCTGCAGAAGTCACCATGTTCTGCCTTACACTGCCATCACCTGGACAGTACAGCACATTTAATCAGTCAGGGTTATGTTTCATTTATTCATCAAACAATCCATACTTGGCGATTTCCTTTCTTTACATACCTGTCTTGTACAGGGGGCTGCTAGAATTCTTCTTTGCCCGCACCCCTCTTTGAGGGGTAGGGGATGGAGTCCGGGACTGGGAGTACGATGAGAGCGAGCCCTCTGAAGGAGACCCATTCTCATTATCCTCAGAATAAAATGACCTACTACTTCTCCGTCCCTCTCCATCTGATATCTGGTCCCGATCTGGATCTGAATGCCACGTTCGGGTTTTCGATCTACTGTCATCACAGCTCTCTTTTTCTTCCTTATCCTGGATATTGTCCCTGAAGTTCTTTTTGTGTTTTTGGAAAGATGAATCTTTCCTTGTACTCCGGAGTGACTGGCGGCTGCTATCGGCATCCCGATTGTCTTCATACAGGTCAGTTATGTTTTCAGATTCCATGTTGTCACTTTAAGAAGAAATACTGTGTTGAATTTAAACACAGAAAATGGAAAAGAAACATATCAGACTTTGAACATTACATTACATTTTCTCTGAGTTACAATTTAACAATAACAGGATGTACCTTACCTGATTTTACAGACTTACATAAAAAGGTTGACCTTGACATTTTGTATCGTGCAATCCAGATAAAAATACTTCATTTTTATCCAGAACGGTAATAAGGAACTAGACCGTCTGGTTTCTCTCCGGTTTTCCGTATTGTGTGTCTTGGTCACTAAGCGACAACACACGAGGTGGAATTTTCCATGAGGCTAATGATGTATGATATCACTATTCCGCACCACTGCTGCTACATTCAAAATACTAGTCTGCCCTCGTCTGCCCTGGTGCCTTCTTAACAGCCAGATTATTGTTAATGACTGCAATAAGATGCATATGTACACATATGTTCAAAGAATACAGAAAATGTATGATATGTATTTATTATAATATAGGTCTTTTATGTTGCAAGCCTAATGGGTATGTATTTTTCTTTTTTATTTATAAGGCAATTGGTTTGTAAAAGTTCAAACAACCTTGCATGTAATGAAGAAAAAACATCAAATTCTAATTTCTAAGACTAATACTGAGGAGCCAGTGCGGTCTGCAATGTGTGTGTTAATGACATGTAAAGGTCGTGCAGTCATCTGGCCCTTTCATCAGCCCAAACAATAATAGAAACACTTGATGCGGAGGTAGCTATGGCAACACAAGTACACACAGCAGCATCACCGTCAACAGAGAAGAGCATAATTGCAGGTCGGACAGGACAGAGAGGTCCTACACCTAAATACAATCCTGTTTTGGAGGGAAGTGTTTCAGCTGTTAAATAGCTTCGTTGGATGATACATAGTTAATGTGTAATGTTTTTCCTCCTCTCAAATCAATAGCGAGAAAAATACACTCGCAACCATTTCAGTGGAATTATTTTCAATGACAGAAAATGATGTTTTAATTATACGAACAGACCTTTTTGCAGCCATATTGACATGAAATAGTAGATAAACACAGCTGTTACCAATGATATTAATTAAGGCCCTGTTCCATTCAGCTCAAACAGAGTCAGGATGCTGCTATGGTGTGTGTGTGTGTGTTGGCTCACTGGAAAGCCTCTGCTGCAATAAATGGAACTGGACCTTAATTAGTATCATTGGAAACACCTGCTTTAACCTTACTATTTCTAATTAAACAAACATCATACCAAATCCGGTCTAGAGGAAAATGTGCCTGGATGTGATGTACAGTAGTGTCAAGTATCTAAACACTCACCACATCGCTTACATTAGATCCTCATCACCTCTGTTGTCATCACATCTTCTGCTTCATCGTGGTTATGTATCCGGAGGCTCCAATTTTCTCGCTATTAGCCGAGAAAAACCTATGCAATCAGGTCACAAGCTCCCTAGTGAAAGCAGATATGCAAACAGGTACGTCTTAACAGGGGCTTACTACAGCGGTATAACATAGCAGCTCCGCCGGCCCCCCTCTCTCTCTGTGACACGGACAGATTGGATTAAAATGGACCGTCTGTTATTGACAGGTGCATTGTTAGGAGACTGCCTTAAGTAGAAGCAAATGTAGCTAGCACCTGAAGCCAAAGTTGGCTCTTTACTCATTATTATTCATGACCAAATAGACGTAAATAAAGAGAGAAGAGTAGGTTTTAAACAGCCTGCTGACATTAAACGTTGGCCTGTGAGGGGTTATCGAGAGCTAACGGTTATTGATGATAGCCTATTCTGCTAGCATAGCAACACAAAACTACCATCAACAGGTGGGATGTGTTGTATGTGTTACCGCTTAATGTCTGTTGGCACCAACCTGTCCGTTTTCCTCGTTTACCCCTTTAACTCTTGCCGGTTTTGTCTGGCTTATATTTTAACTTTATAACAATTAACGGCGTCTTGTTTAACGCTAGACTCCGTTGGCTAATGTTAGCTACATAGCTTCAACTACTAGCAGCAAGCTAGCATGAACTTTAGCCAACTTAGCTACCGTTATTTAGAAGAAGGCATAACGTTAGTCTTCCGTCTTTTTTGGGAGAGCGCATCGTTTTAAAATGTGCCGTCCTGTAATTATCCACGGTGAAAGAACAATACGGAGGAAATCCTGGCCGCCAGGGGCGTTCAGATGGTTGTTTTTTCTGTCCACGCCTTGAGGTTTGCTCCAGTCCTGCCGCTGACGCTGCACCATGGCAACCGCAGTACCCCCTGCAGTACCACTGCCATCCAGAGTGGCGCTGTAGTGCGTGTTGTGATGGTTGTGATATAAATAGCTATATGTTTATATCATTATGTTAATAAAGAAGAATGTAAGAAATACAGAATGAGCTGGCACCACATATTAGTGTTTATATCATAAACCACTGTTGTCTTGTCATCTGATATATATTTAATAGTCACTATAAGGTTTCTATTAAAGTGTGTTCATATCCATATACAATGTCTGTCACTTCAGCGGCAGCATATTAATATATTACAAGACACACGGACCTTGTGTTTTGCCCTTGTGCTATCTGACCATCTATATACGTATGTGTGTATAAGTTTTTACAGCTCTTTTTATTGGCAGTAATACCAAAGAGACGAAAGCACATCTACAAGATGAAAGCACATCTTTACCTCCACCTCTTTTTTTATTTATTTTTTTTATGTCAATTGCTATACAGCCAGATTTTGCGCATGCAGTTGAAGCTTGATCAAGGCCACAAACTGATTTGGCCATGCCTAAATTCATAAAACCTAATGATATGCTGAAAACTGGCAAACGCACAATAGACAGAAAACAGCCATACTGCCCCAAAAATGCTGCCACAGTCCCATGAACTACATTTACCTGTTATCATCCCCCGGTTACCTGACTGGGGGTGGATGTTTGTTACCTGCGTCAAGCTGCCGGGCATAACCAGAGTCAACCAGAAGTAATTTTTCTATCAAAATAAACAATTAGGTTTTGACAGTAAAAACATTTATTTGGGATTTCGGCCTATGTGAAAGAAAATCACTAAAATCAGATAATTAGTAAAGAAAATATTTCTTAATTTGATTTGATAAGATTTAATTACGATTGATTAAGAGCATGTGGAAACCACAAACACCTACTTGCATACAGAAAACTTACAATTCTATTTATTTGGACTTCAGATTTATTTGGTCTATAATCTCTCTCTGGAGCAACCACGTTGTTTGTTTGTTTTTTATTTTGAAAATTATGACCGGATATCCAGTGTTTGATGTGATCTGTGTGCCTCTGTGCAGTCAGTGAGGATCGTGGAGCGCCACAGTCAGCAGAGACGCGCGCTTGTTTTATTATCATGCTTCAGTTCAAATACTGGAGACGCGTGTCTTCTCTCATCTAAAACACAGCCTGTAGTTCAAAGTCTAGACTTGTTAGTTTGGGAATAAACGAGACTCTCTGCTTCCAAACTGTTTTGTCGACTGTCTGACATTAATTTGGGATTAAAATGGTCATCAGGGTTTACATCGCGTCTTCAACTGGCTCTGTCGCGGTGAGTGTTTGCAAATGTGTTTTGAAGCTTGTTGACAGTTGCATATAAGAAATGCGTTCATATATATATATATATTTTTAAAGCATGCGGGAATCTTTATGTCTGCAAATCCGACTAATTGCATTATGTGACTGGACTGATCATCGACTTCAGACTGCTCACAAGCAGTGAAAGTAATCAGCATCACTCAGACAGGCAGGCGGGCAAACAGGCAGGTTAGTCCGTGCCCATTTTTACTTGCAGTTTAGATTTCTCATGCCTGTTGAATTTTTATTATGTTTTGTTGCGTTGTAAAACCTCTGGCCTGCAGAACTTCATTGTGCAGAAGCTCAATAAATAACAAGTTCTCCTATAAGTAGAACAAAGTACGTGTTTGGTGTGCAAACAAGCCATAAGGTGATCCATGTGCACTCCTGTTCAGGGTGGACAAAATAACAGTGACACTTTACTATGATTTCAAAAATGGAAAAAAAAAAAAAAATTCACAGCAGGTTTGTGTGACAGGAGATCTACTATACTACTATCTAACAAAAGACATTGTTCTAGTCTCAAGCTTTCATTACTTTGAAACCATTATCAGGAGGAGTAGCCAACGGTGCATCATTTAGAGGTGAACAAGACTATTTTTGGGCTCTTATCCCTTTTAATTTGTTCAACTGCTGACTAATTTTAGGGACGGGTTCCAACTGAGGGCATACTCCAAATACATACAGTTGTTTTATGTCACTTCATTAGATGGCCATTTAGAGTTGATCTCCTCTAGTGCTCAAATGATTAATTTGATGAAGACTTTTTGTTGTATGTTGTCTCGGAGACTTAATGCAAAGCATAATAGATTAATCCACAATGAAAATAATTGTTTCAGCCCAGTCCTGTAGTGCCTCATGGGAAACTACAGGCGCATGCCATTGAGAAGGCGCAGCTGATACTCAGTATAAGCAGAAAATCATCAAACAACACTCTCGCATGGATGCTTCAAGTCTTAGGTAATGGGGCAAATGAGTAATATATTTATTTTATTCATGCTTCATCTCTATAAGAGGGCAGCACAGTCTTTGAATGTTTACAAAGGAGTTATTTTTAATCCTATGACACATACATTCAAAACACACACTTTCTCTCTCACACACACACACACACACAGCACGGTCATGCACACTTGAATAGGTCCATCATTTAGGTCAGTTATGCGAGTGTGCTGCTCATGTGAATGTAATTCACTCTGAATGCTTTTTGAATTGAGTTACAAGTGATTGAATAAAGAGGAAAGGTGAGGCTGGATTCCCTCAGCTGATTTAAAGTGAAATAGATGTGTCCAAGTCAAAGAGAGAGAGAGAGAGACAGAGAGAGAAGAAGAGAGACTATAGTAGCGTGAGGTAGAGATGGAAGAAGACAATATTACTGTGAAAGATATTGAAGTAAGGAGGTGAAGGTCTGCAAAAGAGGCCGGAATATATATAAGTAGAAAAAGACTGACTCAAGGGGAAAGTAATAATCAAAACACTACAGCAACCCTATAAAAATGGCAGTTCACAACTTAGTGGGGCGGAAATCATCACCACAGAATGAATGAAGTGCTAATGAGGTTATCCCCCACTCCTCAGTGGATATGTATCAAAGTCAGTCTAAAATCACATGATTTTACATTTCTCTGCTGTTTTTTTTTTTTTAATTCCCCGCAATGTGTCCTCACAACATCTGATCTAAGAAATTATGTCATGCTTAGAAAGCATAGTAATCCCTCTGCTTGACAAAGAATGTGCAATGCAGGTTGGAAACTGTTTCCAGTGACTTCTTTATGAAGAGGAAGACTTGAAACTACGATTGTTTCTTCACATCATAACATTTTTTATCATTAACAGCCTATTGTAGCTCCAACAGAAGAACAAGTTTGTATTTTTTCGTTTTCTGATTTTGCAAAAAATTGTATTTATGGCTCACGATGGGTGTAATGTGTGGGATTTTTTCTCTTTCCTTGTCTCTGTCCATAACTAAAGGATTAACCTCCAGTTAATCCCTACATTTCAGGAAGTGCTCTAAAACAATGCATGCATACTCATATATTGTAATGAGTGCTTGTATGTCTCTACATGTACACACACATACACACAAAAATCTGAACTCATCTTCCCCTGACACACACTGTCACTCCCCCTCACTGGGGAGGGACCTGGCATCTCTTTCATTATTTAGACTCATGCTGCCTGCTCAGAGGAAGGTCGTATCATTTATACTGTGTTGCGATCAGCAACGTGAAATACAGTATAGACTATAAAGTTTTAACCTTTGACCAGAACATACAGGTATTTTTTCTTTTTAAAGACAGTCAGTATCCAGACAGTATATTTATTTTCTTATGTGGAGTCCAGATAAAGTTGTTTTATGGGCACATACCACACAGAGACACACACATCTCTTACAATAGCTTCATTGTTGCCCCTAGCATCATTAAAATAATGGACACAAATGGCACATATACACACACAAGCACACAGGGAAAATACCATAAAATTTTATCATTTATTTTTACTTTTGCCTCCTCCATTAGAGGTACAATTTATAGAAATTAAAGTTTCAGTGTGCAGGGTGATAGATGATAGTATTTAACTAGAAAATAATAATCAGCCCTTTTGTGATATTAATGAATGCTCAAGCACAGATATAATAGATGTCAATGACTTAGTGAAAAGGGGCACAACATAAAACACTTGAAGCAATCTTTTTCCCCTTTGCATTCTACCTAATTGTAAAAATTAGCTTTGATAATGATCCCCCTTCTAATCGCAATTGCTCCTATTCATTTCAAACTGAACATCAGGACAGAGAGGAGACATGTGGACTGTGTGTCTCTGTGTCTAATTTGTTTATAACCTTCCCATCCGTGGGAGTTTTCTGTCTTCTAAAATTATCCCTGATTTTTTTTCTCTCTCTCTCTCAGCATTTACAAACACTGTCACAGAGTTACACTCACACACAGAGCTTCCAAGAGGACATAGGACAATACCCCAGGGAGCTTTTACATCCATCCCATAGACCACTAATGGGAAAGGAAACATGAAACATCCTAATTCCTTACTTTTCAGAATATAATAATAATAATATAAATGTTAATAAATAGCTAATGATTGTGTTCATTTTTATTTCAACCTATAGCCTCTCCAGAAATCTAGTAAACTGTATAGGAAAAGTATGCCAGCTTTCAGATTCCAAACCTAAGCTCTTCTAATCAATAATCCTTCTTAATGTCCCCATTACCAATGGAGCAATACATATACTGTGTGTGTGTGCGTGTGTGTCGACGGGTGTCGGCTTACCATTTGTTATTACAGGAACAGTATACAGAGACATGCCAGCTGTACTTTGTGTACACATGCCCATACATGAAGGCAATATGAGATTGTGCTCTTGTGAAATATGTTTCTTCGCCTAAGCTCATTTCCTTTCCTCATTTTCAACCTCTCCAGGTGAAGAAGCATCAGCAGGCTGTGGTGGGTTTCCTAGAGGCCAATCGAATTAGCTTCCAGGAAGTGGATATCACAATGCTGGAGGAGCAGAGGCTCTGGATGTACCGTAACATCCCCAAGGACAAGCAGCCAGAGAAAGGCAACCCACTGCCTCCACAGATCTTCAATGAGGATCGCTACTGTGGTGTATGATGGATATTTGTCTCTACTGCTTATTATGAGCAACAGTCCATTAGGGAGCTAACACAAGAACACATAAGAATTTATTTCAAAGGGGGAGACCAAAGGTGGAGTTTTTATATACAGTACATGGATGATTGTTCATGCAGAAGCTGGTGTTAGTGCTGGTGCCAATAGTTCACATCAATGTAAGTCAGTACAAGGTGGAGCTAACTATGCTGGAGACTGAGTCAGATCAGTTTGTGCTTGCCAGTTTATGTCCTCTGCTTTGCACACGGCTCTGTAATCCTGTAGTAATCCAGTTTCATGGATGGGGCAGATTATCTGCTCTGCATGCTGTCACTCTCACTGGCCAAGGTAATCCAACATTACTCTGTAATGTTACTGGTCATTGAATTATATTAAAAGCAGCAGTGGAAGGACTATTTGGTATGGATGTTTACAACCATCTTTCAGACTTGTAGAGATTATGTAACACTCATCATCCTTGTGTTTTGTCCCCTCAGGACTATGAAGACTTCTTTCAGTCAAAGGAGAACAACACTGTGTTTGCATTCCTTGGGCTCAGTTCCCAAACCTCGTTGAAAGTAAGAGACATAAACACTTAATACATGCATTCACAATCGAAGACACAGAAACAAACTGCCATGTCTCTGGTATATATCATAGAGCCAACAAGGTTTGCTGTCAGTGCCAACTTCCTCAAAAACTGTGCTGGATCAGCAGCAATCTTTGCAAGCTGTCTATGAAAACGTATAACAAATTAGTGTCTAATGCACATCAGCTTTTTTGGTAGAGAAAAGAAAAGTCATTCATTTGACGTGTCTCCTTTCAAATCTGTTTTACAAATATCAAGATTTATGTGTTGTGTCTCTCAAAGATACTTTTTTAGATCATTTAGATCATAGCCCCTACATCAACCAATGTACAGAGTTAATCTTAATCAGGTAATCTAGTACAATACACGGTCTCACAAGACACTCCCATCTTCATATTGGAACGGTCTTGTACCACGTCTGCTTTTGAAAGAATAGAATAGTTAGAGGGAGCACTCGATGATCCAATTGTCAAACATCAGAAGAGCTTATGTCCATTCATCACTCTTTAATGAACTTTATTTATTAGATTTTTTTCCCAGTCACATCATTTTTCCGTCTCTTCCTGAGGTTGCTTGGCTAACTAAGTTAAAAGAAATGTGATTATGTGTACACCAGCAGGATGTTGCAGATGCATTAAGTTTGGAATTGCTCATGTAATCATATAATGTGTTGTCTAGTTAATCTAAGGAGAAGATACATGACAATTTATCCATTTTCCTTCGATCTCTAGGATTCTGAATCATAGCCTAGATCAAACTGGTGGTGTGTGGCGTCCAGGGAACCTTAAAATACGAGGACAAAAACTGCATCACTTCCTGTGTTCCTTCTGCTACAATGCCAGTATGTTGCCAAACATCGGACCCCATGGATTTCACCCAGTTCGTCCTCTTTAAACGACATTCCACCATCACATTCAAGAAGCGTCTGATTCTCAAGAGGCCACACAGAAAGAAATAATCACAGAACAAAGGGGATTCATTTTGCATTTGTGTTTGCTTTTTTTTTTATGTTTAACACGCTGTGACAAACGCTGTCAGTAGCATAAGTTCTGTGCAAACAAGACTATGTAGCAGCTTTGCTTCAGGTCAGTCTCCAGTACAGTGGATGGGGAAGAACTGATCAGGCACAAGTCACCTGAAAACACACCTATATTGTGAGTGTGTGTGCATGCCTTAGTGTGTGTGTCTTTGTGTGTATCTGTCTCAATCAGCAGCTGTTAATGAAGGCTGCGTTAAGTGAGGGGACCTGAGAGGCGGCGCTTAATGCAACCTAAAACAACCCGAGGCCTAGCCAAGTGTTTGTTTGTACATGTGTGGGAGTGAGGATGCTTACTAAGAGAGTGCAGCTTACCACAAAGCAGATGAGACCAAATGTTAAGAATCCTAGTAGAGATAAAAAATTATACCTAATATCATAATAATGCCAGCATTCATGTTAAGTGTGTAGTCACTGCCATCAAATAAAACACACCTTGTTCTTGCATCATTCCACTGTCAGACCAGTCTCTCAGCATGTTCTGGCCTCCCTACCTTCAGCCCATTCAGTCCTGCTGAAGAATTAAAAAAACAGGTTTCAAATATTTTATATAATATATAGATTCACTTATAAAAAGGCCAAGTCACTTTCTGAAATAGCTGAGCACTGTAGTTTTTTTAACAAACTTTACTCAAACATGAGTCAATAGAGCATTTATTGGGGACTATTTTAAGCTGTGGATCAATACACATTAGCTACTTTAATGAGTATCATTAGCAGCAGTTCCCAGGTTCATTCTAACGAAGGAACATAGCATCCAGTGCAACGGTGAGCTCATGCCCATGTGTTTTTTCATAGTTTTTAGATACATATTCATTGTTGGTTTTGGTCTTTTCAGGGGATTGGTGTGCAACATGAATAATGTAGATTACTGCCAGCCTTATCCTCTAAGCAAGGTTCACTGCGGACAAGGCATGGCTACAATCAGGGTCACAGGAGCTATAGGAGGATTCTTACTCCAAACCTTATCTGAGAGATAAATAATAATTTTTTGGAGATGGAGTCTGCTGCCTCTGCTGTGCCTCCCTTTTCTCTACATATTTCCAGATATTCGAGTAAACAGATGCTGAAATGTGAGCTGCCCGTTTTATGTATTATGAAGTGAGCATAGATTGACACATCATGGCCAACTTTTGATGCTGTCCTCTGATCTGTATTCTGTGCTCTCTCCCAAACCCCAACACTAAGCATCCTTATTAAATTATCACGGGTGGGTGGTTGACTAATTCCTTTATGTTTACACATGAAGGACACACACAAACAAAAACACCCTCACAAGTCATGCCTCCATAAATGTCGTGCCATCGTGTGAAAGGACATGTCATTTCCACTTATTTCAAATCACATCATACTCAATGTATTTCTGTCATTGCTGACACTAACAACATTCCTAATTTGCATACTTGTGTCCTCATTTATGATCAAATCATGTGATGACTCTGTTGTGATGTTTTGTGAGACTCATGAGAAATATACTCAATGACACTTTACTGTATTTGTATTTGACACAATACAATATTTTAACTGAATTTGCCTCTTGTGTTTTTCATGTGCATGTTATTGTTCAAGTAGTACTACTCCAAAGAGTGATTAAAGTGGTGAACTATGTTCTCTCTGCATATTCGACATCAGTCTAAATAACAGCCTGACATGTAAAAATAGACATATTTGTCTTAAAAGGACAACTTTTGTAGTGGTGGTCATTTAGTTTTTTTGATTCAGAAAAACACAAATTGTTAACTGAAAGCAAAAAACAAACATGTTTTCTGTATTGCATACATGCTTATACCAACAGAGTTAGAATAAGCTCAGCTCACCTCTGTGTTTTTACTTGGTCAAAAATCAACAACATAAAGTTGTTGATTAAAGTCAAAAACAGGCAATGCCTCATCAAAGACTAGAAACACAGTAAAGCAGAGAGCACACAAGTGGAGTGAGGAGGTTACCGTCTATAAAGAGGTTTAACTAATGGTGAGTAGCTGATCTAGCAGCAGGTGGAGCCATTTGGTGCATTGGGGTGGACAGACTCTGCAGTGGCAGCTAGTGGATGGGCAAGAAATGGCAAATCTGGAAGGAGAAGTGATGTTACAAATGTGAAGAGGCCAAACTGGGCAAATGGAGGCTAATTATGCAACTTCCTCTAATCTGAAACCAGTGAATTTATAAATATATACTGTTCTTGCTAGCGGCTAAATATTATTAAAAACACAGAATACTTGCACGTCTCTATCCAGAATAGAGCAACAGCTTTAAAGTGTTCATACTCACATTATACTGTAAAATATTTTGAACTTTAAGAGTTGCTTTCCTCTTTGTACTCCAAAACACACTCATGGGGTTTAACGGGAGTGCTAAATAGTGTGTACCTAATAATTTGAAATCATGTTTCATGTTTCTTATATTCTATATGATTTAAGTGCATTTAGGCAACAACAACACGATAATGTTGTTCCTGATCTAGTTGTAGTGCTGTTGGCAATGCCATCACAGAGTTGATCCTCAGTGACAAAGTAAACACACACACACACACAAAAAAAAAGGCCCCAGATGAGTTGTAATGTCATTTCCCATCAGAGAGCGATGCATATCTCTGCGTCTGTAATGATTTACCCTGGGATCAATATGTGCTTAACCTGCTGTCCAAAGCTTCTGTCACTAGAGAAAACAGACTGAGGTTACTGAGTCTGTTACTATTTTCACTACTTTTAGAGCCTTTGGCTGTTCTGCTATTCTATTGTCTGGTTTCTAAACCTTTGTGGCCCTTTATGTCAAACAATGCCTACTCAAAATCAGGTTACAGGTTGAGCTGGTAGCTCTTGCAACCTCACATATTTATCTATCTATCTCCAACCCTTTGTTTGGGAACCACTGGTCCAGAGGCTCCAGAGGTACTTGGGAACAGGTCTAAATGACTAAATTAATTACGAAGAACTGCACACACTGTGTGTTTTTAGTTGCCGGGAAAAAAGATCAGAAAAATATATGAATGACTAAAAGGAAGAATGAATCAAGTTTCGATGACTGTAACTGTTTTCCTGTTTTATCATACTGACCACAGGCGATCCATTTCAAGCAACATAGCTGCCAATTCACATAAAAGTAACATTGTCTCTAAAAAGACACATTCACAATTGTACATATTTAGAGCAGACATATCGTCACTGGTGTATGTGTTAATGGCATCTTTCAGTTATATACAAAATACTTGCACAATATATTTATCAGGACAGAGTATAAAGTTCAGACAGGAAGAAATAATGTGGTGTAAAAAATTAAATAATAATATAAATATAAAATAAGTGACTTTAGTGAGTTTTAGGGTCCTGGTGGTATGCATGCTGGAATTGAATGTTGCTGACGTAGTAACACCTGATCTTTTCCAACTATGACGAGTCAAAATGTCTGCTTTGAATGATATTTGGCTTTTTAATAACTCAACTCAAACATCAGCACTCAATATAATATCCCCTGTCACCACACATTTCTAAGAACTAAATAGAAAAATATGTACACGTGTGAATCAGTGAGTATGTTGAAAAAATGAGGGTTGGGTGCAGCATGAAGGGGAAGTTCAAGATGTTTTTGTTTTTTTGTGGTGAAACAATGAAATGTAACCGGAGGCAAATTAAGGAAATTCGTTATGTGTGCACAAACAGATGGCCCAGCTAAGCAATTCAAAATGCTGAGTGGACAAGTCAGTTAGGCAATGTCACATACAGCTTCCATGTAATCTGACATTATGTGAAATTAACTGAAGAGAAAAACAACCATTTCAGAATGAATGAACGCACAACATTTCAGAAAACAAATGAACCCAATAAAAAAAAGAAACAATTGCATTCAATCAGATAAAATATAAAATATAAAAAATACCACAATATCTGCAAATAAATAATGTCATAGTGTAACGTGGTATTTCCTGATATTGCTGATTTTGGCCTCTGGCTGTTCCAGATTTTCTTTTGGATCAGGTTGAGAACAGTTTTGGATCTACTTGCAACTCCAATTGTGGCTGCAAATAAGCAGTAGTGAATAGCAGTAGTGCACAAGTAGTAAACAACTTGTAGTTGCTCCCATGACATTTAACAGGAAGATACAGTGGTAATAGTTGGAGAAGAGGAACTGAACAAACTTAAAATGTACTGAGGCTCAGACTTTCATAAGGGGAAGTGTTCTGCCTTGCCTAGTCCCAATGAGTCATGTTAGCAATAAGATGTGGGACAAGAGGTGGTTCTGTCAAGTCAAGTGTTTGTGAAAGAGCATTTCTCTGTGGCTCATTCTGGTCTTCATTCAGATGAGCAAAACACTGCATCAGCTCATTTTAAGGTAAGAAAATTATTTGTAAAATCTGAAATTTCCTGTTAAATCTAACCTCACAGAGTTTTTTTTAATTTTTTTATTTTTTTTTAATCAATAATGAATAAAGACATCTGAAGCCAAAGGATCACACTGAGTAAAAGTTTAAATGCATACTCTATATAAAACAAAATTAAAATGTAATTTTTCATGTTTGAAAATACATAATTAATGTAGGACTGAAACTGAATGGCAAATCATTTTCAGTGTACTGCAAAGCAAAACTCATATTTATATAATGGAATTGTGTCATGGATTTTGCAATCGGCAGCATTAAAGAAAGTGGGTAAATGGATTTGCTACATAGAAATTCAACATAAAAGGACTGCCGTGGATGATAACCAGAGGTGGGAGGGGACACATGGTTTGGGAGTCACTGGTCAAGTTCACCTCTTGACATTTGTTCATAACAACTCTCCTTTTGATCTATATTCCCCTTTTATTTTTCTGCAACCACAATCCTTTGTCTCATCTACAAATCAGTGTCACTGTGATATAGGCTTCTTTTCAGCATCAAGTTACATGTGGGTGTGTTTTCCTGTTGAATATAATGCCTTTTTTTGAAATAGTAACGTAGATATTGTGTAAAACAAAATGAAATCGCCTCTCATCCTCCGTCTTTAATGATTGATCAAAATGTCAACATAGATCCAGGTTGCAGTCCAAGTCCAGGCAGCCCCTTTTATTCCTAACAATTACTGGATCTGTTCATAGAGTTTTCATTGGATGTTTCAGATGTGATCAACTTTTTATTTTGAATTGTGACGTCCTTTTAATAGCTGAATTTTAAAGGTAAGAGGGGGACTTAATCACCTATGCAGATTTTGTCAAAAAAGAAAAAAGAAAGAAAAAAGCTATTTCCTAAAAATCATTAAGTTTGACATTTGACGCTACCACAACCACCCTTTTTAAATGAAGAGTAACAATACTTTAATTTTTACTCTTGACAGTGTTCGACCTACTTTGAAGACACAATATGATCTTCATTTCTGCTGAAAAGCTACATTTTGTTTGTTATTTGTCAATAGGTGAGTTTTTGTTTTTGTTCTTTCAGCAATTGAAAAACCTGATGTTTTTTTTAATTATTCGATATGTATTTTGGGACCTTCATGAAAATGAAATAGTACATTTCAAGTCTTGATTCGTAATAAACTCGGAAAATTATAGCATTGACTGCTACGTATTTTTGGAACATATTGTTTTAAACTTCCACAACAAATCTTTGTGCTAAATTAGACTATTGTGTTTCTGCTGTAGGTCTACTGAGTCTATCACTGCTTACAAGTAAGTAAAATTGTATTGTATCTCATGCCTAAAAAACATATTATTGAGATATTTTGATTTCTACTCCCTGATCTATTGAAAAAGCACCAGTTACTGAGTTCATGGTCATACAACCTATTGTGTTTCATTTTTCCAGAATGTAACAAAATTAGGCTGGTTGGGCCTTCACGTTGTGCTGGTAGAGTGGAGGTCTATCACGAGGAGAGTTGGGGAACGGTGTGTGATGATCTGTGGAGCATTGCCAACGCAGAGGTGGTGTGTCGAGAGCTAAACTGTGGGACAGTTCTTGAAGCCAAAAAAGGTGCCTTTTTTGGTGAGGGAAAGGCTGGGATCTGGTTGGATGATGTGCAGTGTACTGGTCCTGAGTTGTCTATCTTCAAGTGCGTACACAACCCATTTGGAGAAAATAACTGTGGCCATAGTGAAGACGCTGGGGTTGTCTGTTCAGGTGAGTTTACTCACTTATCTCAGTTATGTCGATGCACTTAAGACACTTTAGAGGTGTAATATGTGACATTTCTGCTTAAAAATATCAAAATGATATATAAAACGACTAGACCTCGACCCCTAGTTTGTTGAGTTGTGTCAAATCAAATCCAGAGAAGTCCCTTTTGGGCCCTTTTGTTGCTATAACTTCTGGAGTAACATGGGATATGTCAGAGAGCAGGTAAGGAAGTCAGTGAAAGTGACCAAACATAACATGAATAAACATTACCTTGTCCGTTAACTAGATTTAACTTGAGTCCCATCAGATATTTTCATCTGCAATGATGGTTGTTTGATAATGAAAACAGCAACTCCCATGATGTTACTTCATGTCTTAAAACTATATCTTTTGTTGTTGTTCTTATGTGTGAGACCAATATTGGCAGTAATTACATACTTGGCATGTAATCAAAGCACACTTTGTACCATTGTCGAAGGATTAGTTGGACAATTTGGGAGATAATTTGATTTTTGCAAAGAGTTGCTCATATGTACCTATTAAACATATGGCTATAGATGCTTAGCTTGGCTTAGCTTAGCAGAAAGACATTTCCCCTGTTTCCAGTATTTCTGCTAAGCTAAGCTAATCAACTGCTGGCTGTAGCTTCTTGGTTGATAGCTTCTAATCTATCTTTCAAGTAAGCATATTTCTCAAAATGTTAAACTTTAGCCTTAAAAATGAATTAGGCGTTAACCTGAATCACAGAGTTCATAAAATCAAGGATCACACACACACACACACACACACACACACACACACACACACACACAAAGACACACACAAAAGCTGCATTGCAAGTACCTTCCTCAATTCATATTAAATCAGAAATGTGGAACTGTCATGAGATATTGGGAAATACGGCTGTGGAGAAAAGCAGCTAACGCAGCATTTATCTTGGCAACAAATCACGTTAGGCCTATTGCATCTCGTGTTTAAGAACCTACACATTGTATAGGTGTACAGTTCAAAATTTGTTGTTTAGTTTAAGATGATTGTTACTTGTGGCAGCAATTCTGCTGTAGCACACGCACAACAGCAAGGTCAACACATGACCGGCTGCTGCAAATGTAAAGTGCAAAGGGCAGAAGGCAGACATGGGAGATAAAAAGTCACCAGCAAACCCCATTTTGATCATACCATTGTGAGTCATCACACACACCTTTGCCTCGTATCGCCTTCGTTCTACATTGTGGTGTTATTTAGTATTTCTCTTCCATAAAGCTGTGGGCCATTTGAAAAAAAGAACTGAAGAAAAGTGGAAGCAGCAGATGCAGAAATATCTTGACTTTTAGTTAACTTTACGTACAGGCCACAGAAAGTTGGTAAAATGCGATGACACCTATTCCCATGCCCAAATCAGAATTTAGCACAATTTGAATCAGAATCTAAGACAGTTTATGTTTGTTGCATGTTTGGCAGCAATAACTTCCTAAAGTTTCTGCTGCGTAAAATGGTTAATGACCTTTTTACACTCTGGTTTTCGTATGGAAAATGTGTTCATTAGAAAGTTACTTGTAGGCATGGTGATTTATGGACTTTCCTGATGGAAGAATTGACAGTGAACCACTAGTAACTGTCTTTAGCTTGGTCAGCCGTGCAGCTAGCTAAACTGACTCAGACCCTGGGAAACCCGGAAAGAAGAATCACTTTGACAGGCTACTGTATTTCCTGCCAAACTGGTTACCACTGGTTTCAGAAGTTGTTTTTCAGTCCCGGGTCGTGTTAACTGGAAGACACCATATCACAGTGCTACCTGCAATGTTTAGTGGTAACATCAAACACTCAGCAATATTGCCTACTGCAAATACCCTCCCTATCTGCCTGTTTTAAAGGAAACAGGCTTTCTGCTTCATGGTGACTTTAAAGTTTGTGTAAAGGCAATTATGAGATTTCTTACAAAATACATTAAATATCTTGGAAAATAGTTGCTGAAAACATGTGAAAAGACTTTAAACAATATATTACGGAAATATGGAGTTAGAGGTTAAAACAGATTTTCACCAGTTTTCAGTCCAGGATTTTTTGGGCGGTCCTAAAGGGTGGCTCGATGACACACTGAGGCCACCCTGAGCATATCCCTGCACCCCTAGCAGAGAGACAGAGATTAATTCATCTCACTTTTCATTTAGTTAGTCATGTCATTTTCTGAACTCATCTGACACACGTTTCAGTTCCTACAAGTCGCTTGTACAAGTTGAGTCTAGAATTTGAAATAAAATTCTTATAGAACAATATCTGGCACAGTATTATTCATCATGGACTTACCCTTTACAAACCGCTTATAAGCATTTATTATCTTCACGTAATCACTTATTGTATAATCTAATTTAAATTTGTACCTGTATCTTTTACAGAACATGTCAGATTGCTCAACGGTAGCAGTCGGTGTAACGGCAGAGTGGAGGCCTACCACAATGGCCAGTGGAAACGAATATGCAGAAATGACTGGGAAGCGGAAGAAGCTTCAGTGGTGTGTCGAGAGATGAACTGTGGCACCCCTGCCACTAGCACTGAAGTGTTACATTTTGGAGAGGAACTTCACCTGGATGGAGTCAAAACCAGCTGTGTTGGAAATGAGAGCTCTATATCAAAGTGCAGCTTCCAAGAATTCAAGGAGAGTTGTGTTGATGCTACTGTTTTCTGTACAAGTAAGTCATCCACATGTTCAAAAAGACTACATCAGTAACTTTGTGATGAACCTCACAGAGGTTGTGGATGACTTCTCATTTAACATGGCCTTTACTTTTTTTCTTTTCCACCTGACAGACAGTAAACCGATTCGACTGAAGAATGGGACTAATAGGTGCACTGGCCGAGTAGAAATCTACCATGATGGACAGTGGGGGACAGTTTGTGATGACAGATGGGGCATGCAGGAAGCAACTGTTGCATGCCGAGAGATGAACTGTGGGACTGCTATCGCAGTCAGGTACAAGGCCTTCTTCGGCAGAGGTTCGGATCAGGTGTGGTTGGACGATGTTGAGTGTAGTGGTCATGAGAAATCCCTCAGTGACTGTCTGCACAGAGGTTTTGGAGAACATGATTGCGACCACAATGAAGATGCTGGTATTATATGCTCAGGTAACACATGCTGCATGTCTGCTGTTGATGTTTCTAAACCTAATTTCTAAGCCTCTACCATCAAACTAAACCAAACCAAAGTGCTGTCACGTCATAAAACAGTTGAATTGTTGAATCACAGCTAATAAGTCTTGAAATGTCACAAATACTTCTTTTTACCTACTTCCTTTCCAGACTCAGTCAGATTGATGAACGGGACTGACCGCTGCTCTGGCAGAGTGGAGGTTTACCATGAGGACAGCTGGGTGAAGATTTGTAATAGTAATAACTGGGGAAATGAAGAGGCCAATTTGGTGTGTCGGGAACTCGGTTGTGGAAATCCCAAAAAAAGCCAGGAAACCTTCAATTTTGGTGAAAGCGGACTGAAAGGTTATACAAATAGATGCTCTGGCAATGTTAGCTCTATTGGCCAGTGCACACTTAAAGAAAACACAGCGAGATGTGAAACTATTTCGCTTTCATGTTCAGGTAAGAAACAAATGATAGGTGGGTAGCATCCTTCAACAAGAATAGCAAACGACGTGATCATTTAAAACAAGATTGACCTATGTGCATTAAATCTTCTTTTCCTTGTACTTCTTCTTCTTCTTCTTATTATTATTATTATTATTATTACTATTATTATTACTATCATTAAAATCACTAAAAATTATTCTTTATTCTACTGTAAACGTGTAATTCCTGCAGAAAATTATGTGGACTGCAGCATTTGACAGTCCACATAAACCCTGATATTTAATCATTTGAATTAAGCTGGTGAGTTCTTTGAACATGAACGTGCACCTGTCCTCAGGTGTTCCACCGCTGAGGCTTGTCAATGGCACTAACCGATGCTCTGGTAGAGTGGAAATACTGCATGATGGCCAGTGGGGAACAGTGTGTGACGATGAGTGGGACATCAGAGATGCTGAGGTGGTGTGCAGAGCCATGGACTGTGGAACAGCTCAGACAGCCAAGTCTAGTGCCTTCTTTGGTCAAGGCATTGCAGACATCTGGCTGGATGATGTTGACTGTATTGGTAACGAGACATCCCTTTTGCACTGCCGACATCCCACCCTTGGAGAAAATAACTGTGGTCATGGTGAAGATGCCGGCGTGGTGTGCTCAGGTATCATCTCTGTTAATACGCTATTTTGTTGTTCAGTCCTCCTTGTTAACACATTATTTGCTTTATTTCTCACGGTATGTCCACTGCAGTATATCAGAATATCACATACAATTTTAATAATTTAGCCAGATACTACTTTTTAATGTGTCCAAACACCAAGAAACAAATTGCTGTTGATCTCTCCCTTGCTTTGCAGCTGACATTAGACTTGTGAATGGGTCTAACCAGTGCTCAGGCAGAGTGGAGTTCCACTATGGTGGCCACTGGGCAGCAGCGTATAATGTTAACTGGGGAAGAAATGAAGCTGCAGTTGTATGCAGAGAGATGAATTGTGGAGATCCTGTCAAGTTCTCAGGATCATTTGGTCGAGGTGGACTGGCAGGATATAAGGTCACTTGTGTAGGTGGAGAGCGCTCTCTTTCACAGTGCACAGTGGGACAATATCCCAGCAACAATCGTATTGAAGAGGCAGGTGTTGAATGTTCAGGTAAGACTTCTCTCTCATTTATTGTGTAAAGTGTTCTAAACTACAACAGTACTGCAACTATTGTATATATATATGCCAGATCTTTGAGACATAAGCATTCAAAATTGTACTTTTTACTCCACTAAAATTATTCTACAGCTTTAGTTACAAGTTAGGAGTTAAGACTAATCTATGAACAAAGAATATATAACAGCAGAATCATGCTTTTAAAAGAATCCATGAGTGTAGTAGAAATGGAATATAATATGCATAACTATGCAAAGGATCTGACTACTCCATCACTGTTAGCTGTCTCTCTTTTATAGGCCAAGATATGTTGATGATATAACAGATGACTGTCAAATATCAAAGCAATCCATAGTCCAGTAACCTTCTATACCGTACATTGGCTTGTGATTCAAATCATGACATTTATTAAGTAACATAGTCATTTGATAACTTAGAGAGCACTCAAATCACACCAAACACCAACTGCATGTACAGTACATTTATAGAACAACTGTCATTTCCAGGCAATGTAAAGCTGTCCGATGGGAACAATCGTTGTGCTGGAAGAGTGGAGTACTATGACAAAGGCCAGTGGGGGACTGTATGTAGTGAATCCTGGGATAAAAATGATGGCATGGTGGTGTGCAGACAGCTGGGCTGCGGAAGCGTTCATAAGCTTACCACCTCTAATGAATTTGGCCATGGAACAGGACAGCCTTGGAATGATCAAATTGAATGCAATGGAATGGAGTCAACACTGGCTCAGTGCCAGCAAAGACCATATCGAGACAGAACTTGCAACTCCACCTCAATTGCTGGTGTTATTTGCGCAGGTAAGGAAATATACAAAAAATGACAAAAGAGTTCCGAAAAAAAAGGTCTTGTTTGTTGTTGATGAGTTGTATCATTCCTATTTCTTCACTTCACAGTTTTTAAAGACTTGTTTCTACATGTCCCATCTAAATCTCACGCATGCTAGCTTTCAACCACTGTTTGTGGTCTTCCTCTGCAGATAGAGTTGCTCAGTTGTCATGGACATTGTTTAGTTGTATTGTATGCCATTTTTGGGTTGTATACAGTATGTTGGAGGGATGTAACCTCAGCTTTCAAGCCCAAACAAGTCTCTCTCATCTCTCATTTAATTCATAATCCCCCGATCTATCTGTGTTAAAGCTATGGTTAAATACATTAACAGAACTGAAGCAAGTAACTTGTCTAACAGCTGATTAGTGTGCAGATTTTTAAATGTCAGATACCATATAACCACTTTAGTTTATTTGACTCCACAGGAGGTATGGAAGCCCGGTTGGTTAATAGTAAGGATGAGTGTGCTGGCAGAGTAGAGGTCCGTCATGGCGATGTGTGGCAAACAGTGTGCGACACAGACTGGAACTTGAGTAAAGCTCAGGTGGTGTGTGAACACCTTGAATGCGGACATGCAATGAATGCTCCCAGCGCTGCACATTTTGGACAAGGCAGCGGACCAGTGGTGGAGGCAAGCCTTTCATGCTTTGACAATGTGACATCTCTTCAGCAATGCTCACTCAGTGGTTTCAGAAGCGCAACATGTGGGCATGAACATGATGCTGGTGTTCTCTGTGCAGGTAAAGCCTTTTGTGTTCAAAATTGTCACAGGCAGTTGGGCAAATAATATATCATCAGTATTTGTTTCACAATTGCATTCTGTTTACACATTGCAGTGGCAAAATTATTATATTTACTCATTAAATCAAATGCAAAATCATGCTTGAAATGTATTTACATTGTGTTTTAAAATGCACACACACATATGCAATCCAAAAATGCAAATACACTTTTAGAATTGTATGTAAATGTCCTTTGCATTTGCACTCACTTCATTTCTGTCCTCTCATGCAGCACAACTTCGGTTGGTCGGCGGCTCAGGTCAGTGCTCCGGAAGAGTGGAGGTCTTCTATAAAGGCCTATGGGGGACTGTGTGCGATGATGAATGGGAAATGACCAATGGCGATGTGGTGTGTAGACAGCTTGGCTGTGGTCATGCTGTTTCTGCTCCTACAAGTGCCCACTTCGGTAGAGGCACTGGTCCAATATGGCTTGATAACGTGGAGTGTACAGGCCAAGAGTCTGCTCTCACACATTGTACGCATCCCGGTTTTGGAGAAAATAACTGTGGGCACGGTGAAGATGCTGGTGTTATCTGTTTAGGTAAGAGGCCTGGCTAATTTTGAATCTGTGAATGAAGTCATTACCTCCCAACTGATATTAGATTAGCATTGAGTGATGTGACAAAACAAAAATACTAAAATGTATTATCTGTTTCAGGTGCTCTACAGAAGCCCCAAATTGCTTTGAGTCCTTCTCCAGAGGTAAACTGGGGTGAAAAAGTTGAAATCACCTGCACTGTGGTTTCAGAACAACTGGGAGGGACATTCGTCCTGAAAAAGACAGATGACTCATTTAAAATGGAAAAGTACTCTGAAAATGAAGCTGTAACCTTTACGTTCCCTGCAGTGGACTTCGTGCAAAAGGGGTCATACTTCTGTGAATATCAAAAGAAATTGCCCAGTCAAGTTATCTATTATCCTCAAGGAAATGTTGCTGAGCTCTCTGTTACAGGTAAATATTTTTGTGCTTTGTCTGTCCACTTAAACACAACAGTTTGAAATTTGAAGATTGCAAACATTATTATCATGATCTATATGCATTTGTAAAAATCTGTCTCTGTTCTGCAGTGAAACTGGAGATGCCCAGCATCACCCTGACATCTCCTCATTCAATGGTGATCTACAGCCCAGACAAAGTATCGGTCACCCAAGGCAGCACCTTCTTTGTCACTTGCTCTACTCATTCCAGTTATCCTGGAGGCCTCTTCTATCTGACAAAGTCAAACACTACCACTGATACGAAAACAGCATTTGGCCATTCTATCTTCTTCGTGGCAAACTTTGAATTCCCTATAATACAATATGAACACCAAGGACAGTACACCTGTGTCTACGCTGTTAACATCTCCTCGTTGTCTTTCCGTTCTGTTCCCTCAAAGTCACTCCAAATCATTGTAGTTGGTGAGACCTAAGAGCCCTTGAGAGTTCATTTGTCTTTCTTTATTTCTTTATTAATTCTAACTAGTTTTTTCACTTTTCTGATTTTGCTATATGATGTTTTACTCTCTACAGCTGCCTCATCCTCCTCAGTTGTCTTAGGAGTTTTGATAGGGCTAGTGGTGCTGCTGCTCGTGCTGGCTATAGGTTACTTCGTCTGGAGAAGGAGATGGCAAGGTGTTGGTAAGTTTAAAGCTGCAACCAGTTAACATTTTGATAGTAACAATGGCGTGTGTCGAGTGAAAGTCGCAGCTTGTTGCAACAAACCTGCTGATAGCTATCACTGGATCTTAGCAGCACATTGTTTTGGTTTTAAGGCCTGTAACCTTAACTTTTGAATAGCTGGTGACCATAGTTAAACATTTAGCAGCAAAAGGTGATAAGCACTGCAGTTCATCTGAGCTCTATGGAGTGTTGTAGCATCTTTCAGCTCATTGTTTTGGTTTTATGGCCTGTAATTTTACCGTTATGGTTCAGTCTTTCAGCTACAATAGGCAGCTGTTGTTAATCCAAAAGCAAAACACAAAGAACATAAATAGTCAGACTAAGTTACATGTTTACTGTAACAACTTTACTTAACTTTGTTGTGCTCCTGAATGCAGGTTTTAAAATGACATATGTTAGTTAGTTAGTTAGTTAGTTAGTTAGTTAGTTAGATGGGATAGTTGTTCACATTTTTTAAAAGATTGACTGTTGTTTTCATGGTGAATTTCTGCTCACTTTTCAGGTACCATGGTTCTGTTCAGTAACACATTTGGAGGAGCAATAAAACACGATGAAGAAGACAGAAACAATAAAATGTTCAATGGAAGGTAGTAAAAAAAGAAACTGATGCTATTTGCAAAGATATATCCATTTTTATTTTAGCTTAAATATGTTCAAAGTCATTGCAATTGTCACTCTCCTTATATCCCTCAGAGACCCCAATGTCCAAGTGAAAGAGCAAGGACACAGTCGCGGTCTGGACGACAAGAAGGCTGATGCTGATCAAGACAACACTGTTGAGAGGGGCCCTGAAGACCTGGCTGGGAGAGTGTGTTATGAGCTCGAACCACTCGTTATCACGTGAAACTACGAAATAACTCAAGAAATAACCTATGTCATGCAATCGCATGAGCAGCACGCTGGGTTGAAAAACAGGCTTTTGCTTTCTCTCTCTGGTAGAAAGTTTCAAGTAACCACACCTAACAGTGATGTTGTATGTCATGGTTGCTGTAGACAATAGGTAGACAATAGGAACATTAGGGACCTGTTTCAAGTGTGTTTTTACACCTCTTTTTAAGTAAAGAAATTATTCTGAAATATACCAACCAGCATTTCCTCAAATAGATGCTTTGTTATTTGCTTTAGAAAATGATATTTAGAAAAGATTGAGAAAATAAATTTTGTAGAAATTAAAAATGTGATTTCCAATAGCATATATGACAGCAGACATTTGCTTTGCCAACAGTTATTTTCATATTTACTCATGTCGTGATTTTTCCACTGACCTGTAAAAAGATACTGATTACATTGTGTTTGTGTTGCATGATAATTTGCTTTTTTGATGCATGTGAGTACTCGTTAATACATTTGTATTTCTTACACTTACACCTTTTCATCTGGCATTTTGGAGTTTTCTTTTTATCCAGTTTGCACATCACTGACCAATCATCATAATTACACCGATGCAAATGTGCTTAACATTAACACCAATCAAGATCCTAATATGTTTAAAACCCGTCCAATAAGATGATGATTATTATTATTATTATCAATGATAATATAAATCTAATCATAATATGTACAATAGTGAAGCAGCTGAATTTAATTCAGTCTTTAATGAAAAGGGGCCTACATACTGGAGTAAATATTCCCCCAGTATTTCCTGTGAAATATGGTATGAAGTTACATAAACTCAAGTCAAGTACAAGTACCTCTAGCTTGTGCTTATATGTGCAGTGCTTGAGTAAAAGTACTAAGTTACGTCCCACAACTGGTGGTTTATTTAAATTTAAGAAGTATCACTGTGAAAATACTTCACTACAAGTAAAAGTCATGTATTCACAAGCTTTCAAAACATAAATTGAGATGAGAAGTAAAAGTACTCATTCTGCAGTAAAATGGTCCCTGTGAGTGTTTTTTGTACTGTTATATATGATGTTTTTGGATTTATATTACTGCTGCATTCCTGCGTTTGTTGCATTTTACTGCTGTAGATGTTGAAGGCTGAGCTCATCATATATCTGTTTTCATGAGCTCTTTTCAACTATTTGATGAAGCATTTTCCCGCTAATCCAAGAAGGCTTTTAAATAGTTTATTTAGCATAAGGAGATTAAAAAAAGTTTTAATAATCATAAAATATGTGGTTTTATTGGATAACAAGGGTATTAAAAATTGTAATCTGAAAGACAGTTACTAACTACAGCTGTCAGACAAATGTAGTGGAGTAAAATACAACATTTGCCTCTAAGATGTAGTGAAGCAGAAGAATAAAGTTGCATAAAACAAAGTAAAAGTACCTCGACTTTGTTCTTAAGTACAACAGGCTCAACTGAGTAAATGTATTTACATTCCACTACTGCAGGTAGCACTGTCAGTGCTTTCACAACTGATGCAGACAGGCTACAACTGGAATCACTCTCAGTAGAAGTGGGTGTGCCCATGCAGGCAGCTAGGCCATGCCCAAACCTGCTCACCTTGTCTGTTGCAGCAGACAGGCACTGCATACCTGCACTTAGCTGATACTGGAGCATTCTGTCTTTCAACTTCTCTCTGCACCTTTCCCAGTCTCTCGCTCTCTAAACCTGTGGACGTGTGTCTGGATCCAGGTTTTATTCTTAAAATAGCAGATATGCCACTCAAGGTGTTTTTTTCCAGTGTGAGCTCTTCCACTGAGGTACAGTATGCAGTTTCTTTTAAATGTATAGTCATATTGTTAATGCACTGATTGACTTTGTGACATTTAACAACATATAAGGCATGTACTCTGTGTATTGTGTACATTTGATTTCCGTAGACAAACTGTAGCTGCTCATTGTAGACGTTTGTTACAAAGCAGAACTCTGTAGGTCACAGGGCTACACATGAAGTTATTGTTTTTTGCAAAATGTAACTGATAAAACATTGTTAACTCCAGATGAAGAAACGTCAGGAAAGAATCATCTCTATCCTACAATCCAAGAAGATTCCCTTCGAATGTGTGGACATTGCTCAAGACCCTGCAGACAAGGATTTAATGAGGAAGATGGCAAAAAACCCGACTGCTCTGCCCCCTCAAATATTCAATGGGGATGTCTACTGTGGGGTAAGTCTCACACAATAACCTGTAAAAGTATAGTATTCTTTAACACCTTATCGATAACAATAGTGTTATGACTGAATGTAAATCATTTACATGCTTGCTGAATTTGTCATAGGGAAGAAAAACCTTTGGTAGTCTAGGGCGTAGAGCAAGAATTAAGTCAATATTTACAGCTTATTAAACCACCCACAGGTTTGCACAGTCACACACAGGCGTCAGCAATGCATGCTTAAATGTGGTGCACAGCACAGGTACTCTGGCACACAGCATAATCATTTCCCTGACACACATAACAACACCAGATTGCTCCAGGAGGGTTTTGACAGTCATTTCAGCATTCCATTCAGTTTTTGCTGTGACAGAAATGTTGTTCTCACTAAAGGAGAGCCACTTTGAGCCATACAGGTTGTAAAAGACCTCTGAAGAGCTAGAAATTATCAAAGTGTTACATTCTATGCACTCAAACATTATGATTTTTAGCCACGCTAGAGCCATAGATGGTAATTGTGGGAGATTTCTTTTAAAATACATTAAATATGTTGGACAATAGTTGCTGAAAATATGTGAAAAGACATCGAACGATATATTACTGAAATGTGGAGTTAGAGGTTAAAACAGTTTGAGCATACCCCTACAACCCTAGCAGAGAGATGGAGATTAATTCATCATCTATCTAAAAAAAATGTTGAAAACTCTGTATACTTTCTAACCTGCTGAGTCAGCAATCGGCTAAGTTTGTACTGATTTAATGTAACATGTAAGATTTAAAATGAAATGTTGTTATAATTGTTTCTCTCTCTCTTTTCCTTTTCTTTCTTTCTTTCTTTCTTTCTTTCTTTCTTTCTTTCTTTCTTTCTTTTTTTCTTTCTTTCTTTCAGGATTATACTGCATTCGACAATGCAATTGAGATGGAAGAATTAGAGGTCTTTCTCAAACTCTAAAAGGAAAGCAACAGACCAGTCATGGGAAAACTCATCCACAGCAACATGTTCATGTACATGTTTTCTGTTTTATTCATTTCATTTGGTCGTCATAGATGTTTTATTCATATTTGATGAGGAACTTAAAGAAATGCTAACTTGGCTTAGTGCAGGTGCTTTTCTGGTCTTCTCTTTCAGGCATATCAGAGTTGTTGGAATTGCTCAGTGGGACAGTCTGTAAAAGTGAAATAAAATTTTTTAAAAATCATTTGAATTCTGCCTCTTGCACTCATTGACATGAGTTTTGTCATTTCTTCACAAAGTGGTATCTACCTGCAGAGTTACCAGTGAGTTCAAGATACATTTATATTGTATTATCTCACCTTGTGTACATTTATGTAAACATAATGTAACATAACATAAAGAAACTATGATATATATATATATATATATATATATATATATATCTGTATTTACTCATATGACTAGTATAATGGTGCTTTCATTTAGTTAATTTTCCTTCACAGCAAGAAGGTTCCTGGTTTGAGGCCCAGCTGGGGCCTTTCTGTGTTGAGTTTGTACGTTCTCCCCGTGGGGTAGATAAGATAGATAGATAGATAGATAGATAGATAGATAGATAGATAGATAGATAGATAGATAGATAGATTACTTTATTAATCCATGAAGGAAAATTAGGTTGTCATAGCAGCAGTCCGATATATTTGAATACAGTAAAAATACAATAGAATAAAATACTGAGGTAGAAAAAAATACACAGAATGGGACAAGGACACTTAAAAACACAAGATAAATAGGTAGATAAGTGCAGTGGAAAGATGGTGGTAATAGTACTGATGATATGATGGTAATGTTATTGTTAATAACAGTATATAATAATAAAAACAGTATATAATAACAGCAATAATAATAATAATAATGATAATAATAATATATCTATAGAGATACACATAGAAATGTGTCGTATATGTATCCTGCCTCTCGCCCAAAGTCACCTGGGAAAGGCTCCATCCCCACCGTGACCCTGATGAAGATAAGCAGTTACAGATAATGGATGGATGGATGGATGGATGGATGGATGGATGAGCACTTTGGGTTTCCATGTATGCATATTGTATTGTCTTTCTTCGACTATATTTGACATATTTACAGAAATTAGCAGCAAATGGGAATACTCGTCTCCAGGTGAAAAAACAGCATTTGAAAAAAATAAAAAAATAAAAAATCAGTATTCACAATAAACTCTGACAAACTGCAGCAGGCAGCACGTGAGACGCCACTGGTGGCGCGGATGGGGCCTGCTGGTATTAAAGCAATGTCGCGCGCTCATGACGTCCTCTTTACCCGCTGCCCGAGAGGAGAGTTTGGTGCGTTTCCACATTTACCGGCTCAATCTACCGGATTAATCAAACATCGTAACACATAAACTCATCCCAGCCGGCTGTTTGTGACAGATAATAACTCTTCTCTCATATCTGTGCTTTATTGCAGAACTTTAAGTCCAACATCCATCTTTAAACCAACAATGGCCGAGGAAGGGTGAGTGTAGCTGCTATCTGTTAGCCGACAAACCAAACGGCGCTGATAGGAACAGACCTGCTTCATCTGTCTGTGTGTCTCTGTGTGTGAAAAGTTATAATGTAAAGGTATAATTTATTAGCTACTCTCGGTGCCGGTTGCCTACAATAAGTGGTGCGGTGATTAGGTTATTTTAGGTGAGCTAACTGGCTAGCTCAGGCTAACAGGGATACTTGATATCAGAGTGTGTGGTCCAGCAGCCGAGGGTTCAGACTTGTAGGAAAGTCGACCCTCTGTGAGCTTAGGTCTTCTCATGCTGAACAGAGTTTAAAAAAAACAAACAAACAAATGTGTCATTTTACTGGGGAAAAAAGTCAATGTGTAGCTCAAAGTAGTGCATTTCATTAGTTAGATGACTATTAATCCCCGAAGGGAAATTAGGTCGTCATAGCAGCAGTCCGGTATATTTGAATACAATAGAATAAAATACTGAGGTATAAAAATAAAAACACAATGCTTAAAACACAAAATAAATGGGTAGATGGGGTGCAGTGGCAAGATGATGGTAATAGTACTGATGATATGATGGTGGTGTTGTTGTTAATAACAGTATATATTAGTAATAATTAGCACACAGATTTATTGAAACTGTATCAGACCTTCCACATAAAACACGTTAATTAACTTCACACATTGCGCGCGTTGTGCAGAGAATAGCAACACGAAACAATGTGTGCACATAAACTCAATCCTCTTACTGTTGAGGCCGACGCTAGTAGCCATTAGCGTCTGTAACGTGGTTATCAAAGTTGGATTTTAACACTAAAATATTAAGCAACATTTCCATTGTCGAGTGGAGAGATCTTGTTTGGACCTCCATGTTTGAGGTAATTAAACAGTCACTGGGCCTTCAGGGTTGAAATCGCTGTGGCTTATGTGTCTCCTAAAGTTGTGAATGTGTTTCCGCTTGGCATAACGAGGTTAGCCACCTATTAAAACTACAAATTTCTACGTAACTTTTTCATCCCACTGACATCTAAGGGTGAAGCATACAAATGTGCTGTTCCTCTTTTAAGTGAGCTCTCTGGCGCTTGAATGATGACTTTTATTCTTTTGTCGGATACCCCTTCACTCTACAATGAGTGAGATCCTCCTTCTGACATGCCCGAAGCTCTACTGGAGTCCCACTCTGTTTGTCAAGCCTTCATTGATCACAGTGTAAGCCTTTTCTTTTTGTTTTTCTTTGCCCGTTTCTTCTCATAGCGCTGCTGCTGGAGGTGTCATGGATGTCAACACCGCTCTCCCTGAAGTGCTCAAGACCGCACTCATCCACGATGGCCTGGCCCGTGGTATCCGTGAGGCTGCCAAGGCCCTGGACAAGTATGTTCAAATTTTCACTTGGTCGATGTTTTGTTTTGTTCTTAGTGGGTGTATCGCTGATGATAATTTGGCTCCCTCTACTGAGATTTTATGCGGAAGACCGCCACTGTTACCCAATTTCTGTCTGAGATATGCCATCAAGCGTTAACATGTATAAATGGTGTATATAACCCTCGCTGCAAGTTAATGAAGTGTTCCTTCGCAGGCGTCAGGCCCATCTTTGCGCCCTTGCAGCCAACTGTGACGAACCCATGTACGTCAAGTTGGTGGAGGCCCTCTGCGCTGAGCATCAGATCAACCTGATCAAGGTAATGAGCCCCAACACCAGGCTGTTAAGCGTTCGGTGTGGCACACATCAAGGGGGAATGCTTTATTGCCAAACTCTTATCTAAAAACTTTTTTTTAAGATGCGCCTTGTGTATTTGACAGATGAGTTAAAGGTAGCATGATGTTATGTACTGCTGTATCGCTGATGATAATTTGGCTCCCTCTACTGAATAATATGAGGAGACTGCCATTGTTACCCAATTTCTGTCTGAGATACGAGCCAGTACCCACATCGCTGCTGTTTTTATCTGAATGCACACGTACGGTTTAATACTGAAGGCGTTTATCAGTAATTGTCAGTGTTGTGTTTACATTGTTCGAAATGAGTTGCTGACGTTCACTCTGCATCTTGTGAATGTAGATAACGCAGGTATGACACAGGTTAAACGATGCCGTGTAACTTGTGTTTCAGGTTGACGACAACAAGAAGCTCGGCGAGTGGGTCGGTCTGTGCAAGATCGACCGTGAAGGCAAACCCCGCAAGGTGGTGGGCTGCAGCTGTGTCGTGGTCAAGGTAAAACCTTTTAAAACCATGAGCGAAAGAAAGTAGATCTGCCAATCAAGTGCAGGTGCTGTGCTTCGTGCCATGCAGCTGTTGTTGATAACTTTTGGCTAAATGACAGCCAGGGTACGAGCCCCGTCGTCCATCTGTGGTGTCTGGGGTCCCTAAGAATGGCTACATATAGTATCGCATGACATCAAGCACCATTATTGACAGGTCATTACTAATTTGGTAATGTAAAAGACAACATAAATATTTCCACTTGATTTTAATGGGACTGTTAATAAGATGGTGGTATTGGTTGGGATGAGAACAGCATGTTTCCTGTAGCTTCAAAGCTCAGAGGTTAACTGCTAACCCTAACCCTGTTCATACAGTCAGTGTTGCTCAGCAGCTTGGTGTCATTTAGAGCAGAGCCTGACCGAATGTGTATTTGCGTTAAAGATTTGCGCATTAACACAATCTGATAATCGCGTTCTGGTTAAATATTTGTCTAATATGTCTTCTGTACTGGGTAAACCATTTTATAGTTACATTACACTCGTCGGTGCTCTGTGGTGGCCAAACTGTTAATGAATTACTGCTTAAAGGGTTCCCTGTGGAGTTTTTGATCTAGTAGCCATGGAGCTTTTTATTTTATTTTTTTCTTTTATTCCTGTGCACAAGGACGCACACGCGAGTGGCACAGTACAAATTCCTGCCAATGGGTCTCTATTCCCCTGATGAGCAGGTGGCAGCACACTGAGATATCCTGCCATGCAGCAACAGCGGGGAAGAAAACTGTAAAACAACTTGGATTTTTAAACTAAATCAGCGTTTTTTTTGTTAGATCTTACGGATACACTTAGACTGTAAACATAATTTTTGAATGCCACAGGGCCTCCTTTTTTAAAAAAGTTCTTTAAAAAAAACTTTTGCCACAAACATTTGTACTGACACGGGCAGTTACTTTTTGGCTGACACTGACGGATACATGATGAGCTTAATTGGCCAGTAATATCTGCCTGGCTGTAATTTAATGCCTACTTGTGTCCAACCTGCTCTTCTCAAACTGTCTCTGTCTACAGGATTATGGCAAGGAGTCTCAAGCAAAGGATGTGATTGAGGAATACTTCAAAGGCAAGAAATGAGGTGTCAATAAAACGTGGAAATGAAGCTGTTGTCTGAAGCGTTTCCTTTACTCCCTTTGCATATTTATCTCACCACTGGCAATTGATTGGAGTCTATAAAATCATGTTCTGCTTGGATATGAAACTATATATTAACTATATACTCCAGCTTGTTGGCAAAACGTAAATTTGTAGATTTATAAAGATCATGAAAATGATGCTTGGTATGAGCTTAGTGGTGGTGCAAGACACTAATGGATAAATCTGTCTGGGTGTCTCAGATTTATAAATTTGTGCTTTACTGTTATCTAACAGGAAAAGTGGACTATTTTGAATAATTGCAGCACTGTGTTTATTTTTGGTTATCCGAGGTTTGATCAGCTTCAAAATTTAATTAGGGAAGACAAGATGCATAGGTCATTTGGATAGGTTTTCTCCTTTATATCTACATACATAGACATTTCTGAATAAAGAAAAGACATTCAAACACATTAAGGCACAACACATCATGACGCACATCCTCAATTCCCCCCACCCACCCAAAAAAAATTACAAAAATCCAGAGGGGAAAAAAAACAAAGACCCCCAAATTTCCTTTCCTTGACAAAAACATCCACCACTGCCCTTTTTTAAGTTTATTGTAAATAATTTACACAAGTTTCTGCCACAGACTGCATTGTTGTGTTGTGATTATACCACCAGGAAGAAAACACTTTTTTAAAAAAAGCAGCTGTTATCCCCGCACACATAATGCTGCCTGTACAGAGAAGCCCTCGTTGTTTGAAGATAGTTCGTCCCAGGTGACCCACAGCAGGCTTTATACTCGCCTGGGTGCTCCAGAACAAACCAAACATCAAGGAGTTGCCCAAAGAAACATCCTCCCAGGCCAAGGGAGGTCTTTAGCCTTTACAGGCTTTCAGTCTGCTACAGCTCTAAGGACGGTAGACAGGGTTTTCACAGCGGTCCGTTCCCAGCATTGAGGCCACGGTAGGGCTGAGCTGGGTAGTTGGGTCATCTTTTAACCCCACTGTTCTTTTCTTTACCTCCTCTTTCACCTCTCCTTTTGCTTAAGACCGTTCAGAGTTTGTAAATCCAGACGTTCAAAAAACAAGACAAAAAATAAAATCACGAAAACAGTTGCAGTGTATTGTTTGTTCTTAAATAGTTATACAAAAGAAGGGGGCTGCCTGGCTGACCATGTCCATGGTAACATTGCATGAGTCCATATTGCTATAATAGTTACAGGTACTCAAACTCCAGTGCTTGGTGTAGTGCCAGCAGGTCAGAGTGACTGGATATCCTCCAGAAAGGCATGTTGTGCTGTGGAGTGAACACACACACACACACATTAAAACCAGCAGTGCCGTTTCATAGCTGCAGCATACCACCACCTAAAGTCATGCAAGCTACACTACAGTAGCTTGTAGCTGCTTGCTTTGCAAAAGCACTGCAAACAAAACCCATGCAATCCTAAGGCTTAAAGGAACAGCTCAGCGTTTTGGGATATGCGTTTATCTGCTTCTGTGCTGAGAGTTAATTTCGACGAGAAGATCGATATCACACTCGTATTTGAATGTTCAATAAGGTTACAGCTATCAGCTGTTAGCTTAGCTTTATATAAAGATAAAATATACTAGCCTGGCACTATCCCAAAGGTATAAAAATCCACCTCTAAAGGTCACAAACTAACACGCTGTGTCGTCTTTCTTTAATCTATACAACAGTGTAAAAATTGTTAACAAGCTAAGCTAAGCAGCTTGTTTTCACCATAAAAAGTCTAATTATTGTCACATTAGGGCTTTGAATTAAACAAGTTATGTTAATTAGTGAGCTTTAAAGACACTGGTGTGCTCTAGGCTAGTTGTTTCCCTCTGTTTCCAGTCTTTATGCTAAGCTAAGCTAACTGGCTCCATGTTTAATGATGACATAAAAGAGTGGTATCAATCTTCTCATTGAACACTCAGCTTAAAAAAAAAAGCAAATATGCACATTTCCCATAATGACAAAGTATTCCTTTAACAATCCCAGCACCCAGCATTAAGAATGAAGCCCAAAGCTGGAGAAGAGATGGGATTTATATTCACACAAAGTATATCACTACTCGACATGTCTTTTGTTGTGATACAAGTCTATGTTTCTCTTACATTAAGACTCCACACACCACTGGATGAAACCCAGCATTATTGCTCTAAACAAATGAGATTGTTCGAAGCTTAATCACCGTGTACATTTGGGCAGCCAATCAGTTTCAATGTCAAATATGACTAAAGTTTGGAAGTAAAGCTTATGAAGTTCATTTTAATAATTCAGCTGCAAGTGGCTCTCAAATTTTGGTATATTTGACTTTTTAAAAGTAGGTGCAAAATGTACATTAGCCAAGCATCAATCTCAAATCTTCACTCTGACATTTGCAATCAAGAGTCTCCTGTTTCACCATGGAAAAAAAAAAAAAAATAGCAACAGCAAGTAGAACAGAAAAAAGTGAACGACCAACACAAAACTTCTACAGCAAAGAAAGGCAGGCTTCGTCCAATCAGAGCTCACACTGTGAGGAGGAGGCGGGGTCACGGTGAGGTTGCGGGTCCATTACCTTTTTGGCCGCCTGCTCCTCTTCCACACCGTCCCCAATTACAACATACACTACTTTCCTGCCAAACCTTTGCATTATGCGTTCAAAGCAACTCTCTTTTCCTGCAAAAAAACAAATAAACAAGGGGAAGGAAGGAGGGTCACATGGTCAGAGGGGTCAGAGTTCAGAAGTCGTTTGTTTACCTGGCTGGCTGCATGCTCTTCATCCTTCCCATCGCCAATCACAACATATGTAATGTTAGTGCCAAAGCGGGAGACTATACGCTCAAAACAGCTCTCTTTGCCTGGAGACAAACAAATGGCTTTCACAGATTTTTCACTTGTTGTTTAGATGGAAATAAAACAAGAGCTGTGTGCATCAAGGGTGAAGCGAAGGAGTGGAGACTTTCACACACAAACAACACCATTATTATCCAATAACAGATCGCTCACACTGATTAATCCTGACGCCCACATGGTGCATCCTGAGAGGCACTTTCCATCCAGATAAACATAGTAAATCTGGTTGCCACGACAACTCAAAGAGCAGACGTGTTCGTGAGTGATGTCAGAAGTCACATCCCCGTGTTAACCTTTTTGGCCTTTCTCCCCGTACGAACATACACAACACTAATTGCGCTCCACATCCAAACTAATGTGTCCAGGAGTCTATGGGATGTGGCGTCTGACCTGAAACACGTTAACCTCAGGCAGTTGTCGTGGTTACCACATTGCTACGTCCACTTAAATCAAGGCACCATGGGGATGAACGAGTCTAACGCGAGCTCACTAACACACGGGCGCACACACACACTTGGCTTTGAGTTTTCATCCCTGAACGTTTTGGCTCTCTAAGCCCTCCACGATCTGACTTGTTTTGTTTCCTTTGTATAAACTGATGTACGGTTGAATATGATTCAGTGTTGGCCACAGTTGCGGTACATTGGCTTAACCGGCTGAGGTTCAGGCTAATGGAGTCCGTTCAGTATGCGGGCGTCCGGCCTGGAAGATCCCACGAGTGTCAGAGTTGTTCAAGAACAGCTCAGGATCATGTGAGGTGAGGGTGGACTTCATGTTGTTTAGAGTTCGTGTGAGCTGGAGAATAACTCATTACTAATTAAACATGGCATTTTATAATCCCACAGGTGTCTTCAATTATTCTGATTAGAGTAGACTTTGGGTGGAGCTATGCCGGAATCACGTGAGGTCGCCAGACTTGATGAACCAATAAAAACAAAGACAGCTTAACAATTTCCACCTTAACACCTGCAACGAGACTAATTAGAGGGTCAGAGAGATGTCAATCGAGCGCAGTCTGTTTATGGTCACACAGTGTTTAGAAGACGTCTAATCAGGCTAAATAAGTGAAAACACCTGTGTGGGTGGACCATGGGTGTGTAGGGCCTTTCTTAATCTGTAGTCTACGTCCTAGCTGTAGCGCTGTCATGGAAAAAGCTGTTATTTTTCTTCAGCCCATAGTGCTAGAAATGACCATGGCCGTCTTCTAGGATTCAAACAAAGTTGATGCACTGAAAGTTCGTGTGATCTTGAGTCTTTAATCACAAATGTAGTGGTTTAGGTTGAAATCTCAATATAATGCACAAACATTTAAATTTTAAAATACAAAAAAATATATATATATATGAATATGACTTCATTATATTCACTGTAAATAGAAACATACATAAAAAAAGTGTCACATATTGCTCCTGTAGCCTTTCAGAGTCTCTTTGCTACTCCCACCATGTAAGGAGCACTACCGCAGGCCCTTCATTCCAACAGCTGTCAGACTTTTTAACACCAGCATGACTTCATGTAGCACTGGTAAATTACTCAATTACTTTGTCCTCTGTTAATTATATTTACTGTTACTGTCTTATCAATTAAGTATGTTTAGACCGAGGCTGTGTACTTGTAAATAAAAACTGTAAAAGCTGTATAAAATGACACTGTGGATACCACATTACCCTGAATAAAAACAGTTAATACTAACAGGTACTGTATTTTATCTATACACAAGAGAGAGCACTGGTTAAAGGAGAAGGATATAATATGATGCCAGCCGTGTAGTCATTTTATTTATTAATTTGATTTAAAAACTACACTGAGTATTAAATTATTACTACTACCTAACAGCTTCTTGCTCAAGGTCAAAGTGTCTGTGTGCATGTGCAAGTGTAATCAAAGTGTGATCTGCTTTCCTTCAACAGAGATTTAATGTGAATGTAAATTTAGTGTTGCGTCCCTCTCAAACACACATATGCACACGCCCACAGTACAAAATAAAAGTGTACTCTAACTCAAACATTTCCAACCAACTCTTCAGTGAGCCTGAACTCAACTAAGGCAGCAGTTTAATATCACGATAACAGGATATCAGTAACAGATGGAGTAGATGAAGATAACCAACAAAATACACGTGGCCTTTGAAACGTTAACGTACTATTTATACATTTATTTTATGAAATGTGCGCGTGCACAAGTGTTTGTGTCTTACCTATTTTTGTTGCACTGTAGATGTTCTCAATGGGGAAAACTGATCCCAGACTATATAAGAGAACTTTAGCCAGCGCTGGTATGAGCTGCGTCGTGGTCACCAACACATTTACACAGTTACTCCTGCGGGACACAGACGGAGAGTGCACGTTATTAATGTTCTGAATGGCTCACATGCTCTGTATCTAGGCTTGGTTAATCGACGGAGAGATTAAATATATAAAAGTGGAACCTGGAGCTGATGATGGACAGGGACTTGAGTGCGTGGGTGAGCCAGGAGTCAGTCAGAGCTTCCACCTCTGCTCTGAGCTGCAGCCACGCGTCTCTTTTAGCAGGACCCAGCAGACCTAAAACACAGCATGACTTTATGAAACCTTCAGACATTTCACACACACACACACACACACAAGGGTAAAAAAGCATGAAAGGTAAAGGCAAAATTGCAAGTAATAAACAAAGTCCAATACGGTTGGTCTCGGTTGGGGCTTTAATTTGGTGTTACCTGTTGCAAACTGTAAAAGCTGTGATGAATTTGTGTTAATTTGTGTTTATAGTTTAATGTCTTTTGTTGTGACAGATATCTGCTTTCATAAACCCGTACTGATTAAAAAAAAAAATTATAAAGACTGACTGAAGTCTAGTTACTTTAATGTCTTCAGAAAAGATTTGTTTTTAAATTTTATATAACTATTACACTGTGAAAACTGACGCAATGACATCGAGAGGTTTAAGGAAATTATTAACAGAACCTGTAGCTTCTGTCCATACTACAGTATACAGAAAACATAAAACAAGCTAATTCCTGTGGCACATGCATCTTCTCAGACAGAATTTTAATCCATTTCAGATTCAACTGAACAAAAACTCCCGCTCTCTATCACCCCCCTTTAAAGGACCAGTGTGTAAGATTTAGTTGCATCTAGCAGTGTAGTTGCTCATTGTAACCCCCTTGCCTCGCCTTCTCCTATCTAGCATGGAGGTGAAATTAAGGTTGCCACAAAACATACAGAAACCTGAAAGACCCTATCTTAGAGCCAGTGTTTAGTTTGTCAGTTCTGGGCTACTGTAGAAACATGGTGGTTCAACATGATGGACTCCGGGGAAGAGGACCTGCTCCTTCTGTATAAAAGGTCTCATACTTAGATTACATAAAATTAACCATTCTTAGTTTCAGGTGATTACACACTAATGAAAACGACGTAGTTAAGCATATTATATTCCATACTCTGTAAATAGAGCCCCCTGAATCTTACACACTGGACCTTTAACTGTCCCTGGTGTCCAACTCCCGTCAGATTGGCTTACCCCCCACATTGTTTTTGTATGTACTATACAACTCTTTGACTCGTCGGTAGCGGAAGGCCAGTTTCCTCATCCAGTCGACCCCACCGCGGACACCCGTAGCCAGGCACAGGTTGGCGCTGGTTGCAGCTGCATGGAAGCCATCAGTTGCAAAACTGTAAGTACTGTCAATAATAATGATATGTTTTATTTGAAAAATCTGCTCTGGTAGAACAAAAGGATCAAATGGTTATTTCTATTAATCAGTACTATAAACATTATGGCCAATATGTAATTTGCAAAGAATGCAATTCATTACTAACTTTTTAAAAATGCAAAGAAAAAATATGCACATTTTAATGTTTCTGATTTTAAATGGAATACTTTTGAAGAGCCAAACAACAGAAAACAAATAATGCAATTTGTTAATTAGTAGCCTATGAAACATAAACAATAACTACTTTGTTACATTGTACTTAAAAATGTGAATAGTTAAATCCTCACCTTAAGTCCTGGCCATTGTCGTCTGATGACACGTCATCAATATGTACCTGATCACACTCCTGCACACACACACACACACACACACACACACACACACACAAATAAGATAAGATACATGGATAAGTATCTTTAAAAAAACACTGGAACACTCCCCCAGAAAGTGTCCAAGTGTCCTTGAGCCAGACACTGAAACACTCCTGATGAGCAGTTGGTACCTTGCATGATAGCCTCTGCCATCAGTGTGTGAATGGGCAAATGTTAGGCATGTGTTGTAAAATGCTTTGAGTCGTCTATAGACTAGAAAAGTGCTATATAAATGCAGCCAATTTACTGTATACACAACTGTATATAATTTTTTTCATTATTATACTACTACTATTACTAGTACCACTGATAATAATAATAATATTAATAATACTATATACTGTGTTGAGAGTTGAGAGAAAGAATAAACATATTCTAATCATCTATTTAAAGAATAAACAATAAGAACAAAAACATGTGCTAAAATTAGAATATAACTTACAGTAAGTGGTTGTGTTTCATCACTTCACACCACTAGAGGGCAGTAAAGTATTTGACTTCAACAAACTTTAAGCGCTTATTGTTGAGCTTTGTGCAAAATTTGAATGACGTGCAATAGAGAAAAATCCACGCTTTTTAACATGCCCTTTAAGTTGTGTGCATGTGTCTCACCTCCAGGTCATTGAAGAATAAGTGCGTGTCAGCCAAATTGAAGATCATCTCCTCCATCCTCAGACCCAACGTTACCGCCATAGGAGGGTCCTGACGGAAGAAAAAGATCATGACGTCATCATTATGGCAAATTACTGAGATATTATTCCCTCCTGTCCCAAAAAAGCATTTCATGCTTTATATACACCAAATTCACACCCCGGGCCTCCCACCCCGTTGGTACGCTCAACTCATCACAGCAGATGCTGACAGACAGGTTGCACTTGTTCTGTCCCATCAACATTCCTCATGCTTGGTGGGTGTTTGGAGGGGGGGTGTCTTCATGTGTGTATTGCAGCGAGTAGCTACCGTCAAAGGGAGACGCTGCGTGGTGGTGTGTATGTGGTATGTGAATGGTTTGCATGTGTGTGTGTGTGAGTGTTTGGGAGAACGCAGCCTGTCTTGCCAGCCAGGGGCTCAGCTGCAAAAACCATCATCTGTGATAGGTCAGCAAGGGACGACAGCTTGCCCCGCGATTCGCTGACACCGTCAGACGACCAGAATAGAAAGAAACTAACAGGAAGGAGAGTGAAAGTGAGCGAGCGAGGCACAGGGACACAGAGAGAGAGAGAGAGAGAGAGAGAGAGATGGACAGCATTCCTGAGTACCCCATAAAGCTGAAAGATGTAAATGTGTGGAGCTCCACAAAACTTAATAGCTGCTAATAGTGATAGCAGAAATTTTGTCTGCATTTCTTTCTGCTTCCCTGTCAATCACAGAGACAAGAGGCACTCGAGTTTGTCTCAGGTAATGATTATGTTGGCTGCCAGCCAAAGCAGAACTATAGACATCAGTGTGTGTTGAAACATTCGCAGCTGAAATGTGTAAATTCCCTTTGAGCAGCTCAGTTTGGCTGCGCTTCTAGCTCCAGAAAGGCTGAGGTGGCTTTTCATTTTTCTTTTGCCAGATAAGTTCAACCACTCACAGAGAACTGAAAATATTACTTCGGCCTGGCAAGAGTAGCCTGAAACAATTCCAATCTCTCCACCTCTGCTGTTATCATTTGAGCACTGAAAGTTATCCTGTACAAAGAAATGAAGAGTGTGACATCTGTGTGAAAAAGACGCGTATATTCATCAGAAAGTGAAATATCACTTGGAGCAGATATATCCTCTAAGCCCGTATGAGAAGGGTACTTGGGTCTTGTGGTTGCTATGTCAACAGTGTAAACACTATTTTGGGCGAGGTGTGAACAGACACAGCTGCCACTATATTTCTTGAGGTCAGCGGCAGCAAATGAGGTGAAAAAAATGCCCTTACAATTATTTAAAGTCGTGCATCTGCCAGGTCAGTTTAATCGACTGATCATTTTTTTTGTGCTTCATAACAAAACAAGACATTTTATCAGAGGGTACATGAAATCTAATTTAAGCCACAGACAACATCTCATTAATTATATGATTGAACGTCAGGAGAAATGCAGAACTTTCTCTACTCAAGCCAAGACTTAAATTGTGATATTATTCTTTGCTTCAGTGAGTATCTCCTATAAAACGCAGCAAAACAAGATGAATTAACTACAAGGCTGCATGTGTTCTCCACCCTCACTCACACACACACACACATACACACACAATTTACAGCTATTTACAACTCACCAGGGTCTTGCTTATACCCATTAAATCCCAATTGCCAAACATTTAATTCCACGACTGCAGAGCAACTAGGAAGTACATCAGTGCCCACAAACCCTATCTATAAAACGCCTTGGCTCCTATGGCTGGCACTGAATGGTGTGTTTGTGTGTGTGTGTGTGTGTGTGTGTGTGTGTGTGTGTGTGTGCGTGCGCTATGCCAGCTTTTGTTTGACTGCCAAACAAGAATATCAGAATAGACTCTGCAGGTTGCAGAGTGGGATGCAAAATCCCATGCAGGCAGGCTGGTGGTGGCTACCCCGGTGCCCACAGGAAACGACATCACCCAATAAAAATCTGTAGCCTTGGCCACATATGATGATCTCAGATCAGAGCCAAGAACTATTAAAATAAAGGGAACTATAAACATTGTAGATGTTCTGTGAGAAGGGGAGACCACCACATAAGTGGAATAAACATCAGTCCAAGTAAAAAATAACATATATAACATGTTGAATTATGATTAAACTATGATTATTAATGGGTTTTAAATGTATTCTTTATACGTCGTACATTTGAAGACTCTTTCATGTTTTTATGTATGTGGTCATCGTCATAAATTGACCATAACATTCCTGAAGTATTTGATGTAATGTTTATACTGAGGGAAATGAAGCCTATTTGAATGGTAAGCTCATTGTTAGTGTTATATTTAATATTTCATTTTATAAAAGGTTGCATGAAAGTCAAATTTAGAGATTAGACAAATCCAAAGTCGATCTGTGGATTTCAGGTCAGTTTCCTTTACCGTCTTCTTATCTTGACTGTCTATTTGTGAAATAATACCTTTTTAGGAGAATTATTGAATTATTTTTTCTATGCACCAAAAAACATAAATAGGTGAAAATATGTATTTTTAACAGCTTTCACTGGGCATGGTAGCCTGTGAGGGAAAGCCTAGGGCCAAAGAACTCACTGCAGGAATACTTGTAACACTGACACACTGATGCTTCATTTATAAAAAAAAAACAAAACACTGTTTGGCTGTTTTTGGTCATTTTTGCGTGAAGATTCACCGCCCTTCATTTAATTAAAATCAGTCCTGAGCTGTCTCAGCACAAGATTTAGCAAACAGGATGGCTAGATAGAGGAGACAGGGTGACGATCTTTACCTTGCCATATTTCTGTGCATACGAGCCCGTGAGCAGAGAATGGAAGACAATGATTGTCTCGTCCAGATCCCACACAAACACCCTCTGGAGGAAAAAACAAAGTGAGACAATGAGAGATGCTCTTTTACAAATGCTACATCCATCTTTATTTCTTAGCCCGTATGTGCATTCAAGCTCAACTGTACAGTGACATGGGTGGTCGCTCTCTATCAGCCTCTCCTCTGCTGTATTTTGAGACTTCAGTACAGAGCACAGAGGACGAAGATCAAAGGGAATACCACATATCCATTGAGATTTGAACGGAATATTAAGTTAGTACTGTAAGAACTCTGTCAGTGGGTGTTTTTTTGGTCCCTTACCTCCAGGTCACTATCAGGGGGAGGGGAGGGGTTGTTCTTGCGGCCCCTGCCCCGGGACTTGGACCCCCCACTCCGGCAGGCTCGGTCATCCAGCTCTTTGATGGGCGTGGAGGGGCTCTGCACTGTATCAAAGTCCCCTGAGAGTGTATGCAAACACAGACAAGGCTAAAGATTTTAAACATTTAAAATGTAGAAATGATCAAATGTCTGTCTTTAAACTGCACAAGCGATCACAAAACTATATTTGCTAACTATATACGGCAGGAAAAGCAATAACTCAGACTTTGTACAGTAATAAGCCATCTTGTCGGGTTTAATAATTCAAAGATAATTGGCACGACATATCAACTTAAAAGACTACCTGAAAGAAAGCTAAACAAAAGTCCCATTGATATCCTGACTGATTCATGATAACATGCAATATAAAGATTTAACAGAGGAGGGGAAAAGATGGACCTGCGCAATAAATTAGAAAAGTAAGTAATCTGATGCTTCTTGCAAAGATACAAAATTCTTCAGGGGCACACACACTCTTGTGCGCACACACACGCACACACACACCCTCCTAATGCCATATGCTCCCACTGCTGTGTGGTAACTAGAACCAGACTCTAAGCTTCGGCTCTCATATTGTTATGTCTCAATCAGGGAGAGAGAGAGCGAGAGAGGGGCTGGATAAAGACACAAAGAGAGCGACACACACACACACACACACACACACACACACACACACACACACACACAGAAAAAAAACAGATACCAACTGTAACTCCAAGAGAAAAAGAAGAAATAGTGAGAAAAGCAGTGAGAGGGAAAGTGCCAGTGACAGGAAGAATGATAAGCTCCTTTAATCAGGCCCCCTGAACTACAGCCAAGACAAACCAAAGAAAAAAATGAATACTGAGCCATATTTCTGAACATACGGGTGCACAAGAGCCTTTTTTTTTTTTTTTACTATTTTGCCTTTTCTTTCTTTCTCTGACTTGTCTACAAAAGTGCAATATTTAACACAGCTCTACTCTAATGAAGTCTCTGAGGCTAATGTAAACAAATGCCGATTCTCCAATTAGCGAGCGCGATGCCAGGTAACTATGGCTACAGTCAGAAGTTAACTTCCTGTGCTTCAACATGGCTGAAAGAGAGTTTTGAACTCAGTTACCCAACGTGTGGTATTTTTCTGCTGGAAACAAGATTATGGAGCCAATATCGAGGAATCTGAATCTTAGAATATTCACGACCTTAGAACTGTGGTGGTGTTGGTGGTGGTTTGACTGTGTCATTCTGACTGGTGTGTGTTTTCTTTTTTAATACGAACCTGGGTGAAGTTCAGCAGCCTGTCCGGTCATGGCAGGGGCGGGATCTTGCAGCTGGTAGGCTGCCGTGGAGCCTGTGCCATCCACGCTGTTGGAGGTCATGTAAGTCCCGTAAGTGGAGGCGGAATAATACTGGGCATACTGGTTTTGGCCAAACGTCGTATATGAGGGATAATCCTGCATAATGGATAAAGAATAACATGGATTATGAGTGCATAGAGTCAAGACAAAAAGAAAAAAAACAGGAAAATTGAGATGTTTCACTTTTCTGTAAAGGTTCAAAGTGACTTTTGAAGACATTTTACAAGAGGGGTTCCCTCTCATTTCTCTAATCTTTCATTCCCTCGATCCTGTATTTTATATCTCCAAAACAATTAAAGCCTTGTGTTGCTGCTTTTTACTGACGCAGTGGAGATGGGCACTTTTATGAGTCAGCTCTCTAAACCTGTCACTACATCCATCTCTACGAGTCCTTATAAAGTGGAGCACCACTACACACACACACACACACATATACAGTTGGCGCGTAGCCTGCAATGTGTGTATGCAAGCATGTATATTCACACACACATACATACATACAGACTTGCTTTCTATCAGCTTCTCTCTCCCTTTACCCTCTCTTGCTTGCTTTCTCTTTCTGTTAAACTCATACACACACACACACACACACACACACACACACACACACACACACACACACACACACACACACACAATATTCCCCTTAATCCACCCACACAAGCCAAACCTTGACTTTCTTCCTGTAAACAGCCACATCTATCATAGTGGGACATTAAAATCCCCCTTTAAGCATTTTACTCAATAGTACAATTTGTCATATGGACATAGAGAAATATTCAGAACAAAACACTCTTTCACAAAGACTAATTGTCTGTTTCTCTCCTAAGTTTGTCCCTGTTGCAAGGTCACAGTGTAATTAGATTTTATTCCTTGAACGGGGAAAGTTGTGTGGGAGCGTGACTGTAAAACCGCTTCTGGTCTCAAACACTATCGCAACTGCACTGTACAAAATCCACATCTTTAGTTTGAGCCGGCTTAATGAGGCAAATGACATTTACTTGACCACTCAGAGCAAACATAGAGCATGGTTGATCTGCTCTGGCAAGAACTCCCTTAGGAAAAGGCCTTTTTTTTTTATTGGCCTGAGAAATGTAAGCCAACTTTCAGCTGGACTGTACCAGCGATCCAGGTTTAAACTAAAGGACAAGCCTGCAATACACACACACACACAGTACATAGACACTGAGGTACCTGCTGTGTGGCAGTGTAGTTGGCGGGGTTGGACACTGAGTTGTTGGTGGCGTAGAGGCCTGAGGAAGGAGTGAAACTGGAACCTTGGGACACAAAGAATAAAGAGGAATTAGACCACAGAGAACAAAACTGGAGACAGGAACACTTTACGTGCGTGCAGTGTCACGGCACACTGGGAGGTAAGATCATTTTTCTGTCACCATTTTCAGCAAGGATATAAAATACGGAGGATATCTGCCTTTGTTTCGAACTGACCTGGCATCTGATAGGGGGAGTATGCAGTCTGTCCGGGCTGAGGGGTGGTGAAGCCGGGGCTGTAGCTGAGGCCTGTCTGCAGAGGAGACTGACTCTGAGCCAGGCCACTCTCTGTTTTAATGCCTGGCAGCATCACACCAAGGTCTGTGACAAGAAAATAAGCCACAGAATTTTATATGATGTTTGCTTAAGTTTGCATCAGCAAACTGTGCTGGAACATGAGGAGAATTTCCTTGAAAGTACCGTCATCAATGTTTAAATCATGGTGTAATTCTGGCTTTAACTTGCATTGCGTTCCATTTATGTCACTCTCTGGTTTGGCTTTAAAAGATCTCACTATGTCATGCTTGTAAGGGTGGAAATATTTAATTTCTAACACTAGTATTTTTTGACAGTTTTTCAATGTCAGTTTTCAGTGAGTTTTAACTGAAAACAACATCTTTTAGGCCTTCTGAGTACAGGTTTTGTTTGCTTGCTAATTATATAGCTAATCACAACAGCCGATCAAATTTTAATTTGTACACTTCTTCTCTTTCTCCTATAACAACTTAGTTTGAATTCTGTGGTTTTGTACATTTATAAATCACACAGAAAACACCCAACAATGTCCTCTTCTCTTAAAGTTTCCCACTGGTGTATTTTAAATGTTTTTATTCATCAGTAAATCACTGTGTTCATTATTACCATAGGTGGACAGTCCGTACGGCTGTCCTGTCTGGGAGTAAGCAGTGTAGACGGTTGACTGCTGCATGCTGCTGAACTGGGGTTGACCGGCGTATGTCGGCATGGGAGGTGCTGCCGGTGTAGAGAGAATGTGAGGGTAGGGCCTGGGAGAGGAGAGCAATGACAGGCGAGGTAGATACAAGACAGATTAGCATTAACATTAAACTAAAGTAGTATGTTTAAACTCTAGCAGATAAGGATTCTTAGAAAGCAGCTCCTGCTCCTGACTTACTTCGACGGGTAGAGGGGAGGGGAGTACTGGTGGGCTGAACGTGGGCTGTACCCGCTGCTGGTGATCACTAAAACAGCACAATAATCAAGAATAACAGGGCAACAACAGGTTATGAATGGTGTCAACTCAAATCTTCTGTTTCCTTTCACATTTAACAAAACCACTCCTGAACAGCACAACTCAAGGCCTCTGGCTTGTTTGAGTTGTTCCAGTAAACATAATTTGAAGCATTTTGAATGGAGACAAGCCAAGTTCTCCCCCTTTGGAGAGCACTGTAGTCCACGAAACCCTTAAAGCGGGCCTCATAGTAAAACACAATGTCTGTTTGTGGTCATTGAGATGTCAGAGCTCAATACTGACAAACACCCCGCTGCTTCTAAACCCTCACTGTGTGTTGCTTAATGTTTTGTGTATCCTCTGTGTGTGTATTCTACAGCACGGGGTCGTGTGTGAATCTAAGAAAAAATAAAAGACAAGTGTAAAAATGTCTCTCCCTCTCTCTCTCTCACCCCTCTACCAGCCTTTGATGACGCAATCCAAGGACAGGCAGTGCTTCATGGGATTAAAGCTTTCAGCAGGCCTACCACTGAGCTCAAATGGATGATGTGTGTGTGTGTGTGTCTATCTGAAAATGAACTTGTTTTTTTTTTCACTAGATTGAAAAAATTGTACACAAGTGCATTTTTTTTATAAGCAGATGTGTGTGTGTTACCTGAGCCTGCGTATGTGTCCAATACTGTGTCGCCTGTCGTAGTGACTGTATCGCTGTTGTTCATAGGCTCTGTTTTCACTTAAGGAAGACGGAAAAAGATCGGTGTTAGGGGAGGCCAGTAAGGAAGTACCATCGCACACACATACACTCACACACACAAAGAAAACCTTACTAAGAAAAGAGCAGGAAACTACCATGCAGTTCCAGTATGGGAGCAAATGCTGTGTGCAGGGTTCCCACTATAAGCTTTTAAGTGACTTTCTATAACCAAAGTCCAAACACCATGATCTAAAGCTTTCAGTCCTCTTTGTTTGTCATTTTTGGGTTCATGAGTACTTTTAAAATATATATATCATATCATACAAAATCCCTTTGCTTAATTCCCCACCAAATTCATCAAATTCCCCATGTATTTGTTGACTGGTGGGAACCCTGCAGATATATAACAACTCCACACACGCTGTGGTAAATTCACAATGGGATCCAAAGAGCAGAGAACACTGCACAGCAAATGAAAATCACTGCAATTCTGGCACAAAAAAAAAGAAAAAGAAAATTCAGATCTAGGATCAGCCCAAACTATAGAAACCCATTCTTTTTTTTTGCAGTTAAGGTAATACTGTATGACTTCTTGGCCTTGGATTCACACACATGCACCTCTGTACCATAGTCCTTGGAGCCCGGAGCAGGGGGCGGGCTGCTGCAGCCCAACAGCCAATCAGCCGTGTTTAGAACTGTCATGTTTTCACCTAAAAGGGTGCAAGGTGGGAAGGTGGTGAGGATACGACGCACTGAGAACCAGATGCCAGTCTCAGGCATATGGGACATGGTGTTGATCATTATAAAAAGTATACATCTGTGTTGTATTTTTAAAAAATAGTTTGACATTTTGGGAAATTATTTAGGCTTATTGGTTATATGAGAAGGTCAAGTCCACTATCATGCCTGTATAGCAAATATGAGGCTGGAGCAAGGAGATGTTTAGCTTAGCTAGCTTAGCTTAGCATCAAAACTGGAGGGAGGAAGAAACAGCTTGAATAAAATATTTCGCCATTTTGGAAAACGCAATAAATTAGATTATTATTGGATGAGATCAATACCACTTTCACGTCTGTGTAATAAACATGAAGCTCCACCTTAGGGGTGTTTACATCAGCTTAGCACGCTAGCTTAACTCTTAGCTTGGCTCTGTCCAAAACACCTGTATGGATTAACATGAACAAGTTAACTAGTGAGCTTCAAAAGGTGCTGGTAGGTGGATTTTGTTACCTTCGGACAAAGCCAAGCTAGCTGTTCCCACTGTTTCCAGTCTTTATGCAAAGCTAAGCTAACCGTCTCTTGGCAGTGCTTTACATTTAAACCTGCAATAACAAACTTTATGACCACTTGGAGGCAGATGAAAACACAAACACATCATTGATATATCATTAGCATATCGTTACCAAAGTTGAAATGGCAGACTTTGTCAGGAAACAGTTGCCATACACATTCGCATTTAGTGGATACGAGCAACATTATATGTCATTTTTCTGCTCGCCTGATCACTGTTACTCCAATATTCTCTCTCCTTTTTGCTCTGTTTTGTCCTCCACCAACTCCTTAGGGAAATATTAGTAGTCACCAACTTTGTCCGTCTGCCATTTGGAGCAGGGCAGGTAGCATACTGTGGGATTTTAGAGCCTTTTCCCTGAAATCAGCTGCATGCTGAGGCTGGAAACTATGCTGATGAGAGTGATTCAAAATAGGAAAGTTCTAGGCCATAAAACCAAAACAATGAGCTGAAAGAAGCTCTGTACAGCTTAGGAGAACTGCAGAGGCGGGTGATAATTATATGTGGTTTACTACAGGCGACATCTTTCACACAAGTAGTAATGTGATCCACTGTAAATATATAAAATAATTATTATAGCAAACATATCTAACTTTCAACACAGTAAAAAAGTGGATTTCCCATATTTAAAAGAGAAGCACACCTCAACATCCTTCATGATGTTTTTCCTTTTCTTGTTTCTCTCTGAACATGATTAAAACTCATCATCAGTGACCATCTGAGAACTCCATTTAATTCAGAACAACTTCAATAATCCCCTCGGGGAGCAATACAACCCATTGGACGAGCCCTAATGAAGACAAATGAGTTGCTATGGAGATGGCCCGCAGGCTCCAGTTCTGGCTGATGTCAGGTGAGGGGAATGTTGGGTATGTAGTTTGTTTTGGCTGTAAGCGTGTAGTCCCGGCTCTGTCTGCTTAAACCATTAACTGTGAGCTCATCAAAAATGATTTAATGTGCTCTAATATGGTCCGAATTCGCTGTTAAGTCCACTCGGAGCACAGCTATTTTGTGACTCTGTGTGTGTGTGTGTTTTGACACATCAAGTTGACTGAAATGCAGCATCTCACTTTTTCCATTACATTACTATTAAAAGTGGTTTCCATACCCTGTTAAATCAGCAATAGATCAAAGGATCGCCCTCAACAAAAACACTTACATCCAGTGCTATTACATCAAACTGCTCTCTCAAAAATGATTGCAGAGGACAGACAATGAGAGGGCAGGAGATCAAGGGTGAAAGAAGAAAAAAAAGAAGAGGAGAAGGAAAGAGAAACACAGGCGGACAGAGGGAAAGAAAGGGGAAGAAAAAGAAAGAGAAGAGAGGGCTCACTGGTGTTGACATCTTAGAGAGTGGTGATGCTTTAATGCTCTTGTAGAGGAAATAGTTTCCAGTGGGATTGTGGGCTTGCACACACACACACATATACACTCAAACACACACACACACACACACACACACGCTTACACACACTTTGCCAAGCGGTTAACGGAGGAGAGTAGAAGTGCTTCACCGTGTGTTTACACACATTCTCCAGTGGTTTACTCAAGTCCTCATGCCAGCGTGGAGTGTGTGTGCCTGCGTGCGTTTGCGCGTCTCCTTCCGTCTCTATAAATTCCTCAAAAAGTACTTATCTCTGCATGTTGAAAATCTTCCTGACTGATGATTTTGCAATAGATTTCATTACATTATATTACACTCATCACTTGCTCTTTACCCAAAGCGATTTACAATATGCGTATTCAATCTCTGTTGGAGCAAAACTGTAATCTTTCCCAAACAAACAATGAGCAGCATGTGCAGTCGAGGTGCTCAGACTTTATGTGTTTTTGTATTTAGTTAGGGTTAGTGATGAGACAGCAATAAGTGCTAAGACGACGTGTCAAGGTGGTGTCGACTCAGCTGTCCTGACTTCAAAGAGATCACTCACTCTTTTACTGGTGGCTGAAATAAGTTTGGAAATATGCTTATCATTTTCTTTCTTGCAGAGAGTTAGATGAGAAGATTGATACTGCCCATGTCTGTAGAGTAAACATGAAGATACAGTTAGCAGTTAGTTAGCTTAGCTTAGCATAAAGACCGGAAACAATGGCAAAAAACTATTTTGGCTCTGCCCAAAGGTAACAAAATCCACCTACCAGCACCTTTTAAAAGCTCACTTATCAACTAACTGTGCTAGTTAAGCTAGCTAATGTAATCACCTACAGGCTGGAGCTTCATGTTTATTATGCAGACATGAAAGTGGTACTGACCTTCTCATCTAACAATAACCTAATCTAGTGCATTTTCCAAAAATATTCCTTTCAAGTGGGATGCGCACGTTTTTTTAAGTAGTCTTTCTAGAAATGCCGCCCAAAAAACATGATAAACAAATGAAGGTAAAAACTGCTCATTCATTGCTGCTGCACCAAAACATGTTCTGCCTTCTCACCTCCCGTTCCATTGGTGGTGATGGAGGGGCTGCCAAGGTTGTTCTTGTCCAGCTTGGAGCCTGTTGAATCTCCACCTCCCACACGGTTATGAGGACTGGCTAGGTCCTGCATTTCCATAGACCTACAGGAGGGACGGAGACGGAGACGGAGGGTGGAGGAAATAAGATGAACTGCGATTTCTGAATGAATAACAGATCAACTGCAATATGCGCTCACAGCTGGGAATCTCCCACCTCTATTTATTACATTAAGATCTCACTGAACACTTTCAATGACAGACTCTATATCCACACAGGAACCTCACACTCACACATACACACACACACACATACATACATATACAGTCATAAACTGCTTCTACGTCCAGTTAGCTTACATGAGCATGTGTTCAGAGGCGTTAGACATTGTCTGCGGGCCTGCTGGCTCTTTTATAGAGTGTGTGTGTGTGTATATACCCTATGTGTGTGTGTGTGTGTGTGTGTGTGTAATTCTGGGCTCCAACACAAACCCACAGCCTGCCAGCATGCTTTAGTTTTACAATGTGTTCCACATGCATGACTGCGACGAACCAGCACACAAGGTGGTAATGGTAAAGTGAGAGTGAGTTTGTGTGTGTATATGTGTGTGTGTGTGTGTGGAGGGTTGGAAGAGGAAGTAAATAGAGAACTGAACAGAGTGGATGCATATCTATATATTTAAATATGGTGGAGTAGAAGTCTGCCTTTAATATTTAGTATCAGGCAACAAATACTCTCCCTTAGGGTCCATAATCCCATGCGAGAGGTGTGAGTGGTTTTAATCAATTTTCATGGATGCACACTGAAAAAAAAAAAGCAAAAATTTAGCCCTCTTCATCACTGTTGCCACAAACCCACATTATGACATGTCCTTTGCTGGAAGTCATAGTTTAATGTTGAGTCAGTGTGTGTGTATGCACAGTACCTCATATGAACCTGTGTGTGTGTATCTATGTGTGTGTGTGTGTGTGTGTGTGCCCTGACTCATGCTGCCCGCAGGATGGTCACACTTGTGCTTTTGTGTGAAACATCAAAGTGAGAAATGGCAGAGATGGAGGGAGAATTAAACAAATGCGGGCTGCCGTTGTGTGTGTGTGTGTGTGTGTGTGTGTGTGTGTGTATGATACATCTGTGTCGCGGTCTGGAAACAGGCCATCTCAATGCTATGGGCAGATAGCATCGCTACACATGACTGCAACCCACAGTCAGACTGACAGGTATAAACATATAGCTTTCAGCGGATGAGAAAGACACACCTTAAGGGCGCAAAAGAGAGAACTAACGAAAGATAAACACACTAAATCAACCCTCTCTATGCCAACTCTTTTTTCGTATTTACAGCTAAACATAAATTCTGCTCTCCTGTAAATTTTGAACTGAAAACACTGATCACTGTTTTAACATCAACAATGCTTAATGGTGGACGAGATATCAAGCCAAGCCCTAACCTCAAACAAAAGCCTAAAATATCTCTTGCTACACATGGTAATAACAGCTAAGAACTTTCACAGATTATGGTGCTTTTCCACTTTTCACTTGCTTTTTCTTTCCCTCTTGTGTGCTTCAACACTCTTCATCCATCCTTTTTTCTTTTGTCTCTCAACAGCAGGAAATGATTCTGTCTCCCCTCCTTGTCCCGTCTTTTTTTTCTCTCTTTCGCTCCTCTCGGGAGGCGATGGCAAGAGTTGGTGTTTCATAAACTCTTTTCTGGTTTTCACATTATGTCTGGTCATTGAAAAAATATGCTGCATCTCGCTGCAATGCGCAGTGTACGGTGTATTCTGTAAAATAAAATAGCTTTAGGACCAGCAACTGAGGATTATTTACATTATTGATTTACCTGCTACTATATTTTTTATCTATTATCTTTTAGTGTTTGACATGTCAGAAAATAGTGAAAAACGTCCATCAGATGACGTCTTTATGAGTCTTGTTTTCTCCGAACAGAAGTCCAATACCCAAAGATATGCAGTTTATGGTGATATATGACAAAGAAAAGCAACAAATCTTCTCATTTGAGAAGCTGGAACCAGAGAATATTTGGCATTTTTGCTTGAAATATGACTGAGACTGTTAATCAATTATTAAAACAGCCAGCAGTTTCAGCTCTAAATAAATTACTGCGCGTGTGCAGCATTGGCCTTCATTTGGATCAGTATATCTTTTCCTCTGCGTGTGTATGTCGGCCACTGAGGTCTTGGGAAAGTGTTGATGACCTCATCACTGCTCGCAACTGCAGTGAAACCTCACCTCTCTGCACCATGACCAGAGAACTAGGACACACACACATAACTGTACACCAACACAAACACACACACACACACACACGTAGAGATCTGCAAAAGCTAATGTTGTTTGTCATTTTCATACAAACAGACACATATGAGCGTACCTGGCGTCCGAAGGGTCTGGAACATGAGATTCACTGTGTGATTTCTTCACCTGCAGAGAGACCAGAGCAGAGGAAATGTTAACTAAACACACATTACATTACACACATACAGTTCATAAGAACCGGTGTTTAGTGTGCCATAAAACAGCCTCATAAACCAGTGTTTATGAATCAGACAAATTATATTAGTATCACAAACTGTTGTGAATAACAACAAAATAAATTCCCACCCGCACTTAACACTAAGAAAGGAAGAGAAAATTCAACAAGGGATAAAACTCAAATCTGATGTTAACTCACCTCAAAGTAAACAGAAAATTGCAAAAGGATGCATCTGACTTCAAATTTTCTGATTCTTAAAATGCAGAAATAAAAATAAATCAAGAGCCGGTGTTCCGTATTCGTAGCCACCGCCGTGACAGAAGTGCTAACTGCCATCTAAGTGACAGATATTAACTTTCCCTTGTTCACCCGTGACCCTGCTCCATCCGGAGCTCAAACCCCTTTCTCAACCCTTAAAGAGTTGAAAGGTCACGGCGGGGTCATGTTAGGTCACAGGGCTCACTCCTCACCCTGGAAACGGGTCGCTGTGGACACTAAATGGAGCCTTAACTTTGTGGGAGTGGGACATTTGGTCATGTCAATCACTGGCGTGCTGGAACTTTTCCTTCATCATTGAAGAGAAAATTTAAAAAAAAAAAAAGAAGAATTAAGAAAACACATTTCAGCATCAGCGTCTTTCCACCGCAGCACACACAGGCCGGTTTTTATGCGTGTAGCTGTGTGTGAGGGTATGCGGAGCTAGACGGCTAGACCAGCGGTTCTCTATTAAAATTCCTCTCTCTTATTTGGAACAGGAACTAATTACAACAGTAAATGCAGGGCGGAGCGAGGGCCAATGTGTACCAGCTGCCCTATAATCACTGTGTCAACACACTGTCGAGGTGTAGGGCACGCGCGAGGTGCCAAACACACACCCGCACATGGAAATGCACACACACACACAGTCAAATTCATCCAGGCAGCATATATTCAAGTCATTTGCACATTATCGCAATCACAGGTAAGTATACAGAGAAAGTGCTTGGCCAAGCAGAGACTAAACTCCAGGTATTTGGGAACTAGGACATTTCTGTGTGTGTGTGTGTATGTGTTATGGTTCTGATTAGAGGATCCTGCTGAGAGCGAATAAGAAGCAGCACTTAGCTGTTTAAGACAGGGTTCAAAGGTTAGCTGGTGCCCTCGTATGGATCACTTTACACACACACACACACACACACACACACACACTTGCGCACATATACACACACAAGCCACTTTCATGTCACGTTTCATGCTTTACTGAAATTTAACAAGGCTGTCAGTCACGACATCAACAGCATGGCCGTGAGAAACTGCAATCCACATGTAACGCACACGCGGGGCTACATACAAACGTGGGTGAACACACGGCCCGCATGCGTGCGTATACACACGCGCGCGCGCGCACATGTGCGTGGAAACACACAACCCTGGCTGTTTCTGTCTCAACATGATCTGTGAAAACACAAGCACACGCAGCCTTTGATCCTTGAAAGCTTTTATCATTGTGCTTTATCCGCTGCACACTTTCTCTGAGCACTGACCTCTCGGAGTCGCTCACATCTCTCACTACTTTTATCTTTTCTTTATTTGAGAATAATCGGATAATCCCAAACATTTATTTTGCCTTTACTGCTCAGTGCTAAAACTTTATTCACCCGTTTTAAATTTTATTAACAGTCTCTTATCATATCCACTACACAAAAATTTTATGATCCAGTACAAGACCCATTAAAATACTCTGTTGATGAAAACATCATGCGACAATAAAGCGACAAAAATGTCAGATGTTCAGCATCACCCTTCCTCTTTCTGCATCATGCAGCCAATTTCATCTCTAATAGCACAACGAAGGGCCTCTTAGCGTACTCTTTGGTGGCCACGATGCCTGAAGGACCCATTTGTGTCATCTGAGCCACATAAATAGGTGACCTTTGACCTGGTTGGCCGGGTGACCGGTCTAGAACACAACCTGCCCCAGCCCGGGGACTCCCTAAGGGATAAATACAGGTACCCCAGGTAATTAGTACTAATAACGATGATTTTATTTAAGGCAATACACCCTACACACATACACTGCTATGTTTGTGTTGTCATTTATTAATGCCGTTCGCCATCTAATGGATGTAATGACGATAACGTGAGGCCTGGTTTGACCCGGGAATTAAAATAAATGTGTGTGTGAGTCAGAAATAAGCAGTAATAGTTCTAGTTCTGGTCCTAAAATAGTTTACTTGTATTCTTTTTATTTTTTTTTAAATCTCTGCTGTATTTTGCTTTTAAAAGGCTCATCCAAGAATCAGCAACGTGACAGGGAAGGCACATCAACAATGTTTGTGTTATTGTTTCTGGCAAACTGTGAAAATGCTGTGCAGGAAGAGAAATGAGAGGGGGCGAAGAAGAATAGCGCTATGTGTTTCTGGTAATAACCCAACCCATCTGCAATTGGACATTTGATACCGTGCACAGAGTTCCACATGCGCACACACACACACACACACACACACAAATGGTATATGAAGACTTTAAGAAAATATATTTTTCCCCACTTGTGTATAAAGAACATTTTGATCTATAGTCACATTTCATTTTTTTCTGATAATGTCCATGTAAATAATTTTAAACACTTTTAAAAGAACTGCCATAATTTTGAATGGCTGTGTGTTGCTACAAATTGTTCTTATTTTAAATGAGGAAGATTTTCAGGAGATAAACCTACATCAGACATCAAATGTTGAATATTTAGAAGAATATTTATTAATGAGAATTCACAAAACTCGGTCCATTTACATGTAATAAAGGAATCAAGAAAAATAACGTATTTGTTTTGTTATTGATTTTATGTAACATGTTTTGAAATGAACTCAGCATATTCATGGTGTAAATTCATTTAACTTACATTCATTTCAGTAATACCCTGAGACAGTCATGGTGCTGTCACCATAACCTTTTAACCTTAGTTTGCTTTGAATATTGCTCCCATTCAGACATTAATTAATGTCATATCAGGTATTAAATAGCAACGTTCATCTTTCCTTTAAATACAGCAGCAGGCATTTATTAAGTGTGGCTAACAAAATAGAATATTAAAGATCCTTATATTACAAAAAACACTACAATTGATTGATAAAAAACAAATAAATAAAAATAACTAAAGCATTAGTTTAAGCATGAAACACACACACACACAGTCAGCGTTAGAGATGCATTCTTACCTCAGGGTGTAATCAGGTCAGTTAGCAGTCCTGTACTTCCACAAAGCATTACAGAGCTGTACGATCCACTAGCTTCCTCTCACACACAGGCTTGCTAGTCTCACACACAAACAGAAGCACACACACACACACCAACACACACTCCACGAACGCGAACGCACAGCTTCAGCTCGTCTCTATCTACCTGCCTCTCACTTCGTACTCCAGGTGTCACGTTTTTCTTGCTTTTGCTCTACAGGAGAAAATGCATTCTTTTTCTCTTTCTCTTTGAGTCTCTCGCTTTCACTCTGAGCAAACATGTAGCGGCTGGAGAAAAGACACACACTGCAATTTAAAAACTACACTTTTCTCTCTTTATCTCTCTGTCTGAGGTCAATCCATGCACAGCGCCTGTCTTCCCCGACTCTAGTAATGGGGAAAATTTCACTCCTGTTTCCCTCCTCCTCTGCCTCCTCCCCTTCTTTTTCTCTTCTCCTCCTCCTCCTCCTCCTCCCCCTCCTCTCTCGCTCTCTCTCCCTCTCCCTCTCTCGGCTGTCACTCACTACAGACTCACTCAAGCTTAAAAGGCAAAGAACTTTTTAAAGTGTAGATATAGCTTTTATGTTTGGGTCCATTAAAATATAGACACAAAGAAACTGATGTCCACTTTGTAACTCGCCTGTGTGTGAAAATATAATGAAGATTTCAAAAGGCATAAACACATCCGTGTGTATGTCTCTTTGCTGGCATAAATCTTGCTGATGGTAGCTAGCCTGATTACTTCCACCAAGCTAAGGCAGTAAATGGAGACGCGGAGTGGACGTAACAGCAATCTCTTGTTGTAGAAAGTACAGGCCAGACCATAAACTTCACACCGTGCAATTGACCCCCTCCTTCCACACACACACGCACCCTCCCCCATCTCACCCACACCACACAGAGACTCACATGTCCACCTGAACGCACAACCAATCTGTGTTAATTGGAACCACACAAGCTGCACGTGTGTGTCATACGTGAAGTGTAGCCGAGCCGGAGGGGTCAGTGCAGCGGTGTGGTGGACTCCACCACGGCTGCCTTGGTCTGAAGATGGCACTCTTTCACTGTGGTCACCAAGGTGTTATCAGGGGGAGGCACATGTCCAAACACACACACACACACACACACACACACACACACACACACACACACACACACACACACACTCATACTGTACACACACCAATTTCTGACTCATCTTGCCCAAAATACCAGTGTTTTCCGTTGTGACGCTCATGGCTTTGAAACACGTCTCCCAGTTACTCTGGATAATCCACATACCTCACTGTGAACAGTTTTCACTGGAATTACTTCTACCTATGAAAACTGTTCACTGTGTCCTGGTGTTACCAGGAAGACATGATCTCAAAGTTATCATTCACTTTCACACATGTATTTTAGCATCTTTGTCAGTGGGGTTCCATAAAACCTTACCCTGCATCTATGGTTAGTGTCGGATATCTGTCCTTACCCCACCTTGAACATGCTACAGGCTATTGGGCTAACAGTTACCTGACAGGATTCATCTCATACAAACAGGATCTGTTCCAAACATCAGTGTTATGTTTTGTAACCACTCTGGTATTCAACTTGTACTCTGTGCTTTGGCAATGTCACTGAGTTGTACTGATTTATACATGGTGCAACTGTCATGTGTCAGTGGGACTAAAAGAAAAACATGAATCTGCAAACAATATGCATTTCCTTTTTACATTACTTCTGCATCTTAAAAAGGGCCCATGTGTAGGATTTAGTGGCATCTAGTGGTGTAGTTGCTGGCTGCAACCAGCTCGCCTCACCCTCCTCCTTCCTTAGAAACTACAGTGGCTGCAAAAACTACAAAAAACTTGAAAGGCCCTACCTAGAGCATGTGTTTAGTTTGTCCGTTCTGAGCTACTGTAGAAATACAATATGGTGGACGCTGTGGAAGAGGATCAGGCTTCATTCTAAGGTAACAAAAATATATCAATTCTTATTTCCAGATGATTGTACACTGATGAAAACATAGTTATACATCCTCCACTCCTGATGTTCTGTGAATAAATCTTAGACACTGGACCTTTAAAATACACTAAATATCCTAAAGTATAAATTAACTTTAATAGAACTGATACATGTTATTTGATTGGTATATTTATGCATTGTTCAAGTAAGGGTGAAGTGACTCTTTGGACGTTACAGTACATCCATGAGGCAACATAAAACAGCTGAGAAGAGTGCTGAATGTATACAGGCCTGGAGACCAATTTGGAACAGAGCCACTGTCTCCAAATGTGCACCAGCCATCTTTAGCTCGGTCACTACGGTGACAGCATGCGGGCCCTGTCCCACAGCATTTATCCCCCAACCCCAATAAACACCTTGATTGATAGACTGTCCGTGGACCTGTGTGCGTACATCAGTGCGAACGCCTGTTGAAACACGCATGCCGACACGCACTCATGTGTGCGTGTGCTGGACGTTTGAGAGCGTATGTGGAGGACTAGCTGTCAGAACAGATTAGGGTGTTGCCGAAGTGCTTGACAACTCAAGCACTTTATTATTAGCCAGGCAGGACCCCATCAGGAGGGGGCCGTCCAAAAACATCCCCGATGAAATATTTTCACAGCAAGTGGAGAAGGCAGCAGGGGAGGTGTCCCAAAATTCTGAAATCCACACACACACACACACACATCCATCAGTGAGTTTTCATTTGTCTCCATTGAGTAAAGGATGGAAATCCCCCCACCCCCACCAAAAAAGCGAAAAAGCCAGAAAAAACACAAACCAAAACAAAACAGTAGCATGGCATGGGCACATCAGAGCAGTGAAGTGAGCAAAGGAAGCCAGTAGTATATTAGACAGCTAAATGACAGGCCTGGCTTTGGTTTTTGTTGACTTTAGTACTGTTTTAAAAGTGTCTGGTGAAGGTGCCTCGCTCCCTTTTAAGAGGCCCTCGAGAGTAACTTTGTTCTTCAAGTGGAACAACAGCAGTTTATCTTCCACTCAGCAGACAGTAAGACAGACAGGGACAGACTCTGCTCCTCTTCATCACTTTGACTTGTTGTTGTTCTTTATTTTGAAGCGAGATTTTGTTTCTTAGTTGGGCCTATTTTTGAATTTTTAAAATACACTCTCTAGAGAGTGCATTTTATTTATTATAATAAATCAATGTAATTAATTCATTAGAATTTAATTCATTTACTTTCTTAATGAGAGTTAGATGAAAAGATCCAAATACTGCCTTGTTTGTACAATACATATGAAGCTAAAGTCTAGCTTAGGTAAGCTTGGTTATCTTAGCTTAGCTTAAAGACTGGAAACAGGGGGGAACAGCTAGCCTGGCTGTGTTCAAAGTGAACAAAATCCACATAGTAACAGCTCCAAACCAAAGTGGTTTCTGCCTGTATCCAGCCTTTTTGCTAAGCTAAGCTAACCTGCTGCTGGCTGTGGCTTCATATTTATCGTACAGACGTGAGAGTGGTGTCAATCTTCTCACTCTGCTAACAGGGTTCAAGTCTTTCACACATGCATAAACACACGCACGCACGCACCTGTGCAACGTGATCATTCAGCCATCCCTCTCTGACATTGGCTGGTGTGTGTTGACCACAAAACACACTCATGAAGGATGTTACTCACCACACAAACACAACCTCCATCTCTATCTATCCTCCACATCATTCTCTCTCTCTCTCTCTCTCTCACACACACACACACACACACACACACACACACACACACACACACACACACACACACACACACACACACACACACACACACACACAGAGTCTTACACGTTTACCTGTCCCCTGGTCAAAGCTCTCCCCATTTGTATGAGTGGTTATCGGTGTGGTAACTCTATCCCCCTCCTTTCATGTAAAATACATTGTGCTGAGCCTCCTCCCTCCCTCCCAACCTCCACCACTCCTCCTACAACCCCCAGTTCCCCAAGCCTGGGGAGGTGTAAAACTATCCCTCTCTTTATGCCTCCAAAAATGCCCCTTTTTCAGATGTAGTAGGAAGCTATAAAAGAAAAAAAGAAGTGAGGGAGTGAAAGGGAAGAACAGGGTGAGTCTGTGGAACAGGGGGGAGGAGGAGGAGGAGGTGTTTGGGTAAAAAGGTACTCTCCGAAAACATCCCTCTCTCTCTCTCTCTCTCTCTCTGACTAGGTGTACCTCTCTTTACCTGCCTACGCTCACATGAATTTGCCAAGAGCTGCCTGGTATTGCTCACAATGTGAAGGACCCAGAAATGGAAGTATATTCGCACACAGTTTTTGCACCTAAAGTATCACATGTCTCTGAACCTTTATCTTCGAATCGCCCAGGGAGAGGAAAAAAAGACAAAAATAGAGCTACACTGGCCTCTTCATTGAACCCCCCCCCCCCCCAGACAATACAAACAATCTGAGAAATGAGAGAACAACACGCAGCATGATCGCTCCAAGCTATACAGCACCTGAGAAGTTATGCCATTCAAGACACAGAAAGGAGTTACAGTGAATTTAACTTGCTGGCATGAGTGCTCACACAGCATGTGATGTAAAAAGGCTTTTCATGACTGCACAGATAACTGAAATAAATCCACATGACTGATTTGTAGCATAAAATACCACTTTACACTTTAAAGCTGCAATCCATATATTTCTGTGCATTCAACGTGCAGAAAAACTTGATTCGAAATGTCTTCAAACAACCAAATTAAGTGGATTTTAAGATATTTTTTGACAAATATGATGAAGCTGGACAGCGTTTTCAATCATAGTGAATGTGTTTTTGGTGTTTTCACCACACAGATAGTGATTATTATGATACAAAGTTATGTAACTATGGATAAAACGATATGTTAATTAATCGACCGGTCAATCAAGAGTCATTCTTTAAACAAAAATGTGAAAAAATAATAGAAAAAAGGTGGAAAATAAAAGCCAGATAGACTGATCATGGGGTGCAAACGTGAGCCAATGCTGTGCATATCTCTTGCTAGCTTTGTACTATGTTTCTTGGTTTAAATTCCACTTTCACAGTATCACGTGTTCCCGTTAATAGATGGATTTCTTTTGACTACAAAGTAACAAATTACAGACTTTAAGTAAGCAAGAAATTCCTGCTGGGTGAAATGTAAAAATACTGTCTTGTGTTTTATGTAACTATGGACAAACAAAGCTGCAAGTGTGGTCAGTGTGCTGTACTAATTTTAGATTCCCAAAGATTATTTTATTTAATCAACTTGTAGTGAATACACATGTTTGGGGAGGAAGAGCAGTGGAGGAGAACAGTGACTAAGGCTGCTCTCCATCCTCCTCGCCGTCCTGGTGGTCTTCATATCTGCCATTTAAATTGGCTCCTCATTGTCTCTGAGAGTGAGGGGATCACAGACATGATTTAATGCAGCTTTACTCAATGGAGACAAATGAAAACTCACTGATGGATGTGTGTGGGTGTGTGTGTGTGTGTGTGGGCCGGTTCTGCGCTGTTAATTGTGAAGCGTTTGGCCTCGACTGCCCCTGCTCAGCTAATCTGATGAGAGTGATTAAAAAAACAACTGGGAGAAACCTAAACCAGTGCATGGCTGACCAGACACACACACACACACACACACACACACACACACACACACACACACACACACACACACTCTGACCATCAATCTACTCAGTGGCAAGAACACACAACTCAATATGAAATTTCTAAAAGGTACAAAACGTCAGGCACTGGGGCAGATAACTGCAGAGAACTGAAGGAATTAAGTGTAGTGAGAAGTTGATTGATCATTAACATGTATCTATAACATTTTATAGATAAAATGATTAAAAATCAATTAACTAAAAATCAGCAGCCTTAAATAATTGATCTGAATGACTCAATACATGAGTCAATACATGACTCGCAGCTCCATGCACTATGTAGGATATAATATTACAGATACTGTATGTCATCACTCTGAAACTACCATGACTAGATTTAGAAACATAGAAGAAGAAGAAGGTACAACAAGCAGCGGCTTGCAGGTGGGTCAGTCATCACAAATTCACGCTGTGCAGCCAAGCATTGGTCAGACTCACCCGATTTTTATACGTTATAGTGTAGCTGACGTTTGTGAAAAAACCAAATGTGAAGATAAAATGACAATAGCACATTTCCATTTAATAGAATTATGAAATGGTGCAGCCATAAAACACCAAAGAGCTGGGACAATAACATATGACAGTTAGAAAGTGTTGCATAAGATGATTTGAACAACTTTTAAGCTACTCAAGGGAGAATAAAAATGGGGGAAAGGTTGTTAAAGTGTTAGCTAACATGTTAGAGAGCGTGTTTTTTTTTTTTTTCAAAACACATCCACTGGTCTTTATGTAGACTCCATGTTTTCTAGCAAAATTCAGCTCTGACCGAGAGAGTGGACTGGAACAGTAAGAGTTCCTCTCTGCTGCTGTGTGAGACTTGAAGAAACACAACACCATCACCACCACCACCACCCCCCCCTCCCCCCTTCCTCATCCCCAACCCAACCGCAGCTACCGCCCCTGCTCGGTCCCCACACCGCAAGCCTTCCCTCTCCGAATCCACTAAACCCCGAGCACCTCCACATCCCACCGTGAAAAATCAATGAGGTGTGTGTGTGTGTGTGTCTGTATGTGCGTGCGTGTTGGGGAAGATCAGGTAAGAGAGCAAAGAACTGAAAAGCAAAAAAAGTGCCTGTGTGTGTTAAGACTGAGAGTCTAATTCAAAGAGAGTCCGAGTGTCCGCGGTGGTCATAACTCGTGTGTGTGTGTGTGTGTGTGTGTGTGTGTGTGTGTGTGTGTGTCTGTGTGTGTAAGTGCGTGTCTGTGGCAGCAGCAGCAGCAGCAGCATCAATAATTAAAGCTAATCTCATTAGGCCTCAGATCCCTTTCAGACGCTTTTAATTAAATGATGAATGGCCTCCCAGCTGCCTGTTAAATAATGCTGCTCATGACATCACAGTGTGTGCATGTGAGAGGTACAACATAAGGTAGATACCCTTAAAAAAAAAAAAGACATTCAGCAGACAGATAGGTATGCTCTCTCTCTCTCACACACACACACACACACACACACACATGCCATCTGCTCTCAGATTCAATATGCAGCCGATTATTAGAGGTTACTGCTGCCCTCTGCGCCGCCGGAGAGAGCGAACAGGAGTTGAATGTCTCAAAAGTCGCAAGCTGTTCCATCACACGAGGCCTTGAAACACTTCATATTATCTTACTAATAAAATCACCCACAATACCATATGTCCGCAGAGAAGGAAGGCAGATTACGGGAGAAGAGGATGTACGTAAGTGTGAAAAAGAAAAGAGGGAAGGGCAGGGAGTCCAAAAAAGGGACAGTGGAGTGCTCGGGGTGTGAGAAAGATAAAGATAAAGGAAGACAAAGAGACACAGAAGACTATAGGCCAAATTAGAGAATGAGAGCAACAGGTAAAGCAGAGGACAGGTAAGGGTGCCAAAGCGCCCTGGGCTCCAGACAGCATGGACCTGGCTATGAGAACACCCATAATGCCTTCTGTTTCTCATCCCCCTCTACTCTCTCGCTCCCTCCCTCCCCCCGTGCTCCCTGCTCTCGGGCTGGCTCTGTATCGGATTGCTGACTTCACAATAGGCCCTGAATCATCACTCTAGTCAGAGAGACACAGAGAGAGACGAAGAGGCGGGAGGCCCTGGAGAAAGACAAGGTAGGACAGACAGACAGACAGACAGACAGGAAGAATCAAGGACAGGGAGGGTAAAATGTGTCATCAATGTGGGCATCAACGATGAAAAGATCCAGTTCAAACTGATGTTGACAAATGCACTTCCTCAGGAAATTTTAAATACATCAATAAATAAATCTGGCACAAATTTAACAGAAAAATGTCAATTTTGAAATGATCTCACGGAGACTGGAAAGCTTGCAGCATGTTTTGGTTGTTCTGTACTACTACACGTTAATGCTAATACTAAATACTGATGATATAACTACAAAAAAGGGGTTAGGGTTCACATTATTCAGATACCTGGCAAGTATCAAGACAATCAAGACAGTTTATGTAGGTCTGGAGTAGTGCTTAAAAATTAGAAAAATTTTAAAATTAGAAAAATTAAAAAGTGAAAATTTTGATAATCTATTAAACATTAAAGGCTCATTCTCCACGCCTGTTCTCACACTATGTATTTTTGTGGTCTATGTACAATCACCCATGAGTAATACGTAACGCTTTATGACATTAGGTCACACACCACCAACTATTTCACTGATTTCAGTGAGACAAGATTATATTTTATGGGGAAAAAATTCTGGTTTTCCCTCCTTTGATGGACAGTAAAGTAAATTTCTGCAAACTATAGGTGCTGTTAGCTCAGTTTGTTAGCCAAGCTACCCAGTGAGCTCAGAGCACCAGGGAAGTGTTAGTGTTTGTACCACAGGCATTTTGGACCACCAGGGAAAAGAGGCTCTCAGGTACGGGGTGTGGGGGAATACTGATGGGGAGCGAAGCTGGCGATTAAAGAACACATTGGCGGAGGAAGCTAAGAACAGAAAATGAAAGAGTGACAGAGCAAGAAGCCGCCGAACAAGAGTAAATCTGGAAATAGCTTTTGGTCGTTGGTGAGAGCTTCGTGAAATAAGAGGCTGAAAGACAGACGCCGAGCTGGGTTTCTTGCTGTTGGATCAGTAAGTAATATTGTGTTGTTGTATTAGCTTTATGTTTGGCTGTTAGCAAAGTGGTCAACTCGTCAACACAAATGCACGCGTACAGCTGTCCATATTTACAACAATGGTATTGCACTCTGAAACTGGGGGCGCTAAATTACAAAAATAGTCATTTATGTTACTTATGTTATTTGTTTATCAAGCACAAATGACAAACATTTTTTGGTTTCAGCCTCTCAAGTATGAAAATTTGCTTCTTTTATATGTTTATTATCAGTGAGAACGGAATATGATGCTCACTGATGCTTGGACAAAACAGACTTTAACTTCTAAGTTTATTATTATCTCAAAGGTTTTCAGCCAGGAATTAAATATATATGCCGCAAGAATACACTGATGACGATGATCAGCAATGTTCTATAATCTAAGACAGAAAAAATTAAAGAAGGGATATATCGATAATGAAAATAACCATCAGCACAGAGACCCAGGTCACAGCCCATCTGGCCTCTGCGACCCCTGAGCTACCTCTCTGATTCTACGTTGCAGACAGAGAAATACAATCTCCCAGCAGAGAAGCAGAGGAAGTTCTCGCGGCAGGCAGGGTAGGCAGGTTCCTCCGTAACCAAAGCACAATTGTTGCAATTTCATTTCCTTCCCAGCAAAATGAGGAAATATGCTCCTTTTTTTTGTAACCAGTGGCAGATGAGCGTTTGGCCAGAAGACCAGGCCGAACAAACGGTGGGCTGTGCTATCACAGGCTCTATTTATGGAAGTTGCTGGGAACAAAGAATTAAATGTTTTAGTGCTTTACCAAAGACTTCTGTGCATGTAATGTAATTTTCAGAGTTTGGAAGAATTCACTGTTGTTTCTGGTATAGTTTCTTCAACAATCAACTCAGAGAGAGAAATACAACATCTGGCAATAAAGCGATTTTCCTTGAAAACTCTGAGTAATCAATAAAACGAGGAATCTTGGCTGGAAAAATTGTGCCCTGATTGACTTCCATTAAACAAGCACGGTCACAATATGAGACCGTCTCCACTCAGATGACCTCAGCCATCCCACACCACAGAAAGTATATGTGTATAACAGAGAAAGAAACACCTACACACACATACTCTCACACAGACACGCACAGCAGACACTCAAGCACACATATCATGTGGTTTCCTGTCTAGTGCGTTCTTCTAGAAAGCCCACGCCGGTTGCTCTGGGTTTCTAGATTGATTCTCCAGTCTGTTTGGGGGGTTTGACTCTGTCGGACTGTGACTGGCTCACAGTCTGTCTGTCTGACCTGCTCACCTCACACCTAGCTGGCTTTCCCTGGCCGGCCAGATGCTCAACTCTCTTATATACGAGTTATAAATTAACTGAACTGAGTAGGTTTTGGTGAAAGACAGACGTTTGGTTGTTTCAAGCGTCTTAAATAAAAGTGATGTCAAAACAAAGAGGCTGTAGAAGTCATAAAAGTAGGATTCTTTATCTGCAGTATTTACTGGGGCTGCTTTTCCAAAAAGTTTCCAAAAGTCAGCATAGTTCTCAAGAAAAACAAAAAGTTAGCAAAAAAAAAATTTGATCAGAAGATCAGTACTGGTGTCTGTTAAGTACAGCCAGATGCGGGTTAGCTTAGTTTAGCTAGCCTGGCTTGTAGGTAGCAAATCTGCCTACAAAGACCTATAACACTCACAAATTGACATTCATTTGTTTTATCTGTATAAAATATAAAGTGGAAAAACATCAAGTTGCAGTTTTATATGCTGGACTATTTCTTGGCTGGGGGTAGTGACTTAATCAATAAGCTATACCGGTGGTCATTGGTTGATTTTACTAGCTTTGGATGGAGCCAGGGTAGCTGTTTCCTGCTGCGTAGTCTTTATGCTAAGCTAAGCTAATCAGCTGCTATCTGAAGCTGTACATTTACTTGACAAACAAGAGTGGTATTGATCGTCTTATCTAACTAGGAATCCACATCAAAAGTGAAACACTGTGTAAACACTACTGAAGCGCTCCGTCCATTCAGTCCACACCAACTTGGACTTTTGTTCGGCCGTCTCTGTCTCTGTCTCTCTCAGAAACAGCTGTCCTGTCCTAACCAGGCTGACTGACAGCAGAAATTTAATGAACAAAAATAGTTTCATGTCGGCTCTATGGAACAAAATCAGCATTGTTTTTATTTTTTGATTCACTGATTTTAGGGAGTCTCCAAGTGACAGCTCATTCTGCCTTAAATCAATCATTACAGACACTGTTAATAAGATCAGAACATACAGCATTTCTGTGTGATATAAACAGCTGTCCATAGAGATAAAAACATCTCGTAAAATATCATAGAACTTTAACGTATAAACTTCAACATCTCCTTGACGATGATCTACAGTGTTTTTATTTTCTAACTTTGATTTCGTCACCTCCTTTGTCATTGTTATCAACCATTATTCAATCAACCATAATGACTTTTATGTATCCTTCATATTTTCCTCCCTCAGGCTGCACAGCTCAGACCGAGGTGACCAGAAGTCTGAGCAGCAGACTCTCAGCAACACTCAGCTGTCAACTAAACATAAATCTTACAAGAATCACTGTACACTAAGCTGAAATTGAAGTGCACCTCGGTGCCACAACTAGGATGCCAGCCTACTAGAGGGATGCCAGGGGGTAGCTGTTACACTCCACACTCCTGTGATCTGTCCACATGCCTTGTCGCCGGGCAGATTTTGAAACGACTGTCTATGACGCCAATGCAATCTTGGCAATCAGGGTTGGGCCGTGCTCGTATTTAGCTACTGCTGCTGCATGTAAGTTTGTGTGAATGTGTCTGTATGGGGTTGTAGGGGTGAAAGAGGGGTGCAACCTGACCCCTTTCCTCCTCTAAGTTGGTCTCTCTCCGTCTTTCTGTCTCACACACACACACACACACACACACACACACACACACACACACACACACACACACACACACACACACACACACACACAGACTGGGACAGCTGCCATATTCAGGGCCTCTCCCAGCGCACCAGAGGAAAAGGCTACAGCTAAAAGAACCTTTTTTCCCCTCTTTTTTCATCCCCTTTTCCTCCTCCTTCATCTCTCTCACTTTTTTCTTCTGGTGGCCATACATTTAAATCCTGCAAGGCTCCCCAAGGTCAACAAACACCGCCGCTCACCCCGTCTCTCAATGCCTCCTCCACTAGCCAACAGACTGGAGACTTTAGTCAGGGCTCTGTCGGATCAAGAGCCATCGAGGGGTTATGTGTGGAGGACTCATGCTGGCCCTAAATATCTACTTATGCAAATTCAGATAAATTCATAATAAAAACATTTGATCCTTGGATTTGTCCCTTCATCATCGTCTTACAGAGCATCACTCAAAAACAACAACAAAACGGACAGTTATCACCTTTTCCTCCAAAGCTAAGCAAGTATGTGACAACAGGTGGAGTGAGACACTTAAACAGGCTAAAAGTAGCATTAAGGGGCTAACCACTGTTGGCCCTGCCTCAGGCTCCTTCCAGGGCTCCCTGAGGACCCCAGACGGCAGGCTGGCCCTCGGCAGGCAGGCGGCCAGAGAGGACGCCTGACCATAACCCAGATGACGTGCGATGGATGTGGTGGGAAAAGGGATGGATAGAGGGTGGGCGGGGGACTTTAAAGGGTAGAGGGGAGGGGTGGGGGTATCAGGTATCAACAGACAACTCCCCGAAACTTTGTGTGTGAGGTCTGCGCTGTTTGGTTAGTCACCCGAGACGCGCCTGTTTCAATGAAGCAGTGCGGGGGAAAGAATTAGCCACTTTGAGTTTAAATATTAAACAAGAGAGAGAGAGAAAAAAAAATTAATTACAATAATCAAACCAATTTAACAAATTAACAAAAGCTCCATTTTCAACTGAAGTGACATTGAATTTGTCAAAGCTGTCATTCGTACTCAGAATTAGTTGTCGTTATCAAAATGAGACAATAAGCACAAAACAATCAAGCAATTAAAATGTCAGCTAGTAAGATGGCAAACCTCGTAACAGAGCATATACACATATGAATATATTACTTATTGTTGTATGGTATGAATATCAGCTTGGACTTGGTTCTCATAGGCTGCATTAGAGTAGAGTTAAAGTAGAGCTGAAACGATTAATCGATCAGTCGATGGACTGTAAAATGAATTGCCTTAACTCTTTTGTCAACTATGAATTCAAAATGAATCGATTTGAGTCTGCTTTTAAGCAGAAATGCCAAATGTTCATTAACTTCACCTTCTCAGTTGTTTTCTCTTTCTGTTTTCTTTGATATTAAATTAATATCTTTAGGTTGTGGATGTTTAGTGGGACAAAACAAGACATTTGGATATGTCAGCTTGGGCTTTGTGAAAGTGTGAAAGAAAATAATCAACAGATTAATCAAGACTGAAAATAAGCATTACTTTAGCAGCCCTACATGGCAGTTAAGAGGCAGTTTCTGCTTGGGCCAACGTTTTCACTTTTAACAATGACATTTTCTTGTGTTCCACATCACCGTGCCCTACAGCCATTTACACACAATCACACTTTGTCCTCTCTATTGTTATCAGCGAGGGTTGACTAACACATCTCAGTATAATACAATATAATCCAACATCACCACAAGCTACAACTTCCAACGTGACCTTAAACTTGAATCAACACCTCTCTAAAAAACATTAAAACACATTACAGGATGTATTGTCGGGCTGTTTTTCCATACTGAATTTTCATTTTAGCTATGTGTGCCTAAAAAAACTGAATGTACATCATACACTGTATTCCCCAGATTTCATCACATCAGTGATACTGACTCAAAAACTATTTTAATTCAGCTTCATGAAGTGAACTTGACTATTTCCAGCCAAAAAAGGAAAGACCAAACATTTCCAGAAGTCATAAACCTCAACTATAATCCTATTATCTCTATGTGATATGATTAAAATCTCTGTCCTTGCTCTGAGGTCCCATTTCCAACCTGAACAATTAATCAATGCCTTTGAGCCGCAGCTCAGATTCACATTATAAATGATATCACTGCCCTATTTAAAGCAGGTGAAGTAATTGTGGAATATGGACATCAATATTTGATATTTGGATGGCAGCAAGACAAGATGGATGCTCTTCTCGTGGTCTTTCTTTCTTCCCTTCTTCCTCTTTTTCCATGTGTGTTTTTGTTGTGTGTGTGTGTGTGTGTATACTGTATATGTGAGTGACAGTACTCCGCTGGGGTCAGCCTGTAATCTAAACCCAGGGCGAGTCTGACAGAGCAACACAAAAAGTAGGGGAAAAACAACATAGTTCATGTGCTCTGTCCCACTTTGCGCTATTATTACTGTGGAGGCTGGCAGGTCAGAGGGAGAGTGAGGGAGAGAGAACCAAGCTTGATGGAGGAGGAGGAGGAGGAGGAGGAGGAGGAGGAGGAGGAGGAGGAGGAGATGAAATTACACCTGTTCTGGTGGCTGACTAACGACTTTGAAATGCGAGTGGACCTCGCTCACCGCCAAAATCATTTTCCCAACAATACGGCCTGATCTTTAAACAAGCAGAACTGGGACGCTGCGCTGACGTGACGCAGAGACGGCCTGCCGTGCTGAGACACTAACAAACCCTCAAGGCATGGGGTGTGTGTGTGTATGTGTGTGTGTGTGTGTGCGTGTGTTTGAGGTCGAAAAGATATGGTAGAGATAAAAAAAAAAAGACCTACTTTTTCAATGAAGTTAACCTTGGATTCATTTGTATTACATGCACACCTGTGCTCACAACATACAGACACACACACACACAGTTCCTAAATTGATGCCCAGCATTGTTTCTAATGAAGTCTCATTCACTCTGACTGCTGCCATATGGTTACTGTACACTCACTGAACCACATCTGCTGTGTGTTAGTGCACACACACACACACACACATCTCTCCAATGCACCCATACCTCAGACTTGTGTGGTCGATACAAGGTATACTCTCTCTCTCTCTCTCTCTATCACACACACACACACACACACACACACACTTGCATACATACAGTAGCGTTTAACTCACCATCTGTTCGCTGAGGTCCTGTGAGGCCTCCATGGCTTCTTGGGTAGTGATCGGCCACACACTTGAGCGGCAAAAAGGAGAGAATAAAATGTAGGTGAACTGATAGAAAACAAAACATTTCGGATTTCTTATTACTTCTGATTATGAATCATCACCTGTGCTAACACTGTTTTCCAGGGATGTTGCTTGAACACTTGCTTGGGGTTGGGGGGTTTGATTGCCAAATTTAAACGCTTACACAGGATGAAACCACCCACGATACTATATTAATCTCTTTCTTTTTTCATGTGTACGTGCATCTGTCGGTTAGACCCTCTGTCAGTGTGTTTATGTGTGAGCAACAGGAGACTGAAGGAGGGAAGCAGCAGCGTTAACTTCAGCATATCATCTTCAGCCGAGGGTGAAGTGGAGAGATAATTGCAGAAGTAAATATCAACAATGAAAATGGAGAAGTGTAAATGATATGGCTGCTTGGCTGGCTCTGGACCACAGACACAGTGGCTGGCTAGCACACGAAGACAGTGAGTGACCCTATTAATACTAGACAGGAGACAGGTTGGCGCAGGAGTCTGGAGCGATGGAGAGGCCGAGGTGATTGTCTGCAACTTATGCGAGATTAAATGTTGCGATCAGAAAAGAAATGAGAGAAATTACATTCTGCCTTTGTCTCTTTTTTTTCTTCTTTTTTTAGGCCGCTGTCACGCAGAGGGTGACACTACAACAAAAGACCAGCTGAAAGAGAATGGGAAAACAATGCCAGCATCCCAAAAGAATGGCACAAAATGGCTTGTCTCTCCGCTATATTGTGCAAAAAGAAAAAGTTTGACGGTTGAACAAAAGAGTAGGCGGCAAAAACACGCACTTGCATGCAAACACAAAAGTGGTTCCCTGTCATTAGATCTGTGGTTCCCAGCAAGTGTGGTGAGGTGTGCCATTGTAACATTTCTAGCTACTTTTCCCCATGAAAAAAAACATTGTTTTTACTTTTTTTTTTTTAAAAAAGCTCAAGTAAATTCATATTTTATACACCTGAGTCAGAGCAAGCTGCAAATGTTGTCATCAAGGCCTTGTGTCATACAGTGTGTTCAACTGAGTGTATGTGTGTACCTGAACGTAGGAGGCTTCTACACAGGCTGATCAGTTATTTTAAACACCAACTCAACCTAAAATAAGTCCCAAAACATGGATTACTAACAAGAACATTAAATTTCAGCAATATAAGACTTTTTTTTCAGTTTGTTCAGTGTGTGTATGTGTGTGTGTTTGTGTGTGTGTGTGTGCACGCGCCCTCGAGCCCTGTGGAGTTGTCTGGCTCGATCCTTTAAACTAACTGGCATCCTTTTAATTTTTCATAGCGTTCAGCTCCTCCTCGCCTGAAACCGAAGACAATAATGCGTCTCTCAGGTGAATTGATTTGTGCCCAAGCCTCCCTCCCTCCCTCTCTCTCTCCCTCCCTCACCCCTTCCCTCCCTCTGTCTCCCCTCTCTTTTTCTCTCCCTCTCACCTTTGTGGAGGACAGAACCAGCCTTCCATCTGTTTGCATTTCACTCAGCCCTTCATGATTTATTCTGCTTTAGCAAGTAAGTAGTGGCCATATAAAGATTATGAGTCATTTTTGTGATTAGTGGAGGGTTTGTATAACTTTTTGAGGCATTAAAGTGAGACATTTTTACATATTTCACACTCGTAGTGAGCTAAGTTTAGAAGTCCTTCAGAATATTCTAAATCATCAGTTTATACATGTGTATTTTTAAACTTTAACTGCTCATGCTCTGCTGGTTTACTCACCTCTTATGTGTTATATTCCACTACACATGGATGCCTCGCACGGCCCTAAACTCACCCAGTAGTTACCTGACACTGCGCAGGGAATCAATAATGCCTGCCATTTCCTTCAGCGTCCCAGAAGAGAGAATTATATTTCTCTCTATGGCTATTGACAGCGACATAAGAAACACACATGAGACGGCGGAGGATTAGAAAGTGAACTGCGCAGCTTCACTGCGGTAATTTCACGCTATAAAAGCCGAAGAGAGGAGAATGTCGAACAAACCGCAGGCTGCTGCTGGATGCAGGGAGCTGGAGTAAAAAAGAAAGTCGACATGTTCAATTCAACTCAAGCTTTATTGACTTAGCAGTTTTTACGCACAGATCGATTTTTTATGACGATTTTCTAAAAAAGCTTCTTCACACGAAAAGATGCCTATCCCTCAGTTTAAAATCAGCCACTACTACTTTTTTTTTTTTTTAATACTATTTTCAGCAGCTGTATTGAGGACACACATAAGATTTATTCATAGGATTAAATGTCAAAATAAATTAAAAAAATGAAATATGTCCATGGCCGAATTTTGTCATAATTAGGCTGCGTATAACCTCATTTATATAAAGATAAATTAAGAAGAATTACAATGTGAAGTTGCTATTTTAATTAATGGCACACGATGATTAATTAAATTTTAAATATTAACAAAATTCTGCATTGCTTTTTTTTAAAAATGCATCCTTAAACTTATTCAAATATGTATTTTAGAGTGAGAAATGAAGAAAATGGACCTAAACATTTAGAAAATATGAAATAAATACGAAATTTAAAAAAGACAGAAATAGCCAGTTATAAATATTACCATATAAAAATCTTTTTTTAATATATTATATAAGAACAATATTAAATCGACTATTTTAAATGATCTGCATGAAACGGGCTTAATTCAAAAAGGCCAAGCTGCTATTTAATTCACACATTTTATTTATTTATTTTTTAAAGGCCAGAACAATGATTTATTTTCACCCTCTGTGTGTACAGCACTTTATCACTTCCCCAAATCTCCACAAACCAAATCCTGCCCATCCATCTTCTGCGCATTAATGCGCGTTGGTTAAGTATGAGTCCTTAATGTGAAATCTAATCTGTATGGATTACGGCGCAGTATGGCCTATCAGATTTTGAGTCGGCGCGTAACCTGTCATGTTGTTAGGGGCAGGCCAATAGCCAGGGGCCATTCAAGCCCTGAGAGCTCGGGCCGTGGTATAAGATTCCCATTTCCTACATATCAAATATAAACACAAACTCCACGTGGGATGAGGAGAAAAGTCGTGGACGCACGGAGGGGTGGAGGGGTGTGATGAAATCCGGGGGAAAAAAAGGATGAAGAAACCACACTTGACCTGCAGTCAAAGATCTCCACATGGCAAATAAACTCATTTTATTTTATTAAACATTTTGTTCACGAGAAAATCTTCATGTAAAATACATATTAATCAATAGAAATGGAGCTGATTAAATGCATGTTAAATTCTATAAAAGTCAAGAAGTGAATAAAATCATTTCAAACGTGTTTAAGGTCCCCGGGGATGGGATGAAGTTTGGACTCCATCCCAAAGAGACTCTTGTGAAAAACGGACACCAACTTAAACATTAAGATGATCGATTAAATTTGATTAAAAATTTAAGTGACTACCAATTTACGCAAAAAATAAAAGAAATAAAAAATAAAGAAAATCATTAAAACTGTCATTATTGTGCACTGTGAAAATCAAACTGTTAAATTAGTTCTTCCTGGATAAAATAAGGTGTAATTTAAGTAGGATATTCATCGTTTATTATTCAAGAATTGATTAAATATATCAAACTGAATCAAAGTCAATAATTTATCATGACAGTTATCGAGACATCAGTGATCGAGGCAGCCCCTAAACTGACACTCACCTGATATCAGACAGAGTAAAACACACACACACACACACACACACACACACACACACACAGAGAGAGAGAGAGATCTGTAAGTGCCTGTAAATAAACAAATTAAGTCAACATACCTGTGTCCAAATTATTTTCGTCCCTAAGAAAATCAGCTCCCAGATTTCCTTCACTTCTTGGAGACGCTCATAATCAAATGCAGTGTGGTCGCCGCACAGCTCTCCCTGCTGTTTGCAGGCTGTCACTGACTGGATCAAAACACTTCAGCCACTGCTGGCCATTAGCGCACAAAAAAAAGAAAGAAAGAAACAAACAAGCCCCGGTGAGTTCTTCAAACTCGATTAAATTTAATTTACAAACTCAAAGACAAATCCCGGCTCTCAGTTTCGGTGACCGGACCGCTCACTTCTGCGGGAAACACCATTATTTTCAGTCCGCGTCCAAGTTTGAGCACCAAGGCTGTTCACAGGCATTACACTCAACTTCATTATTGAAAACCGTGCCGCTGCGCATGCGTCCAGCTGCCATGCGGACACTAATGGGCAAGTGTCCAAAGGACTAATGGGGTTCAGGAAGGAGGGAGGGAGGGAGAGAGGGAAGGTGGGGATACCAAAATGACATTCTTATTAATAGTTTGGCCCAAATGACGAGCTCACAGTTTTATTTATATTTATCTCATCAGAGCAAAAACAACATGCACCCACTGACCAGCCTCTATCTATCTATCTATCTATCTATCTATCTATCTATCTATCTATCTATCTATCTATCTATCTATCTATCTATCTATCTATGCTTCTGCATGATCATCATTAAATGAAAGTAATAGTTACCAAAAAACTGTCAGTCTTTTCATATCCTGTAAGGAGTGTTTTCTTGATAGTATGCCAATAAAAACTGATCACCCTGACAGGGCCACTGTTTCTTTAAGGATATGACATTGCAGTCAGGATTGTAGCCAGGATTTTTAGGAATAAAGTGTCCCCCCCACCCCAACCAACCAACCAACCAACCCACCCACATTCCCCTTAAAGTCAAATTATCTATTTTATTAAACTCTTACTTAACTCATACCTAAAATGTATTTATGTAATGCTATTTCAAAGCCTTCTTCAAAATAACAGGCACAGCCAATAATTCCAGGGGAAAACCGCATTTATTTTATTTTAATATATTTAATTTATGTTTGGCCTAAAACTGTCAAATGGTTTATTGTTTATAGGCTCTCCGTCAGCTTCTGTTGACGCGGTTGCTAGTCTTTCTGGGGACTGTCAATACACACAAATAAACATACATTAACGGATATTGAAAAGAAAAAAATATATATATACAGAGAATAAAAGAAAAATAGTAATTTATTTCATGTTCTGTGTGCTCAAGACTGAACCACAAGAGACATGAATAGTACATAACCCAAAAAGAAATAGAGGAAAAGTAATGTTTACATTACAACATTAACTAGAATACATCTGACTTGGCCCCAAGCTCTGCATAGAACATATAAATTATATAAAGAAAACATTATTCAGATCAAGTTCTTAATCAGTCTTTGTAATTTGGGTGAATTAAGCCTTCAACACACAGGACACACACATTTTCTATGATATTATGAGTATGCAAACATAGAAATGATGAGTTATTCCATTTAAAACATGCCCCTAACAGAAAGCCACTTGAAAATAGTTCTCATACTTAAACATGCAATAATACACATATCATGGCACCAACAGCCAGAGGGAAAACATGGTGCTGGTTTAATCTGTATACACTTATAGACAGAGAGATGGAGAACAATTGTGCCAATAAAAACCAGAAAACATGGTGGGTGTACAAAACAAAATAACAAACATAAATCAGCATGGCTCAAATAAATTGTGTGAGAGTAAAGTCAGACAGCACTGTTCCACAGTGGCCACAAAAAGATGACAGATTTGGCCTCGGAGTGAAGTTTATTTGAAAAATTGAATGTTTGTTATGGCTTATGGATTCTGAGACTGTTGGATCCCGCTGGCCTCGGACCAGCGCTCTTTTTACCATGCTGTCATTTATTTGGGATGATGATGTCAGCAGGCTCTCTGACTGATCCCTGATTGTTGGTTTAGGGATCCTGCTGACACACACACACACACATACACATCTTAACATCCTTCCCCCTGCTTCTCTGTCCCCTCTCATGCACACAAATGCAATTTGTTTATATGATTCAAAAAGCTTCTTGGTAATATTATGTAGAATGAAAAGAGCCAAAGTTTCCCTGGCATCACACACACAAACACTGCAAAAAAAAAAAAAAAAAAAAAGGTTTGTTCTTTGTGGCGTTGGCTAGCACATCAGCTGGCAGACCTAAAGAGAAAGAGAAAGCCGCTGACATTCTAGCAAAGCAGAAATGAAAAAGTGGGAGCAGAGTGAAGAGGAGGTTGTCATATTAATTTTCTTACCTCTTAGCAGAGTTTACCCTCAGTCCTTTCATTTTCTTTTTCCATGTATCCCAGCTGCAGACTGCAGGGAAACATGGACACAGTATTAGTGATGTCACCCACACATTAGTGGCTGGAAGACTCAACTTTGGGTTTATCAGCAACTATTTTGTCAGTTATTTGGAGCAAGAAAATCCAAGTGTGGGTGGAACTGAGGCTGGTTGAGGATCAGGCATGATGTTAGGAGACAAGTCCTTTAAATTAAATGACAAAAAACGTTGTTTGTTAAGAAGAGTTTTCTGATCTGACGCCCTTAATGACAGGCTATTGTTTTCTTGAAATGAAAAATAAGTCAGTTTTATGATGTGACATTGCTGTGGTTATGGTTTGGATAGGTTAGATTTGAAGGAAGATCGTGGTTTGGGTTAAAATGACTACTCTGTTAAAGTTAGTGGAGTTACGTTGCCATGGTTACAATAATATATACATGTCTAAGGTTTGAGAACCACGATGTTGACTGTCAGGTGGCAACAGGAAACAAACAGTGGCCTCCAGTGTTAAAGACGATAGAGTGCAGCAATGAGGCCATGATCCCCATCTGGCTTCCCACCACACTGGTTTTCTTGGTTTTGGGTGTGATGAGACATAAAAAATCAAAGTGATGATCAACTGCAATATAATGATGATGATAAATTCTAAAAATACACCTCTCATATCGCATGAGAACGTGAATTATTGCATCAGTTCCAGACATCTGTTAAAGTCAGTCTGTAGCAGCCATTGCAGAAACTATGTCAGAAGAGTCTTCTGTTTCAGCTTTCATGACATACATTAACAGTGATTTCCTGTTACCGCACTGGGTAGAAGGTGACAAAAGATAGACAGGTTATCAGTTTATCAGCAGATAACAGAATCTCTTCACATTGCACATCTGCCTTTGGACCCTGAGTGGACACCCAAGTGAAATTAGGGTGGGATGCAATTTCCACACAGAATCAGGACAGAGCTTTGGTTTGTCATCCTGCGAGGCAATGGTGGTTTGCAACTCATTTATTACATGGAACCGCACAGGATACGCACTGCAAAGTCATATGATGCCATGCGTAGTAGGCATGACATCCCATGATGACTGATGCGTGTGTGTTGGCACGACTTTGGGAGGGTCAAATTCAAACCCTTGGCATGGCATGTGGACAGGCACTGGCATGGCAAACAGTGGCCTGACACCAAGAGCAGGAGAGAGAGGGAATAATAATCAGTGTATTCACTAACCACAGCTTGAAGAATAGATTGTGACTGTGACTGTCCGGTAAAATGGATTCTCATCTGGACATTATTGTTAGAGTAATGAAAGTCCATTTTTCGAGCAACACATACTGACTAACTCCATGTCCACACTAACACAGGGAAGTAACACACATCATACTCGGCTGGGGTTTTTGACCATTGAAGACTGAACATTAAAAAAAAAAAAAAAACTTCTAATGTGAACACATTTGAAAACATCGGCCCAGAGGGTCTGAATATACATCCATCTATTGTCCACACAGAAATATAGTGTAGTGTAAACAGAACCAAGTAAGCGCCCACTATCCGAGTCTGTAGGGCCTTAACCCTCAGTTGGTTGGTTGGTAGGGCTGCATATATTTCTCCATCTTCATGATTCATTGGGCCTCATGCAAGAACATTTTTGGATTCTTATCCTAAATCTTTTTTTCTGAGTCTTCTTCATGCAAATGTCCCATGTCAGATTTACACATTAGCATAAGAAAGTCCCTTGAAAACAGATAAATGCGACAAGTTCTTACAACTTGTTAATGCAGTCTAGGGTCAGCCATGTTTTTCATGTCATCTGTCTTGCGTGCATCTGACGGGACAGATGTACTTTTTTTCGTAGGAGTGGTTCTTGCTCGAGACCCATTACACCTGCCATCAATGAGCTTCACTGACAGAGCAAAACATGTGATTACAAACCAGGTCCCACTCCTCCTTCATGCAAATGCATCAAACAACCAACAGCAAGGAGGACATGATCCCCTTCTGGCTTCCCACCCTTAAAAGAAAGTTGTTCTTGCTTTTCAGTTCAGATGCCAAACTTTTATATAAAGATCTATGTTAATGTGCACAGAAAACATTTGAAAGAAATATTTTGTGGGCATTGTCAGAAAAGTTGGGAACATTTCAATGAGTATATGAGTAGTAGAGTTTACCTTCAGTCATATCACTGTGTTTTTAGTCTTGTTTGACTCTTTCAATAAGAACAAGGTCTTCCCTCCTCTCCCTCCCGCAGCAGACTAAGGCCTGAACCCTGCTGCTCAGTGATTGACACATTCTGGCAGAATAAATTAAAACCTCAAGCTGTGACAGAGCCCGAAATAGCAGGAAGCTGTCGCTGACCTGCAGTCTCTAGTGCCACATGTCAGCAAGCTTAAAAAACTTGGCAGAACATTCTGCACAAAGGAAGCATGTACAGGTGTTTGTGCGTTTCTGGTGTGCATCTGTGAGAGAGAAAGTGTGTGTGTGAGTATTTACATAAGTCAACAAGAGCTACTCTATGTTGAATTTTTAACTACACTTGCAATGTCACCCTACAGGTGGTCTCAAACTGAACTAATGTTAGGTACTTTTTACTAAATCTTTTAAAAACCAATTTCAGCTTGTTTAATTAAACTGAAACCGCTTTGGAATTTGAAGGCAGTAGCAGATGGATCTATTTTTTTAGCCAGCTGTTCTCCGGAGGGTGACGCTTGGGTGGGGGGCTAAGCCCCAAGATGTTTAGTGGCGTAGGACTGCAGGTCCCTTTGCCAAGTCACTGAGCTTCTGGTTCTTGCCAAGCAGGGGGTGGGTGAGAGAAAATGCCATTTAGCTGACTGGTATTTATAGATATGTAAGGAACTTGTGCTCAGCCCGGGCCGAGGTGCTGACGACGTAAAACGAGAGGACGCTTCCAGAAGTCGAGTGTCAGGGCACACAGATAAAAATACCCGGTGAAAGATGGGGCTGGTCATTAGTGGCACAGTCTGGCATGTGACATGGCAGCATTTCAGAGGTGATTTATGATTATTACTACAGCTAACCTATACCTCTCCCTTTCCTGCCCCCACCCTCCATCCTAAATTGGTTTGCCAAATGGAATGGCGCATGGAGTTTATTTCAGGGACCGAGTGCTCAGAAAAAAAAAAAAGTCTGGCATTTTAGACTTTGGCAAAATGCCACCATTAGGCTTCAGATTTGACCACAATATCGAAAGAAAAACAAAAGTGATATTAAATGAATATCTTGTGGTAATTAAGATGGTAGTGCACGAGTCAAATACACACTGCTTTAATGTTTCTGTGTGAAGTGTTATATTTTATGAACACATTAAAATGGTGCAGAATCACAACGGCATATGATCTGACTTACTGCTGGAAGTACCAATCAATCAAATAATGCTACACAATGGTGGTGTTAGATGAAGCCAATGTGATAGAGAGAAAAGAGCTGGGGAGCGGGGGGGTAATGAGCTCATTGCAGGCCGCTGCCTTCCCTAATTGGCGGAGCGAGCTGCCACAGGGAGGAACAAAGGAAACATTTAACACATCGTAAATTCCTGTAATGTCCTGCCGAGGAGCTGCTGCTCCGGTTACACTTACCGCTGACTCTTTATTAGTGTCGGGTGACAGAAAGAGACAAACATAATACAGTAAAAGACAGTTATAGCAAAATATTAATTACACTTTTTCTGCATGTTCAAAGTTTCTTTGCGTGCACCATTAATTCTTCAGAGGGTGAACAGACTTATAAAATAGCTCCGTGGCATCAGATGGACAGACAGTGGTTTTAGTCTCAGGTGCTTCTAACCCTCATGTGGCAGGAAAAGCTGTTTCAATTTCAAATAAAGACGTTTAACTTTTGAAAGCTTGGCGTATTACAAAATGATTCCTGGCATTAACATGCAACCCCTTCTCAGACATAAAATTTATCATGTAAAGAACATGACTGATGTTCTCTTCTCTTCATCTGAAATAGTGTACATTGAATATCAAGTCCAGATTTAGACTTGTATAGTGTTTCTCCTGTTTCACAGACAGGAACGCTGTGCAGCTGAACACTGTTAATATGCAAAAATACAGCGCTCCTCTCCAAGAGCCCGCAGAGAAGTGTCTCGCTGAATTCCTTCCCAGTCTTTTGTCCCTCAAGGCAAATGATGGAGCATATGCCTTACTCGGTGAGATGGTGATCAAGTGTGTGTGAGAGAAGTTGAGGGAAGAGGCGGAAAGAGGGCGAGAGAGAGAGAGTGATTGTGTCCCACATTGAGGGTCCTAAGAGACTCCTCACTTGTGTAGAAGCATGATGCAGTACAGTCTGTGTGTCCCACACAGACGTGTATACACAACACATATTGCATGTGTGTGTTTTTGGGGTGAGGAGGAGGAAGGGGGTATCAGGCCAAGAAAATTAGTTTACCATCAGCTGTGCTCTGGCTCTCATTCGGTCCCAGCCTCTGTCCAGTATTTCTTCCAGCTCCCTCCACCTAATGGCGGCTCAGGGCGGTTTTACTGCACCACCCTGGGGAGGCTACTGTGGCCAGATCCAGAACACTTGGCTTTATGTGGATTGAATGTTTTATGGTTATGGACATAATATTTAAGTATAGGAACAGTCTCACAAGAATCCACCCCCGCACCACTATCCCCAGCCCTAATAATTACACCAGCATAGGAAAGGGGCCTGCTGTATACTGTAGTAGACATTATCATGGAGTTATGTAACTAACTCCAGTTGTAGTTTTGGCAACATACAGTAAAAAAACTTTTTTCTTTCTTTCCTTGCCAAAAGCTACTTTAATATCAGTTTTCATCTCTATTCTTTTTTTTTTTTTAATTACAAATATGCAAAACTACTAAATGCTGTTCCTTCTCTTGAGGCAAAAGTCAAGACACCATTTTGCACCATTTTGGTGCAGAAACACTAAAAATAATATTCTATAATTAAACTTTCATCACTGAGATGTCATTTAATTGGAACAACTTAAAGAGAGAGAGACAGAGAGAGAGAGAGAGAGAGAGAGAGAGAGAGAGACAGAGAGAGACAGAGAGACGGAGAGACACAGAGAGACACAGAGACAGAGAGGCAGAGAGACAGAGAGAGACGGAGAGAAAGTTGAGTGGCCACATTAGCTGGCCACATGGTGGTGTGCGCTGTCATGTTAAAACAGTTAGCCTTTGATAGCTATTGCTGCAGCGGTCAAGGGGCAAATCACTCGTGATTTTCACTGCTGTGAATTTGATGTATGTAGCTTATGTGTGTGCTCTAATGTGAATGTGTGTGCATGAGAGGGAGAGAGCCGGAGAGATGTGAGAGAGTGCTGCAAAGATGCTAAAGTAATGTTGGAGAAATTAAGTGTGTGACCAAAGTCCTGCTATGAAGAACATCCCCACAGCCAATGCTGTGAATGGCTCTAAAATGAACTTGTGAATTGTTAGCTGTATACAGGACTGTTTTGACGTTCTGTACCCACCTGCCCCTGCAGGATATTTGACTTTAGGCAAATGTGCCACCTTACAGTTTATGGGAATTTTTTCCAAACTGTGATCCTGTTTTACCTGCTGGATCCAGTTTTTTTTTAGCATGTATGTGCATGTGTGTGCTCGGAAACTGAACACTACTGTGTGCACTGAAACAAAGACTCTCTCTCTCTCTCTCTCTCTCTCTCCTAATTTACCAGGATTTTAAAACCCCAGGAACATGTTCTAGTCCCTCTTTTTTTCACTACGTAGGCATGAGCGAGCATCGTCCTTGGCATTGGCCAAAAGTGACATGCACAAGACTTGAATGCTGAAAGGAATACTGAATGCCAGAAACTGAATTACAATCATATTTAGAATAACATTGCTATCTGTAATATTTTGGACCATTGGCTTAATGACACTAACCAGCTTGCCTTTTGCAAATAACCCTGTCAGCCAACACCACAAAGCAACCAATCCCAGACCCACACCTTGCAGACAGCAAACCTTCGCTTATCTTTGTTTGGCTACGATTAGCTATGGACCCTGCTCTACATCGTCAATAATTATTGGAGTGTGTTTTCGTGGGTGCTGGTCATTTTTGTTCACATTATCAGACTCCATTACTAAGCTAACATTAGCTACTGTTGCACACTGCTGACACTGTAGGGTAGCAGAGAGAGAAATCACATGGGAGTGTGCATAAATTAAATAAACAGGATTACTTACTCATTCTTTCTCAGATGAGGATGTCATTGTACAGAGAAGGACAGATAAAAAGCAAAAACCTCTCTCTTCTTACACAGAGAACAGGAACTAAATTTTGTTCCTGGAAATTTACTAATGTTCGTTGAAACCACATTGAACTCTTGAACCTGAGCACTTACTGCAAATTTGATTGCATCTCTGAAAGTTAAAGTAAGTTGGATGTCTGAGACAGGCAGCAAATGACAACTAACAAGCCAAATAAACACACTTAACCAACAATAAATGAAGAGCTACACCACAGCAGGGACAACAAACAATACTGCCATTTTAATACAGAATATAACTGGGACTGTAACTCCACAGCAAATACACAAGGAGTATTTACACAAGTGCACATGTCCCTCTCTGTATTTGATGTACTCACCTGTCTGAACATTATTCTGTGACACTCCTTTAACTTCAGTCCACTAAGACTCTGTCCTAGTATGTCCAGTCTTCTCATCTTCTCAGCCTTTCCTCAAAGATTGCAGACATCTGGATTGTGACAATAGAAATGGTCATAAACAGCAACAATTACTCACACACCTCACAGAAGAAATCAGAGTTGCAAACATCATCTGGAGGATCCACCCTGAGCATCTTTTTTTCAGGATTTAGTCAAAACTCAGCACATGTTGAACACAGCATGCTGTTGGGCACGCATCGGGTGCATTTGATTTGCTCACCAGGTAGTGATTTAGATCACATCAGTGACTGAATAAGGTAGATTTAAGTTTCTGCAGTTATGCCAAGGTAATCATGGAGCTGACTTTTTTTCTGAATAATAACTTCAGATGAAGAGAAGAGCAGTTTGTTTAAGATAGTCATTTAAAAACTTCATTGTAATTCATTAATGGTGGGCGCTCGTTGATGATCAGTGTTTCGGTATAACGAGCGACCCTGCTAACTGTGGGTTATCTGTGGGGTGTCGTAGTTACGATGGCCGTTGAAAACAGGAAGATAAGTAGCTGTCCATGTGAATGCCTCTTTGTTTATTTATTTATTTATTTATACAGTTAACATTACAGTGTTAAAAAACACATGACTCGTCTTTGGTGTCTTGCTTGACAACTACGTATTATCTTCCTGTTTCTAACGGCTGTCGTAACTACGACAACCGGCTAACGGTCGCCAGTGTACAGGGTCGCTCAATAAACCGAAACACCTGTGTCACGCTCATGTACCCCTGGATATTTGCATCCGTTAGTTAAAAATAAAAAAACACCCTCAATATCAAGTCTTAAGTTTCCGCGCTGTTATCATTTTAATCCTTAACACCACAGTACAACTTTAAATAGAAAACGGACCGATGATGAAGCGGAGTGATACATGTAGTGAACAGTCCCGGTGATGTTGCGCTCTAGATAAACACTCATGTGGCGCCAAATTACCTGGTAAGTACTAACTAGTGATGGGAAGTTCGGTTCTTTTTAGTGAGTCAGATCATTTGACTCAGCTCACCAAGAAGAGCCAGCTCTTTCGGCTCCCAAACGGCTCTTCATTTTACCACTTATACCTTTTATAATACAGACAAATTTAGCGCTGTTTTGACTTATGATTTGTATGTGTACGCATTTATCATTTAAATTATTCAATACATCCTTTCTATGTATTCAAAAGTAAAAATTGCATTTTCTAATATCAATAAATTGCTTTAGCCAATTGTTTTCATTGCATTTACAGACCGTTGTAAACTCTCTGAAACCGCCCAATGAATGCTACACAAAGCAGATAGAAAAATCTATAAATACTTAAGCATAAAAAGCAAATAAAAAGGACAGCTATTGACTGTTGGATGCACATCATGCATGTTACATTCAGTCACTGCATGCATGGAGCACCGGTAGCGCACTGTATTTACAAAACAAAACAAAAAATAAAATAAAATGAAAAATAAACGCTTCACGGACGTGAGGCGGTTCTCATCATTCAGTTAAAAGAGCCGGCTCTTTGAACCGGCTCGTTCGCGACTGACACATCACTAGTACTAAAGGTTGTAATGTCCCTATCTACAGGTATTTACCGGATTGTATTGATACAAAGTTAAATTATATTGTAAAATGGGCACAGTTACGTTGTATGTCTAAAGTAGGCTTGACCAGATGATAATGTTTAGTGCGCAGGACAGGACAGAACTACAGTATAAAAAAATTAAAAATAAAATAAAAACTCCTCCCTTTCTGCAGAGGAAACAGGAAGATGCCGCTGAAAGTGTGCGCCTAATCCCCGTGGTCATTTCTAAACAAAATTAAGGAAGACAATCCAGCATATAGAACATCTGTTTATGTAGACAATGAGTCTTGAGGTACTGATCCTGAGCACTGACGAAGCAAATCTGAGGCAATCTGTGAAAGTGAAAGTAAACTGTGTGTCTGAAACAAGCGAGTGGACCAGCACAGGAGAAATCAACACAATGGCTACATCACAGTCTGACATGGATTGTACTTGCCCTGTGTGCTGTGATATATTTAAGGATCCTGTTGTCTTGCTGTGCGGTCACAGCTTCTGTAAGTACTGTCTTCAGGAGTGGTGGAGACAGAGTAGATCCAAGACATGCCCAGTTTGTAAGGAAATATTTCCAATGGCTCAGCCCCCACGCAATCTGGCTCTGAGAAACTTGTCTGACAATTTGAGAAGAGAGAAGAGTCAGAAAGAAAACTCGGGATCTAAAGAAATGTGCAGCGTGCACGATGAGAAACTCAAGCTCTTCTGTGAGGCTGATCAACAGCTCATCTGTGTGATATGTAGGGATTCACAAAAACATAAAAAACACAACTGTGTACCAATCAGTGAAGCAGCAGAATCCCGTAGGGTGAGTATATATATATATATATACATGCAACAGGCAAATGAGTTGTGTAATTAATCCATTGTTTACTGTGTAATTATTCCATACTTGTGCCTTTATTTGTAGGCCGAAATCAAGATCAAGCTGACGCACTTAAAAAGCAAACTCAGGTCATTCAAAACAGAAAAACTGAACTGTGATAAAATGGCCGGTCACATCCAGGTGAGTAGATTGTGGAGACAGAAAGCAACATGTGTTTTGCCTACTCTCATCTAAAAGATTTTTCTCCTCAGCTCCAGGCTCAGAAGACGGAGAAGACAATCACAGAGGAGTTTGAGAAGCTTTTCCAGTTCCTGCAAGCGGAAAAGGCTGCTAGGATTGATGCCGTGAAGAAAGAGGCGGCGTGCAAGAGTGAAGCAATCAATATCATGACTCTTAATTTGACTGCAGAGATCTCCTCACTCACACACAAAGTCAAAACCATAGAGAAGGACATGAAGGCTGACATCCCATTTATGCTGGTACTCAGTAATAAGCTGTTTTGATTAATATTTTGAACTTTATATTGAATATTTAACAAAATTACAGGTATTAATTTGTTATTCTGTTTTCTCTTTATTTGACAGAATGTCAAATCCACTATGGAGCGGTAAGATGCTTCCTGTACACTATCAAATCACAGCTGAATGAGTGTGTCAGCAGCATCTAAAAGTGTTAAGTTTAACATTGTAGAAGCAGGATGATAGCTTTGGTCTCATCCACTGTGTGAGGAAATATCCTGGATGCATCCTATTAAAAAGTTTAGGGTAGAGAGGAGCTGCTTTGTGCATCTCTTGAGTGAAGGTGAAGTTAAGCTGACACAAAATTGAAAAAATGAAATCTCACCTTTGTGTAAAATATCACAGACACATCGTAAATAATAATTTAGAGCTGTAGAAGGATAAATACCAGCCACAAAGATTACATAAAAATGTATTTATTTTAAAAAAATTGTGTATTTACTGCTTTGCACCACACATTAATTCTACCAATGTGGTTTATTCAGAAATGTTTAATTGGTAATCTGTGGCTGCCTGATGTTCTTCCAGATCTCGGTGCAACTTACCAAATCCAGAGACTCCATCTGGAGTCCTGATTGATGAGGCCAAACATGTTGGGAACCTGCTGTTCAATGTCTGGAGCAAGATGAAGAATCTAATCCAATACGGTAAGCAATGTTATGTTATTTCTGCCTCACCACATTTTGACATTTTAATCTGCAGTGGCATGTACAGATAACTGATTAAATAAAATAAAAAAAACTGAATGAAATGAAAGGCACAATCTATTAAATGCCATGTAAACCACTGATCATTGCACCGATGGATCAGTGAATGATCTCTGGTGAAGCACCTCACAGAGTGATTCTGGCAGCCCTCAGTGTCACTCATCTTAGCATCGTAAGAGAGAAAGTGTAGTTGTCCCCTTCATTCATGTACTCATCTAATCTCTGCTTTAGGAAGAGAAAGAAAAGAGAACTATTGGGATGATGAAATTTTAAAAAATATATATTTTATTGACCATTATTAATGGGGCAGCACAGTACTTTCAGCACTTTCTGTGTGGAGTTTGCATGTTCTCTCCGTGTCTGCGCATGCTTTCTCCCGGTACTCCGGCTTCCTCCCACAGTCCAAAGACATGCACAGGTTAATTGTTGACTCTAAATTGTCTGTAGGTGTGAATGTGAGTGTGAATGGTGGTTTGTCTCTATGTGCCCTACGATGAGGTGGCGATTTGTCCAGGAATTTTTCCGCCTCTTGCTCAAAGTCAGCTGGGATAAGCTCCAGCCCCACTATGACCCTGATGAGGATAAGTGGTTTCGGATAATGAATGGATAAATAGTCATTATTAATTACTAAGTTCTATTTAATCGCTAGATGATTGTCCTATACAATGGAAGTACTTTTTCAGTTAAAAAATCTTTATAATTTCATTTATATAAATAAATAATTTAATTTGATTTATATATTGAAAAATCATGTCATTAAAACTTCCCTTTTATTTTGTTTTGTTCTCTGAAGTTCCTATAACTCTAGACCCCAACACTGGCGGCTCGGACTTGGTTATATCAGAACAGTTGACCCGTTCTACAAGCCACAACTATTACCCAGAACCTGGAAATCTAGAAATGGTACGCAAAACAAGCATTCTTGGCACTGAAGGCATTCGTTTTGGAAAATGCAGCTGGGATGTGGAGGTGGGCGGTTTCTGGGCTGTTGGTGTGGCTACTAAAACCAAGAATCAAATCTGTGAAAAGATCTGGAGCATCTACATGTGTCCTTGCTTTAACTATCTGGGTGAACGTACTCCAGAGAGTTATACAGAAGTTGAATGGAGGGTATCATGTCCCACAAAGCTCAGAGTGCAGCTAGATTATGACCAAGGAATGCTATCATTTTTTGATCTTGAGAAGAAAAAACTTGTACACACCATCAAGTGTGCTTTCACAGAAACAGTCTTACCGTATTTTTGTGACAATACAAAACTCCTTCCAGCTGAATTGTCAGTGGGGATAAAACTGCTCAGATAAACATTCTGCATCACTGCAGTAATCCAACAACAAGATAAGGCCTTAAAACTGCCTCATTTGGGGCCCTTAAGTGTTTACAATATCAACTAACTTATTGCCACATTAAGTACGTCTATTTTTATTGTATAATTAGTAAATCTTGGTCTATCTCTATAACTTCACATCAAATGTTTGATGTCAGTGACCAATGGCAGTGTTTTCTTTTTGGTTTAGTCGATGGCCCACCCCTGATTTTCCGCATGAAGTTTAGTTTGAGCACTACACAGCATCTGAAAACAGATGTATGATGTTCGCTGTGGTTCTGGAGAAGCTTTCTAAAGTTTGAAAAATTATGCTGGGTGCTTTAGATGTAAAATTTTCAACAGCCTGCATTACAAACTGATGGGGTGGGGTTAGAAAGACACAGTGGATATTGTATTGTGGGAAAAGAAGGATCAAATGTTTTTGAAGTTTGACTCATAGTAGGGACTGTGTCTTGTTATTTTATCTCTCGTGGGCACCCTTTGTTTAACATCATTTATTGTATGTTTTAAATCAGGGGTTTTCAGAGACAGTGGACCTCTCCTCTGTCAAAGCTTGGAAAAAGGGCTAGGCGAATAAGACCTGAGATCATGATTCTGTAATTTGATCCCATGGATAAGATAAGATAAGATAGCCTAATATTGCTGTTTGACAAAACTTCAGATTTGATAAAATACATTAAAAAGGGTCTGTCTTAAGGCCTTTATTATTTTCTGACCGGGAATGCGAGAAAAACTACTGTATCTCCGTATCATCCCTTTAACCAAATCACACACATTTAGGCTTTTCTATGTGATCTCTTTTCAATAACTAATTCACTGAACCTCCCCTGAGACAGTTTGGACCCACCTCTCACTTTGAAAACCTCTGTTTAAATGATTTATGGACATTTTTGTCATTTGTAGTTTTATTTTATGATCTACTGTAAATGTATCAACTGTTGATATTATATGATTTGATTTATCATAAGACATTTGTAAAGTAATAATGTAAATTTCTGTAAATACTAAGATTGAGACGATTTTCCTGTTTTTAGAATGTTTCCATGTGTTTGTGAAGTTTTTTCTGTACCTTAAGAGTCTAAAAAATAGACAGTATACAGATTGAAAACCTCCTTTTGCATTTCAAATGCGTGGATTTCTAAATGGAAGTGACTTAACTTGTGCTTCAGCATCAGTCAAATTGTATATCAAGTCAAATGTATCTTAAGTAATTTCTTAGAAATCTAGTTGTTTTATAGGTACACGTCTTCTTCACTCTTGTTGAAAAGATGAAAATGTATGCCGTTTGTTGTTAGTATTTGTTGATGCTAACCCGAACCCTAATGAATGAATGAACATAATAGTGACATTCCCAGGATTTGTTTGATAGGAACGGCCTATAGGTCCCTAACTGCTTTATTAGAAAAAAATGACAGAAGACCAAAAACAAAATCAAATTACTCCATAAAAAAGTACTGACAAAAAAATGTCAGATATTGCCAGATAGAACATTTAGAGATTTACATTTGCATACTTTTATATTTTCTGTTTTTTTCTGTTTATTTTTATCCTATTCTTACATTTATGCGATGAAGATTGAAAGTGGGTTCCCATTGAGCTGTTTAATATGTTTAAGGACAAGAAAATTTCAGAATGATTTAAAGATTTCATCATTATGTTTTGTGTTTTTTTTTTTTAATTATTTCTGCCGTATAACTGCATATCTTAACTGCAATCTTTTATTTTCTTTAAATTTTTTATTCTCTTGTGGTGTTGAATAAATATACTGTTATTGGGACAATAAAACATAGTTAAACTTTAAATAGCCCTTGTCAGTCAGTTCATTTTGGGAGAGAACACACAAGTCTGGGACAGGAGGGGTCTCTCTGCAGAGCTCCAGCGAATCCACACTATGTCAACAACACCGACAACATTAGGGCACGCACACATATACACCACACACTATAGAAATGGTGTAGGTATCAAGCCTCAACCTCTGTGGCTGTGAAGGGAAGCCAAGGCGGAAATGCCAAAAACTGCAGTTCCTCAAACAGCCACTTGAGGCTGGCTACAGAACAAGTCAGTCTCCATAAACCCCTATATTAAAATGTCCAACTTCACAGAAGAAATAAACTCGTTTACAGCCTGGCCTCTATAGCTAATTTCTCACCTGATGACAACTGTACTGAAGGTGAATTTTTATATTATTCTCCTGTTAAAATCATATTAATGCTTAAACATATGCATAATTAACAACATGGTTCCTTTGATTGACAGGTGGGTGCCATTACAGGTGGCTTGTTTGAGCACTGTCTACGGCAGGGATCCCACTGCAAAGCCCTCATAACAGTTTTTTATTCTGCTTATGGATATAAACCATGATAGGGCTCTTGAGACAGAGGTTACAGGGGCAGGTCTGTGGGCTCACTAAAGAGATACTCCCCTAGTGACGGAGGCTTGTAATGGCAAAAAGAGTGTTGCCAGGGCAAAGCCATTGAGTGAGGGTGGCCACGTAGGGGCCCATGTTAGCGACTGGCCAAGGGACAGAGAAACTAGCAGTATTTTTCTCTGAGGGCTATGGGCCTGCTAGCATACATCCAGCTATCTGTGAGAGCTACAGGCGGCAGATTAATGAACGTGCCGTCGCCAGTGGGAAAGTTCAAACACTTCTGAAGAGCCCACTTCCAAAAAAGGAAATTAAAACAAATTTACCATCTATTCACTGCTTGTCTCGTTTGCTTCCCTCTAAAAAGTTATGTCATGCTAGCATCTTGTGTGCTGTATACACTTTTACCAATCATGCATGGAGTGTCTGCAGTAACATGGCTGATCTGATGACTATCTCTGTGAATGTGGTTGAGGGAAAAAAATCAATCAATCAATAAACAAATAAAAAATGCATCTCTCAGTCAGTCTGAATGTCTTCATCGGGAATCTCCTTTATTCCCATAATGCCGCTGTGTGGCTGACATGCCTGTCTACAAGCATGCATAGCACAGGGATGAATCATTATGAGGCAATGCCTAATGTCTCCAGTGTACTGCCATCTCTCTCTCTCTCTCTCTCTCTCTCTCTGCTAGCTGATGACACACTCACACTCATGAGTCCGGATCCCCGCACTGATACTGAATCTCAGTGGTATTACAGCTGGAATGCCTGCTATGTTTTTTCAACTAATGAAAGAATGAAGAAAAACAAACAGAGGGGCCAAATTAAAAGAGAAAAAGGACTGAGAGAAGAAAAAACACACTGATGGAGAAAGAGGGCATATACGCATCTCTCATTCACTTTGTATTCCTCTGCATGTTTTACATGATGAGTGTTTCTGAAGCCGGTTTTTCACAGGGCTAATGAATCAGAGATTGACTGACGACATTTGCACAAATGTGTTCATGAGGGAACTGCAACTTTATATGCGTGCCCTTCGAGAAAGCCAGAAGAGTAAGAGTGTCAGCTTGGGTGATTACTCATCTATGAATTTAATTAGGTAAAGTGTACTTTTCAGATTTAGGATATTTGGGTGTTTTCATACCTCTATCCAATATTTAATTAAAAATGTAAGAGAGTTTGGCTTCTTGGCATAAATGCGTTATTTTTATAAGTAGGCGTCTTTCTTTGGTTCATAGCTGTCGAGTTAAATTTGATCCCTAAGTGTGCTAATTTTAATACAACTGAGCGTTTGGAGTGAAAACCCTCTTCTTTGCTGTTTTATTTTGTACTTTTCTCTTTACAAATCATCATTCTTCCTGTATAAACCATTACTTTAGCTCAAAGGAATGACGGCAAACCACCGTATCCAACTTTTTTTTTTCTTTTTTTTTTTTTCTCAAAATCCCCCTTTGAATGATCAATCATTCGATGTTGACCAGAGAGCACCAAGGAGCCACTGAGTGGAATACGTCAGATGTTATTTTACCGAAGGTCCCATTTTTCTACTAATCAGATGAAACAAACACATTAATCAGAGGGATTTCAAAGTGCTGGACATTGTTTTTGTAACTGTGTGGAAATTAGTTTTGTCCCAAAACTTTACAAAGAGGATCAATCACATTTAACATCAATGATTTTAACTTCATGAACTAAAAGCCATAATAAAATGTGTCTAATACTGTATATATAGGTGCTTTTAATGTGTGTGTGTGTGTGTGTGTGTGTGTGTGTGTAGCTATTTTATGTGAGCATGCTACTCATAAATCACACACGTGAACGACAAAGAAAAAGAATGAATCAGGATAGAGAGATCAAAGGCGGGCTATCTCCTGGTGATGAGAGTGACAACATGGCTCTGAACGTGAGCCAAAACAGTAAGCAGATATCAAGTTAAGACACAATTATAAAGAATACAAGAGAGACAAACAGAAGGATGGGAGACGTGTGCAAATGGCCTGAAGGTTTGAGACAGAACATATACAGTAACTGTCTGTCTGGACCAGCACCTATGTAGTTTGACTTGGCTTAGCTTCTGAGGAGAAGACAGTATGTGTGTGAATGTGTATGTGTGCGAGTGTGTGTTGGGCTGTTGATTTGAGAGAGGATAGTTGTTAGACGCATAGTGAAAAGATGCATAAAAGAGAATGAGAATGTAATCAAAAATGAGCACGACATGCCATATGAGCACGCCACAATTATTACCTAAATTAGTGCAGTGCACACAGTGTAATGTATAGATAGAAAAACACATGCATGGAAACACACGTGCACTTTTATGTGGTTGTTTTTCCATCTGCTCCTTGTTTTCAGGTCCCTTTTGGTCACTTTGTGTTCATGTTATTGTGGTCTGGATATCTTCATGGAACAGACTCCAAGTATATGATGTTGTCATTTCGCTCTCTTTCCCTCCTCACTCTTTCTCTCTCGAAGGGTTTATTGTTTTGTTTGGCATTTATGTTGCGTTTGGAGGCAATCATTGAAGAATTTGAGCAGCGCGTGTCCTCAGCAATCATAATCATGAAATCCCTACTGGTCACACACATACACTCATAGGCCTGATTGCTACTCAGTCTGGTCTGTATAATGTTATGGATATAGATTGATTGTGTCAGTCAGGACCTCACAGGAGGATATAGGGAATGTTGGTGAAGGAAGGAAGGAAGGAAGGACGTAAAGGAGGGAGGAGGAAAGGAAGGAAAGAAAAGGAAGTTTGCTTTTTAGCGATGAAGTACAGGGTTAAAATGAAGCTGTATTTCAAATACGTGTTTGACAGTGAGCCTATTGTAATATCTATGCATAACAAATTGTTTTGTTAAAGCTCCCTCTTTTTCTCTCTCTAACACACACACACACACACACACACACACACACACACACACACACACTAGCGCTGGCCAGCCTAGATGGTCAAGTGCTGTGATAAAGTGCTGTCTAGTGTTCTCTCACTCTCTAAGCCCCCTGAGAGTAGATCAATACTCACTCAGCATCAAATTACCGCTAATGTCTTCATGTTTTTAACCAGGCAGTGTGTGTTGTTACTGTGTGTGTGTGTGTGTGTGCATCTGCCCCTGGTGTGACCCAAGTTATAATTATCATTAAATGTCAATGAAGCCAATAGGAAGAGTCAGACTCTGCAGATAAATCCCTGACTCACAGCGCCTCCTAAGGACATTTATTAGAAACTGCAGCTTCGGTGTGGATGGATTTACTTCTGCGAGAGATGAGATTAATTCAGTGGTGCGAAGAAGAAGCTACGATGTGTGTGTGAATCACTGCCTTTTGACTTGCAACGTGTAGCTTTAATTAGAAGAAGGCTTTTACCTCAAATACCCTCGCATCCATTATCAGCTTCCATTCAGCTACTATTTCACATCCAGCCTTTGTGGGCTTATAATTATGTTGCTGAGTCATACAGGATAGTTAACACATTAATAATATATGTCTGTCCTGCTGAATCAACAGGTATACATTAACTTGAATAGATACTCCAGATAGCAATCATTGTGGTTAGTGGTTTGCAGGATTTAAAAAAATCATGCCCGTGCTGACTTAAAGGAACATTCCGTTTTATGACATATTTTCACAGTTTTAGCCATGATTTCTGTCAGTGTGACTACATTGTGCAGAGATCTGGGATATTTGAGGGTTGCAAGAAGCACAAGCAGTCTGACAATCATTCGGGTTGTAAACAGAGTGTGCCAGATAATGCAAACCTCTTTCTTTGTCGGTAAAAATGAAAAATAAGAACAAGAAGTCAGCAGTGAGCAACAACAAGTTATCTTTTAAAAATCTGAAAAAAAAAATGTTTTTCCAGTCTTGGCCCTTGGATTGCAGCTATACAAGATGCAGGACTTTGTCACTGGAGTCCAGGATTTAGGGGTTTGCGCCACTAAATGACCTCCAACTTGAATAAATATTATAATAGTAATCTAAAAATGTTGTGTCTCGTGCTTCAAGTCAACAATGACTCCTCTGATATCAAATCAAGATCACACTCTTTCCCTAACCTTAACCAGCTGAGTGCCTAATCATAACCATAAAACAATGTCATCAAGTTTTGTTTCCTACAAGAGCAAATACTGTAAGAGAAGCAAGTCAGAGTTTTGTGAATACCTGCAGTACGTTTATGAATTTTATGTTAATTCACTCATTTTGTTGATAAAAAAAAAAAAACATAATCTATGTCTTTTACTCTGTATTTTCTGTTAGTAGTTTATAAATGTATGAAAATACATGTTTAGGAGACGAGGTTGACCTCAAAGTTGGGTTGTAAACTCAATTTGGGTAATAATTTCAACATTTTCCTCATTTTTTCCTTTATGATTGTCTGACTTCTTGCGTTTCTTGTCTTGTGTGGCACATTCTTAGATCCTATCAAATAATTTAGTAAACGCAATCGAATTATTACTGATAGGGATAAAACTGATTTCCCTTTAAATCTAAATTATTTCATCAAAAATGTTAGGAACACAGAAAGAAGACGAGATGGAGGTCAGACAAAAATAGAGACTGAACAGGAGCTTGAAATTCATTAGGTGTAGAGTGTAGATAATTTTGATAAAGGAGAAAAAAGTGTTTCACCCCTTTCCACCTCTCCTTTCTCTCACCTCCATCTCTCTTTATCCCTTTCTTAATCTCTCCATCCCAATCAATCTCTCCCTCCACCCCCTCACTAATGCACTCTTTCATGTCCTCTCCTATTTCTCCCTCTCTCCGCCACCCTCTCTCCCTCACCCTGATGTCTCATGGCCCTTTTGTAGGCCCTCTACATTTTTGGGGGTAATGTGATCCCCCCATTTCTCCCCAGGGTGGTCCGCTCTTCTCATTCAAACAACAAGCTCGGGCTGAATGGAGCTGGCGATGAGAGGGGAGATGGAGAGAGAACAAGGCCGAGGAAGAGGATGGAGAGAAAGTAAGATAATGGGTATGTAAAACAGCCATTAAATCTCATCCTTGTTCATTCATATCTTACACCAACAGGCAGGGTGTGCATACCTAATGCGTCACATCAGGTGAGTGGATCCTGTGTGTGTGTGTGTGTGTGTGTGTGTGTTGTATTGTACCTGTGCCATCTGTTTGGTCACATCCAGCAGCTGCTACTGTGTTCTTTCAACAGTATAAAGGCTAACTCAGTATTACCTCAAAACAGCATTTCCACTAAAACTTTGATTCCAAAACATGTTATCAAAAGATGGATTTGTTGTCTTCATTGTCTGGCCACCTGGAAAATTTAAGTCCAATATTTACTCTTACTTTTAGCTCCTTATTTGGCCTCAACCAACTCCTGATGGGGAGAAGATGCCTTTTTAGCTGCTAAATGCATCACTATGTTCACCATTTATTCGCTGACTGTGCTGAGCAAGCACCGGGTTTATCACTGAAAACATCTGCCTGGGGCAAACATTAAGGTTTAAGGGTGTAAAACCAAAACAACCAGCTGAAAGGTGCTAAAATGTCATTAAAACTGTTATAATAATAAAAGAAATATATCGATGGACTGAATATTGATGTTGACTGACTGCTTTAAAATGATTTTCAAAATACATTTTTACAGGCAGTTTACTTTTCTCATGTGCCTTTAATGACACATTTAAGTGATATTGAAAAAATTATTCAGATATGTTTTTGAAGAAATCATTGAATTTTACAATTGGTCACCTGCACATTTAAACGTGTTTTAGGCTCATGAGCTGTTACAGAAACTTTATTACGTCAACTTTATGAACAGTTTTAATTGCCTCCTCTTCAAAAAGATGAAGCGTTTTAGAGGAGGTGGAGGATGCTGACCAATCAAATTAATGCAACACTCTTCTGATTAAAAAACTTTTTTGGGGAAAAGAAACTCAACAATATGGAGTTTTAAATTAATTTTCCAAAAGTGATTTAACTTTGATATCTTATTATTATTTGATGTATTTTATTTTGATTATTATTATTATTTTATTTCCGAATCTGTTCCTGTTTTATAGTTGACACATCATGTTTCTCTTCTTTCTCTCTACCCTTTCTTCCATCACTCTTTTAGCCCCCCAGTTTCATTTCACTTCACCTTTTTTTCTGCCTCAGGTTATCATCCTCCTTTCCTGTCATCCCTGAACCATCATGTTTCCTTGCCAGGGGACGTACACACACCTCCCCACACACACACCCACACACACCCACACACACACACACACACACACACACACACACACACACTCACCTATACATACCACTGTGGTGCCCCAGACAGCCCTCCACAATGTGGATGCCCCAAGGGAGCTTGGGTAACTTAGTCCCCTCTATCTGCCAACTGCTGTGTCACAAAGAGGCTCGCATTACACACACACACACACACACACACACACACACACACACACACACACACACACACACACACACACACACACACACACACACACACGCACATACTTGTTCACATAATTAAACACACAGCCTCATTCAGATGCACATACTCAATATTTAGGCATGCAAATACAGTTGACCATATGATACACACATGTATGTACACACACACACAGGCCAGATATCAGGTCTCTTTCATTGCTGACTCCAAATGGGAGCTTATAACGAGGGAGAGAGAGGATTAAGAGAAGGGGAAAAAAGTGAAACTGAGCTAATGTCCTTAAATACTGACAGGAAAGCTTTAGGGCCTCACACACATTCATTGCTACACACTCACTGACACAACCCAAAACACACGTTTGCTTTCCAACAATGCACCTCGCAAAGTTATTCCAAGGACACAATAAGTTTGTCGCCTTGGATTAAATGACTTTTTCATCAAACATTAACAAAAAAAAAAAACGAGTGTTCAAATGAAAATCATTTCATACTCACTTGTCACCTCTCAGAGTGCAAATGTGTTTAACCAAGTCTGTGTTTGTGTGTATGTGTGTGTGTGCTTGAGTTAGAAGTTGTTGTTATTGGCTGCAGGACTGACGTTCAGCTCCAGTTTGGCTACGAGCTGCAAACCTCAGACCAACACACACACAGCGGTTTGTTAAAGTGTATGGAGGGAATGCTGTGGTCACACCTGGGAATGCTCTTTCAGCTAACCTGCCTAACATTTTCTTTTTCTTCATCATTTCCTCTCTCTGGAGGTGGAAAGTAACAAATTACATTTACTTAACTTATATTTACTTCTCTTTTTAAGCAGGCTTCAGTTATAGGAATAAGCATACAGAGTTGTCTTTTTTGATAGGATTAAAAATAGTGGATTACTAAACACTGGCCATAAAACCAATCAAAGTCTTCATAAAAGCTTTGTTGGACTGTATAATACATACAGGATAAATATTTTTCACACAGAAATGTGACAGCATCTTGTAAACTTTCACTTGTCTCACAGCAAACAGTAAATCTTTTTTAAATCACACCGTGTGGGCCTAATTTGGATCTTATCATAAACTCTGACATTTTGGCAAACACGCCTATTTGCTTTCTTGCCAAGAGTTAGATAAGAAAATCAATACCACTCCCATGTCTGTACAATAAATATACGATAAAACGATACGATAAAAACTGTAAACAGGGGAACCTGGATGTATCTAAAGGTAACACAATCTGCCTTGCAAGCATCTCTAAAGCTCACTAATAAACATGTTAAATCCTGTTTTTCAGAATTGATATAAACATGTTTGAAAACATGATATTTTGTGATTTTATATTTCTTGGAATACAAAAGACGGAACCAGGCTAGCTGTTTCCCTGTTTCCTGTCTTATGCTAAGCTAAGCTAACTGGCTACTCGCTCCAGCATCATATTGACAAGAAAAATAAAATCATAAAAGCCAATCTTCTAATCTATATCTGAGCAAGAAAGTCAATAAGCATGTTTCCAAACATGCTGAACTATTCCTTTAATTTCCTCCTGTGTTGCCTTACATCTGTACGATCTTAGTCTTAACTTTATTGGCAATACTATCGTTTCTATTAAGAGTACTCAGTAATATCTCTCCTCCCTCAATGAACGGATTACACCATCCAGGGGCAAAGCCAGTACAGGAGAGATTATAATGTAAAGTTACCACACACACACACGCACAGACACACTTACACACACACACAGTTAGACAGTTTAGCAGACAGCAGGCTGCTGTCACAATGTGCAGTGTGCATGGTGCCTCACAGTGTTAATATTAATTCTGATTTGATTGGAATTAAAGTGGTTTTAAGCCAGAGTTAATAGGTTTAGACTGGCTCTAATCCTGGTTTAATGAAGGCCTTGGTGGGCTTCTTGTCTCTTTCATCATCCTGGACTTCTGCCCATAATATTCCAAGTAGTGAATTAATCAACCACTTTATGGTAAGTGATGTGCGTGTCTATGCTCTGTGTGTGTTTTGTAAAGCACAAGAGAAATAAATACAAGGTCTAATAAGATTGTCCATATAAATTTTTGGAAAGATTCAAGCACTTAGAGAATAGCTGGCTCATTCTTGACTTTCTCTCTTGTCTATTTTGTGTGTGTGTGTGTGCATTCTTCACCGTGCAAATTCTGGTGTGTGCACGCTCCCTCACTCCCCATCCCTATGTAACTGGAGCCAGCCCTCCCCTGTCAAAAATAAAAATCATTTGTCCGCTGCACGAGTGTGTCCATTAAAAATGCATGGTGGAGGGAGCTGGGGGCCGCTGGGGAAGAAAGCTGATACTCAGCTCTCCGGAAGGGCATCAGAGTACCAAGGTGGACAAATGGCATCTAGAGAGAAAGAACGGGATGGAGAGGGAGAGTGAGGGTGAAGTGAATGGTTGAGTATGTGGGTGTTGTGTTTTTCCCCCAGACAGCACACTCTTATGATGCTGATGAAACTTTCAAGTCGCAGGGTCTAGTAAAAGTCTCTCTCGACCCTCACATACACACATAAATATGTTCAAAACCTAAAGATCCATAGATCGAGTGTGAATTTAAGGCAGGGATACGGGAAAAAGTGCCTCTTTATTTAGAGCTTAATCATATAGACATGAATCCTCAGATATTTTTCTTTATCTGTCTCATAGCACCAAAGATTTTCAACCTTTGGAAATAGATATTATGAAGTTGATACTAAATCTAAATCCATATTTTTCCCTATAGTCTCACTGCGAGTTGTTTTTTCTTCCCCACTCTTAGGCTTAAGGTCACACAGAAAGTGACACAGCAAAATTTGTCTACTTGTTTCTTCGTGAAATATGCAGTGCTAAAGGCTACTTGCAGCTCACACCTAACATATTAGCAAGCTGGAAACATGCTAGTGCTAGTCAGTCAGCTGTCTGAGCTCTCTGCACTGTACCCCAGGCATTTTATTTCCCAGGATTGCATATTCTGAATATTCTCAAAACTCACACTACGGCTGATATTAGGTTGTAACCCGCTTTGCACCCACTCCATGGGGAGTTGGTGGATAGTTATAAATATCAAAATGCTGCTGACAGGAAATTTTTAGAGATGAAATCTACATGAAGGCACAGCAGTGTGTTTTTCCTACAAAAAAAAAAAAAGAAAACCTTTTAGTGTTTGACCTTTCAGCTGAGTTTTATTGAATCTGTTTTAACTTTTGGAACGTGCACATGGTTGGGCAACAAAAACAGACTGTGGAGCTGGAAAAGCCAATGAGTTCTGAGTAAGGCACAATAAACCTTGATAATAGCAAGGAAAAACAAGGCCATTCCTGGCGTCATCGTCGGTGTTGTCAGAGTTGATGCCCTCTCGGCACTACTTTTTACTGCCATCGACTCTACAGTAACAGAACCAAAGGATCAATAATTCACACGTGTATTAGATCACTTAATTTGCACATGAAATGAGGCAGCATGTGTGAACTTTTGCTGCACTCTAGATGCAATGTCTGCATTTCTTAGTTAGTATTTTAGACGGGTGTCATTGCTTTATATTTTGTAGTTGTTTTTTTTTACCATTAAAAAGCTCTCTTAGCGGGATGACATTTTTCCAGGTGTACTTTAGTGTGGTCTGCATTACCTCCTGAAACATAAAAAAACAAAGATGTGAGTGAATTTAATGTCTTTCCTACTCTCCATATCTGCCAGTCACTCAATTTCCCCCCTTCCCTGTGTGCAGTAGTATTGCACTTTTCCTTTCACTGTGGCCTCTCAGAGCTGTCAATGTAAGAAAAGTGCTGTTATGAGTTGCGTCACACTACTCACCAGATAAATCTGTCAAAAATACAAGATGTGTATATGTGTGTGTGTGAGTCTATGAGTGTATGGAGATTAGTGGTTTTCATGGTGTTAAACCTGTGGGTTTGAATGCTAAACTCGTTAAGAAAGAGGGTGATCAGACTTGAATATACTGTTACTGTCCAATATGCTGTCATTTAATTCTTGTATTTATACATTTTGATCACTAAAGTTGAACATTTCATGTCTTTTTTTTTTTCTCTCATATTCACATCACACATAAGTCTATATTTCACTCTGAACTCCTCTCTTCCTCTCTTATGGGACTTACTGTTTTCTTTCCTTAGTCCTGTCCTGTCCATCTGCTTCCTATAACACTAGGGCAGTCTGATCTGGTTTGCAGAAACCCCCTCTGAAAAGTCAGACATTTATTCACGTACAACCAAAATAGTTCCTTTTTTTCAACAAAATAACCCCACTAAAAAAACTGTCCCGGCCCTGTTTCAGTAGGGTGGTCGAATCTGGACCCAATTAAAACGGGGACCCCCTAAATTTCCTTCACACCCAGCTTGAGGAAGACCCCAGATTAGAAGAATATTTTCCTTATTGCCGACTTTACGTTTTGCGGAATTCCATAGGATAATAATTGAGCCCATGTGTGCTCGGTATTCTGAGGTATTCCCGTTTTAGTGCAGTGCAGATAAAAATGGCACGTTGTTACAGAAATCAGGGCAGGCACAGTTTTGACAAATCTGTTTTTTTTCCCCCCTTCCTCTTCTTCTGGGTTTTCACCACAATCCTTGGAACGTTGTTTGGAATTAATAGAAGAAGGGGATTTTTTTTTTTTTTTTTTCAAAGTCTTGGTCAGATTTCCGTGTGGGAAGAGGCGGAGGCTTAATTGAGATCAAATAAACAAAGTCACCTGTGAGTGATTTCAGCTTATAATGAGACACATGTTCGCTAGTTCAGATGTGAACACACAAGGCTGCGCACGCTCACACCTCAATTTGATAAGCACTAAAGCAGGTGTGTGTATCACTGTCTCAGTGAAATCCTGCACGTCATATGTCTCCACACAAACACACTGGCACTGGCTTTTTGTTCAAGCGCGCACACACACACACACACCAAGGATTAGCCTCAGCTTTTCATAAACTCCATGACTCAACAGTGAGAGCTTGTGTTCTGCTCCCCTATGCAGTGACCCATCATCATCCTGCTCCCTCTGGCTTTGTGAGTGCTCTGCTCTAACCGGGAATGAATAGCCACTTGTTAAATAAACCCAGGACGCTCCTGAGGTATCATAGTTGTCTGCACAGTGCTATTCTAAGTGGTTATAATAAGAAAAGCATCAGGACACCGTCTGACTCCTCAGCTCATGCTTCTCTACCTGTGAGCGGTCTGCGGAGTAGTGTGGGAGTGTGACTTTGATTCATGTCTTCCTAATTGTAATAAATCTGAATCCTCTAAAAATAACATGTGGATAATTCTTATGCACACACAGACTCACACACAGGAACACACGCACATACTGAAGCGTGTGTGCTTGCACCCACAGAAACACACACACACACACACACACACTCCACACACAGGTAATTGTGCCCACCTGGGAAAACATCATTTAGTCAGGCGCCCCTTCCTTCTACTAACACTGCTCTTACAGCATGGACACATATGTGTGTGTGGTGTGTGTGTGTGTGTGTGTGTTACAGTGACCTCCTTTACCCTTTGTATGCTCTTTGATCCAAAATTGCATTTGACTATCAACACTCCCTAAGCCCTAAATCATCCAATTACAATACTGTATTTTATGAGCTTAGCAGTTCAAGGCTCTGAGGAAAATGACTTCTCTATGCCGGCTTAACAACCAATCATATTGTAGTCAAGCATCTATCCTCGGTCTTTCACATATCAGATAAATACTTAATTTAGCCTGAGAAGCACAAATGTGATTTAAATAGCCTTTTATTGTTTCATTTGTTTTCCCGTCTCCTGTGTTGTAAAATGAGTCTCTAGGTGCAGAATAGTCCGTATATATATTAATGATTTTAATTATTGCAACATAGTCGCGAAAGCATGGCTGACAACCACCATGTTTAGGTCAAATTCCTTCACAGTCTGCTGAATGTGAAGCACTTTAAGCCACATAAATCTGTGGGCACAAGCAAGTACTTCAAGGCTTAAGGCACAAACACCTCTTTGAGCAGATGTTTGGGTTTCACAGTGAAATTTATTGTTTTTCACTTATGTGCTACATAATGGCTCAGGAGGACGAGAATGGTTGAAAGCTCCCAAGCAGGGATGGATATTAATCTGTTCTACTTGTCTACCTGACAGCTATGTGTTTGCGTGAGTGTGTGTGAGCAGAGTCGTGTTTTCTGAGCTTTGATCTGACTGTGATGAATGACAGTCAGTCTGCAGCTTCACTTTGAGTTATGTTCAAAAACATAACAAACAACAGCAAAAAAATTTGAATTTCTACAAAACATGCTAAATAAAATCAAATCTGTTTGTTGTAGTAGTTTAACCTTTGGGGAAATCTATGTATTTGCTTTCTTGTCAAGAGTTAGAACAAAAGATTGATACTGCTATCATTTTTGTCCTTCCAAAATAAGTATGAAGACTAAAAAAAAGGGGGAATGCAAAATTCACCTCCCAGCAGGTTGTATCTTGTTTTTTTTATATCCATACAAAAACTGAAAAAAAGATTGTGTTACGTGAGTTATGTGACTATGTGACTATTTCTTGGCTGGGTGCAGTGACTTCCTCGATACTTGTTGTCACGGTGAGGTTGCCAAACAACCAGCTAAGACTTTCGGACGTCACTTATTATTTCCCTAACTGTCAAAATGTTCCTCTAACCACCCACGGGTGACATTTTGGTGCCTCTTCCATCCTAAGATGCCTTTATTATTTTTCAACAAATTCATTTGTGTCTCTGTCTATAAAGACTGTGTGTGCCATAAACTGGCAAAAGGTCATATGCATATGTTGCTTTATAAATATTTCTTTCACACCTAATCTTGTGGGTGGGAGTGTCGGGAGGTCAACAAAGTTAAAATGGATCTTCCTACATGTGCAGCTATTTTCATGGGGACTATTTTCCCAGTAGAGAGTAGTTCTGGTAAAAATGTTCCAGGTAAGGTTTGTGGATTTTCCTGTTTAACTGCTTAACTGCTGAAATGTCATTTTTCAAACCTTTAAACTGCACAAACACAAGTACACTGGAGTGAGGTCAACAATCTCAAACAGATACAACTAACACATAAAACAAAACTCCATACAATGTTGCATAAGTAAGTGTTTTTGTGATTTGTGTGACCTTTTGAGTGACGTTTTGGAGGGAAATGGCTTTTTTTTTTCTTAAGACAAGAAGAACATGGGCGATAAAGACAGATAATTTACTGCATAGATGGCTCCAGCAATGACGTTAAAGCCAGGAGTCTCATGGCAGACACCTGCTGTGCTCCTTTTAATAATCACAAACCGGTGCCAGCAATCACACACACACACACACACACACACACACACACACACACACACACACGGGTGTAAGCATGCCAATAAACATGGGTAGGTGATCTGGGCAGGCCTTAGCTATCTTTGGCATCTCCTCTGCTCTGGTGGCTGCTGTGCCAGGCTACCATGCCATCTGATACAAACTGACACCACCACCAGCTGTTCCCTAACCTCAGTCATGTTAGTATATCTGGCAATTTTTTAAATGCATGATGTGGGTGACACACTGATGTCCAAGCACTCACTATATCTAATGTTCCAAAGAGGAAAAGCAGTCAGCACTCTTTTACTAAAACATTTAAATAAATTTAAATGTTGCACATGACTCCTACCTCAGCTCAAGTTTGTCCACTTGCTCAATTTAATAGCTGCACCCTGTCATCATCTTACATTGTCCATAAATCCTCATAGATCCATGCCATGTATCTTTTTTTCTCACTTCTCCCTCCCCTCGATTTCTTTTTCTATCTGTACAACTTTTCATTATAGAGGGTCCTCTTCTGCCATCTACAGGTTTAAATAGGTACTGTTACACTTTTTCTCCTTTTGGAACATTAGTAAATTGCAAGTGATGGACATGTGTGCCATCTTAAATTATGCAAAGCTACATATTCAGTGTTGGAATTGAATAATAGCAACTGGTAATAATTAAAATTTTTGTCAAATGTCACCCATTCATCCATTACATTTCAACCCTCCAACCACAGCCCAACTCTTAAAAATGATGTCACCGGTATTGTAAGACTGCCATCTTCTGGTCAACTTTTCCATGTCAACTCATCATTTATAATACATAATATTTCAAATAACTTTAATAACTGATGAAATGATAATGACATTCTACTCAACATATAAGTGGAGGCATTTAGGCCTTTGCCTTCTTTCTATAACAAAAAGTGTTAAGCTGACCTTTGTCATGAGAGCAGCAGCATGTGTTTTTGATTAATTTGGCAGGGAGCTTTGGAACAAGAGATAATAATTTTAAAAAGGCCATGGGTAAGATCCCAAATCGTGTGGTAAGATTTATAGTTTTTCAGATACGAAATATGTGAATTAAAGTAATATAAATCTAAATAAAGGTAAAGACATTTCACTCACTATGAGTTTTTCTTAACCACTGACCACTGAGCATATTTAATTGTTGATATAGACATGGTAACAAATTTCTCTCTGTCCTGTTAGCTTGGAAGCAACATTCTACTATTGACAGTCATATCAACACTAACCCTAATCACAGACCTAAACCTAGCCCTAACCCTAATTTTTTAGCTCAAACTTAACCCTACAACATTCGTGGGCAGAACAGATTGTACTTAATGTAGACACAGAACAGTTTAAAAACAGAAAGAAGTAGTAAAACTTTTCTCTTCTCTCACACAGAAAAAGACATGACCAAAACGTGACATTTTTACTCAGCTGACACTTGGTTATTTTTCCTTCGTGCTTTTTGCTTCTTCTTTTTTTTCTGCTCAATTTCTTGTTTCCTCTTGATTTTTTTTGCAGCCCTCAAAAACTGTCAGCAGAACCTCAAATGATGCTGTTAGTACTTTAGTTTACAATAAAATAATATATTCAGTTCACAACTTAAAGACTTAACAAACATTTTTTAAAAATGTAAAATTTGTTAAATATGTTCTAAATCTTCACATATAGCAAAAACATGTGGATGATAACCAGCCAGTATAAGGACAGAGGAATACACTGACCCCAAATAACCCCACCGCAACACCCACCCTCCTCACCAAAGCACCATCTGGGATTTCTCACATGACCTTGTATACCAGCCTGCTTTTACTTGCACGTATCTCGATTAATCTTGTTCAGTCTTGTAAAACTGTTTGTCAAAAACACGTCAGCTATGTACTATAAAAAGAAGGTAAGCTCCATACATCTCCATTATTTCCGGATGAGGCATCAATAGACAACATAATGCGGGCAGGTTTATCTTTACTGTTTTTGCTGCTCTGTCTGTTTGTGTCATGGGCTCTGGGGGTGCAGGATACCAGTCCCCATGATTTCCAGCCTCCGGACCCTGATACCACAGCTGATGAATCCAATTACCTGACCAGAACCAACCCTGAAATTTGGGAAGAGTTGAGGATGCTGAGGGACATGGTGGTGGAGCAGAAGGTGGAGCTGAAGAACGTGGAAGGCCGGCTGGCAGAGACAAAGACGCAGGCAGATGAGCAAAAGTTGGATCTCCTCCTCACTAAAACCAGCCTGGATGTGCTGAAGAGAGATAACACTGTCGTGGAAGAGAGACTGAGGACCAGTGAGAAACAAGTGGAAGAGCTGAAGAAAGTAAACATGGAGCTGAGGGTTGATCTTGAAAACCAGGCAACTGAACTTTTGTCTGTAGAAGGCAGAGTGGCAGTCAGTGAAAGTGAGCTGCAGCTCCTAACAGGCACGATGGCTGATCTACAGGCCCAGAACACAGCTCAACGAGTTGATATTACATCTTTAACGGACAGGATGAACACTACTGACAGCCGAGTGGATGGTCTAATCAAAGAGAATGCAAAGGTGGCATTTTATGCTGGTTTGAAAAACACAACAGGACCTTACAATACTCCAACTGTTCTAAAGTTCAACAAGGTCTTCACCAATGTTGGTAACACCTACAGTCCAACCACCGGTTACTTCACTGCACCTATGAAAGGAGTGTACTATTTCAGATTTACAGTATGTGGTCATACCAACAAAACCATGGGAGTGCAACTATTTCATAACGAGAAATCCATAATGCATAATTTACAAAGCAGGTCTGACTTCCATTTTGAGTACCTATCAAACGCTGTTATTCTGGAGCTGAATGTCAGTGACGAGATACATTTGGTCCTCCCAAAAAATAGTACAATTTATAATAATGACAACAATCACAGCACATTCAGTGGCTTCTTGCTTTTCACTATGTGATGTCAAATAAGTACTTACTGTACGCTGTGTTTTGTAAAGCCTACCCATACTTGCTGTACGTGCTGCAGTTGTCTGCATGAATTTATAATCATCCAAATAAAAATCATTCTTTGTCTCATGAGTATTTGTTGTAAAGTTTCATGGTATGAAATCACACGTCAATAACACTCCCATGGCTCCCATTAAAAGGATGCCTGGAGATGACTGTCTCCAAAGACACCCTGCAGTTGTCCAGAAGATGGCAGTCTTTGGATACTGCATGCACAAATAGATGTCAGGGAGGAGTCTGAGGAGTTTTGGGGTAGTAATGACATGAGGTCTGTATAGTGATGTAACATAAAAGAAGGGAGTGATGTGTTGTTTTCTGCAGATGACAGAGATGAGACCTTCAAAATGAAAGCACAGTGAGAAAAACATCATAAACCAGCTGTATATGTCTCTCCATTGGCTAATATATCTGTCCAATATTTATGTATATACAGACAGAGATGTTGGAATGTACAGTATAAACTGTTGACTATACTGCATTGGCCATATCACCGCTGACAAACAGTCATGCCAATATAAAGTAAGTGATCTGAGGGAACCATGAGGGCAGATGGGAAAACATGATGAGATCAGCTGGAACACAATGTGATTCCTTTCCTCCCCTCAGTTCGTGGACCTTTTTCACATCACAGTTTGGGCAGCGTTCCAACAAAACAATTAGCAACTATGGGAATCCCTGCCCTGCTCTCCTGCAGATCCCTCCCTCCCTTTTCTATCTCTCTTCCTTTCTCGCTCTTTGCAGCTGGCCCCAGGACAGAGGCGGCCAAGTTTATTTTCTCCACGGTGGTCCCTTTGAGGTGGCGGCGAGGCCCCTGCCACGCCGCCGTTGATGTATTAGGTGAGGGTCCTTGAAGAGACGTCGGTGGGACTCTTTTATTACTACATCACTCAATCTTATTGTTGTTAAGGGATAGTCGGTACTGTCCTTATTGTATGGAGCAAAGCAAAGTGAAGGAGTAACTGTGATTAAAGTCAGCCACATCTCTCCTGCTAGTCACTGAAAAGTAATCCCAATAAAGAATAAAGCAAAATTAGCACTCTAGCCTCATGATAATGTAAATATCTCCATGAAAGCCGAGAGTGTAAAAACGTTATTTTCCAAAGTCAGGAATGAAATTTAACACTATTTCAACTGAACAACAACAACAATTAAACATTAACAATTTGTGAATATGGAACAATTATTTTGTGCTCACCATCAGAGGTACAGAAAAAGTAGCAATATCTATAAATATCTAAAATATCATCCAATACAAACGAGAGTCCAGCATGCAAAACATCCTCAAGCAGGCCTAAAGATGTAAAATATAGAATAAAGTAGACTCAGATACGTGTTCAATTATTTGATTATCATTATGAGGCATTTCTGTACAAGCAGCATTTTAGCATTTTCCTGCACACCTGTGCTATAGCTACAGCTGAGGTCATGTCCTCTGCATGTATTCCGAGGAACTTGAGGGTTTTACTCTAGCGATCTAAAGGGAGTTTGCACTGGGATTAAAACATTTATTTTGGGTTTCTTTCTTGATGGACTATCAATGGAAGATATTTTTAGATTAAAAAAAAAAGAAGATGACTTCTATAATCTTGGCTCAGCCTCTGCCTGTGGTCCTGTAGTATTGTATTGTAGCTTCTAATAGTCAAGCCAGTTTCTTCTGTTGGACAGATTGATCTACAACAATGTTACACTAGAGTTTGCATGCCAAATGTAACCAGTAGTTATAAAATTTAGTAGAGTATACATACACAAAAAAAAAAAGGTACAAGTGGGCCTACACGCACCTCATTGGACTTCTTTATGCTCTTAGTATCTTGTAGGCCTCCAAATGTGAGGTTTTATGCTTTCTTAGCATTTAACCAGTGATGGCATGGGTCATTTAGGTCAAAGGAAGGGAAAAACGCGCCTATGTGTAAAAGGGTTGAGAAAGCAGAGGGATTCCATGTAGAAAAAAAAATGGTGATCTACCATGTGGACACTTCCAGTATCCGTCTTTACGTTCAACCCAATAAACCACAATGAGAGAGAGAGGCCGCGTGTCAGACTGCATAAATAACTGTCAGCATGATGTAAACATAGCGGTCATAACCCGAGCGAATTAAAACAACTGGTCTGGGCGGGATTAAAGGTTTTCATGCCTACAACTTTTAAAAAATACTCACTTCTGATTGGCTAAATAATGTATGCAATAATGAACACCTGTGAGCGTTTTTTCCCCATATTGTGTTAGAAATAAACGCATTAAATTGTGTTATTGTCATCATTAAATAAAGTTAGATCTTTACGTAATGTATGGAATTTTTCAGATACCGTTATATTAAAGTATTTCAAAGTAAAAGACATAAATCTCGCATTGCTGCACAGTATTTTTTTTGTAACCCTTTTCGTAGATTTATCAATGCAATTGTCAGGGAGATAAATTTAACTAATACTAACTAACTAATTTGACTTGTTTAAATAATCTTTGAAGAGAAAGGTTTGTTTATGCAATGACGACCACGTCCAGTGTTATCTTTTAGAAACAACAGAGAGAGACTTATCTGCACTGACGCTTCGTTGGTGCTCAGGTTCTGCTTTTCTGAAGGAGCGGAGTGATAAGAAGGGTTACTAGGTCAAAGCACTGGCCCACACACATGTAACAAACCACAATTAAGCGAAATAAACATTCAGTACACAAGGTGTAAAAGTGATACAAATATATTTTATATACATGTAATCTGTACAACCATTTGAGACAGTGGACACTGTTTTGTGTGCACATCCATCCATCATAATGCAGCTGCAAAAACAGGCCTGCAGGAGTAAAAATGCATCTGCAGAGTATAAAAAGACAAAAAAACAAAACAAAAAGCCATTTAAAGCACGCGTTTATCTTTGAACCAGCAAAGACAGCAAACAGGTGACAGGATGCATTTAAATAAAATTTCTCTTTACGGGAACGAAGGAGCGAGGATACGTTCTCTCCGTTATTCCCACTCAAAGTCTGCGGAGATGAGACGTGCATTTCAGTCTTTTTTTTTGTTTTTGTTTTTGTTTTGTTTTTCTTATAAATGTATTGTTCCCTTGTCCGCTTGGTTTCGTCAGGACGCCGTTGTTCCACATAACCTTGTTGTGTTCAGCATCTCCTTCAAATCGTTCTCCGGCTTACCTGCAACCATGAAAGGCCACGTCTGCAGAGGGAAACACAGTCAATTAGGACAAAGAGCTTCTTAGCACTTAATTAATCAAATCATTAAATCGAAGTCAAAAAAAAAAAAAAAAAAATCAGACCAATTATGTGTCAATTAATCACCTGCAAGTTATCAGATGGACATAATGAAACCCAGGCCAGAATGGACTACCACCAGATGTTCATGCAATCAGTTTTAAAGTTTTGTCTCTGCAGCTCCAATAATTTGACCGGAATTTAAAACTATTTTATATTTTATATCACGATAAAACATCCCCAAAGCTTATTTGGAGATGTACTTATATTTTCTAGAATATTGTCTAATATAATTAGAATTATAAGTTATTTAAAGGTAAGAATTATAGGCCTGGTGTTGTGGCTGCATCCGCTGCATTATTTCGACATTATTCATAATGATAGGCCTTTAATTTCTGGTCATAATCATTTATACACGGTGATATTGTTCAGACCTTTGCCTAAAAAACTGTTTGCATAAATATGAATTGTTGCTTTCCCCTCCTCTCATGCACCTGCTTCACAAAGCACTCTTAATTTACACTTTGGTGCTCTTTGGTGAGGCCCGGCAGTCTGCAAACCACCTTAAAATCCTGATAAACATACATTTCAGTGGTGTAGCCTTGAGTAAAAACTGATCTGTCACTGAGTTCAAATTAATAAGAAAACTATCCTTATGATTTAAACAAAAATTTCTGAATTTAGGCCTACCTTTTAGACTTCATTCTAACTTTTCCTCACTCATTTCTTTCTATAACATACAAACTTTCAGCTGGGCACTCTGTCCCATAGTCTCACCAGGTTAACAGGGTGGATAAATCCGTTTTCGTATTTGTCGTTGGCCAGTATCTGCCGGAGGTGCGCAATGTAGCTGGACGCCAGGCGCAGAGTGTCCAGTTTGGAGAGCTTGGTGTCCGGTGGTACCCAGGGTAGGGTAGTCTTCAGCCGGGAGAAGGCTTTGGACAAGACGCGCATCCTGGCTCTCTCCCGGGCGTTCGCAGCGTTCCTCTGCACGTGTTTGCCCTCCTGCTGTGCCACACCCTTAGATGCAGTTTTCCGGGACGCTGTCTTGCGTTTCTTACCCGGCGCGTCATTTGCGCAAGTGCCCTCGCAGTTGGAGCTCTCCTCTGTGCTTTCGTTGGAGTCTTTACCGGAGGAGCCAAACTTCAGGATGCCGTCCAGGAGCTCGTCGTCGACGTCGCTGAGAGACCCGGTGGACATGGTGAACTGTCTCCGACTGGAGCGGACTCAAAACATGGGAGCAGGAAGCTTCGTCTGAGCGGGAATGAACACAGGGAGGATAGACACACGCCTTGGAGATGAGTTCATGAAATGCTGTGCGTGAACGCAGCAGAGTGGAACACAGTTTTTATCTCCATAGCGAGAGAGGGCGTTTCATGCTGGGAGGAGACAGTGGTGCTGATCTTACATGCTGGTTCCCAAAGGTTTCCAGGACCCCAAGGGACCCCCAGTAAGATGCAGAATATATTTTAACTGCAGTTTAACAGACACAGTATTCATTTGTAAAACAAATATAAAACAAGTTTGTGGCCTTCATTAAAGGTTTAAAGGCTTAACCTTTTAGGCTTTGTTCATCATCACTATAAACTCATGTGATTACAAATATTACTGATATAAAAATCAATTTGATTTGCATGTGATAACACGTTCTAATGATGTGTTTATGGCCCATCTTTGTTGCACCTTTAATACCTAAAAAAAGAAAATGATCTGCAACCTGGAACACACATGGAAAGGAATTTTTAAATAAAAAATTTAAATGTTAATGTCATCTTGTGTTCAAAGGGAGATTTATAAACTGGCCCTCTCATCCAGAAAGCAAATAAAAAACTAAACTGCAACAGATCTCATGCAAAAAAAAAAAAGAAGCATTTTATGAGTTCATTACTATTAGTCTGTTGTTTCTTTTTACTAAATGGCAGACGAGAATGGAAAGCAGCTTTACCAATAATGTGCAGATTACCTTAATGATTCTGAGCAGCATTACAATTCAGACTCTGCACCAAACTCACTGTTTGCAGGTGCTTGAAAGGCAATTCTTATGAAGGTTTTCATTAGTGCCCTTAGAGTGTCACTTCCTCAGGGCCATGACATGTAAAAAAAAAAAAAAAGCTTGATTGTGTTGCTCTTGTTGATATAGCAGAAAATGTGCTATTTTTACTATTAAATAAAACATGAACCAATATATTCGATTCTTATAATATTGCAGACTTTACCATCAAGTATTTGGTATTTTAGCCACTCACAGAGCCTATGTAACTTTCAGCACATCTTGCCAGTTAGCAGGATAATGTGCAAGGACAGGGGGGTGTCAGGTCTCAAATGGCAAACTGGCGCCTTGGTCCCCTCTGATGTAATGGATACCCGGCACCCAAAAATTCCCTGTTTGGCCTTCCACATCATTCCACACCGATGCTCCATCCACTAGTCCACTCAGGGCCAAGTCCAAACAGCAAAGTCTGTGGAGCTGCTTTAAGTGCTAAATGTTGGGATGCACCAGGAGAACACAGATGATCCTCGTGTGCATCTTGCTGACTTTCTGACTTGTGAGTGATACTGAGCCTAATGATGCACAATGGCATGAAGCTGCAAATGTTTCTTTCCGGGATGCACGGTTGTGAGTGTGTGTGTGTGTGTGTGTTTGAGAGTCATGTGTGAACTCAGTGTCTTTGCCTGCACAGCTAGAGTGTGTACAAGGATGAGAGGTGTGTCTCTTGAGGGCTGACCTTTAACCTCTTTTTCTTCCGGTGTCACAGTGCACTAAACAGGCACCACCACTACGTTTTGAGCTGACACAATAGAGAAACACACTTCATGTGGCCAGTAGATACAATTAAAATCTTGAAAAGAATGGATATGGCAAATGTGAAAAAGAAGTTTGCAGCACTGAAACTGCAAGAAAGAGAGAGAGAGAGATGGCACTACACAGAGCGGCCAGAAAGAGAAGGGAGAGCAAAGAGAGGACGGAGAGGGCTTAATCTTCTGGGTGGGCTGGAAATCAAAGCACTTTGTGAAAAAGTAATAATAGAGTCTGCTAGATTGATGATCACCTCTGAGATACATGGATCCACCAGAGAGTGGAGCGAGAGTCAGTGAGAGAGAGATGAACTAAAATAGCTCATAAAAACAGAGCACAGACCTTTTTCTCTTCCCTGTGCGTCAATAAAATACAGACCCTAATGTAATATCATTAAATGATAGTTATTATGCTTGCAAAAACTTGAATTCTCATGTGGTATGTACTAGACAAAGTGATCTGTCACTTAATAATAAGATAACGTATCTGAAGGTTCCCACACAGAGCTGCTTTAGTCATCAGACTCAACGGTCCTTCATGTAAATGGTAAAACAATGTACAGTGAGTGTTCAGGAAACCGCCTCAGTGACCGCTTTTCCCTCTCAGTGCCTCGGTCACACACACACACACACACACACACACACACACACACACACACACACACACACACACACACAGTGACATGAGGCAACAGGTGGAGGGGGAGGGGGGTTAAGTGAGAAAGATGGAGAGAGAAAAAAGAGGGGACCCTGGCAGTTATGGAGGGACATGCTGCTAATTAGCCGGTTTGAGGTCAAATGTTAGGCCGGTTGTGTGATGTCACCTCAAAGGGACGGGATCCAGATGTTGTTTGCAGGGCCACCAAGGGGGACACCTGATGCTTCTGGTCATTATCATTTCTCTCTCTGTCACACACACAAACACCTTTGTTTAAAACAACCGCATATGTTGAGAAACAGTGGATCTGCCATGTGACAGTCTTATGGGAATGCCCTGTAGGAGAACAACTATTCTTATATCTGTAATGATTAAAACAAATAGTGATTGGTTTAGGTGTGCTTGCTCCAAAGCATAGTTCAAACATATAATCAAAGTCAAATTGAAATTAAACAGAATTTTTCCTGCGTTTTCCTGAATTTATGTACTTATTTGGTCAAAATTGTAATTACTAAAAAGGTTTACTAAAAATTAAAATCTTATGTTGTATAGAATCTATTCTAGCATCTGTGATATTTTTTCCGACTGACACTGTCACCATTGAAATGCTTGACTACTACGATATCTGTGTGGACGAGCACTGTTAATAGTTCCAGGACACAGGCAATTAATCAGCTGGGGGCCGACATCAGCCACTGACCAGGCCCATCTGTGATTTGTCTTCTCTCTATGTTACTGTGACGAATTTGAATTTGAATTAGCTGGGAGGCGGTGGATCCAGGACTGCCAAGCCGCCACGCAATGGCTCTTCAGAAACCTATGGGTGACGTCATAGATACAATGTTTTATACTGTTTATGGCTTTGACTGCTTATTTGAATAACTAAAGCAGTAAAAAACATCTTGTTTGATCATTCATAGGCTAACATGGCTATAAGGCGCTCTACTCAGTAGCACATTGTGTCTGCTAGCTACTTCGACTACTGCCCGCTGAGAGGCCTGATGCTGAGATACTGTTTTCACAAATATGTACATGAGCAGTTTTATCCGTTTTTGAAAATATGCACAATAGCTGTCATTAGTTAATTTCCTTACACATAAAATAAGGGGTTCAAATTTCAGTTTGACTTTAAAATGTGAAAAGAGTCTTCACATTAGGTTAAAATGATGGGATTAGTGGAATGGGAGAAAATGTTCTTTTGATTTAAAATGGAACAAAAAATAAAAATGGAAACTGAAAATGGAAAAGCTGTCATCGATGCTCAATAATACTTTAGCCTCACTGTGACAGGTTATCAACATTTCACTCTAATTCAATATTTAACTTGGTTATGAAGACTTGGATTCACACAAAAAAGGAATGATTGCATATTCTCATAGCCAGACTTCACTTTCATAAAAAATGTGTTTCGCATCTTTCTTTCCTCACCTAATTTTTCCAGCTTTATGAGCGTTAACTTAAAAAAGACATGGGGACAGTACATTAAGTGAGCAAAAGGGAGCAAAATCTGAAAGAAAATATGGTTTTGTTTATTGGCAAAACATTCCACTTGTATTTTTCTGTGACATATAGAGAAAAAAAAATGAAATAAAAAATAAAACATGAAAAAAAGAAGGAAACATGTTGCTGTGGATGGAAAGAACAGAACGAGAAACTAATCTCGGAGTGAAGCTTGGGGTGAGAAAAACATCATCCATCTTTGTCTAAGCACTCCAGTTCCCTGTCCCTTATCACAGCCATACTCCCACACACACACACACGCACAAATTGCTTTTTGCCTCAGTTCAAGTACCTCTAAAAAAAGAAGAAAAATCAAAGTAAAATAACTAAAAGAGAGGTTGCAGAAAGTGCAAAGATACAACAGGGAGTGGAGAAATCTGGGGCAAAAGGATGTTGCGGACAAACTGGGCAATAAGAGAGAATTATGAAGATGTTTATGGGGAGTGGAAACATCATATTATAATTCAAAAAGACTATAATCCTTTGATATTCAGTGACAGGAACATCCGGGGGAAGGCAAACAGTGATTCTCTAGAATAAGACTGATATTCTGTCACAGTGTAGGTTAATGACCTGGAAGTCTTGTCCTTACAGTGTGAGGGAGTTGGAGTGTATTGGTCTCTGGAATGTGCGCACACATGCACACTTGCGTGCAGAAGTGTGTGCATCTGTGGTAAATGTATTGGGTTTCACAATGCCTGTGACAGATGGATATGGATGTTGTGGATTGTACGTGAAGAAATCTTGTGATATCATGGATATGTGTTAGAATAAGTGCCCCTGTGTGGTTGCCTAAAGCTTCCTCTCCTTACTTCACCGACCAATCAGACAACAGGAACAATGGGCTGTTATGATGAGAACAAACCTGCGATGTTGTCATTGTGCTTGAAGATGTATTAACTTGATTTAAGATGGTCATGGTTGATATTTTCACACTTGTGAAGACACTGAGAATCCATCTCGTGAGGCTTCAAGCTATGCATTTGTGTCCTAACCAAACTGATTCCTATGAGGAACTACTGGCAGCTACCGGACAAGCTACGGACAAGGTTTAACATTAGATGTGTAACGATGTGGGTGAGAAGTGACAGATCAGATGCTCGAAAAATAACAATGGCTGCTGCTACGTAGCATAGTATGGATGCTGTTAGCACCAGTTATATCATGGGTGCAGTTTTTTTTTAAATTTTTTATTGAAAGAAGAGAAAAGAACAACATGCTTACTTTTCCAATCAGATGGTTCTGTGTAACAAACCATCAGTCAGGGGTCACTCAGGTTACGATTGCAAATAAAGTCAATGGAAAGATGCGATTAAAAGCGAAATTTAGCACAAATTGAATCTGCGTGATAAAGAGAAGAGAATAAAATGGAGAGAGATTGGAGAAAAATAAGTAGTGTGCTGCTCGCCGACTTGAAGAACAGTTTTATAGAGGAGAGAAGACACATCAGACAGATGGAGGTCAATAACAAATCAACCTCGGGAAAGTTGAAGAGCGAGAAACAGAGAAGTAAACGAGGTAAATCGAGGGAACCTACAAAGACATTAACAACATTTCGGGCAGAGTTTGTGGCTGAAATGTCCAACAGGCACTGCTGTATTGATGGCTAAGCTCAGTATGCATACACACACCGTTACTTAAGTTGTATTGGCTTGAACTTGAATTGGCTGAGTGCCCAAAGTGGCCTGTCGGAAGTAAGTGAGACACAATGCAGCTGCAGTTGGAGTGTGTTTGTGTGTGAGCATGTGTTCTACTATGTGGCACTTTTTTAACCCCTGCTGCAACCTCTGGTGTAACTTGTGGCCTGGTGATCGGATGCACAGATAAAAACAGGGTGTGTGATGGTGTGTGTGTGTGTGTGTGTGTTTCACTCTGCAGCACCGGGCAGTAGGGCAGTGTAGGACAGTGCTGGGTTTTAGAGTCAAAGGTCTGGTCTCTGTCACTGTGATTGAGACTACAGTTTATAAACAGATAGAGTGAGAGGGAAACTGCTCAGTTTTCTATCTCACACAGTGGTACCGGTGTGTGTGTGTGTGTGGTTTAATCCTCTAACAGACCAGAACCCCCAGCACCCTACTAAATCCTCAGTCTTCCCCCTTCACCCAGTTTTGCCTCACGCCTCCCTCCACCATCCCCACTACCGACTCCACTCTCTGTTGTTGGATGTCTGGTCAATCTGTCTAGTCAAAACAAATAGAGTCAAAACAGTTCAGTAAAACAAGCTTTTCAGCCAAGATGCAGCCTCACACTCAATCCTGTTTAAACACAATAACTATATTTTAAAGAGGAATTTAGCTTTAAATCTACAAGCCAGGTAAAACTGAAATGTGTGGTTCTTTGGCTCTGAGGTGCCACACAGACTGATAACTGACAAGCGATACAGAAGTACCCGATGCAGTACCACCAGGTCTACGGCGCTCCTTTCCTTAAGCCGTGAAGTCTGTGATATTCTTCTGTAATATAGGCTTACAATTATATATTGTAACTCCAAACAACGCTCCGATTTCCTTCCAAGTCTCATTCTTTGAGGATATCCTTATAAAAGGGTGCTGCGGAAAAATGTGCCACGTCCAGCCTAGTTGTGCTGACTGGAGGTGAACAGGAAGCGTCAAGGATTGAAAATAGATTCAGGCAGAAGAAATGAAAAAACTTTGCAAAAACAAGCTTCAAGCAGCAGGTTAGGACATGTTTATTGGGAAAAATATGTGCTTTAATGGTAGTGAAAATTGCCACTAATAAACATACACCCCTTACTTAAAGGACGCACATTACCTGAAACAGTGCTCTACCCCCATTCACCTCCATAATGAAACAAACTAGATATATATAGCAAATGATTTTGTAACACAGAGAGTGCTTTTAAAAACATTAATAATAGAGTGCCTGAGTTACATTATATGATACGACGTGTATATATGATGGCGTATCACTGCCATGCCACCAGCCTAAAGACTTTGGACTGGTTCTTGAATGCAAACTCTGTAATTGTTTCAACACAGTTTTAGCAACAAAAGCTCGTAAAACGTCACTTCAGCAAAGTTACTTGTAACTCATAACAGCTCAGTTTCTTTCCAAACCTGGTTTATTTTGATATCCTCAAGGGTGCTTTGAATCATACAAGATTAGCCGCCTCTCAACCTCATAACTTCATAATCTCGTAACCTCGTCATCTCTGGCAGAAAGTAAACCTTCTCCCACCTGCCCATAGCGACTGTTGAGTGGTCTTTCATCTCCACATTTCATTTACACAGGTTTGAGTGGGTTTGTGTGCATGAAATATTGCAAAAATACAGCTTTTCAAACAAGCGAAACGACGCTCAGACTGTTTGCTGATGTATGGAGCACATTAGGACATATTCATTGGGGAAAAACTGAAACAGTCTGATGTTCACTCATTTGTTTGCATCACTTTCAGTTAGAAGGTGGTATCATACTCTGTCTGTGGCACAATGTTTGTAATGTTACAAAATGTAGAACTTTTCAGCATGCCTCACAGCGATTTCATTTAACTGATTTGAGATTGAAAGATTGTTTAAGTGTTTGAATAAAGTATATCCAAAGTGCAGCTCATCCGAGACAAAATCATTTCATATCGCCATCTAATCCCTGACTGATCTCTGCAAATGAAAGAAGATGTAATGTCAAGATTATCATTACACGCACACCTAATTAGCAGTGTAATGCTGGACCATCGCTGATATTATTCACACCTGATTAGTCAGGCAGGTTGTTAACATGGAGGGCGATGATGGAGAGGGATGATAAACAGTGCTGCGCTCTTATTGGCTGGATCAGGTTCTGTGCTTTGATCTTCTTCCTCCTCATTACTCAGGGGGGGATGACAGTGTGTGTGTGTGTGTGTGTGTGTGTGTGTGTGTGTGTGTGTGTGTATATGTAGACATTTTTGTAACATGTTGAATAAGGTGCACAAATTCCTGAGTAGCTTCCAAGGTATTTGTGGAGTTTTCTGTTTTATATTTATTATCAACATTTTTACTCCTCGATAATGTGTGTGGCACCGTTATTTGATTTTATTTTGAAAAACCTAACTTCTTTTTTTCCTTCTTTGCAGATGAAATCATTTCACCATATCATATCTCCTCTGTCTCAGTGGTCTGGTTAGCTCATAGTTGCACATTCACAAACAGATACAGACGCACACACACACTGATTATCTATAACTTTCTCAGTGGTAATTACTGTAGCTCACAGAGTATTATCAGACCCCAGGAAGTGAGATAGGAACAGTCCCTACAGACTCCACACAATCAGACTGGTGAAACACACCCAAACTCCACTGTGAATAGTGTGTGTGTGTGTGTGTTTTTGCATTTATGTATTTCTTTGCATACGTCCCTGCGGAGGGGGATGTTAGCCTGCTCTTGTCTAAATGAACATACTCCAGGCTCGAGTAAGACACCCACATAACCTGCAGATATCTCTGGATAAACCATCCAGAGCTGCAGATAGCCAGGGATGTGTTGACTGCCCCAAGTGCAGGAAAACCTCTGCCTTCCTGGGCATAGACATTACGCATATCCCCCTCCTCCCTGGCTGCTCTCCTCCAGCCTACAATCTCCCTTCAGGTCCCACAGGGAACCCGTCGCCCCCGCTAGGCCCAGGATCGAGGCTCCTCCTGGGCTACTCCGCTGATACTCCCCCCTACTCTAGGAGTGCGCCTGATGTACAGGGAGGGAACTTGTACAAACATTGCACATTTGACTTATGTGTACAATCTCTTACACACACCCTCGCGCACTAACATAAGGTACACCCACAGAAAGCCAGGCATAGAATATACAACAACAAATCTCCTACACTCTTGTAATATAAACATGCAAAACCACTTGTTGTATTTATGTCAAAAATGTGAGCCTGGATAGAAGAAAAACTAAAATAAAGACAAAGAAAGGAATGTGAAATTACGAAATGTAATGGACTTGCTTGGCTGTTAAGGATATGTGATTTGGCATATCACTCAACTAATGGCTGATGGTGTGTGTGTGTGTGTGTGTGTGCAAAGGATTAAGGTAGTTGACCTTAGCAACACCTTTTCACATCTCATTTCAACCTAATCTGTGTTTGCGCGAGTGTGTGTATCAGTTCTCCCATGAGACACCAACATAAAGCTACCGGAGGCTAACAGGAGATGACGAAGAGGTGAGATGTGAGTTGTGATAAAATTGCCCTTACACACACACACACACACACACACACACACACACACAATCCCACACAAACATCCAACATCAAATCTCAAGAGACCCTTAAGATCCTCTGAACCCCAAGTCCCAAGGCAGGAAGCAGAGAAGTGTGTATGTGTGTATATTAGCTCATTAGTGTGTGCATGTATTTGTTTGTGAGTGTAACCCAAGCTCCGGTGCAGCTAACAGACAGGTCCACTTAGTAGCAGAAGACAGACACAACAGCACCGCACCTTTACGCCGTAATCACAAACAGATGTCTGCTGATCACTCTGCTAAACGTTAGCATTTAATTATTAGATTATCATGCTCAATAGTGAGTGCAAATACATTTTCTTGCATATTTCTCTGATGAGAAGACACTCCAGGCAGTTATGAGAGAGTTCAGCCCCAAAATAACTTTACCATGTTGTTGCCAGATGAACTGACATTATAACTCTCAGCTTAGCTGACTTATTAGTGTTCTATTCTGGAAAAAAAAATAAAAATGCTAGGATACAGTAATAACCGCATGTATCACTACTATTTTTGGTATTATTCTTGCTCCTCAGTGTTAGTGGATGAGTGTCCAAGCAGATGACAGGACTTCCTGTGTTCACAGTGGGACTGCATGAAAGAAAATGAAACAATCACATTTGTGTCTGATGCAATCCTCACGAGTCACCATTGCATGCATTCAGTGGGACATCATCTGTGTTCATTATATAACAGATGCGTATTGCGTTTTGAAATTTTGTCTAACTAACTTTCATCTGGAACGATGGATGCTCTCTCATCTACTGCACGTGTAAAACAGTTATGTTAGATATTGGGAAGTAAAGTAAAATAAAACCGTTTCATTAATGTAATTGCTAATGAAAATGTGGTGGAGTGATTTATAGACTACTTGTTCAAACTAAGGGAAAATAATATGGGAATATCTACAGAAAAATATGATTTATAACTTTATATCACAAAATGAGTTGTGGATGGTTTGTGATACACACACTGACATATACAAACTAATGACAGATAACAGAGGTTTCATTTAAAAAGTTATTGCTCATTCTCTGCAGCGAGAGCAAGTGATTCATTTCATAGAACTTTTACTGTAGGCATTAAAGTCAAAAACCTATCTGATATACTCTGTATTTGTATATGAGTTTGAATTTTGAATCACTGACCTTTAGAAGATGTGTGGACATTTTTTCTCGTCTGAAAATATTTGCATTCTATGATATTTGACTGATACAGTGTGAAGATTGAACTGTACATCAAACATACTGTCATTTCTGTGGCCACATTCCTTTGTTTCTTTATGTTTGTGTGTTTTTTGTTGTTGAGTTGTTTATGGTTACTATGCGGTGTGATAGAAGCTCGCTCAGTTATAATCATTTTAAAGTCACATGGTCTTAATGACCACACATACTACACACAGATTACTACCAAAAGTTCAATTTTACTTTCCCTCCTCTGCACCGACGCAGTTGGATGGTTCAATGGTTCGTGTTGTATTCCAAAGACATATAACATGCACGTGTGTATGAATCTTTTTTTCACGCTCATCCTCTCACTCGCTTTAAACGTGGACACAGACACAGTCAGGCAAAAGATCTCTGTCACTGCGGTGTATCAGCTGTTGTCCAGCTGTTGATGTGTATTTACTCTCCGACTTATTTATTTGACATCTGCAATCTGCATCTTAAGAGGTGAGAAGCGTGTTTGTGTGCACGTGTGCTTGTGTTACTCTTACAGTGTCATCATCATCATCACTTTGGATAAAAAGTGTCTAAAATGTTAACCTCTTTCATCTGCAATGATTTGTAGGCAAATGTTAGTCCGTTTCATTTGTTTTAAAAACTCAACTTTACTTTTTTTGTAAATAATTTAAAATCCTTGTCAGATGTGACACAAAAAAAAAAAAAAAAAGCACTTCTGGCATCATAAACACCTTTTTAAAGCTCTACATTTCATTATAAGGGAAACATGAGTATTCATAACACTGAAATTTCACAACTAAGTTAATTTATTTGAATGAAATCATCGTTTTCAGAGGAATTGCTTGAAGAGGGATTCAATTTTGGTGAACTTTGACCTGCACCCTTGATCAACTGTCTTGACTGTGGGACGGTACATACATTCCCTTGAAGTAACTGTGTTGACTTAACTTTCCACGTACTTAAAACATCACCAACATTTCCGCAACAGAAATTTTGTGAGGATGCTCAAATGAATTTCTCTGTGCCACTTTCTGGTTTGTTTTCAATTGAATGTTTAGACTGATTACAACATATGTGCATCCAGTAGTCGGACACAGTTTGAACATTATAGATCTTATTGCATTGGCGATATAGTATCCACGGTAAGGTAAAAATATAAGTATACCTGGAGGCATCTGGGCTTTTCCAGGACTGATGATACGTCTTTCCTGCTTTTTTTTTTTTTTTTTACTACACTGTCTCTTCTTAGGGAAAAAAAACACAGAGCAGATCCATCAGCGAAATGGTGGTCCTTATCTATCTCTTTCCCCCGGATGCTAATTAAAGATAATAAACCTTGAAGATCATTTCTCTGCTGCTCCAAACTCACCGTCACCTTAGGTCCTCTTGCACTACACATGCACACGGCCAGATGGGATGAGAGCATGCACACACAAACACACACATTGGCCTAAAACGCACGGTTGTTGGCGTTCCCTGAGGCAGCAGGTGAGTGTAAATTGAAACGCTGTAAGTCACATAAGCAACGCTGAAATGCATGTTTAAATAAGCATTGAATGATAAAAATAGTGTGAAGGGCTTTTAAATACACACGGCGTTACATCTTTCAAACACATGCCTGCATAAACATGCATGAACGCACATGCACACACACACGCGCGCACACACACACACAGATTAATTTCTCTGTATGTCTAAGTTTAAACCCCTCGTTAATCTTCACTCCACGCCTTAAACACAGGTGTTTGGAGAGCTTACAGATGAAAGTCTGATGCCAGATATCATGATATCATATAACTATGTTCAAGTTCTCCCTTTCTCTCTCCTTCACACACAATTGTTTCCCACAGAAAACCAGAAAATTCCCCTCTACTTCACTTATCACAAACACACAGACTCTCTCTAAAACGTTTCCTTTTTCCCACTCAACAACTCAGTCAATACACAGATATTTATTTAGCTCAGAGACAGAAAGTCTCATGAGCAGACTGGCCTTAAGATTTTTATTGAGCAAGGAGATAAAAAAGCGAGTTCTGCTCTGTGTCCATTAGGACTAAAATGGCCAGAAGAGCGGCTGATGAAATGGAATAAACTGTTGTGGTTATCTTCCCTGGCTGCTGCAGTGGAGGAGAACCAGAGAGAAAGAGAGAGAGGCCACATACGTATGCTCACAAAACTACACATTACTACAGAGACACACACACACACACACACACATACACCCTTCCTTGGTATTGCCCAGGTCTGTATTTATCCCTAACCATAACAGAGCAGGCAGATAATGGCCGATGGGACGTAAAAATAACCTGGCACATGTCTGTTTGGATTAACCTCGTCTCCTCACCCCTTCTCCCTCCTTCTCTATCCTTCCATCATGTTTTATTGCTCTCTTCTTTTCCATCCATTAATTCGCTATCTATCTATCTATCTATCTATCTATCTATCTATCTATCTATCTATCTATCTATCTATCTATCTATCTATCTATCTATCTATCTATAATGAAGAAACATTTAATACTAAAGAGAAAAAACACACTTTTAGTCAACAGAGTTTCCATGAATAACACATTCATTCTTGCTCAATTACTAATATGTTGCATATTTATTTTGGCACAGCATAAACTGTCTTATCAAATGCTTATCAACAGAAAAAGCAACAGAGGCTGCTTATTTTCCCTCCAAACTAGCCTCTTTGTTTGCATAAGATATAAAATACTTGTCCAAATATGTTAAAAACTGAATATGAGAGGAAAAAACAAGACAGACAGAACAAAGAAACCGCATATATCATCACAAGTGCTTCCCCCATGGAGGGTTTGAACTGCACCCACACACAAACACAGAGCAATGAGTCATTTAATCTAATACTGTAATAATAAGCTCACCTGTTTCCAATGAAGTTCTCATGAAAAATAAGTATTGACTCTAAGTATGTTTACAGTGTTTTAGCATCTTTTTACTCAATGTCTTCGTTTAATGGCGCACTACTTTGCTCCCTACTCTCATGAGCTTTGTTCCCACCTGCAGCCATGATTTAAGCAAAGTAAGCCCACCATACACTACTCAACAGGAGACCAACAAAGTTAGCAACTAGCTGATGCACATATAGAAGCTTGAGGCAGATATATCCCTCAGAAGTTGGCAGAAATCAGCTTTTAGCTTTTTATTTCACTGTTTTAGCCTCTTTTAGCTGATTGTATTGGTTTCAAGCTCTGCAGTGTCACCACATGCAACCAAAGAAGCTCTGATAAACCTGCTGTTCGCTGCCTGCCCAGCACCAAACAGCCGACAGAGGAAGCTGAAGTGATTGGTTGATAAACTATTAAGATAAATTTTCACAAGAGTTATTGACAAAAACAAAACTAAAAGTAGAATGAATATTGGACTTACACTTATCAGGTGGTCCGAAAAATGACTTCAAACAAATAGTGACTGCAAAACACATAATTGCAATTAGCAATTGCATGCTAACACAATATCCATAGCAACTTTACAAGCTGGTATATATGTGCCTGTCAGCTTGTCATCTTGTTTTGGTGTGTATGTGCCCCCTAGTGGGCAGCTAAAAGATTTTTAGCCTTTGGGAGCTTTGCAAAATCAAACGAAGTGGAACTGGAGTTGCTGAGACAAACATTCCCACATTTAAAACCTGTGTGTTACCCAGGATGCCCTTTTCTTATGAGTCTCATTCAACAAAACCGGAAACAATTATGTTGAAAAGCAACAACAAGACAGTTGATAACTTCAGTAAACTCTCTGAACTCCAAAGGAGGACACTGTAGGCCTGTAAAATGCTGATCCCCATGTCCGATGAGAATGGGAGGCCAATATTTTATATCTCTGTAGAGGACTGGGATACAATATATCTGACACAGCTTTATTGGCTTACTCTTTAATGACTTCCTGCACAGAGTGAGGCTGAAGGAGACAGGGGGAGTCTAACTCAGTGAGAACTGAGATATTTCTTTTTTTTTTTTTTCTGTCTTTGGACTTTCTTTGAACTATTCATGCTCTTTACCTCATTACCCGAGTCTCTGCTCCTCACACCAAAGGACTGATTCCCCGTTCGCCTTTTTCTATCTACCACTTTTATCGTCATTTGGAGAGACTGTAAAGTAAATGCCTCTTCAACATGATAAGTATATGACCTTGTCCATGTATTCCTTAGTGTATCTCTCTCTCTCTCTCTCTCTCTCTCTCTCTGGATGGCTAAGATGGGGTTAATAATGAGCAAATGTTCTGATGATGAAGCCTTTTTCCAAGAATCTTTTCTCCCAAACGTGCGTGGCCTTTGGATGACTCCCCAAGGAGACCATTAATTTAGATATCAGTGTGTGTGTGTGTATGTGCGTGGGCATGCGTTTGTGTGTGTGTGTGCAGCTTGAATATGAGTGGGAGATTTTTTGTTACTTTGTTTTATCACACGCAGACACAAGTATGAGCAGAAACAGATCAATTAGAAAGTGCGTGCACGTCTGCAAACATGCAACGACGCAGCACCAACTCCCAAACTCTTAGCTGCTAAAACACAACAACGCCTTATCACAGATCCCTCCTTCCTATCATCATTCTACACCTTCACCCTAACTCGCTCCCCAAACACCACCCCAAAACATCCTTCTATGTCAACACCTCTCACCCCACCCCCCCATTCCACCCAAATTCAGACCTGTATAAGCACAAAGATTAGGAGACTCAAACACATACACACAGATACAGGATCTTGACTACAGTTTACAGTTACATACATTAACATATATAGTACACATTAAGACACACAGCGACAATGATGCATTTCATGCCTGATTGCAAACACACACTTTATCTCTAAAGGGCAGCCAGGTGTGTAATTAAACGGAGTTCTGATGGTCCCACCTCTTGACTCCTGACTGACCAGCTAACGCATGTGCGATTTTCCTTTGCATGTTGTTAGGTGGCATTCAGATGGACTCCTTCATGCTCTCTTACAGCAGTTTGTTTTTGGAGCGCTCTGTTTTCTAGTGAAAGAGGAAGAGTCCACTCCACAGAGCTTACAGCATCTCCTTCTCTCGCCAAACACTGTCTGACTGTCTGTCTACAAATGTATTGTATACATCAATAAGGAGCCACAAAAAGGTCTTTTACCATTGTCTAATTCCAAAAGCATTGGTTTTATGCAACTTTTCACAGTTGAGCTAATCCATTTGTTTTGTTTTTAGTTTGCAAATTCCATTTTGACCAAAGGAATTATATCTGAAATGATTTTTTAAAAAAGCCTTTTTTGGTTCAAAGTTCGGGGGCAGGTAGGCAAAAATGCAATGAAACCATCGGACCTAATGTATCAAAAAAAAGTCTAAATGTGTCTAAAATATAATCACTAGTAAGTATGTGAATATTGGCAATGAAGAGCAAATTATAAACTCCCATTCTGTCAAATGATGTATCTATCTGAGAATATGATTTCATCCTGGCCCGTCTTCCTCTGCCTTAATTTCACTTTGAAAAAAGCAGGTGCTTTCTCTGCGGACTGTAGTTGCACCAGATAATGCTCATGGTGGTGTCATCATTTTCAAAACTAGTCTAAACACAGCTTAGCAGGAACTCTATAACATTTGCGCAGGTGTGTTAATGTTAGGCCAGTAAATCTGGCACAATGAGCGTCGGGAATGATCGTCTCTCTGTCTCTGAGCTCGGCCTCACCTCTGGAGACGTGATGAGAGGATGAGAAGATTTCACTTGTTTGTAGAAACTTTTTTTTTTTGTTTGGTTGACTGTCAAAGCTTCTTTTTTTTGGCCTGGATTATCTCTGCCGTATGACGTATGATCTGACAATATAAAATACTTTAGATAAGTCACTGCACATGAAATCTTGGATAAATCAAGGTTCATCTCAAGTCCACATGTGTTGTTGTTTACTGAAAGGTGCTGATTTATGTTTCATGTAAAACAACTCATCCTCAGAACTGTTGAGGCAACTGACGTTCAGAACAAAGAGAACATACTACAGTATATCAGCTTAAAAAAACGATAAACTGAACTTGAGTGGGTTTACTCCTCATTATATCCCACTTTTGATGAATTTTCTCTTGCATCAAGAAAATCCTGCCAAATGCATTAAACGCCAACATCATCTTCTGAATCTAGGATTTTAGGATGATGCATGTATAAATAAGCCTCTTTTCATGTATTTATGTATATGTGCATGAGACCGGTGTGTTGGCTGTGCCCCTGATGCCTGGCTGACTGGTCCCAGTAAGAATGGAGCTCATATAAACAGGCTTGGTCGTTCCCACGTCTCTGTTTACACTGGGAGACCCCAGAGCAGCACTACCAGAGCACTGGATTCCCTCCGCACGGCAAACTCACACACTATTCATCTTTGTCTCCTACAGAAACACTTACTCATAAGTAGACAAATGCGGCACATGGGCATGCAGATACAGTGTATGTGTGCATCTATGCAGAAATAGAGTCATTCACATTTAAAGTGTGTATAAATCCAAATGTAACAAGAACACATCTCCTTTCCCTTACATTCCCTATCATTTAGAGCCTTTTTGGATCCCACCAGACTTCCTCATTTCCCTACAAGTTTGAATCTCTGCTGAAAAACTAGTAAAGCTTCAGTAATCTGCGCTCCCACAAACCCATCAAACCTGTACCGAACTCAGTTTTACAACACTACTGCAAAGACTCTCAAAAGCTTTAACTTCGCTCTCTAAGTCCTTTTGAAATGGGCCTGTGATGTACACCCAACATAAACAGAACACTGGGGTCCTGACAAACACGTCCAGTTTACAGGCAACAGTGAGGTCACCCTAGCAGAAGATCTCTGCAAAGATGCATCTGCTGACACAGACGACTCAAGCTTTTAAGAGAAATGGCATCTTCACATTTAGTGTTTTCGAAAAAACTGTAGACAGAGAGCGACTTTGTTTTAGCGTGTTACCTAAAGTTCCTGGGAAGATTGTGGGAATTTTTCAACTGTTTGTCATAAGAAATACCAAACTGGCCAGATCATCCAGACATTCAGATGAAAACTCACCTCCTGGGGATTGAGAATGTCTCTTATACGCCCTCGCTAGGTGGATGATAATGTTCCACCCAATAGCAAACATTTTACTTTATTAATAATAATCTGTGTCATGTTTGATCCGTATAAAGGGTAAAACTTTAAATTTAGCCAATAGCCAAACAACCACAATCACTGTTAAACACACATATTAAACATTATCTTACATATAAAAATGCACACACATGCAGGCAAACACAAATATTCCCAGAAGCATGAAGAAATGATTTATCTCTCACTTTTCCTGAGTAACTCTCTCTTTGACACACACACACACACACACATACACACACAAACACACATAGAGTAGTTAGAGTGATGGACCGTCTATTTATTCTTAGACATAACTGCATCTATTAAGCCGTAAGTGCTCACATCTGTGTGTTTACATGTTGCATCTTATGACCTAATGAGAATAAGAGCATTGTTCCCCTGGGAAGAGACTGCCCCAGTGATGTGCAGCCCCAACAAACTGTAAACATACTCCTGCGCCCTGCGTCAGCCATCTCACAGCACACACAAACACACACACACAGCATCAATGCTAGTGGTCTGACTTGCCTAACCTGCTCTAAATCTAAACCTTTATAGTAAACATCTTGGGACATCTGAACAAGGCTCTTGTGCAGAATGGATGTGACTCACAAGGCTATATATCACCAAGAGAAGCCCAGGAGAATTAAACGAGAGGGTGAAGAGACAATTTGGTAACCAGGGAGGGCGAACAATAACAACAAGGCTGAATCATAAAGAAGTTATTTTTCTGTTTTGTTTGGGTGCAGGCCAGGCGGAAGTGTTTTGCGGTGGACTGAGGTGAATAGCTGGGTTACAGGATACAATGCACAAATGTGCACAAGCAAGCAATAAGTCATGGATATTAACACGCATAAATATATACACATGAATGTGTGCACATACGTACATTCAAATCTGTGTTTAGTTTGAGCAACTTTATCTCATAAAGATAATTCTTCAAGAAAAATCCTCATGAAGTCACGATCGGTCCGCTTAAAGGTCACCATCAGTGCAGAATGTGACCGCATCCATTCACTAAATTCATTCATGAGCCACAGGAGCGGCTGCAAATTCTCTCATTGATAACACAAACATTCCCGGCCGCCTCCAAACTTTACTCCTTCTCCTCTTTTGTAGCCCGTCCAGAATTCCCTAAGGAGCATTTACTGACCAGATGTGCTCATTTTCCTCGGAGATGTTCTAATCCACGTAGTTTAAATGTCAATACACCGTAAACACTCAAAAAAGGTTACACATTGTTATCTGGAAATGGTGTTAACATAAGCCTGCTAAGTGTAATATTGGCAGACATCGATGATTACAGAGACAAATTTGTGGACACAGAATTTGGCTAAAGTCAATGAGTGTTTTAACCCTTCTTTGACTTGCACATGATAACTTTTAAGAATTCATTCAGAACAAGTCACCCATGACAATAAATTATTACCTCATTGTACCAGTGTAGAGCATTTCTTACCTCAAATTATGTCAAAATTATGCATTTTTGTCCAATAAGACAACCCTCTTTGTCTACATTACAGGATACAAACTTTACACCAACTTGTTTTTCAAGTTCATCTGGCAGCCAGAAATATTAATCACGTTCTTAATCTTTTTGATAATAAAGGTTGTATTTTATCAGATAATAATCATATAATTCCCCCTTACCATTCAATTAAACTTTCTTTAAATCACTCACACAGACTTAATGACATGTCATTTGGATTGTTTCACCTTTCAAAGAAGGAACAAAGTCCTGCATTGATCATGTTTTATGCAGGAAGGCATCTATGCATCTATAAATGCATCTCCAACCTAGTTTAAACTTATACTTATAAGATCCATCCCTCTTACTGTTTGCAGATATTGATAGGCTAGATTTTGCACTGTTTTTGGAAATGATGAAATGCTTCACGTTAGTTTTAAGTGTAACATTTAAGGACGATAGCAATCTCCAATCTTTATAGGTCCTACTGATATTTCTAATTTCTCAGCAGAAATAGATGTATTACTCGACTTGACTTGTATAGCTTTATTTTTTCCCCCCACAAAGCTCTGTTGTATACTTGTTGATTCTTACTCAATCTTTTTGATTATATATTTGTTCCCCTGTCTTCTGTGTTTAACGTTTTTATTATAATTTTACTTTTACATAGATTTATGTCTGTTGAAATGCTATTACTGTGCATTTTTCCTACATTTTTCTGTCTTGTGTGAAAATAATTGGTTGTTTTTATCGTTGTATTTTGAAAGCTGTAACCGGAAGTTGTTTTATTTTATTTTATTTTTTAGGTCCACTCACTTAGTCGCCTTGTTTTATTTTGAAAGCAGAAACCGGAAGGTAGCTCACTCGCTGGTCAGTTGTCTGCAGAGGAGAGGGCGTCTGATCAAAACATTTTCTACCGCTGACTGGACTGTTTATGTGTCGGGGTTGCAGCACTGATCTAGCTGAGGAGGTAGCTAAAAAATCAAAGCAAACATTTCAGACACACTTTCTCCATCAACACCTCAGTGTCGTCCTCAGTGTAACGTTACACAGCTAGCCTGCTAGTTAGCTTAGCTGACAACTTTTCATTCATTACCGCCTTAGCACTTTTCTTTGTTGCTAGCTAACGGCTAGCTTTATTCACAACATTAACTGGGCTAGTAGTGAGGGATTGTTAACTGTATCTGTTGCTTTTAGTGGCTCATTCCAGAGGAATTTTATGCACAATAATAGTTCACGTAATTAGGCTGAATTAGTTTTGGTTGAATAGTTGACAGCCGGCTTGTTGGGCTGGAGAGATTAGCTAGCATCATTTCTCCCAAACAAGCTTATCAGGTGCGTTACTATGCAGAGCGACACCAGGATGTAACGCAAACAAAGCTACCATTTTAGACAAAACTACGACAGGTTAAACAGCACTGAGTGATAAACACATCACACGTCGCGTTTAGCCTCCTATAATATTATAGCTTGTCAGTTTGGTAGCAACATAGCAGCTAACGTATCATTGGCGGTTGAGCTAATGCTAATATAATACGTAGGGTACATTTGAGTGTTTAAATCGCTCCTCTGATGTCTTGCAGATGCCTGTGTGATTCATGTTTTGAGTTATATGTTTAAATCTCAAGTAGACGGGAAGCACATACCCGGAGAAGCACATGAACTGGTGCTGCAGTTAAGGTGACAATTTAAAGCCCCTTCCTGTGTGTTTTTTTTATACATGTGTAAGAACAGCATTTCCACACAGGGACTGTATATGTGCTAGATATATCTTACTGTACATGCAAGAGACATTCACTGTATTATATGACATGGTGTTGTGTATTTAAAAAAAAATAAATAAATAAGATGGCACGTAACTCTCAAAATAGCAATAATTCCCGGTCCCCTTTTCCTCTTCCAGCTTGTCCTGTCTCCTCGTCCGTCCGTGAAATCGGTGGTGATGGTGGCCTTGGTGATACATGTGTGAGGAGAAAGCCCCCTGTGGTCCTCTTGCTGCACCACACACTTCCACATGGATTCCAGCAATGACGACGCACTTGATATTATTATCACCAATGTGGTGGCAACTTTCAGGACCAGGTGCCACCTCAACCTGCGAACCATTGCCTTAGAGGGAATCAATGTCATTTATAAGCCAGAACTAGGGGTAAGGAAGTCAAAGTGTTTACTCCGTTCTGAAAGGTTTATGATATGGATCACTCTAATTCTGACCTTTTTTTTTTTTTCTATAGAAAGTCCTAATGAAGCTTCGTAAGCCCAAGATAACAGCCTCCATCTGGTCATCAGGGAAAATCATCTGCACTGGAGCAACAAGGTAGAAACGCTGTACATGAAACAACAACAACAAATGGCTGCCAAAGGGTCACTAATTTTCTCTGAGGAGAGAAATGTCGGCTTTCACCAGGTGCCAATAATTCAGAGACATTTTTATTCGTCTCATGTCAAAGTCACAAAACTGACATTGGAGTAATTCATTACAATTTCTGGCAAATCAGCACAGTGATGCTTTTTCAATACAGTGAACCCACAGTTACTCTTAAGGTTGCCAGTTGCTGTTTGTGTGCCACATGCTAAACTATATACAGTATAAACACCGCTGTTATGATGGCGCTCACTCGTGCGATCCTTTTTTGTTCAGTGAGGACGAGGCAAAGCTGGGCGCTCGCAGGTTAGCGCGATGTCTGCAGAAACTGGGCTTCAAGGTGAGAATAACCATGTAGCTGTTACTTAACAGCATTATGACAGAAACATTAATATCATGTTAACTAGATAACCTTTCCATCCAGAGACAGATTTCATCATAAAAAAAAATGTTGAGGTATTACATTTCAGATTGTCTAGTTTATGTTCAAGTGTAGCATGGAAATACAAAGTCAGACTGGATTATTTATAATGGATCATTTACAGTTTATATTCACAAGTATTTCAGAAACAATCTTGTGGGGAAATCTGAAAGAGTAATTGCATTATATTCAGGCAACAAAGATTGTAATAAACTATAAATATTGGCTCAGTTAATAGACCAATAAGCCAGCATGTCGCCTGTTGTGTCAGTAGAATTTAGGAGGCTAAACAAGACTTTACAATCCTCGTCTTACGGTTATAGTCTTGCCTAATATGCCTTCAGGTTAGCATAACAAGGGGCCTGTGTTTCCTTGTGCACAAATTGATTCTAATTATGCAGTTCTTTAATTAAAAAACTGTATAAATGTGTTTTGACTTTTCAGTTGCTCTTGCCAGGTTGTGTTTCATGACTCAAACAATACAGTGGCATGCAACCAAGTCAACCTGCAGGTTGAACCTCTTATAGAATAGATCTGTAATCCAAATATTCTGCCTAATGTTCGTATTGACTTAGATTGAAGCTTTATCTAGCTAAGCACCTGTTGCTGCTATATCTACAATAACTGAGTACAAATGAGGCTAACCTACAGGCTTACTTTCCAACACTAAAGCCGTAAGAGTAAGATGGAAGAGTTTAGTATTTTAATGTAAAAGTATACATATGTTCATATGTGTCTGTAAATGTGTGTGTTGTCTGTTCAGGTGAGGTTTTCAGCCTTCAAAGTTGTGAATGTGCTGGCAGTGTGCTCCATGCCGTTTGCAGTCCACCTCATAGACTTCACTAAGAACAACCGACCCATTGCCAGGTAATAAAGCACAGTGCACCGTCACACTCATTAACAGCATCACTGTCTTTTGAAATACTTCCTGCTCTAGATGTCACCTTTGTTTTAAGATGCTCACTGGATTTGAGTTGTAAATGTTGTGTGTTAATGTTAGTGTCATAATTACCTATCATTGTCATTTATACACATTCATACACATATTCTGAATTAAACAGCGGTTTTACTTAAAAGATTTGCAAGGACAGGATGACCTCTAGTGGTGGGAGCACTAATCAGCTCTTTAGTATTCATTTGGCATACTGTAAAGCAAGCAGACAGAAAGTGCTGGTGTAGTTAGGCTTTGATTTTCTTAGTTATACAACATATGGTGTAGTAGCTGTATATGGACTTGATTTTAGATATACACCAGGGTGCAAAAGTCTGAGACCACATTAAAAGTCTCCAATATTTTTATGTTAACCTGGAAATAATGGGAAAGTTTGAGGATTTAGATAGTACGTGTCAGAAGTCAAATTAATATTCTAAGCAAAGAGGCTTTCTCAGCGTCAAATCATCTTTGCGGAAACTGGATCAGTCGTATCCAAAGCGCAATCAGGCGGACCAAAAGTGACCATCAGAAGATCAATATATCAAGCTTAGTTCCCTGAGAGGTCGAAAAAAACAACTTTATCACAGATACAGAATTGTCTAAATAAAGAAAACAAGACTACAATCAGCAAAAGCACTGTGAAAGTAAGGTCTGTGAAGACAAGTAGCAGTTTCTAAACCACTTCTAAGGAAGGGAAATGAGGCTAAATGTTTGGAGGGGACTAAGAAATACAAGACTTTCACAGTGACTCAGATGACTGGAAAAAAAGTTGTCTTTACTGATGAATCCAAGTTTGAGATTTGTGGCGGTAAGAGAAACCTGCATATAAGGAGGCAAACAGGAGAGAGAATGATGAAACATGGTGGTAGGATTACTCAAGTCAAGGATATGTTTTGTTTTCCTACTCTGGCTTTGGACACCTTCAACGAACAAGACATGCTACATCCTCTAGCTTTCACCTCCGTGGAGCAGCATAATGACCCCAAACAGGGCCGGCCGCTGGCATAAGCAGACTATGCGGTTGCTTAACTTGGACTGACGTTCCTGGCTCCTCACTTTTTTATGGTGTTAAGTTGACTGACTCGCTCAGGCACTGCCAACTCTTTCACTGTCTAAGGCTTGGCTTACATTTGGCTGTAAACATGTCAGAAGTTGAAGCGCCTGTGTAATCTTTTAGTAACTTAGTCTTGTTAAATAACAAATAGTTTATTTGCTTTCTGGACAAACTTATCCTCCTTTGAACAGTTTTTGTTTTCTCATCATGGTTCTGTTTGTAGCTACTTGCCAACCCTCAAATACAGCAAGACATCCGATGTCGAACGATTTGTCCATCTCTGTTGTGCATGTGTGTCCATTCAGTGATGAGTTGTTGACCGCACTAGTTTTTTGGGGCCACAAACGAAAGCTTGCTTAGGACCACTAAATGCATAGGGCCGTCCCTGACCCCAAACACACACCTCAAAGCTTTGCAAGAACCACTTGAAGGCCAAAGAAGTACAAGAAGTCCTGAATGTCATGGACTTTCCTCCACACTCGACTGACCTTAACCCCACTGAATATTTCTGTACATCTTTGAAACATTGTCAGATCAAACAGAGCAAACTTCAGCTCTAGCTAAGATATTCTAAAATTCATGTTTTCAGGTGTTTTCAAAGATCCAGACTTTTCGCTCATATTATTAAGTTAGTATTACATTCGAAACAAATGCAGTATAGAAGTATCTTGACTAATGGACCCCCTGTATATGCTGAGAGCCTGTAAGTGTGCAGTAGTTAACCATGCGTTTGTGCCTGTTTTGTCAGTTATGAACCAGAGCTGCATCCTGCTGCCATGTACAGGATCAAACATCTCAAGGCCACTGTACAGGTGTTCTCTACTGGCAGCGTCACAGTTACAGGTAACCTCACACTTACATGTTTACACACACACACACACACTGTAACCTCTCCCTTTATATACAGCAGGAGGGCGCACTAGCTTAAGGGATTGAGGTCACATTGTAACGCACTGGTTCTGTCCGAAACAGAAAAGCGGTTTGTGAGTAACCCAAATCCTCAAGGAATTAGTCATAGCCTCTTTGTATGTCATTAGGCTGAACTTAAACAAAGAATAATAACATGTAACGACGGCATCTGCGACATCGTCATCTGGGATTTATTGCTTTTTCTGTTCCTTTATTGTTCTTATGCTCTCACTCCCTGCTATCCCACCATTCAGGACCAAACGTGCAGAATGTGGCCACAGCTGTTGAGCAGATCTACCCACTACTGTTCGAGTGTCAGAAACCCCTCTGCAAAAGTTAAGACTGAAGAAATTGAAGGGATCGAGAAGTTGCATCTAATTTGTTCGTTACAAGTGATGAGGCACCTTATCCTTGGATTTTATTTGCTCGATTTTTATCGTCACGTGGCAACAGCCGCAAACTTCTAACACGTCCAAAGGACTGGATGTCATCTGGATTTTTAATAATTCTCAACAACCCTACCCGGAGTCCTAAAACTTCCCTCTCACAAAATGTCATTGTTGTGGATTGTGTGGCTCTTGTGATTTTAACAGGCTAAACTTGCAAGTAACTTCACCAGAAACTGCTCATCCAGACACTGAAAGGGAGGGGTGGAAGTTAATCGCTTTTTTATTTGCTCTGGGTGTTTTTGCATGGACACAGAAAGTGAAAGAGTTTTCAACCATTTAACCATTTTAATGCTTAACAGTGCAAAGAGTCCGTATGTTAACACTGAGAAGCCTCACCTTTTTAAATCTAGAGACAACAAGACGTCCCATTTGCCACTTTCTCTGGAAGAATCTCCGTCCATGGCTCGTTTGTACACAAATACAAGGCATCTGCGGTATCAGCAATAGTTACGCCCAAAGAGAAAACACAGCAGTCAAACCATAGACTGTGTCTGGACTGTTACACACGTTCACAAAATCAGAGCAGGTCCTTTATGCAGATGCACATTCATACAATATGCATTAATCTCATTCATGATTTTAATTGTTGCTTTCTCACGTTTCTTGGTTGTCAGTTCTCTATAAATTTGTTCTTGTTTCTCAACTGTGGCACTGGATCAGAATTTAATTTCTTGTCATTTCCTAATAATAGTTTTAAACACAAGTTTTCCTTTTAAATGTTTTTTTTTTTTTAGGCTGGGACAATGTACACAACGAGACTGATGTCCTAAATGTTTTGGAATGTAATGAAAACTTTTGAAAGGTTCAGGTATTTTTTTATTTTTCAGGTGTTGTTGAGCTATAGACCCCCTCATTCACTTTTCATTTGACACTACTGGTTAGTCCCAGATGTTCAAAATTAGCTGTTTAGCAGGCGGACGACTTAAAACACTGTTTAAAATTGCACTGTAAAGGCACAGGACAAACAGAGACAGATGGGTTGTAATGTTCAAGTGAAGAACTCATAATTGCAAAAGCAGCCACTCAAAGTTGTGTGGCAGTGGCACTTCTCATCGTCACCGGTCATGACATTTGGCGATAACATTCGTGTGAGTTTTGGCGACGTTAGACCATGAACAGTGTTCATTCATTCAAAGAGGCCATGCTTGCAGCATTAGCCAGTACCCGAATTGTCTGGAAAAAAAAAAAACTTGGTAGAATATCATTCAGTTAAACAACAAAAAACAACAGTGAGTGTTTTTAAACGGGAACTGAAAACTCAGTGAAGGGTAATCTATATCTATGTATATAATGAAGTCCTCTGATGGAAAAGATGTTGACAAAAAGTTTGACATGTTGTCTTAAAGTATGTAGGATGGACTTTTTGAACCAGTGTCAACTGAAGATTTGTGACACTTGTTCAGAATTTTTGTATTTTGTATAAAAATAAAGGTTAATGCTAAAAGAGGCCACCACACGATTATCATGTTTTACTCTCATTTCATTGTGTGGTTGCATGTCCTGATAAAGCACATTACAATATAAAATGGTTCTCTAAGATCTTCAGTGTCACAGACTTTACAAATACATTAAGGATGTGTATCAAAGATTTTAAAAATGTGCAACTTTTAATTGTCAACAGGTCCACACGAGTCATTCTTTCAACATTCAACGTGGTAATCAACTAAATATAATTTTAGCATCACAGACACAAGTTTAAAAAAACAAAAAACACTCTTTCATCACATCTCATACACTACAGCAGTACTATTTGTCATATTACCTACCCGATATTACCTCTAGACCTGATGAGTTCAACTGTTGATATATTATTTTCTTGTTCCCATAAAATGTGAAGGAGAAGACACCGAGCTCTTCCTAAAACTACTGTGACGCCCACATTTCTGTCACCGCGTGGATCACAGTGTGTTTGACACTGGTATGACTGGTTTGAGCCATGTTAGTGTTATTACATTACATATGACCATAAGCAGCATATAAATAAAGTTTTAGGAATTTGCACACCAGCAAAAAAACCAATGATGGTTACATACACAGACATCATCTGATTTTTTTTTTTTTTTTAGTACATCTTTGATTTCTCCATGATTATCCAAAAGAGACAATCTTTTGTAAATGTTCAGGTCAAAATAATAAAAAAAAATAAAGAACCAGCAGTACAGTTTCAGCACTCTTCATCAGTTATACTGACTGGTGGGGAGTCCATTTAGTCCTGGAGTTAAGGGAAATGTCCCTTTCTGCATTATTGGAACTGTATTTGTAAATAGGGAAGAGGTAAACAAAAAAGGAATTAAATAAATATTATATATATTTAATATAATCACATACTCACTCCCCATTGTTGACCATTCTTTACTGCCCTTTAACAAGCAAGAGAGAACCCTGAGCTATCTTCCTTTGAGAACATTCACAAATCCATTAGTTCATTCTTTCTTTACATTACAGTATGGAGCTAAAAGGAATTATATGACACAGACGTTCTTATAGTAACCAGCTGGAACCACAAAGATGTGGGTGAGATGTACGAGTTGTGCCCCAAATTCTTAACAGTGTTCTTGACCTTCCGTCAGCTGAGGTGTACAGTTGTGGCTTGTTAAAGAAGTCAGGCGTTTACTGGGATCTCTGTGGATGTGCTGCTGCTGATCAGGCTCTCCTGAGGCTGGACCTGCCTACAGAGCCTCACCTCAAAATGCTTCCTGATTTAAAAAAAAAAAAAAAAAAAGGAGAGGCGAAAGATAAAGAAAAGCATTTCCCAGAATTTTACTGTAATCCAGTTTACACAAGATTAACCTGATTACAGTAACATTACATGTAAGCTGCCACTCACTTCTTAGCCAGTTCTTTTGATATCTCCTCCAGTGTACGACCTTTGGTCTCAGGGATACAGAGGATGACAAACACCAGTAGAACAAAGCTCATGGCAGAGTAGAGGAACATCACATTGGGAACGCCAATCTTTTCTAGAAAAGCACCAGGAAAGGAACACATGCGTATAACGTCTATAAGTGACTATGCGAATCATGACGGTAACTTGAATATTCTGCTAAAAAACAAATGGAGCATCTCAAAGATTACAAATTTGAATAATGTTTTGAGTGTAGACATGCTGGCAGTTTAGTAGTATAAACAAGTAGACACACCTCTTTTTCAGGACCTAAACAAGTGAAACGTGTTTAGCACGAAATGTTGTTGTTTACCTGTCATTACTGTTTGAGGAACAGCGCCTGAAATTTAAATTTCGCTGAACAACATTCAAATGGAAGTTGCAATTAATAAATTGTAACCAATAACACACACAAACACACACACCTGTAATTGTGAGGAAGGTCATGGAGATGAGAAGGTTGGTGGCCCAGTTTACAGCCGACACTACAGACACAGCCCTGCCTCTGACTCCCATTGGAAAGATCTCACTGAGAACCACATACACCACTGGAAAGGAAACATAGTCACATATACATGAGAGGCCATGGTTAGTAAGGCCTAATGCAAATAATATGATGCATAATAGCTTTGTTTGGTTTGATATCTAAGCATTTTGTCTGTGGTTTGAAGTTTTAAAGTCAGGGTCTACATGGCTTTATCTGGGAAACATTTCAATCTATACTTTACCTTTACACCCAGTTATTGTATGATAACCAGTGTTGTACTTTGTACTTTAAAGTAGATACAAGCTGCAGCTATTAGAACCAAAAAAAACAACAAATTACTTTAACATACTGTATAAGTGTCTGTGAGTGCAGATGGATCAGTACTGCTGTTGTATAGTGCAGATGTGGCCTGGTGCACTCTAGCAAAACAAGATATGCAGCTTGGGGGGGTGTCCTGAGGGGTATAAATCCATTGTAGGTCGGCAGTTTATGGTTTTAATTTGTGTGCGTGTGTGTGTGTGAAGGGAGTGGGTGAAAAAAAATGGATAAATGGATGCTTACTTGGTCCGAGGCTAATGGAGAAGGCTGCAACATACACCAGCAAGCTGATCAGTGATGCCATCTTCAGCGAGGAAGACACTTCTAAGTAAGTCTCTCCTCCTCCTACTGACTCCCTAATCCCATCACCCTCTTCGTTAGTCCCCTGTGCCTCCACGCTTTTCCACTGGTCAGGGAGGTGAGTGGAAAAAATGTCACTGTCGTCAAAGTCTATAGCGGTTCTGTTTAAATCCCACGCCGTATGTGTGTGGTTTAATATAGTCTGACTTTTACACAGGCTCGTGAGATGAGTGTGGCTTTGCAGTGTAAAAGTACCGAGTGCAGCTAACGACAATCCCATTGCGACAGCGCCCACGCACAAGAAGCTCTTGGGTCCCACACGGTCGACCAGCAACACTGCTGGGATGGTGCCGACTACTTTGACCACTCCAAACCCTGTGGAGGCCAAGGTTGCCGCGGCGTCACTGTTGAAGCCAACACTGCGAAGAAGCGGTGAAGCATAGGAGAGGATGTTGGGCTGACCAGTAGCCTGCTGAAGGAAGACTAAAGCCACACCTGTTAGCAACCGTGAACGCAAGTTGGCCTTGGCGCTGAACAACTCCCAGAAACTGTGCTCTGATTCTTCTTTGAGTCCTGCCTGGATGTCTCTGAGCTCCTGCTCCACATGCTCCTGAGTGCCACCTCTCATTCTGGCCAGCACTTTCCTGGCCTGCTCCACCTGTCTTTGTGCAACCAGGAAGCGTGGACTGGGTGGGAGGAACACAAGTACACCAATCTGCACCAGTGCTGGGGGGATTACTAGTCCAAATGTATAAGCCCAGCCATGCGGCAGAGTAGCAAAGGCGTAACTACAGCTGAATCCCAGCATTACCCCAACAACCAACATCAGCTCGTACAGCGTCACCAGCAGACCCCTCCTCTCCCTCGGGGAGATCTCCGCAATGTAAAGACACGCTCCTGTCCCTGACAGCGCCGTCCCCATGCCAACTATCACCCGGCCCAGTGTGAGTGCAATAAGTGAGGTGACGGCGATGAGCACGATGCTCCCTCCGACCACCAGGCCGGCACTCAGGAGCAAAGAGCAGCGACGGCCATAGCGATCCAGAATAGGACCTCCGGCAAGGCAGATGAGGAGAGCGCCGAACAGGTGGGAGCTGACCAGCAGTTCCTGTTCCCGGCAGGAGAGGGAGAGGAGGCCACGCAGCTGCAGCAGGACTCCAGAGGTCAGGCCCATTTCATAGCCCAGCATCAGGCCACTCAGAGAGGCTGCTACAGCTGCAACCACCACCAGCCAGCTGCAGCCTGGAATGAGGGACAGTAAATATACAATAAGATAGCAGATACCCAATAAAAGGCCAGGTCCTGATGTCCATCCTTGGGGACTCACAGATTATTTTACACTTTCCCATGACAGCAGGTTGAAACTGATCTGTTAAACCTAAAAGTTAAAATGACACTAAATTTGCATACTCATAAGATCATTTCTCAGAGTGCTGTCCCGTTTCTTACACAGCACCAACCTGAACTTACACTTATGCTGACCACTCCAGTGATGTCAGTTAAAGATTATAAGGTTCGGGTCAGACGCTGTATTTCTACTTGACACACCGCAGACCAGCTGAGCTAATTACAAGTAAACTTTTAAGAACTAATGTTTTCTCATACGCATTGTGTTCCTCTTTGCAGCTTGGTGAGCTTGTTAAATGTATTTCCTTTTTTTGTAAAGATTTTTTTTTTGGCCTTTTCAAGCTTTATTTCTGATAGAGACAGCTGAAGAGTGACAGGAATGCGGGAGAGAGAGACAGGGAATGACATGCAGGAAAGAACCACAGGTCGGATTTGAACCCTGGGCTTCTGCAGCAAGGACTGGGCCTTTGTACATGGGGTGGCTGCTCTACCAACTGAGCTAAACACCGCCCCAAATGTATTTCCTTTTTTTAATGTCTCAACATGCAAAACTGTGTGAAAATGAGGGATACAGCTGTTATCACTTTCATTTGGTAGACATGGCTAGACTTTTAATTAAGCCTAAAAACTTGGGTTTCCGTTCTGAGTAAGAGTAAGATTATCCCAGAAACATCAAATGTAGGAATGAACTTTTTTAGTGACTGATAAATAGCTACGTTTAACCTGTTTCTTGTATAAATGAAGGTTAGTCAGTGTCATACTCAAACGTAGGTTTTGTCCAGTAAATTTATAAAAACAAATCTTATGTTGCTAGTTGTGCAGTCATGAGGGAGATGACCCTACACTATCACCTCCCCAATCAATCATGTACTGTGTTCTTGTTTACAGCTAGTCGTGCTTTAAAGCCGCAAGGCAGTCTCATGTGTAGTCGCTGTACTCAGGTTGAGAGCATGATAATCTCTCCAAAATCAGTGTTGTCAGACAGTCGTAGGTCATACATGCAAAGTATAATATATGTTACTGTGTTCATCCCACGTCATGCGAAACCCTTCGGTCATGGAAGTGAGTTACAGTAAAAAGAGAATCAAAATCACCCATTAGAAGAGTATATACAAGAATAACATTAGAGAGATAGAAAAACAGCACTACAGGGTAGAAAGCAGGAAGTGTTGTATTCTGCAGTATTACATGAGGAGATTACAATTACCAGATTGGCAGGACCATTGCTTTTCTCCCTATAGGTTTCCCCCAACCATGAAGTCAACTTAACAGTGCTGACTGTGTGGAATTAGAGGTCAGTAGTTCAAACGAAGAATGCTTAAGCAATCATGTAAGCCACTGTGTATATGTGTGTGTGTGTGTGTAAGGAAGGAGTTTAAGCCTACATGCGGTGTCTTGCATGAGCTAACATGCATTATCATTATCATTATCATTACAGCTTGGCTGATATGAATGGAACAAATAGAAAACCGATGAGCTTAGCATAAACTTCGTTACTGATCCTTTTAATTGTTTTGCCATACTGCTGAAGTGCATTTAATTCAATGTGTATAACATATTCAATTATCCTGATAATCATACTTGGGAGATTCTTTTCTTTTTGTTTTAATTTCATTATCATAATGCAACATGCAAGAAAAACAGAGTGTAAACTGTCTAAAATCTATACAGACTGCTGCACTGCTCCTCTTCTCTCTAGCATCTATCTGTCTAATATAATAATTCCTAATTTTTCACTACCTATACCAATTCTGATACTATTCTGAAGGTATGAAACTGTAATCAGTCAATCTGACACCAATGCTCTCTATGTTTTTTTTAAACTGATTTGGATCACTGTTGTGATGTCTAAGGTAACACGAGACTTTAAAAGTACATCACCTCTTCTTAGCTATAAGCTGCAACACATGTTACAGCTGGTTTCTGCATTGTTTTAGTCGATGTGTACCTTAAAACACACATTTTCTGTTGGGAGGAGATTTTTCAATTAGGAAATGTTGTTTGGTTTGCCATGACTTGTCAGGTTATAACTATGCTAATTTACGATATCAGTTAAGTCTTGAGCCAGACCAGAATTAAAGTAAAAAGGTAACTGGTCAGCTGCTTGTTTTTGAAGATTCATGTGCACATAATGTGATGAGGTGTGTCATGCAACCAAGGTTAGAGTGACCCAGGACACAAAGTGTCATAAACAACATTTAGCTACATCATCAGTTAATCAGTGTATGAGGAAGCAGTGAATGTGAAGGAGCTGCAACCAACTACATATTCATTTTAACTAAATGATCACCTCTTTATTGGAAATCCATACATCTGTTCCAAGAAGCAGGATTACTAAGAAACCCAGAGCACGATTTTCATTCAATCCAAGTTCCAGATTTGCAGAGGGCTTTTCCTTGAAATCTATCTAGATAACTCAGTTAAAGAGCTTCTTGGAACCGGTTAGTGTTTAAGCAATTTTGATTTTCAGTATGATTAAATTTAATTTTCAAGTGTTCATGGAGGCTCAGTGACGGAGGCCAGGTGAGTGTGCACTATAGGAGGAGTCAATTTGTGCCTAAATTAAGCCGGTACGCCCTGACTAAAAACCTAACTTAACTCATATAAACACTCTAATCAAAACACAGACACACCTCTGGCATAGACCTGCCAACAAGAACAAAAGCGTTTACCTGAGCCTGCAGGTGGGTCCAGTTTCTGAGTCTCAGAGGAGGGGTTGCCTGGGAGGTAAGTGGCCATCTTCCTTGACTCACTGTTGGGGTCCATCGTCAACCACCTCTAACAGCAGACCTACGCAAAAAAAAAAAAAAACATGAATCAAACAAATCCTTCAGGGATCCTACAGAGACACGCCTGATACTGAAGTACTTCCTTGATGTAAAAGAACATGATTCATATTCTAATGAGTATCAATTGAAAGGCTGTCATACCAGTCCTGAGCTGGACTCTTCGAAAGACTCTCTATTGTGATGGAAATCTAATTCTTATCTAACTGATAGGACTCAGTTAGTTTTCTTTACTAGTGTCAATATAATCTTTTGGTTTTACTTAAATTATACTTAGAAAAGTATAGCAAATTTTTACTTTTACTGAGAAATATAAACATGTTTTCCTACAAAATCCTTTTTTTTATTTGTCAAAAGTTAAATGCTGTCTAAAAACAAGCACCTATACAAGATATTTCCCTTGAAAACAATCTAAAAATCTGCAATACTTTGATTTAAATCAAGAACCATCTGACCAAAACAAGTAAATAAGACTACCAGACTTTTTAATGCTAGCTCTTGGTGCATGAAAACTTAAATACTTGGCACTGTGGACACATTTCGATCGATACCAAAGAAGCACACTCTTTAATTAAAAAATTCAGGTTATAAACAATATATGCATAACTATATTATAAACTATACTATGCACTTTAGATGCTAAACTAAGATTAACCACTATGTACAACAGGTGAGGCACATTTTACTTTCTGCAAACATGCAGTTTAAATCAATCCCGGTCATTTTAATGATCATCACACCTTTTCTCTTTTTCCTTTTCTCTGCGGTCTTGGTTCAAACTGGTGTCCCTGGATACAGGCAAGCTTCCAAATGAAAGCCCTGTCATAAATACCAGCTGTGTGAAGCTCACAATGGACAGCTGGTTCTGTGATACAGAAATGTTGAGTGAATTTGAAAGTACTTAAAAGCTTTTATTATTATTATTACTATTATTTGTGGCCTGTCTTGTGGCATGTGGAAATGGTTTGGGGGACTTTTCCAATAGTTGTCACCACTTTCCTACACTTGCAATAACATCTTATGGTTGTCATAATATATTATATAATGACTGTCACTCCTGTTTTCTGTGTGTTTTCTGTTATTCAGGCCGTGACTAAATGTTGCAAAGTCATTTTTTTGGACACTACAATCCACAGACCACCAAAAGAAAACACGTCTCTGCAGCAAATGAAAAAAAAAAAAGCCAAATGGGCTCGTGTACTATTTTACATGCAAATCAAGCGGCTTTCACAGTATGAAAACTTTCAATCAACCACTGTTTAAGTTGTACTAACACACACATATACATGCAGTGCCATTCTCATACCTGAGGCCCCAGTCGTGTCTCTGTTGTCAGCTTAGTTTCGTGTTTGTCGGTCCATTCGCTTACTTCTACTTCTTCTTCTTCTTCTTCTTCTTCTTCTTCTTCTTCGGACTTTCTCTAAACTCCTCCAGTTACGCTCGAGTCGGTGCAAACACGCAACTTGTTTTGGTAAAGCGCTTGTGTAGCCCCGCCCACTGTCTTCCCAGACCACCAATGGGAAGCGGTGTTTAGAACGCCCAACGTGAAATCCTATTGGTCCAAACGTGTCTATCAGGTAGCGCCTATAGCTAAATAGCTAAATAATATAGTGTATTTATAATGAATACATTGCTGTGGGTAAATAGTTCTGTATGGTTGTGTGGTAAATTGGGTTATTGGATTTTAAATGATTATCTGTGGCGTTTTCTATGAATTCTAGCTGCAATTATTAGATTATTCCGAGGTGAATATCTGCTGTAGTTACTTAACCAGCAATAAAACACACCTGTATCAATAATGCTCTTTAGCTCATACTGCATGTGAAAACAAACGAGAGGGGCCACCTGCTGTTTTGCTCGGTTCCCATGTCCTATTTCTAAGAATGCAGCAGAACCGAGCTGTCACACCTGCCCTGCTGCTTCACAGATGACAGAATGTACCCTAATGTGCTTGATACTCTGTTGGCCTGCTTCTCTGGAGATGTATTTAGATGTTCAGACATGGCCTATAGAATCCAAAGTTTGACCTGTTTTAAACTAGCCTACTGTCATTTGATCCTCTGTGTATGTGTGTATGTGTGTGTGTGCACGTGTGTGTGTGTGTTATATAATTACTCAGTAACAAAGATAACTATGGGTGGCCTAGTTATATGTCAGCAAATAATCATGTGATTATTATATTATTAAAACCTTGACAAAATTCTATGTGTAAAGTAACAGATTCCTTTAATCATTGCTTTAAACACCATGTTGGGATGTAGTTTCACAATTTTAATGATCAGGAACACAATCATGTGGCACATAGTCTAACAAGCTGTTTAAATGTGTTTGGCTTTTTAATTCAGGACAGCCATCTGATCTATCCTGACCAGCTACCTGAAATAGTACTGTTTTATCAAAGAGAGAAATACACAGACGTACCCATTGATAGTCTTAAGGTCAAACTTGCACAAATGAATCGATAGGTTTGTTTTAATTTGAAGTAGGCAGTGGTGGAAGAAGTATTCAGATCCTTTACTATCTGGCAGTACCACTGTGTAAAAACACTGTATTACAAATAAAAGTATTGCATTTAAAAGGTTACTCATGTGTTACAGAACGACCCTGACAGAATTATATTATTATATAAAAAATGTTATATAATTGGACTGCTGATTTATTCATTTGCAAGAAGTGTTTTATTTCTGTAGCTTAAGCTAAATCTAACTACTATGTATCTATTAAAAATGGATCTAATGTTTTGCACGTAGATAATCTGCAAAGTAACAGTGGAGTAAAAACTACAATACTCATCTCTGAAATGTAATGGAGTAAAATTATTAATGCAAATACTTAAGTAAAGTACAAGTGTATGAAGAACAGTGCTTAGCTGCATTCTGCGGCTGCTGAAAGTAAGAGTTTTAATTCTCCTCATCATTATTTAACTAAGTAGATAAAATGGGTTATTACTCTGAATGAACAATAACTGTCTTGAAATACATACATGCATCTATGCCCATATACTGTACACATGCAAACAAGCAGATGCATGCACAGATACTATGTCATATTTTAAGTTTACAAGTTAAGACACCATCCTACTGAATAATGAGTCTGCTGAGGAGGTAAGCGTAGCTGCTATTCATCATGACACATACTGTATATAGGGGAGAATTAGAATGATCACGCCACCAAGGCAAAGGCCAGTTCACAAGTATTCCCTTGATCCTCATAGGGATATGACTTAATTGCACCAATACAGATGGCTAACTTGCAACTATATAGCAGTACATTTGATAAATAAATAATTTCTGACCCCTGTAGAGTCAAGAATTTGTTTTTGTTATACTGTGTACACTGAGTAGCTTTGCACACTAACTGATTTAGTCATATACGTGACATGTGATATAGCATCCACAGGATCAAAATTCAGAGGTTGCAAATAAGACAAACTTTAAACATTAGAGCAATAACACCTGAAACTTTGCACTTCCAGCTGTGTTGTGCAATGCTGTGATTAAATGATGATCCGGTGATGCTGCAATAGCTATACGACATCAGGCTTTTAGGATGAGGGGGGAGGAAAACAGTGCCACCACGTGGAACTCCCTACATCGAATGATGTAGTAGTATTCAATCAAAGAAACTGATTAACTACGAACACTTGTTTTAAAAATATTTAATCAATATTTATGTTGCATGTTGCTAGTAATTAACTGTGGTAACACAAGAGACACCTCTTTCATCATATATTTTATTCTTCTTACAGATCCATTTTATTGCATAGGTGTTTTTAGGGCTTTTAATGAATGGACTTGGTAAATAGACTTGTATTTAAACTTTTATTCGCTGGTCTACCAACCACTCTACAGCACTTACCTCATTCACCCATTAACACACTGATAGCAGAGGCTGCCATGCAAGGTGCCAACTGCTCATCAGGAATGATACAGTGCTTCCTATCCGAAGCACTCTCAATGATACTAAGCTCACCCGTACAAACTCTCTCTCACACACACACACACACACACACACACACACACACACACACACACACACACACACGCACACACGCACACACACTGCTATTTGTGGTTCAGTATCTTGCCCAAGATCAATTTGATTGGGCTGGTGTAGCAGGAATTGCACAATCTACTGCTGAGCCTGAGTAATGTGTTTATTTAGTTGCTTTTGAACCAAGAGCAGAGATATCGTGTTGCTGCCTGTCAAAGTGCTTGTAAATCATACTTTAGCCATCATAAAGACAAATGTCACAGTATAAAGTTAGCAAACAACACTGTGATGCTCCTCTGCTAGAGGGGACACAAGCTCCGAGTATATATACTCAACCTGCTGGTTGGACTCAATCAGTTGTGTCCAGTCTATGACGTACAGCAGTACAACAAGATTATGTCAGATCTAAATAAATGACACTGGGCTGGTGGTTAGGGTTGGAGAGCTTAAGGTACAAAAAACCTTATGAGTCTGTTCTCAAAGTATTTTTTAACGAGGTGTCAGTGTCACTTATCTCATCTTCGTCATCCTCATTTCCTCCCATTCTTGCTGCATCTTCCAGACAGGAAGCCATCTTTCAAGTCACTGGCAGAAAACTCATCCCACCACTGGAAATTTGTGCTACTGTGACTGTGATTTTTAATTTTGACAATATATTATATTAACTTATGATTTATCCCAAGAGTTCAACTTTTACATTTACACTTACAGTTGATTTTAAATAAAACCTTGTATGTGCAGCTTTTCAGGACAAACAGGTCTATGAGGCCAGTGACAGCAAAGATAACTTTATATCACGGAACTGATGGAAAGAATGAAAACTGATAAATAGACATGTAATTACAGAATGTAAATGTTTTAAATAAATAGTATCAAAATCAGGGTTTGATTTCAAGTAAAAAAGATTCAAAGATTTAGACTCTAGACTTTAGTGTAGTCACTTTTGTACAGACTACACAAGTGGAAAGTCCACTTTTTTGTTGATAGAGTGGGTCATCCAGGGTTGGCGGTTCAATACTACCCTTTTGTCAAAGTGTTATTGAGCAAGACACCAAATCACAAACTGCTCTTTATAAAAACCAAAACTGCCTCAAACTGTATCTGAGTGTGACACTGTGTCATCGTCAACAAAACAAACACATTCATATAAAACGCTGCCGTTTTGAACGTTGCCAAGTCTGTATCAACAGAGTCATTTTAATACTGATAATTACTTAGAAATGATCAAATGTAAACCTCCATATACCTTATTTCAAGGAAACTGTGCTGTAAATTGATAAATTATGCTGAAGCTGTTGTGCAAGAATACAGACCTCTGAAACTCTGCACTGATAAACAGATTGTACCATCCTCATAAAGCATCATAAAGAATGATAAAATCGCAGTAATGTCAGTTCTGTAAGAAAGACTCTAATTATCGACCACAACAAAAGCTTTACTGTCATGCATTCATCTGCTTCATGCTTCTCATCTCATCTTCTGCCTCTACTTTTTCTCTTTAGTCTGTTTCTATAATCTCTAAAATATCTGCCGTTCCTCACCTTGCCGCCTCTCAGTGAATCCTGTCTATTAAAATATTGTTCAGGCCATGAATGATCTCAAACGCAGGATCATATTTGTTGTCAGAAAATTTGAACAGCTGGTTTACTTTATTAGTTCAATGCTTGGCCAGCAGATGGCAGTGCATGACTACAGCTGCTAAGCAGATCTAGAAATCCTGTAGACAGAGACTGGAAAGTACTGGAGAGCTATTAATAACCACACAGTACTCTGATAATATCAAAAAGAATTCACATATGAACACAATTTCTCTACATGTCTACACGCTTTATTGATTTGGTGCCTTTATTATGGCGGTCAGTAAGCAAAAAGTAACTTTATTTACCCTGTACAAGAGCTAAAAACAACAATAACAACAACAATAATTACAAATACGATGATGGCAAATGCTGGTGTTTAAGTAATAACAGCACTCTGATACAAAGGCTGCATTGGAAGGTAGTGATTTGAATGGTGTGTAATCTCCAATATAACAGGCTTTGTGTAGATCATCATTTCAGATAAATAGCAGCTCCAAAAGATGATATCATGATTGTCTTATTCTGAGGAACACTAATGTTCACTGTAGTGACTTTCAAAAATAAGTATTATATTTCTGCTGAACCTTGTGAGAACATTTCGAGCTGGACTTTTCGAACAGCTTCTCAGACTAACAGTGTCAAACTCTTTGTTGGTCAAGTCCAGAGAGTTAAAAAGTTTATGGGTTTCCACCAGGACTCCTTCCCCACAGTGCTCTTATAATGTAAATCTTTGTGGCAAAATTCCTTTTCCACTTTACCCCCTTTCCCAGGAAGCTAAGGGTCAAAGGTCACCCACACAATAACCCCCTGGATCTGTTAGACAGTCTGTGTCCTCCTTAAAGACACCCTGGCAGACTCACTTAAACATGGACACAACCTTGAACTCCAGTAGAAGGACAACACACCAACCTGCTGTTATTTCATTAGAGACATTATGTATTATTCCTACTTTAATTATTATTCATTCAATTGTAGCTTCTGCATTAAAAAAAATCAATGTTCCTCTTTCACAGTATAATGCTGCTCAGCTGAGCAAACCCAGAATGGCCTTATCAGTCAATAATTTGCCCACAAATAGATCTGGTCTGCACACTTGGACGTCACTATCATCATTGTATAAGGCTGCTGACGCATGAAGTGGGGGGTAAAGTCCATTTACACTAATGTAGGATGTTTGGAAGTTTTCAGTAGTTCAACCAGGACCAGTAAATGTTTAACATTTGCTCTTCATTCTTTACATTTTTTAGTTTATTATCTAACTTTTTATTATTTTATTTACAGGCAAGGTCAAGACAAATGATGATCTGCATATTTCAAACTTAAAGGAAAAATCCACAATATGAAGACCACTCACCAATAATTAAAAACAAGCTTATAAGATGTAATAAAGTTAAACTTTTATTGCAAACCAAACATGGTCACATAAATCTGAAACAATTTTACAATTTACAGTACATTTAACATGAATTGTTACATACATATTTAAGCATACCTTTAGTCATTTTTTGTTCAATATACATTAAAACTAGTACACATAACTCCAAATATACAAACAAACTTAAATACCGTCAAACTGCATTACAGCAATATTAAAATGGAATGTTCAGTTTCGATGTCGTCAGCCCGCCTGAAGGCTGCCGTTACATTATTGTGAGGCGAATGGAAGACTATATGAGGGGGACACAGTTGGCAAGCAGAACTACACAAACACTTCTGAACACACTCTCTTTCTCACCTAGCAGCAGTGCTCTTTCTTTCTATCTCTCTCTCTCAAACAGCATTACCTTTATTGTTTTATGTGCAAATGTAGATATGAAACATCGTTTGAGTTCCTACGTCTCGCGTGTTAAAGACAGAACAGGTGTATTAACTATGCCGCTACATCGTTCCTCTCTGGTGACTTTAAAAATAGATTAAAACAGCTCCTCCCACCCGAAGTCAGGTGTAGAGCGGAGACATCAAAGTTGACACAGACAAACCCAAAAATGTGAATTCTGATGGAAAGAAAAAATAAAGGCACATTTGAGAGAAAAATAATAATAATAACATCCCCCTCTGTAACATTCAACTTCTAATGACTCCCTTTTTGAAACACACAGAAACTAAATGAGAAGAAACTAAAGCACCAAAATGTCACCTCCAAGCTACTCATTCAAACTCAACAGGTATGTCCCCGTGGGTGATTAGACAGAATCTCAAAAGAGGGAAGATGTTCCGCTACAGAGATGAAGATGAAAATCCTTTTCAGGGCTGGTACAGTACGGTCCAGCCTTCCTCTTTTGAGAAAAGGTGGAAGTTGGTGTGTGTGTGCTTGTCGGTTGTGGCTTCAGGGTCAAGGTGGGCTTTTAAGCTGCCTGAGCTATGTGCAAAGGACCTCCACTATTGGGTAAGAGATGGGAAACTGAAGGCTGCAGAGTATTTGTGTCTGTTGAAGAATTTGTGCGTTGGTACATCAGAGTAAGATGGTATATTTCAATCCTGATGAGTCTTTTAATTATGGCAGACATCCTCTTGTAGCAAGACTTCTTAAACGCATTCAAGAGTTGGAGAGATTATGGCAAGTACACATGTATTGATTCTTTGCAGATGCAGTTGCAGGGGTTGGTTTTTCAGAAATATCCATCACCCTGATGGGAAATGTAAGGTGGGGTCAAGATGCAAGTTCATGGACATGCCACAGTTCATGTCCCGTAGGTCTGAATTGGTGTCCATGTTAAGTGCCTGTGTTTAAATCCTATAGGTAGGAGTCCATAGATGGGGCGTAGGAGAAGCCCACAAAGGCCTCAGCAGCCTCTTTGATGCTGGCCGTGACGAGCGCGCTGTCTGGGGAACAGCCGATGGAGCTGGGAACCGGCTCATCTGTGAACTCTGGATCAAAGTGCCGCAGGTCATTGGGTCCCGTCTGGGAGGGGGAGGAATGAGGGAAGGAGAAGGGAGACAAGTGGGGATTAGTCAGGATGTAATAGTCAAAATATCTTACTCTCTTGATCCGGTTATGTAAATGTAAATACTGAGTTTGTGAATTTTGCTGCTATACTGTAGAAAATCATAAATCTGCCACCATCAGCACTTGAAGAATTAAAAAGGAACGTACCACATTGGGGTTGAATGGAGGGGTGATCTTCTTGGCATTGAGTTCATCCCAGTTGATGGGGGAGAAGAATATGTGGTTCTTAATTTCAGTCTGTGAAGACACATAAATAAAGAATATTTAAATAAAATGTCCTTTAACACACATAATAATCAACACACATTATGTAAATATAAATATGCATATAAAATCACATAACCAAACACTTACGAAGTCCTCTGCGCAGCCCAGCCTCTTGGTTCTGTCCTTCTGCAGCAGACCCTCCAGCAGGTGTCTGGCTGCATTGGAAATGTTGGGTTTCAGCTGCAGCGGCTTGTTCAGGATGTTGTCGTACATCTCCGCTGTGTTACGGCTGTAGAACGGAGGCTGAGGGAGGGACAAAAAGAAACTGATTAGCATCTTGGCAGCAACAAGGAATGAGAAATCCCCGTGACAAACACTGATTACATCATTTTAAAATCACGCAGAGTTTCAGGTACAAACACGTGGAACACAAATTAGATAAGAATTGGGACAGTATATCTCAATATTATGGTAACATATGTTGAGGAGGGGGTAAGGTGAAAGTGAATGTTACTCACCAGGCCATAGAGCATCTCATAGAGAACAGCTCCTAAACACCACCAGTCTACCGTCCTGTCATACGGTTGCTTGTGTAGAACCTCAGGAGCCAAATACTGTAGAAAGAGATAGACAGGAAGTGATGGTAAGTTACTAATGTAACAGAGTGTTGTCAAAGGGAGCTCTGAATCACAATATATTTCGTCCTTACCTCTGGCGTACCGCAGAAGGTTGACGTTGTCCCATTGGGTTCAATGTTCTCCTTGCACAGGCCGAAATCTGTAAGAATGATGTGTCCCTGTGAGTCCAGCAGGATGTTCTCTGGCTTCAAGTCTCTGTAGACAATGTTGAGGGAGTGGAGGTAGCCAAGTGCACTGGCGATCTCTGCTGCATAGAACCTGGCTCTAGGCTCGAGGAAGCAGCGCTCTCTCTGTAGGTGGTAAAACAACTGGAAGATAGAGAAAACAAGGAAAAAGAGAACAAAGGTTATTGCAACGTAACGTAACCTAAAATATCTTGATTATTTTATGGATTATCTACAAAATCCCATGAGCAGAGAAAGGAAATTCAAAGGAGAACGGCTGACAGTGAAAAGACAGATAAAGACACAGAAGAGGGAAACCGGATGGGAGGAAATAAAGAGGCAGGAAGGCGAGAGCTTAAAAAGTTTGACAAGGGAAGACAGATGAAATGAGGGCCAAAGGTTGAGGGGATAGAGGGAAAAAAGAGAGGATGAAAAGAGAAAGGGGAGAAGGAGAGTAAATGCATCCTGTTTCCTGACGAGGCCCATATTTAATCAGCACTGTCTTTACTCGTCCAACAATCACAGGAAATTAGCTCGATTAGACACACACTGAGTCTGAATGGCGCTGCTAATTTTGGACCTGAGTCTCTCCTGCTGCCCTAACCCACCCCATGATTTCCTGAGAGGTGTTTCCTTTAGAGAATGAAAGAAAGAAAGAAAAAAAAGATAGCGGCAGCTTCTATTCTGCTTCTTATGACAGGATATCCTCTCTGTCTGTCTGTCTGTGTTTCTGCCTCATCTTTATATCGATGGCACAATATTAAATCATCTAAAAGCTTCTCACCCTACCCATCTTCCTCTAAATATATCCATCTTTAAAATCCCCTCCCACCCTATTCATTCATCTTTGGCTCCTTTTTTAAATAGCCTAGCTTTTCCTTTCTCCTCGATCATCTCTGCTTCATATCCCCCTTATCTTTTCTTGGCAGAAGTTCAGCCAGTAACTCACCTCTCCTCCATTGATGTAGTCCAACACGAAGTAGAGCTTGTCTGCTGTTTGGAAAGAATAGTGCAGGCCAACCAGAAACGGGTGCTTGACATTCTTTAGCAGCACATTCCTCTCTGACATGATGTGTTTCTCCTGAGGAAGTTAAAGAGCGCGGGATTAGAGAGGTCGACAAGGTGACACATTTTGTTTTACATGCATATTCCAGCGCGTTTCCTGTTGAAGGCATGTCTGTGTGTGTTTATTGTATTTACCTCCTTCTTCTTGAGGATGGCCTTTTTCTGTAAGACTTTGACTGCGTAAAACTGATCATCTGTGCGATGCCGTGCAAGCAGCACCTTGCCGAAGCTACCCTTGCCGATCACCTTGAGGAAGTGAAAGTCACTGGGTTTGGCCGAGGGGTTGGAGGATGGACCGAGGTTAATCTGTTGTGATGGACTGGGCTGTGAGAGGGGGAGCGAGGAAGAAAAGGATGAGGATGTTGGAGCCATAATATGAACCACAAAATGCATGGTAAACAGAGGATATGTATGCACATCTCTGCATATGGTACCATGTAAATAAAGAAGGGTGAATGCAAATGTACTTACAGGAGGAGAGGGGTTTGTGTTCATGAGCTCAGCTTCCTGAGGAGGACTCAAGTTCAGAATAGACTGAACTTCAGGACTGAAAAAACAAACAAACAGAGAGTTGAAACTTTAATATGAATCACCTGATGTGGGAGTCACATTAAGCCACAAAATTTCCTCAGAGGGCAGATAACTGGCATTTCTGGTTGTGTCACCCAATGCCGCTGTCCCTCCAGTGAATAACAATAACATGAGTCAGATGGTACTCACTGCTTGCAGGCGTAGGAGTTTGTTGCAAGCCTCTGAATGAAGTCGTTCAGCCCCATCCTCCTCTGTTTCATAAAAGCTGCAACACAAGAGAGAAAAACAGAAAATAAAGTTTAGATTTTCAAACAAAAATAAATTAAAAAAAGTCCATCCATGTCATCAAGAATCAGATTAAAATGTCCATCTATGATTCCATACCGGTGACTAATGCCACTAGTCCTCTGGACTTCGAGTAAGTCAGGACAGGATTTTCTGTTTCTGTTATGATCGTCATGATGTGAAGAGTTGAACAGCAGCTCTGCACTCATGAACTACCCAAAGGCAAATACAACTATCTTGCTTTTGGCTCTAGTTTTATAACAGGAGGAGGAAGAAGAGAGGAGGTGCCTCCTCCTCCCAAAAAGAAAAAAAAAAAAAAAAAACACCCACACCCCCTGGTGGGCGTGATCCTCTGCAAACATTTCTTTCCTGCTAAATGGACCGTGAGAAGATGATCGATCCCGTTCTCGACCAATCAGAAGCCGTTGCGCTCTCAGCGCGTCATAGCCGCGCCTCTAAATGGGCTTGCGTCAAAAACATAGGAAAAAGGAAGAGAAAAAAAAGGTCGTTTAGCAGCTCTCACTCAAAGGCCGGTCTGTATTATTTGCGCATATGTTTGTGCAATACCATAGCAACTTTCAGCAACATCCCCACGCGCCACACTGTCTGAAATTGTCACCAAGGCAGCAACATTCCACCCAAAAACAAATCCTATAGGCTAATGACATCCAGATGTGTCAGCCAAGTAACATATGGTGTATCTTAATCTTCCAGGAGTGCAGAATAAACTGCACATTGTTCAAATAAGATAATAAGACTGCTCAAGAGAGTTATTCTCCAAGCTCCTGATTATTTTTGTGATACTGCACCCATGCACCCCCCCATCTAACCCCCTCCCTCTCTCCCTCCTAACTTGGCCCTATACAAATAATCTGATAGCCTCTTAAGTAAGCCTATCAGCTTCACTGTTTGTCTGCTTCTCAATTAAAACGACCGGGAGTGACGCAGGTTCCCCCAGTATACAAAAGACGAGAGCGGAGAGCCTGAGCCGAGGGGAGGCCCGATGCCAAGAAAAAGCCGCTGGTAGTGGAAAAGTACAGACTGAGAAACTCCAGACTACAGCCAGCTCAAATGAAAAAAAAAAAAAAAAAAAGAGAGAGAGAGAGATCGAACACACAATCTGTTTTAACCTACCGGTAAGCCTCTTGGAAGGAGCCAAAACACTTCAGTGTTATGATCAGAATGAAATTATGTGGAAAAAATGCCACTTTGCGCTGCGGCTCGTGCGCTGGCACACAGCAGAGCAGACGGGCTCAGGCACGGTTATGTAAGACACCTGGTTCAAGTTTTATCTACACCCCTGAGTGGAATGAAAGCAGCCTATGTAAGACTATCACCTACGAAGGCCAAACCCATTTTAAATGGACACTGAATACCTTTGCTATGGAAAGAGAATGCATCATTTCTAAAGAAGTTTATAGAAAACAACAATATAAGTAATCAAGTGAAACTCTGCTGCGAAATACAAACTAATACAAAAAAAAAAGCTGTATAACACCACGGGCACTCTTGATGTCTTGATTGCCTGATCTACACCCACATGAGATCCAGTTTCCATCGAAAACAAACAAACCTTTCAGTTCTGAAGGAGTCCTCATTTGGCTGCCTGCAGAGCCAGAGTTCAACAAGTTACTCAAGAGAGTTGCCAGCGACTCTCTGGCACTTTTAACAGACCCCCCATATGAGCGAGGCATTTCCATAGATAACAGCATCATAAATCCAGGTCACTGGATTATGGGGTGAATGGAGCGCCCCCTTAAAGTATGTCTGCCAGCGTCTTTCTTCCCAACCACAGACACTCCAGACACAAAAAGGAGCTACTGTGTAGGAGAAACTACACATTTCACGATAGGCTGGGGAACGCATCAAAGCTTTTATAAGTCTCACAATAAGATTATTATCGATCTGCAGTCTGCGCCGTGGGAATAATCTAAATATTTCTTACGGATGGTGAAAACCATCGCCGGTGCTTTCTAATGAATATGGAGCCTACTTACACGTCAAAGCGGTCGTTCTGTCTTTCATAGGGATGCTTTATTTCCCGAATCACACCAAGGAGAGAGGCTTAAGGCTCCTCGGCAGGCAGGTAATCGAACTACACAGCATTCCACTCCTTGGAGACTTTCATCCAGATGATTTTTTTCTTTCCCCTTTCTTTTCAGGGCGGAGACGTCCCGCCTCTGTTTCCTTCCACTCTACAGTTTTGTGTTTCATGCATGGTTGCATGAGTTTTCCTGCAGGGCGGGGGCATGCTGCCTTCAAAGTCTCCTCATAAGCTCCTACTTTTGAGTTGATTAAAACTATAGAGCTAACTTTTTTATTTAAGTAGTCTTATTTATTTAGATTTTTATTTCTGAACTCACTCCTCTCCTGCAACCAAATGGATAGACACGTCTAAACACGTGAGACCGCTGGAGTTTTGAGTCAGATATTTGTTTTTATGTCTTTGTAAATTATAAGAAAGCACTGGAAATACAATCAATCTGCAACTGTGTTTATTTCCACACATAACAGCAACAAACCTGCATAATGAACATATCACTACCACTATATTTATGATCTTTCAGCATCACGTAAAGCTAAAAAAAAGAAAAGAAAAAGCCTTCGACTATAAACATAGTTGAAGGCTAAGTGCAAGCATTTGTTTTACTTAAATCCCCCCTTCGGTTTCATCTTCACCAGCAGGCCAGTTTTTTTCCACTCCAGCCTGCAAGCTGAGGTCATTCACCCACTGAGCTCTGAATTAAAAAGTAACCCAGATTTGGAAATCACTGAGTTCACATTTATTCAGCTGCAGTGAACTTGAGGTCATATTAATTAACTGTATCTCTTGATGAATTGCTCACACGAGTGTTTAGTACATTTCTCGGGATAAATTCTTTCTGATTTCTTTCCTTTGGGAGTGTGGGAGCGAGTAGAGAACGGTGGGAATAAAAAAAAATGATGAGATGTGAGAAAGTACTGAACTGGACATGTGAAATGTACACCAACAACACAGCATGGAAGTGTGAATCAGACACAGAATACACAGAGATGAAATAATGATCTCGCAGCCTCTTGATCACACTCACATCATTACACATGGACTTGAACAGGCGACTTTCCAGTCACACATCTAATGGAGAGTAAGCTGGTGTTTTGTGTGTTGAAAGATGCTTTTGTGCTGCAGCTACACTCATCATAATTGTTATTAGACTCTGAAAACTCAGAGCTAAAGACAAGCAGAAGTTAAGCCTCAACCATAAATGTCTCAGAGTCGCTAATATGACTGTATATGAGTGTGTGAAAGAGAAAGTGTGTCTTCTTTTTGCTCCTGACCCGCCGGCCTCTCTTAGAGAAAGTCATCGTGCTCCTGCATTTGTGACTCTGCAGTTTTTAAATATAGCCTCAACTTTTTTTTTCACTGCTGTCTCTGTCTCTCCCTTCACTCGGGTCAAATCTATTATTAATCTGTCCCCCATAGCCACCTGATGCACACACACACACACACACACACACACACACACACACACACACACACACACACACACACACACACACATTCACACACATGCATGCAGAGCTGGAGGGCAAAACAAACCTGCTGAGAGACTGACAGGAGATGCACACACACACACACAGACACACACATTTTCTAAAACAGAGAGAGAGAGGGCACTTCAGGTACTTCCTAAATTCCCTGAAGGTGTCCAACACTTTTCTCCCTCGCTGCACTGCACGGAGAGCTTAGCGCAGTTTGTTAGGAAAAGATATTTCTCCTTGAGACAGCAGGCAGGCTGCAGCGCCGGCATCCTTCAAGAGTCTTTTAATCTACAATATGTTACCACTGACACTACAGCAGCAGTCCACGTGGGACACAAACCGACATCTTTTATCAGCACTTGAAGGCATCACACTGCAAACAAGAGAAACCTCACACATTGCTTTCTCTAACAATAATAGGATCACAGGGAAAGCACGTGCCTGCACAGAAACAAAACATTGACCTTGAAAACTTTGCAGCCTTTTGCACGGGAAGACTAATTTTAAACTTTGATAGAAGACCAGCATCCAAAGAAGAAGAACTACAACATGTAACAGAAAACACAAAAGAGGATTAAAAGTGACAATGAAGAAGACGTTACCTCCGCTGGGACGTAAGCACTGCTCTTGCGCCTGCATCTGTGGTCATAGCCCAGAGTTGAATGAAATGAGAGGGAGGTGTTTGAAGATCAGGAGAGAGGAAGAAAACGAGAGAGCAATACTAACAAAAGGTCCACTCAGTGTTTTTCCTATCTGGCCCTCTTTCCATTCGGGATTAACAGGCTGCTTGCATTTAGGCCCTGAACAAGAGGAGGCTCCACAAAACTTAAGCTGTGCATTTATTGCTTTTCTATGCATGTATGTGAGACACTAGTATGTTATGTAACCCACTAGTGGTGCTGTCATCAGTGCCAAAGCCAGCATTGACTCATCCAAACACACACACACACACACACACTTAGAGGGCCATTTTGTGGACAGGATGAGGTTCACTGCAGTGCCAGAAGGTTTTGAGCTGCAGGATAATAGAGTTGTAGTATAACAACACACATGCTCCGTCAGCCCACCCACCTACAGTGTACCCACACATACACAAAGATGTGCCCATATTCACGCTGTCTCCGGCAGATGACATCCATCCATTAAATGCGTTCATCTCTTTCATTCTCCAATGCCTCCATCTTGTAATGTCCACGCTCTGTGCCGGGGATGATGAGGGTGTTTGTGGCTACAGTTGATCTGGCGATGAATGTGAATGAGCCTCAGTGGTGAGGAACCAAATGACACTGTTACATAAAGGCCTCAGCTATTCAGAGAGGACAGCCAGGCTTTTATTTTGCCACAGTGGACTGTCAGTGTGTTTGGTGTGTGTGCGCTGAGTGTTTGGCTAGCCAAAAAGTGGCCTAATTATACCATCAGCTATCTCCGTAGACGATCATGTGACAATCAGTGGACGAATGAGAGTCTCCTGTGTTTGAATTTTGGTGTTCTTAGATTTATGTGATTCTCTGTGTTAGACTGTGGGTGTGTTCACGAGTGTGTTTGGAAATACGTTATTTTGTAGGTCACAGAAATAAACTGACGTGTAACTACATGTAACTGTCAATTCACTGGAAAGTTCCTTGAGAAGAAAGGATGTAAATTGATACTCATGGAGACAGTGTTCAGTGGGTACACTGCCAATGATCTAATTCCAATGAATTGTTAGCATTGCCAGTGTGGAGCAGGTTGGCTAAACATGCAAAAATGGAGAGTACAAATGAACATAAATGGAGAATAAAGTGTCCAAAAATAAACCCGGGTTTCAGGAGAGAAGTTATTTTAAGGAAATTTCTCTAGAGCTCAAAAACTGCTTATCAGCGCAACACAACTGAACTGATGTTTGTTCATAAAGATTTACAGTGTGTTCTAGTACTTCTATCTTTGAAGGAAGCCTTTTGACTTTGACTTTGGGGCATTTTATGCATTTATTGGACAGCAGCAGTACACAGATAACAGGAAATGAGGGGGAATGAGAGATGAGGGAAAGACATACAGCCAAGGTCCTCCTCAGGAAGTCAAGTGTTCCTTTGGATGCCCCAGAAGTGAGCACATTTGGAAAAGAGAGGACATTTTGGTTGATCCACAGTTTTTTAGTGGGCCGTAGGAGAGGGAGGACTTGGCTTTTGGATTCAGGATAGAATTAGGTTGAGGTTGTGATGGTCAAACATAGGTTTCCAGGACAGGGAGTCCATTATGTCCTGCCTCTCAGTGCAGTACACACACCCAGATCTAACTAAATTATAGCACTTAGTGTAAATCCTGAAGATATAATAGCAACATGTTCAGACACTCGTCTCAAAACCGTCTAAAGTCTCTGGCCCGGGAGTGTCGCTATGGATTGTAAAGCATGTGCATGTGTTTGTGAATGTGTGTGTCACTGTGGAGGTGTGTGTTTGACTGTTTAGCTCTGAAGGGCAAGTTGACACAGGTCAGTAATGCATCATGAATGATGGGAGAAAAGAGTAAATAACGGCTTCAGAGAGGCAGACGCAGTGTGGATATTAATTTTGAGTCACTGAGAACAAAAGAGTTAAGTTTGAGAACACACACACACACAGGCTTTGTAATCATACGTTATATAAACGTGTTGGCATCTGTTGGAAGAAAAGCACTATACGTCAGTGTGCAAATGCTGATTAATGCAAGTTGATGAACATGCTAATGTGTTTTAATAAGGGTATTCTCAACAGATGCTCTTTGTTACGTAAGATCACTTTTTCTGGGAGGAGTGAAATAACACAGACACGGTTTGCTTTTTGTTCCTCTTTAAAAATAGAGAAAAAGAACTCCCTATGATTATTATTACTGGATCATCTCTCGCTCTCCATCACCATCCTCTACTGCTCCTTCTGTCACATACATCGCTTCATCACTGTAAATGACTCATAAGTGACAAACCTCAACTTTTAAGTGCTCCTGAAACCACTAATTGGTGAACTTGGAACAACAGGGTGTAGCGGCATCACTGCCGAGGCCACAGGAACAGCTTGTCACCAGCTTGGCTAATTGCTCAGATTTTCTCTCCATACACTGAAAACTCCCATAATTAACTGGCAGACTACTCCCAGTGAAAAACATTTTCATCAGAATATGGTTCTTGTCACTTTCCTTTTCTTGGAGATGTTCCAGCAGGCAGCAGGTGCCTGAAGATCTGCCACAAAGTGGAGTTACTGCGGAAGCAAAAAGTGATAAGCGGTGGTGGAAAGTAATTAAGTACTCTAGTACTTGGCACTTGTGGTACTTTGAGTATTTCAACTTCATGCTCCTTTAAAAATCTTTAGTGACTATATTTTACAAATAAAGACAGATGAGATTTAATATTATAAATTATACTTCCCAACAGTAAATACAATAATTAAAATTATTTACAAATTAATGCATCAATAATAATTCATAATAACAGAATTTTTCTGACTAAGGAGTACTACTTACTACGTACTAACAGGACTTTAGTATAGGACTTTTACTCGTATGGAGGTATGGAATGCCATTTAAGTCAATATTAAATAAATAAATAAATATTATCTCATTATATGAGATAAATCTTGAAATGCATGTATGAGGTGATAAATGTATAAATATATGCAAATATAATAATAGAAAGGAGTCAATAATGTTAAATAAATAGGCTGCTTTTATTTGTTTCAGGGGACTTTTATTTCCTAATGCCAAAGGAGTATTTTGCAGTAGTGTTAATTTTCCTCCATCATCAGTGACAATGATGTACATACTATCTAAGAGTGGAAATGTATTGATGTTACAGCAGTAAATGCAACATTAGTTTTCATCTGCTGATTTAATTTAATGATGTTTTTGAGGCCAAAGTAAAAGAAATCTTTCAATTTGTTGCTAAAAATTATGCAACTCTAACACAGAAGAGCTCCTGTCTTGGTACATGCAGGATTCGCAGCAAAGGTAAAAGTAATAACCATAAAAAAGGGAATAGATTAGCTTCATGCCAAAACGTGACACGCACACATGCTGTGCACTTTGGATTGGACTATGATGGCAGAAATAAGAGGCATGATGGAAAATGATGTGTCTTATTGACTATAAACTGATGCTGGACTCTCACCCAGTGACACACAAGTACAGCAAGCAACAAGCACAGAAACATACACTCCTGTTTCTGCTGCAGCAAAGGTTGTAAACAGATGTCGAAAAGGTCACTGTGTCATGTGTACCGTGACTGTAACTACTGTTTTTCTTCCCAAACCAGTTTCCTCAAAACAACAAATAGTAATCTTGGTTTATGAACAACAGTTATTATCGTGGGAGCTTAGAGGTCGGATTAAAGAGGCAAGTGGTAAGGTAAGGTAAAGTTACAAACTGTGTGTGTGTGTGTTTGTTGGTGCAGGCTGAATCATTTTGCTCCCACAGCCCATCAGGTTTAGACTGAAAGGAAATAACAAACAAGAGACTGAGAGAGAGAATGAATGGTAGGAGATCATTTTGGATTGATGGTAAAAATAAACAAAAGTGCAGATAATAAAGAGAAATGACCAGAGACTGACAGGCCGGGGATGATGGAGAAAGATAGCAGAGGTTGTTTGTCCTCCGGAGTCACAGCGAGAAAGACATATGGGGAAAGAAGGAGAAAAGGGAGGAAGTAGAAGAATACAAAACAACGGGCTGCTGACTTACTGTTGTCGCCAGGGCAACAGTAGCTGTCTGGGTCTGACTCACTGTGGTAGTACAGGTCCATCGCCTGGGGGTGAAAATATGGCATCACTTAGTGAAAAGAATTTGAATACTTGTAGGACAAAGACATGCAAATAAATAGTAGTATAAACATGTAAAAGGTTATACATTTTCTTTAATGCAGGCGCTGTTGCAAGTCCATATTATAGTACACATATACAGTAAAAAAAGACAACAAAAAACTGTATTCATGCATGTGTAAATCAGCCACACTACTACTTGAGATTCAGACTGTGGATACTCTTCCAAAGGTATCAAATCACTCTCTAAAAGTCAAAGTATTACATATTTGTATCATATTAATTCCTGCTACATAGATTGAAAGCAAGAGCTAACATGTAATGGGCAACACACTGGCATTGTTGTGCACTCTGCAAATCCGGTTTTTGTTTGTGTTCTTTTGTTCTTGTTTGAATGGCAAAAGGTGTTGACATCTTGTAGTTACTGTACAGCCCTCAGGCTTCTAACGTTCTTTTAAGTTTCCATTAGATAAATTTAAAAATACAGGCTGGCCAAGCTACAATCTAGGTCAGTCGGGCCCCAACCTTGGGGTCAGGATACATGACAAATCTTCTTCATTGTGTTTTTTGGCTGAATTCACAACTGATGTGTAAGCAATGGGGGGTTACAAGCAAATATTGTTTGTTTTAGTGAGTTACAAGCCACAGGGTTTGAAAACCGTTGACCTAAGCTGCTTTTCTCAGCTCTTGAAAAGAGTACAGTGACAATACCGGACGTGACACTTTTGAACAGCAGAACTCTAAATCAGCATTTCTAAAAGCACTGGTTCTGACCCAGACTTGTTGAGTTGGTTCCCCACATGATGTGTTTTAATGAGGCCGGGTTTCCACGGTGAGACTGCATTAAATCACTTGAGTCCTGCGCTGAAAGTGGTGAGAAACCTCTGCTCTAACAACAACATGACGACAGAGTATTGTGCTTCGGTGAGACTGAACGCCAGGATGAAACTGATCTTACTCAGTTTGGGCCAAGAGATGAACAGGACTGCTCTGTTGACGTTACAACAGACAGACACTTTCTGTCTATTCAGGAACTGCATTTAAAAGTAAAAGTACTCCTGCACAAAAACCCTGAACTGATATGTTATTTTGGTTTCCAGCAAATGGGTCAGGCTTTCTTCTAAGGGTCAAAAGATAAATCTGGGTGATGATTGAAGAAGAAGAAGGAATGGCAACGTTCTGCTAAACAAATCTGAATTCATTTCTTTCCTTTTTGTGTGTAAAAAATAAATTTGGTCCTCACACCATTATTTAAATGAAACAAATGAGAGGTTTAGAGGGGAAATCGTCTTGGTGGAACAACAACTCAAAGACAACTATAGATGCTGCCTTGTTGTTTAATCCATCCATTATCTGTAACCACTTATCCTCTTCAAGGTCACAGTGGGGGGGGATAGTGAGTATATCCCAGGTCGGCTTGTATAGGAGTATATGTAGAGGAATAGAAAGAGCTACATTCCCTCTGATATGTGAAGTAGCAGTACAATTCAAGTAAAATGCTTGAGTAGATGCATGTTGTTACTTCCCACCTCTGTATGTGCAGTGGGGTTTGTGTGTTTGTGTTTGTGTGTGAGTGTTAACCTTTGACTTGTCACATTTGGTTCTAAAAGTCAATATATTGCTCTGTATGTGGCACAAACATACACATGCACAACTTTCTCAGTAGTGTCTACTTAAGCCTGTCCTGCATTTTTCTTTTCACATGGTATAACTGGCTTCTGTCACATCACCGGCAGCATTTGCATCTCAGGCTCTTTCATGTTGTGCCGTGTTGGATATTGGTTTGTCACGATTGTCGCTGTCAGTCATCGACTTTGTGTCCCTGTTAAACAGTCTTAGCCTAGTTTGCTATTCCACGCTGCAGCTCGGAAAACCTATTGCAGTTCTCGGTATTCTCCCATGGGTGTTTTCTGAGAACGAGGCAAGCTGAGGCATGTGTGTGTTTGTGTGTGTGTGTGTGTGTCCTCGAGTTGTTTCAATCTCATCACTTTGTTTATTCACTCGGTGGAGAAGCTTTAAACAATCTGGCTATCATGCTGGACATTTCATCTCTATGTTTAATCTAGCTGACAGCAGCCTCATCTATCCATCTTGTAGTCTCTTTTTTTTGCTCTCATACACACACATACAGTATATTTACACACATCATGTTATGCTGTCAAACCACTCGCTGCACTCAAAAACCACCGAACCATTCATGTTTCTTTGTCCTTCCTCCATATGCTATTACTCGCTCTTTCTTCAGGCTATTTATTGATTCAGTATAGAGATCTTATGGAGTTGTATCCATAGTGATGGTGAATCGAGGCTTTCTGTTCATTAATATTTCATCGCAGATTTATGTTTCCAAAAGAAGACAGAAAGTTTGGGTTGTTCAAGCAGTGGCAAAGACTTTTAGTCTGTGTAAGGGTCAAGGAGAGGTAGAGACTTGTCGGAGTGTGAGTCATACCATAAAGCACATTTGACGGTAAAATGGCTCAAAATATTTTCCTTTTTACTATCAAATAAAAAAGTAGGGTTGTTCTGAGTGTTTCTATACACCAACATGAAAAAAGATACAAAAAGAAAGAAACTAGACAACATATTTTATTAATTTCAATGCTAAAATTCTTTCTTTACTTTAGTTTCCCATATTGACGACAAACAGAATCAGTGACTCCTAATATTACTTATTTTGCCTTAGCATAAAACAACGAATGATTTCTTATGTTATGACATAAGATTTTAACGTCTCAGACTCGTCTTTGGCGGTTTTGTTTGGTAGAGTGCAGAAAACGTTAGCTTGTATTGTTGCCTCAATGGTACTTATAATGTGGATGCTGCAATGATGCTATGGCTTTACAACATTTTACAAAATACTGTAAATAAAAAGGGTGCGTGGCAATTATAAGCTTTGCTACAAAGGTGGATCATGTTATGTGGAATGCCAACTAGCAGTATTGGTCAGCAATAAAGTGATGTGGCAGTCAGCACTTTGTACTGCATTGATCAGAGCCAAATGATCTGTGGCCAAACTGTAGGTGCCTCGAAGAAATTCAAAAAATAGCTGTGTATAGAGTTAGGAATGGACAGATATAGGGATATGCAAATAAATACACAACCTTTTATGCCCCAACTTTGTGTTTACTTAAAGTGCTATCATATAATTAACTATCTAAGAAAACAGAATGAAAGCATTCTTTCATTGTATGTTGCTAAAATTTATAACAAATATGTTAACAATCCATAATTTCTCTGTGGATTTACTGAAATCCCTCCATCAAGGACACCTAGAAGTCCCCTGCTTTGGGATCCACCATAATAAATTAGTGTTAGCTGTAATTTAATTAGCTGGAGGCAGAATGAACTTGCCTGTGTGCGTTGACGTGGCTGCCAGGTATCCTCCAGGGCATAGCTGATGTAGGGCCCACTGCAGATGGAGCACTCCAGCATGACAGGGCTGGCCAGGAGGGGCGAGGCGTGGATCCCCCAGGATTGACAACCGCCCAGGTGGACGTCTGACTCTGCTTCCTTCTGCTTTCCTGTGCCGTCGCCATGATGGCGAGCCAGCATCTTCCACTTTCTGACCTGTAATTGGAGAATAATGTGGTTGGAGGTGTTTTTCACACGGCAAGTAAAGTTTAAAACCAAATACCTCAGCCTCTTAGAAAAAAGGGTCACTCGCTCACCTGCAGCATTTTAACATATAATCATTCCCCTAAGCCCATAACCATAACCCACACCGAGCCTTACTTCCAACTCAAGCCGCAAATGGCTGACTTAGGTGTTTTAATACCTTTTTTTTTTACATCAAGCAAATCTTAATGATCAGCACTAACTGTCTACTTAAAAAACCTTTACTTTGTCTCAAGATTTGCCTGTTTTGAATTTCTCAGATAAACTTTCTCCTACTTCTTGTCACGACTTGTCACAAAGCTGATAACAGGTCTGTTTTTTTCTTAGCTCATGAAAATTTGATGCCCCGAAGAAGAGTCCTAACCTGAACCCTGTGCCTGACGTGTTTTCTTATCTGAACTTTTTCAGGTTATTCCCTTAACAGCTCATACCTAAATAATAAGCAAGAACACTATACTTAAGACTCTTTAAAACCTTAAACTTTTACCCAATATAGCTGTGGATTTATTGTGTCTTCTAGTTTTGAACATGAAAACTATGTAAACTTAGCAGTAGGGCTAAAATACATGTGTTTAATGTTTAATGTGATTAATGCCACTGTAGGTATTATTTTAAGACTGATTATCCAAGCTAAAGGAAGCAATGCAACTGCAACTTCTGGAGCAAATATATAAGGGTCATTATGATCCTGCAAAAGAAGTCAAATGCCTCATAAAGCAGATATTAAAATTAATAAATAAAACGCCACAGCTAGAGTCAACATCTTTACTTTATAGGTAAAATATTTGAGGGTCACATTTGAATTACACAGCAGGGAGTGAATGAGTTAGCTTCAGCTGTAATCTCTCATGTGTCACACTCTCCCGAGGACATTTCACCACAAACACCTCTTCTCAATCATCATTTAGTATGTGACTAGTAACGCTGACGCTGAATATCATAGCATGAAACACAAATACCTATTAAGCTCTCTCACACATGAGGTGTGGAAGAAATATGAGATATATGGGACAATGGAAGCTAAGGTCAAGGGGCACATAGTTCCTGAGGAAGCCAAATTGCATAGATGTACTTGTCAGTGACCCAGAGTGGCTGTTATATAAGTTAAATGGTGTCCTTGGCACACAGAGCGGACGGGTTCAGTGACTGCTGCTCTTTCAAATCAGTCTTATCAAGGTCTCTATCAGTGGCTGCTGCTCTTCTGGCCTCTACACTGCCACAACTTGGTAGGAGGAAATGTGTATGAGTGAGACTGTGAATGTGTAGGTGTGTGTGTGTACATGTGTATTAGAGTCCAAAGTTGCAACTCTGCAAAAAAACAACAACTTTCTCCCGTGTGTGAATGGTCGTTCCCTTGACTATAATTATAGCATGGTATTGGAAGGACAGAACTGATCCAAACAATTACTGAGGGTGTCAAACACAAAATGATACCATTCTGTTTTGTGGAGGGGGGTTGTCTTGCAGTAGAGACTTACTGCTCTGAGCTAAGACATAGGACCTAGTATAAACATATATATTCAGCATATAACCCTCCTGTAAAACAGTCAGTTGACATTTAAATGCTTTGGTTCTTATACAAATGAAACAAACAAGATATGAGAAGTTAATAAGTGAGGTGCAGGGGCACTGTTAGTCAGACAGAGGCTAGCTGTTTTCCTGTTTCCAAAGTTTTGTAATCATATCTTCAAAATAATAATGATAGTAATAAGGAATTACATAGTCTAAACATGTTTTATATGCTATAATAATAATAATAATAATAATAATAATAATAATAATAATAATAATAATAATAATAATAATAATAATAATATATGCCTATATATGTATTTACATATTTATTGCCAGCTGCAAATAATAAACACAAAGGAAGTTAAGGACAGATTGGAGGTGTCTCTTTAGGCGTCATGTCATCATAGTTATGTACATACTCATAAACTTATCTTTATTAGGCTAAACTGTACATGTTTATCATGCAAATTATCATTTTTTTGTGTGGCCTCTTTCTGAGAAGGTAGCATACATTCTTTCAGTGGGTGAGACAATATGTGTACAGGAAGTAAAACACACACACACACACGCACAAACAGATATATGCATGGCATTTCCAGACTCCATTTCCTCTTAACCCCTGTTCCTGCCCTTCGACCTGGTTTTCTGCTGTGACCCTTTAAGACAACAGTGGCCCCGCTATTAGTTACATCAGACTTCTCCTATAAGATCTGTCCCTTCACCTCATAAACTCAGGATGTAATATAACTCAGGGAAAGTCTCATACTAAGGCCAGGATGTACACATCAGCCACACGGCCCCATAAATCAAGAAATAAAAACATCACACGCACCATATCCAGACTTCATCAGACCCCTTTGCTCTGCCTCCTCTATACTAACCTCTTTAACCACCCTTCACCTGTGTTTTCTATGTTATCTTTGAAAAAAGTTATGTAAAGCCTTTTTAAAAATAGAATTGATAAGATTTTGTCCTTTACGCTCATACAGTAGCCATAAAATACAGTACTGCATGATAACATGAAAACACTGTAATTGTGAACTTCTTGTTGGGAAACACCACATAACTCAGACGAATGCTCATGACAACATTAAGTAAGTACACATGCTTGATAAACCTGGAAATTTTCTGCATGCCGTCCTTTCATATAGGGTTAGACAAAATAATGCAGGATACTGTGTTATGGGAGTAACTCATAAAAGGGACTAAAAGTGAGAATAGGCCTTAGCTGACTTTGATTATTCTTAGCTCATACTGTCTCTTCTGCAATACTACATCACTAGAGTACCTCTTTAAGTCTTATTGTCTCAACTTGCCCATATAATGAGTTAAGGCAGCCATAATACTAAAGTTTGATACAGTTTGAAGCTTGATTGTGCTGTCTAGTGGCTTTACAGTTTACAGCCACTGGCTAATGCCAGTCATGGGTGGTACCGTGATACTGTGGTGAATTGATAAGAGGTTAGCATATATTTACAATTATTGGACATTAAGCAGTAGCAGACTGATATAAGTCTCCAGTAGACTAATTAAGAGACTCAAGCATGTTGAGTAAGTTGATTTTAGAGTTGGACAGTCCTTATACATTTTAAAATATAATTCACTCCTGTGGAATAACTTCTTTATAGCTGTAATTCACAGTCAGAAAAATGAAAAAGTGTCAATGATGCACTGACAGAGAGGTACTGTGGTCACAAACAGACCAGCAGTGACTAAAAAAACATGTAATAGGATATTTACTAAACCAACCAGTCTGACAGTCTCAAATACATTATAGTGAGCTTCTCTAAACTGGCATTTACAGCAGCTCTGTTGCATTGTGGGGTGTTATTCTGTCCAACAAATACAAGCAATCCCTCCACCTAAGGCCTTTCTGCAACACACAGCAGATGGATAGTGTTTGTAGTGATGTTATTAGCCAGCCGACGGCACTCTTTCCTGGTAACCCCCTTTTGGCCTTGTCCTGTCCTCTAGCAGCTCCCATTGGTTTGTTACTCTACCTATAAGAGGCTGTGTGATGTCCCACATACGTCTGAGCATCAAAGAATAATGAAATGAGGGGAGGCGAGAGAGCATCGGTGGGTGTGGATCATAAAGTAAGAAGAAGAGAATGAGGTGCAAGCAGAGATTTGGAGACAAAAAAATATGTTTGAAAGACAAAAAGATAAACAGAGAGTGAGAGTGTGAGATAATCTTACATAAGCCGTCCATTCTCTGCCGGAGATAAGACTTGCTTATTAACATTGAGGTCACTGCTCTTTCTTCTCCTTTTCTTTTTCCGTTTGCTTCTGTTCCTAGATGGCAAACACGAGTCTTAAAATCAATGAGGGAAGGGGGTGTGTCGGATCCAAATGGGTAGAGAGGCAAAGAGCTATGATTCAGGCAGTTCAAATGGAATTCAAACACCAACTACAGTGTGTCTCACGGGAGACTAAGTCTCAGAAACTGTGTTCAGAGCCAAAGAGAGAGAGAGAGAGAGACAGAGTCGACCTGAAAAATGAGAGCATCTGAGAACGAAGACGGCCAGACGGAGAGAACTGTTGTGTTATTGTTGAACAGGGAAACTGACCAAGGGGTGAGTTTAAGAATTTCAAGATTGGGTTATTGACCCTAAGCGACTTTCGTCTTTGCAGCCATTTTCATCCTCTGGGGTCATACTCTGACTCTTTTCATCTTTAAATCCTGAGGAGTGCTGAGATCTCTGAACCCTGACTTCCTGGCAAAATATTATTATTCAGTGCATCAACCCATGCCACTTTTATTGGAAGTTAAAAAGCTGCCCTCTCCCTGGACTTTCTTAGCCTCCTCTCCCATATTTCTCTTCGTCATTTCTATGAAATGAGAGAAGTATATATCTATGTTGCACAGGGCTTATTTACTCACTGAGGGGCTTATTATTGAGATTTGTTTCATTCTCCTCTGTTGTGACACTAAGCCTCACCTCATGTCTCACTGAGATAGTAATTACAACCCAAATATTCCACATTGCATGAACACAGACTAAATTTGCCAAAGGTGACTGACTTTAAAAAACACTGCAAGCTATATTCACAGACATAACTTCTCTTATTTCAGATGTTTGAAGATAAAATGATTTGACTTGCTACAAAAGTTACTTTGTGCAAACTTCCTTCCTTCCTGCCTTCCTTACATAATAAAATAGGACATTAATTTCACAGATATCTGTGGATTACCATATAAATAAACAAGTATATAGCCATGCTAGTAGCTCTGTGAGCTATACACAGTGGTGCTTTGAGCTGAATGCTAACATCAGTAAGTTAACATGCTTACAATGAGAAAGCTAACATGCTGATGTTGAGCTAGCTGTATATAGAGGTTATAACATTTACCATGTTTATCATCTGAGTGTGCTAACATTAGCCAATTAGCACTAAACACAAAGCTTAGCTAAAGCTGAACGTTAACATTATTCAACTATTTATTTATAAACATAAAGTATATGGGCCAGTAAAACTTTGATGTTTGTGCTCACCGAAGTTCATCCAATACTAATAATAACTGGTGGTATTTTATGAAAAGTCAAAGTATCGCCAAAATCAGTACGATTCATCTTCTGGGAAGCATGAATATATGTACACTAAAACAGCAATTCAATAGTTGTTGAGATATTTTAGTGGTGGAGTGACCGCCACCAAGTCCAAACTTGACCCAAACCCTGTGTCTACTATGTGTCTATAGTACTAGATATCAGTGTAATTCATAACTTCTGTTTCACAGCAAGCCAATGCACTAAGTTTGCATCTTTACTATGATTAGTTAGAAGTTAGATTTCTCTTTATATATATATTGGATATATATATATATATATATTTTTTTTTTTTTTTTTTTTCCAATGCATTACATTGAATTTTATTCATGGATCTCAAAGATTTATCACCAGAAACCAAAATGAATGTCTTTGTTCTTACCTGCACTGGGAATTGAATAACAGTAAGATCAAGATATCCAAACCTACACCATGCAACAACAGGCAGTATGCAGTAAAAGAATACAGTAGCTTTTTGTGCATTAGTAATGCCATGACTAAACATATTGGTCCATGTGGAAGCAGATCAGGTCAACCCTAAGCTCAGTTGTCAAGTGTGAGTCGTAAACCCCAAAACCCCCCCAGTGCACAGAGCAGTTTCTATAGAGCTGAGTGAAGAAAAAACAGTTACACTGCAAAGTCAGGGTGCTGCTGAGCCTCTGTGGCGCAGCAATTTTTGGCATTAGGTCTGGAACATCAAGATGGAAGGAGGGATTAGCCGGGTTCTCAGGGTAGATTAGAACAACAATAATTCCCAAATTCCTTCACAATGAGACTCAGAAAAGGAAGGATGCGCCCTTTTTTTTTCTAGTGGGCCAAGGTCAACAGAGAGAGAGCTGGGGAGCAAATGAGGGAGGAGAGGGAGTCCATGATGGAGAAGTACATATGCTGGTGGATGAGGGGGTTTAATCCACAGGAGGTGTAGAAACTCACTTTTAATGATCTTTTGAGTCCTGTGAACATACATCATAGTCCATTTTCTATCAGTTAATATATCTGACCATATATTTTAATTGGGAAAAGTAAAACATCACCATCTCTGATGTTAAATTTATTATTTAACCCCTTCTTCAATCACTCTTGCATTAAAACCCAGAAAGTATTATCAGAAGTATAGCTGTCACCTCCCTTGCTTCACTTTCACCACATCAAGTCATGCAGATGTGTATCTTTATCTACATATGTCTATTGCTATTGTTATCTGTATCAAACCAGACACAGATAAGTGAAGTTCACTTTTCCTTCTTCAGCTCCCCCTTAGCTTGTTATGAGGTTGGGCGAAACACCTCGGAGCTTATTCACACATCCCCCTGTATCACAACAAATCCAGGAAACTGCAACCATACTGCAAGTATGAAGTGCCTTCTCTACTTCTCTATTCTTATTTATCTCCTCTTTCATGCTTTGGAAAAGAAAACCTTTTTAATGCTGCAGTAAGCAATGGGAACAAAAACAGGGTGCCATTTTATGATGTATATATACATCTACTGTGAGCAAAGCGGAGAGATCATGCAAGAAAAGCAATTCCAAGTTTATTACACCAACCACATTCTTCCACTGCCAAAGGACTTGGCTTTGGAACAAAAGAATAGCAAAGGATTAGCAGTTTTCCATTGCTGAGTGTATGCTAAACAGTGGTAGCTTAGAACTGCTTTCCAGACCCTGGGAGAGATCCCTCATTTAAATGCTGCTTACATATGTTTAAATCAGACAAGGAAAAAATAACGTCATAACAATAAGGAAGGCAATGGATGTCAGCAGGGAAATATCAAGGTTGTAAAGGATATAGAGGAACAACCAAGTATAGATGACACAAAAGTCAAGGTTATCAACAACAACCCCAGTTCATGATATCAGGTACTGTCAGGACAAGTTAGAGCTGGAAGTTTGCCAAACTGGTTTTACACCAATGCTCAGCTGGCACCTCACCAGTTGCATTACTAAGCACAGAATTTGAAAGACTCAGGGGTTTCTGACTTGTGGCATCTGTAATGAATGAATGAATGTGTGCGGAGGCCTTTAACAAGTTAAAAAGAAGTTTTGAGTAAATTAGCTAAACTATTCAAAAGAGTACAAACAGAAGTTTGGAATGAGAGGCATTTCTCCCCGGTATTGGTACAGTATGCACGCCAACAACTTGGAAAGGGATTTTGGCTTCGGGTACTGTCTGTGTAACTCTTTGTATCAAATATAATTGGACCTTGTGGGCTGTTCCTCTTAATTCCTTGTTATTTGCAATACAAGCTAAGGAAAAAAAAACACTTTGACAGTAATGCAATTCATGGCAGATGCAACTAAAGCTGGAAAGGCTGTGTAACCTGTTTGGCAAGTGAGAAGAGGACCGAGTGTTGGTCAGGAGAGACATGAGCAACAAAGTTCAGCAGTTTATTAGGTGCACCTAGTTATCCAATACAACAGCTCTGCAATAAATGAGACATTTTTGCTGAGACTGTGTCAGAGTGTCTATAGTAGCTTTCCAGCCCACTGTTCTTGGTGGGGTATTATCATTCTACTATAGCTTCATAATATTGACCTAAATATTGTTGAAAAAACACAAAATCAATCAATTTTCCACCCACTGTTTAAAGTTTAAATTTAAATGTGTGTGTGTGTTGTTTTAGAAGTAGTGTAGTTGTTGACTGCAACCAACTCGCCTCACCCTCTCCTTCGCAGAATGAAGGAGAAACTACAGTGCCAGTGTTTCTTTTGTCCTTGACATAATACTGTAGAAACATGGTGGAGCTGCAGCGTCCTCATTATAAAGTAATAAAAACAGGAAAACATGTTATTTAATAATATGTTTATCAGGTGATTATACACCTTTATTACAATATTAAAATATACATATGCATTTTATATTTCATTTCTGCCATATTATTTAAATAGAGCTCCCTTAATATGACACTCTGGACCTTTAAACAGCCGCGTGGGAGACGTCTGAGAGTCCAGAGTTCGTGTCCTTGTCTCTAAGATGTCAGTGGAATGCTTGTAAAAGGTCACTGGTAAAGTGGTGTGACCTTTGAATATGACACACAAGTCATTAACCATTAGCTCCATTAAGAACTGAACTGCCTGTGATCTACTGCCTCCCAGAACGCACAACCCCACAGCACTTCACAGATAAGACTACGTCAAGAACCAAAGTCTGGAGTTCAGAGTCCAGCAAAAAAACATCTTCTCACATTACAGAGAAAACATGAAGTGCCATAAAAGTGGGAAATCTTTTTCTAAGATGATTTTAACAGCCAATATGTGGGCCAAAGGTGTGGGCCCTTCTGCTTCTAAACCCCTCTGACTTGTCTGATGAAAGACTTGGATTGTATTTGTACTTGTCATCAATTCTCAGTCTCACTTGACTGATTGAAATCAGCTTACAATCATGGTCTCCTCCAGGTCTCGTTTACTGACTCAGACACAATGCATTAGCATTCGTGGAGCAGAGCTTAGCCCGCAGGGCCTTGTCACTGCTGAGGGTGAACAAGAGTGGTGGATTTCACAGGTCGTCTCTCTCTCTGTTTTGTCTCTGTGGAGAACAAAACGGTGCGGCTAACTTATAGATTAGAAACACGTTTTAAAATGCCTGTGACCCACTGATCATCGGAGCTGGGCAAAGGTACGGCGTGATCACACTTTTTGTTCCAGCTGACTCTAACAGAACATTAACAAGGTGAGCTTACCTCACTGACAAATGAGGTAAATCATTTTTTGCATCCAAGCAAATTTCTAAAAATTCACATGCAGTTTTTTCGCCCTCTACTTTGCACCACCACTTTCAGCTGAGATCTAATCAATAGTCACCGACATTGCACAGGCTGCATGGGACTAGATAAAAATCACTGTTCTTCTTGGACACGCTTGGCTTCTCTCATCTCCTTGGATTTCTTTACGCCCCAGTCTTCTTTGCTTCACTTCCTGCCTTCCTCCTCTCTCTTGTCCTCTTTCTTTCTCATTCTGCTGCATGAATGCGTTTTGGACAGTAAACACAAATGGGACTGGAATGGGTCAGGCCTTTCTGGTCAAGTTGGTGTTTAAACTATCCTGAGTACACTGACTGATTAACAACACTATCACCTGATGTATACCCAGAACAGCCATAAGGAAATGAGTATAATGTCGGTAAGCAGGTAATGGCTATGAGCTTATATGATACATTATATGAAAACAGAATATAATAAAGTCACTTTGCTGTTATGTTTTGTTTATATTTGTTGTTCTCTTGTATCTGACTTGGTGAGAAGTTTCAATTATGCAATTTACATTGTAGCAATCATGGACTGAAAACTGGTGTACCTTGAAAGAAATCTGACCAGTGTGTAGAATTTAGTGGCACCTAGCAGTGTAGTTGCTGATTGCAACCCCCTTGTTTCAACATCTCCTTCCTAGTGTACAGGACAAACTACAGTGGTTGTTTTAAACACAAACGCAAATTAGTTATTGTAGTTTGACTTATTCACCAAAATGGTCAACAGTTAAAGCAGCTGGTGACTGTGGCAATCATTAAAACCTACAACGCCCAATTGCTGCAAGTCATAAGACCTCAGTCATAAGTCAAATTTCAACATGCACAGACATGACCTACATATTCAGTGTGACTTACACTTCCTGGTGATATCTTTATCTCAGATTTCATAAAGGGAAATGAATCTGCTTAGAAATCATCTTTAAGAAGATCATCCTTATAACTCCAAAACTTTTTTCTTCAGTATCAAAGTAAACCACCAACAGCACATCCATGGATACATTGAAAACAGGAACTGCTAATAGATAATTTAACAGTGCCTAACTCTAAGGCAACATCATACTTCCTGTTTACATCCTCAAAAGCCCTCAAACTATGGTTCCAAAACTTAGAGCTTGATTGGCCCTCAAATCGTTGTAATAATAATTATTTTGACAGTACAAAGGCTCAGCCACGTCATGGCTCTTTTACTTAAACAATATTATCTTGAGGAATTTTCAGTGTTAAAGCTTTACAGTGGAGTACCACTTATTATCAATGTAATGTACATGCTTGATGTTGATGAAGAACAATAAGCTAATCATGGGAGGAAGGGTGTACCTTTATAAATATTAATACTGTATCTATGCCATGTATACATGGTTACCATGAGCTGTTTTAAGGCATGCTCAGTTAGTGGCTGTTACTTTTTAGTGATAGCACACTGCCATCAGGACAAATCACTGAAAATGTGGGAGAAAGCTGCTTTATTCTAATAATAATAAAGTTGTCCCCTTGAAACTATTTTACTTTACAGTCAGTATTGGTGCCCTTTATGTGCAAAATATTTACACTGGAATTTGTGGGCTGTAAGCTAAAGTGTTAGCAAAGTCTGCGTAAAAGAGTGTAGAAAAATATCCACTGGAATTGTATGACAAGAGAGATAACATGTCGGGACAACGAGCAGTCAGCAGAAGTTCATGTTCTTTTCACATTTAATTAAGTTTTCATCAAGAACAGTACAGGCTTGATGTAAGAGATTAGTGGAAAGGCTGCGTTTGCACTAGCTTTGTGTGTGTGTGTGTGTGTCTGCTGCTGTGCACAAGGGACAGTACAGGACGTCCTTATCAAGAGGATTTATATGCTTTTGATTTCTGGTCATGCTCTGACAGTGGGGCAGATGCTCTGACCTCATCCTCTATCTTCTAATAAAACTGTCCTCTCAGCTCTTCTCATCTCTGTCTCTCTCTCTCTCTCTCTCTTACTATCACTGCTATTTACCCTGTTTATGTCTCTCCTCTCAGCTCCACCAAATCCTCAGCTGCTCTCATTTTTCCTGTCCAGCCATTATTGTCAATTTTTAATTCTAATCTCTTCCAAACACCCCCATTACCCATCGTGCCTCGTGCTTACAGTAAACGCCACCTCCTCCATTTATCACCCTATGGAAAAAGGTGGTCATAAACTTAGTACACTGATTTGACAATATAATAAGATCAGCGTCATAAAGTTGCTTTATTTTTAGCTTTGGTTCTGATCGACTCAATAAAAGCGGCACTGGGTCAAGGCCGTCTGCATTTTAAATGGTGCTGATGCTTTGTAATGAGAAAAAAAAATAGGTTTTTAATGAGGAGGAGGTGGAGGTGGGCAATCTGTCAGAGAGGCCTTCTTGGAGAGCGAACAACGTAGGAAAAAAGTACGTATATTAATTCAAATATTAGAGAGTTTATTTTTTGCCTACGAGGGATTAGTGAAAACTTTCATTTCAGTTCTGATGCAGCACCTCCAGCAACAATCGAGTGCATTTTGTGGCCAAGTACAGATTAACAATTTCAAAAGCTTCTGCTCACAATGAGTAATAATACAGAAAAGCTACAGTGAGAGAAGCGAGAGAACACTTAAGGCAGTAATGTAATTCTACATTTACAACAGCACAAACAGACTTTGACACATGTCCCCAGAGCTTTTCCTTCTGTCCCTGCAAACTGCAAGCAGCCTCTCTGCATCATCGCTCCACCTTCTTAAGTCCGAGCCTGAGAGCACTTGTTAGACAGTGACCGATACGGTTCACTTTGATAGCCTGACAAACTTCATAGTGAAAGCTTTGCTCATTTGCATTTGGGTCGGGGCCGCGGGTGGCCCCCTCGAGAACAGAGCAGCGTGTTTGGCATGAGAGGGAAATGTTTCTGTTACTGTTTCATTTGTTGAACAAGTGTCACGCTCTGCAAGTGTTTGGCAAACTAACTTTGAGGGCCCGACTTGTTTAGTGTTTGGACGGAATGTGCTGTGATATGGTACAATGTGTAGGGAACAGTGACAGAACATGACGTCTGTGTGCTGAAGTTTTTGTCTTGGGTATTTGGCAACGCCGCACAAAGTCAAATACAGGAGAGTACATTCGAGTCCTTATTTAGAATATGCACTTAGCTGCTACTGAATGTTGTAAGTTTCCAGTTTAAATGTGGTCAATCATTTATGGAGTTAAAACCAAATATGAGATTTGAGCAGGGCACTACAGGCCAGTCCATTTTAACTCCACATTGGCTTGACTTCACATACACCACACACTCTGCAGTGAAAAGTAGCTATGACTCACCACCGAGCCCCCCCCCAACCACCTCCACTTTAAACCCCCACCCCAGCCTGCTCCCACCTCGCCGCAACAGCCATTAATTCAACACACGCACACACACACACACACACACACACACACACACACGTTATCTCCAGTGAGACATTAGTGACAGATCTATTGGTTGCGAGGGCAAGAGGTGGAATTGATGGAGAGATAGAGTGAGACACAACGGCAAATGAAACAAAAATGGAAAAAGCGGCTAAAGGAAAGAGAATGGAGTGATGGACAACGACACAGTCCTGTTTTATATTCACACACTTTAACACTGTGTTTCAGTGCACACACGCACACTCGTGCAAACACATACAATACAGTGTGGCTTTGTCTCACTGGGACGGTGATGACTCATTCTCTCCTGTCGCCGTGGGACTGAGGAAACACACACACACGCACACACACACACACACACCACGGGAGCGGCGAACCAATTGATGGGTATGATGATTGATAGGAGTGGGATCGCTATTATGATTGCAGTTGCATAACCAAGGACAACCTGCAGCAGCATTAGTGTGAATGGGCTGGTTTGCGTTTGGGGAAAAGGCGTTTGTTGACAGCACTGTTCCACGCAACGTTGCTCATTTTTACATTTTTGTGTTTAATTTTTAATACAGTGTTCATGCTCCCTGCTGAATATGCTGTTTGCCTCCTGCTCTAATTTCAGGAACACCAGCCTGTGGCGATCAACAACAACAACAACAACAAGGGGGTCTTTGAAAAAAGCACCCAGTCTTCAGTCGCCTTAGTCTTCATGTTGCGTAACAACACTCGTGGTAGAGCTTAAACTGAGGATAAAGACAAACAAAATCATGTCGAGAGTCTTGTTAGTAACTAATATGCTACTCTGACAATTCAATGAGCGCTAATGGGCAAACAGAGCTCTGAAAAATTAGTCAGGTGTTGTTACAGTGAGATTTGTGGTGAGAGGATGGTGGTGTGTATATCCCATATTATGAAATAGGTCACATTGTCCTCATTTATCCCCTATACTTCTCATTAAATGTATTTTACACAGTATAACAACATCAGATATACAGTATTTTGGACATCTACTTGTTCCACCACAACAGAACATCACAGCACTTTTGTGCCAGCGGTAAGGAAATCTTATTAAGATTTTTAGTAATTGCTAAAAATCATAAACTTACAAATAGTTTGTTGAGGTTTGTGCAATTTAAATACAGGTTTTACAATTCAGTTATTCAGCTATTACATCAAATGGAAATATTCTACATGCATTATTCTGTACACATCTGGCCTCTTTTCAACGTCTGAGATATCCAGTGGAAATGTTTGGTCAGCCCGAGTTCATATATATTTTCATTTTATTACAACTTAGGTTTAATTTTTGAGTCTTTACCATCATTCCGATTGGTATTCATCATGCTGCACTCATCGAGTTAATTGCTTGGATATGGGAATGTGACAGCATGGTTAAAAAGACTAAGAGGTTAGTCCAACTGGGAAAGAAATCAATGGTGAAAGGAAGAACAGTTTACAGGCCAAGCTGAAACTTTGAAAAGTAAAAGATTATTGGTAACACATTGCAGTGTGTTTTCTTTCAGTTGTACCTTCAGAATAAAATGAGATAATATGGTTGAACTATTCTTTAGTTTGGTTTGTTTGACCTGTTTGAATGTCTGACCCAGTGGTTTCCAACATGGGCCCACCTTGGAATCACATCTGAGTGGACATGCGATGTTTAATGGGATGTGAAAGCAGAAAAAAGATATTCTATACAAAATTATATAAATATCTTCAGATATCCCTCTAATTTTTGCATTTTCATGTAGAAACTGCTTTGTTTTAGGTACCCAAGTCAAAAAAGTTAGGAACCGCTGATCTGATCACCTGTTTGTTGCCTTACAGTGATGTTATAAGAGTGAGCATATTACTCATTGCCTACAGCTATGTGTGATGACAAAGTATGACTTAATGAATAAATGCATTCATGGAGACACACGCTCTCACTCTCTGTTTGTTTTTCCCTTTACCTTGCAGCCCTTGCTCTTGTCATGGCCACTGGTTTGCCCACTGGCAGGGCACGGCGAGCACGGCTCCTGGTGGTAGTACTGGCCGCCCTGCAGACCATTGTAGTGACAGCAGCCATAAGGTGAGGGGAAATGCGTGTACCACAGGTCCTCAGCCAGCGGACACTTTGGACAGGGGTAAAGGAGGCCCTTTCCTTGGGCCTTCTCCACGCTCACCTTAGGGTTCCTCATCCATCTTCGTACCTGTGAGGGACAGAAGTGTTGTGGGCGTCAAAAGTCATTTAAAAAAAAACCACACAGAGCCAACAGTAAGCGAGGCATTGTGTTTAATGGTGAGTTATCGCCAACACATGCGCAAGTTGGTGCTTGCAAGCACATTGCATAAACATATCACTCCTGCAGTGACTAAGACTTCCCAGAAAAGCACCGTCACTAACTGTAATACTCAGGGTGTGTATAGGTGTGTGTGTTATTTGGGTGGGAAAGAAACATGGAGAGAGGAACCAGAAAAAAGGGCACACATGGGAGACCAAAACAGACGTTTTCACAAGAAGCCTTGTAATCCCGTCCTGCTGAGTGGGTCGAACATTTAGCAAACACGCACTGCGTGTGACTGTACAGACAGCTGTGACATGCACACAAACACACACACTGAGATTGAATGCTTAAGTCGAAGGGTAGCCAGACAGCATGTCAAGGCATGTTGGGTCTAAAGGAAAACAGCCAAGCGAGTCAAAGCAAAAACAAACCAGTAGGGCAGGCATGGATGACACACACCTAAAATAAGAAGTTTCTTCACACATAACATGAAGCGAGTCTACATGTGATCGACGTAACATCCAATAAGAGTTGTTTTTTTACCTCTGTTATTCATCGTCATGTTTTGACATTATCCCGCGGATCAAACAGTGTGCTGTCATACCACTTGTTCAACGTGTCACTCTGACAATGAAACTGATGAGAGGTGCCATCCCAAGCTTAACACTTAATCACCTCAGGCACGAAAACACGGCGCTCACAGCAGCAGCAGCGGGAATGTGTTTTCCTTTCTGTAGCCCACTTTAAAACTCAGTGAAGAGCTGTTCATTACATCATGTTTTTCGATGGGTGCGTTTGTCCATGTGTAACACTTCATATCTCAAAGGCCGCTGACTGTATTTTGATGTAACTCTGGGGAGTTTTCAAAATTTCAAAAAATTCCCTTGATTGCCCAGATGGCTTCATTTTTGATCGGTGTCTGTGCATCTTATCTAAAATGTACAAATCCAAACTCACATACAAAAAAACAACAACAACACACACACACACACAGCCATTGATATTATATTTCCTTCCATCATTTCCCTTACTCATTTGTATGGAACAGTGCTCTGTCTGGACTCTACCCATTATGTGATTAGGCCTATTTAGACCAAAATAGAGAGACAAATAAACCCTGAAAGAGCAGCAGCGGGCATTCATTCTGATTTGGGGCTGTGTGCTGATGCATATCTGGCAGCTTCTGTTTTTCTGGCTATGGTGGAGCATGATAGGTTTTATGGTTTTATTAAAATATGGAAAATATATCAAAAAAATTACCTAGATAGATAGATAGATAGATAGATAGATAGATAGATAGATAGATAGATAGATAGATAGATAGATAGATAGATAGATAGATAGATAGATAGATAGATAGATAGATAGATAGTTAAAGTGTGTGAGAATATAAAAAAATTTTCTCCCATAGGAGAAAAGACTCGTCGCAGCAGAATGTGCCTGTGGGAGTGCATGTGTGTGGGTGCGTGGGTGTTAACACAACACAATCTGCCCATATGAACCAGCCGAGTCATCGATGATCCACACCATACTGTACACCATCTGAGACCAACACACACAATAACACACACTTTGTGGACAACCCTCATGCAAGCAAGAAAGGAACACACACAGCGATGATACAACCAGACTAGAAATGTGTCTAAATCTACCCGGCAACCTAAAGCTAAGGGATATTTATTAAGTATTTATCAAGTGCATAAAGGAATGTTGATTGTTGCCAGTTTGTTGTTATCCTGGAACATATTCAATGCCTTAAGGGGAAGATGTGGTACTTGAACACAACAACCTGTGTAATAAACCCTTACTTTATTATCTAACTTATTATATTACACCATTTGAATAATGGAAAAAATAATGTTGTGCCGTATTCCCAAAGCAATACAATGATTATTGAGTGAATGCATCAACCCACCTCTCCTCCACAAGCTGGAAGTAATGCTAGTCATTTCCTGCCTGTCATACCCCGCAGTTATATTGCTTTTGATCTCATGTAAATTGGCTGAAAATTATTCAGATTTGAGGATGCAGAAGTTGAACTGTTTGTTAAGCGTGGCATATTTTGAGTGAGTGTAACAAATGCTAATAGAGGTTTAGACAAATTATAGTATATACTGAAGCACACCGGTCCAACAAACTCCTGATTGTGTCAATGAAATTTGCTGTAATTTGCATATTTTAGTATTTTAGTTGATCAACCTCATGGCATTAGTTCATATAGGCTAACAATGGGCATCCTTATGCATGACCTCTCTTTTGAAAAACCTTTGCATTTCTGAAAAATATCAGTAAATATATTTTAAGAAGCTGACGTCATCACACACTTCCACATATCCAAAGACGTTCAGTGAAAGTGAGGTAAGAAAATCAGCAAATATTTCAATTTGGAAAAGTCAGGAGATTGTTTTTAGATTTTTACTTTTAATGAGCGATGATAACTGATGACTAAACGGTTAATAAATTATCCAAATAGATGCAGATTAATTTGCTGGTGATGGATACATCATCTGCATCTACATCTGTTATGTGTCTAATGCACACATATATTTTAAGCACAAGACAATCTGCTACGTTCTAACACTTCATCAGAGGTTAGCAAGCTCTAACTGATGGCTTTGTTATTGTAAATAATTATTATTGCTTCATTGTGTAGCAATACGTGAGAAGTATTAGAACAACTTTTAGGTGCTTGATTGTGTAAATCTCATCATCCTCTAGCCAAAACCTTTCTTTTACGTTTAGCCTGCTCTTTCTCTCATCTTAACAGTAAGCAACAACCCTTTATTACAACTCACTATGGCTTATTAGAAAGTGAGTAAGTCATTAATATGTTTCCATGTCTGCAGTTACAATGGTTAACTAGTCATTAGACTTAATGAACTGTTATTCAATACATAAAGTCAGTAGTTTGAGAACCTGATCTTACCTCTTTAATCAAACATATATATGATAGTATAATGCTGCTGTGAACATTGAAAGTATTCATAACTGTAGTTTAAATGAAGTTATTTAGGGAGAAGGAGGGTGCAAACACACCTGCAGTTGTAAATGTTAATAAACTCCTAGTTAGAAAGACAACCAATGATTTATTGACCATTACTAAAGCCATTAGTTTCAACTTATAAAACCTTTATGTTTATCTAATTAGAAAGCTGCACCAAAATGTCCTCCAAGTGCAGTTTTGTAGTCCATTCAATCACTGGATTGTACTTTTGTTTTTGGAAAAGTCAGCACACACACACACACACACACACACACACATTATACACACACACCAAGCAAGGAGTCAGTTTAATGCAAACCATTAAGGTTACAAAGGAAATGAGCCTTGTGACAGGACGGCACTGCAGCATGATGCAGGATATGCTGAGCAGATCCTAAAGTAGAGGACCTCGCCAGCTCAATGATGTCATGATTTCTACACAACAAACACTTGTGGGTTCTGTAATGCAACAGTGTTCTGCAGCACACACACATGCACACCTAAACGTACACACACACACACACACACACACACACACACACACACGCACACAGAGTAAACGCAGACACACACAGAGCTGAATCTTTCGCCTGATTAGTGAGGCTTAGCTCTCACAATGACATCATCTCTGGCACACGCACGCGCACACACACACACACACACACAAAGAGAGAGAGCGGGAACACTCCAGCTGTGACACCTCCTCTCTCAGCCAATATACCTCTCTGGTTGTGTAGGTGCATGTGTATCCATCCCAAAATATATGTGTGTGTGTGTGTGTGTGTGTGTGTGTGTGTGTGTGTGTGTGTCATCCAAACTCACCTTTCTCTTGACAAACTGGAACGCTGAGCACTTCTTAAAGGAAAAGGCAGTCTTCTCTCCCCCTGCTCCCACTCCTGCACCTCCTCCGCCTCCTCCGCCACCTCCTCCCCCGCTGCCGCCGCCTCCTCCTCCTCCTCCCCCTCCGTTCACCAGCTTCATGGCCGACACCGGCACTCCGCTTGCCTCCGTAGATCCCAGGATGACGGACACACTGACAGGGAGTGAAAGAGAGAGGGAGTTGTTTAAGACATGAGGACAAAGCTGTGGCTTTCTGCTGAGACAAATGTGGGACAGCAAATGAGAGGGATGCTGAGGGAGAGAGGTGGCAAACAGAGGATGCGAGGAGGAGAGTGTAGAGAGGAGGTGGAGGTGGAGGTGGAGGTGGAGGTGGAAGAGGCAGATGGAACCAAAATGTGAGGGAGAGAGAGGCAGGATGCTGCAATGAGAATGAGATTACTGGAACAACTGGGTGTCAGGATGGAGATAAAGATAGGGTGGAAGTAAGAGAGAAAGATGCACACAAACAGATGGGGAAGGAAGAGGAGGAGGAAGGTAGCGGCTCCTGTTGCTGTGAGGAGGAAACAGCTCTGTTTACAACCTGGAGTCTGACAGAAAGCATCTCATTGAACTGCCTGATGTGTGAAGTTTATCCACGACAAATGAGTGTGTTTACATATCCCTCCAAAGTGTGTGTGTGTGTGCATCCATACCTTTATGCCGGTGCGTTGGCTGGTTCCGCTGCAGCTTTAACAGCCTGTTTTTACCCGAGGACTCCACCAAAAACTGGTCCCAGATCAGACGCACCAACTCTTGCCCTGCAGTTACAGGTGTCCTCCCCCAACCACCCCTTAATTATGCCCACATACCCAAAAGAGGGTGGAGAGAGAAGAGGAGGTTGATGATGATGATGATGATGATGATGTCGTCCGCTTCAATAAGTCACTGTGTTCATTAGTGTGTGTGTCCTCAGTGGTGCCGTTGTTTGGAGGGCACCGTGAGTGAATGCACTGATGCCGCCGTGGTGTCAGCCTGTAAACAAACCCCCAGGAAGTATGTGTGTGAGAGCATGATGAGGCGTGTGTGATGTGTCCAGCTGCAGTCCTCTGGCTCACACCAACGCTACTTTATCAATGAAAGGCTCTGCAGTGAGCAGATGCAGCCTCCCCTTCCCTTCTCTCTCTCCTTCCTTCTCTCTCTTTCTCTCCAGCTCCCTCACTGTCCCTCATCACCACTCTGCCCTCCCCCGTTTCCTCCGCTTCTCCTGCTGCAGTCGATGGTGGCGCCTCCTCTCTCTCTCTCTCTCTCTCTCTCTCTCTCTCTCTCTCTCTCCTCACAGTTCATCCCTCCCGTGATTTCTTTCTCCTTTCTGGGCTCTCAAATTGTCCCAGTGAGGATCGAAGAGGACAGGGACACCCACAATATGTCTCCTCCACGTGAGGGTTTAATGTAGTGTGCAATCATTCCTGACAGCTTTGGTCCAGCTGGATTTGATACACACAAGCAAACACACACACACACACCTCTCATAATATCTGTGTGTATGCCCTTGCCTCTGTACCTATAACACATTTAATTTCCTGATGTGACACCTCTGAACGATAAAGCCGAATCACGTTCCTCTTATAAATCCATGTACCACATGTGTGCAGTGAGTGTGACAACAAAAATAAAATCATGTTTTTAGTTGTGTGTTGGCTGTATTGCCTTAAACAAAATACATTTTAATAAAAAATAAAGAGAAAAAAACTTTCTTGAATTATGTCTGTCTGTCTGTCTAACATATCAGATAAAAAAAACTGTTGTTTTCTGACCCACGATGAGGAAATTTAGTTTAAACTTGACCTTTGCCAACTGTAGCTAACAAACTCAAATGGCCAGAGGCATTTCTAGCGGCTAATGTCAAAGTATGACTTGAATTATAATTGGGGCTGATCCAAGGCATTCTGTGTGTGGCTTTTTTTCTCTTACCACAACAAACTGCTTGTGTCTGATCAATTCTTATTTGTCATGAATCCGTGAAAGCGGTTTTAATCATGACTGGTTGGAGTAAAAACCCTGTAGACTCTTGACTTTTGGTCTGTTGTTGCTATAAAACAAAAACGGCCAAGTGACTGCTAGGTAAAAATCGCCAGCATTGTATATATATTTATTCACTTTCTTGCCAAAAGTTAGATGAAAGGATCAATTTCACATCTGTACGCTAAATATAAAGCGAGCCAGCAGGTGAGCTTAAACAAGCAGCTAGCTTTGCCCTGTCCAAAGGTTGAAAAAAACCCCACTGACACTGATTACCATGTTATCTTTTGTTTAAAGCAGGACCGTGTTAATCTTAAGACACATTCTTCTATCTAGTAATGAAAAATAGAACTGAATAACACTTTTGCTCAATTCAGAACACTCAGGTTTTATGGGAAATTATGATAAGCAAGGGTTTGTCCACCGGGCAAATCTTGCCAGCTGTATCTGTCTTCAGTGGTGTACTCAGATTGTTTGAGGGGCAGGGGCATAAAAAAAATGTCCATCATCAATTCACTGGGGCAGCTGTGTGCAGGAAGTTGTGATGGTGTAATGGTCAAACAGTTACAAATCCTGGATTAGCTTAAACTTGTATTTTATATGACTATAACTACTACACCTCTGTAATAAAAGACACAAGGAACTAAGAACAATTTAACTATTTATTTCACAAAGACACGTGTGTTGATGTCAATGAGAATGAGCTGTATATTAAGGAGCTTTCTAGCCTCCTAGAGGGCACATGTTTTATCGACCATAGTGGCATCCAAGAGGGCTGCATGTTTTGACCATGGGGGCACTCATGCTGCTAGCAGTCAAGTTAAGCTAACCATCTTTTGGCTCTCACTTCATAACTTTAGCATAGGCCTGCAGAATCAAATAAGTGTATTTCCCAAAGTGCTGAGAATTCCTTTAAACATAAATGATAACACAATAGGATTAGATATCTACTGCTTCCAGACCTACTTGCTCTGTGTGTAATAATTCTGTAAAAGGAAATGTATAGTACATCTATTTGTGCATGAAACAAGGTACTCCAGATGAATTACATCCTACTTGTACTAGTAGCTTTGCAGAAATTGCTGTAAAAGCATAAAAGACATTGAAATGGATGGATGTTTTATTTAGCTAGTACAATACAATAACATTGGCTGTTTACAGTATTGATAAAGACAGAACCAATTAGAAAGGAAAGGTTAAGAACCTGATATTTCAATGGGAACAAACGCCACCTCCATTTTCTGTGTAAATTAAAGGTTATTTCTTAATAACACTCCGTGGCATATCCGGTAAGCGGAAATTACACTTATTACGCAGCAAGCAAGTCAGTTTGCCTCAGCTTCATATTGAGACGAATGTAGTTCTCCTTGGAGGGGAAACAATGACTGTGCAGTATTCACTGTAATCAGGATCAGTCAGAGGCTCAATCAACGGCGTCTCAGCGGTAATGACACAGAACAATGATCGGTGAAATCAGCTTTGCAACCAGCTGCAAAATGACTTAGAGTGGCCTGCAATTTACCAACGGAAGCAAACAATGAGAATTATTCTGTAAAAAAAAAAAACTCTTTTTGTTTTGGGGCTTTATTAGCATCTCTTAAAATTTAATTTGTGTATAAACTATTCTTTCAAACTTTATGTAGTGCAATTGGTTTTATCAAGGATGTTGCTCAAGATAACATCCTTACTCCCTCCTGTTTTTGATACACATAAATAGCCCAAAACATATAAAAGAGACATAAAATATCAAAGATTTTTATAAATATTAAGTGCACTTTTGATACTTGCCCTGCTCTGTCAATAAAATAAAAAGACCAATAAAAAAAACTATTTTGGCTTTTAGAGTTTAGACTCCAGTGGTTTGCTTCATTGAATCCAGTCAAAAGACCAAAGGAAGGCAAAAACATAGTTTGCCACAATATCTCCTGTAAAGTGTAAAGACTCCCGGGTGCTATTATACAGGCTGACAGCAGCAACACCCTTACATAACTGAAACAATTTCTCACTCAAATATATAGCTCAGGCACATAAATTATTCTGTTATCTCCCAAAAGACCCAAAGATTCTGCTGCGCTTGTGGATTCAAATGCAGCCAATAAATAATTAATAACAAGGTTTCTTAAATGGTTCAGAGAATTGCTAAAATGATTGCAAAGTCAATAAATTATGGATTTTCCTCAAAGTGAGCTGGATGCAGTAAAGTATCATATATAACCATCTCCTCAAAAAAAAGCCTTCAGCTGTGACAATCACATGATATGTGCAAGTTGGCCTTTAAATGCATTTTCATGCTTATTATTTACCAGAATAATCAGACAGTACGCTTCAGACTGAGAACTTCTAATAAAGAGCCAAGTGAGGCTCTTTGAAGACCACGTGATGGTCAGAGGTAATATACACTAGCTATCTCAGACTGCTAATTAGGTCCACTGGGCATTTTTTTGATCATATACCGAACAAGAATCTGTTTGAAAATAAATCTCTGCTAATCTAACCCCTTTAGAGAGAGAAAACAACCCGACTCAACTCAACTGGACTTGACTCTCTGATGAAACCAGTGCATCCGAGAGATATTGCAGACAGGGCAAATAAAACTAATGCAGTGAGAAAATATTTTTATGTTTTGGTTGCTGATTTTAAATCTTTAAACACTGGAAAAAAAAAAAAAAAGTGTGTTATGTGTGTTATTTTTCTTTGCAGCCAAAGTATAAAGGTCAGCGAAAGATCATCGATGGAAATTGATCATGCTTCTGTTTATCCTTGCTCTGCAGGCTATACACAGTGCAAAGAGAAGAATTATTTTATAAATCCCCAAAGGGGAAATTCACCTCTACAGTCAGTTTTATTCACATAAAGCATGTTTCTTTGTAAGAAAAGAGCAAATCAACATTGCAGATGAGAGGATGATGAAAGAGGGTTGTCACTGTCAGCCTATCTTCCCCTCACCCTCTTTTTTTGTTGTTGCCTTTTGACCCGTCTCCACTGCATCAGACACAATTGATTTCCGCTGTCCTCCTGAGCTGCTCTTGTCAACTCCAAAAGGCAGGGTCATGACTTGCCATCTCACCAAGGGTGACAAGGACATGTTGACCACTGATACCCGGAGGTGAGCTCATCACTGGGAACGATGCCCTGCCTTCCCTCCACCATGTGCACCTGACCGCATCCATCTCCACGTTGTGCAAAAGCCTTGTTCTGAGACACATTCACCATCTTTTCTCACAGTCTTACACTTTAGAGAAGCAGCTCTTGACTCAGAGTCACTTTCATAAATTAACCATATTCCTTCTCTGCTTCCACAGGCAGCAGCAAAGAGCATCTATAGGGAAAAGTGGTTCCCTCGTATACCACTGCCAGCCGCAAGTTCTTTCCCACACTGAAAATAGTAACCCTGCTTCACACACGTGTTGCCACAAAGCCCCTGATTGCTTCAAATATGATTCACTCTGTGAACAAAATCTGTCCGTATAGATGTGTGTGCATTGTGTTGGCACTTGTTTGCGTGTGAGATTGTTAGAATATACGCAAACTGACAGGATTTGTTTAGTGTGAATAATTTCAGGCGGGAAATGTGTTGAAAAGAGTGAGGATGAAGGTATGAACTGATGACAAATGTGTGTGTCTGTGTGTGTGTGTGTGTGATGGTATCAGGATGAGTGAGAATGAGTAAAAGTCTGAGTGTAGGCCACCTACAGGTAAATACAGACTTTTGACAGGTGCAGTAAACAACATTAATACCTTTTGACACCCACATTTGACTAATGAATAGAGTGATGAACACCATTTTGGGAGTGTGAGTGTGTTTGTGTGTGTGTTTTAGTCTTACTTTTTTATTAGTATTACTTTACCTCAAGGCTCTCCTAGGGCTTAAAGTCAAGCTCACTGAATCTATCATCGCTTAATGAGCAGCACACATACAGTAGTCACGTGCTATTAGTTGGTGCCAGTGTGTGTGTGTGTGTGTGTGTGTGTGTGTGTGTATGTGTGTGCAATGTGTGGGAGTTAGTAGTGATGGTGTTTGCAAAAGGAGGGATGGGCTAGGAGAAGCTAGTGGGGCGCACATACCCTCACGTGCCAGTGATTGTGGTGCCTTTGTGTGTATTTTTGTTTGCCTGGGTACAGTACTGTGTTGGTGTGTGTGTGTGTGTGTGTGTGTGTGTGTGTGTGTGTGTGTGTGTGTGTGTGTGTGTGTGTGTGTGTGTGTGCCAGTGTGCGTGGGAGGGAGTGCAGCCATGAAACAACTCCCAGTGGGACTGACAACACTGCAGTGCTGAGCTAAGGAGACAGAGGGAGAGAACCAATTACAAAAGGCTCACTGGCTGACTCTCATCACTGTGCTCAGTCAGCTAAAACAGGAGCAGCAATCGCAACACCCAGATTGAGACTCCTTCACTCAGGAATTATATTTATTTAATGTTTAATTTGCAGTGAAACTCTCCAAAATTATTGTTTTAGTTCCTGTAGTTTTTAGTTTAAATTGAAAATGTGAAAAAATGTCCACCAATGTTCATGTTGATATTTACAAGCATCTGTGGGAATGGCATTGTCATGACTACCCTGTCAGTCAAGCTCCATGTGATACTATCAAACAGTCTAAATTAAGAATTAAATAAGCTTTTGTTTGATTACATTTATTTCACTGAATATCACCAATTTAAATTAAAAAGCTTAGCCTTGTTTAGAAATGTTTACATCAGGGGTCGGCAAATAAGTTTGGACCCGGGCCAATTTTTTTTCTGACAATTCCATCGCGGGCCATGACCATGCTTATCTACTGGGAAAAAAAAGGTTTTCTGTTTTTTCTATTATATTAAAAATAAACGTTATTTAACTTTAAATATGCATTTAATTTAATTTAAAACATTAATTTGCTTCTATGTGCTGTTATTACGCCCACTGCTGCATCTCCTGGTGTCTGTCATGAAACAGGCAACCTGCCCTAGCAACCTGCCGTAACTAATGTATACAGCAGCACAGATCTGTTTCCCCATGCCGCTGATGTGCATTTACATTTTTTAATTAGGCTATTTGATATTTGGTTTTGTTTTGTTTTTTATTTAATGAAACATATTTGTTCACGTTGTCCATTGCAAGAGGGACACAGGACACTTATTTTCCACAGGTTACAGCGCACGCACGTGCCAATTAGTGTTCCAACCTGTGCGTCAAGTAAAGAGGCTGCAAGGATGTTCTGGCTGCTGTTTTGTCACGTTACTTATCAGCTACTTTTCAATAAATGTTGTGAAATCTGTGGAATTGTTGTATTTTTGACAGAAAACATGAGGTTTAAAAGATATATTTAAAAATATATATATTTTTAAATAAATCAACGTCATCTAGCGGGCCAGATATAATTGATGGCGGGCCAGTTTTCAAAACCCAAACAAGTTTTAGGATTTGGGACTTGGTTGAGCGCATCAAGACTTAATACCTTCTTGTGACAGTGACTTGGTCCTGCCTTTGTTGCCTGGTGATCGAGCTGGTCAAATTCAGAGCTGAACTGAAGGTTGTTCACACACTCACTCACATTATTACCACATGTTCAGTAACTTTCATTTGCAGTCACTTAAAAATACATTTGCATTTGCACATTGACAATGGACTGTTTTCTAGACAAAGCTCACATTTAGTTTACATCGGTTTGTTTACTTGGTTTAAGTAAGTTTTATATGAGTTACCTGGCTGAAGATGGGGCTGTGTTTTGTGCAGATGCTAAGGTCAAGCTAAGGCCCATACCAAGAGCTCTGACATCATGGGAGGAACAGGGTTTCTTTATTTTAAATTTTAGTTATTATCTATATTGTCCTCCCCTGGGTGTGTTTATTGGTTTGGTCCACCAGTATATATGTTGTCCTCATGTCTCATTCTGGAAGGGCTGTTAGTTGAGTTAACTTCTTAATTTAGTTTTAGTTGCCTTATTCTTCATCAAAGTCATATTTTCTTGCCATATTTTATGGGCCCCAATAACCGTTAATTTAGCTGCCTTCATTTACTTCTTTTTGTAAATCTTTTTTGGGACAATAAACCCTCAGATGGGACGCTCATCTTTTTCTATGCACAGAGCACATGATTGCATTTGAAGACATTGTGCTTGTTTCACAGAATTTCAGTAGGCCACGATCAGGCATCTCCTTGTGAAAGTACTCTGTAAAATGTCGTTGGGTTCAAGGTATCTACAACAGCCAGAGGGTTACTGGGGCACAAACATTCATACACGTTTCACTCTGATAGCAAGGTGAGAGAAAATGTCAAAGTCAGCCATTTTCTCACACCTCAGCAATCAGTGGAGGTTTTGTGTTGTGCTGAATGTTGACTGTGCAATTTCAACTTACTGAGCATGTTGATTTAGGACCTTGTACCTCCAAAATGTTTACTCTTCAGCAACTTTATGTAACAATCTGTATTTTTTTTTTTTTTGCAATGTGGTGCCCCCAGTTTAAGAGTGCAATCCATTTGTACACCGCTCTCGTGAATATGGACAGACGTATACATGCATTTGTTTTCTTTTGCAAAACTCTCACCAACAACATAAAGCCAGTCCAAAATTTACTCTGCTCTCTGCTCAAAATATAATGTTCGTAGAGTCGATTGACCCCGGTCACGTTGCCCACTCGCCTGGCACAACACATGCAGCCCAGGCTAGCATTTCTAAGTTCATCCAGTGGGAGTTTATTTTGAAATGTTTTCCAATCCAAAAAGAATTAGAGAAATACTAAAGAAATTTATTATTATAATATAATATATAACATACAAGTCATATTTCTGCATTTCTTTTGAAACACACAATTTAATCTTGACAGCTCATTCTTTACCTTGGAAACAACAGTTGACAAAACCATTTCAACTCGAGATCCATTACTCGCTTGTTCTGAAGCTTTTGACCGTATCACATGGTCCTCATCAGAAGTTTCCAAGAAACTGTCATACTGTTCCCACATGAGGGTGTTGCTTGATACCAATCTCACCACGGACAAACTGAACTTGATGTGGGATAAAAAAAAAATGTAAAACATGTGGCAGTGAGGTGTGGGGAGATGTCTCGGATGGGTGGCAGAGGTGTTAGGGTTGGACCATGTGACACTCACTCACCTGACATTCACCATCTGATAACTGAAAGTGATTTGGTATGTAATTGGTGGTGTGATGTGTGTGCATAGAAAATTGGGTTTTATTCGGAAAGTTATGCAGAGTGTTTACAGAATGGATATTATGAGAGAGACTGGATCAAGACCTTTTGATTCATACGGACGCATACGTAAAGTGTGTTAGCCTACGGACTATAGTAGCTGCCAAAAAAGGTGATACAAACACCTGTGCTGTATTTACGCACTCATGCCAACACTAATTATTTTGTTCCTCTTCCTTTGGTTATTCAACATAGAAGACAAGGCCAGGAATCATAGCCAATAACAGGGTGTGTGTTTGTTGGGTGTGAGAGTCCACAATATGACTCCAAAAAAACAAGTGTAAGAGCAGCTGTATTTGTTTAGAGAGCAAATTGTCACATCCATACCTTTCATCATTTATCAGAGAAAAGTACTTTGTTGATCTTTTTTACATGGATCTGCCCTTTCGATTAAATACCTATTATTGATAACGTAATACTCTGACTAGTTGGAGTACTGTTTTTGCGTACTTCTTTTAGTTTTCAGTACTTCTGCTTGAGTGCAGATTTTCAGTTTCAGGAGAAACTGTTTATGTGAAAATTGTTCACATCACCTGAAAGGTATAGTATGTAAAGTATGCACAGTATGCGTAACAGCAAACATCACCATGTGCTTTTGTAATTGTGAACTACATACAGACACGAGGCTGTTATACAACATTTCTAGTTGACTGAGTTCATTCAGTCTGTGGATATCTAACTGCACCAAAAAGCTGAAAAACAAACTGAGGTTAGTGAGATAAAAAGACAAAGTGTTAGTGATGGTGTGAGGAGGAGATGTCTCAGATTGGTGGCAGAGGTGTCCTGGTTGAGCCACCTGACACTCACTCATCTGACGTTCACATCGGATGACTGAATGTGATTTGGTATGTGATTGGTGGGAGAAGAACACGAGCCTTGAGAACTCACCATGTGACATGATCATGTGTATTTTGGTCCAACACCAAGGATTTAACACTTTTGGATGCTTTTATAAACTTCTAAACAAGGAAAATTCAACTATATGAGGTGTTCAGTGCTGAGTGGAACAGGGAAGTTCATGTTTAATATTTTACTGTTTTTCTAACTGTAATATATTTTCTTGCACCGAGGAAAATTTCTTGAGTGTCATTAAAGAATAGTTGAAGAAACTTAGTGGTAGAAGAAACAAATTACAACTACTCAAGTAGTGGGGATGCTTGTACTAGCCTGTAATTTCATTCTTAGTTAAGTATTTCGCTACCTTAAAAATCATAATTTGCATCTGAGCAGGCATACAATTTAAATTATATACAAACATTTCATCTGCATTTTTGTAGCCAATTGCCATGCACACAGAGGAGGCAGAAGTGCCTGAAGATCCCCAAAGTGCTGCCCGCTTCCTTCTGGTGCCTACTATAACCAATTGGGCTCTTGCGGCTGGCTTGTGATCTACAACTATAGTTTCGGCGTCTGTGCTATTTGTTTCTGTATCATGAGCTAATCTGGCAAGAAAACACATTGTGGGCCAATAAAAATCGTGAACCAGACCAAATTCCTGCTTTCTTTGTACATTTGGTTAGAAAACAAATTGTCACATAAAATGTAGTCATAACTTTTTATTATTAATCAAAGAAAAGTGCTTTGTTGAAAGTAGACATTTTCAACATTGATCTCGTCCTTAATCTTAATGCCTGCTATTGACAATGTATTAAACACTAATGATAGAGAAGAATGCTTGAGAAATATTCTTATGCACTTCTGCTGAGTACGGCTTTTTAGTACTTGTTCCAGCACCAGAGGAAATGTTGATGTGGTTCACATGACCTGAAATGTATAGCATGTGAAGTATGTACTGTATGTGTAACAGTAGACATTAACATGTGCTTTTGTAATTGTGAACTACATACAGACACGGGACATCTAAGTGCACCAAAAAGCGAAAAACAAACAAAACAGATGAACAAAAACGTTTTTACGCCCTGGGGTCAATTGCTTCTGCAATCGTGGATGATTGCTCTGACCCCAGAGGTTTAAACAAAAACTCCAGCCTTACATCAGGATGAGTAAGACTATAGCTTGTTTTTAGCACAGTGCAGGTCCTGTGTAATGTATTTGACCCTGGCTTGTGACTTGGCTGTCCCGCCTGTTTACCTTGTCTTCTGTGACTGACAGCTCAATCTTGTGACTAAATCTCTTAGACAGAAAGAAGTGAGGCCCTGGCATGCCACCGCTTGACAGGTCATAAGAAAACCAAAAGAAACATTCTGTTCTTGTTAGACTTAGACAAAGCAAGAATGTGGATGAGAAACCTGTTTAGCATCTTCTAAATGTAGTGCTGACATGTGATCAGGCAAATTCTCTCCAAATAAGTTATTGAGTTATTTATCAGGAACAACTGTGAAAGTCGGTGTATTATGTTTAATGTTCGCTTTTTGTGGCACACATTTGTGCAAACCTCCCCTTCCCTTCCCATCTACGTATTTTGATCCAATAATTATTCAAATATTCATCTTTGACTGTGTAGCGGAAGCCTTGTGACCTTTTCAGTGATACAGTCTTCAATGGATGATTGACAGAAATAAGCCAGGAGACTCAGGGACGTATTACCTGCTCACCAACACACACACACACACACATATACATGCACACACACACACCAGAACCTGAGTCATGTGTCTCTAAGGACTCAGAGTGAAGGGCATTTTATCATATCTTTTCATCTTTGACTCGATACTGATCTTATTCTGCACAGAAAACACAAAGACAGGAATAAAGAGATATACACTCACTCACACATGTTGTATGCACACTGCAGCTCCAGTTTTTGTGTGTTTTCACTTCATCTTAAAGACTTTGTAGGGTTTGTAGGTCCAGGGTGCAAATGCAGGTGGTCGGCATATTCTTGGCAATTCTGGTGATCAAAGGCACATTTAGAAAGCTGCATAGACACTACTCTGATCATCTTTCCAAAAGCAGATCCTTCTAGATGCATCAATGTATTATATGACTCTCAGGAGATGGTGCATAAAGAGGTGCACTACACTTTTGGCAGGCCAAATTCAGTACAGCAAGCACCAAATTTGCCTAAAACCCAACCTCAGCTGCAACACTCCACTGACTACAGCACAACCTTTCTTTTCAACCACTTGTTTGGAGCAAGGACACAAATCACTAAGATGATGCTGCACTTATTAATTTGCCTAAAACCATTTTACAGTTTAACGTAATGTCCAACTTCTGTATCAAAGCCTGATTTGTAACATCTCCACTGAACTTACCCACTAAAAAAGTTATGAGAGTCGAAAGTTGAACAAGCTGTAAAGTTTTGCACTAGACTTGAAAAGTGTCTTTATTCATATGGGATATGATTATTCCATGCTTGAACTTTTTTTTTTTTTTGCTGGTTTTGATTCTCCCAAAGTCTGCTAAATTCAGAATTTCAAGGGTAAGTCGTGGATTGGCAGGGGAGCAGATATCCAGCCTGTGGTGTCTCTCCTTTGAAAATACAGTGAATCATAAATCTTCTTCTCTTCCTGTAGGCTACTGGTCTACAAGTTATGATCTTGTCATTATCTTGACGTCATCAGTTCATCAGTGTAAACATCAGCTTTTAAAATTGTCCTAAAGTAAATTAATATACTTAAATGCTCTGTACTTGCTCAAACAGAATGTGATATTAATCATATTGCAATAATGAAAGTTTTGACACACCGCTGGCTCATAGGTAACTCAACATAGCAAAAAAAAACAAGTTTACTGAGTGCTCAATACTTTTCTCATTGTCTGTTTTTCTTCCATGTATGGTCCATATCGAACCTTTCCTTTGTCCTGTGTCTCTGTCCCATTGAGCCAGCTGTGAAATTCCAGTCTTTCTAGGAACAATGGGAAGCGTTGACTTCAGAGAAGCGATTCAAGCGATGCCTCGCAGATAAGGAAGTCTGCAGGAGCCATAGAGAGCACACAGACGTACAGCAGCACTATTTACAGACACGCTTTGTTTCTGTCCTTTGTCTCCCAGGCGGCTCATGGCATGCCAATCATTTCCCTTTGGCTGATCTGTGCTGCAGATATGAAATCATGGTTTATATTTACCCTATACCTTGTAAGGTAATTTAATGTGACAAAGCCAAACTATGATCTCAGTCTCAGATGTCAGATCATCATCAGACCAGCAATTAACAGTTTAAATGAATTCATCAAATGAATTATTGTGTTATGTATTTTTTATGTTTGCCTTAACTTCTCAGTCCATGGAAACAATCGATATTTAAATTTTTTTTTTTAATATATGAACACTTAAAAGATGTTTAAAACACACTATGGTGTGTTTGTAAGCAAATATAAGCAAACTTTAACACTTAGATTAGTTATGAATGCTTGAAAGCATAATATAACATGGATGATTACACACGTGAATAAATCTCATAGCGTGTTACAAAGCATTTATCAACTAATAATAACTTTATTTATATATAAGTGAAATATGTAAACATACAAATTATTCATGGGTATGTTTTAATGTGTTATTAATATGTTCAAACTGATGAAAACAATTCAATGTTATGGTGTTATGATGTATGTATTAGTTGTTTATTGATGCATCATAAGCTATAATGTCAAATATTGTCTTTATATATGTTTACAGCTAGACTATAGAGTGTCACACTGTATTAAAAAACATTTATTTATTAAGTGGTTATAAGTAATACATGTTTCGCTGGATAAATCCAGTAAACTAACAGTGATCGTGTGTATTCAGCTGGGTTTTACCCTCACTCCATTTCACATGGCACCACTGAAAACAATAGTCTACATATTTACACACTACATACACACACACTTAGTGACACACATGATATACACACACACACACACACACACACACACACACACTCTTCTTTTCTTGCCTGAGGTTCAGTGTGTCCTTTATTGTCCACTTCCTGCACAGCGGTCAGCTGCTTCCTATCTGGCGCCACACCAACAAGCAACCACAGACACCCCCCATCGCCACGGTAACACTATGAGGTCAAGAGCAGAGGGAGAAAAAAATGAGAAATGTTGATAGGAAGAAAAGGGACATTCCCGTGTTCAAAGTTGAATACGTTGCGGAAATTGCAGAGTGATATTGCAATGCAGAGGGACTTCAGCCCTAAAGGTGTAAGATCATGTCACAGGCTAATATTGGACACAGCCTGGAAAAGTCAAGGGGAAAAAAATCATACTGATTGTTTGGGGAACTTTCCTTTGTTCATGGACATGGAACAACAGCATCGACAGTCATACTTTTTAAAAGCACACACGTTACTAACTGATCTTATTAACTTATTTTCTAATCATCCAAAATTTGCAAGACTTTCTGGGATGATTTTATCCGTTGCGAAAGATAAATCATGAGTCAAGGCGCCTGTTTTTAGCCGTGAGGCAAGAATTTCAATTTCATCTTGAATGCTGTGGACATGTACGGAGAGAAGAAGAGGGGCGCAACCAGTTCAAAGCGAAATCCTGATAGATTCTGAGAATAGATACGGAGAGCCAGATGAATGAAATACAGGGGAGTTAGCTGGAGGGGTGAGTAGATGTGAAAGAAAAGAAAAAAGATGAATATAAAGGATGAGAGAGAGATGAAGGGAGAAGAGAGATAGAGAGATCTGACAGGGGGGACAGCTCTCTTTCATAAAGAGCATTGGATATGAGCCTCAGTCTGTCTCCCTGGGGGATGTGGCCTGGTTTCTCCTTTCCCAACACACACACACATATAGTGAAGACATATATTAACCGCAAGCACACAAACAAAACATTTGCAGCTGAGCTGTGTGATACATTAAAGCCAAAGCAGGTAAAATATATAGTTAATTCAAACATTAATATCCTGAATTAATTTCTCTTGCAGTGTCTTTCCCCTCATTGCACACATTCATACACTGATGGCATTGGCTGCCATGCAAGGCACCAACTGCTCATCAGTTTTTTTAGGATCTAACCATTCATACACATTCTCACACCGATGGGAACAATTTGGGGTTCAGTATTTTGCCGACTGGAGGGGATCGAACCAAAAATAAAAACCAAAAAATTAAATTTAACAGATTGAGGGAAAATGACTACACAAAGGGACAAGAAACAAATAAACACCTCCAACACACTTAACATGGCAGACTGATGATATATAGCAATGTTGGCACATCCAGTAGAAGAATTTCCTTCAGCGCACTAAAGGCTTATCAGGAATTTCGCAGTGATGTGTCAGTGTTAGATGTATTGTGTTTAAGTTTGTGGCCCATTCACCCGGATGCTGACTGTGATACGTTATCAGTTGAGCTCTGTGTTGTCTGGATAGATGACCCTAAAAGTCTGGGTAAGGTTTTTCTTTTTCTTGGTATTTCCTGTCCTTTAAATTCCTTTCAGTCTAAAAGTTATTGCTGAGGAGGATAATATTCACTGCTGGTGCCCCAGGGGTTGACTGCACTGATTCATTATTGCCACTGAGGTACATCCTGGTAAGTGTGAGGATTTCACTTGTTTCCTTTATTTCTTCGGGGCACATTAACTGAAATAATAATAATTATAACTTGGAAAAACAAAAGATATATTAGGAACAAACACATCGCAGATAGACAGTGACATCCACTTCTGCATAAACTTGTTAATGGTGAGGAAAACAAGTCGAAAAGATAAACATAAATTATTATACAGAGAAAAATGCAGAGAAAGACAGAGCAAGCTGAGCTGTAGCCCCCAGTGAGAAAGACTTCATCTTTTACTGCTTCTTTATTCTCTTTCATCTTTTAGGCTTGTTGTTTTACTCCCTCTGTTAGACATGCATTTGTTATCTATGCACTTGGGCTTTTGCATCCTTATATTGCACTTCCACCTCCGCTACACATCTACACATTACACACTTTCTTTCTACTTCAGATCACACACACACATTCCCACATTTATTTCGTAAACATCTTCATCATTCATTCATGTGTATTTGTTAGATTTCAGCTGAGGGAGATGACAGAAAAGGAAAACTCAAACTCAAAAAAAAAGAAGAAATTGCAGGACTCAGCCACAAAATATTCCCAGCGCAGTCATTTCTGTTTATCAAATGTATCACAATTGACACTTTCTTGCAAATGTTCAGCTTTGAATGCGGCAAATTGCAAAGAGAAGCACTAGTCTAAGTAGGAGACATAGATAAGCTTAGTCTCCAGACATTTTTTGCAATTGCAAACATCTTAAATTATATGTTCTGTGAGCAAGATGTGAGAGAAAATAACTCTCTAACTCCAAAACAATAAATGAATCTTTAAAGCAGCATTGCTTAGAAATGGATAATTTTACCATATAGCATCCCCAGTTTCAGAGTGTACTACTATTTTGGTAAATATTGTCCTCATTTACCACAAATGGCTGTAAATGTGCATTTGTTATGATTACATTACTCATTGTCAAAAACTATGACATTGACAACTTTGCTAATAGCCAAACAACCGTAAACTGCCAGCTAATACTACTTACTAGTCCAGCAGCAAGAAGCCCAGCTCTTGCCAACAACTAAACGTCAGTCCCATACTTACTCTTGTCCTTTTCTATTCTTGGCTTCCTGTCCCATTTGGCCCCTTCGCCTCTGTCATTATGTCCATAGAGGCTGCTGATCCCGGCTACATTGCTCACTTGACCAGCTCTGGTTCTGGCACGACACCGGCTCCTCTCCCTGTCCCTGCCCAAGTCTTCTCTTCCCGGTTTTCCAAAATGTCTATAGAACAAACACTAACTCTCCCCTGGTGTTCTGACCACACAGTCCAGGTAGCCTAGCTAACAAACTAAGCTAACATTATCTAACAGCAGCTAATGTTCGCAGCAGTTTACTATCCATCAGGAAACTCATTAAATCACAGAAACTTTAAAGGAAAACAATTTCTCCATAAAATATAATATAGTTTCACAAAAAACAAACAAAAAAGTTTCATACTGCAAAAATATATGTACGAGGCACAGAGTGGGAACAGAGACACGATTTACCTGATTTCAAGTCAGTGTAGCATCAAAATGATTTAAAATACACAATGTTGCTTTCAGTTCCTGCTGTGTTTACAACAAGTTATGTGAAAAACACATTTTTTAAAAGTTTCACTGGTCCACAATAATGTAAAATTCAAAATAGTTATACTACACACTACATACTTCATACCTTGGCTGAGTGATGAACAGGTGACAATGGTGTGTCCAATTTGTGTTATTGGAACATAATCCTTTCATGGTTAAGAACATAATCTTCACATTAGTCTTGTTCATGCCTCTTAATGTGCATTTTAAGTACTTACTTGTGTGTGCTCACATGCAGAGACATATTCACAAACATAGTGGTTATTTTAATGACTATAAAGATTTGTGCTCAATTAGTTTTAGCTGTCTGGTGGGCACATTCAGTTTTATCTTCGCTTCACTTAAAACATCAGTCAGGCTTATGGTGATGCATGATAATTAGAAAGGGTTGGCTCTTAATGTCTAAGAGAGTAAGCTGTTAAAATGTATACTGAACTGGTCAGCAGTGTTCAAACCAAGAAATGTGCACACACATACTACCACACAGAAATACAACTCAAACACGAACACACACCTTTCCTTACAGGCAGAAAGTATTTTCATTCATTTTCAGTCATTGGCTGAGGACATTGTGTTTTTGTTTCTCTCTCTGTCCTCATTCACTTCACATGCTGAGGGAAAAAAAACTCATTACCTCCTCCTGTCTATTTGAAGAGTTTACTTTGAAGAGTGTATGAAAGATAACAGTTTTGCTTTTGGGTAAAAGGAAAACAGAGATGTCACCGAATATTTGAGCAGGAAATTTCAGTGAGCTGTCCTCGTCATGGAGTTCAGCAGCCTGACACACGGAAACTGAAGCACTGCATGTGCACACACACACGCGCGCACTTTTCGCATATACTCACACACACTGATTCCAGCACTGCTTTGAAATGGAAATGTCTGGGCCATGTTCCAGGGAATACTGAGCAGAGGAAGAAAATAATACACTCCTGACAAAAAAAAAAAAAAAAAAACAGTGAAAAAACAAAAATAGAGAAGAAGAAAGAAAATAATGAGAAAAAGTCTGGCACCTGCAAACAAATCACTCACAACGCAACTGTGTGACTTTGTAAGATATTCAAGATATATTTGTCAAACTACGTTTAAGATTTGTGATGATTCATTCAGATATTTCGTGACATCAGTTCATGATGAACACAGCACGAAAAGCATCCCAATGTGGGCCACTGTGGCCTTGAAACTGAAAACCTGACTTTTCTCTACCTGCAACCAGTAATAAACGAGTGGGATGTACACTCTCCTCAAGCGCTATTCATTTAGTTTTCTTAGGGTGCAAACAAAGGCAGCAAAGAGGAGTCTGACAGCCCAGCTGTATAATGCAGTTGTCCTCTTTGACAACTTTGAACAGAATAGTTGAGATGTTCTTCTCATCTTGCCCCACAGATATTCTGAAAGTGAAATTCAGTGTTATTAAAACACTGCCTGAATAAATGAGACCGTTTGTAGCTGTATATACACAAATGCTGCAGTCATTAATTTACAACTACACTGACAATAACACTGCCCTAATTATATTTTCTTCACAGAACATTCTGTTAAAATGTTTAAAGCCACAATCTTCAATTGGTTATTGAAGATGAGGTGGGGTTGGGCGGCCCCAACCTTTTGTTTAAGGTTCATAAAGTCTGATGGTAATTCATCAGGCAACACCTACTGCTAATATGGAACAGATTGTGACCTGGAGTTTAAGACAAATGTTTATACGCCCATCCACCATCCTTTAACCCGACTGCACTGAGTGTCACGTCACACATCACGTAATCGGCTTTGTGACAGTTGTGATGACACCTGCGGATACTATTGGCAAAGGCAGGTGCATTTTACTGTAATGGTAATGATGCACAAAGGTTGCACAAAGTTCATATTCAAATGTGTGTTTACCAGCAAACACATGCTGATTGGCTGCTCAGAAGCATCTATTTACAGAGGCGTTGTCACATCATGCTTTAATAAATAAGACTGTAAACAACCAGCTTTTACACGACATGAAATGCCACACATTATTACAGATTATTAGTTTTCCATTTCCATCTCCTGGTTTCTTCCCAGGGTCAAAATATTCCTGCATTTCTCAGGATTTATGACAAAGTTTTCACACTTTTTCCCATTTTTTTTGTTTCCAAAATCTGTTTCTAGGACTGTGCAGCGTGGATAACTGTTATGTAGGCAAAGCGGGGGTTTCTACCTGCGACAGCTTTGGCTGATTATAATGCTGTATAATGCAGCTGCCATGTCAGGCAGTGGCATCCACAGACTCTCTAAGAGCATGGGCAAAAAAAACGCATGTGATGAATATGAGTTTATGCCAGAGAGCCAAAATATTCAGTATTCTTTCCTGTGGTTTAAAAGTATCACATGAAAATTCTGTTGCAGTGTACTTTTTCGTTATTTTCATTCTTTAAAGGTCACCAAAAAGCAGGAAACGAGTCCCTGAAACTCAATTTTTTCTTGATGAGGACCTGCAGAGCCATCCTTTGAAGTCTATTTTTGAGGTATCAAGGCACATGCACCTGCTTTTGTCATCCGTATCATGTCCAGAGCATGCATGTGGTAAGCGTGAACTCCACCAGAAACAATCATAACTACTGCATGAAGACATAAATGAAGACATAAAGACTAAAAAAATCCTGCACAACGGTTGCATAATGCAGAAGAAAGTCTTGTTCATAGTACATTTAACACAATCTGCAACTACTTAAACTACAGGTGTTCTTACACCTGAGCCATTTACGGGTTCACTTTTGTAAAAATGTACTCCTAATCTGATCACCTTCACCCACAGAGAACCCACAAGTATGCTGTATAAAGTACCACAGACTATGCTGACTGCAGACTGAAGTTCTTTGTCCCCTGCAATTGGACTCCTGAGGGGGTTTCTTTCTGCTTCTTTAACCATTAAGTAGCATGAGTAAGGGGAAAGAGAAGGAGGTAGAGTGTCAGACAGAATAACAAATAAGTGCTCTGTGCTGATCGCTCCTGGTGCCTCAGTGAGAGGGATTAGATTGCTCCTCATGTGTCATTATGCAGCATATTTTCTCTTTTCATAGCCTGAGGAAAACACTGTGTTTTCCACACACACACAGGCTTGTTTACGAATGTTCCTTTCTGACCATCCATCCTGCTCGTTCTCTCTCTCTCTCACACACACACACACCTAAATTGACCACAAACATATGCGCGGCTACAAAATCTTGCTGCGATTCCATTGGCTGAGGCACCGCATCCCTCGAACCAATGGGCACACAAGACAGGTCTGTGGACTGCTTGGCCTACTCGGTAACTGAATCATCCTACACATACACACACAGACACACACTCGCGCGCACACAGGGGGCAGATGAGGGGAAGTGGGACACGTCATGCATACAGAGCAGGCAGATCTGTCTACAAGAGAAAGAGATATTGGAAAAAAAGGATGAGGGAAATGTGACATCACTATTATTACTACTGATTGCCTGAGTTGGTGTGTGTGTATGTCTGTGTGTGTGTGATCTGTCTTCTCCTATTCTCCTTCTTCTCTCATCACCCCTCGCTAATTGACTCCTCTATGTCAGCGAGCATTTCCCTCCTTCCTCTGCTTCTGTCTCTATATTTCCCTCCTGTTCTCATTTTTTTCTCAAAATTGTTTATTATCAGGACCCAAATCTTCCCTGCTGCTCCTCCATTTTTCTCCTCCTTCTGTTCTTCATAGTCATTAGCTCCTTAACTCTTAAGACTTTTTCTATGATATACTAATTATTTTTCTTCTCGCCTGATTTCATCTCCTTCCCTTATCTCCTCCTCCTCTTACATCAGCTTCCTCATTTCCTCTCCTCTCACCCTCCTCTCTCTCCCAGGTCTTGCACGTCGCTTCCAACTGACAGAGTAATTAGTTTCTCTGGGCTGGTGATCAGTCTGTATCAGCAAGGATACGCACATTCATAAATCAGCAGTGCTGCTCACTTAACTTGTACTCTCACTGAGAAACACAGAACAAGTGTCTATATGTTAGCCCACATCTGCAGAGGACACGAAGGTAGGCATATGAAAGAATGAAAAAAATGAAAGTATACAAAAAGAGAAAACGCTGGATAGAAGAGAATGATACGGGGGGAAAGGGGTCAAATGAAGAATGTGTGAATCCTTTATTCTTCTCATCCTTCATCATTTGTTCAAATGAATCACCTGTCTTTGTGTTTGTCTGATTAAACGTTCAGAGACCACACGTATGCAGAATGAATAGGATGAATAATAGAATAGGACGGGGTGTTGGTGAATGCCTACCACCTACTTTTGTGAGTTTGCTTTGTCTTTCCCTGTCGGTGAATATTAACATCACAGTCTGACTTTTTTTTTTTTCCTTTTTTGTAAAAGAAACACCCGTGCCAAAGGCTATCACTGCGGTTACGCTGACATTGCATCACTGCCTTCATTGTTGCATCATCTGAGCAGATTGGATTGGTCTTTGGAGTGAAGGGATGGGTCACTCATCAGAGAGGGTTGTATTATGTGCATATGTGTATGATAGATATAACAGACCTGTTATCTTATTATGTATTGTATTCCCTTTTTGGTACCACGTTCTATGCAGCAGCTTATAAGTTCAAACTAATGGTATTATTGATTTATAATTTCTTACAAATGTTTTAATGATGAGCTACAAGCCATTTAAATTATACTCCTGATAGTTTTATACTTTAAGTATGTTTTTTTTTTTTCAGCAAAAGTCATTAAATGCAATTACATTCTGAAAAAATAATCTCTTTAGTGACAGAGTCCAACATTTTCTCTCTGCATTTAAAGGACCAGTGTGTAAGGTTTAGTGACATCAAGGGGTGAGGTTGCAGATTGCAACCGACTGAATAGGGAGAACCTATGGTGGCCATGAAACTTGAGAAAGGCCCTATCTAGAGAGAGTGTTTGGTTTGTCCATTCTGGGCTACTGTAGAAACATGTTGGTTAAACATTGCGGACATTGTAGAAACCGCTACCTGCTATAAAAAGGGCTCATTCTAAGGTAACGAAATCTTAACGATTCTTATTTTCACTAATGAAAACCCATCATGAATATTATATTCCGTTTCTTCCTTAATCTGCCAATATAACCATTTAAATCTTACACACTGGACCATTAAATTGGCTATGCAAGAAATGGTCGCAGGGAACGCAGGCTGTAAACATGTTTATTTCTGCTGTGAAGTTGGACATTTTAACATGGGGGCTTATGGAGATTGACTCGTACTGTAGCCAGCCTCAAGTGACTGTTTGAGGAACTGTGGTCTTTGGCATTTCCGCATAGGCTTCACTTCACAGCCATGAAGGTTGTCGCTTGGTTATCCATTAATAAATGCTTAGTAAGTTGTTAATGAATTGATTTTGGTCCAGATCATCTGTAGCCCTTTGCCAGGAGGTAAAATGGAAATACAGTTCAACCAGTCAAAGAGATTTTTCACAACTTGGAAAAAAGTTTATTCATGTTAGTGCCCAATAATTGCTCCTAAAACATTATAGTAAATGGTTTATTAACTGTTAAATAAGCTATTAGTTGCAGCTTGTTAACCTTTTGTAAAGAGTGTCTTATTGGAAAATGGTTCAATGTTATATCAACTTAAAACACGCGGGTCTTTGGCTGTAAGTGTGTGTGTGTGTGAGAGGTACTATTTGAACAGTTTAAGCCAACTGCCAAAATGGGACAGATGCTATTTGCAAATTCTTTCACAGTTTCATTTATCCTCTTCATGCACCAGATGGGTATGATTCGCCTCACAGGGCACAATGAGTCATAAAGTTTAGACAATCACAATCACAGGAAATGTATTTGAGAGTTGATTTATTACACCTTTTTTTGTCCTGGCACTCAGAGAAGATAAAAAATTGAAGTATTTTTAAGTACAGCTCGGTCCAGGTTTGAGTGTTTGGTTCCCAATTCAGAACGACACCTCTGCGCTCAGAGTCTATTCTCTTTTATCTAATCTCTGAGTAGGCAGCAACTTTTCTGGTTGAAAACTCACTTTTGTAACTCCGGCATGCCGTATATTTTTGCTGTTATATCTACGGCTTCATACGGAAAGATTAGATTCGGCAGCACACACACACACACACACAGCTTTTCAGATAGTGTGGGTGTTCTTTGCAATCTTGCCACTCTGTCTTTCTCTCTCTTAGTTCTGCTTGATCCATATCAGCTATTACGCAAAGATGCTGACTGCCTCACCATGCAGGGAGGAGTGCTGTGCTGACTGGCTGGCTTGAAATGTCAAGTGCTGTCAGAAGAACCGTTTCATCAGATACTGCAGAGCTGCAGTCACAGTCTTGCCCACCGAGATGACTTCTGATCAGACCTGGTTCAAAGTATCAGTGTATACTTTATCTTGTGTGGAGCACTAGATGGGTGGCATTTGTCTGCAAGCGGAAAAATGGTGTGTCAGTTGCAAAAAAAAAAAAAAAAAAAAACGCTGCTCAATTAACTTTGGATCTGAATTTTATCCCCTCAACTTCTCCTCTCTATTTCAGCAATCACTCGTTCAAACATATTTGTACGCCACAGGCCTATGAGGGAGATCAGAGTCGAAGAAAACAGGTAAATAGTTTCTGAAGAGACGGAAAAGTCAGATGGCCATCAGCACTTTTTGTCTTTCACCCTGTCAGTCACAAATGTCAAACAGCCAAAATATGCGAGACACTTACCATAATGTCTCTGCAGGGCAGTGAGTATTTTAAGAGAAGGATTATCAGCAAACCAAAGGCATTGTGTCCTGGGAGGTGTAGGTTTATATTGGAACTCCTACATGTCACAGAAACAGAAAACTGGCTATAAAATTACAGGTATTCTGTGGAGTTTTTATTTAAATGAACAAAATTATGTTTATATTATGTGGGTTATGTTTCTCTCTTTTGTGCATCCTTTAGGTCTAATAAACCCGATGAATGCATTTCCTTTCTCATAAAACATCTGCAGAACCGTTTTTTTTTCTTCTTTTTTTTCCAGGAGATTTTGAAACTTACATACTTCAGAATGAAATTACTCGTCAGCACTGCAACCCTTCAGCAGAAATCTTCACCCATAAATAACCTGCAGTTTCAAAAGTTAGGAAACTGCCTTAAGACTGTCTTTGTGGGTACGTGCATGGTTATGCAAGCACTATCACTCTGGTGTAGAAGGCTGCAACTTAAGTAGGAAAAGGTCATGAGAATTCCCTTCATGCAACCGATGATGATTCAAGTGCAACGCTCAGGGGACTTGAGTGTCAGTGGGAATAAGACGTCAAACTCTGGACTGAGTTTAACAGAAAAAAAAAGATTCTGCATATTTTATCTGTACTTTATTACTATACTGGATGTGGCTGCATGCAACAACACAAGTACACAGACTGCAAATAAGTAGCTCAAAATAGAAAGTGCTGTTTAAAATGCATCAAATCTGATGTAAATATTGGCATACAATAACAAATGTTACAGCTGACATCTGGCAAACTCAGTTGCAACATTTATTTTACCAAAAGCACCCTCCTATTGTCCTTTGCCAATGTTTTACAATAGCCATCCTCAAAGAATAGCGTGCAGTCAAATAGCTTCCCCCCTGGTGCCTGTGTGTCTACTGTCCAGTCAGTGTAGTTCAGGGGTGTGGTTAACAGGGATGGAGTAGTCTGGAGGAGGAAGAGAACAGACACTAGAACAGTTCAGACAATGGCTTTAGCCTCCTTTTGCTATTCTGAGAGTCTTCCTCCACCTTTAGCCTCGCCCCAGTCTCCACCCGCCCTCCCGTCTCTGCTCAGTTCTGCTCTTCTCTGCCTTCTTGATCTCGTGCAAGCAGGAGTCTAATCTAAACGAGAGGGTGAGTCACACAGTATGCAAGACTTCTTGTGGATTGAAACAGCTTCCCGGATGCTGTTTCTGTCTCCCCGACCTGCTGCCATCTGAACAATGGGGTGAAGAATAGCCAGTGAATTTTTGTTGGGTCAGGAGTAAATTCAGATTTGCTTTTTAGATAAATGTTTTAGTCCCTAAATAGACTGCACCACCAACACCACTGCATGGATATGATATTTATTTTATATGAATAATGGACTTACCCTTCTGCTCAGTGCTGGATATGATCTACAGTACACACACCAACTGTATAGTAACAGCGTCCTCAGCACAGGAAGCCGAGCTTTCCGATGACAGGAAGCAGCCCTCGCCATGGAGACAGCAGTCTGAGCTGATGTCCTGCAGGTCAAATACAAGCACACGCATAGACACGCAATGTAGAGTTAGTCACTTAGAAATATATGAGGTAAAAAGGATTAGAAAAAAAGAAAAGAAGTGATGCACAAAGACCTTCCCTGTTTATACAGATCATAACTTTTAACCACTGTGGAGCGTACACACACACACTTTCACTCAACCCTGTGGTCAACACAGCTCTATATTATACAGATAGGAAGCACAAAGTCTCTGTCAGTTCATGAGGAGGTGATGACCCAGTCTCTATCCACTCCTCTCTCATTGTCTTTTCATCTTTCCTCTGTTAATCCCCACTTATATTTTAAACTGACTCAGACTACAAGAGCCTGCCCAACAGGATCCATCAACATGTGTATCTTTAAAGTGACAGCGAGACAATGGATCTGTGAATGTGTGTAATTCAAATAAATAAACTCCTCAGTCAGCTATTAGTGTGGACTTTCAAAATAATGTTGCCATTAATGAGGTGATGTGATTTTATGCAATATAAGCATAATTATTGTAAGAGATTTTTTTTTTTTATATATATATATAACCTTTGAAATGAGAACGTTTCATCTGAAGAGAGGGAAGAATGTTAGATGAGATTTGTTTTTGTGAAGATTTATTGTAGGAATCACATGATTTTTGTTCAGGTTGAGTTAATATAATTAATTAATGATAACTATTCTGTTTTTTTCAGTTAGAAAAGGGACTAAAATAAGTGATTGTGTATGTGGGCGGAGTGCAACTTGGATGTATCACATTGTTGGTCAGTGTTGAGTTGTCCTACAGTTGAAGCAGACATTAAAGCATTCATGTGACACAGAAGAAGCTGTCCCTGAGCATTTGCTTGACCCACAGCCCGAAACTAATTTAACTTTTAAAGTTTATTTTATATTATATATTATATTTTATATTTTTAGCTTATAGTTAATGCTAAGAGCAACCAGCTTTACATTTTCAATAGCAGATCACATTCTGGGTAAAATTTGTGGAGATCTTGGTCTTGACCAACATTTTGGGCAGCAGGCTGATCAGCTGAGTGAATGACAGTGAGTTACTAGCCAAGAAAAAAAAAACTGAAGTTAAAATGATATATAGGTTTACAGTCATTTTATGTGGCCGATTATGAAACCTCAGTATGAAGGATAGAGAAAATTTGAGCATGTTGCATATTGTCTCACATCTTATCGCTGAATGTAAACACAACTTGCCCCTCTGAGGTTAATGCTCTCCGCTGAATTGTACGTTGTGTGCGTGTGTGTTTGCATTAAAGTCCAATGTTCATTCATCTACGTTTCAGGGCGTACACACACACAGTTTCCTCCAGTATGTTTATACTCCATGCTGGTCAGAACCTTACACACTCTTTCCTCATACTCCCTCCAAATCAAAACCAAAACACTGTGCACTTTCTCCTCCTCCTCACGTAATCCTCCCCTTACAACTTTATGCCGTACATAAACAGCAGTCAATGACGTCAATGCTGTTATTTGAGTGTCTGAGGGGTGTTTTGAATCGTGTGCAACATGACAGGTAGCTGTAAGGATGAGTTAATAATCCATGGGGTGTCCAAGTGGTGTCCTTGGTGTGGATACAAGCGTCCACATACCAGTCTCAACACATACATTTATTTAGAGATGAAATCAGTCCAGAAAGACCTTCCCTGACATTCTCATATGTTGAAACGCAGGATAAGAAAATTTTTTTACAGTAGTTGCACAAGAAACACATTCAAAACATGTGAATGCTTTTGTTATTGTGCAACCCAGCCAATCAGAATTGGCGAGTATGAGGGAGTCCAGGGTTAGTCAGAGGGAAAAAGGTCAATTGATTTGAAATCCTCATGTGAAAAACATGTTTAATGCTGTGTCAGTGTGGATGCACTGTGGAAAACACCGCATAAAGCAACAAGTTAAGGAGGTGATGTGGCAGTGTTGCATCAGGTCACTGTTTGGAAGACAATATTATGTGATATGTGTTTGCATATTATCCGAGTTATCCTTCATGCTTAAAACTAGTTTGTTTTTTGTTCTTCAAATCCATGAAGGTTCATGAGAAACGATAGATATTTTTATAGATCACTAACTTTTAGAGTTATTCCAAAATCTTGTAAATAGAGACAAATGAGTAATTTGACCTTTTCTTTCATGCGCTCACTCATACACACACATCTCACCATTACGCATACCAGCACCAACAGTGAAATGAGAACAAAAACAATCAGACACGGACAGCTTTGTTCATCTTGACCTCCCACAGGAAAGATTTGTGCAGAATGACTACACCGCACCAAACCTCAGAGGCAGGAGGCTGCTTTTTACTGATTACACTGTGCAATATGGAAATGTGGGACGGAAGTAGGAAATGCACAGTATATCGCCACTGCTGATTTTCTGTTGCTAATGTGACTTAAATGGCTATACTGACAGATTCAGAGTGTTCTGCAAGCTGCAAATTTATGCAGCAAAATAAGACAAGTGCACCAACAAGACATCAAGCCATAAGACTCAGTATTTCTTTACAACATTAAATATTCCCAAAACAACAACCAACAATCTAAGTTAAAGTTAGGAAAAACATCTTTATTATTATTTATTAAATTATTTATCAAGAGTCTGCGGCTCAGGCTGCTTTCCACATCCACTAATCAGAAGATCAGCAGTTCAATCCCAGGCTCCTCCAGTCTGCATGTTGAAGATACTGAAACTGCTCACGAAGGCTGTGCCATCAGTGTGTGAGTGTGTGTGGATATGATTAGCTCCCTCCTGATGAGAAGTTGGCACCTTACATGGCAACCAACGCTGTCAGTGTATGAATGTCTGAGAATGGGTAAATGTGACGTGTACTGCAAAAGCGCCACGAGTGGTCGAAGACTAGAAAGGTGCCATAGAAATACAATTTACCATTTAGTTTCAAACAAACATTCAGCGTATGTGTATGTGACAACTACAACTCTGAAGGCAAATTCTGATCAGTGCACGTGAATCCATTTTTTAAAATGAGCCTCGTCTGCTTCGAAACAACGAGAGAAGCAAGAACGAAAGCATAAATGCGGAAAGCTCTCATGCGAGATGACCAGGACTGTCCTAATTTTCATGTCAGACTCGTATCAGGCAGAGGCTGATAGAGAAAATATGTTTTCAGGGTCTTTAAATGTTCGTCAAACCCACATTATACAAAAAAATGTCCTATATTCTCAAAGTCTCTATCATCATTACCCTGAAATGGTAAAATGACATACAGGTTTCATTTTCCTTGCTTTGAAGCTATCATGTGAAACCTCAGTATGAAGGATGTCAGTAATACTACAGGTAAGTGCCAAATATCACATCAAAGCCTTGAAGCTCCTCTACTCTACAGAATGGCTACTATAAGGAAGCTAATCCAATACAAACCAATACAATTCATAACAGTAATATTATTTAATATACACTGGCATTTAGTTGGGCTGTGAGCCCTGTAGCGACCATTTTGAATGTCACAAAACACATTGTTGACTGAACTGATTTCAGTGGAGAGCTATTGAAAAAATGATGTTGACTCACATCCATTACTCATCTTCTTTTTCTTTCTTTTTTTTTTTACATCAAGCCTTCAGCTCACTCTTCTCTCTGTCTCTGCCACTTCCTTTCTCCCTGCCTGCCTTCCTCTTCCTCTCCTCATCTCCCCAGCTGGTCTTGTTGTATCCTGAGCACAGCATCCCAGTGGGCGCAATAGATGGCTGGCCTACGGGTGCTGCGAGGCCCCGCTGTGCATCACAGCCCTCTTTCTTTTTGTGTCTCTCCTAGATCGTCTCTCTCTCTCTCTCTCTCTCTCTCTCTCTCTCTCTCTCTTTCTCTTTATTTAATCCCACAGTTGGTTTCAGTGGCACGACTGGCAGCACCCTAGGACAAGTGCTCTGTTTCCTTTTCAAGCAGTCTTCAAACAGAGCATTATGTAATACACGCACACATGCACACACACACACACAACCAATACACACACACTTTAATACTTAATGCCAAATCATCCAATTAGCTGAGAAGTGAGAGGAGAGGAGAGGAGAGGAGAGGAGAGGAGAGAGAGACGAGACGAGAGGAGAGGAGAGGAGAGGAGAGGAGAGGAGAGGAGAGGAGAGGAGAGGAGAGGAGAGGAGAAGATGCCAGACGATAATAAAAATTGTGGAGCCACATTTAAGACTGTGTTATAGACCAGTGGTTCACAACCTATTTCTGCTTTTGACCCCTGAGTAAGTGTTGTCAGGTCGTGACTTCAGGTTGTGATGAATTATGATCACAAGTATTTTTCGAAAGTGCCATTGGGTTTCCAATGACAACTTCCCAGATGGTTCTGTGTAACAAGACCAGCAGTCAGGTTACCAAACACCCCAATTGTTTTTTCAAGCACACTGATACATGTGGGTGATGAAAATAGGTAAAAAATTGATAAAAATAGGCCCCAATAAAACATTATTTACTACTTTTTGAGTAACATTTGCTAAACACTACAGTGCCCCATTATAATAATAATAATAATACATTTATATAGCACATTTAAAAACAGAAAAGAATAACAATAACAACGACAATAACAAGCCTATTGGCTCCTACTATAATGTACATTTTTAAAAACGTACATTAAGAGCCAGTGTGGCCAGTGTTAAATACATAATGGCCATCTGCTGTGGCTCTCTTTGTGTTCTTTAAGTTCTTAAACTCTGTGACTTCACAGGCTAAATGAGTAAATTACATGGTGACTCCTCTTGTGAGGTCCTGGTCCTTTATCCCGTAGACAGAGAATTAATTCAGTTATAAAATGAGATATGATCACCACACAGAAGCAAACACGCACAAATGTATCTGAGTCTGGGAAAGTTAAAAAAAAACTCTAATTAAAATGTTTTTACATAGTTTTTTATTCACGTCATAATAAACTACTGTTGTCTGGGTTCTACCAAATTTCCAGTGAGCTGGTGGGACGCTTTGCGTAAAAGGAAAACCACTTTTGATCATATCAGGACACACGCTGCAGCCAACGAGCACAGGACACGAACAGGCTCATTGTCCGCCGACAACACAGTCACATTTATGACGGCATACGGCTCATTAGTGAAATTAAATCAAATTATTTTATTTCCCCCTGGGAGTGTTTGGTTGCAGATTGTGCATGAATGTATGTGTGTTTGTAGTAATGTGTTTCATGGCAGGGCAAGGCAGCAGAAGAATCCCCGGAAAGTGTCCCTTTCTCTTTGCACTGAGTCAGGAAATGCACTAAGACAAGGCCCTATTGTCACGAAAAGCTTTAACGAGGCGGCAAGGAGTGCGTGTGTCACTGTGTGTGTGTGTGTGTGTGCATGTGTGTCTGTTTGGGGTCAATGCACTTTAGAAATAATAGTATTGGACTGAATCGAGGTGCAGCCCAGCTGAATTGGCCTTGCACTGATTCTTTAAGTAAATATTAGGTTTGTTATGAAATAATACGGCCTACATTTAAGGTCATAGAATGGATAGACAACTAGATCCAAAGAGGGATGGATGGATGTATAAAACGCTGACATACGGACAATAATATGCAGCTCGGATAATTAAAAAAACGTGAGTTATGTTAGAATTAAATTCCTGTGTTTATGTGACAATGGATCAATATTGTCCGGACACGGGTCTGATTGTACTGTCGGTCAGGGACAGGAAGCAAGTTTAAACAGACGGAGAGGTCACATGGCGCCTTACTTGTCATGTGCCAGGAAGGTTCAGCCACTCTTTGTGTAGTTAGGCGTGTTTGATCTTTTGTGGCTGTGTTCCCAGGGGTGGTGTGTCACCAGCTAACCAATAAAATGGCAGGAAAGGGTACAAGCCTCAAAAACAAAAGATGAGTGGGGCAAAGAGACAGATGCACAAACAGAGGTTGGATGAAAGGAAAAAAAAGAGAGGTGGGAGTATAGAGGAGGGCTGGAAGATGGGCCGATAAGACCTACTGTAGGAGTAGAAACAGAGAGCAGATGTTGGTGGGACTGATGGAGAACTCTGGAAGTTAATCTTTAGCAAAGTAACCATCAGCACATAAACAATGAATACATTATTTATAGCTATAATACACTATAATCTAGTTGTAGCTATAAAGACAAGTGTTAATGCATTTGTCAGCAATTAAAACTCCTTAATAATTAATGAACGACAATATAACAGGTATAAATATGAAATATTTAATCTATTTCTAAACGACATATTTAGTTATATACTTCTTTTTGCTCCATGACAACAGAGCACACTCCCTCAGCTAATGAAGGCCTCGATGATCGAAGAGCGAGCATGAAAAAAGTAAATAAATCAATAAGTAGTTAAATGGACCTTTTAACATATTCATACACAGTTTTAACCACTGAGTAATTATATATCAATAAATATAATTACAGATATGTTTTATGTAGTTATTCGTTGTTATTTGACAAACTCAGAATGCATATTTATTCTTACTTTACACAGACTTTAACACCATGCTTCAGAGATGAAGTTCTAAACGCTTTAAAATGTCTTTATACCTGCTTATTATTACCTACACATCATCACGTGTGTTATATAAGTGTTAGTATTGGTGCTCTTACTGCTAAATAACTGAGACTGGAGTAGATTTCTACATCTTTTCTTTTCTGTCATATAGGCACATCTAAATTTAGTTTCCTATGTGTTTCTTTCATTCTGATCCCCTCTGTTCACACATACCGCACACCTTTTTATATTTATGTTTATATTTTTGTGTTATTTTTCTATTTTCCAAACACAGTATAGGTGGGAGGACTAAGAGAAGAGGCTCAGGCTGTAATTTGACACGTGAGTGAGATAGTGAGTTTTTCCGGGCAGGAATTGAAAACGAAAACACTGGCTGAGAGGGAAGGCTTTGTTTATTCCTGTATATATTCATATTTTTGTGTGTGTGTGAGTGTGTGCATGAGTGTGCAGACAAATGCTTACCTGGACAATGGCCTGAGGAATCAGAGGCCAAACTGGGCCATCTGGTCCTACGGCCTGGAACTGACCAGTCAGCATTAAGTAGGCAACTCTCCCTCTCTCTGTGTCTGTCTTTTTTCTCCTCTCTCCCCTTATGCACACACATATCCACCCACGCACTGACAGACAGGCCCCGGCTCTGTGCAGTCTCAGCGGAGCTCTGATGGCCTTTGTGAGGCAGCCATGCTGGAGGCGACAGGCCCCGACACACTGTTCCACCATGACATGTTGGCTTCGTTATTTCTCTGTTCAGGGGAGGATTTGGTGTCATCCTTCTCCCCTCTGCATAGAAAATGAAATCAGGATTTGTGAGCCTTTTTTCCAGTGAGACACTAATGCCACAAGGTATATTTTTAAAGAATCTATTGTAGAGAATTTGAATTCATATATTCATCGGTATGCGGCAGAGAAGCCCGGCTTGAGTGTAAGGCTAAATGTCTTTCCCGATAAAGAGATTTATGTGTGCGGTGTCTCTGCTGTCCTGTGTGACATGACAAATGTTGGTTTGGATCAGAGTGACAGGATTAGGTTCCTTCCCACAATGTGTTTTGCTAAATTGGGTTGCATCACTAAAACTTAACGAATGTCTTAGCCAATAAAGACATTTAAAATATGAAAATCAATTGCTTAAGACGCCCCAAGTACTTAATGTAGAGCCTAAACCTTTTCCAGATGATAAATAATGTCCTGAAATCACCCATCAAGTTCTATAGTTTAGTTCAGCTCCTTAAAAAAAGCAATAGTGTAGTAGCAGTGTTGTAGTACACAAGATCAGTCTCATGAATCTTGAGACTTGGAATCCACTCCATTTTTATTCGGTCTTGTCTCAGTCTCAGACAAAGAGGACTCTGGATTTTATTTCAAGACCGATCAAGACCACAACCACCACAACCTAATAATGTCTAATTTGTCCCACCACACATTAGTGAACATTACCTACATGTTAGCTACCTAAGTAGGCTATATACTGTCTGGTCTTAAATCAGCCTTGGTCTTTGTCTTGACTTGGTCTCAACCCCTCAAAGTCTTGGTCTTGGCCTGGTCTCAATACACTCTGGTCTTAGTCTAGACTTGGTCCTGACTACAACACTGCTTTCAAGTGGCTGTTAATAGTTTATATTAGTCCCATTGATGGTATTACTTGGGATGTAGTGAAGGGTAACACACAGCAGGTACTGTAGCACTTTCTTGACTTAAAAAATAGGTTAGGTGGTGTAGAAATGTAGTAGACACTTTAGAACACATTAGGAAAGTATGAGCTGGTTACAATCTAATATTTGTGTCCCAAAATGATTCCACAGGAGATAATTTAATCCTTCAGCACAATATTCCCTTGTGCAAAACAGAAGAGAGCACATGCCTGCTGTTCAAAGCAGTAGTGCCATTATACAATGAGAAAAGGAATGAAACCGGCAACTCTTGAATGCTGTATCTTTTCACGTGTGAAGATTGAGCACCTCCCTGTGAAGAGACCTCTGAACTAAATATGCACACCTGAAAGGTCAGTTGTCTGTTTCCATTCAACCTCTTTAATTAAGGCTCAATAAATCGAGGCCAAGCAGTCACACAGGGACACTTGCATTAGCACTGAACATATTCTACTAGATTTGAAATGCAGAGATAATAGATACTGAATATAGAAAGAATGAAAGAGAGTCTAAATAATATTCTTTTATATTTGGCGGACAGACATTTGAATTAACAAAGAACAGAAAGGTGGAGGCTATTTTAACAGGCTTCAAAGGGGATATCTGGTCCGCCTCCTCCACCCTGTACTTAAGCTATTCATGTGAGCCATTCATGCAGATATAAAAAAAAAAGAAGAAGATAATCAGGTTACTCATAACATGTATTGACTCATAATAATATGAAATGAAGTAGGCATGAGATTATATAAAAGACATTCATCATCATGTCAAATGTTGAAAATGAGTAATCTAGTGCACATCGTCCCACACTGAGTGCACACACATGTACTCACATGGTTCCACTCCAGATGAGTGATTACCTGCATGGCGGCATACATATAAGTGACAACATGTTCGGTGTTTTGTTCCCCGGTGTCGGATGAGAGCTGTTAGGTAACGAAGAGACTCTACAAGGCTGCTGACCTGTCGATCCGCTGCCACCGCTGTTCAGCTGGAAAGCATCTCACTTTAACAAAAACAATGACAAATATGTCGCTAATGATATAACAACCTGAATAAATCTGACAAAGCCCTCGGTAATTTTTGGCTTTGAAATGTCACGTTAGATCGGCCCAGTAGGGCGCCTACAGAACAGCTGGCTGATAATCAGTGTCTGATTTTAAGGGTGCCTTCACACACATGCAAACACACCTACTAATTTACATTAGTCCACATCAGCATGGACTCACATGTATTTTGTTTTGTGAGTACTTTAGGTCCACTTGTTTGTGCCATTTGTGTCTATGTCTGTTTAACAGGTGTGTAACCTTTGTGCTCCTACCTAGCTGTTCAATATATACAAACCTGCTGCAACAAGTTAGTGATGGATTTTCAAAATAATCCTTGTATCTCATCATTTCTTGTGTCTGGACTGAGCTTTATATCAATAAACGCCCTCCTGTAAAGGTTTAATATTTCCATGCTGACTCAGTTCCTTTATATTGTTTGCTCTGTTGTGGTTGGCCCAATCCTTTGTGTCCTCTTTTGTCTGCATTAGTTACACGATGCTTTGTAAACCTGTCTTGTGGAAACAGCTTCAGTAGTGGTGACGTCCTCTGCTCTAGAACTTAACAAACAGAGCTGCAAGCGGTCAGCCTGTGCTCAGTGCAGAGGGCTATGAGAAGGTCATCCCTCCTCAGCGTGTTCATTAGTTTCTCAGGCGCCAAAAAGATGACAAAGGCAGGTCCGATAGCAAGAGCACGAACTTCATTTTCTACTTAACCACCAAGACAACCCAATCCCCATCTACACGCACAGCTCAGTTTAATCTCTTCAGAGCTTCCTGAACGTGTTCCTGTATTATGGTATTGAGAGAATGAGAGACTAACTAGCTCTTCCTAAATGGGTGTGGAGAATTCCCAACGGCAAAATACTAGAAAGATAATGAGCGGGGAACCACTTCAAGATAGGGAGCTATTTATTCAAGCGTGAATCATTGCTGCCTGAGGAGTTGAACTGTAATGCCTAAAAGTGTGCTCATATTTTATAGTCATATTTAGACAATAGTCACTGTCATCTTCACAACAGTCTGCATCAGTTCCTTTTGTCTTCTGCTTATTTTTCACATTTTTCACATTTTTCCTGCAGCCAAAATACGCCATTATTCTTCCTACTGCTTCCTCATCTTTTCTGTAATAAAACATTGTCTTATTTTAATGTCACTTTGCCATCAAGAGTGCAAGCATGGAGTCAAAATGCAATACCAGACTCAGAACTTTGCACACTGTTGTCATAATTACATGACCTGGAGCTTCCTGACACATGTTTGCACTGTGCTCCATTTTACACCAAACAAAATCATCATCCCGTTGCTCTTTACTCTGTTTGTCCACACTTGTATGATTTGGCTCTGAATATGTAGGACCGAGGGGCATCATCCACAACAGAAAAAGAACTGCCTCACTTTAATTGTTGGCGGAAGTAAAAAAGAGCCAAAACCCTGCCCTACTTTTCCAAGCTGTAGCCTCTGTTAAACTGACTTCCCATGGGTGTTTGGTATTCACAGCCAGTCAAACCTGCCAGTGTGCAATGCTGAATGCTGAAAAATACTCCTGCTAGTACATGTGCTAAAAATAACAAACCAGCCTAATTTCATTACTAAGCATAGTGAGAGATATAATCCAATATCATATCTTGGTTTCAATGATGTGTCCCATGATGTTCACACAATATGGATAACTACATTGTGGATGTCTGCCCAGAGGTAAAATGAGACTTTATTATGGCTCTTTATTACATGGCGGTGTGTAGTATAATGCTGTATTTGATGTAAAACCAGGATAAACACACATTCACTGCATTTGTCAAGAAGAATAGATCTAGGCTGCCATATTTGGCAGCTACGGTGTGGTGATGTTATTGAGTATCATATTAGCTTGTGTTCAAAATGTTACATTAGCCTGACAGATCTTTTTTCACTAAGGAAATTAAGTTGCAACTTCAAAGCAAAGCAAAAATCCAAGGGTGTATCTTTATTTTATTACTTTCGGTCAGCTACTCACTGGAGTTGAAGCCATTACCTTTGTATTGGTTCAGCAGACACAGATGGGTTTCAGTTGGTGGTGAACCAGTCATCGTCTCTGTCTGTGGCTGTCAACACAAAAGCGTCTAGGGTCCACAGTCAAAGGCCACAGAGCAGTAAAGATCCTAGAGAAAGAAGCAGATACACACACTCTGAACGATAAGGCTGACAGATAACTGAAATCACAACTGCCCTGCACAGTCTTGAAGATGGTCACTGACTTTGTGATCAGACTTCTTGCACTCTAACACTGAGAAATATCACCCAACTCCGCAGTTCCCCTCAACTCTGATCGTTTTAGCATCTACAGTTTTCAACTTTAACTTTACTGTTCTCACTCAGTCCAACCACTCTAACTAGTGTTAGAGTTTGCACTAGCAAACAAGCTTCAAAAGCACGCTGAGCACTACCTCCAGGGAACCAAACAGCAGACACAGTTAGCAACTAGCTACAAAGTGCAACATTTAGCAGCTAAAGAGCCAGATATTTCCCTCCAGAGTTGATGGAGACCAAAAACAGAGCCAAAAGGAGAGTCACTACTTACATTACCCAGATGGCCTGAAGCACAATGTGCCAAATGCTAATTTTGTGTTTGCTGTATGATGATATGTCTGTGTTGTTTTTACAATTTTCTGTTTGCTCCAAGTGGCCAAAAAACAACTGTAATGCAAAGCATGGAAAAACACAGAGCGATGCTTGAACAACTCCAACGACATAATGACCATGTAACTTTCTTAGGTACGCTAACCACTGGAATTGAAGACGTCGTAAATAAATAGCATGTATTTCAAATGACAGACGACAGACCCATATCTGACCTCAGCACTTTTTAGTCACATACCTTTTCAAAATATGCAAACCTTAGTTGACCTTATATGCAGCAGCGGGGTGCATCCTCAAAAGTAGTTCCTTGGTGTCACATATGTCAAGGTGACAACAGGTTAAAAATCTTTGAACAAGAAACTCAAAGAATGAAGAATGTCACTTGGGGTTAGGTTTTAGTTGGTAATTTAGTTGGTGATGATGTAGTTAGTGTGCAATTCAATAAAAAGATTTGAAAAGAGTGATTTATGGTACATGTTTCCAATACCAGAGTATATCCTTAGTCAGGGGACCAGTGAAATTCCACCCATAGGCCTTTTAAAGCAACGACTGCAACCAAAGCTGTCAAATGAAAAGACAAAACACACCGAGTATTTGTGAATTACGTGATAGGATAGCTGTCCTTGTCATTTGTTCTTTAAATTTTATCTTGACTCTATGTGGCTCCAGCTTTAGCTGCCATTTTGCCTTTTCAGCCCTACAAATATTCTGCAGTTAAAAGGGACTGACATGCAGCTGCAAACATTTGGCCTTCCGTAGCCGAGTCACTTTCTGTCTCTCTCCCTCCACACATGGAGGAAGCTTGGCTTGAGTTTGCTTAACCTGCTTGAACTGCAGCATTTTCTCAGGACTCAAGCTTCATCTTGAGGCTTATCTCCCACAAAACCCAGGCTGCCCACTATGGAAAATTCCCTTAACCCAAATGTGACAGAAGGCCTTGAGAGATGGGAGTGCAGTGAGAGAAAGAGAGGCTGGTTGTGAGAAAGAGCAAGCTTACTGTGTGTGACACATGACATTCAAAGAGAGAGTAGCAGAAAAAAAAAGGAAAAATCAAAGACAAAATTAAATGCCACAGCCAAAGACATGAGGCGACTGGAAAACCACTGATTGCTGGTTTTGTCTTAACTGTTCCATATTCTACTTTGTCTCTCATAAGACCAAGAAAAGATCTTTTCAGTGATTAAATGACCAAGCCCATAGCCTGTGATTTGAACTCTGATATCGGATACTTCATATTGGACAAGGTTGTGTTGGTTTAAGCAAACAAAGCTTTCAATCTGCAGAAACTGGGACACAAGGAAACATAATGATGCCACGTCAAGTCAGGATTGAATTTCTGCACCTGCACACATGCACATACCAAAAAAAATCAAATGCTCCTGTATAATTAAAACACATAGAAAGACTAAGTTTTGGCTAAAGGAAGAGGGAAAATGGCTGTGACTGTTCTCTCCACATCCATATCAATGAGAAGGCCCTCTGCAGGAAGCCTATCGCATCCCTGCAGCCAGTATGAAAACAGATCCTTGATATATTCTGACTAGCTGGACAATTCCAGTTTCCTTGTGGATATAAAATGGAAGGATGCTCTATTTTCATTTTCTCCCTGTGCCCAATAAGTGAGGTGAAAGTTAAATGCTTGGTTTGGCTAAAGCCACCGGCAGTGTCCTCAAAGTCACGTACAGCGGGGCGAGACCTTGCTTCAATGAGCCTTTTCCTTCTCAGCGAAACATCCACAAGAGAGGGAGAGATGAAAGATAAATTGAAAAAGGACGGAAACAGAGGAAAATGAAATAACCACTGACTTACTTTGTTCCCGTTGCATTTATAAGATTGTAACTTGGGTGTGTGTGTACTGGTGCAACTAAACACGTTGCTTCAGACCTCGTAACCTTACTTTTGGGTGGTAACCATTTTATCACACGCTATGTTCTAGGAAGGCCCATGAGAGAGTGTGTGTGTGTGTGTGCAATCATGCAGCCTGACATAGCACAATACCCATTCCCTAGCCAAAACATAAGAGGGTGGGACACACACACACTGGTTCTGTGGTAAATGTCACATACACTTCACTGGGTGGACGTGATTTTACACACTCAATATTACGGAGAGGGTGCCCCCCCTCTTGTGCCCCTCTTTTGCGAAACTGGCACAGGGGCTCAGGTGGAGCAGAATGCATCGTGCTCATCTGCATGCATGGTGCACGGCCCACGTCAGTCTCATCTCACACTGAATTAAATCATGATCAGATGTTTAGCGAGGAGAGGAGACACGTTTAGTACGGGGCAAAGAGGGAAGGGAGTCATGTGCTGGAAAGAACAAGAAAAACGTGACCTGGAGAAGATGAAACAAGCTCCAGAGGATGGTGGCGGTCGACAGATATGAATCATTACTTAAAAGATTATTTGATGTAACTTTAGTCAGACTACTTAAAGATTCATACCTTTGTGACATCCTATATTTTTATTAAGGCTTTAGGTTTGTATTTCCTTTTTTGGTGAGAGTCAAAAATAAAAACGAGAGTCAGAATGTGACACCATTTCCCATTTGATAAATACAGATTATATACGCACACATGGTTTAGAGGTTATTTCATATATGTAACAACATGTTGTTTTCAGAAATATACATTTTCAACATGCTAAGGATGGAGGATGAACTGTAATAACTCTGGTGATCCCTTGACCTTTCATCTAGCACCACCACCATCAGGTCAAAATTTTAAATAGTCTAATACTTGTTTTATGGCTAAATTTATGACTAAACTCCAGCCAAATTGCCAATTATTATGATGTTCTACTGTGTGTTTAGCACTAATAAGTAAATGTTAGCATGTTAACGCACAATACTAAGATAGTAAACATGGTAAACCTTATTCACTTAGCTTCCTGCCATCCCTGTTTCTCTCTCAAAACATGTTGTCTAACCTCCACACAGCACGTTTGGGTATTTATTCACCTTACTTACGTCAGCAGCCCAGACATAAAAACAACTCAATGTAAAAGGTTACACACAAAACAGTTTGGATGACGTAAAAGTTACCATAACACAACAGACTTTGACCAAGTGTGAGGCCGTAAAGGATAAAACCATTACACACTAGAAGTACAAAGTGTGCTGATAAAATGTAAAACTTTGACTTCTTTCCAAAGTGGATGTTTGTCTGTCAGCACACCTGTTTTCTTCTAACAGACAAACAATCCTGTCATGACACTCAAGTCATGATCGAGTTGCATTCCACAGAACATCCTTTTGTACACATTAAAACACAATGAACTGCATGTGTCACTTATATAAGGTGTTTTTAATGTGGGACAACACAGTACATGTTATAAAACATCTTGCCAAATACCAATACAGTCATCAGGTGTTGAACTGATTTGGTATCTGGATTTAGTTAGCCGTAGGCACACACTGTACCGTGACACTTTGTATTCAAATGTATTTCTTTATTATGGTACATCCTGAACCGTCAGGAACAGGACACACACCTGCCTTATCTGGATCCACCTCGTCTGGTCTGTACTTTTTCACCAGCTCAACAGTAGCGGATGATGGTATAAAATATTCAGCAACGAGTGGATGAAAAACTATGAATATTACCGCGTTTTGAATTGTAATATATACACTCTTTATTAGACATTTCTATTGGATCTCTACTGGTTTATTCATCTATATTGTTCCATTGAGATTTTTGTATTCTACAAATGTGACTTAATTACAGACTCCAGTAATCCAAGAGGGTAGGAGAAGAAAGTTGTTGTTGAAAGTTGCTGGCGGAGGTTGATGAATGTCAAGATTACCTGCAATTTTCTCCACATTTCTGTACCTGCTTCTAACAGAATATATGTTTTTTTTTTTCCATACGTGCCACTGCTTCCATCTTCCTTTCCTCCCTCAGTGTTTGATCGTGACACTCTTCACCTCAGTGAAGAAGTAGTAGGAATCCTTCCCTCCCTCCCTGCCCACACCAGAGTTCTTCATCCCTCCAAAAGGTAGGTTCAGATCTCTCACAAGCCAGCAGTTGGTCCACACCAGACCAGCCTGTAACCGCTTGGCCATCCGGTGAACCTTCCCCACGTCCCGGGACCACACGGTGGCACTCAGACCGTAACGCACGCCGTTGCCCTTAGCAACAGCCTCATCCTCTGTGTCAAAGGGGCTGACACAGGTGACAGGGCCGAAGATCTCCTCCTGCATGACGCGGGAGCTGTCAGATATGCCCGAGATGACGGTGGCTGGCATAAAGTAGCCGTTGGCGTTGCACTCAGGGAGGTCCAGCTGGTCAACCCCTTCACCGCAGTGGATGATGCCGCCTTCAGACTTGGCGAGAGCTACAAAGCTTCGAACCTGGGGATTAAGAAGAAGGATGTTTTCTTCATGATTTCTTAAAGTAATGAAAACATCTTTTCAGAGGGAAATTTTTTTTTTTTTTTTTCACAGAATCTGACATTTTGTTTCATCACCTTCTCCAGGTGCTCTTTGCTGATGAGTGCACCGTTGTTGTTGTTGGGGTCAGAGGGCACACCTGTCTTCCACTTCTTAGTTGCAGCCACAAACCTTTCCAGGAACACAGCGTAAATACTCCTCTCTACATAAATCCTACTGGTGCACAGGCAGATTTCTCCCTGAGACATGAAATGAAGGGGGAAGATGGAAGATTTTGACTGAAGCACTGACTGTTCAGGATACTGGGCCAAATATATATGGGCCATTAACTCCCCCATGTGGATGTGTCATGTCATTACAGCCTCATCACATACAAACATAGCAGGCAAGTCATTGACATCAACAAGAAAAAGAATAAAACAAAACTTTACTCTAAAATAAGTTTTACAAGTGCTTTAAAGATTAAGTGATAGAAAGACCATGGCCAGATTAACTTGTTAGAGATACGCCCCTTTTGAACCACTGCCCTTGCAAGCAATATGCTGTGTTTTTCAGTGCCAGAATACTACCAGAAACACATTAATTTAGAAATATGCAACATCAAAGTGCAAAACTAAACTCAAGTTTTTAAAAAAATTCACTTTTGACCCACAGACTCTCTTAAGGACAATGGTCTCAGGATGAGGAAATCGAGTAGGACCCAGTCTAGATTTGACATTTTGGCAAATATGCTAATTTTCCGACTGAAAATTAGATGAGAAGATTGGTTGTGCGTAAATATGATGCCACAGCTATCAGCTGGTTAGTTTAGCTTAGCATTAAGACTAGAAATAGCTAGCCTTTGTTCAAAGGTCACACATCCACCAACCAGCACTTCTAAAGTAATTAAACCAAAGTATGATTGAACTGTCTTAAAGCTCTCACTTACAGTGTTATCTTACCTGGTTGGAGAAGCTGGAGCGAACCGTGGTCTCGATGCACTGATCCAGGTCTGCATCAGCAAAAATAATGGCAGGGTTTTTACCTCCCAGCTCCAGTGAGAGCTTCTTACAGTAGGGGGCACTCCTCTCTGTGATGTGTCGGGCAGTTGCCGTGGAGCCAGTGAAGGAGATCAGTGGGACGTCAGGATGGCCAACGAGTGCGTTTCCTGCTCTCGGGCCAGTGCCAAATACGATGTTGACTACTCCTGGAGGAACACCTGCAGAGACAGAACAGTTTTGTATTTGTGTGTGTGTGTGTGTGTGTGTGTGTGTGTAAGTGGATTGCTATTGCATTGTGGGTGCTGTAGTCCTACCAGCCTGCTGCATCAACTTGCACAACATCCATGCGGTCACAGAGGTCATCTCACTGGGTTTTGCCACCACTGTGTTGCCTGTAGCAATTGCAGGTGCAATCTTCCAGGTGAGCAAGTACAGGGGGAGATTCCAGGGGCTGATGAGACCAGCTACAAGCACAATAATGCAATTTTTAAAAAACACACATGAACCACAAATATAAGATTTATAATAATTTATAACGCAAACACACGGAGCTCTCACCCACTCCCACAGGGCAGCGGATAGTGTAGTTTAGGCAGCCCATGTGATCCATCTGGCTGCAGTCAGTGGTGTGGTGGCGCACCGATGATGCAAAGAAGCGGAAGTTGTGCACTGATCGGGGAATGTCCACAGTCCGTGCAAATGTTATCGTTTTACCTGTGTTACACCAAATATGAATAAAATATGAATTAGCTGGTCTGTACATCTAAACAAAACATCAAGATCACAGATAAACATGCTCCAAGTTTTGTGTTGAAACACTGACCTCTTGACCTCTCGTCTTGTGAGAATTTACAGTCATGCAGTGAGTAAGAAATTTCAAAATTTCACTCTCTCCAGGACATGATCCAGGGTTTATTTTGCAATGACAATGATCGATCTCATGATATGATACACGATGCACTATTTTTTATTACCACTACTCGTACAAGCCAAAAAACAAACAAAAGCAAAGTTATCAATATGTTGTTTACGCTGTCCAGCACGTTTGAATTATGGCATGTCATTAACATGAACAAGGAATCACAAAGAGGTTTAAGGAAACCACGAGAGCAATCAGAAGCAAATCTGTACAGCACAGTTAAATGAATTATAATATCACTTAGGATAAATATTGCTTATAAGTCAGATAACATATTTAGTGTGGTAACAATTAATCAATTAGCTGAGTGACAGAAAATTATTCTGCAGCTATTTTTATAAGATAATAAGCATTTATGTCCATTTTCAAGAAGAAAAAAACGTTTTAGGAAATGTTGTATCACTAAAGAATAAATTATTAATCACTAAAATAATTGTCTGATTACTCAATTATGAAAATAATCTCTGGTTGCAGCCCTAAACATGATCTGTCATCAGTTACTACTGCATGTGAACAAGAGCTGCATATAAATGCTATAGCATTTTGGCTCCAAATGATATTCAAATGTGTAACTAGTCTTTGTTCATAAATTCTGACTGATAACCTGACTGACTTTTGGATTCATACCACAAAACAGTATAAGACACCTTGGTCTCTGGACTCAGCTTGGGCAAACTCCTCCAGGTTAGCTTCCATCAGGTCAGCCAGCTTGTTGAGGACCTGTGCTCGCTGCTCTGGACTGCGGTCAGACCACCCGGGGAAGGCTTCTTTAGCTGCAGCCACTGCTGCCTCCACCTACAGGCAGTAAAGCGGGGGGAGATTAACATATTGTTCTGTGTTTCAGATGATGCTTACAGGACATCAGCGGTTGAGATAAATCTGAGGGCAAAATAGATGTTTGTTTTCAAGAGATTAGGTACATTTTTAAGTTCTCTCAATGTTTTAGTTGTGAAATGCAGGATCCCTTCATCTTTGACCTCTAAAAATTCTTTCAACTGGAAGAAAATCACTCTTTGCTTGAACTCACATCTCATGTCCTCACTGAGGCCACAACCTGCACAGAGACACGCAGAAGTATAATATATATATATATATATATATATATATATATATATATATATATATATATATATATATATATACTCAGAAAGCCATACATTTTAAGAATGGCTGAAAACTTTGATTTCACATATTGGAAAAATGATTAAGCCTAAATGATAAAGCTCACCACTGTTGAGCACAACATACAGAGGTTTATTGACGTGTGAGATGTTTAATGATTACTTACTGTTGACTTTGTAAGGAGCAAAGGTGCTTCCCTCAGCTCAGTCTTACAGTCAGAGTATAAGTACAAGTAAGTTGTGCAAAATTAAATCAGGTTTAAGCACAACACTTCCCTGCAATAAACACTGCCTATGTAAAGCCTCCAATATTGCAACACACGTCAAACTGAGGCCAAATGCACTGACAGAGGAACAGTGCAGCGACTAGACCACAACCAACCCTAGCAATATTTCTTAACATTTGTGCAACACATGAAAACCTCAGCAAAATCTCAACATTACAGATTTACAAATGTACTGTTGCAGATTTTTTTGCCGCAAAAAAAAAGGCCTATAAATGTCATGCACTTGCATTCACTCTCAATACAAATGAGGCTTTTGCAGAGAAAATACCATATGCATCGTGCAAAAGCCTATCAAATGGCTTACCTCCTCCTCACCGCTGTCAGGGACTTTGCAGTACACCTCTCCGGTGGACGGGTCGTATGAGTCGATATGACTCCGAGAAGTGACAAACTTCCCTCCGATGTAGTTCTCCAGAACCAGGTATGAGGTCTTCGACATGGCTGTCAATCGATGCTACAAAACTATACAGCAAACAGAGGAATGACAGCAGACTGCTGCAGGATATCTAGAGGGACATGAATCCAACTATGGGTGGGGGGGGGGGGGTAACCTGCCTTTGAGCTGACCCACCCACTTTACTGCGACCTCTTCTCCAATATTTCACAATAGCAGTAGCACATTCACTGCACATTGTGTGGAGCTGACTTTTCTCCCAGTCCACAGCAGTGGTTTGTCATCAAAATTCTCATAATGATATGTGCTCATTTAAAAAGTTGAATTAAGCTTCCCAAAACAGGTTTATAAATTATTAATACGGTTAGCTGATGGCTTAAAAATAAAGTTGCTTTTTAGACTCATTTTTGGGGCCATAATTGAGTCCAGTCAGGTGTGACATGCAGTGATGGAAGAAGTATTCAGACCCGTTAATTTAATTACTAATACTACAATGAATTACTCCACTACAAGTACAGGTCCTGCTTTCAGAACAGTCTGTTGCATTTTGCTGCTGTAGATATTTACAGTTGAGTTCATTCTAAATACTTAATAAAGTCCACATGGGACTACTTGGAATTTGTACTTAATGCACTTAGTTTCCACCACGCACAGCAATAAGCTTCCAAGTTCATTCTGGACTTTTTAAAACAAAAGGTCAAGAGGAGTGCAAGGACAAGGGGTGGCCCAGGCATGGCTGTACCCAGTGGAGGTTGGCTGCAGAGGTTTACCCGCCAAATGCATCTGGCGACTACTATCAGCTCTGGGCCAGGACGACAGGAGCAAAAAAACATGCTGCTCGACGGATGGGGGGGGAATGTGCCTTTTGCTGGTTATGGAGTAGGCGGGAGGAAGAAAGCTTGAAGCCAGGAGCAGATGGCTAGTGACCTGGCCACCACTGCCAGCCCACCAACTGGAGAGGGTGTTATGGTTGAGGGCCGAAACCCTCAGTGAAGGTTGCACACCACATGGCGATATCTGCTCTTGGCCGAAGGCTACAGTTATCTCATAAGGTAGCTGAAGAATTGGCATCCTAACAGGTGTATGTCACAAGCTGGACTTTTTAAACAAGAGGTCGAGAGGTGAGATCTTTCTCAAAGTGTTCAGAGAAAAAAAAATGTAAATTTTAACATCTACATTGCCATGACAACTGGGCAAAAATCATCTGCAGATGAAGATCGTGTGATAGGATCAAAAGCTCTACTAAACTTCCTGGAGCCTATATCCCACCATCACAGGACAACCTCTCATATTTCATGTTTTGTTTTCCTATTAACACAAGGAGAAACGCTCTGGTCCATGAAAGAGCACATAAACTACATGCTGCGTCTAGGAGATGTGTGAAGAAAGGTTTGTTTCAGGTTTGTGTGCACACCCGTGTGACAGTTCTAGACAGTACTGACTCTGAGGAAGGCAGCTTCTGATGATGAAGCCACAACATTACTCATCCATTTACAGAGAAAGTGATTCATCATTATGGGCCACCAGACTTGCAGAATAAACAGCCGTTCTCATGACCATGGTCCTCGTGTGGCTTTTATAGATGCCTCAGCGGTTTGCAGACAAAAAGACTTCTTACTTTAAATGTGTTCCAAGGTGACAGATACATTTCTGATGGCATAATTTTATGTATTTCTGTGGCAAAACACTTGAATGCATTTATGATCTTTATGCAGAAGACTGGAGACCTTGCATATTACTGAACACTGCCATCACGTGGCAGCAGTGGAACCTACACACTGTATGTCTGCATGTGGTGGAAGTTTCTCTTCATTAGGCTTTTAATTGGGTTGCAATTACAACCCACAACACAAGAAAGTAAATTGACAATCCAAAACAAGCACACATGTTGTCTTTCAGTCAGTGCTTGTAGCCTCTGGTTCCTGGATCTGGAGTGACTCATGATTTTTGAGACCTTTGCTCGCGATTGGTGGCATAGTGACTCAGGCCGCAACTATGGTAGCTGTGCAAGTGCCCAAAGAGGACAATCTATCTATCTATCTATCTATCTATCTATCTATCTATCTATCTATCTATCTATCTATCTATCTATCTATCTATCTATCTATCTATCATCTGAGACGATACATCTAATTTTGTCCCTCTCGATTCAAAATCCACATAAAAGTATCAACAGCTCTTCAACAAAGACTATAATCATTTCATCTCAAAACTTTTGAGTCTTTTTGAGTTTAAAAACTTTTTTCCAGACCGCAGCTCTCTTAGGAATTCTGAAAAGCTTGATTGACGACCTTTGATACGCGTAGACAAAAAACAGGCCGATTTCTTACACCGCTTTTCTCCGGAAATGTGCCACGTGTCTCCATCTTTCCACAGTGTCAGTGATTCCAAGAGGTCATAAAACCGGAAATTCTGAGCAACTTTTCCCACTGCAATTACACATGCATGCATCACCTCGGTGTCCATAGCTACAAGCAGGAAGTTTACTTTAAGTGTAGTCAGCTTTTTTTTTTAATTCAGCTAAATCGCTCGACAGCATTAGTGAGATGTGTTTCATGGTGCTTTCCACTACAACTGGAGGAACCCCAGCTGTGTCACTGTCAAACCTGACGGGAAATGATCGCCTCTACGTTTTCACTTTCTGCTTTCTTTTACATATATATTCCTATTGATAGAAAAATCGCAGTGCTTGCTGGTGTGCAGCATGCTCTTTTTCACAGTCAGCGTGCCAAACGTGTGACATGAACACTTCACATTGAAATGAAAACTCAAACCACAGATTAGATGTCATATTCATTTCACATCATCTTTCTTCACACCATCTTCAACCAACATATCTGATATAACACATAGAGAAACAGAAACACACCTTATTTAACCCTCCTCTTCCATGTGGCTGAGTCTTCATCATAAAAAAATCATAAAAAAGACAGATCCGCGCTTCCAAAATCATATTGGTGCTTTACCAACGAAGCATTTCAAGTATTTTTTAATAACACAAATGAGAATTTTGTTGCTTTATCCAGAGGGAGGTGAACGTTGAAGTTTCCCTTTTTTGTTCACAAACTACTCTACCTTGGAGTGGATCTTGTTTCCTTAGCTATGTAATTTGAGATGCAAACATACTATCAAATGTTTTGCCTCCAACTCCTTATTTATGTCTAAATTTAAAATGAATGTTTTGTTATATGTTGTAATTATAAGAGCCTAATTAAGGAAAAAATGTGATGCTAAACCCTCATCTTAACTTTACAGCAGTACACCACAGCTCCACTCAAACTGTCTGCAATGGTTGCTCCACCAGGATTTTTAACTTTTCAGTCAAGATTAGTACAGTAAAATCAATCACTGTGACCGGATTGTCTTACAGAGTCCGGTTATATTATAGACTTGGCTTGAGCGGGGTTTTCACTAAATGACAAATAGTCAGAAGGGGGAAGTGTGAAGTGGGGGTAGCTGGGTAATGCCCCTGTTTCGACGGAGGAGACTGCTCAGCATCTTGCCAAACATGGTTGGTTATCTGTGCAGTTAGTTAGCATTGATCAGAGCAGTCAGGTGAAGCAGCTACTGTGCTGGATGGAGAGATGGATGGATGAATGTGACGCTCTGAGTCTCTTGAGGAATTGCACTTTGTTTCTGTTTGCAAAGCGAGGTCTGACTGACAACTGTGTCCATGGATCTTTATTCTTTGATCTGCAGTGAAAGAAAAAAAAAAGTCACAAGGGAACTGACAAAGGATGCTTTGTCAGTCTCAGTCTTAATTAATTACTTCCTAACACTGAAATATAAAAGATATATAGAATAGAAAGATTCGGTACACAGCTCATGAACAAGATAGTAGTTTAAAACACTAATCTTCATGTTTGTTTTGACTTTGTCCTAAAGTTACCTCACTGACAACTCCTGCAGCAATTGTAGAGCCGACATATCTCAGCATGAAGCGGCCCAGTTCCTTGTAGTCCTTGTACAGCTCTAATGACACCGGTCTCTGGGTCTGGATCTCCACGATGGCATTCATACCTTTACTCAAACACCTAATTAACAGGAAAGACACACACAGAGGAAGTAACGATAACACAAATCCTGATGTGAACTGTATATTTATCAGGCGTCTCCACCCCCCCTCACCCAACACTCACTTTGGTTTCTTCTTGAGGACCTCGCCGCTGCTCTTGTGTAAAACACTTATCAATTTCCTAATGGTGGCCGGCTCACTTACTGTTTGGTAATGCAGCAATACCTACATGAAAAGAAGAAACATGCACACAGAATGAAACTGAAACTGAGTTGTAAATGTGCAATTAAGATAAAAAAGACTGTTGGTATTATGACTGTGTGGGTTATAGTATGTTTGCTTGTACTTACTGGGAAGCCCTGTGTGATGGGAACCTCAATATTGAAGAGAAGGATTCGGGCTCTGAATCGAGTACAGACTCGAATGGGCTCCTTGGGATCACAGAACACACATCCCACGCTGGAAAGAAGTTAAGTTATCACTGAATGTGGCCAAACAAATACAACAGAGAACCAAATATGTTCAATAAGTTTATGTTAATTAAACATTTTGTTTACTTGATCTTGATGATGTCCATGCCGGTGACCGTCAGGCTGACATGATCTCCTGCTGCAGCCCAGTCCAGAGCCTCATCGTGTAGAGTGATGCCTGCAGTAGACAGACACGGTGGAAGTTACAGAGCTGCCACAGGATGGCAGTGTTTATCATTCAATACTCAACAACGCTGCCAGGTGTGCTTAAAGTGCTTCTTACTCAAAGAAGGAAAAATTATTATCAGCACAGCTTAGTGAGAAAGAAAGTTTCTTATAGTGTAGCATCGAACCAGAAGTGCAAAACCGGTATAGTACAAATGTATAGATAGTACAGTATGAAACAGATGCAGCTGTTAGAGCAGTACAACAGTGAGACATATATAGAATAGAAAGCTAGAGGTATGATATGAGTACCGTGTACAGTATATACCATGACAGTTATAAAACTGTGTTGATTGGAAGCTGAAACAAGCAAAATAGTGCCATTTTGAGTGACATCCTCGTCAGCATTTTTGCAGTTATCTCTGGCAGAGGAAGGTTCAGAGGCACCGGCTTTCATGCTCTTTACTGCAGGTAATAACGGAGCCTTGATAAGGACTTTGGGAGTGATTCGTCATTTTTCCATTTTAACATGGTTTTCGAGCATATTTGTGTAGCTTTTCTACTGTTTATGATGAAAATGCTCTGTAGGACTCGTGAAAATGAAAAGTGGAAGTACAACAGTCGGCCACCATGCCAGACTGGCAGCAAAGACGCAGTGCGTACCTTTGACGGTGCAGGTTTCATTGGGAGGCATGGCTAGTATTTTGTCTCCGGTCTGAATATAACCAGCTTCGATTTTCCCCGTTACACAGAAGCCTGAGCCTTGATCTGGGAAAAGAAAACGCCAAATCAGCGAGCTCTTTTAATTTAGAAAAAGAGAAATAAAAAGAGACACGAGGAGAATAACTGTACATATTTGTTCGACTTGTACCTTTGAACACATCTGAGACGCACAGTCTGAAAGGTTTGTCTACAGACCTCTGAGGGGGTTTGAAGGCATCTGTAGAAATGAAAGAGACAATACAAAAAAAAGAGGAAGATGTCAGTGTCTGTCTAGCACGAATGGTGAATCATTTTTTTTTCTGGTACTGGATGATCATTCTCCGGAGTCAGGATGATCAGCATGTTCATTTTGCAAACACATTCACAAGACTCTTAAGAAACTTTCCTCTCATTACATATGCAGCCGTAATACAGTGAGTCACTTTGAAATACTATTCCAGTGTGCAATGTTACGAGAAAGATTTATTTCCTTGTAAATTCAGTTCATTACAGCGGTCAGATAGCAACAAGCATTTACAGTTAAGAGAAAGCACAGTAAGTCGTAGAAACATCTCGAATCACTCTGGGAGCATCATCATCAGCTTCACACTCGTATGCTTTGCCAGTTTTGGCAAAATATGCTACTTCGTGTGCGGCTTTGAGCTTCAAACACGGCAAAACAGTGAAGCAGGACATTTATCTTAGAAAACATGTATGACTGTTACATATTAAGCATACCAATGGACAGCAAAGAAGTGAATTATGAACGACTTATTAATGCAAATTTTTACACACAACTGAATTCATTTAAAGTGATCACAACCTGCAGTTTAACGAGGGAACTACAAAGGTTTTGGAGCCACTTGGGCACAGTATTTGATACCCAACAGGTTAGGTACTACTCTACTACCACTACTATCAGGTAATACTCAGTAGGTTAGGTGATGCAGTGGTAAGCACTGTCAAGTCACAGGTGAAGTTTCTGGTTCAAACCCCCAAATGGGGCCTTGCATGTTCTCCCTGTGTCTGCCTGGGTTCACTCCGTGTACTCGGCCTCCTCCCACTGTCCAAAGACATGGCAAAGCGGTTAACAGGTTAATTGGTGACTCACTGTCATTAAATTGTGTGGTGTGAATCTTTCTTTATCTCTATGTGTTAGCCCTGTGATGACCTGGTGACCGGGTGTACCGCACCTCACCCAATGCCAGTTGGGATAGGCTCTGGCCCAATAAGCAGTTACAGAAAATGGCAGTATATAATGTTGTAGCATCACCTAAAAACCACTGAAGGAAAGCTATTAGCGTTTTTTGATGCAAATAAACATTTTATGATCTCTTAAAACAAGTGATCAGAGTCATATTTCAGTCATATTTCATGGTATCACTCGTTTAAGACCTTAAACTAAAAGCAGGAATGTTTTTTAGAAGTATAATTTCATTTATTTTTACCTTTGAAAGAAGCTTTTTAATATTCACTAATAATCTAGATTTCTATAGATGGGCTACTACAGATTTAAATATGCAGTGTTAAATAATATATATAAATATAATGATAATATTCATTAGTGTATAATCACCTTGTGTTATTGTTACCTTAGAAAGGCCTTTTAAATCTACAGAGAGCAGGTCCACTGAATCAGCCATATTGTACTGACATGTTTCTACAGTAGCCCAGAACGGACAAATGAAACACTGGCTCTAGAGAGGGCCTTTCATGTTTCGGCGGTCTCCTACACACTTAGAAGGGGTGGGCGAGGCGAGGGGTATTCAGTTGATTGCAATCTGCAGCCTCACTGCTAGATGCCGTAACATGCTCGACACTTCTTTTTTTTTTTTTTTTTTTGAAATTGTGGTGCAACCAAGTTTGTTCACGGATATGCGGGTGACTCATGATGAGACATGCAGCATGTGCTCATATATTGTTTTACTTTTTCTCTCAGAGAAAGCTGTCTGAGCATCAAAAGCCCTTGTAAACCCTTTGGGAAGCTTAAACCATGCCAGTGTGCATTACCAATCTGCTCCAGGAGGCTGGGACCGGAGTACCAAGAGGTAAGCTGTGACACTGAACTCCTGGTGGCGAGATTCTCTCCCGACAGGCCGCTGGTGGGGATGTAGTAAACATCAGACTCCTGGAAAAACATCGAAACAGTGGATCAAACAGAAGGCAAACTAGGAAATACTTCATCTTATCCAGATATGTAAAATGACAGTTACAGTCATCAAAAGTTTTAATATCCTAAGATGTTCGGTGACTGCTAACTCACCTTGTATCCTGCCTGCTTGAGAAAATGGCCAAGTTTGGATGTGATATCTTGGAAACGCTCTTGTTGCCAGTTCACCTGAATGTAAACATACGGAAAAGAAAAAAGGAAAAGTACAGAGACAGAAAGTTTCCCCTTCAGCATGGTTTTAAAATGGAAATGTGTCAGCAATGTGCCAGCAACGTGGCAGTGATTGCAGGAAACAAAAACACAATCACACACACACACACAGCTGCCTAAAGACTACTCTCCTGACAGTAACATTTAGAAGTTTTAGAAAATCTGAAAACCAACAAAAGGGTCCATTTTATTGAATATGTCAAATTTGCTGAATACCACTTGGATCACATCGGCAGGAATACAGTTAAATAAGGAAAAGGCCAACTGATTTAGGACTCTTCCATCTTCTTTCTTTTATTTGATTAATTTTTCTAACAAGGTAATGTAGGTAATAGTCAAGTAAATGTCTAGTGTTTCAGTAATGTGTAGCAAGTCTGACCTGGTCCATCTTGTTCACAGCTACAGCCAGCTGAGTGACGCCAAGCGAGCGCACCAACAGGGCATGCTCTCTGGTCTGACCACCCGCCTCGAAGCCTGCCTCAAACTCTCCTCGGCTGGCATCCACCACAAGCACCGCCACGTCGGCCTGGAGAGACAACCGGGGAGATAAGAACCGTGTGCATCTGTTTCTGCTGAGGCAGATGTGAGCATTAAAATCATACACAGACTAAACTAACTGAATTGTAACACATACAGGACGTGTAAAATGAGACTGCTTTCATGAGGCTTAAGAATAGAGTGTTAGAAAGCATTTCATGTCCTATCAAACCATTAAATTAGAAACCTTTAATGATTTATGCACAGCTCCTGCACAGAGGTTAATACAGGAACATATAATAACTAATAAAGTCTTGATGGAGGAAGGTGAACTGTTGTCCTTCTTCTATGATAAATAGTTTAACTTCTAATACATATATATTACATGATACAGGGAGCAATGTAGAAATATTGTTTGCATTTTAAATGAATGCTTTCTAGGAGATGAATTAGAGGCTGAGACATGCCATCTTGAGCCTTAGAGTAAGTGACAGACTGATACCTTCGTTTGCTTGCAACGGAAACTCCTTAGTCACTACATGATAAGCCTGAACGTGAGGACAGTCATATGGTAAAAAGAGAAATTACATTAGTGCCCCAAAACAGAGACAGACAAGCACACCCTTGCCTGCAAAACACCTTGCGACACCAACACCCAAAACCACGAAAGCTATTTCAAATCACGCTGACGGGTGTGGCAAGCTGAGGGTGTACTGCAGGAGGTTAATCAAGTCGAGGTTTGCAAAGTGGAAGAAAGAAAGTTTCACCTCATAGATCAATCATGACCATCTAGAAACGGTTTAACTGATATATTCAGAGGTATTGGAAGAATCCTACACAGGTGCTCTAATTTCAATTTATTTGCATTTTCTTTTATCTAGGCATTTTTAGTTAGTGCAACACTTTATTCGCCCAAAAATGATCTTCTGTCTTCAATGGTTGTACTTTTGAACACAGATTGCACACACTCAGACTAACAGCAACATCAGAATGTATTTTAATACATTCATATCTTCATGCATTGTGCAGGCTGCTTGAACACTTGGTACCATGGTATACCTGTGCAGCTCCTGTGATCATGTTGGGGATGAAGTCTTTGTGTCCTGGTGCATCCATCAAGGTCACCACCTTAGAGTTGGTCTCAAACTTGGTCATGCCCACATCCATTGTCACCCCTCTGGAGCAAACACAAAGAAATGAGGGGATTATTTAATAGGAATTTGCCCACTTTGGGAAAAAAAAAAATCGGAAACGTATACGACAATTTGTGTTGAAGTAAAAGTGAAAACATTGTGAATACACCGTGGCTGGTGTGCTGTACGTACAGCGTAGAGTTCCAGGCTCAATTTCAGTTCAAGAGCAACGTCTTCCAGTGGGCGAGGCTCTCAGTCTGCTTTAAGTATTACGCACTGACTTCAGAAGTTACTGATAAGTGAATATGCATTCCCACTTTCTGTTTCTGGCATATTTCGCTTCCGTTTCAGTCTGCTAACAACAACAGAGACAGCAAACTTTTTTCATGTGATAAAAGGTAGATATCGGCAGTGTTTACCATGCGTTTTAATGCAATTGACGAGTAGAACTTATTTCAAAAAAGATCTGGTTCCTCTAATGGACGGATCACATCCAGGATAATGTCCTGTGGAGTTACTATCACTGGTACCAGGAACACCAGTAATTGGACCAAACGTGTGACTCTCAAGATATGTTTATCAACCAAAGCACACAGCAGGAAGAGATTGCAGTTTGCATCTGCACTACGCAAGAGTCTTGTCTTGTCACTCTGTGCCCCCTGACCCTCAATGTGGAGGGGTGCAGAGAATTTTCCCGTCTGTGTAGATCTTTGTGAGTGTTTGTGTGGCGCTTCGAGCTCAACATGTACCTGTCCCTCTCCTCGCCAGTCTCATCCAGGACCCAAGCATAGGCGAAAGAGGCCTTTCCCGCCTTCTTTGATTCCTGCTCGTATTTGTGCATGGTGCGCTTGTTGACGTTGCCCAGCAGATAAAGCAGGTGGCCCATCAGTGTGCTTTTACCCGCATCCACATGACCTGCAGAAGAAGAATACTGTCATAATGCCAGGGAGTCGAGGCAACAGAATGAAAGAAATTGAAAGAGAAAGGGGGGCTCAGAGGTCGAGGAGTGATAGCAGATACCAGGGGAGGGTGAGGACAGATAGAAAAAGAGGAAGAATGCAACAAGTGATAAGACAGGTAGGGGAAGAGAGAAGATAAGGCAAAGGGAAGCCATAAATGGGAGAAGGAAAGAAGTAGAATTGCACAAGAGGTAGAGAGAAATGGGAACAAGGATGGTGGGTAAGAGGGGGAAGGAAGAGGACCGTGGTAAAACGAAAGGTTTCACAGGCTGTGGGAAACTAGAATCATCTGCACTTCTGAAACTACCAAGTCACATTTTTCTGGTGTAACTGAGAATGAGAAAATATGATTGAGCAACTGCACTCAACTTTACTACTATTAACCTTAAATGTGCATGAAATAGACTGGAATGTAAAAGTGACTAAAAGTGAAAAATTGAGCTGCGTGCATGTATGAGGAACATACTGTGTGCATGTACAAATTCAAGGATGTGGTGGAAAAACTGGAACTGCTTTTTTTTTTTTTTTTTAAAACAGATGTTGCAATGATGGACATTTTTATATGGATTGATTGCACGCTGTTTTGAAATTAAAAAAAGAAAAACTCCGTATTTATAAATATGTAAAATCCCCAAAGTAAAATAAATAAATAAATAAATGATAACTGCTGATCTTCCTCCAGTTCCAGCTTATGCATCAATAATGTTCAGTCAGTTACAGTAGTACTGTAAACTGCTTAGTACTTCCTCTTTGTATCTAACTGTAGACCAGTGTGTGCACTGCAGGATAATTAGCAAAGAAGTGCTACATGCGGATGAATGTGAGTTTTATATCGTCTGTGCAGAATCAGCTTCTGTATCCCTTGTAATAGTACTCGTCTATTGACGTGCTATAAACTGACATAAAAAGTTAAGTCATGAGTGGTTTTTGTGGTGATTTTTTTGAGTGCTTTTGTGGATTTCCTTCCTACCTATAACCACCAAGTTCAACAGAGGTTTGCCACCCTGCCTCTTCTCCAGCTCAGCCTTGATATTAATCGTCTGGCGGGTCTTTCCGGTGGAGCGGCCTGGGGTGGGGACTGCGGAAGGCTCGTCTCCGTTCGACCCTTTGGATGGAGTCTCGGGACGTTTTGGCGTTGCCTCTAATGGAGCAGTGGCGTTTTCAGGGCTGCCACCACGGCGTACTGAAGCTGTGACAACGCCGTTCTCCCCTGTGCTGAGGAGGGTGATGAGTTTAACGTGCAAAATTAGAAGCCTAACTACGGTTCTGTGCTGTTTCATGAGAATGATGTGTATTTGTGCGTGTGTTAGGTACCTGGGAACATCAAAGCCCATGGTCTGCTTCTTGCCAGAGACCGTCATGCGTGCAACTTTGGGTACCACTTCAGAGTCCAGTTTATTGTGAGGCGTATCTCTGCTTTTAGCTGAAGGAAACAGAGGAACAAAACTGTACACTTTCTCACAAACAAAGGCAATAATGAGTCACTGTTGTCACCATCTACGACATGAGGTGCATTTTTTTTCCTAATTAAAAAACATAGTGGTAACAAACTGTAATAACTGTAAATGTTCATATGCGTTAGTAAACAGGAGAGTTTATTCAGCAGTGTATACCTCTGTAATGTTAAGACATCCAGAGGATATTATGACAATGTGAAGATTATGACTGATTTCCTGGTCATAGTTGTGTGCCTTACTGGAATATACAGGAAGGTACATATTCTTGGGTAAGTGTAAGCATGTAATGCAATCAGTTGAGCCTCCATCGATCTGACTGGTAGTTCATATTCTGCACCATTGAGACTTGTTGAGGTCATTGCTTTGTCATCCCAGTCCCAAATAGCCGCCGGTCCCAGTCATATCAACCTGCTACTGATTCATTTAGACTTTGGCTGCACAGCCAAGCCTACTGCACAGTGTGTGCGTCTGTGTGCATGTGTGCAGCAGTGACATCCTGGTTCAGAGAGGGTTAATTTCAGAAGTAGCCGTTGCCTCCCGTCTCCACGTAAATAGAGCAGTGTGACACAGCATTTCGCAGAATGAATCTTTTGAAAAGGTGTCACCCTCAGCAAAGTGTAGAGCTGGAGATGAACGCGCGTGTTGTCGCACACACACACACACACACACACACACACACAACTGCTTAAAGCAAACTTGAAACAACAGACACAACATTCAAACGCCTAATAGTAGTTTGATTCGTTACAAGTGGTAATCGGTAACTTCAGTCAGTTTTTCTTTTAGAATTTTGGTTCGTATCAAAACAGGATAAACTCCCACGCACTTTTGATGTTTGCCTTGTAAGACTGAGGGATGTCTTTATCTTCAATCATTGAGCTTGTATTATAGAATAATTACACTAATCAGTTATGTTCTCCTGTGTGCTTCAAGCAGTTTGTTAATCATAAAAAAAAAAAAATACCGGAGGAAAAATTTTATGAAAGAAGACGTGATTATTAATGGACTTTCTCTAACCAAACATTCTCCGTATGACTGGCTCTGCATTAGAGAAAAAGTCCCTCTCATTCTGAAACACCGATGCGCAAGTGAGGCAGCACACCGCACCCTGAAGTTTTTCTTCTTTAAGAAGTAATGGTACATACATGCTGTTTATTTCTAGACACTGATGCACATCTGTTCAAACGTCAGGAAAAAGGAGACAACCGAGGCAAAGCTGCATCAAAGATCTTCTCATTTTAGAAGATAACACCTTTTTAGAAAGTGGAAGAAAAAAAAAATGATCGATGCACGTATTTATTCACGGAAAACTACCTAAAAATTTGTTATAGATGGATGTGTGTGGGCAAAGGCACCTAAAAAGCCCTTATAGATCTTTAACATTGTGGTCATTACTGAGATCTGCACTGCTGTAAGAGACAACATGAGAAGGAAAAAGTCCTCTCTGGGGAATTTAGGTTCTTCCTGCAGCTGGGGCTTTTCTTGACCCCACTACAGTGACGTGGAGATCTCAAACACAACACCTGTCAGCTTGCAATCCATTTATATGGAACATCAGCTGTAAAACAAATGATCTCATTAGATCACTATAAATCTAATACGGTCACTTGGATCAGCTAATTAAACCTACACCTCACCTAATTTACATTTTAGAAAAACACCACATCTATCACCAAGCCAGAATTATAAAGTACCTGAAGAGTTTTTGTTTTTTTAGGCTTCACCTCTATATTTTAACCTGAGGTGAAACAGACAGATGCACTCTAATCGACACCCCTGAGGTCTTAACCAGTAAACAATCCCCTTTTTTTTTTTTATACCAGACAGGTTTCTTTGTCAAAAGACTGCAACATCTCTGCAAACAAATGACTTGCTAGATAATTTTTTTTAGGGCCTGGCCTGAGGGCAGCATTAACAGGAGGGCGGCCTAAGCTACACAGTGGGATGAGGCTCTGAGGCTTGGAGCAGGATCACTTTACACTGTTTGGACTGGCAGGTAAACAGTTGGCGTCCTCCTATCCAGGATTTCTTTAGTATAGGAGACCCTTGTAGTGACTAAGAGTGAGTGAGTCATCTGTACACCTTGGCCCCAGGGCTCAACTGAGCACAGGATAAGAGGAGTCCGCCCAGGATATGCAAATATCAACCCACCCCACCGCCGCCACCCTCCCCACCCATCCAAATACACACAAGCTTGCAAGCAAAAGCAAAATAACATGGATAAGAGTGAAAGTGTAATGTGGTTATACCTTCATATAGTGTTCACTGCATTAGGTGTTTTTAACTGCTGGTTTTTCTCCATGTTTAATGGCATCAAGTACACACACGTGTGACACGCTCAGCACTTTCCTAAAACATATTTAATAAAGTAAAAATGTTTTGATTGTCATCATAATGAGAAATTTTGAATTGTTTAAAGACATTTTTTGATCATGTGGCTCAGTGCCACTTGAGGCCGCTAAAGCCTGTGAAAGACAAGCATCATGTTTGACTCAGTAGGTCTACTGTAGGGGAAGTGTGGGGGGGTTACAGGGGGAAAAACATTTTAACTCATTCAAGTATTGTATCTGAGTCTGAGCTAATACGTGAGAGTAAAAGTTAGTTCTCTCAGATCGGTTTTAACCAGCTCTAGTTCTTCTTATAAATAATCTTCAGGGACAGGAACTGGGTGCCACAACGTGCAGAGTATAAAGTGACATGTTAATTGTATGTGTTTGGATTTATAACCTGCATTCTGGCACATACAGCCTTTTTTTTTTTTTTTTTGCTGCAACCAGCTTCCCTATAGCTCGGCCTGTCGGTTGGTCAGTCGACCAGTCTACAAAAATTTCCACACCATTGAGGCTGAAATTTGCCAAGGAGATTAAGTGTTTGTGAACACGTGGATGCATGCACATACGTGTTTGCAGCCACTAACAATTGGCACTTGTAAATGAATGGATTCACCAAACTAAGAGTTAAACTTCATTCACATTTAAAAAAAAAAAAAAACTCAATGAAGTTATGAATGAAAATGATTCTGAAGGAAATGAGACTTCTGGCTGAGGTCAAAGCTTTGAGTAGGAAACATCTGACCCCTTTCAGGTTGAATCACAGAGTCACACATATAATGTCAGTACCACTGCTCAACATGATATCCTCATCCTCTACGCCCACTAACTCAGCACACAGTCAACCTTGAGTCATACCAACCACCTGAGAACTCTCACCTAGTGTTTACAGATTCAAAACAAAGCTATAGAACGATTCATGTGTCTGACCTATAATGTCAACACACATTTGGATTTACATTATTTACCAAAAAAAACAAACAAAAAAACTAACAAGTCAGCCAATTACATCTACTTTCCATTCAGTTTATGGAGTCCAGAGGTGGGCTTTTTTCTTTTTTTTTTTTAAGTGACAGACATGACTGCACATTGGGAATTTCCAATAAATACAATAATAAACTCTTGAACTTTCAAAAAAAAAAAAAAAAAAAGTATGGTGGAAATTTAGATTAACTTTATCAACCATATGATAGACATGTTTGGTGATTAGACTGAGAGCTTCATTTTCAGTGACGTTACTGAAACATTTGCAATCATCATCCACAGCAATAAAGGTCAGACAGCAAAGTATGAAATATCAGGGAAGTACTGTGAATTAAGCTCAATGTTTTCCTGTCCTTCACGTCAGTCAAGCAGCTTGATATAAACAGGAGGTAATTGCTGTACCGTTCACTCTGTCCGCATCAAGCCAAAAGTTGATGCAATGAATATGTTTAAAAATTGTTTCCCTGCACGTTGGGGAGAGAAGTGAGAAGTGACGGTGCAAGACGATGATGATTAAAGCATCTTCAGTCTTAATTTGTAACTCACTAGTTGTAATCTAAAAGTGTTGATTAGGGAAGAGTTGATTAACTAGTCACATACACTTTAGCTTCCAACTTGAGAAAGCACCTGTAAACGGTTAAATTTGAGTATACAGGTCGATAACAAGTAGGCAAATGTATCCAAGAACATCCACATTTACTCATGACTCAATAACTCTTAATAAGACATTCCTGCCCTTCGTGCACAAAAAACATTAATGCTATTTTATTCAAGCTACACTAACATAGCATGCAGCTGATAAATGAACCAGAGTGATTGCTGAAGCCACTGTGCGCATGCTTTATGAGGACTTTTAAAGCTACTTATTTATAACCTCTGTGTAAATCGCCGCTTGCATTTCTTATAGTAAGTGCAGCTTTTTCCATTTACACAAAAGAACCATACCCCACTCTTAGTCTTTTTTGTCCCTGTAAACACACTGCACCGCAACAAAGCCAACATATTGATGGCACATCCAAATGCACCCGCTTTCTTTTGACCACTTGCTGTGAGTAGAATGGTATTTTCCAGTGCTGGCACCACATCACAACAACACTATGTTTGTGCAATGTGCCGTGCCTTGCAGAAATGCAGAGCCTGTAAAGACACAAAATGATTTGATCTGTCGAAGCTTTTGACAAAGCTGTGAAAGTCGAGAGACATGATCAGATTTTCCTACGTAGGTGGTGTAAGAGAGACACAGAGTAAGATGATCGGCTGCTGTGCCGAGTCTGTGTGTGGTGTGTGTGTGCTTGGGGTGACATTTTCTCCAAGAGTGCAGCTTCCTGCTCAAACCCACACACTGGCTCGCCTTGAGAGAAGAGGACAAAACAGTTGCTGGACAAACCCAGGTGTTAATAACAATTAATCATTTCTAGATTTTCACTGAATAGAATGAAAAATGCTGCGGATCATATCTTCACTCACAAAACAGACCACAACACCCCTAATACACTTAATTATTTCCAAACATCATAGTGCTCCCAGGACTATATGTATACTGAAAAACCTGTTTGACTTGTGATGTTTGACTTGTCATCGTTACCACTATCTGCCCTTTATTATCTATCATCTCCCTCAGGCTAAGCAGTCTCTGTTTGACACCCTTAGGGTCCACTTCACTCAGCTTTCTGCGCTGTCTAAAGTTTATAAAGCACACATCTAGCCCAAACTCTATTCCTTCACTTGAAGAGCGTTCACACATTTAAGACAACAATGAGGTAGTGCCAAAATGACTAATTGTGGGGAAACTTCAGCATCAGCCCTTATCCTTTCATCGCCTCTTAACTAGTGTCCTGACAAACAGCAGTAAGAAAATGACCCTGATTTACAGTGAACAAGACTGCATTATACAACAAAGTTTCTTACAGTTGCTGTTAGTACATAATGTTATCTACCAACCAATCCTTGTCCAATCTGAAGTCTTAAGCATTTATTTCTTTAAAGGCAAGATTCTCCATTCAAACCAATACCAGTGACTCACACTAAAAATGTGAGCTACCTTAAAAAACTTTGGCCTAACCTAAAAAAAAAAAAAAAAAAAAAAATGCATACACTGCACCAGATACATACTGCAGAGTTTTCTCACAGAGTCCTTTCACTTCACAAAATGGACATGCTTTCTTATTTAATACCTAAATAATAAACTGAAGCAAACAGTCTATTATGAAGTACTGTACAGACACACAAACGCATTGTCATCTATATTTCAGATTCAAGTAAAGAATAGAGCCCTGTTTTGACTGGTTACGTAGAAGCAGTTCAACACAGCAATCCTAAAAAGATGTATTTTTACAGTTAGACACACACAACCAGAGAGACATGCCCAGACACAGGTGCACAGGTCATCTTTATTTGAAAATTGAGAAATTAACGTCTGGCAGAGTGTGATGACATCGTGTTACATTGTAATATTAAAAGCTTGTAAGAGCAGGAACACGAACCTCTCATCAAATTTGAAGCCATTCATTTTGACTAAGTCTGTACACTCTTTATTTGTAGTGAAGAAAACTCAGCTCTTCCATATTAAACATTAAAAGTGTTCACTTGTCTTTGTGTGTGTGTGTGTTTGTGTGTGTGTGTCTGTCTGTATGTATGCACGTGCATGTGTGTGTTCTCGCTCCCTCATGGGAAAATCTCCAGGTGTCCTTAAAAAAAAAAAAAAAATGTCTACCCCATGATCTCAAACACAGGCAGCAGTAAACCAGTACAATGGTTAACTGATCCATATTCCAATAGCTGCAGCACACCTGCAAACAAAATCAACCTCCTTTTTTTTTCCCTCTTTTGAAGGTTCATGCAGCTCAAAACTAGAAAAGAGGCCATGTGAAAAGAGATGCACTTTGAATAGTTTCTTGGATACGATTAAACTGCTTTACTTTCATACAAAAATGTCAATTAAAAAGCCAATGGCCACCCAAGCATACAAAAATAAGACTCAAATTTAAAAATGTAAGAAAAAAATGGTAACTACAGTAAATGAGAAAAAAGTTGTTCTAAAAGTTTTTAAAATACTGAAAGTTTACTGAAAGCTGCCAGACTGACTGATTGTTGGTTTTGATTCCTGTTGGACTTAAACATGATGTATAAAGTAGCAACGTAAGACGTGTTTGCTTGCCTCAATAATAATAATAAAAAAAAAAGCAATACATTAATGCTGCAGCAAAACAGTTTCTAGCAGTGCTTTGTTGTACTACTGGTCCCAAATGTTTCTTTACTCCGAATGACAGTGGGACACAGTCAAAAAGTCTCAAAATGACTGAAAACCCTGAGCGCTGCAGCTCTCTGAGTTTAGTTCAGTTGGTGGAGTAAAAGCCACCAAAAGGTTATAATCCAGAGTGAGTCAATTTAGCACCAACCTGCACGCAACCTCGTTTAATTAAGCGCTTTTTTATTTTATTTTACTTGTCTACCTGGTGAAAGCTTTTCGCTGATTAGCACGGACGATGTCATCAGGTGATGGCGTGTCAAAGCGAAACGGTGAAATTGGTGAGAACTGAGTATGTTGCTCTTGGGAACCGTCTTGCAATTTATAGAGGAAAGTCTGGTCACTACTTCCTGTCCTCTGACATTTAATTTTTCCCACATTTCTCATCCTCTTCTGTTGTCTGCGGCTTTGAATCGACAAAGTAATCGCAAATACCGATGGTTGCGCAAAAACAGAGGAATCCAGCCCCAAGGCGACTGGAGACGGAGAGGACGGTGACGGGAGGTCGCTGTCCTTGTGACGAGGGCTCACTCCGTCTGACTGGGCCATGAGTGCGCTCAAATCAATCGTCTGCCTCGGCTTAGGTGGCCTGGAGTTTAGGTGGTAAGGTTTGTGGTCGTGTTTATACTTGGTCACACCCTCTCTAGTGCTTTCTGCCAATATGCCAGCCATCTCTGGTTTTTCTGGTAAAAGGAGGGAGGTGAGAGAGTACTGCGACTTATTTGAGGTGGTTGAGGTTTTGTCTTTGTGAACAGACACCAAATGTGACAAAGAGAGCTGCTCGGAGATACCAGGTGGTTGCTTCAGTGCATTTGATGGAGATTCAGTGCTGTTGGGTTTAGAGGAAGCTAAGGAGCTGTTGCTTTGATGCTGCAGGGCTAGCTGAGACAATGAAACAGTCACACCTAGGCATGCAGGAGTAATGTTGGTTGGTTTAGAAAAGGTGAGTACGTTTTCTGGTCGTGCGGTGCTCTGTGATGGAAACTGAACATGCGCGTTCCTGTTTTGGTGCTGTGAAGCGAGTTCAGACAGTGAGAGAGTTTGTGCTGGTGCAGCGAACCCCTGACACTTCATAGAAGTTATGCTGCTTTGGGGAGTAGGGAAGGAGGTACTGACAGCTGTAGGGCTGCGGTTTGAATGCTCCTGGATTAAATCAGCCAATGACGGGCTTCCCTTAGGATCAGCCTTTGTGGCTTTGACTCCAATCCCAATTCTCACCGAGTGCTGATTGCGCTGTAGGACAGAACTGAGACTCCCAAACCCAGGAGGAGCAGCCAGAGAAGAGCTTGCAGTTGTTATATTGGGGTTGTTTAGTGACAAACTACGAAGAGGAACTGAAAGGAGGGAAGGAGCTGAGCTGTGAGATGCTGAAGAAATGTTTAAAGATGCCAGCGTCCCCAGTGAAAGACTACTCTGATTAGACGTGATGGACGGAGGTGAATTGGTTCCTATGGTGAGAGCACTTAATGAGGGAACACCCAAAACACGCCCTGTGTCAACTACTCCTGATGCCTTACTCTTCTGCACATGCTCAGACATGAGCTGTGCCAGACTGGCACCACTGCCTTCTGGATTTTGAGGGATAAAATTTGGATTTTTAGAGCTGCCAACTGCTGACTCAGCCTTATTATGTTGCGATAAGAGGTCGCTCAAGTTTGGGGCAATTTCTTGCACTCGCGGTCGTGTGTGTCTGGTCTGGGGTGCATGTCCCTTAGATGTAATGTCTGTGTGAGATGCAGACAAGCAGGCTCCTTACCTTACAAAAGCCAATTGCAGTCGTCAAAGAGGAGAGATAGGACGGCCATGGAACGGAGGTCAGATGAATCACACCATGAATAAGAGGGGGGAAAAAAAGCAGAGAGAAGGCACTTTGTTAAACATTTGCATGACTTAAATGTGTCACAGCACATATTTGTGTAAAAATGAACAAAGGATACCCCAGGCTGTTAAGCTTTCATGTACACAACAAGAAAAACCATTATTTGACATTCTGCTCAACTTTCCTCTGAAGAACTCACAGGCGTTCACCCAGGCTTGGCTCTGAACGCTGTTTTATAATAATGCTTGAACCAAAGTCAACAGATTCTCTGTTGTCTTTGATTCTTCACAGTAATAACAGCTGCCGTCTTTGTATTTGCAGTCCTATAAACTTTCATCTCTTGACCAGATTCTAATAGTTGCATATACTGATCACTTATACCTATCCCTTAACTATATTGTTATTATAATTCTTAATTATATCACAGTCGGGATCAGGGGATACAGACGGGGCTTTAATTTGTGGACTGGTACCAACCTGTATTTATGAAATCAGGTACCTGAATATTATTCCTTCACAAAAGAACATCTGTCAGTAGCTACATGACAATAACAACCTTTATTGTGAACTGTGAAATATCTCAATCATTTAGAGAATTTGATAAAAACTTCAGGTCCTATGTTCAAACACAACAAAACATTCTCTAATTTGTAACTATAGCGGACCAGTCAACAACAATTCCTGACCAGTAAAATACTCAGAATTTGATCTGCTCAGGGCGTACCTTTCTCAGCCACGGCCTCTGGTTTGGTTCTTTGTGGAAGCGCTTTCTCCTGGTTAACTCTTGCTACCAAAGTCGTCTCTTCAATGTTGCTTCTGGTAACCGGTGCTGTTTTAGTGTCTTCGGACAGGACTGCATCCAGGGCCTTCTGTGGGTCGAATCCACATCTTATAGCTGCCTGGGTCAGGACTGAGTCTGGCACAGCATCTCCCAGCACTGTCCGCATGTGGTCCAGGCAGGAATACAGCTTGGCTACAGAGTAAAACAAAAAATTAGGCACAGACATTGTATTTGTAACCCTGAAGATAATTACAGATTAAACAAAGAACAACAGATTGATAAAAAATAAAACTACTAATCCAACAAAATCTTAACGTCTTTAATTAGCACATTTTGAAACACAAAGATCAGATGGTACCTTGATCAAGAGGGTCAAGGTTGTGGCTGATGGTAGGGGACATGGGTACATCCTCATCTTCATATTCTTCCTCTTCCAAAGGCTGCTCCCTTGGTGCTTGCCTCTCTTGGCGTGAATAGATGAACTGATTCGCTGTATAAACCAAAAATATCTTTTCATATTGGCCGATTCAAAAAATTTAAACTAGGACATGTGATGTCTGGTTAATAGTGTATAATAGGGCTGAGGCAATGTGATCTAGATCGCAGATTACCGAAATATGTTGATTTGCATGAGTTGTGTGCCAGGTCAAAGCATGGACTGCCCCAGAGAACAGGCTGCAGTTAGAACCTCAACATGATTATCTAAAGTGTGGCAGAGATGTAACAACGTGGTCCTCTGTAAGCTCTGCAAATTCGAAACCGCTCAGCTGCTGTACACAAACAAAAGCAAAAGCATCCCGGAGCGCTTTGTCAAGACTTAACGTCCTGTTTACTTTTTGTCTGATATATAGCTATTAGGATTATAAACAAGCAAAACGTGTTTCTGTTAGTAATGTTTCTTCATCGCCCCCATGTTAAAAAATTATTTCTGGACGGCTGCCATTATCACATACCAAGCCTTATCCAACAGCTGTTTTATGTTTGCTGTTTAGTAGCCAAACTTAAACTAATGGGCTGTAAATTGTTTCAATTATTTTCCTTCCCGCACAAAAATACATTTGCCAGTGATCACCATCCATGTAGGTTCTATTTTAAGTTTCAAGTCAGATACTTCAGTAAAAATACTGTTTCTCCAGTTCAGGGAAAAGGTTGACATACAGTGATTAAAATAATCTGTGTCACAGGAATATTTTTCTGATCAGGCATTTGACAAATAGACCCTCTCAGGCCATCCACAACTCTGCTCCATCACCCCAAGTCCCACCCCAATCTCCAGCTCATCTGACTAATAGGGTCTCTCATTATTACTACAGCAGTGATGTGGAAAGTCGAACATTTTGAAGATATTCAAGCCGATGACTGAAAACAATATCGAAACATTAATGAAAAAGTTTTTGATACTGTTATGTGTAAAATAATTGTTATATTAATTGAGTAATACGGATAATCAATCAATGAACTGTTAGACTATAAACTTTATGTGCAGTCCTAATGTATTTAAATCAAGTGGTCATTTAGTCACATCAATCCTTCATTAAAAATTAAAACAAACTTAAAATAACGTTTTCATTCATTGTTTTCTTTAACTGAGGGGGAAATCATATGAAACAAAATTCTCACAGACTAACAGTGTCAGCAAACACTTACATGTACTTGCTGATGTAGAACTGAGCCCACCTATGTTACATTCACTCCTACCAACCTGTTGCTGGTGATATACAGTAGTCATCATCCACAGACTGTCCATACATGTCATCATCTTCAAAGTCTGGGAAAAAATAAAATAAAACTGAGGTTTTATTTCTGTTTTGCTTCCCGACTTCACACAAACGTGTGTACAAATGCAGCTGCAGTGAAGAGAAAGAGTCTTTTGTTACAGCTGTTAGTTTGCCTTGTCAGCAACTTCATAGAATACATAACAAACTGTAAATTGAGAGTCAGGTCATTTTCTGTAATTACTTCTCTGTGGGTTTAACACACTGGGAGGCTTAATAAGTAAAAAAATGAGCAGGGGATGTGAACATATAATGTCCAACAATGTATTAGCAGCAAAACACTGGAAAGTTAGCAGGCTAGCTACGTAGCTGCCGTTAACTTTAGTAAACAAAAACATTAGCTAGCAAAAGACACATCGAGTTTTAACATCACAACATTAGCCAGACAGCTTAGGTGTGGACGTAGATAATAGTACTGTAGAGCAGTTTATCTTGTACCAGGTGCCAAGTGACACGACAGCAACGTTATCTTGCCTGCCAAACTAGCTAGCATTAGCCTGTAGAGCTACATTCAATAACAGTGAATTTTAGCTTAGCGGCTAATCAGTTTAGCGGTTTCGAGGCCTTGTCGTGACGTCACCAACGCCTAGTTAATCTACCTTCGTCGTAGTTGTAACCTCGAACATTTCTGTGCCGAGACATTTTTACTTATGTTTCTTCTCTCGGCCCCAGCGTGAATGTTTTACGGCTCACAGACTGTTGTGACATGTGTCTCACTGCCCGGCTGCCATTGCTGCTGCTGCTGCTGCTGCTGTGAGAGATTACAGCAGCCAGGTCCGATTTGATTCTACAGCCTCGGAAGTAAGTACATTAAATAAAAAGAAAAAAAAATAGTTTTGCCGTATTTTTATGCGTTTTGTTTGATTGTCGACAGTGTAGTCATTTAATTAAAAATTAAAAACTTGCTTTCAGACAAGCTTTTTCCGCTGACGTAACTTCCGTTTAAAGTTTTCACCAATGCGGCCTGGGATCAGATCCCCCAGAGCAAGCGTCACCCGTTTGCACTCTGCCCGACAGAGACAAACTGACCTCCAATCAGTTTATGTTTGCAGAGTTTGTAATCAGCTAATACGTGTGTATCGGAATGACTTAGAGGGGAGATAAACGAAAATGTATATGTTTCGTTTTATTATAAATCAACATTATCGGAGGCACAACGGGAAGAGGAGTAAGCTTCAGCAGTACAGAGCAGAATGGATTGATTTGGATCACTAACATCTTAACTGAAAGGACAGTAAAAGAATGAAAGTCTTAATCTGTTATCAGCTCACGTTGGAGACGTTTGCCTTCAGGGCTTTTTTGCCAGAAAGCCTCATCACATGGTTAGGTTACCAAAACTACTTGTTTGGGTTTAGTGAAACATCTCCCACATCTACAATTTAGTCCTGTTATTGTACTCTCTCTCTCTCAGGAGGAAGATCATGATGGCAGTGTATGTGTAAAATTAGCATATCTTATGAATGTGAAAGAGGAAGCACAGTATCACAAATGATCAAAGACAAAGAGATTAAGAGCTTGTTACTCTCTGCACAACCTTGAGAAAAATTATTTGAGTTTAAGAGGTCAGGAGCAGTGCACTGACAGCACATAAGAGAGTCTGCGTGCACTAAACACAATCCCACCTATGATCTTTGGGGTGTGAATGTCTAAACCATTTTTGTCAAAGGTTATGCCCTATGGTGAGGGAGACCAACCCATCTGAGCCCACACTCTATACACCTCGCACAAACACACGAGTGACATCACTTTTTCCTACTATCTTTGTACCACAAGAAACTTATCGCCTGTCTACCACAAAAGGGAAAAGAAATGAGATGTTTGTACCCCCGTGTGCGTGTGTGCATGTGTTTGTGCATTCACAAACAATGTGTATGCACATGTTTATCTATATTCTGTTTTTTGCATATCTACATGTGTGCAGGTGTATGCATGTGTGGTTTTTAATACATTACGCTGTACTGATCTCATCTACAATAGCCTATGTGTTGATGAAAGAGAAGAACATGAAAATGTCAGACAGTAACCAGACACCAGTGATGCAGGTGAAGTATACACTTGCACATCTGCACGGTGAAGTGAAATATGAGTTTTGGCGTGTCTCCCCAATCTAAAAATAGAGCAGAATAAAGAAAGACGTCTGCTTAGGTAATTGTAAAGACCTTTTCACAATGAATGGCTCATATTGCAACTGGCAGTTTGACGAAGACCAGCTTTAATTGGCAGAGGTTAGCAAGAACAAGAAGCGACTCACAGTCATATCAGGAGGGAATAGTCATGGGGTTTATAATTTGTCGTGCAGGTTTTTACCTTAAGAGTGTGCGTATGTGCTTGCGCGTGCGTTCGTGTCTCTAGGTGGGTGGAGGTTTCCCCTCTTAAAATTCCACTTCCTGCATTTTGAAGTCTTGGTTGCACATCTACATGTCAAAATAAACAACTGCACATGCTCTCATGCACACAGTTCAAGTAAACAGACACAAATGTGATCTCTTTACAGGGTCACACAGGTGACAGAGAGGGAACTCTTCCTTTGCAAAGATGTTTCTAGAACATTTTAAAAACCAAAGGCAGCAAACAGCACCTGATGTAATGGAAATGGAACATATTGAGTGAGTGAAAAGTCATGCATGAAACAGTCTCCACATTAAAATTGTCACAATGTTTGCAGCTTTTCTCTTGCATTGTCCAACAAACCAAGTATTTTTGCACAGTTGTTTGTTTTTTTTGCTTGTTTGGTTGCCCTGTTGTCATTTACGTAGTCTGATTTCGAGATGAATTAAACATGCGTCTGTGTTGCAACAAGGAGGTGTGATTTTTCACACCTCTACACAGGATCTGAGCATTTGCTTCCTTTGAATACTTTTAAAATACTCTCTGGTCAAATCTGAAAATCACAGTGTCTGATCAATGAATCAGTGGCGAGCGAAAAGGATTTCTGAGGGAACTAATGTTGGCTTGATTAGATGAATTAAACAGATGGATGGACAGATTGCTAGAAGAATGGGCGGATCAGTGCTTGGGTGCTTTGTTTGAATGATGTAGAAACTATATTATTGGATAACTAATAAACTCCATGGTTTGCATCCATCATTTTTTATCTGTAATTGAATTATTAGCAATTCTAGAAGTTGCACAAAATGGTTGTTAGCGAAAGGACAGCAATGATATCTATAGAATCAAGTGAAAGCAAATCTGTCAACAACAGCATGTAAATTTGAAAACAGATTAATCCTTGTGTAATCGTAGAAAACAAAGCCTATATGCAAGTGGGTGAGGGGTGTCCATCCCAAAAGTTGGCAGTGAATATGAGGTAATGTTTTACATAATTCGCCAAGGGCACCAGGCATCATAGGAAGAGTCTTTCACAGGAACTCACCTCCAGGGAAAATGCAAAACCTGCACTCATGGCAGTCTTTAACAAGTGGTCCAACCAACTGAAGTCACATCCTTAAAGTGTCAAATTGTGAAATAAAAGGTAATTATTCTTAAAGTAAATATAACTATCTGATTGACTGCTGCTGTAAAGTCTGTATTCATTAAGCAAATAGGTGAAAAATAATGTTGTTCCTGAATAATTATTGCTGAATTTCAATGTACAGTGCAGAACAATAATAATGTAGAAGTCATTGATTATGTAGACGTATTAGCAATTACTCAACATGTGGGTTTATTTAACCACATAACCATAGAGGATCACATTCACTACCTATTTGACTTGGGATCAACCCTTCCCCAGTGCAGACCTTTACATACTCTCACACACACAGACAATTAACAATGCACATGTACGGCCTTCCCAGCGCTCGATTTGAAAGCCTGGTGGGATGATATCTCCAGCCTAGGGACCATCATTAAAAATCATTCAAATGAGCCGACCTGTGCACACAATGCTTTGCAAAGGGGGCAGCCATCACAATACCTTCTCTTTACCTGCTCTTAACCTGTCCAATCGCGCCCATGCAAATGTCCTCAGCTAAGAGTCAATGGGAGTCAGGCTTCCTGTTCAAAGTACTATAGGGGAATTTGCATACCCTGGCTCCCTTCCCTTAATTTGGTTTCAGATAACACGATGTTGTTTTTAATATTACCCTCTAGGGAAAAGACACATTTGGGGCTAATATAAAAAACCCTAAGAGACCACTTAGATATCTTTAACATCTTGCACACACATAAATTAAAGTAGAAATTCCATTCAAATATTTGTTTATACTATAGCCTGTAGGATTTAGGTTATGTATTCTGCTTCTTTCTACTTATGTGCTAATAATGTTGGTGACACTGGTTACTAGTGATGTTTAAGTTATTTTTTGTGTTGTATCTCTTCTAACAAAACTACTTTTCTTTTTTTTGTCAGGTGCCTTGTATGCTATCTTGCATGATAGCTACTATATAATAAAACATTTGATTTGAATAGATTAGAAGTACCACCTCCTCGAGGCAAAAAAAAAAAAAAAAATACTGGAACAATGCTTGTGTACACAGGTGTGGATAGGATTTGAAGCCCACAGGTGATTGTTGCAACCAAGCAACTGAGTGATACATTATGTCACACAATTAGATGTAGTATCACTTAAGGTTTACATAGTTTTAATGTCACAATGCCTCTGAATCAACAAAGCTATTTAAATTACTAGAATCTACACATGATAACGCACACACAACACATTGCACACATATCTTACATGCTCTACCTCATTTTACCCATGTCGTATCCTGTAAATCTTGATCTCACCATCTAAGTGCTTCACTCCACTGAACCCTCACTCAACCCTGTTGAATCGAAGAGTGAAATTTCCAGTCCATGGTTATGTGTTTATGCGTGTGTGTGTGTGTGTGTGTGTGTGCAGCCCTTTATCAGGCCACTATTATGATGACTGCTCTGGGACAATAGGCTGTTCTGGGGTGATGGTAATTACAAGTGACCAGGACAATACGGTCGTGTAAGGAGGAACTAATACAATGAGAAGACACATTTATACAAATAAAGCATTAACCCCCCTGCCCCATCCTCTCTGCAATGAATGGCGAGGACAGTCCTGGTGCAGGGAGGATGGAGAACTCAACCAAAACAAAAATAATCATAATACATGGTGGACAGCTGTCTTAATACAGACTAATGCACAAGTTATGCAATGGAGCTAAGAAAGGGGAATTGTTACTCACATTTGAGAGTGGCTTGCTGAAAAACCAGCTAAATTTGTTCCTAATTTAAATGTGGATTAATTTGAATAAATGCAAAAACATCATCAGCAAGCTGCAGTTTAAGAAACCCAGATAGCAACTTGAGGAATAACTTGGATAACATACAGGCAGTCATATGTGCTTTAAAGGTAGTTGTCCTGTGAGTTATGTGCAATAAAAGTTGAAGTGCCACTACATTTCTTTAACTTTCTATCTCTGGGCGAGCACAAAACCTCACGATAAGAGGTTTTGCGTGTTTTATCACTGAGAAACATCTGTATTAGTAACACCAACAGGCACTCTACAAACCACGAAAAACATGGCAACTTCACTTTCCTCGCATGCCAAAAAAAACCCATTGTTTACTTCGTCCAGACTCATTGGTTTCCTTCTGGTGAAAAGCAGAAGTCGCTCATGAAAAGTGTTGACAAAAAAGCGTGTAGCGCGGACAGCAGGGCAAAACGCGCCTTTGACAAGTCTACTGTGTAATAGCCTGGTGCCTTCAGGAACACCTCGTAAATTTCCAACACATCTATTTGGCACACTGTAGCCATGCACCTTGAGGCAGCATAATTAATCCAATACTTAAAAGTTAATCATTTTTCATTTTTAGGACATTATTAAGCCACGTTTTTATCGTGGCATTTGTAATAATTTATATATGCTTAGTATAACTTGTTAAACAGTGTAAACGTAAAAGATTATAGCGACTTTTTTCCGATAAAGATACATAATTTAACACTTTTTCTGGAAACATATTAACGTTGTCTCACTAATTGAATCACTTTCTTCGATATGAACCAATATTCTCACTTTTCACCGTCACAACGTCGAGACGGCCGTGAAGTACACTCTAGTGGACATGCGCAGACAGCCGCACGCGTTCAGGAGCGCCAAATTCGCCGGGATGAGGAGGGAGGGGAGGAGCGCTGGTGGAGGCTGCTGTGTTTAAATTAATGTCAACCTGCCTTCGCCGGGAGAACAAACCCAGCGCAGATAGCGAAAGTACGTGCTCAGCGCAACCTGCGAGCCGCTCTACAGATATTAACATGACTAGGCGGCCGAGAAACAGGTAAGCTCAAACACACAAATTACTCTTTAATTTGCATCCTCTTTAACTTTCTTCCCTTCTTTACGTGCGTGTTATATCTTACGTATGGATTTTTCTAATTACGTTACATTTCTGTTGGATACGGCGTGAGTGGTGAGGTTAAGAGTGCTTTATTGACAGAGTTCATATTTCTTTTTTTTCCATTAACTCCTTATTTTCTTCTGTGTGTGTGTGTGTGTGAGCCGTTGTTGTTTTCTTGGCCGTTAAAAGCTGAGTAGTGGTGTGGGTGTCTCGCTCGCTCGCGCGCCCATGACAGGTGGTGGTCATCTGGCATGTGCGCTCCTCGCGCTGCTGTCAGTGGTGAGACAGAGAAAGGGGTCTCTCTCTCTCTCTCTATCCGCGCGTGTGTGTGTGTCTGTGTGTGTGTGTGTTTCTCGCTCTCATACACACACATAAACGCTTTAATAACGTTAGGCGGGTGGACAGGCGCGTGTCACGCTGTGGACAACACAGTGCGTGGACAACACAGGCTTTAATTAATAGGAAATGCAGCATGGCGCCTGTCTGTACAAACGCATAAAGAGGCTTGGATATGTTGCAACAAGCGTTTTTAATGTCTTAAATGTTGTTGTTTTTTTTGTGACTTAAGTTATCCTTACAGACACGTTTGTTTTCATTTTTACGTTTTCTTTTTTAAAAAACTTGCATACTGGACCTTACACGTAACTTTAGCTGGCGTAATATTCATTTAAAACCCGCCTTGATTAAACGTGCATACACCCTGAACGCCGCCGCAGCATCTCTGATAACGAGAGCTCACTGTTATTTTGGAGACTGCGCTTTCACGTCGTCCCTCTCGAAGAGAAGTCATTTCTTGCATTTCCCATGTTGCACGAATCGCCACCAGCACCAGCTTTCCGTTTTTTGTTTTTTTTTGTACTACTGGGCATTAAGATTAAATTTGGGTGACAGTTTTTTTTGTTTGTTTTTTTAGCAGTGATAATGATTAATGTTTCAGGTTCGCAGTTTTCAGTTGATTCATCATTTTCAAGATGAGTATTCTGTATTCATCCTATTTTGTTTTTTTGACATTTTCTTTCTTATTTGGTCAGATCTCTCTCTCTCTCTCTCTCTCTCTCTCTCTCTCTCTTTTTTTTTTTTTAAGCGTGGTTTGATTGTGGTGTTGATTGTTTTAAAAAAATAATAATTTTAACAATCATATGGCCAGCAATCAGTTAGTCATGTATTTGGGTGAATGGACAAAAATAAGGAAGACAGTCCACTGTAAATATCCTCTCTTACACACACCTCTCAGTGGGATTCCTGTTCACCTGTTGCTCTGTGTGACACCAAAGTACCCTACCTAGCTTCCACGTTGTCCATGCTCTACCTCCTGATTGGTTAACCAACCACTCAGTGTCTGTGTGTGTCTGTGTGTGTGTGTGTGTGCATGCATGGCTGTGCTGTACAATGCCACTGCAGGTCTGAACACGCCAGGGTCACGAAATTATGATCGCATATGCCAATCCCAGTATCTGTGGAAACCAAAAACATTGGAACCTGTTCGTCTGTCCCCCCCCCCTCCCTCTCACTTGCTGTTCTTCTCTCTCTCTTGCTCTTGCTCTCTCTCTCTCCCCTTGTGGGTGTCTTGGCTATAAGCCTGCACCCAAACCTTCAAGAATGACTGGTTCTGTCTGTGTTGACACCTGATGAGTTAAAGAGTGGGCTGAGTTCTTTATGTGCTCTGTAAAGAGACAATTAGGGAGTAGTTTGAAAATAGTCTGGTACTTATTGTGCTATTATTTACCTTGCTATTATTTTGCGCTATTCTTCTTCACTCAGCCTCCATTTGTTGTTGTTGTTGTTGTTGTTTTTTATTGTTTTTAAATTTCCCTTTGTCTCGCTCTGCCTGCAGTGTTTACAGTAGCGAGGAGGATGAGGAGGAGACTGAGATGTATGAACATGATTATGATGGATCACTGACCAAGGCAGGGAAACGCCACCTTGGCAAAACACGCTGGACACGAGAAGAGGTACACACACAGAACCTGCTGTTCAATACAACATATTTACCACAACACACATGTTAGATTAAATTAGCCTCGGGATAAAGAACTTCCAAGGAACCTGGGAATCTTTCTTTTATAACTGTCTAGTCTAACCACATTCATTGACTATGACTATGAGTTTTCATTGCAGTGGCATATATTTTATATCTGACAAACTGCAATTTGTTTTCTCTTTTTTTTTTCAGGATGAGAAGTTAAAGAAACTTGTTGAGCTTAATGGATCAGAAGACTGGAAACTGATTGCAAGCTTACTAACTGTAAGTAGGACAAATGCACACAACATACAGCGATATTTGACAACATTAGTTTTCTTTTTATTTCTGTTTTCTTCTCTTACTTCTGGATTTATTTTGTATGCATGCAACCTCCCATGATGATCTAATCCCCATGTTCTCTGTTCTACCAGAATCGTACTGATGTACAATGCCAGCACAGGTGGCAGAAAGTTCTTAACCCAGAACTCATCAAAGGGCCATGGACCAAAGAGGAGGACCAGAGGGTAAGAAAACAGCCTTTTAGGATCCTAAGGAATACTTAAAATGCACCAGTACTCAATGGTCACACATAAAATATTAAAAATCAGTGATGAAACCACATTTATCTCTTATAGTAAAACCTTCACATAATTCACACAGTTATGGTCTTAGTTATTTGTTTTGGAGTAACAAAGCTGGCTACCACTCACAGGAAACAGTGTGATCCAGAGTAAAGAAAAAAAACACTAAAACAATTACTTTATGTTCCTGTGTGTTTAAAGCAACCATTCTGTAGCAACTCCTTAGCTGTTGTTGCACATTTTTAGTTTCCCAAAAAGTTGCCGTTACTCAACAAGTAACTAGTAATACTGGGTCTCTTAAAACCTGCAAGGTATTTATTGAACTAATCCAAAGGAGTTATATTTCCACCCAGATGCCACTGTAATGATTAGCAGAGTGGCTAACGTTCCACTGGAAACTCCCTCACTGCTCACCACCAGGTGTTCTCAATCACCTCTACAAAGTCGAAAGATAAAGAAAGAGGGAAGGAGGGAGAAGAGCAGAAGCATTCAGTGACACAATGTTATACTGTTTCTGAGATTTAGATAAGGACTAACAAGTTTTTTTATTCTCATTTTCTCTCCATTCTACCCTCTCACACACGTCTGATCTTTCTACCGTGTTATTCTTCTCACCATGTACCCCTTTACTTCTCCCTCGCCTCCCTGTTATTGCTCCTTCCTTCCTCTTTCCCCATGCCCCTCCACTACCATTTACTTCTCTTCCTTTTCAACGCTCTTCCTCCTCCCTTGTCGTCTTTCCTCTTTCTCTCTCCCCCACACGCACACAAACACACGCCCACCCCAGGTGATCGAACTGGTCCAGAAGTACGGAGCCAAACGCTGGTCAGTGATCGCCAAGCACCTGAACGTATCGGCAAGCAGTGCCGCGAGCGCTGGCACAACCACCTGAACCCAGAGGTGAAGAAGACATCGTGGACCGAGGAGGAAGACCGGATCATCTACCAGGCACACGAGAAGTTGGGCAACCGCTGGGCCGAAATCGCTAAGCTGCTCCCTGGCAGGTGAGGCAGAGAATGGAGAAGAGAGAAAGGTGAAAAGGAGAAGCTAGATGAATCACTGAACCCTTGTTGGTTGGCTGTGCAATGTTGCGGTTGAGAAAGTGAAATGAAGGGGTGGACGCTGAAGGAGGAATAAAAAGAGAACAAATGAGAAAAGGGATGAAGTAAGCAAACATCATGAAAGAAGATGGAGGTGTGAATACAGACAGTGTTTCTCTTGTAACAGTACAGAATGATCGGGAGGGGAAAAAAAGGTTAAGCGACATGAGATGTCAGCACAGAGAAAAGCCTGAAATCAAATGACAAAGACGAGGAGAACGAGAGAAAAAAGAAAATGATTGTAATTGGTCTGTACTGATAACTTTATCAATTGTGTATGTGTGCATGACTGAGACTGTCGCTCTGTGGCTGACTCCATTTGTGCCTGTGTTGATAGCGTATCAAGTGCTATCAACTAGAGACCAGGATGTTTTGCATTTCGCACGCTTTGTTTTGCAATGAATAACCTGCAAGCTAATACGTGTTGTCCATGACATCCAGGACTGACAACGCTATAAAGAACCACTGGAACTCCACCATGAGGCGAAAGGTGGAACAGGAGGGCTACCTTCAGAGCACGTCAAAGAACAACTCCTCACTCTCCATCAGCCACGGCTACGTCAAGACCAACAATCACATCATGGGTTACCCCCACCACTCGCCCAGTCACGCGCAGCCCCTCAACTACACCTACATCGACACACACCGAGTGAGTGAGGCTTTAAATTAAAACTTAGAACGCTGGGAGGAAAACTAAATAATGCTGATTGTGTAGCAGCAGGCGATGCAGTTATTTGATGTGTTTCTGATTGGCTTTACAGGTACCGTTCCCCATGGCTTTGCCTTTGCATATCCTGAACATTCCCCAGCATGGAACAGCTGCTATACAGGTAAGAACAGAAGTGTAATCAGCCCCTCTAGTGAGGTTGTAAGACAAAACGATGAACAGAATTTTAATTTGTCGCTAAAAATCTGCCTCTTTTTCCACAGAGACACTATAGTGAGGAGGACCCCGAGAAGGAGCAGAGGGTGAAAGAGATCGAACTGCTGCTCATGTCAACAGAAGATGAGCTAAGAGGCCAGCCATCACTACCAGTGAGTTGTGTGTGTGTGTGTGTGTGTGTGTAAGTGTGGTTGTGAGTGAGCTTCGCAATGTTAAATTGTGACAGCGAAATTTATGTCCATGTGTATTTGACCCTGGTTTTAAGGACAGAGGTTGGATGTGTGTGTGTTTGTGTGAATAAGGAGGAGGAAACATCTGGGGGCTCTGTTTCTGCAAAAAATGATGAAATAGGAGCTTATCACCATTTGTGTGTGTGTGAGTGCAAGACCCCTTGTGCAACCCTCGACACAACACTTCTGTCACCCTTTACATTAAAGTTCCCTTTCTTCTTCTCTTTTCTCATTTTGTTCATTTTTACACCTCTTTCCTTATTGTAAGTCTTGCATTTTCTCTCTTATGCTTGGTTGACACTTTTTTTCACACTCACCCCGTCTGTGGTGATTGTTCTTTGACCGTTTTTTTTTTTTTTTCTAGCCCTCACTCTTTATATTCTTTTCTACCCTAGATGAATTTGCCCTATCCAAGCTGGGCAAGCCAGAGCTCCATGACCAGCAGCTCAGAGGGTGTGTCAGTGTTATTACCTCATCACCTGGCAGCCGCTCCCGCCCTGCCTCACGATCAGAGCTGCCTACCCGAGGAGAGTGCCTCTGCAACACGTGCCCACAGCAATAACAGCCGCAACGATAACAACAACAGCAACAGCAACAGCCACCACAGCAGTCCGACATTCTCAAATGCTATTCCAGAGTTTATGGAATCCGTCATTGATTCAGTAAGTATCTGCATTTAGTTCGTCTTTGTGCTATTTGTTAAGACCAACTGTGTCAAGATGAAAAAAGAGAGCGTAGCAATTTAGCAACATAGATTTTACCCAGTAGTGGGCCTTGACCCATCTTTTCCCGCCCTTTTCCTAGAGCCTCTCCTCAGTGGATGAGGCCACTACCAGTGGGCTCTTGGATAGGAGCGTTCTCAGAACAGACAGGGTGTTGCCCAATCAGGGCTCAAGAACTGCTTACGGAGCATGGGTGGGTTTCATCTGCTCGACTCCCAAGCCCTCACCAGGCAGAAACCTCCCCTTTTCACCCTCACAGGTAGTTAAAGTAGTTGCGTGTGATCAGAATCCATCCAATCACCAACCTGCCGCCTATGACATCAACAACCAATCATTCAGAGTTAGCGTTTCTCCTGCTGATTTCCATCTTTCTTGTTTTTATTTCCATCATTTCATCCATAACTTGTCTTTTTACGCACCAGTCCGCTTCACTCCTTTCCTTTCCATTTCTGTAGTTTCGGGCGAGTGTGCTCCCATGTTCTGCCAGATTGTTACAGTTTTAAAATAAACCCGTCAGGCTACTTTGATTGATTAGTTTCCTTCCTTCTGTTTCGCAGTTTCTCAACCAGTCAATGAGTTCAGAACACTCCGACGACAGTTTACCAATGAGCTCTCCGGTGGACTCCAAGCCTCTGATCGACCACACTGTCAGGCCCCAGAAAGAGAATGAAATGTAAGAGCCTCTATCTCTAATGAGTTTTATTATGCAATTAAACAAGATTTGTGGTAAAAGAGGATTTACAAACAATCGTCATGCTTTCTCTCTCTCAGGTTCAGAACTCCAAATATTCGTCGTTCAATCATGGAGTCATCTCCTTGTACACCCACACCTTTCAGGTCAGCCCTGGCACTGCAGGAGGCCAAGTATGGACCCCTCAAGCTTCTGGTGAGAAAAAAAAGCCTTCAAAAGTATTCTGAGTCTTGAATTTGTCATGTAAACCTCTCTGCTCGTTATAATGTCCTTGTGACTCACTGGAGGATTTGTGTCTTTTCCAGAATGTCCCTTTGGAGCAACAGATGGTGGAGTCCATCAAGCAGGAGCCGATGGAGTGTGCCATTGAGCAGCCTCCACTGAAGAAGATAAAACAAGAGGTACTTTCCAGTTGACATAAGCACGTACACATATGCAAAAGGACACATACAGGCAGTTTTTAGGTGAGAAAGTTTAAAAGCAGAATGTGCTTTCAGTTTGCAGTCGTGGTAGCAAAAGTGTGTAAATGAATAGTGGAGAATAATTGCAAGGCACGATAGTCAAGGAAGGTCATTGCTGATAATTATTTACGTTAATTGACCATGACGTGTTTTGCATCCTAGGTGGAGTCCCCATGCGAGAGGAGCCCGTGTATGCAGTGGGAAGGACAAGACCTTCACGCACAGCTCTTCTCCCCCAATGGCCCCGCACAGGAAGTTCCTGTAAGTTCACGTTCAAACAGTTCATGACCTATAATGATTACTCACAAATGTCCTCAAACCTGCTGTACATCAGCGTGACTTCTCTTGTTAAGATAATATTTTCTATATTTGTCTTCAGGACCTACTCACTAGCTCATTACTGAGCGAAGATGGACACAAAGTCTACCACCTCCCTCGCAGAGGCATGGGCAGCCCACCACAGGTGTGTAGAAGTTTGTATGCATGCATTTATTAATCTACGTTTAAAAAATAGTGCGGGCCGGTGTTTAGCCGCCCCATGTACGAAGGCTCAGTCCTCGCTGCGGGAGCCCAGGGTTTGAATCCGACCTGTGGGTCTTTCCCGCATGCGTTCCCCATCTCTCTCTCCCCACATTTCCTGTCACTCTTCAGCTGTTTCTATCAAAAAATAAAACTTGAAAAGGCCAAAAAAAAATGTAAAAAAAAAAATGTAAAAAATAGTGCTAAAATTGCGGTTGTTGCGTGATTTTAAAAACTCATCACCGTCCTCTCTTTCTCTTGACAACAGCAACTCAGTTCCTGGGAACAGGTGACCTGTGGTAAAACAGAGGAGCACGTTTTGGCCTCGGAGCAGAGCCACAAGTACATCAACACTTACTCTACGAGGACACTGGTCATGTAGACAGAGACACACGTTGATCTGGAAACATCAACAATCCCTGCGCTGGACGCAGCGCCGCGGGTTACATATTTGTTGTGGTACAACAGTTGGGAGAGGCTCTATGCCATTGGTGTTTTTACACTCACACTTGTTGGATTTCAACCAACCAAGGACTATACATTTTTTTTTCTTTTTGAAATCTTTTATATAGAATTTGCTTTTGGTTTTTAGAAATGTACATCCTATCACTTTTGGTCTTGTCATTGTATTATTATCATTGTATTATAAATAGTGGGAAACGGTGGCTATATAATTTGGGCTGTATTATTAATTCCGAATTTTGATATTAATATAAAGAACAAGTTGATTAATTTATTTCTCTTGCTTTGATAATGACTTTATTGTTGTTGTTTTTTACAATTGGCCAATGGAGCAGTGTTGTAAGTTAAGTATTTAAGCCCTGTTAGCATTATCTTAAATCCAAAGGCATATTAATTCATTCAAAACTGACCTCTGTATTTCAGTCATGAGTTTTCTGTTTCTTTTTTTTCTTTTCTCTTTTTTATAGGCTACAATGGGTCTACTGAGAATTTCAGGTGTTTCTTCTGTGCCACCTCATGTGAACACTTAACTGCTAAAGAACAGCTATATCTGTTCTTATCATTTTTCAATTATTAATTATCATGCTTTACGCAACAGAAGGGGTCAGCCTCATTAGTATTAACCAGTTACCACATTGGCTCCTTTTTATTTCATAAAAATTGAGTTTTCATTTCAACTTTGAATTTATTTCTGGCCCTGTACGGGGGAAACAATCAATGAACAAACATTATATTTGTTGAAATTGAATGATATATGTAGTATATTTATACATTTAAAAGGTTACATGTTTAAAACCACGAGCTTCACCCAGTAGAGTTTCAGACACAACAGCACCCATTTTCTTTTCCCAATGTGCCGCGCCACCACGGCCTTTCGTTGCGTCGCGTAAAGCGTCCGATGTAGCACAGCGCACTCCGTGCTGAACACAGTGGCTAATCGCGTTGTGTCTGAAAGGGCCTTAAGACCAAGCTGCACTTGAATTTTATATTCTCCATAAAAAGCGAGAGTATCGATACACTGAAACACTGATATTTTATATTATGCTACAAACAAAAGCCCAATTAAAACTTGTGTATGTTTGTTGTTTTTAAACGTTTCTTTGAATAGTTTTGTATTGTTTTGTAATGTATATTCAGTCAGCATTTTTTCTTACTAAGACTGCAGTAGACCATGTCAAACACTTAGCAGACAATCTTTTTATATGTTAAATGCCTTGTTTTTATACTAGCTTTTGAGCAAAAATGATTTTATAAAAGCATTTATACCTACACGCCAAGTTTTCATGTTTTTTTACTTTTATATACTGCCTAGTAAATAAAGTGTGTTGTTTTTTCTTACATCCTTGTGCTCGGTGTCATTTTCATATAATTAAGGTGCAAATATGCTTTTGTTAGTCAGGACTTCAGCACAAATAGCTTGTAGTCGTTTAAGTTACAAGTGTAAATAGCACAGTCAGCCCACACTTTTCAATTCCTCTGTTTAAAGTAAATGAACTGTTTGTTCTGCTGTCCCCAAAGTGTAATCTATCTCTAGTATTCAAATTTTTGTGAGGACTGTAGTATTCAAATACCCTCACATTACGCACACACACACACACACACACAATCCGGCAGATACAAAGGTTTGTTGTCATAAAGTTGTGCAGGGCATATTATAAAATTATAAAACCTCCATCTGCCAGTTACTAAGCTAGCGACGGAGGTAATAAGCAAATGTACCCAACCGTTGTCTCTTTTTTTGTGGACAAGAGACCACTCGTGAATGTGCAAAGAAGAAGTTTACACTGGTGAGACTGTAAACACGTGAATATACTGCATACATTTAGTGTATAAAACACCATAATCATCATAGTTCTCCAAAAACGCACATATGCACACATATGAGCTCCACATTTAGTCTCTTGAGGAGACTTGTTTTCCTGTGAGGCCATGAAAGCCAAGATTGAAGAGATATATTTACACACACAACACACACACACACACACACACACACCCAATCTCCCTCCCCTCCTGCCCTCCCTCCCGCCAGCCACCTGCACCCCCACCTCACCCTGATCTACCACAGTGCCCTCAAATATAGATTCCCATCTCAAGTATGAGTCTCGAAGGGATTCTCGAACAGAAATGACATTCATCGCGACGGACACAGCTAACAGGAACTGTGATGTTTGAGACAGGGCCAAACAAAAATAGTTTCCTCGGGGGTGCATGAAGTTTTAAGTGATGCACATGTATGTATTTAAAGGATCATGTTGTGGTTATTAACTATTGTAACAACAATGGTGCAAACAGACAGCAAAGAGACCATAGCGAAGGTCTGATGAGGGTTGTTCAAATTCAGAAGATGAGTTTGAAATTCCCTGTCAGCAATTGTAGTGTGTGTGGTTTTGTGTGCACATGTGGTTTTGTCTCTGTGTGTGTGTGTGTGTGTGTGTGTATGGGTGGGGGTGTCTTGTGGAAGGAGGCCAGAGCAAGAAGCAGACTTTCACATTGGGAATTTCACCATCTTCTACTACACCCAAAAGAAAGAAAGAAAGAAAGAAAAAAAAACAACCCAAAGCCCCAAACCCCACGAGATTTACAGACACCTGCTTCCACTGAGTGAGGAGGCAGCTGCCTTTGTGAGTGTGTGTGGATGTGTGACGATGGATGGATAGATGGATGGATAGTGGTTTATTGACAAAAACAATATGGACCCAGATGGATATTACAAGACATAAGATCCTATAATGTGAATAGTTGGTCATCACAGATCTCCCAGCTCTTCTGTGTTGGTGATTTCAAAGTGAAACAGTAGATGAGTACTGTGTTATCATCAACAGTGCAGTGCAGCAATCATTCGAGAGAGGCAACAGGAGTATGTGATAATGCACAATATCAACAAAACATTGGGTTACAAGGCACACACACACACATTTTGTCAAGTTCATTTCAGTTCAAGCAAGTGTCATAAAAGCAAGTAGAAGGCAAATCCAAGATGACATGAATGAAAAAGATGACAAGGGCTGTTGTGTTTTGGATTTTGGTGTGTACACCACTGCAGCCAAAGCTTCATTGACTCCTATTTATATTCTCTAAAATACATGACCTGATCTTTCAGCAAAGGGGGAAATGCAAAAATGTCAGGTGTCACAGGCTCAAATACGGCTTCGCACTGGTGTGATTCCACCTGTCTCTATTTGGACACGGGTTTAGCTTTTGGTCCAGGGATACCACGGCAACAAGGATGTGAAGCAGTAACATAAATCATAAAAGACTTGTGGATGTAGTGTGCAACTTGTAAACAACTTTCTTGAATGCAACAGATTTTATTTTCAAATTTAAACTTTATTGGACAATGTTAACATTTAGACACACCATAGAAAACATCTTAAAAAAAAAAAAAAAGAGTATAGGACATTTTTTAAAGTAAAATATTCAACTCTAAATGTTAAAGCAGAAGTTCACTCTCACTACTACATTTTTTTATTCCATCCTCCTTTCCCTTTTTCAAATCAAACTTGTCTGTCGCAAGCAGATTGGCTCATAAATTCAGTTTGACGTGTCACAATAGATTTATAGCCGGATGTTGCAGAAGTGGCGGGCTCCTGAACATGCGCGTGCTACTCACAAAATGTACACGTTCCATGTACTCACATGCAGGCCAGCGTGCTCTGGGCCTGCATAGATTACTCTAGCCTGATTTCCTCATTCCCTGGGTGCTGTTGTGGTCGGAGATACTCAGGCAAGAGCAGCCGCTCCCTGCTGGCAGCGGTCAGGTAGGAGGGCTGGGCTTGGGCTGGCCAGGCCTGATAACTACCCTACCCATCCATGGCACAGAGATGAGGGGAGAAGTGGAGGGAAGAGAAGAAGACAAGGGATGAAGAGAGAGTTCAGTGAAGTTGAAACATGGTTATACTTATGTTAATCCATAGTATATCTGGTTTCTTTCTGCAGGGACAAGGGGGCTAGGGGCTTAAAAGCTTAAAATTGAAAATATAGTGTGCAAAGAATTTTAGGATTTTATGTTAGAGCTAACACTGCAAAAATGTGCATTAAAAAAAAATAGTCTGACATTTTGGTAAATACACTTATTTGCAGAGGGTCAGATGAGACAATCATACCATTCTCAAGTCTGTATTGTCTCTATTGAGTGAGAGGCAGGTAGTAGTTAGCTTAGCTTAAAAAAAGCTAGCCTGCCTCTGTTAAAACATTTTAAAAATCTGCTTACCAGCCCCACTAATGCTACTGATATATGAATATTAATTAACATATTGTATTTCATTGATTTAACAAAAACAGAAATTTATAAACAAACATTTTTGTACAGGGTTGCATGCTGTAACTGTTCCAAGCGCAGTATCTTCTAGACTTTTGTCATGACTGTAAAGTTGCCAGGCAGTGTGTTACCTGGAACAATTAACGTGTTAGTTAATTGATTGAAATTTAATTAACATTAGATCAACAAAAGTGTAAAAACAACAACTTGTCAGTCAGACAATGTGTCATGCTTCCAAAAGCAGAGATGTTTCCAATAACAATAAAGACGGCTCTGTTCTGTTTAAGTATCCCAGTAAGGCATGACAGTGTGAGTCAACGTGCACGATACCAGGAAACAAGCATCATTCGGTTTTAGAGTTTGCACATCTTTCCCGTACTATCTGAGCTAACCTGTTGTTAGCTTAGATACAGTTACAGCACGTAACTCTCTACAAACATTTCTGTCTTTGTAACATCAATGAGATGCAACGTGTTAATTAATGAGTAGAATTTATCCATTAATGATTTCATTATTTACACCCGCAGTCTTGAACTGTGACAAGCCAGAATGTCTTCCATGAAAAACACCTATACACTGGGGTGTTGTAAATCATGTAAACAATTAAGTGTGAAACTGTGCATTCACAGTAATAGAGATATTTGTAGTTAGACACTGGATATATGGAGTCCCAGCACAAACAAAATAACAACAAGGTCTCCTGAAGTTCAACTAACGTTACCACAGGACTTTTACACAATCTTGAATATTCTGCCAGGATTTACACATGCGAATGTGAAGAAACACAAAGAATTCAAAACAGAGAAAACAGAACTTCCTAATAAAGTGAAATAAACTTCAGTACAGTTACACCAGACCTCAAGGAGAAGTTGTGGTACAATCAGCCACCTGGTTTAACAGGTTTAAAAGTTAAGCAGCATGGGTAATTCCAGCATGTAGTAAATATGAGCTTGATCTTAACAGTAAGGTTCATGCACTGAGTGCTTAGTGAAATGAAATAATATGGGACAAGCGTGCCCTGAATTAGCACAATCAGACCCACAGGTGTAACCTATATATGACCATACAACATATAACACCACAAACCCAGGGTTATTTAGTGTCAGAGGTGACACATTTCACACAAGTCATAGCTGATCATAGCTGATCATGCAAACAAACAATTTAGTTAGTGCACAAAGATTACATATTATAGAGGCCCGAAATATAGTTTTTGTGTATGTATGTAAAAGGGTGTGTGTTGTTCAGTAACAATAGATGAGTTTTGAACATTTGTTCTGTTTTTAGTTGTCTGCAGTTGTTTTTGCAGATAGAGGTAAAGGTACAGGACCCCTGCCCAAAACGTCTGCAGTCTGCAGCCACGTGAGGACCATAACACACGGACCGACAGTATGCAATATGACCCACATGTACCCGCTGACTCACAATCACAAAATGCACATGCATGCATATGGTCACACACAACTAGAACACACAGATTGAGCAGATAGACCCCTGCCATGTGGAAAGACAGACTGAGATAGGAGGGTAAGAGAGGTGAACAAAGAGAGTGTGTGTGTGTGAGAGAGAGAGAGAGATGGGGACTGTTGGAGCTGCTGCTGAGGTGATTAGAGTCGTCTGTAACAGTTACTGTCTTCCCAGATTTGGCTGCCATTCGTGTGGCCGTTTGTTTGTTGTTTTGCAAGTGTAAAAAATGTATAGAGCAATGTGTCTGTTGCAGATAGCTCCAAACAATAACTGTAAACATTTCAAAAATTAGGTCAGGACTGCCAAAGTATTGCCAACAGTGTCAAAGAGCAAAAAAACAAACAGAATTTTGGTCCATTTGATAAACAACAATATGAGGGAGGAGATCAGCAGAGAAGAAAACAGAAAGTTCATACGGCTTCAAAATATGGTCATTTAATTATAGATTATCATAATTCTGCTTTCTTGAGTAATGGTTTAATCGTTTGGTTTAGAAAATGACCATTCAATGTGTAACATTCACTTTAGAGATTTACAACTTCAGCATAAGTCAAATAGAAGCAGCGAATCATCACATTTAAGAAGCTGAAGCCGGGTAATGTCTGGTGGTAAATGACGTAAATGCAGTAGCTCACCTGGTGAGGTGTGCACTATGTACTAAGGCTGAGACTTTACCTCAGCGATTGGGATTCGAATCCAACCTGCGGCCTTTTGTTTCATGTCATCCCCTCTTCATCCTCTCTCCCTGCTTTCCTGTCTATCTTCAGCTGTATCTATCTAAAACATACTTAAATGATTCAGCAATTCTTCGTCTTCGTCAATCTAAAATTCATTAAATATTTGACTGGATGAACTTACTTTCTACCATGAAAACTGTAAATCTCTACTCTACTGGCTAACCCATTTACATACTGTATATCAGAGGGCCATAACATTATAAACACCTCTCAGTATAATGCAGTCCACTTTAATACTACTGTAAACTACAACCACAATAGTAACTAGAATAAATTATTAATACCTCTCTGACAGTGTCAACAAAAAAATGATACGCTTCATTAAAGTAGAATTTATGGCAGAGTTGTTTTATTGGATCACATTGGATTGTATAAATGTACCTAATCATTTAAGTTCAAGTTAGATGTGACTATAACATGCTCAGAATAGGCATGTACATGTTTTCATAACACACATAAAACTACATGTATTACGTATGACATAATGACTTCTTTTTTTTAAGTGTAAATAGAAAATTGTAGACATTTTTTTAAAAAGATGCACGTACACTGCAAATAAATCCACCTTATTGAAGCAGGTGTCATGAATTAAACAGGTTCTATACAAGAAACCACAAATTCACATACACAGAAATGGACACACACACACACACACACACACACACACACACATGCCCACACAGCCTTCTGGTGCTGGATGTGTGGTCAGGTTTGTCACCTAGTTTCCTGACTTGCATAGGCCGAAGCTTTTTCCCAGTAACACCCCCAAACACACACACCACAAACACACACACTTCCATACATATGGTCTACTTTCACATTGTTCTGTCTAGGTTTTCTTCATTAAACGCCCCCAAAAAACTGAAAGACAAGAGACAGAGAGAGAGAGAGAGAGAGAGAGAGAGAGAGAGAGAGAGAGAGAGAGAGAGAGAAAGGGTTTTGAACATACGTTGTTTAATGCTGCTTTGAACACAAAGTAAGTCAGAGATTTTCTGTGTTTCTAATGTGTGTGTACATGTTGTATAGTTTAGGGGTGGGGGTCATGTTTTGTCTTGAGAACTTGAGCTTACATACAGTCACAAGTACCCCCACCCCCCCACACACACACCCACATTTAAACAGCACAAATGACATGTTTTCCCGCTCAGGCTTGGTCCAGCTTTCCTATTCACCTGGGTAAATAGAGCAGAAGGAAGGGCCTTTCAATGGAGCCCACCACACACACACACACACACACACACACACACACACACACACACATACACACACACACATTGAACATAACCCCACCCTGCACTGCCATCGCTGCACACAACCACTCACATTTCAGTTCTCTCTCCATCTAACATTTACTAACACACACACATATTCGTCTCCTGAAACACCTCTGCTCTCCTCGTTTCCTCTCCTCTTCTTTCGTCTCCCCTGCTCTCATCTCCTCTCCTCTCTCCGTCCACCCCATTGTTTTCTCTAAGTGATCCTGACAAGTTGATTCACATGGCATAATCACGCATGGTTGCCCCGATTTAGGACACTTGTCCCCGGGGTCCCCCAGCCGTCAATAAATCTGCCCTCGATCCACCCTCTACCCCACCAAAACACACTCGCACACCCCCTTGAGATACACCCCTACTGCCCTTGAACTCATTTGGAGGGTGGATGTGGTTGGAGGTAATGGGGTGAAAGTTGTGTGTGTGTGTGGGTGTGTGTGTGTGTGTTTGCGCATGTGACGAAGCAGAAGTGGGCATAATTGCACCAATGAGATAACAATACTCAGACCTCAGGCTTGTTTGTGGTCTGCAGTCCGAAACACAGCCAGGCTGAAAAGATGAATAGGCGCACATGCTTTCTCTTTGTATGCATAACACCTGTTATGAAATAAACTGGCGAACAGAGCAGCGACTGTCACGTTCTGACATCATCTTTTACAATCAAATGTCTCTCTGTAAGGTCGAGGTTCTCTTTTTCTCTGTTTGCGTGTGGTTTGTGTGTTGGAGAGGACATAAGGGATGAAAGTGCACGATGAAGGACACGAAACAAACAACAGTAGTCCAGCTGGAGGTGAATGCATCATGCAGCACTATAGGACAGTATTGCTGTATTGTCTGAAATGGCAAGCTGCTACGGACGCACACTTTGTAACACAAAGCACTGAAACACATAAACACACAACTTGAAATTAGTAGTATTATGTATGTTTACAAAACCTGATTCAAAATTAAGGATACAAGACACGGACTGCTAAACATAAACAACACCAAGCTCGATAAAATGTCAGAAAATTGTCCAACCAGCAGCCAAAAACACAAAGATGTTTACTTTAATATCACATAGACAAAACCTCACATTTGAGACGTTGGAACGTTTTATTTAATTATTTTTGCTTCATTCAGATCAAATAGTGCTTATTCCTTCTTGAAAAGGGCTTATTGCATAGGTAAAATATGGTCTCAATAAAAATTTACTTTACATGGCAGGATGAGCCCTTCACAAGCTAGTAGCTTGTTATTAACCACCCAGTCAAATCTGAATGATTAAAAATATCGACAAGTTTAAGAAATTAGGTGTCAAAATCAAGTAAAAATGAGCAGTATTACACTGAAGTAGTACTTCACTGAATGTGCTGAAGCTACGCCCTAGTCAGAGCAGTAAAGCAGCAATTTTGAAGCGACTGAAACGTGTCAGATGAGTTCAGAAAATGACATGACTAACTTTGAAACACTCTGAGCGAGATGAATTAATCTCTATTTCTCTGCTAGGGGTGCAGGGGTATGCTCAGGGTGGCCTCAGCGTGTCATCGAGCCACCCTTTAGGACCGCCCACAAAATCCTGGACTGAAAACTGGTGAAAAACTGCTCTAACCTCTAACTCCACATTTCAATAAAATATCGTTCAAAGTCTTTTCACATGTTTTCAGCAACTATTTTCCAACATATTTAATGTATTTTGAAAGAAATCTCAGAATTGCTAAATTTATGATCATGGTGTGAGTGAGTGGGAGGAAGAACATTGCTAGGATACCATAAAGAGTTAATCTAAAATCAATCAATTTGTGCATGAAAGTTAATTCTCTAGTTTCAAAATCTATTCACTAGCTCTGTTGTGACAACTAACCCCATCTCCATGACAACCGAGGAAGTGTTTAGTTGCATAAAATGGGGCTAAAGGCACTGGAAAATGCTAGACAGTGGACCTTGAGTTTTTTTTTGTTTTTTTTTCCATTGTTGTTTTTCTTATGTTTTCTACTTCTGCGACTGCGTGTGCCTCTTTGCCCGTTTTAATGATTCATTGTCACCCTTCTTTGTAACACTCAGATGTGTCAGGAATCAGTATAACACAAACTTGATTTAAAACTAGAAAGCCTTGTTGTTGTTGCCGTTTTAAACATGGTCGGTGTATTAGATATGAAGGAGCACACACATACACAAATACTCACAACTAAATATCAATTCTTATCATGAATGCTAGTGTAATTGCCTTTTTTCTTATTTCTTCTATGGAAATTGACAGGAAGAAGACCAAATGCTGACAAAGTAAACACTTACCCGAAGGCCTCTGAGTGTGTGTGTGTAGTATCTGTGTGTGTGTGTGTGTGTGTCTATGTGTTACAGTATGCACACTCAGTGGTTACTAATGGTGCTAATAATGCTTTAGTGTTAGCAAAAGTTGTAAAAGGCCTGTGGGCTTAACAGTCAGTGTGAGAAAGGAGGCACAAATGCAAACAAAGGAAGAAAAAGAGGTTTTCAGAAAAGAAGATGGTAAAAAGGCTTGATTGACCAAATGGAACTTCTTATTTTTAGATTTTTTTATATTAAAAAGGGGCTAGCAATCGAGCTGCTTATGATGTATCCATCCAACAAACAGTGAATATCAAAGATACTACATCTCAAGCATTGTTTGCTGAGTGGGTTATAGTGGGTTATAGTTCTCAAATGACTGCACATAAATTATGTTATCACTGGCGGGAAATTCAAAGCAAACAGCTCAGTGTGTGAGCGTGTGCGTGGGTGACTGTGATAAAAGTGCTGTGTGTGACGCAGACGGCAGATTTTCAAACACCTGTCCCATTAAAGATAAGAGCAACAGATACCAGAGAGTCGGCAAGGTGGCCTTCAGAGGCCTTATCTGAACTGATGTGTCTTTAAAGTCTAGATGGCATGGCAATATAGTGCTGACACACGTGTACACACATGGACTGTAAAAAGATTATGCAATAGGGATATCTATCTATCTATCTATCTATCTATCTATCTATCTATCTATCTATCTATCTATCTATCTATCTATCTATCTATCTATCTATCTATCTATCTCTTATTCATTTTATGTTGTTATGGTTATTAAATGTTTTTGGGATGCAGTCTATAGTTTGTGTCAGATGAGAAACACTCAAAAATATGACAAACAGACGATCAGCAGGGCTTTTCATAAAAAAAAAGAGAAATAGAAAATATTGAAAATGTTGCGTCACAGCACTTTTCAACCAATGTGCGTTGTCAGCATTAAGACTGATGAACCAGCAGCAAGTGTGCAATGTGTTCTTGAAAAATGTTTTTTTTTTCCCTCGCACAAAGAAAGCTTTTCACATGTCAGACTTGAGGAAAAGGAAGTGAAGCCTAAATATTGGTCTTTTCAATGATTAATTAATTAATCGACTATTAACACAAGTGTTTGTGATCTCATCTGTTTGCTCACTCAGTGAAGACTTTATCTCCTCTACTGAAAAACTTATAATAAAATCTAAAATAAGATATCCTGATATACATTTTTCTGTTGTGTGACAGAGATGACACTAATTTTTCTATAAAGAGGATTTGAAGCTTAGATTTGATAATATTTTCTGTAGTGTACAACTTTAATTACTTTTTAATCGTATTAACTGCTCAATAGACTCAAATTTTACAACTAAGCTGCAAATTTGAATTTATAAAACATTCAAAACATTTGCAGATTAATTTTAGTGAAATAAATACCGTGCTTCAGTGTTTACATGGGGAAGCATTAAAAACAACAACACATTTTTTGGATTGAATTGAAATCTGTTTATTTGTATTTTGCACGACATCATTTTAAGTTTGAAATTTCAGAATTGGTTCACAAACACAAACGCAGACACATACGCACACAAACACACACACACACAAACACACACAAACACACACACACACAAAACCACAGGTTTCATAGTGTAGTTATCTGGATGTGACATTGGGGTAATGTGACCAAGCAGAGGCGCCCTAGCTCATCAGCAAAATAAAGGGGGGTTGAGGTGGGTGTGTGTGTGTGTGTGTTTGTGTCTGTGTGTGTGTGTGTCTTTATGTGCATGTGTGAGGATGTGGAGAGTGTGAGAAAGGGTGTGTGTGTGTGTTGGGGGGGCAGGATTTGGGGTGGTAGGAACACAGCCGTGCAGAGAGATAAGAAGTTGTGGGATTGTCAAGTCGAGAGGAGAAAAAAAAAAAGCAGAGAAAACAGATGGATATAGAGCGTCTTTATCTGTGTGTGTGTGTGTGTGTGTGTGTGTGTGTGTGTGTGTGTGTGTACCACAACTTCACAACTTCATTGCAGTGGTGTCAATAATGTAGGTCACATATTAAGTGAAAGTACCAACTTATGCTTTCTCATCAATAATGTTCATTGTTGGATGCAGTTACGTTCACATGACTCTTCCAGGAACTTTTAATGATTACGAATATGTTGCCTTCATAAACAGAAGAACATGTTTATAGTCAACATGACACTCAGAGACACAAGGTAGTCATTTTGTGCTGCTATTGAACACAAAACAAGAGCAACCTGATTTACAGAAGTCAGTGTTATATTTCACTTCATACATCATGTTCAAACAGTCATGTTTTTAGCAAGAATTCACACTCAGATACATTTTTAAAGCCTCTTTTATTCTGCAGGACATGAGTTAATAATGTACATCTGTCATGTTGAGCCCTTATCCACTCACCACGTACCATCTGCTGGGTGCAGCTCTTTACCTTTCTTTTTTTTATCAAAGAAGCCGTTAGCAAGGGGATTCCCGATTCTTCCCAGAGTCTTATTCCTGCAGTTTGGGGATGAGAAGTCCAGTAAAAGAAGAGAAATGTTTGAAAGTGAAAGGTCGGTGTTGGATAATATTCCTCAAAAAAAACAGAGTCAGTGTTAGAGAGCAGGGCCGGAGCCTGACTGCGGCTCCACATGACACTGATACCCAAATAAGCAATGAGGATCATTGTCCAGGTAGCGCATGCGTGTTCGCACTGTTGCTACAAATACATGGACACACATTTGTGTGATGTAGCTACTGTACATCCTGCGTACGTGTGCGCACACACAAATTGGCAGATCAGTCTCGCACATGCCGTTTTGTGTACATGTGTGGTGATGCTGTACGACTAAAAGGTGAGAAACAATGCAGCAAAAAAAAAAAAATTGTTTCAATACATTCACGTACATCCAGTCTGAGACATTCACATATTTTCACCACACACACATGCAGTTGCAGCACAGCTCAGCTGAGGTAAGCAAATTATTTCTGTGTTGTTAACAGCTTTCTATTGATCCTCACACAGTTGCTGACACCTCTAAACTCAAGCGCAAACACACACAAACACACACACACACACACACACACACAGTACCTGTCATTTCCGGTCCTCCAGAAGAAAAGCTTGATTTTGACTCTGATGGACGTCCACATGCTTCTACAGTGGACATTATGACAGTGTAAGAGAGATGAGAGAGTGTGTGAGGAAAAGAGAAGCAGGAGTTATGCAAAAACAATCACACGACATGACTACGTCACTAACCGGATGAGTAAAAAACGAGAAACAATACTTGTTCTTCAGTAAAGACGCTGTCTGGTGAATCGTTTGGATTGTGGTATCTGTTAGCGGAGAAGATAACAATGAATGAATTGCATTTGTGCAAGAGGAAGAAGCAAAGCACATGTCTGTGCACACGTGTGTACTGCGCATCACCAGCTAGTAAATGTACATTCGGTTTAAATCATATTCTGAGAATCTGCAGGCCCACATCAGATGCATGTGCCAAATGTATTAGACACACTCACGTGGACGCTTCTACACACACACACGCACTCTGTCATAAACAAAGGGTCCTGTGGGAGGAAGTGTGAGGCAGGGAAAGTACCTCATCAAGACAACAACAACAGCAGAGGTGCAGGGAGTGACAGCTGCTCACTGAAAGAGACATGAGGGATCACCTCTGTACCATAACAACAAACGCAACACCACACACAAGCGTGGCTGCCTCCATGCTCAACACAGAGCAGACTAACGCGCTCACCTGATTACCAGATGTTGGCCGTAATGCGCAGTTTTGTCGGTGATTGCCAGAGCATGACGAAGAAAAGATTTAGCCATTTTTTTCTATTGATGGGAGATGATCTTTATGAAAACAACCTAGAAACACTCGCACATGAAGTGCATTTTCAAACGCAGCCAGCCTGATGTGTACATAGCCTACAAGTGCTATCATGTAAACGCATCTCTAGCTTATGTAAATGACGTTACATCAATCAGAAATGCTTGTGTGTGTGTTTAAGTGTTATAAGCTATAAATAACTTGGGTCAACATCGCTGTGTGTGTGTGTGTGTGTGTGTGTGTGTGTGTGTGTGGCTGAAACATTGTGTTCACTGATGCTTCCGAGTATTTTCTTCTTGTAGCTAATCTAGAAATACAGAAACAGACATTTGGTCAGACACCTGTGGCCTTTCCAACCATATTACCCACAACTGCAACCTTCTCTGTCCTCTATTTCATCCTGCTTTCATTCACACAAGACGATGCGATAAACACTTTTTGTGGCATCACACTGCTGCTTTAACCTTTATCATTTTTTTTTTTATTCTGCAGTAAGGAGGCCCCTTTCTTTTGTGGGTATGATAGGAGCAAAAAGCCCTGCCCTACTCCACCCATCCTGGCTACAAACCACACACACACACACACACACACACATGCACACACACACACACACACACAAACAGTATCTGACCTCAGTAGGTCCCTCTCTTGACCACAATTGACGCCAATCAAACCTATCCCCAGCACAAACCATTGCCACACCTATAAGCCCTGTGCTGGTCTAGCCCTGTTATTATGTAAGACAAGACAAGAGGCAACGCTAAGTGTAGAAGCAACAATAGTTTCAGACACAGACACATTATTTGTTGTCATACTGGGAATCCCTGACTTGCTGTTTGGCTGCATGTAGAATATGAATCTTACATAGTCATTTCATCATGCATCAGTGTGCGGTATTGATAAGTGAAAGTTGTGAATTACTTACCTCAGGGGAACTCCCACTGCAGAGTCACTTACACACTCACATATACGCAAACAGGCACACCTGCTTCCAGGGAAACCACCTCAATGGGCATGGTCTTGGATAAATTGATTATTCATTATAATACACAGAATGGAAGTAATAAATACGGACAGGAAACTCCCACTGCTACATGTAACAGGAGCACTGCGTAGAGGTATTTGGCTTGAGTCAGTTGTCTTAAATGTTATTGTTGGTACATTAGTCAGGTGAGTTGTAAAATACAGGTGCACAGCCCTCTGGACAGATAATTGCAGGGTGAGGAGGAGTTTTTCATATGCAAACACAAATGCACGCAAGGACTCACACACACACACACACACACACACACACACACACGCACACACACACACGCACACACACAGGTGCCTCCAGATAGATAACCCTGTGTCATGCAATTTTATCACCCAGGCTCAGAGGACAATTTGTTTTATGGGGGATCTCACCTGCAACATAAAGATTATCACTCCAAACACTTATGCTGGGTCAAATATATTCAAATGTTTGTATTTCTGCCAATTTACAGCACGGGTAAGGCTGTCCACTCCTTTTTAACATAAGAAAGGAATAATTCTGAATACTTGCACAAGCAACAACTTAAAGATCCGGTGTGTAAGATTTAGGATAAAATGGAATATAATATTTATATGTATGTTTTCACTAGTGTAGCATCACCTGACAATAAGAACTGTTGTGTTTTCATTACTTTACAATGAGCCTGTTATATCTACAGGGGGAACAGGTCCTCTTCAGTGGAGTCCGCCATGTTTCGATGATAGTCCAGAGCAGAATAACCACTGTAAACAAGTTACTGAGACTTTGGTATCAAAGGCGTAGGGGTTTCCATTTGTAATCTACATCAGTGGGAATGAGTACAAGGCAAATTATATAATTTATAATAGAGGATCTGCCCATACTGGCCAGTCCGAACTGACGCAACATTCAGCAGTGGACTACCACGTTCCAACGCAAGGGACACACAGTGGAATCAATTAATGAACCTAACCCTAACCCGAGAACACCTGAGAAATGAATCCAATAACGTAAGTAAGTCAGGAGTTTTTGCAGGTTGATCTTTATTTTAATGCCTACATCCAATAGAGTTAGAGAGAAAAAAATCCCCATCTGGTGCTTTAATCCTTAATATAACAAGTGATATATCATATGATGTGCTTATGCACACACCATAGGTGTTTTCATTAGGATGGGACACGACTATTTCAGCGCGTAACCAAAGCTTTTAACACCACAGACGCAATGGAAAGCAGAATTTTCGTTGCCAGGTCGTGGGTTGGCATGACAGCTAACCGTTAGCATAAGTTGTGTCAGGAAGTCAGTCTGTGATGCTTGCCTATGAGTCACGGGCCTTAGAAACATTGCACTCATTGAATGACACACATACTGAGAAATCAGTGTTAAATTCATTCATTCAGACATGTAGTGCACTGTTTATGATTTTATATTAGGTTAGCTAATAATGAGTGGGTGATTGATGAGACAGTAGTGCAGAAATTCACTTTTGTAGTGTCCAGTCTGCCTAATCCAAAGAAGAAGAGGAAGAAGAAGAAGAAGAAGTAGGGACGTCAACTTCAGATGTGTTTCTTTCCTTTACCTTCACCATGTTCACTCTCAGAAGCGATCTCCGCCTTGGCTCCAGGTTATCCATTCCCGCAATGGCGAAGTGATGAAGCGTCAGGGCTACAGATTCACCGACAGACAGATACAGGTCCGTTGCACTGGCTAGCTAGTCTTGCATAAACCGCATTCTCCGTGAATGGCAACTGAAGCCAACGGATAAGTGCCAAAAACTGCAGTTCCTCAAGTGGCCACTCGAGGCCGGCTACAGAACGAGTCAATCTCCATAAGCGCTCATAATAAAATGTTCAACTTCTCAGCAGAAATAAAGCTAGCTTCATTCTTTTATCATGTATCATAGGTTGCATATTTAAGACAAAATCAAGGAGTTGATAAAATCTGATAATAAAAAAGCTAAAGAAAACTCAACCAGTGACCAGTCATCAATTCTTTTGGTAAAAAATCAAAAGTTACAGACCACAAAAGAGAGGCCTGTTTTTGTTGACCTCTGTCTGAACTCGAGGACCAACTTTCTTCTGCGTTACGAATCAGCTGCTTTTATCATTATAAACTCCATAGGTGCTGTATGAGAATGGAAAGCTTAACAGTGTGTATTAAGAATAACTAAGCGGGTGGTGCTCTGCAGACGGTAACGTGACGCATCTACAACTCTCCTCTCATTCTGTCTCAACACCTTTTTTATCCTCAACTTTGTATTTACTGCAGCTGAAAGTCAAGTTCTACTTGATCACTTAAAAGATAATAACCTTGTTTATTGTCAGGACAAAGGCTCAGTCACCTTAAAAAAATTGTTGTAAAATGTAATATGTAAGTTTTATGGTGTATAAAATGTTTAAAGCTAATGGAAAACATTTGTGCTAAACTTCATTAAGAGGCTGCATATGTACATAAGCCCCTGTGACCCTGAAAACAGGCTGTTCCTGAATCAGCCAGAGGCAGACGTTTTCTGGGAGGGCATGGTGAGGATTGCAAAACAGGAAACACAGGGCCTTGATAACTCTCACATGAACACACATACAGGGCAAAAAGTGTGTGGGCATGTTGTGTAGGGTGCTTGGAAATGGGTTAGACTGAAAAATAGAGTGTGTGCCACAGCGACAAGGCCGATGTTGATCCTCTTCTACACACTTTAAGAATTTAAGATACATTTCGGGTTTAAGGTACACGCCAAGATCATCACAAGGTGTGATTAGTGGAGATGGGGTTGTTAGATGTCTGGCCGTCAGTTGCTCTGCAGGACTAACAGGTACCGAAGAAAGGAGAAAAAGACAAAAACATGAAGGCAAAACATCATAAACGAAAGTAATGTAACATGAGCAAGCACTCATTAAGATGGATGAGTACCTCCTTCTTTTCATGTCTCTCTGTATCTGTTTCCCTGTAACACAAACACACACACACACACACACACACACACACACTCATTCAACACCGTGTTGACTTTTCTGTAAATCCTGGACAAGTTTGAACATGCATGCCGTCCCGTGATGACTGAAACGCACAGTACACACGTGTTGAACCAGCGCTTAGTTTAGTGTAACACTTCATCAGAAACATGATAGGGTTGAGTCATGAGGGAATTATTGTTGCAGTTATAATTATGACAAAAGATCCTAGATCCTTGAATACACACTGTTCTGTTGCTGCCACTCTGTTTACATGGCTGTTAGCATAAAGAAAAGTCCTGAACATACTGAGAGCATATTAAAGCCTCGATCACATCCTCAAACTGTATTACACACCTGCAATGTTTTTCTTCTTTTCCTATTTATTTTGCAGTTTAAACCCTTGTCCTAGTTAATATTCAAATCGCAGAACTTAAAGCTTAAAACTGCTAGCATAATATTGATGGTGCAACAGAAGCTGTCAGAGGCCCATCCGTGCATGAGGACCAATAATAGTGGAGCTTAACTGCCTTAACCTTTTTCATTTGTTTCCATAGTTCTTATCAATGTGGATTTCTGTCCCCAAGTGCAATTTTGGTGGGCCATGACAATTATGCAACACAGTAGAGTACAATCTTTACAGGAGTTCCTCTGCTGATAGATCAGAAGTTAAGTCAACAGAGCTGCTTCACAGTCAAAAGTAAAAATGTTGACTTCATTTATCTATTAAAAGTATTGGCTTTAGATAGAGGTGTCTGTTCGCCATGATACTTTATATTTTCAATTGGTAATTTTGAGAAAATGAATTGAAGTTTTCAACCACCATTGTGGTGCAAATGCAAATATTAGGAGTTGAGCACATTAATTCTTTAGTCAGTCGCAATTAAAGCTCAGCCTTACGAATGCCAGTGTCAATTCTCAAATGAAAACAATATGTAATTAATTATGGAAATATGGCTTTTAGGGTTGTTTCATGTATTACTATGAGGAAGGTCACAGGCTCCTCCTTTCTCCAGATATTATGTTTTTGTGTGCTCCCATTTGTCATCTCTCCAGTGAGACAGAAGCTTCAATGGATGTTAGAAGTCACGTGTTTCATATACGTCACAGTTTATTCATGTCGTTGCTGTCTGTTACATTTAGTTTTTATCAATGCATCGACTTTTCTCCTGCAGTCAAGTAAACTCAGGTTAACTCTGGTTTTCTATGTGCATTGAAGATTCATAAATGTACCAGCATTTGATGTTAAACCTTGTTTTGTTGTTGAAGCTTTGATTAATGATCATCATTAGCACATGGGCTATTCACCAATACTTCTCTACTCTCTACTTCATTTTCTCACCAATGTCACCATTTAAACGAGAATTCTGCTGCCATCCGTGCAGTTGGCTTGAATGGGAATTAAAATAAGAAGTAAAAGATGGAATCATCAATTAATAGAATCATCTGACAAATTAGATGAATTTCTTCAACATCTTGAATCGGCCTGTTCCCAGTGTTTCATAGTTTATTACACTGACTGTATTATCTGTGTACATGAAAAATAATAAATGGTTAATATGTTTATTACAGTTTATACATTCCAAGCTAATAAGACTGGTGTCAGTTTTAGTTTATTTAGCCATGAGACTGATGTGTTAAAATTGACATTGACATGTTGGAAGGAAGCCATGTTATGTTTACAGGCAGAAATAGAGATTGTATATGGCATCTGTCATGTCATGGAGAGAGACTGAAGAGTTATTGTTAAAATTAGACTCCTATTGATATTTTTGGTCTTACTACAGTCATACCAATCATAGATGGCTAGTTCAAATCTGAATCTCGCTTTTAAAATGCAGTTATTCAAATTTAGCTGGTTTCTTCATCCCTAAAATACAAACCACCAAGTTACAAATCAAACTCAAAGTTCAGAAGTCCCCTGAGCTGAGTGGTGTATTTATCTAGTGCCTGTTGCTAAAGACAAACACTACACAAAGGTATAGTTTTGTCCTTTCCATTCAGGGGAACTTACTGTACATGCTGTGGTATGGGTGGATGTGTCTGTGTGTCTGTGTGTGTGTGTGTGTGGGGGGGGGGTTATTCTCTGGAACAGGATGTGCTGTAGCTGTGCAAACGCCTAAAAGCTTCTTTGCTTGTGTTTGCACATGAGATGAAGCAGCAAAAAAAAAACAAAAAAAAACACAGATCCTTTACTGTAAGCCTCAGGTCCACAGTGTACCGATGGTGAGGACTAAACCGGGTCAGGTCGAGGAAGAAGAAGCTACCGCCAGATAAAAATCTCATTTTGGGATCTCTACTTTATCATAATGTAGACCTTCAAGCACAAACATATGGCACAATATTTTACAAATACACACATGAATGGATAACTTGGCAAGCAGCACACTAGAATGCAAAACCATGCAAATGAGATGCAAAGAGTGAGTCAGCGTTATCATGGAAAATTTCTTCTTGGCTCAGAGACACTACAGTAAACAAAAATGGGACTGTGTAGTCTTAAGATTTCAATCATGGTGGTATCAAGTACTATACAATTATGTAGTTGTAGTATTTCTACTTTCTACTGTTTTCTACTGTGAAAGGAGCCACTTTAATTCTTTTTCATAGAATACATTTTTGGGAATCTGATTGTTCATTATAGAAATTATTTAATGTAGCCAAAGTGAGACACACATGCAGCAAAAGGTTAAAAAAAAAATGTATTTGTTGTCCTCGTATGCAAAGCAGCTGACTCCCTCAGCAGGGAGGTCAAAGGTCAGGGTCAGGCACAGTTAGCAACCTTGTCTAAGGGCATCTCGGCTAAGCAGGTACTTGTCAAGACCAGTTTGAACAGTGTGTATATAAACTATGTAGCATAAACCGTATATATACAAGGATTAAAGATCAAATAAAGCACTTGGGTCCTTACATAGTCCTTATAATAATTCCTGTGTGTGTTCCTTAGACAAGCAGGAAGAGGTGGTGATGGAAAGAAATCCCTCCAGATCCAGCTGATAAATGAAGACAAAGAACAGGTTTGACAGCTATGACTTTATCCTCCTAACAAAGACAGCGAGGGATGGATGGAGGCGTTGGGAGGAAGAAGGGAAGAAAAAAAGTCACGTCACCGGCAATTTCAGGTAGGCCTATATTTCTGCGTGCCAATGGCAGGGGCGGGGGAGACATAGACCACACCCTGGCATTTTGTTCTAATGTGTCTATATGTGTTTGTCTACATGGTAAACAGCTACAAAGGTGGATTTAAGCACACACGTTGACTCATGTGTGTTCTTTTGTTCCTGTGTCAAAGCTGAACACAACTCGGTAACAGTTATGAAAACCTTGTGGCCTAAAGATAGCCAGCTGATGCCTATCTAGCTGTTTTTTCTCATGAAGCTCACACTTAATCTGTCTGAGTGTCTGTCTCCTGTCAGACCCTCACTCCACCCACCTGTAATAGACCGAAACATGCCCTCAGTTTCCCATGCTGCTCCATATAATATCTGTCTATATATCTATCTATCTATCTATCTATATCTGTCTTTCCTGTCTTTTTTCTTTCTTTTTTTTTTTTCTACCTGGACCGAAAACGCCCGAGGTTTTCTCGTGGGAAACTCTTGGAGAGGTATGTTGCTCCGTGAGCAGGGAGTGAGTGGAATCCCGTTTTTCTGGGTCGAGTCTCACTCCCTGTTCCGCAATCCCATCCCGAGCTCGGTGTCACGCTCGGCATCGTGTCAGGACTCGCAGCGGTGTTAGGAAACTCTCGCCTGTTCTCGCTCAGCCGGATCATGGGGTTTTGTTGCACACAGCACCTGTGCTCTACTTCACTCTGACTCCTCTTTCCCTTTTTGCTCTCTTTCTTACATCACTGTGTGTGTTTTTAAATTATCCTGCCTTTAGTTTAGCCCCTTTATACAGCTAAATACCACTCCTACATTTCCATGAAGCTACCTGATCTCTAAATAAAGTACATCTCATACTGTCTGAGAGTGTGTTGGGTTTAAATATTCCAAATAAATTAAACTAAAGCCTTTAAAGAAATATTAAATTTATTTTAACTGAGGATAAATCATCATAATTAAAGCAGCATCAATACCCAGTCCAGTACATGTATGTCTCTATTGTACATCTACTGCCAGACCTTACTTATCAAACTCACAAGTCAAGTCAAGTAAAGGCCTTCTCATGAAGTCACATGATTTTCAGTAAGTAGTGTCATCTTCAAGGAGAAAAGGAAAGGAAAACAACAGTGAGAAAGGAAAGGAGGCTTGCATTTGTTTATGCGTTTAGTTTCTGATGTTTTACAGTGCAAGAATAATTGTAGATGTCTGTGTTAGAGTCGTTATCAAAGGATATTTTCAATACAACATATAGAATATTTTTCCTCAATTAAAAAGTTAAGAAATACATATAAACCATCATCATATCTTACAATATAATACACCTTCTTTAGGCAAAATAGGACATGATCTTTTGTGAAAAGCAAACAAAGATGTATTGAACATTTTGCGATCTACATTAAGGTTGCTACAAGATAGTTGGTTGCCTGGAATTGTTCATATCTTTATTGGAGTATTAAAGCAGTTTTATAGAACTTAAGAATGATTATCTAAAACTAATTGCTTGCCCCAGACTACTAGTGTTTTACCTGTTAAAAACAATCATCACCCTAGTGCCCCTCGACAAACTCTGGTCCACGACAAGCTATCTGAAAAGACTGAGTACATTTGCTGCAGACATTAAAGTCCAGAGAATGCTCGAAACATACAAGTTTGTTTGATGTGCCACTTTTGTACAGTCTCTCCTCAAAGGTTTTCAAAGGTGTTACACTTATTTCTACACACATAAAGTGGTGAGAAAAGTTCAGACCCTGCCTGCTTTCTCGCCTCCACGCTGTGTGAAGTGAGCGCGTTGGCCAATTGTCAGTTTCGGAAAGTTACATAAATTGTTGGATGCAGTCGTGCCTTGGAATTTAATAGATCAGAAAGGTGTTGGGACACGATGTACAGATGTTGTTTGACCATCCAGCAAGCACTCTGTTTGAAACATCCTGACTTTACAATCCCCAGAGGAAGAATACTCTAGGCGCTTTTGGTGACCAAAATTGGACGTTCGGTAAGTTCATGTAGAGTGGTGTAATTAAGAGATTAGTGTCATAGAAAAGAAACAACTTGTAAGAGTTTAAAAAAGATTAGATCTTGAGAGTAGGTTGACATTTGTTAATCTGTCTGTGAAATCTGTGTCAAAATTCATATTTTTTAAGCACCTGGGCTGGGATTTATTCAAACAGGGTTTATGATTCCCGTTAAAGAAAGATAGACATGTGTTGTACGGTTGCCTAAATATCTAAACATGATTTGACACATATTGACATGCAAATAGAAGGAGATAATCTTTCCTGTGAATTTCCTCATTCCTCTTCTCTTTTCCACATTTCCCAGAAAGAAAAAGAAAGACAGTTTACTACAAGGAAGAACCCTTTGTGAATACATCTCTGTAGTGTGTGTGTGTGTGTGTGTGTGTGTGTGTGTGTGTGTGTGTGTGTGTGTGTAAGTATATTTTACCGTAACTGGTCTCGACCTTACAAACTATGTGCCAGTCACATTATCTTACATGTTTTTGGTCCATATTTCTCACTAAAAGAGTATTATATTTGAGTAGCAAAGCAGTCTCACATCCCTATCTTACTTTCAGAAGAAACAGCAATTTAAGTAACTTGTTTTTGTTTCGTGTAAAAAGGGTAAAACATCAGGCATGGTGACATGAGGACAGACAGCCAATCAGAGAGGGAAAACACAGACAGGTGGGCAGACAAGCAAGCTGAGAGGCCATGCGTCAAAACTGCCTGGCATGTGTAAAGTGGGAGGAAAAGGACAGTGAGGTCATGAATCAACGAAGCGAACAGTCGTAGACTTACAGTGAGATGACACAACAGGCTTGATGTCCTTATGCTCCGACAAGTGGAGATGAAAACACCAGGAACCGGATCAGTCCCTGGACTTGAGTCTGAATGAAGGACCGTAAGACAAGAGTGGACGGGAGAAGACAGCAGAGCGCGAGTGATATAAGCTGAGGGAAGAGTACGAGAAGGATGCTGCAAAGCTTCCTGGGTCACTCAGACGCACACACAGACACACACACACACACATGCATACATGCCGGTTTGAAGACTAACACACATGGTGATGCAAGCAAAACAATGGTGACATAACCACAAATACACTTACTCATCTAATATGTTAGGAGGTGTTTTTTTTTTGTTTCCGCTTTAATTTCACACACTTTGCTTGCCAGCCTTGCTTTGTTTCACACACGGGATGTTTTCACTGGCGGTAAAAGGTCACATTTAAAGTTTGGGAGCGTGTGTTGTTGGGAAGTAAAAAAGCAAAACTGAACATAAATTGATGTTTTACTGGGAAGTAAATTAGTCAGGAAAGAGGAAACAGTCTTCATTTGTGGTATAATCACCTCACAAAGCACTTAATTTAAAGGAAGTTTGTTGCAGGAGGAACAAAAACAGTATCTAGTAATTTTTATAAGTACATCACATCAGCGATGGAGCATTGGGTGTATCCCTCTTTCTGCAATGGGCACACACACACACACACGCCCTATGGCACATGCACAGGAGCAAAAAAAAAAAAAAAAAGGAAATTCTCTTTCAATGAGGTGAACAATACTTGACATATCTCGACATCTTTTTACTACACACTTCCCCTCTTTGTGAGAACTTCCCCACAGTTTTCACTACTAACACTACTTACTACTAGAGGCTGCATATGAATGAAGAAAGATGCACACACACACACACATAGAAGGAGGTAGAACGAGAAGAGGGTTGTTTTGCAACTAGAAAGAGGAAGGTACATGTGTCACTCATTCTTTTGTGATGCAACACAGACAGGTCAATGAACAAACACACACAAGCTCAAATAGCCCCATCGCTAATCCAATCTTGTTTTCATTAATATTATGTATTGCCTGGGTACATTTTCCTCACAAAAAAAAAAAAAAAAAAACTCTTGTTAGCCTTGGGACAATAAGGGATCTGAGGGGGCAAGATGGAGCATGCAAGTAAGAATCCTTTCTCTCTCCATGTTCAAACACACATCCGAACTGACCCACCCCACTCACCTCTCTCTCTGTCCAAGTACCTGGCAGAGCAGATTTGCATATACATTTGCCAGTCAAATGAGATGTGTAACTATGGAGAGCAAACTCCTCCAGAATTCCCCTCTCTTGCAGGAGACTCCCAGATCACATCCAAGAAAAAAGGCCAGGTGGGATTAGAAGATTTCTTTGTACAGTTTGTACAAATTGTTGGACATGCTTGTAATTGCTTCCTCATACTAACCTCTAGGATTGGTTAAAGGGATTTGCAGCTGCACACGTGCATGCAGAACACACATATGTGCTGTATAAATGATTTCAGAGTTAATATATAGTCTCAGTGAATCTCACCCAAATCAGCCTCAGGGCAGATTCCTAAAATAAAAGTGCTGTCACTGTCATGAACAGTGAACTTTGCTAATTGATGCCTGAGGGCTCAAGACCTTGCTATCCTTCACATACTATGATTTCACACCCAGTTTACCACCAGAATAACCTTCATTTCAAGATTAGGGTTTATAGAGTACTGTATAAACTCGTGTCTTTCAGGTGGAATATTGGAGGTTTTGGTGCTCATCAGCAGACCAATGGGTAAAATAATAAAATGGCTATTATTTAACACTATTACCTTTATAGTTGATATTGTTGCAAGCCCTGTGCTAAACTGGTGACTTGGTGTTCTTGGGATAGGCCCCCAGCCCTCAGTAATCCTGATGGAGATGAGCATTTACAGAAAATGGATGGATGGATATATTATTGTTGCAATATATATATATTTTTTTCCACATAGTTGATTTGGTCGTTTTCGTCAAGTTTGCATTCAAACTGCTGCATTTGAACAATTTTTCTTTACGTTTAGCTAGTTATTTCAGCTGTAATTACCTTTATCTATTTGATATTTCCTTTAGTTCTAGCAACAATTTGTTATTCATTTCTTTTGGCTAACTTTTAATGACTTGTTTATCAGTTACTGCAAGTTAGTTAGATAAATATTTAAATTATTAGCCGAGCTACACAGTCTCTCCACTTACCCCATGTGGTACAAGTATGAATGAAAAAAACTCAAATTCAAAGGTCTCAGGAATAGAGCCACTTTTCATACAAGCTATTTTAAAAACTTATAGTAAGTAATTTTTAGCAACATTATAGGGAAACATAATCACAATAAAAAAAAACAACTTACTGCCCTCATGTGAATTGAGCCTCTTTTTGTACTATGCAAATGTGTGGGTCTGCCCTGCGGCCTATTTGGTCCTGAAGTTAGAATACCATTGAGGAAAATTTTACTCTGTTTTGGGTAATTAAGTATTCTAAAGACTCTTCCAAAGGCTCCACATCAGCCTCATGTTTAATCCTTCTGCCCTGACATCCTGCCTCTGCCTTCACTTCAAAGCTGAAAGTCAATTAGCAGACAGGAGAAAAACACTCAGACGAAGAAGTATTATTTGTTTTGGCTGTAGTTTAGGCTGTGATGCAAATATGAACACAACTCCCTGCAAAGGTGAACTGTAAAAAACAATAACAAAGGCTAGTTTGGGATTCTCCAGGGGAGGATTAACTGAATTTAAACATAAAATTTGGATGTGAAACCACAAACAGATCAAACACTCACATACACACATACACATCTACACAAAACAAACATCGACAAGCATGGATTAATCCAAAACTAAACGCCTTGTTTACAGCAGCAACAATATTACTAAGCCCATATAATGTGACTTTTATAACAATATGATTTGACTAATGATGCAGAGCTGGAGGAACAGGCCGAGCAGGTTGGACTGTACTTGTAATAACAAGCGGAGACGTGACTTACACGGAAGCTGTTTGGATTCCCTCCTGAAGAGGTAATGCACAAACCAGGCTTCATGTGTTCAGTGAATATACAGCAGGTAATAAAACAGGCGCCTGTTACAAAGATTTTGAGGGACCACCAGGAACACTGAAGTATTAAAACACATGAGAAAAGCTTTTTAAAAGTACTTTTTCTTCAAAGTATCTTGAATTCGGAGCCAGAAGGAATAAAAAAAGAGTCGTGATGTTTAGGAAAAGAGCTTTCAAACACAGATAGTCACTCATGTAGCTCACAACCTGTTTTATAATTAATGGTCGCTAATGGGCACCAATTTACTAGAATACTGGAGCAAATCCACTTAAATAATCTGTCTCTTGTTGTGGCTCAGGAGGGAACTTTCCAAAGTTTGAAAAAGTTTGATTTCCGCAACTTAACAGTAGTTCAATAATAAATCACTGGAGTACTCCGTTAAGAAACAATTGGTTTCTTTGGTTTATGTAAAGTTCTCATGTCAAAGCAACCCTGACTGGCACAGCTTCAAATTTGTGGGTTGTACTGTAAAGGTCAAAGGTCATACACAACCCACTTAAATATTTTAATATGTGACATTAAACGCACACCATGTGGGATAATGAGCAAGTCACTGCAGGTTGCTGCACCTTCTGTTTGGACAGCATCAAACCAGGCTTACTGCATAATAATCTGCTGTTGAGACTTGTGTCAAATGGTCAAAAACACTGAGAAAGATCGAACATACATCTTGTACTTTTCATACGTTAATAAAGCCCTCTTATCTGCCCACACACTCTTACACATGCTTGCAGTATGCAAAGTATCGAAAGCAGCCAATAAATCTGTATATTATTAACCCCCCAAAAAATATACAAAAATCACCACAAAGTGAAAATGTGAACACAAATGACTGTGCTCGGATGTACAGTACTGTCCATCGTTCACGTACACCCACACACACACACACAGAAATGGAGCAGGTGAAATGTGGCAGGTGTGCTTCTACAGTACCCTTGGGTTGTGTATCAGTAGTCAGAGTTATAGCAGGAGCATAGGGGTTAAGAAAGTAAGATAAGAGATCTTTATGCACACACACTTGCACACACACACACACACACACACACACACACACACACACACACACACACACACACACAGTCAAGGGTGCAAACAGGTTTTGCTCCTGGATATTGATCATGTACATATTTGTTTGCACAATGTTTGTGTATGTGTGGGTGTTGCATGTCAGAGATCTCAATACTGCATGACAAATTAACCCTTTATTTCCCCTAAGTGTACGCTTTAGTCATTCCACGACACAGAGTGATACTTGGAAACCACCTGCTGTACAGAGAACACTTAAATGCAGGGATGTAGTGGAGTGTAAACCCGCCAAAAAACTGTTTACAACAAATTTTGACATCAAAAATGAGTTTTATCATTGAAAAAGATTATTTTAAAAAAAAGCAAAAAAGTATGAAGTATATATATATATATTGTATATTACTAATATGCATTACTGCTATGTTTCCACTTGTTCCACTGATTATGTGTTATTTTATACATGTTTCATTGTATTTAGTAGCTTTATTTAATCAAGACCTGAAAACCAGAAACAACCAGCACACAAAAACATACAAACGATTGTCATAAAAACATCAGCCAATAAGTCTCTAAGGGCAAATAAGGGAGTTTGCAGTTTAAGGAGCAGGACACCTTGAACCAGTCCTGCCAAGATTAGGTTACTGAATCGTGTACAGTACTATAGTCAGACAAGACAATACCATGAGATGAATTATTCCTTCTTGTCAGTGAGGAGGTCTGTGCAACTTTGCAATGCAGAAACCAGCTGTGTAAAAAAAAAAAAGAAAAGAAAAAAGTGTCATTAGTGATAAAGCATCACACAGTGTGGTAGGAAGGGTTTACCTCAGGGTTTAACAGAGGTGATGTCTGTGCATATTGGTTGGTATCTCTCAAATCACTGTGATCTTCATTGAAAATAAAAAATCTAAGGAAGTGCACACTCTCAAAGTAAAAGGGAAACGGGCACCTTTCTGTGCGCAGGATTAAGGCTTTTAAGTTTCATCTTCTTAAAACTTAAAACGTTTAACTGCAGAGTGCTTTTTTTTTTTTTTTTTGCTGTACGGTCACGACAGAGCATTTTTTGAATCTCAAATGCCTCTCTGGTGTGACTTTAAATCAGCATGGAGGTGTCCCATTGGTGCACAGATGTATCCTGGCTACATAAAAGTTTCTTTTTAAAAAAAAAAAAAGACAGAGGGTATTTTGGGTCTCTGAGCAAAAAAGGGCAGGGGTGCCCCACTCCCGCACCAGCGCTGAGGACGGCTACAGCAGTTCCTCATTTTTAAAATTGAGAATGAAATAGCTGATATATTTATATGATGTGCTATATGTAGGTGACAGTGGGGTACAAAGAGAGAGAGAGTGAGACATCCTTCTTATAGCTGCATCTTACACACTCTACTTCTTCTTTCTGCTCAAGTACAGGAATAACAGTCATGCCTCTGAAAAGTAGTAGTTATTGCAGTGCTATTGGCAATAGGTTGCATTAAACCGACATAAATTCTTGTTATTCAAAGACAGAAAGAAAGATAAGGCAAAGAAAGGAAGGATACTGACTAACAACAAGAGATTAACCCTTTCAGTGCAGAGCACAGGGGCCAGACAAGACATAGTGAGACAGACAACATGTGAACACCACAAGTTTCATTTTTCACTTTCTACACACACAGCCGTAAATCTTCATCTCACGCCAGTGAGGCCAGGGAGGTGTCACCTCCAGAGATAACTTGACATTTTCAGCTCAGATGGATGTGACCTCCACTTTCTTTTACTTAGGTAAAAAAAAAAAAATACATTAAAGGTGTATTCCATATAATGCAGCATCAATGTCTGAGATCACTATTGGTGATATTGGTGAAAAATGGCAAAGAAACAAAAACAAACCAAAAACAAAACAAAAAAACCCAACAACAGCCTTCTTTATCTGAATTTGCATTTTGGAGGGAGATGGTTATCGGCATGATGGGCTGATGGGGTGCATGTTTTCACAGAGGGAGTGGTCGGATGACATTTAAGGGGCAAAAGAGGGGGCTCTATTTGCAGTGTCAATATTTACAGTGACACACGCTGGACGAGTACTGACTGACTGAGGTGAATTGTGTGGGGCTCGTGTGTGTGTGTGTGTGTGTGTTTGAGTGTGAGACACGAAGACGGTAAAACAGAATTATGGGCATGAATGGATGTCAGATGGCACGCTCGGATGAACAGATTTTGCCCTTTAAAAACACAACTATCCATCTTGTTTAGCAGTTTGTGTGTGCGCTCTCATCTACCCAAAGCAGGACCCAAAAAAAGGTAGACAAGATAAAGTTTAGAAAAGTCAACCAGTATGGTGTAATGTGATTTAATAGGTGACCTATCACAAGTGGACTCCGCGTCTGTCGCAATCTACAAGCTGCTTTTTGCAATGCAAATCAGAGATATGCAAATGAGGGAAACACAAGCTGTGTTTGTACCACTTCTTTGCTCACTATCACTATCTCTCATTCTACGTGCTTTCCCTCTGTTTCAACCCTGTATTTACACTACTTTCACACTTCTTTATTCTTTTCTTCTGAGTGCTGAATCCCCATTAATCTTCTTATCATTTATTTTCTGTTGTTGGACTTTTTTTTTTTTTTTCACTTTACATTTCCCTCCTTTTCTGGCCTTCTTTTAGTCAGTATCACATTCTGCTTCATGTGCCTTCTGTTGTTTTTGTGAAAAATAGCTTTTCAAAATCTGTGAGAAAATTCTAGCAACGTCCCTGCAATACCTCAGTATAAAGTTGATTCAACAACACGTCACTCACTCGGCTTCATGTTCTCCTGTGTTTGTCCTGCAAACTACAACTAAGCGCAACTTTACACTGTTTGATTTCAACCTGTCTTTCTTCTCTCTTTAAGTCTATTGTTTACATATGAGCTCATAGCCCCCAGCCATGCTTGCATCACAGAAATCATCATGTATTCATCATTGTATTTATACTGTAAACAAGCACCAGGGAGAGGCACCCATAATGTGCCCCACTGCCATGAGGAGCGTGGTCTCCTGCAGCTTTCTCTACTCTTCAAATGCTTTTATTGCCCTCTAGTGGTCAAACACACTCAACATCCAGTTAACACACAACTACACAAGGAATATCTCTAGTGCGTCGAATGTTAATTGAAAAACATTTATTTTATTGTTCACAGTGCTCAGAAGTTGGTTGTCAAAACAGGAAATACACAGTCAAGAAGTCAGATGATGCATCCAAACACCGAAATACAGAGGTTCAGCTCTTGTTTGGATCACTTGATAAGACCATAGTGCAAACATCTCTCAAGTGCACTGTTAGTTAGGGTTACTAATGTCAGTACAAGTATTAATTTTGATTCATTTGAAGAGTTTCATTCAAAAATTCAATATTATTACTAAGCAAATTACTTTTTTTTTTCTCCAAATACAACAAAACAGTCCTTAAGGTTGCTAGCTCGTGCTATCAGGAGCTATCTGTGCTCAGAAAGAACCAAAATCTGAACATCTACAAATTCAGTGACAAACTCCATCTCTATCTGAAAGCTCCAAAAAAAAAAACGCTACTAAATGGACCTCATGGTGACATGGATTTCTCAGCTCAAGAATTAACTCTGAACTTCAGATTTTAAGCCAGCATGGACGAGAAGTACTTAAAAGTATTTAGGAGCTCTACAACTCTAAGTCTAAGTGGTGGGGTCATGAAGATCATGTGATGTGATCGAAGGCTCCAGAGCCGCTACTAAATGGACCTTGGGGTGAGATTTATTTTCTCCACGATGGCATGTTGAGTTTTTCGCATCAATCTCGGCGTGACTCGCTTCAGTTTTGAATTTAAACCTTCAGGCGACAAAAATATATATTTAAATTGAGAGTGAACTCCACCGCATTATTAGTTAATTGAACACAGTGGTTCCTTTTGAACATGCACGACCCTTTAAAGGGGTAAAAAAAAACGGCCGCTGGGCATACAGATAAAACACGTTCATCCACTGTCTGTGACAGATCTTTTGATGGAAACTACCGTACTGTACATATAGTTGAGCCTAAATGAATCTTCTTTGAGCATCACAGTAAATTCACTGTTCACTTTTTTTTTTAAAAGTTGATAATTATATTGAGTCTGGTATAAGAATCACTCCGGCATAAAAACGTTTATCATACACATGCATATTTGTACTTTATAGAGAAACCAGTATGGCTCAGTGACCCTGTTTCAGTGCAGAGTCTGAGAGGTATTGAAAGGCAGCCTGAGGCCCGTCTCAGCTCGGTCTACGACAGCAGCAGTGTGTGACTTACAGAGAATAAACGGTGTGCACTTTACACAAGAGTGTGTCTTACATATAAGTGGGAATTTCAGCAAAGACAGTGGGGTGGGGTGCTATAATGTAGACATATGAATAATTTGCTTATTAATTACCAGAGCTATAGATAGACATGAACACTAACTTAACTTTATTGCACTGCGCCTCATAGGAAAGGCTTAATATCACAGTTTCACTGTTGTTGTTTTTTAAAAATTGTGAAATTCATTATTGTATATATATAATTTTTTTTTTTTTACATTTTTTATAAATGAGCTGTGATAATCTCATAGAATATACTGTATGTAGAATATACTGTATGTAGGCTGGGTTGTTAGAATCATAAAGCTCAGGTTATTTCTCTGTAGCTCAGGGAAGACGTGCTGTTTGGGCCTCTGTTAGCACCGTGTACACAGCCTTGACTGTACCAGACGTGAATCTCAAATGTGACAACCTTAACTATACATATTTAGAGCAGAGTGGTTAAAAAAAGAAAATACTGTTTTATATCAGTACATCTCACACTTGGACCAACTAGTATTTACGAATACTTTATATACTTAGTTTTAGGTTATATCAGCTGCGTAAAAGATATTAAAGTACCATTTCAGACGATAAATTTGACGTTTTTAAAAATGAATGATGGCTTTTTCTGTGACATCTTCATTATATTGATATTTATGCAGGATATAATGAATTAGATATTAGATTATAGGTATTTGCAATTACTATTTGGCCCAAGTTGGTTCATGACATAAGATACAGTGCACACAGTGCCTGCAGAAAGAGTAGAAAGAAAGACATATAAACAGCGTATAGAGGTAACAGAGCAGTGAGTTGATGTGTCATACCAGTCTGTTGGTACCTTGGCAATGCTGAATGGGTGTAAGACCCAATTTGACCTCGATACTGGGTAAAAGATGAAACAGGAAACAAGTTGCTACAATACTGTGAGTGTGTGTGTTTCAGTATGCTGGTATGACAGGCAGAATCTGTAAGTGTAAGAAAGCTTATCCAGAAAATGGTAAAACACCATTACAAAATGTGTTTCACAGACAGACCAGTTGCTGTTAAGGCTTTTTGTTGTAGTATGAGCTTGTAAAGTGAGGTTTGAAAAATGCACCAGTTAATTTGTAACAAAGGTAACATCAGTGTAAGAGTTATATTTTCCCAATATCCATACCCAGTAAAAAGGTTAATACATTGCGATTTTGGCATGTGAGGTGCTGAGGTCGTACATCACAGTATGTACAGAATATACTGTTTATAACATTACACAAACACAAACACTTTTTTTCTTTCTTTTTTTAAATGGCTCTCGTTTGTGTTCTCCCCCATCGGTGAGTCCAGAAACATCCGCCTGAAGCCGCTTTTGCTTCAGTCATTAACTGTGTCGGTCAAACAAAAACAGAATACGTTGGACAGTTTATAGTACCTTGACATACCAATTTAGTGCTCGAGTTAAAAACGCACTTCAGTGAAAAGTAGACAAGTGAGACACTTGTATGAAAGAGCATCCAAGAGAAGTGCAAGCTGTACAAAAACAGAGAAAAAAGTGAAAAGAGCTTAATACAGTAAGTATTGTCTAAAAGTTTAAAAAGTGAAATATAGTGGATATACTGATATATTCCTCTTTTTCTTTCATCTCTTCAAGTCATCTTTTCCAGCACAGTCCCGCTGTATATAATTTTGGCTTTTTAATTTCTTTATTGTTCTAGCAGCATTGTGCAAACGCATTAATATTTGTCTTCATCGATCCCTCTTCTGCCATCAGACATAACATATTCCTGCTTTTCTCAGACACTTTGAAGCTGATATCACAGGGCTAAAGAGAAAGGCATGACTTTGTCAAATTGGCTTATATTTACTAAGATCCATCCATCCATCCATCCATCCATCCATCCATCCATCCATCCATCCATCCATCCATCCATCCATCCATCCATCCATCCATCCATCCATCCATCCATCCATCCGCCTGATTATGAATCTCTTTTTTTATCCTGCAGGGCTTCAGTCGTCCACTCCAGCAGAGGGAGCCATCTCTCATGAATCCAAGCCAGACTCGCACCCAGAGCTCCCACTTTCAGAGCCTGCAAACAACCAGCGGTGGGAGAAAATACGCAGGAGGACAAACAAGGAGGAGGATAAACACTCCTCTCCTCCGTTCACAAAGCAAGATGAAACACCTCAAGAAGCAAGAAGATTAAGGGATGTCTTCCCCCTCTCCTCCTCCTCCTCCTCCTCCTCCTCCTCCACCACCACCACCTCCTTCAGGCTCAGGCCCCTCTGCGCTGGGGTGTGTTTGTGTGTCTGAAGGTGTGTGTGCGTGTCGTAGGCGGCTCCAGCGGGCCTTGTTTTTGTGCAGGTGACCCATCATGGTCTGGCTGAGCAGGCTGGGCTCAGTGAAGCGATGCCACTCCTCAAACAGAGGCTCCACGATGTAGGAGATGAACCCTGAGGAAAACACGACAAAGGCGGATCATCTCCCAATCAGTTGCGGATCTTCTTCAGTTCATGATCACAAGAGTGTATAGTTATGGGTGTATGCATGTGCACACTTTAGGACTCACCTATCTGAATGGCTGGGACGGAGTCAGCCTGCTGGTTACACAGAGGACTAATCTCCAAGTCAAACTTTCTCTCCAGGTCACCTGTCGGGTTAAAAACAAGACAGGTCTGAACAAAATATGACGCAGACCATCATGAGCTCTTCGGGTAATATCTATTAAAGAGTTAGCTCTAGATATTTGAAGTGGGGTTGTATGAGTTATTAATCCATAGTCAGTGTATTACTGACAGTAGAAACCAGACAGCACGGCCCGCAGAGAGAGAAGCTAAGCAAAGCACTGCTATGGTCGGGGGCACCAGAAAAACGCAGTATCTGTTTAAGTGTGCGCTATATTTACAGTATTTTCCCCACTTTACCTTGCCGTCAGACAGACCTTTCCATTGGGAAACCTAAGTGTTTATATCGATTTATTCTCTCTTTAAAGCCACCAGACATCATTAACAAAAAGCCTAATTTTACCTTGCAGAACATGGGAGTTGCCGGTCCACCGCTGTCTCAATCAGTCAGTTTATTTGTTATTGTTTTAACACATTAATTCAGATCCAAACTAAAACACCAAAGTTGAGGTAGAGGTAAAAGAGTCAACTAATCTTTAACACTTTGATGAAAGCCTAAAAGTACTAGTATCAAAAAAATGCTATGAGGTGTAGTTTTTAGCTCTGGGAAGATTGACAGCCTCTAACTACAACAGGAAGAGGATGTACTGTTATTACAGAACAAATGCCGTATCAGAGTTATCGCAATTACCATTTCCTACTCACTTTTACATGAACATCCAAGTCCTGATAAGACTAGGAAACCTTTTTCAGATATATCTGACCTGATGTTAAATAACACAGAAGTGCCTAAAAACAATGATGCCTGACATCTGCCAAAGTTTGTTTTTCAAGGAAATGAACCATAAATTTAATGAATATAGCATTATGACATTATGACACTCGCACGGCCAACTTAAATTACAGAAATGTCTTGAGTTGTCTGATTAACGTGGGACTCTTTTGAATCTCTACCCTCCAGCCCATATGACATAAACACAGCGTAAACATTCAAAGTTTCCCTCAACGTTTGAACTGAGAAGAAATGTTTCTCACCCTGCCTGTAGAATTCCTCACACACCCTCTCGCTCCACTGTCTGCTCAGCTCCCAAACCCGACACGGATTACAGACGTCTGCACACTTCAGAGCAATCTGCGGGCAAAGACAGAGAGATACACACGTGAAGTACACGTAGTTTGAATGTTTGAGAAAAATGCATGGTGGGTGAAGTCGGTGTGCAGGTATACCTGCAGGATAAAGTGCCTGTGTGAAGCCAGTTGGAGGTCCAGGTCCTGGTTGTCCAGATGTTCTCTGAAGGTCAACAAGAACTCATTCTGCCGGCTGATGTCTGTAGCCAGGATGAGAGAGCCTAGCTGTTGTTCCATGTCCTGCCTGCAAAGCAACAAAACCAACCTCAACTTAATTTTTTATTCTGCCTGCTGCAGCAACTACATTTTTGAGTTTAGATGAATCATGTAACCAAACTGATTTCAGTATTTAAACATGCTGGTGTGTGTGGTTATGTGTGGGTGTGTCTATTCTTTGCAGGTGCTGGGTTTTTGAACTTCTGTGTGTGTGTGTGTTTGCCGTTAAGTTGCAAGAAACTGCAGAGCAAGAGCAAGAGCTAAAACCCGGATTAAACATTTAGTGTGTATTAAATGTGTTTCTTACGACATGTCAGCAGGCAGGTGGGACAGCAGTCCTGACTCTCGCAGCATGCCCACAGTGGATCTCCAGTGGTGGCTCTCCAGCACAGATGTGTTCTGTACAGGAACATCCAAAATGTGTTAAGACACAGACTCAGTGATAGGCTGGACACTAAACCTACAGCACAACAGTGTACCTGATAGAGGGACGCCAGGTGGTGTCGGGTCTTAATGAGGAAAGGCTGGTTGACCCCAGGATGGTCCACGTCGTGAGCAGCTGCCGCCATCAGACCCAGGAACACGTCCAGAGGACTGAGCTGCTCTGCCAGCTACAACACACGAAATGGTCCCACAAGACAAATGTTGTTCCTTAAGCAGGACGGACACTTTCAAATCTTTTATCAAACTTATACCATTGTATTTTTTGTGTTTAATACTCCCTTTTGTAATTTAACTATAGTAAAAGGACACATTCTGTGTCATTTTATACAAAATAAACAGGTCAAATAACTACGTTTACCTCTGAAATGGAATATTTTGACCTCAAACAGTGCCTCCACTTTGAAACACGGTCTCAAAATAATTCATACGAGACACAGGTGTGTGTCACAGGGTGAGGATAAATGCTTAATGGTCAGCAGAGGACAAAATGGCAAAAATATTGATCGGAGAAGCAGCAGGTTTGACCTCTTACACTGAGTGTATGCTTGTTATCCAGAAGACACTGGCCCATGTGCTGTGTTGAATTCAATTTATTTACCTAAGTGCTTTTAACTAAATAGGTGCGTCACAAAGTGCTTTACAGAGCAACAAAGGACACAAAAGCAATTACTGTATGGATGGAAAAGATGCAGAGACATTTAATCTCGTCAGAGGGCTTCAGGGATTTCTCCAACGCTGTGGATGGATGTGTTGTCAAGTCTAAGTGAGCAGGAATTATCCCTCAGGAAGGCACACTAATAGGACATGTCAAGGAGAAGCTCGGCCTGACTGAAACCTTGTAGTGTGTGTGTGTGAGAGAGAAACAGAGAGTATGTGTGTGAATACAATATTATTCATTACCTTGGGCTCCTTCAGGTAGCAGTACATGGCTTGGGTTACATCGGCAGCGTGAACAGCATTGTGATAGGGATTCTGGGAGTGGTAGTCCTCTTGCACCATGCCTGGCAAGACAGGACACAAGGTTAAACCCAATTAAACTGGAATTTTCTTACTTTCTTACTATCTGATCTTAATTTAATTTTGGCAACATATAAACGTCTTAATTTGATTATCAGAGAGAGATTCCAGCTTTCAGTGGAGCATCTAAACACAGAATTTTGATTTCCTAATATGTAAATATACAATTGCAAATTTTGACCAACAACCGAAGCACACACTAAATTATCTAGGTGATGTAAGCATTTATAATCAACTGATGCTTTGAAAGTTTACATGTTGATAAATGTACGAGCTCTCATCGTCCAAAGACGAGTTGAAAAAAAGTCATCTTACTGTAGGTTGTAAAAATGCTGATTTCCCATTTTGTCTCCATAACGACACACCTCATTGTCGCTCTGCTGTATCTGATAGCACCATTTAGCATGCAATGGATCCTGGATTACTATTTCACTTACGCAACGCGCGGTCACTTTATCCATATATGTTGTTATTGTAGGAACATGAGCCGTGCTTCTTTTTGTGATGACTGATTTGCAGACAAAAGGACCAGTTGACGTCAGTCTGGGCTTTCCTGAAAAGTTAAACCCTTCTCAGCTTCCGAGCGTGCTGCCCGCCAAAAGGCTGCCAGGTGCGTTTACAGTGCAAATGCTTTCTATGTAGTGGTGAATGTAAATACACAAGCACCACAAATGTTTAAGCTTTCTGTAGTCATGATATTTGATGTTGATGTAAATTAACTTATAAATTCTGCTAATAACAGAGCTTAGTCACTGACATGTTCTTGCAGCTTACCGAGAAACCTGTGCAGTTTGACCATGTCCAGCTGGAAGTGGTGAATGAGACCGTAGACATTGAAGAGATGGCACAACAGAGTCACCAGGCTGTTACCTGCAGCACACATATTCATTCAAGCTGTAACTGTACTGCGATGGTGAGAGGAAAAACTTAAACATTTCATTAAATTTAGATCCTGACAAAAAAGGAAGCAACGTTATAAATCTCATGTTAACACACATTAGTTCAATTCGGCAAAACATGTAACATCTGTTCAATTTGAAATAAGACAAAGTCGTGTTACCATTTGTGAGGCGATCGAAGAGGAAAATGTCAAAGTTCCAGGTGCCGACCTTCGATAGCATGTGCTGTAACAAAAGAGAGACTTTTCAGCACTGATACATGATTCACAGCTGATACGTACACAATGCAGAAAGCTGAGGACAAAGAGTTGCAACGAATATTTTCATTATCGATTACTTGTTTGGTACATAAAATGTCAAAAAAAAGAAGCATTGATCACTGTTTCCAAAAGCCCAATGTGGCGCCCTAAAACGTCTTATTTGTCCAGAGCCCAAGGATATTTAGTTTACTGTCACAGAGGACTAAAGAAACCAGAAAATATTCACATTTGAGAAGGTCAAATCAGAGAATTTGAACATTTTTCCTTTAAAAAAAAATGACACAAAACAATACCAATTGATTGATTGACTAATAGTCGCAGCTTTAATCTGTACATCTGTATGTTTGTTGGGTTGTGAGTGTTCATACCGCAGCTTGTCCCAGGTAGTCGTCGTCCAGTAGGTGCAGTGACCCGGGGGTGTGGGGCACCAACCCCCTGAGCAGCCTGGAGGCGTGGCAGTATCTCTGAAAGCTCAGCAGACGCTTCACCTTTCTCCTGGTGCCGGACTCTACCTCCCCCTGCTGGGCGCTGGCTGGAATTACAATAGAACGACGCGGTTTATTCGACCATGCAGAGTACCTGACAAATGTTCGTGTGGAAAAGGTTTTCCTGAATTGTTTGTGGCTCTGTGCTGGGACCAACGAGCAACTGAGTGCAACTTTGTGCTGCATTTGGTCAGCAGACAAAACGTGGCCAATTAACGTTCATCGTTTTGTATTAAAAAATGTATCAGGAAACTTACTTTTGAGGATTCGCAGGTCAATCAGCGGGTAGGAGCCTCGTCTCTCAACCAGCAACACACCAGCATGACCAGTGTTCAGTCTGCCATCAGCTGCGCACAGACAGAGGAAGAAGAAGGAAAAGGAGAGGATGGAAAAAAAACACTGTTAGTGTTGGATGAATAAATATTTAGTGTTATTACTAATGTTCCATTTTTGGCAGACCCCCCAGTATCTATGAATCAAACTTTCCGGGAGGAAGGAGAGAGAGAGAGGGGGGAGGTGGGTGTTTGGACTAGAGCAGAGGAAACGGAGAAAGAAAAAGGTTGATGGCAGTCAAGAGCAGCCGGTGGGGTGATGAGAGGACAACGGAGCAAAGTGTTCCCCAGTGGTGCACATGTCCTACTAGTGATGTTCAACATGATCAGCCTCATAAAATGAGATTTTTTTTTTCTTCTTAAATCAGCCTCTGTGAAACAAGAGGATCTTTGACATTGCTGAAGCACCAGGACATCATGCATCTGGTCCGAGTTTGCCTAAGGAGAATGGATTTCATGTCACGGTGCAGCTGTTGTAGTGAATAACGTATTTATCAGACTGGTGCTGCATTGTCTCAAACACTTATCACTCTTGCTTTTTAACCGTAGTTTCACCCTGATTCCGACTGCAGTGGACCTCTGCGACGATACAGAGAGGTCGAGGGGTTTGATTTACACGATTTAAACAACTTTTCTCACGAAGGAAATTGAATGTGTTTTACTCAAATGTATCTCTGACATGCTGACAGCACATTTTCAAATTGCTGTTGTCTACTGTATGAATTCTTTCTATGTCTGCCGGACGTAATCCTTAGGGTTTGAATCCTTGTGAGCACCTATCAGACAGGGAAGAGAACACAACAGCACAATGGATCCTTGACTGTTTAAAATGCGCAATCCACACACGCCCTGAGGACCGTGACAACAAGACACAACAGAACTAGGTCCCAAGTCACAGTACACATGCACACACATGAATAAACTAAGAACTAACTCTGGGAATACTGAATAATTTACAGATCAAATGTGAGGAACTGGGCGTGTTATGTCCCGGAGGTTACAAAATTCACATGACCTCTGTGACTCCCGCTTACGAGAGCAGCTAAAACTACCTGTTATTGGGGTTGGAGTCACTGTGGTAACTCAGTGACGCCAGATCTCGCCTTGCAAATGTGGGTTGCCAAAGCAGCAGGCAGAACTCGCAGGCAGGTCTCGCGGTTTTGGTAAATGTTTGTGTTTGTGTGTGTGTGTGTGTGTGTGTGTGTGTGTGTGTGTGTGTGTGTGTGTGTGTGTGTGTCGTGTAGGCTAGGCAGCTATACAGAAAACATACAGTGGAAAAGTGGCATCATTCCCTATTTAAAGATTTTATAGTCAACAAACAAATAGAAACTGCTTGGGGGAAGTGACTCAGCCTGTTCAAGTGAAGCAGAGGAGTCCTTGTTTGAGCAAGAAATGGAGAAAATGGGGGGGAAGCCTCTTTTTAGCTGGGAAAAACCACCGCAGTAACACACGTCAGTTCCCTCTAACACAGACAAACACACACACTCGAGCTACCTCTCCATACTTCTACTTAATGTGTCACTCCATCCTTCATTCCTCCCCGTTTCTGGCTCCTTTTCTCTCTTGCTTACTACCCCTCAACCTTCCTATCATCCTTCATTCCTTCCCGTTCAACACCACCCTTCTCTCCCCATCTGATTTATCCTTTCGCCTCGCCCCCATGCCACCCTGCCTCTCTCCTCATTCCCTTTCTCTTCCTTTAAACTCTCTGGTAAATAGGTCATTCTCTCCGTACGACGCAGAAGTGGGTCATTTAGGATGAATCAGTTGGAAAGGGTGCTTAAAGACGTGGCGATGCACGCTCGCCTCGTCGAACACTCACTGCACATACTGTACACACACAGACTTGCAAATGAGGTTAAATCCCTGGTTCCAAATGCGAAAAACAAGATCACCCACAGACACATACAGACACAAACACACACACACAAGGCACTGATAAGAAATATGTTCACTTGGCTTCCCTTGAATCTGTGGGTGTTGATGGCACAAACTGTGCTTTGGGGTTGTTTGTTAGTCAGACACATCGCTGCCATATGCAGCAGCAACACTCCAATACAAACAGTTTTAAACACGCAGTGGCAGATGATGTTTCCTGCTGCCTGCAGCTGCTGCTGCTGCTGCTTCTTCTTCTTCACCTGGATACACAGATACACACAGTGTATCCACACAGCCGGCTGCACTCTGCAGATACAGTTAACTCGCTGGCAGTGCTGACACTTCACTTTTTTCTGGGTGACCTGACAGTGACAGCAGCCAGGTGTGTAAAAGACCTGATGTTTTGTTCATAGGAAATCTGTGTTTTGGATGCATTGAATAAAACTCCAAATACATACAGGTATTTTAAAGAATACCAGAACTTAAAGGAAATATGATATTACATCATTTTATATGACCTTGGGACGCAACTAAGGATAATTTTAACTGATAATTAATCAGACAATTCTTTTCTCTTGACTGACAAACCAGTTGTTTGTCTATAAAAATACCCACGACAGTTTTCCAAAGCCCATGTTGACATGTTCAAATGTCCTTTTTGTTTGTCCAACCATCAGCCCAAACTCCAAAGATAGTGTATTTATCATAGAAAATTAAGAAAACCAGCCAATATTCACATTTGAGGGGCTGGAACGAGTACATTTTTGGCATTTTCGCTTGAAAAATTAACAGATGATTATTTGATTATCAATGTAATCTTCTGCCATCAACTAACTAATCAAAGAACTAGCTAATCATTTAATCTGTTTTAATGGTTTATTTTTGATTAGCCCACCTATCTAAACACAAAGGGCAGAAGACATTTTGCAGGTATATTATCTTTAAGCACAGTGTGTTAGCTGTAGGTGATCTGCCACGGTGCAAAAAATTAAATATGTTTTTGAACCAGAGAACTATTACAAATGTCTTAATGTCAGATTTCTGAATATATTTTAATAAATGTTTAAAGATTTATTAAAATGTTTACCTGTAGGCTTGAAGTAAACACAGTCAGTTGGACTTTTTCTAAATGAACCTATAAAATAAAGATAAAATTACTTTTGTCAGGACTTGCTATAGCAAATGTCAGGATGACTCATTATCACCGACGAGGTCTCACAGTGGCTTGACACATGTTGTATGGAGAAATAAAAATATGGGCAGATAGCCTTTCACACACTGAAAGGAGTCATCAAATAAATGAGGTCATCTCGATACGAAGGGGAAAGTCTGTCAGCAGCTTGCATTTGTCCATTTTCCACTGGATGACTCGGTGCTTACGCACAGGTAATTCCCCACGGAGTGAATCATCACTTCATCATAACTCTTCAGAAGAATGTTAAAGACTGATTTCTGTACTATGTTTTTCTTTTGTCATTACCTGATTTCGGATTAAAGTGTCATCCTGTTTACACGCTATTATAAAGTCAAGTCGTCATCATACTCATTTCACTAAATAAGTAAATGAGTTTGCCATTGTTCAAAAATGTATTGATCACTCACTTATTCACTCAAGTTTGGCACACACAGACACAAAGGGCTTACACACATGCAAATGTGGAGAGATGGAGGTGAACTGGCAGTTCTCCAGCTACCAGTCCACATTCTATACTGTGGCTATTGCCACTCTAAAACATATATCAGTGTTTAGGGGAAGAGAGATTAGGTCATCAGATCTGATCATTAGTTAAACGTCAGATCATTCCTTCTCTGTTGACGCAATTCACATCAAACTGTCAACATTACTTTGTGTCACCGGTGTTGACTGAGGCTTGACTGATGGTATCACGTCAGTGTCATCAGCTGCAGCTCAGCAGACGGTAACACAGCTTTATTGAAGGGATACTTTTGGTCTTCACAGCCCAAATCCCTTCACTCCACTCTCTATTGGGCATCTGAATTGCTGTGAACCTCATCTCAACCCACGACACTTACGCAACACACGCACGTAAACATGCAGCCAGAGGTGTGCTTGTCAAAAATAATCTGTCACGCGCACAAAATGTGCACCCAGGCATGGTCAAACATTCAAACGCAGAAACTAAAGCACCTTATTTACAAACTGTGACCTGCCAACAAACATGACAGCTATTTTAAAGAGACGAATAAATTATACACAAATCAAGAGAAGGCATGTGACCGTTCACTCACACACAAACGTGTAGCATAGACAGTTAAAGGAAAAAACAAACACACATTAAGCATTTATCAGGAATATGACTCCCATAAGCATTACTGTACCGTGACATGTGTTATGTGCTAGTTACCTTCCAGATGAGCGCTCCTGTCCTCTATGTCATGCTTCACCTCCTCTACCTCCTCCTTCTCTGCTTCAACCCAAGTGCTCGCCTGACTTCTCTCTGGCCCCAGGTGGCCTCCCCTGCGAGCCCTCCAGGCTGCCCTCAGCTGCCGTATAAGAGCTGGAAGCTCCAAGGCCAGCGACAGGCCCCCACAGGTCACCGGGGGCATCCTGAGAGGCCCCCAGACTGGCGAACGGGGGGTCTCGTCTGGACAGACCCCGACTTGACTGCCAAGACTGGAGTCCCGCATCCTGAGATCTGGGCCCCAAAGCCCCTCTAACACTGGCATCCTTACACCAAAAGAAAACGGATGGATGACGGACAGGTGCGAGGAAAGGAAATTGAGTGAGGGGAGAGAAAGAAGGGTGGTGCTGAAGAATAGATTGGGAGAGGAACGGCGAGACGGCAGAAGGAAAAGCAAGCACCCATAGGTGAGGAAGAGGAGAACAGACAGAGAGTAGCAAGTCGGGATGTAAGACAAGAGGAATGCAGACTGCAGGAGAGACACAATCAGAGGCAAGAAACACTGAGGGAGGGAGAGAAATGGGTGCAGAGTGGTAAAAAAAGCAAAACAAATGCAGAGATGTGGAGCAGGGTAAAGTCAGAAAAGAGAAGCGAGAATCCGTCACTTTCCCTCTCTCCCAGGGTCGGACACTGACAGTCTGCTACCTGCTCCTGCCGCATTCTCTCTCTTCCCTCTGTCGTCTCACTCGAGCCGATGTTGTTGTGGAATCTAAAAAGCCCCTCCTCTCCCCCACTCGCAACTCGCTTACACGCTCTCTCACTCTGCCTATATGCTGCTACGTTGATAACAGACCAATAGGATTTCAGCGAACGCCTGTCGGGCACACAGCCGCTGTCTCATGGTCAGGGTCAGGAAGGTTGAGAGCACATAGCACAGAGTAGTAAGATACAAAAATCTGTATCCAACATTCAGTCTATCTGTGCAGACAAAAACATCATCTGAGCATCAGGATTGTGTGCAGGGAACTACGAGAAGGTAAAAACAGAAAGAAGCCCATCTGTATTCAAGGGTGACGTCCTCTTATTACTTGTTCTGTCCAGATCCTGAAAATGTTCAAACTACAATGATATAAAACAGAAAAAAAACAACAAATCCTCACATCCGAGAGGCTGGAACCAGCAACTGTTTTGCATATTCAATGCATTGCATAAGTAATAAATCAATTAAATGTTTTCTGAACCTATGAGCACACACGCCTTATTTCCAGGCTGAAGAATAAATAACGTAATGTCACAGTTCTGTCTCTGACAGAACAGAGTAATTAACTTATTCTGCTTGAAGGTAAATGAGGTACATGCTGTGAGTCGCTGTTCATTAAGGCTTCACTGGAACATAAACACTTCAGTTTTGATTGATTTGTTCTGAATTCTCCTGTCCAGGTGACTAAGAGAACTAGGACTTCTGATAGAAGCAGAAAAGTGAGATGTGATCTAAACAGCAAATTATAAAAAGATTCCCACTTTCTATCAACCCCAAGTCTGAATTCATGCTTTTATTGGCTGAGAGATTTTTCTAGTGATCTGAACAGAGCTGGTTTTAACTTGTTTAATTTGTTTGGGACTGTAACCACTCTCTCCCTGTTGTGCTTTGTAGCTGCTGAGCACCAGATATTGATTACCATGAATAAAACTAAGTGAATGCAAGTGAATGAGACCTATTTGTTCCTCTTAACATGCACGTAGCCATGAAGGACACAGTGCTATAACCATTACATTTTCCAGGAAATGTTCCTTGAGAAACAGTCACATGCAGACAAGAGTACTGACACACACATACACACACACACACACACACACACACGGGCGCAGACAGGCAGAGACAGTCACATAGCCTTGGACGTCACATATCAGACGGAAGAAGTCGATTGCAAGAAATAATGAGATTTTACGTTAAGAAGGTTAAGATAAAAGATACAGGCTGTGAGAAACTATGAGAAGCAGGCAGTGATGTGTAATGTGCAGCAGGCTGATTCAGTATGAATGCAATGTATAGTTGTTTTGTTGTGAGGAGCAGCTGATATTGCAGTGTAAAAGATTGTATCTTATTGTTAAGTATAGTCATACCATGAGAAATAAAGCATGTCTCTTACTTTGTACTCACAAAGGAAAATCTCTTTATCTAGACTTGTTAATTGGAAACAAGTTCTTCCCTGATTTCTCCCTTAAGTTGTGTTTTATATAGATGCCTAATCGGTGTTGATGGTAAATCTGGTTAATCGAAGCAATAAATTCCTCCGTGTGTGCTATGCTGGCATTTAATATTACAGAAACCTACAGCGACTACATACCTCGACTATTTGACCAGATTGTTCTCCTTCTGGACACTTGGATTAGGATTATAGTCCCATCACTATGCAATCTGAAAATCCTGTTGGAATGTAGATTCTGTGTTTGTGTGTTTTTATCCATCCAAAACTGTTTTTCTAATTTATAACATTTATAAAATTAAAAGAAAATGCTACATTTGAGGGCGCAGATGAGTGAGCTTTTTAGGAACGAGCTGTGGCTCGACAAATCTAACACGTTTTAAAAAGGCAGCAACAAGATAATGTAGTAAAATAATCAGAATCTTTCAAAAACCACACACTGTAACATTTTCACGTCAGACCCTAACCCTAACCCTATCAGTAACAACTGGCCCAGACTACAGTGAACTCGGTGTGTTCAGTCATGATGCCAAATCATAATATTAATCTGCCCTACAATCAGATCAACAGCAGGAAAACCATCCTTCATTATGTTGCCACTCCCAAAAAACCCTCTGGTGGCTGACAGAGATTACATATTGCCTGGACAACTGTGTCATACTGTGTGTGACTTTATTGGTAAAACCGTGTGAATAAAGCATAATAGCAGCAAACAGAGTTTGTAGATTTGTAACTGTGTGAAAAGAGGACATGTGACAGAAAGTGAGAAACAGTGAAACAGTGATAATGGCACAGAATGAGAGAGAGAGAGAGAGAAAGATATCAGAGAGTCAACGAGGTCAGTGGGAGTCTGGATGAGTAAACTTGGGAGTCAGCCAGTGGACTGCTGGCTCCAAAAGATCCTCTCAGACACACAGACACAAGATGTTGTATGGTCACGTTTTTGTGCAGGTCGCTGTACAGAAGTGGGTCAACCAGTGAATGAAATGTCTAAAGAAGAGAGTGGCAGAGAGCAATTCTTGGTACTTTATCATATGTTTAAGGTTGTTTCAGGCAACTAAGCACTTCTTCAAGGAACTTCTACAACAACTTTGACACAAATACGAAAAAAAGTAGTAGCTACATTTCAAGGCCGGAATCTGCAAGGTCTGAAACTGTTATGATAAACAGCTACATCTTACTGTCTCCAGTCCAGACGCTACTTCAAAAAAACCACGACTGGAGTGAAGCTCCACATTGTTAGGAAGTTGGCGTCTTTCCAGAGTTCTGAAACATACTGTATTGAGCCATTCAACTGGACAGTGTATACAGAGAGCAGAAATATGCCGCAGTGTTTGACAGAGATTACAGTGGGACAAAGGTTAGTGACAGCCTGAAGCACAGTTACCAAATATTTTGACCTGTTTTGCTCTACTGATTCACAACTGACTGTATATATTAACAACTGTTTCCACTGAGTTTCTACTGTATTCAGGTCAGTTAGCGTTCTTACCCAGCATGCGAACTTGTATGGCATTCTGCTCCGACCTTTTAAACGCGACTGCTCCACACCTCTGTGGCCGAGAGAAAGAGGGAGAGAGAAAGAGAGGCTGAGATTAATATTACAACATCCCAAAATACACACTGCTATCAAAGAGCATCAATTAACCTCGCTAATAAATAGAAACTGTGCGAAAAGTCATGAGGCAAGGCTTCACACACAGAGACCTCTGGGATATACTAATTCGTATTAAATGATTGTGGGTATAAAATCAAAGCTGAATCTTGAGCCCTCATTTGAGGAGTCTCAGTGAGTAGGAATGGTAAGGTGCATTTAACGACAGTGCCCTTCCAGTCGCGACATGTTTGTGTGTCGGCCAACAAAGCTGTAAAAGTGGGTCAGGCAGCAAACTGGCAACGAATTGGACATTAATCACATGCTTCCGCATGGTTGTTCCTCAGGGTCGTGGTCTTAAGTCATCCTTTTTTTAGTCATTTTCGATCAAAGGTGTGTTTGTGTAAAGTTCAAGTCACATGTTTTTGTTTTTAGAAAATTGAGAAAAAGTGGTTGACGACTACAATAACCATGATCTAAAACTAGAGGCTGTGACTAACTCAAAAAAACAACAACAATGAAATATGCTCATAAATACATTTCCTGGAGCTTGTTTTTTTTTTGTTCAAACCCGCAAAATATTCAGGTAGCAGCGACAAATCCTCTAGCTGGAAACCAACAAATGTGAAAAAATGAACTTCTGTCTATTGACAAATTGATTAATCCACCTCTGATTCATACAAAGCCTCTCCCTGTGAATCCTGACTGATGCAGACTTCTGTTGTCTCACTACCAGCTCATTCAAAGTAATGTGAATGTTGGCAGACAAGTATTCAACAGCCCTGCCATGTTTTAGATCAACACCAACAGGATATTACCCATCTCTTTCTGATGAGTTGAAATTGATTGAATTACACCAGCAGTACGGTAACCTGCCATTGTACCCTGATATGAGGTCAGTTCTTAACCTAATTACAAGCCAAAGCCCTGTGCTGCAGTTCAGACAGACTCTGCTCAGTACATTTCCCAATTGAGGTCATCTATTTATAATAGCGAGTAATGGCTATAATAGTTATGATGGTGGTCATCTGTGTGCGTAGTGGACTGAGTGCACCAAGCAGTGCTGTCCAGAGAAACCTAAATACAATGTACACATTTGATAGAAACCAGGTACCTAAGTTGACGTGAGAAGATACATAACAAATCATCTGTTATCTCTTATATATTCTGGACCTATTACAGTGTTCAGTGTTGCCCCTCTGGAGGAAGACAGTCATGAAGTTGAGTAGGTGGATTTACATCTAAATTAGCACACTGTTGTTTACTGGCGGGCAGGAAACGGGTGGATGGAGACTAACCAGAGGCAATGACGCTTCACTCATCCAGCCCACGTGCTTATGGCATGTTTACAGCACGTCAAATGTCTTTTTTTCCATAGTCTCTAGCTCTATGTGCACATCATTATTCATCTCAACTGGACAACTCTAAAGGTCCCTCTCTCTTTTTAAATTACGGTTAGCTGCTGTTGAACAGTTTACATCGGGCAGGTCTGTTCATTGTCTACTGTATCTTCACCAGCATTAGCAAAAAAATGGCTTTTCACAAACCTTACACTACTGCTCCCAATGTAATGTGCGAGCAGTAGGAACAAACATAACGTCAACTTCTGCTGAATGTAGTGCTGCTTTGAAATGTTCTGTGTAATAATATTTATCTCTTTGCGCACAAAACTATGAAACATGTCTAAGAAGAGATTAAACTAAGGCAGAGACACTAAACAAAGTAAGGGCGTTGCGTTAAACATTAATAATAAAGGGACAGAGAAGCAATTAGGGAACAAAACAACACAAGAAGTGGGGAAACAAGCCTTCCAAGAATCAACAAACGCTAATTCGATATATTAGATAGTAGTCTATGATGCATGCAAGCAAGTGATGACAACTGAGCAGTCTCCATGACAACCAAGCAAACTCAAAACCATGAGATGTGTAAGAAAGCTCTGGAAAAATCTAGTCAGTGGACCTTGATATGAGAATTTCCTTACAAACTACTGTTAGAAAAGGTGAACCTTCATACTTGAACACGTAGATGTGTTTAGACAAAATCTCACACATTTCCCGATGAGTTCTCGCACAACCACTTTACCTGTACATATTGTGTATATTATAACATCATATAAACCTTCCTTATAGTGTATCTTGTCATGGCTGCCTCCTGCTGCACACCTGCCCCTCTTGGCTACATGTGGTCTGCAGCATCCTGGCTGCAGGCTGTTAAGCTGTCAATACACTGACGTGACACATTACAATAATACACAAGGCCTACTGTAGCCCATCACTGCAGCTTATAGAAGAGGCTATATATAAACCAAAAACTATTCCTATAAAAAACCCATCAAGGTCACTGTAAACTCACTTCCTAGGATCAAAACATTTACTACACGCATAAATAATAATAAGAATATCATAATAACGCCATAGGACACACAAAGTAGACTACAATTTAGTCTTTATAAACTCCTTTTGAGCGCTAAAGACACTATATGTACTTACAGGAACATTATATGAATGTAACACTGTTTTCTCGTTAGGTTTAACCAGGCCTGTTACAAAAACAACCGTGTGTACAAGCCCGTGTTTGTGTGTGAGTGTGAGTCTTTCTGGCCCATATATTGCTGTAGAGTCACAGTCTACATACCTCGACCGTTAAACAGGACATTTAACCATCGTGGCCGCTCGTGGACAGCAAGTGAATGCGACGGAATCAGGCGCGTGCGGAGTGTTGTCATGTCACGGGAAGCGCACGAGTGAGCCGCATACAGCAGGACGATGAAAGGTGACCGTGCCCCTGACTGACACCTGTTTAAAAAAAAGCACTAACTAATTCATCCTTCACCCAGCGGGGTTTTTTCTGTCTGACTGTGCTCGCACCGTGAAGACAGTGTCGGCTTTTCAATGGGAAGGTGAAGTTGGCGTTTCCGTCCGCGTGCTGTTTCTATGACTTGGTTGTGAGCCGCAGAGAGAGGGGAGGGGAGGGGCTGGAGGGAGCATCACAGAGGCGGGACTATTCGGGAGTGAACCAATCAGCGCCGGATGCAATCACTGGTTTGAGTTCAATTGGTGGTCCTCAATTAAATACAATAAATATAGCACAGCAATATTTTACTCAGAGTGTGTAAGGGGGACTGTTTGTAAAGGGTATTTCCCAAATGAAATGTTACTCACAATGAACCAGGACCAGATCAAACCACTAGGGGGAGCTGGGGCAAAAGATCTGTGAGCCCCTGTTGACCCTTCACATCTCTCAGACTCTACATGCATCTATTTATTGTCACAAACAAACACATTACAGCGTATATTAAAATTATTTGGTACTTCGGCCAATAACAAATCTAATAAATAGATCTGCTGTTTAAGGCCCCCACAGTCTCATGCAGGAGGTGAGAGGAGTTGTTCATGATGGATGTCAGCTTTGCTAACATCCTCCTCTCCCCTACTTCCTCTGTTGACTCTAGGGGGTCGGTCCAGGACAGAGCTGGACCTCTTGACCTGTTTGTTGAGTCTTCCTGTCCCTCGCTGTGCTTCCTCCTCCCCAGCAGTTGACTGCATAGATAAAATAAAATTAAATGGTGACACAATGAGACAACATACTGTTAGCAATATGTAATTAATTTGTGGTAACTTGGTTATGCAGTAGTAGTATACCACTACTGCTACATCTGTCCTTAATAAAAAGAAATGACAGCAGTTTTCTTCATATACCTAAAAAGGTGTACTTTATGTTTGTGATTATTATTTGTTTATATAGTATTTTCCTGATGAGCAACCACTTGCAGTTTTGTCGATAATAACTGTCTACTGTAGCCAAGTAGCCATGGCAGAAACAGTATGAATTTGCTTCACTTTGCAAAAAGATGATTGTGGATTGTTGCGGGTGTCTGTACAAACCTACTGCTTCAACAAACTTCCTGTCTCATTGGTTTGTGGGTGCTGTTGTTCCACATACGTACTCTGCAAAGCATATTCTTTTCCGAGAACCGAAACAGACCAACATTGCTGATCTATAACCTGCAAACCTACAGTAGTCATTTTCATTTTTGTTCACCTCACGCAAGGAGTTGGTTTCTGCTTGTGCTGTGAAATGATCTTGGATGGTACAAATTCAGAAGATTTCTCTAACAGATGTCTACCAGACGCAGACATCTCTAATCCCACCAGTGAAGATGGATCTTAATTATCTGTTTGTTCTCTCAGCCAAGGTGGTGGACCAATGTATCACTCATTCACCCAGGTCCTGTAGTGATGAAAAGAGGTATGTTTTTTCAGATTTTAGGGGTAATGAAGAACAATTTTATTTAATTTGTTTGTAAACACATGCTGCGTATAGTGATATAGTCATCAGCGTATAGTGAAAGTCTCTCTAAAAAATGCGAAAGCGAAACTTTAAAGTTAGTAGTTTGGTATATTTCAAGGGAAATGAAAATGAAAAACAGTTATCAGAAATAACCCAGGATAACCTAGCAAGCAAAGGGATTAATGTATTTTTTTGCCATTTTAACATTACCGTATATTAATTTATACAGAATTGCACACAATACGTATGATGATGGCGTGGTCTGCGCCACCACTGGTGCCGTGACTTATCATGTGTTGATGGGAGGATCTAATGAACAATGGCGACCACAGAGAAAAATATCAATGTAAGTCTTAGGCTGGAATTAACATGTTTGTACAAGTATTTGGTAAAGTATGAGGAAGCACTGCAAATTGGAAAGTTACGGTTTGTATTTGGACGTCGATTAACTTGCTGAACTGATCGGTGTCGAGTCTGTTCATTTGCAACATTAGCATTGCTAGCATGTTGAGAAATTGGACTTTAATTTAAGTAGTTTTTTAAATTAGCTTATTAAAGGGATGCTGGTTAATATAATACGGACATTATATGATACATTTCATTTTCATAATACATTTGATGATATTGCAGATTTCAAACGAGTGCGTGGACAATGCTAGTGGATCTGGTGGTGTAATCGTCTATGACGACAAAACCTTTCCCATTTCTTCTCAACAAGTAAGCTTCATACCATTTAGTTTTAAGTGAAAAGTCAAAATCTATTTAAATATCTGGTCTTAAGTAAAACATTTTTATGTTGCATGTGTTATATGTTTTGTTCAGGATGCCACAGAGCGGACTGCTTCCGATGTTGGACAAGGCTCTTACAGGTTAGGCACAGTAAATTTGTTTAAAGTATTAAAACAAAGTAAAATAAAACAGATTCAACTGTATATTAAAATTATAGTGCAGCTACAGTGTAGTAAAATATATGAAAATTTGATTCAAGTTGATGAGTTGACCTCAAGTTTTCTGGGAGATTGTTCCGGATATATGGTACATAAAAACTCAATGCTGCCTCTGCAGGTTTAGTTTATTCTCAGGACATGTCCTAGATGATGTGAGAGGTGTGGATAGTTCATAGCGGGGAAGCAGACAAGAAATGGACCTTTCAGGACGTTGACAAGAGCAGTCTCTTTACTGTGATGTACATTTGCATTTTGGATAGGGAGGACAGGTGGTTTGAATGGAGTCTATCTAATGTTAAAGTAAAGAAACCATCCCTCAACAGTGGACACCACAAACCAAGTGAAAACAGTCCCCTTGTTAATGATCCCACCAAGGCTTAATACCTGGGTTTTCCCACCAGTCAGTCAGAACTGAAGAAGCTGTCAAGCTGAACAATAGACTCAAGTTGCAAACACACAATGTGACTGAATCAGTTTAAATCAGATTATTGAGAGCACCAGGCAGAATGTGCAGGGGAGTAGGTGATTTTTTTTTATCAGCATGATATTTTTTCATGGTGTTTATAGTGGGAAAAATGCCATCAATAAAATTTGTAATTTTAGAACAGAAATTACAGACAAGATTATTGACCAAGAGCCAAATGCGGGAGGAGAAAGCCTGGATTAATAATTCACTGGTGTTTCCTGTGATTTTAAAGAAAACCATCAGAAGGAGCAAGACCAGTCACCAGTCACCTTATCAATCCCATCAGACTGGGAAGGAGTGAGTTGTTATCTCTTTTTGTCGTCATCCCTATCAGCAACTTTTGTGTGCTGAATGTGCTTGGCTGGGGTGGAGACAGGACAGTGATCCAAGGGTGAATATAAAGCCAGCATTAACCAGTGTTTCCGTTTTATCATCCTTAAACATGAGAAGAGAAAAAGAAGGGAAGAGGAATTAGGTAACTGATTCATGAGTGATATTTTTGTCTTTGTGGTGCTGAGTCTGCTCTGGGTGTCAGGGTGCATCATTGTAGGCCTGGCCACTGGGTGGTGCAAGCTGAACCTAAAATGGCCCATCAGTACTTTAACTCCATGTCTGCTAGCCTATGTCGACAGAACAGATAGAAATGATTCATGTAGTTGTTTGTAGAACAATAATTGTGGAGTGTTTATTTATCACTTGAGAAATGTTCTCTTTTATGTCACAGACCATTGCACCTGGAATACAGTATGTTTTAATGTCCTTACCATTTATTATTCTGATAGTAGCATCTCCCACAATTAGAGTTAATGTAATCAAACTTGCATGTACACTTTCTTAATTTAATATTCTCATCACTACGTTAATACTACAGGCTAAATCTAATTTATTTTTGTCTCTGTGTAACTGTTGTGCTGTAGTTCTGTCCAACCATTCCAATCTGACTATGATGAGAATGAGGACACCTCAGTGGAGTGGGATCCTCCAGAGACTGACAGTAATTCACTGGCCAGGTAAAACTTTTTGTGTTCTAGGCTACAATCATATATGAGGTTTAAATGTGTTGCATTTTGTTGCTTTGAGTATTTCTGCATTGCTTTTTCTTTTTTCAAAAGTAAAATCAAGACTCAATTTTACAGATTTGTGGTGTGGACATGGTTTTATTTTGACTTTTTTAGCCTGTCCCATTTAATTTTTAACATTTATTGTTTATTTTTGCATGCAATTATTATTAAATAATTGGCTAATGGTGTTTATGTTTTCATAGGGCTCAATAATACTAGATATAATTATTGTTATACAAGTGGTATTAAGTCGTTCTAAACTTCTGTTGTATTTTCCACAGTCTTCAGGAGGAAGAGGAGGAGGATGGAGAGGATGACTGTTGGCATCTACAGCTATCAGACATTTACATAATAAATCTGTAAAGCCAAACAAAAACAAAAACATGTCAAGTTCTGGCTGTCAACAATAAATGTTGCTTGCTTAACCAAACAAGGGCCTTAATTTTATCAAAATGTGTGGAGAATGTTCTGGACTGTCAGGATCATGGTGTGACATTTAACCAAGATCAAATTAACCCACTAGTTTGGGCTGGGCTAAAGATCTGTGGGCCTCTGGGTGCCCTGGGAGTATTTAGGAGTTTGGTACCTTGCTCAAGAGCTCCTCCAAATCCCTCCAGACTGAGCTACTGAATTGTCCATAATAGGGAATACTAGGGGAATACTATAGGGAATAGGGAATACTTCCTCTGTAGTATCCAGGACAGAGCTGGACCTCTTGACCAGTTAGTTCAGTCTTTTCCTGTCCCTCCCTTTTCCTGTCCCTCATTTTTGTTCATACACAAGCAAAGAGTTGGCTTCCTCTCAAGCAGTGAAATGAATTTAGATGGTAAAGAAGATATTTCTAATAGACATCTACCAAAACTGGACATTTCTAATCCTATTAACGAAGATGGGCGTTAACTATCTGTTTGTTCTCTCAGCTGAGGACCAATGTGTCACAAAAGGAACAGAGGAAAAGTGACAGAAAGAGGTATGTTTTTGTTTCTCGGGTTTTGGGAGTAATGAAGAACAATTTTATTTACTTTGTTTGTAAACGCCTGTTGAATCATATGTCATCAGCGTATAGTGAGAGTCTGACCAAGAAAATGTACTTTAAAGTCAATAGTTTGGTATTTTCTATGGGAAAGTCGGAAGTCTGACACAAATGAAAAAGAGTTATCAGAATAACCCAGATTAACCTAGCAGGCGAAGGGATTAATGTATTTTTTTACATTTTCAACATTACTTTACATAAATGCATACAGTATTGTATACGATACGTAACATGCATGCAGTGACGTCTCGTCACCAGTCATCGTGTGATTGAGGAAACAAACAATGGCGTCCCTTGACCTTCGTGTAAGTTTAAACATTTTAGGCTGAAATGAAATTTGTACAACTATTTGGTATGAGAAAATGCCGCAGATTGGATGTAACAGTTTGCATAGAGGTCGATTCATTTATTGAACTGATCAGTGTCCAGTCTGTTCATTTGAGGCATTAGCATTGCTAGCATGTTGATAGCATGCTAACAGGTTGATATAACACGGACATTATATGATACATTTCATTTTCATAATACGTTTGATGATATTGCAGATTTCAATCGAGTGCGTGGACAATGCAAGTGGATCTGGTGGTGTAATCGTCTATGACAACAAAACCTTTCCGTTTTCTTCTCAACAAGTAAGCTTCATACCAAAGTGCAAAGTCAAAATCTATTTAAATACTGTATCTGGTCTTCTTCTAATTACAGGTAAGGCACAGTAGATTTGTTTGTATAGCACCTTTCAACAAGAAAGCCATTCAAGGTGCCTTAAATAGGATATAAAGTCAAGATATAAAACTAAATTAAAAGTATTTAAACAAAGAAATGCAGATAAAATAGAAGACAGGTTGACAGTATAATAAGAAATTATAGTGCAGCTACAGTGTAGTAAAATATAGGAAATGGTCCCAAATTTGTCTTAACCCCTTATTTATAACCTTCAACGGCATTGACCTCAACTTTTGTGGGAGATTGTTCCAGATATACGCTGCATAAAAACTCAATAGTGCCTCTGCAGGTCTGGTTTTGACTCTGGGGACAGTAAGCAGACCTGTCATAGACAATCTGAGAGGTTTGTATGGTTCATAATGGGACAGCAGATAAGAAATGGACCTTTCAGGACCTTAACAAGAGCAGTCTCTTTGCTGTGATGTGGTCAAAATCTGGACTGCAAATAGTGTTTTCTTATTTTGTTTGTAGATCCATGAAGACTTTTCGCCTCTCATCCAAGCAGCTTCTTCAATTCAAAATGTAAACGCGGCAATACCATTTGCATTTTGGGTAGGGAGGAAAGGTCGTTTGAAAGGAGGCTATCGGAGTTATCTCCCAACAGAGCTGGAGGCCTCAGACACCACTTAATGAACCAAGTAGGAACAATGGCTCTGTTCACAATCTCACTGAGGCTAAATACCTGGGTTTTCCTACCAGTTAGTTAGTACTGAAGAAGTCTCTTGGATGAGAGGCGAAACATATCATGGCTCTCGGTTCAGTCCAGTTGCTCAAGATTTAACATTTCTCAGTGCTTCAATGGTTTTACTTAAAAAGGAAGTTTTGATATGGGCCTATAAAGGTTTATTGTCTGTGTGTGAGATGTCTAGTTTGTTTTTGTCTTTTTAAAAGTATAACTGCAGTTTCAGGGCCTGTAGGAAACAGCCTGAGAGGAGAAGTGTTGACTGTTTGCAGAGGAGCTGATGTCATGCAGTCCAAAATACCTGTATGATATCAAGGCAGCAGGTGGAAGATTTTAAACGTTTGACAATTTCCTCTAATATTAGAGAGTAGATAAGATAAAATTATGTCATGCTAATTTAATTTGATGCAAGGATACTACAGGCCCTATACCTTTAGAAGACAACTTGTCAAATGTTCTAAATTCATCGCATCACAGTTCTCTTTCATAATATTTATTTCGATGTCTCACTATGGGATGCACGCCTCGCTGCAGACCTCAGAAGCATAATCTCATTACGCCAATCCTGATTGGCTGGTGAAGCGTGTCCGTCCGCTCATGGTAGTACCACCTACCTTAAATAGCCCATGCGGACGGCACCCGTCATTCAAACACCTCTTCTCACTCGGAGCATATCTCGCGTCTAGGCTAGCTAAGCTAAACTGTCCACAGCGGATCTTATTTGCTTCTGCGGGCGCTACCTACTGGAGATTTCTGCTTAGTCGGTCACACCAGATCGAATTTTGTGCTTTCCTCGCCTCCACGGCCAGGTCAGCACTGTCCTCGGCGCCTCACCACGGCTGTTCGGGTACGGCGTTAGCACACCAGCTAATATCTCGGCTTCTTCACAGTTAGTACACCTAACTTCCTCGACTCCTTGCCTGCACACCAGCTCGCGAGGAATGGGCTGAAACCCCTCACACCAGAGGGCACGGAGACTCTGGGGCCCGTCCTGTCGCTGTGGGAACAAGATATCGAGCAGAGATCCACACCAGGTCTGCTCGAGCTGCCTGGGGCTGCAACACGCCCGGCTGGCTATCGAGGTCCCGGCTCGTGTCAACACTGTGCGGTGTTCACCAAGAGTCTCCGCAAGCGGCTAGCCCGCCAGGCTAGCTTGTCTGGACACGACCCTATCTCCCTTCGGCGGCGCCGCCGTCGAGGACGAGAGGAGAAGGGGCTGTTGCGGTGGCGGCACCGGAGGCTAGCGCCAGCTGGGGCTCCCAGCTCGACCTAGCCGCGGACCCCGCATGAGGAAGCGTCCTGGTACTGGACTATGGGAAGATGAAGTTGGCGCCTCGGACCTCCTCATATCAGAGGATGAGGCGAGGCGACATCTTCATGACGCCGGCCGGGCTGCCCAGCGGCCTCGTCGCCTCTCGGGATGGAGATGAGGCAGCATTACAGCTTCTCCTCCTAGCTCGGACATGCTCGGCGTGTGCAAGCGCGCTGCTGCCCGGCTAGCCATCCTGGCCGCTGTCGTAGCTGAGACCACCAGATCCCGCTACGAGGGAAAAATTGCCCTTGGCCAAGAGCGCGGAAGCAACTTCTCCCAGTCTTCCCAGAGCTGCTGGATGAGGTGGCGCTCATGGAGACCGCCTTACAGCAGCAGGAGCCCGATTCGGGCCTCATCCCTCGACTGTGGCGATGGAGAGCCTGGGTCTGCTCCGCATGCCTCGATGGAGCCTCGTTGCAGCCCACCTTCACCCCGGCTGTCAGCGGTGTCCTCCAGGAGCCCCAGCCTGCCGTCCAAGTCTGACCGTTTTCAGTCGGCCCTGACTGAAAAGGCGTACAAACGGTGGCGCTTCGGCCAGAGCTCTCAATGTCCTCTCCTGCTCACGGCTTATCAGGCTGAGCTATGTGAGGATTTTGTGCAGACTCAGGACCCAGCTACGTGGGAGAGATACGGTCATCACCGACCTGTGTCTCCGTGTCCAACGCTGCGCGGTCGGGCCACAGGAAAGCGCTGGGAGTATGGTTCTGCACAGCGCGGTGGCTCAACCTCGCCAACCTGTCAGACAGAGAAGGAGGGCGTCCTGGACATGCCCATTGTCCCGGAGAATTTTGGCTCGCGTTGGACTCGATGCAGCGGCGGTGTGAGGCCAAGAAGGAGGACAGCTCTCGGCTTTGCCTCCTCGAAAGCCCCAGCTCCCTCTCCACCTGCGCCGCGTAAAAGCCGCAGGCTGCCTCACAGGTTTCGCAGTTTAAAATGAAACCAAACTGCGAAACCCCAGCCAGCCCGGCCCTCCTGCCCGGTCGGGCCGCCTGCCCAGAAACCCTCGGTCGGTTGCAGCTCCGCCGGCAGAGCCAGCGCAAGCTGTCTACAACCAGGCCAGGAAGAAGAAAGGCGGCCTGACCGCCCCTCTCTTCACGGTGAGGCAGCTGGGCGTTCCCGTTCTCCAGCTCCACCTGTTTGGCTGGCGTGCACCTGGAGGCACACCACGCCCCATCCCCGGCTGCCACGGACCGTGCCAGAGCGAACCAGGAACGGACATTTGAAGCGGAGGTTCAGCAGTTGCCCCTCTCTCATGTCCACAAGCACGCACGTTCACACAAGTTTTCGTAAAGAAAATAAAATGTGTCCCGCTGTCGCATCAGGCCGATGGCCGGCGCAGCTGATAAAAGCCAAGCGTATCAAAATAAACAGCGCGGTGGCGGCACCGCTGTCCCCTCGCGGAAAGCCACGGCTTTCCCGGGGAGGAGCTGTGGGCCCGTCGCTGCGCTGTCCTCCCGGGGAAAATGCTCAGCGGCACCGGGGCCATGTCACTATTCCGCCAAGAGGCGCCACGCACAGCGGCTGGGGCCTCTCACGGTGGACGGCGGTGTGTCCACTCTCTCTCAGATGGAGAGATGGGCGCGCGCTCGGTCCCACCCTGGGTGTTAAAGCGATTTCGGGGATACAGGCTGCAGTTCGCCACCGTTCCCCGCGATTCGCCGTTTAATACACTCCCAGGCTCAGGAGAGTCAGCTCGTGTTTACAGGAGAAATCCTCTCACTGTTAAACAAAGGAGCAATCTGTGTCGTACCTCCGCACAGTGTCAGAGCGGTTTTACTCCAGGTATTTTCTGGTCCCCAAGCGGGGCGGTATTCGCCTATCCTGGATCTCGTGCTCTGAACAAATATCTCAGGAAATACAAGTTCAGGATGCTACGCATGCATCCCTGCTGCGTGTGCGACAGGCGATTGGTTCACTTCTGTCGATCTGAAAGCGCGTATTTCCACATCGATCTATCCTCCCCACAGAAAGTATCTGAGATTTGCTTTCAGGGGATCTGTTACGAGTACGCGTGCTCCCTTTCGGTCTGTCTTTAAGCCGAGGTGTTTTGTGCGGTGCAGCGGCGATAGCCCGCTGAGACGGCAGGGCATCCGCTTGGCCACATATCTGGACGATTGGCTGCTGTTGGCTGTCAGGAGGCCAGAAGCGCTGCAGCGTATTCTCACCGACACCTAGTCGATCTGGGTTTCGTGATAAGCGCGGAGAAAGAGCATGCTGTCTCGGCACAGGCGTAATCTTTCTGGGATTATCCTGGATTCGGTGACTTTCAGCGCCTCGGCGGACAGTGAAAGCTTTCAGGGCATGTCTCGCGCGTCGGGCAAATCTGTTCAATTCAGATGTGTCTTCGGTTACTCGGGCTGATGGCCTCTGCCATCCTCGTAGTCGTCTCGGTCGCCTCCGCATGAGGAATTCCAGCTTTGGGTGGCCTCATGCGGGCTGGATCCGTGCGTCATGGCGCGGGAGTGCTGGTCACCGGGGTGCGCCAGGCGCTGCGCCACTGGCGAGTCCGTCCTTTCTGACCCACGGGGTGCCCATGGGTTCCGTCCTGTCAGGAAGGTGGTCACTACGGACGCCAGCCTGACAGGTTGGGGCGGAATTCACGAGGGCCGGTCTGTGAGGGCCGCTGGGGTGTAGACCTCAGCGGTTTCACATAAATTTTCTGGAACTTTCAGCGGTGTTCCTCTCCTGAAACATTTCCTTCCGTCTCTCATGGGTCATCATGTCCTGGTGAGGGCGGACAATACGGCAGCGGTGGCGTACATCAACCGTCAGGGATTACGCTCCGTCAGTTGCACATGCTGGCACGCAGACTAATCCTGTGGAGCTGCGGTCGTCTTCTCTCCCTGAGAGCGGCGCTGCGTCCGGAGTCCTGAACACGGCGCGGACCTGTTGTCAGAGGCGCGCCAGTATCGAGTGGTCTGCACCCAGAGATTGTGGAACAGATATGGACCCGTTTCGGTCGGGCCATGGTGGATCTGTTCGCGTCGAGGACAACGCGCGGTGGCGCTGTTTACTCTCTGCGCAGCATGGATGCTCCTCGGCGTGGCACTAGCGCACGCCTGGCGCGCGGCGTCTTTACGCATTCCCTCCCTGGCCTTGATACCCCCACTCTGTCCAGAGTGAGGAGCACCACGCACTGATTTGATAGCTCCGCATTGGCCTGCGATGCATTGGCTGGCGGAAATATATCAGTTGCTGTGCGCTCAGCCCTGGCAGCTCGCTGCGCAGGGACCTACTATCGCAGGGAGGGGTGGTCTTCCACCCGCCCAGAGCGCCTGGCTCTGTGGGCTTGGCCCTGGTGGCTAAATCTGTCAGCTGTGGGTCTTTCAGCGGGTGATTTCCACTATACAAAGTGCTCGAGCCTCGTCCACTGGGTCTCTGTATGACTGTAAGTGGAGAGTGTTTGAGGGTGGTGTCAGAAAGCGGCCACATTCCTTTTCAGTGTCGGTAGGAGTGATATTGTCATTCTTGCAGGACCTGATTGACAAGCAAAGCATTCTCCACAGTTAAAGTGTACTTGGCGGCTATCGCGCTTGTCACGTGGGGTTTGGCAAGCAAACAGCGAGCCAGCACCGCTGGTTTGCCGTTTATGAAGGCGCGCAGGCTTCTCCCGTGTCCAGACCACTGGTACCGCCGTGGGATCTGGCTGTGGCTCTGGAGGGCTTAAGGCCCTCCTTTGAGCCACTGGAGAAGCGGACTTGAAACACGTGTCTCTCAAGACAGTGTTGTTGCTGGCTCTGGCCGGCTAAGCGGGTTAGTGACATCCATGCGCTTCGGTGCATCCTCATGCCCAGATCTTCCCGGGGATGTAAGGATGATTTTGAAGCCCAACCCGGCTTTTGTGCCTAAGGTGTTGGGCTCATGTTCTCCTATTGACCTTGTGGCTTTTGCTGCCTCACGGGTGAGCAGTTGTCGCATGCGTTATGTCAGTCCGTGCGGTGCGCATACATGGATAGGCGAGGGGTTTCAGGAGGAGCGATCAGCTGTTGGTCTCCTGGGCTAACCCTCATAAGGGAAGCCTGTCTCAAGCAGCGCCTATCCCACTGGGTGGTGGGGCGGTTGCTTTGACTGAGTCAGGGTTTGCAGCCACCTGTGGGCCTGCGCGCGCTCGACTTCGGGCTTGGCGCATCCTGGGCCTTATTCAGGGAGTTTCTGTTCAGGACATCTGTGCTGCGGCGAGTTGGTCTCGCCCTCACTTTTGTCGTTTATATGCTGGGCGTTTCCGCTCCGTGCATGCACCAGCGGTTTGTTGTCTGATTGGAACAGAGTACTTTTCCCTGTAGGTTGGTGGGCGCTAGATAAGCTTGTCTGCAATACAGAACAACCACATCCCATAGTGAGACATCAGCGAAATATTATGAAAGAGAACTTTAGGTTATTTACATAACCCGGTTCTCTGAGTAATATGAGTGAGATGTCTCCCAGACCCTTCTTGGGCGAGTGAGAAGAAGTGCTTATCTTGAATGATGTGGTGCCGTCCGCATGGGCTATTAAGGTAGGTGGTACTACCATGGCGGACGGACACGTTTCACCAGCCAATCAGGATTGGCGTAATGAGATTATGCTTCTGAGGTCTGCAGCGGGCGTGCATCCCATAGTGAGACATCTCACTCATATTACTCAGAGAACGGGGTTATGTAAATAACCTAAAGTTTTCTCTATATGATTATATGTGATAAATAAATTCAAATGATTTAGTGGATAAAAATTCAGGGGTTATAGACGTGGATTCATGATATGATGTCATAATAGAGAGACACCTAGAGATTTATTTTCACTACCTACATTCACCTTTCAACACTTTCTTTTAGATGTTTTATTAGCATGGCATTTCTCCAAGGTGATTTTTCTTACAGTAATGGGAACAATAGCATCAGTAACATTTGTAACTTTACAACAGAAGTCTAGGACACCAGTCTAGGATAAGGATCTTCGCTCCTGTCTGTCAGGCATATTTTCTTTGATATTGATTTGAATGGCGCTGATTTGAGATGTGGCAGCGCACCTCAGTGGCACATATTAACATCACATCTAGTTCTTTAATTTCTGATGTCTGCTTGCTGAGACAAAGGTTTGGTGATCTTGCTGGTCTTATCAATCCCATCAGACTGGGGAGGTGTGAGCTGTTATCTCTTTTGTCGTCTTCCCTATCAGCAACTTTTGTGTGCTGAATGTGTAGCTATTTTTGCATGCATTTATTATTAAATAGTTGGCTCATGGTGTTTATGTATCATGACACACAATATTACTAGATATAATAATTATTATACAGTGGTATTAAGTCTTTCTAAACTTTTGTTGTATTTTCCACAGTCTTCATGAGGAAGAGGAGGAGGATGGAGAGAGGATGACTGCTGAGGATGACTGTCAACTATAGTTTTTAGCAAACGAGATAAAAATAATGAAAAACTATTTATTAGTTACCTCATAATGTTTGAAGGACTGGAGGACATTGAAATTTTTAGTGTAAGTTTAATGGTACATATGCTAAACCAAAAGTTGTGGCTGTCAATAAATGTTGCTTGTTAAACCAAACAAGAGCTTTCGTTTTATCAAAATGTATGTCTGGACTGTCAAGATCATGGTGTGAGGTTAACGATAAAACCAGATTTGACCTGGGGTCTAAACTTTAACTGCCTGTGTAAACCTACATTCATCAGAGACGTGGCAGTTAAATAAACTTCAAACTTAAGTATTGAATAATGAATCAAAAGATAATAGTCAAACTACAATCTGCAACTTGGCTTATTTGTTCTACAACTCTGGAGATTAAACAGTAAAATACCTGCTTTGAAGTCAGACTTTGTTCAAAGCCACAGTCAAACATGCTTGAAAGTTTCAATCCATGTTCAGAAAATAACAGCATATTTATATTAAAGAAATTGAAAGAAATACTTCAGTTGAATAGTTTGGGTCAAATTGTAACACTCTCAAATCTTGTGAAATCCTCCGTTCCACATGATGGCAGTCTTTTTTTTAGATGAATATTCTGGAACACGCTGTCCTGTCAGCCACTAGACAAACACTAGGGACTGTCAGCTCATATTTAACTGACTCTGCGTCTCATTTTTATCTTATGAAAATAATCATTTGCTCAATTTAAACTACATTAAATGTGTTGGGTTAAATTAACTTTTACTAGCTTTGAGCAGTATAAGTGATGTGTCAAATCTTATAATCGTACCTTTAAGAAAAAATGTGAAGTAAAAAAGCAGAAGTATTTGTCATTACTTCTGCTGCAGACATTCTCCACTGCTTGAGATCTAAACTTTAACTGTCTGTGGAAAACTATGTTTATCAGAAAGACCTGACAGTTCAACAAACTTCAAACTTAAGTATTGAATAATGAATAAAAAGATAATAGTCGGAAAACAATAGGCAATTTGGCGTATTAGTTGTACAACAGTTGTACCTGCTTTGAAATCAGATTTTGTTCAAAGCCACAGTTGAACATGCTTGAAAGTTTCAATCTATGGTTTTCAGTAGTGGTCAGAAAATAACAGTATATTTATGTAACAGAAATTGAAAGAAACAATTAAACTAAATAGTATGGGTTAAATTGCAGCACACTCAAATTTTGTGAAATCCCACATAATGGCAGTCTTTCGATTTTTAGACTCAGTTTGAACTTTGAGACATCAGTAAACATCTGTCCTGTCAGCCACTAGAAAAACACCAGGGACTGTAAGGTGATCATTATATTTGTCTGATTCTGCACATAAAATAAAAACATTATTACTGATTATCTTACAAAATAAGAATTAGCTCAATTTGAAATACATAATTATACATAATTAATAGTGTTAAGTTAAATTAACATTTTACTAACTTTGAACAGTTTAAGTGGCACACAGAGCTTTTTCATCCAGTTCAACAAAGGTTGTAAGTTGCTAAAGGTCAGGGGTCAGGGTGGACAGAGTGTGATATCGAAACCGTAATCAAAGGAAATGTTGACTGTTGCAGGATGAGCAGGCCCCTCTCCAAGGTGCTGCCCTGTCGCACCTCTCTGCCTTGGATCTATCCACTAGTGGCCAGATCTGAGACCTGCTCCACTGCCACCACACAGTAACTATAGGCCACTTATCAGTCAATCAGTAGTTGATTAATCTAATTACATTTCCCCCAGTTACCATGATTATTCCCATGCGCAACAACCTCCGTAATTGGGAAATGAAGAAAATGCAGAAGTGCCAAAAACTGCAGTTCCTCAGAACATGTCAATCTCAATAAGCCTCCTTGTTAAAATGTCAAACTTCACAGCAGAAATAAACATGTTTACAGCCTGATACAAAAAAACAGGTACGGTCTCTATAGCTAATTTCCCCGTTCATGACAACTGTACTGAGGGAAATCTACGGGTGATGTCATGCATACACTGTCTATCTTTATACTGTTAGTGATACACACACACACACACACACACACACACACACACACACACACACACACACACACACACACAGTTCCAATCCATCAACATTTTGCTTTGTTTACTTTTCTTCTCTTTCTCTAGACCTCCTGTATCTGTTGTTTGTTCTTGTCCTGGTACTTTGTACTTATCTTTGACTTGTGTCTTGTGACCGCCCCATTGCACAAGAAAAAGTTTTGGAAAAAGCAGAAATGACACATTAACTGACCATTGGAACTCCCTTGGTCAGAAAACAGAAGTCATTTATTCCAGTCAAGGAGGTCACAAGGATGGCGGATTTTAGCGCTACCATTACAATATTATACAAATCAGACTTATATGCCAACTGTATATAGATATTGTTTTTCTGCAATTTTTCTCATAATGGACTACAGCTGATTGATCATGGACGGAGGAAAACTATCCCAAGATTTGTACAAGGATTTCAGGAAAAGAGGTAAGTTGTGCCAAAAGTTATTTATAGAGAAAGAAATATATAGTATCTGGTCCTAAATTTCAATATGAGAAGTCCAAGTAGACATACTTGGAGGTAGTGGTGCGTCAAAAGCACTGTTAACACACTGACTCCTTGATCTTCTTGAACAAACTGTTGAATAAGAGTAGGACCTGGGAGTAGTGTTGTCAAAAGTCACTGGACACCAAGAGGTTCTGCTGTTTTCTTATGGTGGGAGAGAGATACTTTAATATCTTTTTCACAAACAATGTTACTTTGAAAATAAGTTTTAGTTTGTAAGAGAAATTAATAAAATATTTTGAAAGACCTTTGTAATAAAATCAACAAAAGTGTTATAAAGAGTTATCAGAAATAATCGAATTTATAGAGGAACGTAAGGACATTGCGTGATGACATCACATAGCCTGATGCCATCACGCCATCAGCGTAAGAAGAAAAAGAGCGAAAAAAGACATGACTTCCAAAAACATAGATGTCCAGGTAAATTTAAATATTTAATACAGAAATTAACATACCTTTACAAGCAATTTTGTAGATATTGTGGATTTACTGCAGTTTGGGAAGTTACTGTTCGTATTTGGATGTGGATTCACTTGTTGAAACTTGTCGAGTCAGTTTATTCAATCGCAAAGCTGTTAGCATTAGCACAAGCATTAGCATCCTCCTTGTTGAAATATTCTACGTCAAAGCAATCTGCTGTTCAAGTGGTACTGATTAGTATTATTATATGGACATTTTATAATCCATTGTTATTGTCATAATACATTTTTATGACATTGTAGATTTCCATCAAGTGTGTGGACAATGCTGCTGGATTTCCTGTTGTAGCCGTCTATGATACAAACACATTCCCCAATTCATCTCAAAAAGTAAGCTTTATACTATCTAGTTTCAAGTGTATAATAAAAGAAAAGCTATTTTCCCTCATATCATGGATATATATATATTTCTGGTTTGGCTAGGGGAGTGTAGATGAGGAAGCCATGGAATGGGAGCCATCAGAGGTGAAGCCACACCCAAAGGCCAGGTAAAATGAGCATGCATCTTTTCTCAGTCAATGTAAAACTATTTAGACGTTTTTTCACAAATATTACAGAATAAAGAATAAACTAAATGTTCAAGTATATTATGAAACAACATGTTAAAGACCAATCTAATACTTACAAATGAATAAGACTAACACAAAGACCTCATAACATCTTTAGCAATGCATATATGTACCATATGTATGCAGAAATACAAACGCTCAAAGTTCAGTGCTGACTGATAATTACAATGAAATGAATCTTGTGAATGAAGGCTATCCCTGTTGAGCAATATTTGGTAAATTTACATGTGAAAATGATCTGAATACTTCTTCTACCACTTTTTATTAGTTCATGAATGACTAATTGGTTGTTGTATTTCAGAAATTTGACATCCATGGAGGAGGAGACCCCGATGGAGATAGATTGAAAACATTCTGGCAAGTAATTTCAGATTTGTCTCAGGCTTCTGACCAATGACCAATGAACTAATGATGATCTAATGATAACCATTATCACTATCAAGCTCTCTGTTTCCCTACATTACATGTTACAATCATCAGTTAAATTTTCTCTTTTTATAAACATGCAAGTTTTATAACTAGGTTCAGGGACAAAGACCACACCTTGAACTCATCCCATTTCTGCACCTAAAGTACTTAAACACACCTTATCCGTTCACTCCCTCTTTAACGCAGTTTTTGCATCCCACATTCCTCCCACCCCCCATCACATTCCTCAAACCGCCCCCCCCTTTTTAAAAAAATAAATAATTTTCCTCCTCTTTTTCCCTTCTCTGTTTTTCTTTCAATTAAAGGAACCACTGGAATGAATAGGCAGCTCACCAACAAACTCCTCTGAACCCCACTCCATCAGGCAGTCCATTGGGCAACTGATCGACACTTGGAAGCTCATAGATATAGTATAGTATTAATGTGTAGTCATTGTTCTCTATTGACTTCACAGATGTGTTCACCGTGTCATATTTAAGTCAAGCAAAGTTTTTGTCTCTTTATCAACATGAGGATCTACATTGAACAAGCTGTTGGTCATGATGATGAATAAACTTTTTAATAACGTGTTTTTACTGAGCACAAACACACAAAATTTTATAAATTAGGATATCTTGTTTAGATCACCAAACTGGAATAAAGGGCAATGGCTGACAGGCTTTTGTAGAAATGCAAAGATAGAAAACATGGCATTCATAATCAATATGTAAAGATTAAATGTATGGTTTATAATAAGCTATAATGTAGTTGTAGGCAGCATGTGTTTATTAATGTATTTGTCAAATATTACTCCTTCTGTGGGCACCTCTAAGTGAAAACTGATGTTGATGAACAGATTGACTGATTTACTTGTGTCTGTGTATAACTATGGTATTGCTGTTTGGTGAAGAAATGGAGGATGCTGCATCTCAGAACTGCTCCATCCATCTATGACTGAGTTTCATCAGGCTACCAATATCAACTGTCCTTGATACTTGAAAGTCCTAGTATTGCTCTTGGTGATGAATAAACTATAACTTTTAACTTTAATAAACATGTTGTTGTTTTTACATTTAGATCACCAAATACAAATACAAAGATAGAAAACCAGCCTTTTTGACCACTTGAATAGTAAGTAGTGAAGTAAGAGGTAAAACTAAAAAAGGAAATAAAAGCTAAGATGAAATAAGTGAACACTTATGACCAGAAAATAGGTAGTTTTTATCCATCAATCACAGTTAACACTTTACTGTAAGTCCACTTAGGTGGTATTCATAAGCAGTATATAAAATTAAGTATATGTTTTATAATAAGCTATAAAGTAGTTGTATGCAGCATGTTTATTAATCTCTTTGTCAAATATTACTCCTCCTGTAGGAACATAGAAGTGGATGCTGTTCTTGATGAACACTCATAATTATATAAAATACAACACTTGTGTCCTACAAAATGTCCTACACATAACTACATTATAGTGTTGTAAGCCATTTATCAAATACTGTAAATGCATGATAAACATAAAATGATTATAATTGTTAAATAGAGGGATTTGAAAGTGTCACCAAGTGTAAGAAAATCATTTTTCTGTGTAGTGTCAAAGACTAATAATATAAAACAATATATTGTGTACAATATATTGTTTTGAGATTATAATTAATTTAGACACTCAACTGGTTTTACTGGTGAAATTTAGTTTAATCATCACAGGACTTACTTACTCTGAAGATTTATATCTTATAATGTCACCTGCAGCTCTGGAGGGAGCTTCCTAAGGACTGAAAAAATAAAGGTCCAATGAAAGATGGTGTCTGGTTGCATTATGCGATCAGACATCAGCTCGATTTTGATCATTCTTTTTAGTACCTCAAGCTTTATGAAAGAGCAGCACTGATTTGCTGGAGTACCTGTTTAATGTGAGATAGCTATTCAAACAAAGCAACCTTGTGAAATGTCATCTCAAGCGTGATTCCAGATGTGTTGCAAATCACTTTAAAGATCAGCTCAACGATGACTCTCTGATGTTACACAAGTTACAAATTTGAAATGAAACTGGATTCGCCTGAAATATTAGAAAAAGAAAACAACAAAACGACAACCAAAATTATCGGTGCACTTTAACACTTTAATAAAATAAAACAACTTGAAACAGCAGTTGCATAGAATAGAGCTGTGAATCTCAATACCCACTGTTAATCATTTCTCCTGTTTGAGGTGAGAATTAAAGCCTCACAAAGTGACTTTAGAGACGATAAGCAGGTAGCTGAAAGCTACAGTGCCTACCTGCGTAAACACATTATGCCCTTTAAAAAGATATCATTACTGTATGAATAAGACTGGAAACATAAGACTCCACTGTACAAAAACAAAACAACTGTACCAAAACTCTTGTTCATTACTGTAACAAAAATATACATTCAAGCTTCCCAACAAAGAGAAAACAAGCACACTATTCACTGTGAGACGAACACTCTTACAAGAACAAAAAAGGGACAGAAATGTAGGTCAGTAGCTGCAGTAGTAATCTGTTTGTGAGGCACATCTGAGGAAGCTGCAATCGGGACGTGAAAGGGACGTCTGACGTTTGACATTTTGGGGTCAAAAGTTACTATTAAAGAGGATCAGAGGTGTAGGCGCTGACTGCGTCTGAAATGAAGAGGAACCTGGAACAAAAGGATCAAATTAGACAGAGTTGACCTGCAGACAGCTTAAATCTCGCAAAATCTGTTTTGCAATAAGATACAGGGGTGGACACAATTAAAAACAACACTTTTAAACATTTATCTGACCCTGACGTACATCTTTTATTTGCCTTATGGCTCCTACACTTGACAAATTCAAATGATTAATGACTGTAACGTCTCCGTTGAGACATAAGACAGCGACTGGTAATGTGAAGAAAAACCCTTTAAATGGCACTGTGCTACACCAGTAATCCTGTTGTTTCTTAAAGCTTCATGATGTTTTCATAATGTTGATTTCAAAAACAATTTGTAATTTTTTCCGGTATACCAAAAAACGATGAATACGTTTTAAATAAACGTGGGTGTGTCTGTGAAACAAACCTTAGGTGTTTCTGGACTGCGAATGGTGACAGATCTAGTGAATTCTCTTTGTCAGAGGAATTGTTATGGCGATGCTGTGCAAACTTTCGCTTTAGTGCTTCAGTAATAAGAGCAGCTGGGTCGCTAAGCAATGCTGCACCTCCTTTACTGCGTCTCCGTCTGATTGGTGTGCCTCCTGGTGATCTACAAACAAAAAAGAAGGTTTGTCAAGGGTCAGTTGATGAAGGATAACAAAGAAAAATGTAGAGATGATCTAACAGGCAACAAATTAGGACAAAAACCATCATATTTAGGATACTGAATACCTGTCACACATATTCTAAAAATTCTAATGCCTACCTCTCAACTGAACGCAATTTAACTTGATTTAAGTCCTTAAGAACATCCAGCATCGATGGGATTCCTTTAGAGTCCTGGGGTTTGAGCTGCCCCTCATCAAGATCTTTCCCATTCTTCCTGCGCTGGCGTATCAGCTCTAATATAGACAAAGTCTCAGAGGGGGAGCTGGAGCAGGGAGGAGGTGGAGGTGGGGGTGGTGGAGGTGGGGAGCAGCACAGCGTGGCGTGGAGGTGAGAGCTGGAGGAGACATCAAAGGCGAGCCGGTGCATTCTGGGACTCGGTCAGACCTAAGAAAATGTTGAATGAGCACAAAGGTTATTACATTTGCTTGACTTAAAGACGACACGGTGAACACATCTGTGAAGGCGCAGTGCGAAGAATGTGAACCTGAGGCTGGGGCGGCAGTAACAATCATGGCTATCTGAGCTCGCAGTTTGAGCAGCTCGCTCTCCAGCACTGTGATCTTCTTCAACGCTTCTGGATCAGTTGCTTGCTTTACAGATCTTCCTCCTTTGGAGCTTGATTCAGGGTCCTCGAGGGTATCTCAGCACGTCCCGGTTTACAGTACTTTGCTTCTTCGGGGGCAGGTGGTTCCTACGGAGACCAAATTATTGTGTTCAGCAAGAAAGTGTGGTTTTCTCTGTAGTGCACAAACACTATGGCCAGTTCAATGCCTTTCTTTACAGAGATCAGCATTCTCCTACTCAGACAGGCTGCTTACAAGTAAGGTACCAGTTTAAAATGTGTTTTTATATCAGAACAAAAAGTGACTGGCTTTATGTACCTGACAGCATCAGCTACTCATTACACCTGCGTACAGAAAGCAAGCCTTTCTGCTTGTTTGAGAGAAGTACAGATAATATGCATTTCATGAACTAATGCAAAGAACAACAGATCAAATTCTGTTTCATAACTGGCACTCAGCTGCTACACTAACCACAGAAAAAGGTTTTTACATCAGTACCTTGCTAAACATATACAGTACACACACAAACATTAACTGGCAGAAACACTTACTGAGTTGTCTATTGCCTTGTTGTTCCTCTGGGTCGAGTTCACTCCCTCTGTGCAGCTTTTGGCCTCACAATCAAACAAAAAACTGTCGGGGGAACCTGGTAGCTCATCTGGTACAGCATGTGCCCCATATATAAAGACTCAGTCCTTACTGCAGTGGTTCGACTCCAGACTGTGGCCCAGAAAACTTTATTGTCTCAGCTACTGTAGTAGTAATACGGAGCAACTGGTGTGGCACCTTGAGCTACTGCTTCTCTTTGTTCCAATGCTACATGCACTCTTTGACTCATAACACTTTTATGTTTTATTAGGACGAAAGATTTTATCTAACAAACAGCCAATGTGGTTTTGTTCTCTTGTTTGTTTGGACTGTGTCCGTGTGTGTTCTTACCTGGTCTTGGCAAAGCTCTCGCCCTCATCCTCAAACACCCACAGGACGTCAGCGAATGAGGGATGGCAGGTGTATCCGCGGTGCGTCGACATAAACATGGGGCCTATAGGTGAGCAGAGGGACCTAAGGACCAAACATGCACAAGGAGGGATCAACCATCTACAGAACTTAGGTACATTATTTTTTTTATTATTGTTATATAATAATAATAATAATAATAATAATAATAATAATATTGTTTTTAATCCATGCACATTACAAATAAGCACTTTAGCTCAGTGTAGGATACAGTATTGCTTATACTTATGAAGTACTACATTATTTAAAGCAGATTACATATTTCTTAATATATTCTTCTCTTTATATACATGTATTTATTCAAAAAAAGCTGAGTTGAATTTGACCAGATAAAGACAAATATAATTTGTCACTTTCATAATAAACTGGACAGATTTTAAGTGATCATTTTCAGTCTGTTAGAAAAAGCACATACAGTACAGGTACCTGAAAGTGGACACGTGGTGTAGGAGCCAAAGGGAGGTTAGTCCCAATCATCCGCACAATGCTGCGGTACTGACCGCACAACTGACTGTCCCACACTGGAACAAGCTACAGGCAGGACCACACACACAGACAGAACAACTCTGTTTAAAAATTGCCATCATTATAAATTTACTCAGTCAGTAATTCTAACAGAAGTGTGTGTGTGTGTACTCACCATGTCTGGAGGCACTCCAAAGTACTCCAGGACCATGCGCAGCACGTCCAGGATATCATCTACTAAAGACATTGGAAGGACTTTTTCACACACCAGCTGATGACTGCAAAGCTCCTCTTTCTGCTGACTGACTTGATAAGAGGCCAACACAGAACAGATGCAACTAAGTCACATCCTCTACACCTGAAACAAAACAAAACATACAAACACTTAATACAATAAAAGAGAATAATTCCTTACATCCATCCATCATTACCTTTAGACTACTTCTACTACTTTAAAGGAGACTTTACAGCTGCAGCTGATTCAGAACACTGTTGTTAAGACCAAGAAAGCATACCACATCAGTCCAGCTCTCAGAGGTTTACACTGGCTACCGGTATGTCAAAGAATTGTTGTTTTTTTAAATACAACTATTGGATTACTTTGGCCCAGGCCGTCCCTTTGGACTGAGCTACTGCCACCCAACTGTATTTTTAAAGTTGTCTGTTTTATTATTATCACATTAATATGTGTGTTTTTCTTTTTTTATATGCTCTAGCTATTCTATTATATCTTATCTTAAAGGTCCAGTCTGTAGAATTTAGTTGCATCTTGTGGTCTAATCGCTGCATTGCAATCTCCTCACATCACCCTCACCCTCTTAGTGTAAAGGAGACTGTTTACAGTCACAGTTTGGTTTTTTCAGTTCTGGGCTACTGCAGAAACACAGTGTTTCAATATGGCGGCCTCCATGAAAGAGGACCCGCTCCCACTGCAGATATAAAAGGATAATGTTTTAATAACAAAAATAAAAAGATTCTTATTTTAAAGTGATAATACATGCATGAAAACATAGTTATTAATATTATATTCCATGTTTCCCTTATTCTGAAAATAAAGTCCCCCAATCTTACACACTGCACCTTTAATGTCATTTTAGGTGTTACTTTAACATTTGAATTGTCTTATTATGTCTCTTATGTTATTGACAGGTGCTACACAAACAAACTTGTCTTGCCTATAAATTGAAGTCGCCTGCTCTTTACTGAAACTATCTTAAAATACCAGGAGACAAATGTATAATATGTTTATGATAGTCTTCAGCTAAAACAGGTCAGGAGTTTTAAATTTCTAATTAAACTCATTTGGATTTCAGATTTGAAACCATTTCCTGGAGTCCATTATTGCTCCAACTGTCAAAGTGTCACCTGGCTGCATCACACTGATGCTCGGGGAGGCAGTTTGTTTCTGTCTGCTGTGCCGTTGGATGCTGACTCGGCTGTAGAATCGCACTGAATCGGCAAAACGCAAGGTTTATACTGGACTTTAGTTTCAACCTAAAAAGAGCAACCTTCAGCTCTGTGTAGCGTAGGTAACCCCGCACAGGAACCGCAGTGTGCCCTCTGTAAGCTGCATGGCTCATCAAAAGTACAATGCGCGACGCAAAGAAACATGCGGGATAAGCAGGAAATATAAGTGTGTACTTACCGTGGACTCGTTTTCTTGTCAAATTGTAAGTTAGTAGCTACATTTGTGCTAAATCTTCATAAAAATCAATGATATAAACTTTAACTTGCAGATAAATACGAGGAACGTGCAGCTTTACACTCGTCTCGCGCATCCGAAGAGCAAGTCTGCGAAGTCAAATAACGCTTAAGCAGCAAAACCTCATCTGATTGGCTGTAAATGCAGAAGTATCACGAGGAGCCAATAGGAGTGGCTTACCGTGCAGCGTCGGCAACGGCTGGTCGACCAATTGCATGTCACGAAAACGAAGCACCAAATTTGTATTTTCGCTCGCGAGCTGCTTATTGTGTTGGGTAAGAAAACATCTAAAAACTTAATTTTACCACATTTAACTCACTTTCAAGGCGAGTTTAATATTATTGTTTGTAGCAATCGCGCGATTTCATCTCCGAACAGTGCAATAAAACACATTTAAATGTATTTTTTTTTTAAAGTTGGCTTCACGTTTCAAACGCTTCTTTAGCTAGCCACAACGTTAACGCTCGCGCCGCGTCCTGATAGGACAACATGCATCGTTGATAGCCTCGTGAGGTCATAGCTTTAACACGTAACACAAGTGACCGTAACGTTATCACCTGGTTACACTATCGCTTCCTCGAGATTTAATCAGTTAAACGTCCTCATAGCACATATTTAGTCGACCGTGGCTTTAGGCAGTCTAAATCCACACTTAAATAACGTCAACCCCGTCTCAGTTTCAGGTCTGCTAAAGTTAAGAAAGATGATGGATGCACTGTCGGTGGTGACTCAACTTCGGGACCTGGCTTCTGAGCCACAGAACCGGGAGGTAATAGTTCAGGACCAGGGCTGTCTCCCCGGGCTGGTTCTCTTCCTGGACCACAAGAATCCAGACGTGCTATTTGCAACTCTTCAGGTGGGTGAAGGAGACTGGACCGGTGAATTACACTGCTTTCCATTCAGAGTATATTTTGTCATATTATTTAATGTGAATATTGAGATATTCTGCATATTTAGCATGGTAATGTCCATGATGACTTAGATTATTTTGAATCTAAAGTTCTGCTTGGAAGCTGCCACGTCTGTAGTTTGACAGTCTGTAATCATAATTTTCCACTCATAACAATAATGTAACTTTGAGAACCAGTAAAGGTGTTCAAATATTCACTGTTGAAATGAAGCTTATGTAATAGGTACGTTGTAACATGGCTGCATGCACAGTATCTGCAGTGTGATCTTCTCTCTTCCTTTAACCTCAGACCCTGCGCTACTTGGCTGAGTTGTCCCCCAACATCCCCACCATGAAGAATGAACTGGGTATGATGGTGAGCTTGGAGAATCTAATCGTAAGGTGAGTGGCTGTTTTCTTGCACTATCTTGGTGACTCTTGCATGTTTATGTGCACACGTGCTTTCCCAAACTCCTGTGAACAGTTTTCTTGGCTTTTTATGAGGTTGTGCGTGAGACTACTCTGTTTATCTTAAATGTATTGACTGTTTAATGTTATAACACGGATACATGTGTAGTTTAACATTAGCAGTGGATGGAAAATCCTATTTGTTGTATCTTTTTTTTTATACAATGAAATGTTTTTAGTCTCCCTGAACTATGAGATTAAATATAGTTCGGGGTTAGGGGTTAGGCTAGGGTTGCGCTTCGCAGGCCTGGAATCAGGCTGCGTTAAACATTATTATATACATTATTTCTCCATATAGGGAGGGCCTGTCTGTTGACATCACAGCCTTGGCCCAGGAGGTGTTTGACATTCTGAGTGCACCTGCTAATCCTGTGCCACGCACACCTGAGAGGGAGAAGAGAAAGAAATCCCAGTTCTTTATCAACTCCTCCAACAAGAAGGCTAAGTCTGTCACTCTGCACATCAAGGGGCTGGACAGCACTGTAAGTAGGCTGACTGACACACACACATGCACGACAGTAACAATATTTCTAATTGACGGCAAGTTAACTAATAGTCTCCCTCTCTTATGAAGCACCAGCGGAGCTTGTGTGAGGAGGCCCTTCTAAAGGTCAGAGGAGTGATCAGCTTCACCTTCCAGATGGCTTCTAAGAGATGCATTGTTCGCATCCGATCAGACCTGTCCACTGAGGTAAAAACACAAATCGGTGTGTGGTTTGGAAGCAGCTGGCCTGTTAAAATATGACTTTATATCCCTCTAGTTATATTCAACATTTGTATTATTGCATTTTTCAAAGTCAATGATGTACACGTGCTGCAGGAACCTGGAGTAAGAAAACAGTACATCTGATCTCTGGTTGATCTTGGTTTGCAGAGTCTGGCATCAGCCATCGCTGCCACAAAGGTGTTGTTGGCCCAACAGGTGGTGAAGAATGAGGCCGGAGAAGAGGTGAGTAATGGTTACAGAGCAGTATACTGTTTGAGTATCCACAGAGAATAAACCGAGAGCTGGTTTGAGTTCACGTTGAGTTCTTAACTTCTCTTCTGTTAACCCATTTCTTCAGGTTTTCATCCCTCTAAACTCATCTGGAGTGGAGGTGCAGCAAAACTCAGCTATCCCAGACTACCTCCCAGAGGAGAGAGCCCAGAGAAGGAGGTCGACCGAGCAATTTCCGCACTACAGCGAAGGAAGATTCTAGTGGGAGCTGGCTCAACACTGCTGCCAGTTTCCTCACCAAAACATTCTACTGGTGAAACTGGTGCTGTTTGATTCATTGAGATCCAGTGATGGAAAGGTGTGCTAAAAGAATTTTCCCTACTGCTGTGTGTTACTGGAGTGGACAGTACTGGATGTCAGCGCACCGCAGGCCACCGTGCTGGTTTTGTGTGCGTGATCTGAACTTCGCCAACTTGCCATCATTTCTGGTGAAAAACATGTCAACATGTACAAGAGCACTTCTCATTTGACCTCTGTTGTGCTAAGTTGAATGGAGGAAAACTTGAAAAATATCTTTGTTTCTGGACTAACACATTGCTGTTTTCTATCCACTATTCTCATGAAATGTAAATATTTTCTGTAGGACTTCCCAAACATCAATTTTCTCTCTACGTGTAAAAAAGATTTTTTGCTACTTTTCTATGCAGTTAGAAAGGTTTTTTCCTGTGTATTCTGCTGTTTGTTGGTAAATGTATTCTTTATGCCAAAATAAATTTACAAAATGTCAATTTTCTTTGAAAGTTCCCTTTTTTTCCCTGCATTTTGGATCAAAATCATTACAATACCACACCAGCGAGTAGGTAATCAATTCAAAAAGTTTTATTTACTTGCCAAACAGTACAGCTGCAACAGTTGTACAGTGATTTCAGAACAGTGGTTCAAAGATCTCATCACCCCCTTTTCTTAAGTAAAGGACTGAGTTTTCAAAACCATGGTCAGTCTTAGTAAAATATAGCGATGTTTAAACATAATATTTAATCTAATTTACAAGTGATTTCGCTTCTGTCAAAACAGTTCATTCGCAAACCAAGTCAAGTTTCCATCTTTAACAGTATGCTATGTACTACTGGCAGAGACCAGCACTACAAACCAAAGACATGGGTGATCTTTAAGTTTTCTTCTATTTTGGTGGTACGGCGAGAACAACAAAGAGGAAACTAAGTACAAAGAACCAAATGCTAAGAGAGTAGCATTATTAAGAGTTTAGTGAAAAAGATGAAACATAACAGAAGTTTAATGTCAGTTCCAGTGTTCTACTTGAATCCCTGTTTTGTCTTTCTGTCATGAAAAGCTGTGTGAAGGACCAATTATTTGACATTATAGCTCATATATGATGACATAATGGACAGACAATTCAGAATCTTTCATACTTTTAACATAAATCAAGAAAAGGAAGCCACTGGAGGAATCGGGCATGTGGTCAGAATGCCAGAGCTCATACTGGGAATGTATAATCTTCATTTCAGTGAGAATGAGTACGGACAAGTCACCTCATTCTTTCTTCAATGCAGTAAGGCAAAGGAACATTAAAATTAGCAGCATTTCTTCTTAAATCCTTCATCAAAAAGATCAAATGAATTATTTCAGAATTAACATCACAACCGGTAAATTAATTGAATCCATTTTGTACTTTGGCCAAAAACAAAAGTTAACCTCCAACAAAAAGGCGGCTAAGCTACAGCGTAGGCCTCCAACACTGATCGTCGAGTTAGTCAGTGGGACAGGATGCAGCATTGCTGGGGTAAACAAGTGAAAGGAAAGGGCAGGACTTAACGTCAAAGCAATTTTTTTCTCAATTTCAACAGAAAGCAAAGACAGGATGAGGACGAAACAAAGAATCACATTTTATCTGTACAGCAATTAAATAAAACTAAACAAAAAAAACAGTAGTTAACACCCTAATTCTCAGTTGTCTGAAAGGAATATTATTTTCATTTTTTTCATTATTTAACTTAAACTCCATGATGCTCCAACGCCCCCGCCTCACCCCAATAATAACCTCTAGTCTTAAACACTGTGGACACAGCAAATAATATATTACATGACATGAGACTTTTAATACAACTTCATGCACTGATTTCACTCCTACATCCCATCTCTTCTGTACCATTTCGATAGAAATGTTAAAACATGAGAATTATGAGGTTCCAGTTAAAGAGCGTTAATGAAACCTTGTAATTCGGAGCCTTTTGTGTGAGCTCCAGTCACGCAAGTCACTGATTTTGTCAGTCTGATTACAGTGTATTCTACAGCAACAACAACAACAAAAAAAACTCTTCAAGTATCATTGCTGAGGACTTTACAGCTGATCTCAGTTTACATTAGTCTGTCATTCTCTCTCACACACAAACACACACACATATTAGAAGAGAGTCACAAGTTGGATTAGGCTTTCAGTGCCCTCCTATGATTTCAGGACATTCGCTTCAGAACGAGGGGTAGTTGGGGCTGTACACAGAACATTATGACCGAGTGTAATCATAGTCAGACACAGAGAGGTGGATCTATTCCCGGAGAGTTTGTTGAGGGACATGTAACCTCTCTCTGGAGATGCTTTAGGGAGATCTTTGGAGAGACCATCTTTGGGAAATGGCTGCAGAGCTCTTCTGTCACGGGGGGGAGGGTGAGAAAGAAAAACCCCTTGAAGGGTCTTGGCTGTGATGCTGCGAGTTCTTCTTTTGATTCAGTCCAACAGCTCTGTGTTACCTCTCTCTGACCGTCTCACTTCCTGTCTCTCTGGGCGTGGAATCATCTTGGACTAACAGGGCGTCAGGCAACATCTAAAAACCGAGGCGACAAAGAAAAACATCAGTTGCTATGAAGGCTAGGATTGAGTCTCTACTCTAACGTCTTAGCTTGTCCTTGTTCTAACCACCAGTTGTGATAAGTAGTTTACATGCAAAAATGTCACGTAGACCACCTGTAGTAAAGACCTCACTGTGTAGCTGGCTTTAGCCATCGCACTGGTAAACTATATGAAGGATGAAAGACCAGCAAGTATTACTAACCATGTTTATCAGTTACGGGTGAGCAAGGAGGTACAAATTATTGCTTCACCTCTTTCTCTACATGCATTTATAAATGCATGTAGGGAAGTTCTCTATATTAAATGTTGTAAATGCCATTAAATAGGCTATATGCCTCTTTGTAATTACAAAATGAAATTTAACAAGACAACTAGAAAGCGTGCCCTCTACGACCCCATCTCTAACCCTCAGTGAGCCGTTTCACCATAAGTGCATCACGACTTTCAGCACTCTGGTGATCAGGTGGTCAGATGTTCTCTACTGATCTGATGGTGTTATTTTAATATTGCACACTAAGTAGTATTTGAAGTTGGTTCAAGTTCATTTTAAGTCAAATGACATAAATGTAAATCTAAACGTAAATTAAGCCAACTGCCCATTTCAGCTGACAGTGACGGCACAGTGTGTAAACGTCTGAGGAAAGAGTGGATGAACAGAGATGAGATGCAGGATTAAATTGAAAGCTGTCATCTGAGAACCAATAAAAGAAAGTTTTCAGTGTACTTTGATTGTACCTTTGGATTATGTGTGCTAAAAATATAGCCCAGAATAGATCGTAAAGGGTAGTTTGGATTTTTTTTGAAGCGTAATTCTATGAAATATCAATATCTGTGTACAGTATGGTGAGCATTCTCTCACCATGTTACCTTGCCGTCAAGACCACCCTTTACCTTCGTAAACAGATATATTTTTGTGTCAAAAACACGTTTTCTGCCGACCCGTCCACAGCAGCACTTTGCTGTACTTCCATGCCGGAGTTCTGTCTGCTTCTCCAAACTGAGGACGCACTGACCACTGTATGTAACACACAGACTATGCATAAGTACCACATTAAACTTCACTTCAGAAAACCTAAACTATACCTTCAACAGGGCAGACCTGTTCTCACCATTATCAGTCATAATATGCCTATAACATGTCTGTTGCTTCAATATATAAAATTAGTAATCCTAACCCTAGTCCACCAGTTTACTGTTGCACTCGCATGAAGTCGGGGAACATGAGAGAGACAGACTTGGACACAAATGGTCAAAATCAATGCAGCAGAAGCTGAGAAGTAATATGGGTCAAGCTCCCGTAATGCACCTCAACAGATTGCCTGGTCTTACTACAAGATTCTAACACAGGTTTTCCATCAGAATATTGAAAACTCACGCTCAATCCAAGACAAGGCTGATGACATCAGCATGACATCATCAGGTTTGTTTTCACAGACTTTGGAAAACTCCCTCCAGAGCCACAGAAGACAGACAACAGTTCTTACTCAGCAGTAGCTCACACCAAAAAGCTAAACACAGTGAGTGACGTCCTCTGTAACTGTATCAAGAGAATCAAGTGATGATGATGACGATGAAATGAAAGAAGCCAGGGCAAAGCAGAAAGAGGATGCTTATTGACCTGGTCCCTGCTGGGCTGATATGTCCTCTATTCCACTGAGAGGCTTTAGGAGGCCGTTCTCTCTGAAGGCTACTACAGGAACTCTCTCCTCCTCCTCCTGCTGCTGCTGCTCCTCCTCTCCCTCAGGAGGAGACAACCTGGAATCTGAAGGCAGAACAATCACCTCTTCAAACTCGCCGTTCTCCCTGGAAAAAGAGAGGATGGAAAGATGATTTTTTTTTTTTTTTGCTACAGTCATGGATAACATCAATGTGACCATTCGCATGACATTTACCTCTGGTCAGGATGGCTCAGTGTGGTGGGGCCGGGGTTTGGGTCAGGTTGATGACCCTTGCCATTGCTATTGTGTTGCGGTGATACAGTCACTGCAGATGGACTAGGAGCAGCTGAGATGAGAGAGAAAATCAACAGCATTCAGAAACAAAATCATGGAAACTATTACATATATTTAAAAGGTACAACAGGATAACAGAGAAAGTTATTTTTCAAAGATGATTGCAGAAAACATAAATGAAGTTACCTGCGTCGTCTCCATTCCTGTTAGGAACAACTTTCTAGAGATGGAGAAGAATGAAAGGAGAATAAACACTAACATAGATCCTTCATGGTTAGTCAGATGCAGCATTTATTTAAGCCGTTACCTTCTCTGCTGTGTCTGAACGTCTTGTTCTCTTCATGATCTCCTCCAGACGCTGGTGGAAAAAGGAGCTTTTAAATTCAGTGTACATGAGGAACATTTGGAAATATCACTTCTGTGTGAACACGTGTCACCTTTTTTCTCTCCAGGCGTTCGGCCTCTTCTTTCTGGAAGTGTTTTCTCTCTCCTGCCTCAGTCTCTCGGCCTCCTCTCTCTGTCGAGACTCTTCCTCCTCTTTCTAAAAACACACACAGAGTTTTATATTACTGTGAGGTCGACAGGTCTGCGAACTCTTTAGCTGAGTTGTACACTTTTTCTGACCTGTCTCTCTGCCTCCTCTCTCTCTTTCTGAAGTCTCTCTTCCTCCTCCTTCCTCTCCTCCTCCTCCTTCTTTCTCCTCTCGGCCTGACGCTGGGCCTCCTCTCTCTCTTTGCTCTTTCCTCTGCCTTACGGCGAGCCATCTCCTCCTTCGCTAACCTGTACAGACATGGAAATGCATCGCAGTCAAAGACGCAGATACACACACGGTATTCGGTATTGTCGACCTCCTTGCACTGTCTCACATGCAGCACAGTCAGCGTACCTCGCCTGCTCCTCCTGCTGCCTGCGCTCCTCTTCCTCTCTCTCTCCTCTGTTCTCGGGCCAGCCGACGATTCTCAGCCAGGATACGACTTGCCTCCTCTGGATCTGTGGTGCCTGCTGAGGGCTTGTGGGCTGGTGGACTGCTTACACTCTCTGAAAAAAGGCATCACAACTGAAGTTATAAGCAGATCATTTTAGAAACATTAGAAAAGGCTTTTACCATTTCCAGCTAAAGGTGAAATTCAGCTTGTCAGCTAAAAACAGAAAATATAAAAATCAATGGTAAGACAGAAAGTGTCTAATTTAACTATGAATGTAGCATAAAAATAGCACTTTATAAGTTGGAAAGTAGTAACTAACCGCTGACAGCTGCTGGTGGTGGTGTCTGCTCACTGACACTGGGCTTGTTCTGACCCAGTGGCTGAGGTCTAGGTTGAGGGGGACTGAGGACGTGCTCTTCTTCTTCCTCCTCGTCTCCTTGGGCTTTTATGGGTTGTGGGCTCTCGGGTGTGGTCCTGAAAGGACGAAGGTTTCCAGGGTCCTCAGGTCCCGGAGACTTAATCAGTTTTGGGGTCGGTGGGCGTCCTGCTGACTTTTGAGGAGGCCTGCGTGCAGGTAGAAAAGCAGAGTTTGGCTACAAAGTACTGGCTAAAATCAGAGCAAAATGTGGTTTACTAGTTATATGATACTTCCTCGTAAGAGTTATTACATTAGTGTATCATCCATCTTACCTTCATTCAAAAGTTTTGAAACAAGCATGGCATGTAAAAAAGATAACCCTCACAGTCAAAACCTTACAAAGCTGTGACACTCTCTTCCTGCTCTCAATAATCCAGAACTCCAATCTGTCACAAATCTGCTTACGTGCCTCGTTTTGTCAGTGTGTTCTCCTACCTGCCAGGAGAGGGTGCTGTCACTTTGCTGTTCTTCTTGCCTGGAGAAGAGGAGCGCTTGTTGGGGGGCAAAGTCAGAACAGGAGCCAATGGGAGTGACAGGTTGCTCCACGACTTCCTGACATTATCACGGTCCTTGTGCTATCGGTGCAGGAAACAGATGAAAACAAAGACATGAAAAATATTATTCAGGATCTAGGTAAGCATAACGTCTCTTATAGAACATATTAATAAAACAGCTCTTAACAAAAGTGTCTTTATCAACACGCAAAGTAATCAGGTGGTACAGAAGGTGGCCAGACTCAGGTGCCCTACTGACAGCAGCAGAAGATGATCAGTAACAAGATTAGACTCAAACGGGCTTCCTTTGGCCGTGCATAACCTCTGGCACCAAACCATGACACCAGCATAAAAAACAGTGTTCACATGATTAATTATAATAAAAAAACAACACTCAGGTCACAAAAAGGCATTCATCTTCTCCTATCTGTAGAAATAAGTGTAGTTTGATGTGACCCTCATTCAGTAACACTAACCTGCACTATATAGACATTATGACACATAGATAGTATAACTGGTATATCACTTGTATGTTGGATTGGGTCCAGATTATGAATGTGTTTGTGTACACGTATGATCTATGCATGTGTGTGTAATTTAAAGCACAGAAGATGCCCTCCTTCTAAGACCTTAATGGTATAAGCTGTGACACAACAGCAGACAGATGGACAGTAGGTGCAGTGATGTGTTTGTGTCTGTGAGGAGCAGTGTTACACAGATACTCTGATATATTGCATCCGACTGATCTAAGACATTATCAACATGATGAATGAGTATGTATCAAGATCAGAAATATGAAAGAAAACAGATTCAAGTCAATTATAATATGACAAAAAGAAAAAAATTGTTATTATATTATGTGGATGTTCGGTCAAACGCAAGTGCAGGTCGATGACATAACCCACCTGTGTGGTGCCGGTGGTCTTCCTGCGGGCAGTCTTGGTGGAAGAAGAGACCGTCTCCCTGCTGAGGTTCCTGTCATGGCTGCGGCAGTGAGGAAGTGGCTGGGCCTGCAGGGCCTTAAAGGACATTGAGCCCATGGGGTGGCAGGACACTGAGCGAGGACAAACAGGCATGGCTACAGTGATGTACGAGGTAAGAGTGTTTTGAGGAAGGTATGGATTAGGGCAGTGTGAGGATTTTTTGGAACGTCAGCAAGGGTTTGATAAACAGGAGCATAGAGAGCAAGACGTCGGGAAGGCGAGGAAGAAATGAGAAGGAGAAATGGAAGCCATGAGTTTGGGAGAATCAGCGGAGAATTGAGAGGAATGAAAAGAAGAAGTTTGGTGGAAACAGAAAAGAGAAAGAAGGTATTAGTGCTACTGGCTGAAAGCACAACTACTAATATAATGCAACCATCACTTGAGAATTGGACAATAATATTTATGCTTTAAGAAAAGGATTTAGTAGAGCCGGTTGGCCAGATTAGAGAAGAAAAATGTGACTACTTTTAAAACCCAAAATGCAAAATGGAAAAAGTTCCACTCACTCTGTGCTATTACACTTAAAGAAACATAGATGGGAGTGGTTTGGCAAACCAATCCCAGCTCTAAAAAAGCCCCGGTGATGGAAGCATCTCTACTTTGTCATTCTCTCACAATTAACTACAATTTATAGGTGCTTTAGACCTGACACCACGCAGAGGAAGTGAGCATGCAGCAAAATACAGACCTTACACACACACACACACACACTGCAGACAATGTTGAATGTGTGCAGAGTAGAGCAAAGTGAAAAGAGATTGTGTGTTATGTGAGAGCTCTTGTGTGTTTGAGTGAACGAGTGTGATTATTCAAAAACACACCAGAGTCAGTCTAATGCACACACACACACACACACACACACACACACACACACACACACACACACACACACACACACACACACACACACACACACACACACACACACACACACACACACACAGACTATCTAAAGCCCCTGTTGCCGTGCTAACAATAGAGGGAGACAAGGAGTGATATCAACAGGGGAATACTTCCTGAACAGCTTTAGTTGTTTCTACCTGTGTGTGTGTGTGCTTGTGTGTGAGCTCTGAGTGCCTGATACAGACTGGTGAAGGAAGTTTCAGACGGTGTAATGCTTTAAGTCTGACTAAATCTGATTAACATCTGAAACTGTTCTGGTTAAGAGACCAAAATATAAACAGCATAAACACTTGTCGCACTTTGAGCTGTTTTATATGCAAAATAAAAATCCTGTTTCACTAGTTACTGACTGTAGGAGCCAGGCGGGATCTTTCATTTGGGATGTGTGTACATTACCTGTTTGCTCTCCAGACAGACTCATGGCACTGCACGGGCCAAATAGGAGTGTGTTGGCTGCTGCAGGCGGTTCACCACATTGCTTTCCCATGGCGTCAATGGAAGACGGCGCAGGCCTGAACACACACACGTAACATTTGAAGTTTGATATGAGTTAAACTATTAACTGCCCACTTATTAGCCTTAGCAATCAGTTAAAGCAGATGGGATTAGAAACCCATTCCTTCCCTCGCTGCACAGCAGTGTAGGCGAGAGCTAAAGTGAAGTGGAAACCATGCACAGGCTGATATGTTACACCTGCATGCACCGGTTTGTTAATTTTGCAAGAAACAAATAGCCTGGAGTGAAGCACAAAACCAAGAGCAAACCCAGGGAGGAGAGCATTCAAGTAAACAGCACAGAACAAACAATATGTTGCATCTGCAGTTTAAGAAAATGATCTTCACCTCTCTTGCTTCAAGAAATCGATGAGTTCATTTAGCAAATAATTAAAAGGAAGCTTTTATGCAGGTGAGTCTAAATATTTGGCCATGCAGAGTACCTGGGTCAGGATGCTGGCATACTGTACAAAATATGTAGTACATTAACCAGAAGTGGACAATTAAACAATTCATTCATCTTCATGATAACCTGATTTACCACTTAAAAGAGACAAAGGACAGTTTAACAGGCAAAACATGCAGCATTGCTCGCTCTGATGGTAAAGCAGAGTACAAGGTTGCAGGTTTCAGAGTGAGGGGCGAAGATACAACTGGGCTGGAAACTGAAAAGGAGTCTTGAGTTTCTGATCTATGCTACTTTGTATTCAAGCAGTGAATGGTTTCAGAGTTCATGTTTCACTCTTGCAAATGTGCATTTTTTTACATTTGAGTTTTATCTTGGCAGCATAGATCTTGGTACATGATTACATTTTTATGCCTATGATTATGTGTACATCTGATTGTTGAAATGTGGGTGCTGATTTTTCAGCTGGGATAAAAACTGCGTAGTGTTCCCACAAAAACAAAAAGATTATCCTACAGAGGATTAGGGAAAGGGGTCACGCTAGAGGAGGGGAAAAAAATCTTGATCCTCTGGTGAAGCACACGGAAGTGCAAACCCATGCACACATACGGTATTCTAAGTGTGGACATTGAACGTGATTATCATACTGTAAATACACACATGATTCTGTATGTAAAGAAATCCTTAGTAATCTAATGAATTTGATCTATGTTCAGAACATTACATTGATACATTTACAGATAAAAAAATGTATGTAGAAGAAGAATTGCTCAGCGACACAGTGACAGACAGTAATCACGTTTTTTTTCAATTCCTTAACAGTTTCCAGCCCATGATCTGTTTGCTTTGCAACAAACTGTGTAACATATTATATAAAGGGACCAAACTGCAAAAAAGTCCTAGAAAACCTGTGTTTTTGTGCTGGGGGGTCTTTCCCTGGTGTAGCCGGGATTTGGACTGAGCTTTGCTAATGACAGGGGAGGAGGCTGTTCTCATCCGTAATCCTGTCAGCGACATATGAACATCAAAGAATACATGATCTAACTGGTTATTTAGCACTATATATATATATATATATATATATATATATATATATATATATATATATATATTTATTTATATATTTATTTATTTATTTATTTATTTATTTATTTATTTATTTTTTTCAAAGAAAAGTTTGACATTCTGGGAATTATGCTTAGATGAGAAAATCGGTACCACTCTCATATCTGTCCGTTGAATATGAAGATGGGGCAGCAGCTAGCCTGGTTCTGTCCAAAGGTAACAAAATAAACCTACGAGCACCTCTAAAACTCGCTTATGACATTACATCTTAGCTTGTTTAATGCATACAAAATCTTGAATGTAAAAGGGATGGGGTTATTTGCTGAACTGTATCTTGTCTGGGTGTAGTGACTTCCTTGAGTCTCAGCTGCCTGGCAACAACATGGGAATGACAAGATTCTCCTAAAACTACAACTTGTCACTGATACACTTTGGTTGTTGTGCAGATAAAATATGATAGAACAAGATATAACAAGCTAATCACTGAGCTCTATTCAGTTTCATTTGTACAAAGCCAGTCAAGCTGTTTTCCCCCTCATTTCCAATCTAAACTAACCTGCTGGCTCCACGTTTGTCTCACATCACATGGGAGTGGTATCATTTTATTCTCTGCAAGAATGCAAATGTATATTTCCCAAAACGTTTAACTATTTTCTCACTATTTAACATTTAATATAGAACTCTGTCTTTTGTCCTTATCAATGTTACTGTACTCTCAAATCTCATTTAGTAAATAAAAATAAAAACAACAATGACTTGGACTGTCACGAGTTTAGCTTATAACAAACACAAATGACATATGATGCATCCAAAGACAGTCAATCACGAGTGGGTACTGTAATGAATAATATTGATGTCTTGCGTGTAATGATCATTTCCATTACCTCGATCTGGTGAGTGTAGGAGTGTGGCAGAGGAGGAGGACAGGCGCTTGGTTATAACAGGGTCCATGTGTTTGGATAAGTTCATGGTGGACACAGAGCGCCTGTCAGCATCTAGAAACATGAAGGAAATGTGATAAAAGAGAATTAATGGTATACTGAGAAGGTGGACCTAAAAATAGAGAATATGGGAGGAAAGAGAGCTGGAGCCAGAACTCTCTCTTTGAAGGGATACTCTAGTCTATTTTGGTTAAACCAGGTTAGATATGGAAAAACTACCAACATGTTGCTAAAGGGGGGAAAACATTAGAAAATGAATTAGTGCTAAATGGGTCTGATGTCATCTAAAAGTGGTTTAAATGAATAACCTTGCATGTTGGGATGTAAGCTAAAGTTGCAAACTGGATTGCTACATGCAAGTAAAACAACAAACACTAATAATGCCCTTCATAATGGCCTACATTTTCACTACTGCCAGTGAGCTATAACAGTGCTGTATAGTTACAGTGCTAGAGCCAGCCGTCTAACACTGGCTGGCTAACTGATACAGTGCTATATATTCACATTGGGAGGTCATTCCGTATCTCGGTAGAGACTGAAAGCACTCTGCATGTGCTCAAGTCCAGCAAGGTCGAGTGGATAGAGGAAAGCCGACTCGACAAAACCTGGACCAGGAGGGTAAAGGACAATGGCAGAGAAACAAAGAGCGGAGAGGAGAGAGAGAGATAGAGAGAGGGAGATCCGAGAGTGAGGGTAAGAGAGTGAGAGAGTTTGAGAATAAGGGACAGAGAGAGAGAGAGAGAGAGAGAGAGAGAGGCAGAGCAGGGTGTGAGTCAGCAGTAACAACAGAGGGCAGGGGATCTGAAAAGTTCAAATACAAACATGGCAGAACAATACTGACACGCAGAGGCAGGCAGACATATTTACACAAGAGACACACTATCAGACATCAGGGAGATGAGATCTCAAAGGAAATTATTTGAAGCGCTGATGCTTTTAGGAGGAAAAGTGGCTCAATGATGCTACGAAGAATTCTTAAATCAACCGGGAGATTTTAGGGCAACACAGTGTGTCTCAGCATACAGTTATAACTGTGGGAGAGTGTTGTGAGTTTCTGCAGGTACGGTGTGTGTAGGTGTGTGATGTGTGATGTGTGATGTGTGAAAGTACCGGCTGGTGTGCTGGGAGTGTTTGTCTGCAGTACCCCTCCCCAAGACCACCGGTTGGTCTTCTGTCTGGTTCTCTGGCTCCTCTCCAATGTGCGACGCATCACCGCCTCATGACGAGCCTTCAGTCACAAAAACAGCGACAACATCATCACATAATTAACAAAACAACAGCCCAGCATGCAAAATACTGCAGCAGGACATATATTGAATGTACAGGTACCTGACAGACAAAAACTAAATTGTGATTATGTAACATGCTCAAAGTGAAAGGAAAACCACTCAGGTTATCAATAGTGCGTCCCACGTCCCACGTAACTCTCATAGTGCCCTGAGAATTTATAGCACCCAGGAAGTTCCATTGAGGTCAAATGGACCTTACCTTCCTAAAATATTCCCAGAATGCTCGGTAAAAACTAGTCTGGTGGGGCGTTTGGTGTCCTACTGGTTAAGATGCAGACACCAGAGACCAGTAGAGATTGTAAAGTTTTTCTTTACACCCTTGAAAAATAAAATGGTGCAAAGTCAACATGTGCGCCTCAGAATCATGTTGTGGGTTTCCGCTCATCAACGTCCACTGCTCATTAAATCAATAATGTAATTAGAGCCAGACATTATATTAATACAGACATTAAAGACAAACTCGTTAGAAACAACCTAACATTTCACTTGAAATATTTTAGTGTTATTTTTCCCGCCAAACTGTACCATTTTATGAATTGTCTTTATGTTTTTCTTTATTTTTTTGGTGGTAAATTTTGAGGATGATGTTTCCATTAAGAAAGCAGCAATCAGACTTATTGAGAAGTACTGTTTTTTTTTTGGGGTGTGTTTGCTTGACTGATGAAGATCACAGCCTATTAAATTCAGTCCTCATCCCCTCAAAGGCTAAAATTTGAAGTTGGAAAAGTCCAACTTCAAATTTTAGCCTTTGACAAGATTTGTATTTCATACCATCAAAAACAAATCAAAGCTTTAAAACAAACAAAAAACTAGAAATAAATTTGCAGATAGGAGTTGAATAAAACCCTAACTCCAACTGACTTAAGAGGGAAGGAACATAGAGTGTGTCAATGATTCACTAAAAGCAGAAATGTATGTAGTTTGTTCATGACGATGAGAATGATGTGGCACTCAGGTCTTGTAGTGAAGGTGTGCGTGCATGTAAAAGATCATAATGCACACTTGTACAGAGCCGTGCGTGTCGGACCTTGTCTTCCTCCAGTTTCTGCCGTCGTTTCTCCTCCACAGCAGCCCGTCTCTTGTCCTCCTTTACCCTCTGCTCCTCCAGTCTTCTCCTCCTCTCCTCCAGCTGTTTCTCATAGTGCTGCCTGGCTCGCTCCTCACGGGCCTGCCACTGGGCCTCCTTGATAGCTGAGACATGGTGCATGTACATACATAGACACATGGTTAAAAATGACTTGATGCATGTGTGTTAGTGTGATCACGTGCTCACCCTCTAACAAAAAAAAAAAAATACAAGTGTATATAATCATATACACAAACACATGCCACATGGACATACACATAGGCTTATAGCAGCAGTGTGACGGGTCAGCTGTAGATCATGTGACTAAGCTTTAGCTCTCAACACAAAGCAAATCCCTCAGACCCTCAGAGGCCAGAGGTTTGACCACTGTACAACACTATGGACACAAACGCACAATCAGCAGTCAGCAATGAAAACATACAAACACAAACAGACTTAATTTCATTTGTTGTGGTACGTCACTCACACACACACACAAAAAACACACATTCTAAACATTAGGCTCCCTAAACCCTGTCCCATGGCCTGACACATTATGTAACACTGGTGCCATGGCAACAGGGGGGGTGCCTGGCTTCAGCCAAGATTTTATGTAACAACCAGATAAACAGGCACTTCACCACAGCTACCAACCAAGTTCAGTCATGATATGTTGTCGGAAAGACAAAAAAGAAAGAAATAAAGGGATGCATGTAAAGCCTTCTACACACACACACACACACACACACACACACACACACACACACACACACACACACACAGGTAGTTAAGGAATACACACTCTCTGCGTTACACACACATTCACAGTTAAAGAATACGCACCATTCTGTTTCTCACGCTCCCCCCGGCGCTCACGGGCTAACCTCTGCCTCTCGTCAATCTTGTTGAAGAGCAACGAGTCTGCAACACAAACCACTGTTAAACAGCAGAGTAACTTAACGCCATAACTGAAGTGAAAGACTGAACCAATACTGTATATTATCTGTCTCATCATAATCGTTTTGACATGAGAGAAATATATCACTTGCCTGTTTTGGTCGCAGCATTGTTACTGGGGCTGTTGCTGGTGGTGGTGCGAGATGGTGTGGGAGTGTAGGTCTGGCCAGAGCCCGCGGAGCCCGCTCTGCTGTCCTCCGATTTATACTGAGAGTAAGACACTGGAAAGAAAGACAAGACAGGCAAGTGTCAATGAGAAATAGTTTGTGAGAACAAGACACCAAGAGGGGAAACAAGAGACAGACAACGACAATGTTACATCAGGAAGGAGCCATCGCTGACAGTTTTAATGACTTCTCATGCAAAAATATCTGCATAATTATCCCCAGCTGTAATAAAAGTTTTACAACTGAGTAAAACTCTAGATAGTATCTATCCTCCATGAGAACATCAAGGGGTAGGTCCATGACAAACTGCTTTTTAAATGCACTTGTACTATCGTTTTAACTACAGTTCATTCTAACATGCAGACAGTATTTCTACACACACACACATTCTTGCTAGCAACCACTTTGCACAAATAACTAGTATATATGAATATGATGAATGCTAATTAGGTTAGGCAAATCAGGCCTTGCTGACTGACTGTTAATGGTGTCCTCTCACCACTGCTAAAATGATATTTTTATTAGAAGAATGCAGAGTTTGATCACTTATACTGGTTCAGATATCAGGTGTAACTCATACTAGAGTCATTAAGGCATATTCAGGAAATACATGTAACAGAAAAACTGAACAAATTGTGCCAATGCAAAAAGACTGCTAAAAAAAGACAGTTGGGCAGACAAATGTAAAGTAAACCACCTTCATCCTGACAGCATGTGCTGTCTCGACTGTAGTCTCGAGCTCTGTTTTTGGCAGCATTTAGGGCCTCTGCAGTGTATCATGACAGGAAACAAAATGAGGTGAAACAATATATATTGTGTTCCCTGTAATCTCTAATGTTCCCGGTGTGTTGCAGTGTTTCTACTCAGCTCGGAGCTAGGCTATTGATTAATGGCACTATCGGGCTCAGGGTGACTCAGCACTTTCAGGTCAGCCTCCTGGACACAGTCGCAGAGCTTAACATTGGACCTCATGCACAAATGGATAAGCCTGTCCCAAATGCTCTAAAATGGGGTAAAAAGCTAGCTTAATTAGACAAAGATTCAAAGACACACAGTATCAGAGTGACAATATACTGACAGGGTTTCAGAAAATACCAAAAACTAAAAGAGCTGCTTATAATATGTAGAGGTATGTCAGTGTTCAACAGCTCCTTTGTGTGTGAGTGTGATGATGAGTGAGAAAAAGTCTCCACAGAGACCAATCTGTCCCAGAAAGTTGAAGACTAAATTAAATCCTCCTCCCTGACCCAGACTAAACTACAACTCATGGACTCCACCTGAAATAGCATGTGCTACACACCCATTCCACATTTTTCTGACTTCGTTATCTCGTCACTTCAGTGACATGTTAGCTCAGTGGCGTCGACGGAAGTGAGGAGCAAAGTACAAGTTGCATATCCACGGGGGACTCTTGATGAATGAGCTCAAGTGCGCTTTGTGTTTAAATCTAACAGACTTCAGCTGCATCCTCCTCCATCCTTTTCTGCATAATTCAGTGCGACCGCTGACTTTCCCCCCACAGCTGAGTTTTGCATCATCAGACTAGACTGTGTGTTATTTATCCTATTAACTATGACGCTCAAGTGTAATCAGGCACAAAGGACTGAGAACCACTACACTGAGCCTGTTATACACTCTATATTATGTGTCACACTCACAACAAAAAACTATAATTTACACTTATCTCTACACTTTCTGGTTTGTGATGTGGCACGTTGCAGAAAATTTTTATCAATGTGAACCGCCAGTGATGTCTCCACCCTAACACATTTTTACCGTAATTCACAGAGGACATGCCGGACAAAGATGTGAGGTTATAGCTGCAGAGGTATTGTATGTCACAGTCTATGGGACCTCTACAGAGGTGTGCACAAGTATTAACAGGTCTACTGGGCCTCAGGTGCACCAGCCTTGGAACTGGTTTTATAATGGCTATTGTTATTAACAGGAAAGGCTGGGCCAGGTTACAATAATGTCTGGTTGATGTATTCCTTCCTTCAAATCATTTTCATTAAACAAAAGATGAGCTCATTGAGAGAGGAGTATATTGTGTTGCAGTCAAATACTACACTGGAAATTTGTGAAGGGCTTTCAGGACCATAACAATGTAAACAGGATGTGTGATTCAAATATGTATTTCATACATCCAATGACTAGTTATCAAGCCAACTTATACTAAAGGTCATATGACCATAAATCTGCATGGGAAGGACACAGTCTGGTAGAAAATGAAGAGCACTTTCTATTTGTGCAAGTTAACTTCTAGTGACTGATAAAGCAGGCTATCTGACAAGTTGAGTGGGCCACTATACAATAAGCCAGTCGTGATAGGCTAAAGGCAGGACCACTTTCCTCGATTTGTCTGCGTGCACTTCACTGAAAAGAGCTGGGAACGCTCTGAAAGACACAAATGAGAAACAATTCCCTTCTTTGGAAAGTCTGCACGGAAACACAAAGACAGAAGAGAGCAAGTGAGACGGAGAGGAGACAAATAAGAGACTGGTCAAGAGGAAGAAAAGAAACGTGCTCCCATTACAATGAATTCATGACACATAACACTATTACACCTAGCACCGTAATGCTTAATGACTGATCAATACAATCTACAAACCGACTTCCACAGAAACCAGTTGTAAATTATTTGTGTGGGAAATTTGGATCTCTGCAGCAGGAAGTATAGTAAAATCACGAAAAATGTAGCATGCATATGACTAACAAAGAGGGATAGCAATGGACACAGGTGTGTGTATTAAAGCTTAAATATAGTACATCAGGTGCAAAGATATAATGTGGCCCATATTCAATATATTCATATTCAATATTTTAACAACACAATTTGAATTTGAACAGCCAGATGTCCCTTATCAAAATATTTGCACATATGAGACACACTATATTCTCAGTTAATGGATGTCCAGCACTCTCACTCTGTGAGAAGAACGTGGCTCATCCACAGTCATCATCTTTAGATTCTAAAATGGCAGATTGATGACACCAACTATATGAAATGACACGTGAAAATCAGTACACATTTCCACAAGCAAACGTTGCTTTACAAAAAATACAAGAATCTGTCGGCCTATACCCATCAGTCATTCATGTTATATTTTTACACTGACATCACATTGATAACCCTACAGCCAATCCCACTTAGCGTTTCCCACTTAGACTAAATAAAACAACTTCAAAAGAAGTCTATGGATATGGCTTTGCATAGTCCAGTTTCCCAGTCAGAGCCAAATGAATAAGTAGTAGTAATGAACTTGTGTCATCCTGCATATACAGGAAGTCAGCTGAGGTCAAAGGAGTTGCAAATGGAAAATAGCTGCTGAAAACATGTCAAAAGATTTTAAACGACATATTACTGAAATGTGGAGTTAGAGGTTAGAATTTTTTGGGCAGTCCTAAAGGGTGGCTCGATGACACGCTGAGGCCACCCTGAGCATACCCCTGCACCCCTAGCAGAGAGATAGAGATTAATTAATCTCGGAGTATTTCAAAGTTAGTCATGTCACTTTCTCAACTCATCTGACACGTTTCAGTCGCTTCAAAATTGCTGCTTTACTGCTCTGACTAGTGGACATGGCTTCAGCATATTCAGTGGACACGCCTCCACAGTCCTGGAGCTGAGAATACTGCTCATTTTTACCTGATTTTGACACCTAATTTCATAAACTTGTCGATATTTTTAATCATTCAGATTTGGCTGGGTGGTTAATAACACTTTCTTCTTTGGTCTGACAAACTCTGAATACAAGTTTATTCTTACTTTAAATAATAAACTCTTATAAAGAGAGAGTAAATTTACAGAGGTGAATGCTTTCAATGCAGGGTTAGACAAGGACTGATCGAAGAGTCGTGGTTAATCAAACTCCATCCTGGATCAATATGCTCACAGTTCACATCAGCCCTTTCACTTCAACCCCCACATTTGGAAAATAATTGAATTCTTCTTCATCATCTCTAATTCATCTGCCTTCACCTCCCTTCCTACAACATCCACAGGCAAAATGGCAGAATTAAGGCCAAAAACCTAATGCCACATTTTGCTTCGATTGCTACAGAAATGCTGACACGTTAGTTCATCGTCTCCCAGTGCGACATGATGTGCAATGCTTTAACATATAATGAGGTGGACTTGTTTCTGGTGCAGTTGTTTCCTCTTGCACTCTCTCAGCCTTGTCCATCTGTTGTAGAGGTCATTAAACACACAAACCTCAGATAGCAGCGAGCATATTTGCTCGTGCGCATTAGACAACCATTTGACAGCCTTTGTAAACACACCAAAGAGAATTTTATTTGGAACCTAGTATGAGAGCTCCCAGTGATAGATGTCCACCAGTGAACCTAACCACCTTTGCCCCACTTATACATGAGCTTCCAACATATTTTATCAACCAAATAAAATATGGTAAAATACACCACAAAACACAAAGTCTCGAGTATTGACATACTGCAAAGTCTCTCTCTGATGATGAAGAAAAACAGACAAACTTTTAAATTTCCATATCCAAATCCATATTGGGTTGACAGACTAGGACTCGTACCCCTTCTCATACTTGAGGACTATGTATAAAAATACACATTTTACCTCTAAGTGGCTGTAAACAGCCTTTATTACTATTTAATGCTATATTCCTGTACTTTAATGTCATAGCCATGTTTAATTTCAATTCCAATGTGCTGGTGTACACAGCCAAAACATAACTGCCCTGTTACTTACAGACTGCACTGTACTTGTGTTCCCTTCCTACCCTGCAGCTTGTTCATCCTGTGCCAATTCGTCAATGAAATACAATTCCTGGCATCAAATCGCAAGTCTTTACCTGGAGTTTGGTTCATAATTCCAGGGGTATCAATCCCAGGATGAGACCTGTTTAACCCCTGGTTGGTGTCCCACTCCGACTAGTTGGATCGGAGGGCCAGAATCAACATTCTTACTTCCTGAAAACATCCTACACAGTGGAAGATAAGCTTGAATCCAAAGTCCATGATGCAGTGACGGAGATGAGAGATAAAGCAAGAAGAAGAAATTCCAAACAACATCCCCGAAAAAATGGAACACCCAAAAGTCAACTTTTAAGTAAAGAGGAAAGCAGGAAGGGAGAAAGAGAGAGGGGTCAGCTCTGGTCGGTGTCACTGTCGCTGAGAGCAGACTGAGTGTGACACGGGTCGTGGCGACTCTCCAACCCCCATCCTTTCATCCATATGAGTGTGTGTGTTTATGTGCATGTGTGTAAAGGAGACAGAGAGTGAGACGTAGGGAGAGTGTGGCCGTTTAATCTGCCCCCTCCCTCCAGTAGTGTCCTGTGTGTGTGTGTGTGTAGGTGTGTGCGCGAACACACTCCCCACCCCCAATCTATCTGCATTCACTGGCCGTCAGATTAAATGGTCAGAGTTAGCGATTAATGCTGTGCTGTCCGGGCCAGTGGGTAGCAGGCAAGCACGCTGTGAGGCTCCTGCCTGCCTCCCCTACAGCCTGAGAGGATTAGCCGCTGCTAATGCTAAGCTAAACGCTAAGCTCCAGCCAACAGAAAGGGGGTAGGAGGTGGGAGTCCTGGTTTCTAGCCCCAGGACAGGCAGCCAGGCCTGGATAACAGGTGCCTGAGAGGACGGGGCTACCGCATTTGCCACACATGACAGGTACAAGTTTCAACTCAGATGATAGGAGGTTTGTCTTGAATCACTCTATCACAGTATGGCTTTTGACAACAGGGCTATGAATAATAGAAACTGCTGTCAAGCAATATTGAAATTTTGCCATCTTTTCATCAAGATGTTGAACGGAAAGTTTGTTTAGAAAATTGGCATTGATATGAATTAATATGAGATGACAAATTCAGAGATTAATGATCCCTAAAAAGCACTTGTGCTCAATCAGTGTCAATCAAAATTAATCTCATCTCCACCTCATCTTATTATAACTACTATTAACATAATCAATGCACCCAAACACTGAAGGCCAAGCCATGCTCTTCCTCTAACGGCGTAAAAAAAAAAGTAATATTTGAAATAAAAGACAGTATCACAGTATTTTAAAACACAGACAAATGTCTAACAACTGTTACCCGATACTTTGAGATCATGCTCGCCGCAAGAGGTCACAATCATCTCTTCATTTACCCGCTTCCCCCGGTTCTTTCTGTTCTATTATTTATGGTTTGAGTGAGCTGTGCATGTGCGATAAGCCCATGAGGAAACAGCCTTTAGCATGAGAATCATCCTTACGTTTTAAGGAAATGCAATTATTTAGTTCCATAATCAGTTCTTGGGCTGTCTTGGTCTTTTTATGTTATATAGCTGGTGCAGACACAAATAATTTAGTGCTATGGAGTCAGGTTAGCTAAAACAGTATGACTGTAGCCATGTGTATAGGAGAATATCATAAAATCTTAAAGTCATGTTAATATCTGATTACCTTCTCATCTCCCCAAGTCAAAGAATAGACCTTCCTCAAGGTTTACCCACAAAACAATGCTACTAATTCTTCAAAACTAACTGTCCCTAGAAGAACAACAGAACAGCTCTCTCGTTAACACAAAAGTTTCCAGACTGTTTGAGGTTCTGAATAAAGTTCAGTTATGAGTTTGCACCTTTAGACCTGCTGTGACTGCAGACACATGCCGTCCTGTTGACTGACTGCTCTGCTTACTGATGCATTATGGCCACATACACGTGTGAAGTGGACTGCACCTTCACTCTCATCTGCTGCCCTTGTGTTGACCCAATCTTGCCTTGTCAGCTGGTTTACACACACACACACACACTCAGTCATCAGACTTGTCAGCCACCCATCTACAGACGGCTGAGTTTGATGGGGTTTGATGGGTTAAGAGGAGTTTTCCCTCCACAAGAGCAAACACACACACAATCAAACATACACACACTGATACGTAACACAGTTACTTCCATCATTAACATCCCACTAACAGATACACGTCTTGTCTTTCACATTGTCTTGTCCTGTGACTCCGGAGACTGGTTAAACATCTCTCTGTCCCAGCTGCCTCTCTGCCCCAGATATTAATGCCCTCCCTCCCTCTCACACAATTTAATAGTTCAAATGAGACTCAAACAACACAAAGTACCAGTGCAAATTCATTGTGCTCTTCACTTTACACCCGTCAATTTCCCTCCATCCTTTACCTCCATACCTCTTTTCTTCTTCCTGCAAGCATCTCTCCGTCTCTGCCCCTCCTCTTCCTCAGTGATGGTGAAGAGCACCGGGATGGCTGTACGGCTGCCTCCCTTCCTCAGCTTCCTCTTTCCCCGCGAGCACCCACCTCCACCTCCTCCTTGTTCTCGTCCTTTACTCTCTGGCATTGCCTGCCCTGTTGCTAACCCTCAAAGCCCGTGGCTAACTCACCCAGCCCCTGCCCATCCCACCCTGCAGTGGTAGGTGTAGAGGGGAGGGGAAGCAAGTCAGTGGTGGATGGCAAAGGATGCCGAGGTGGACGGGGTCACCCCTAAAAGCTTTCTTCTCAGTAAAGACGTAGACGGCTAACAGCTAATGCTAAAAGCTAATTCCTCTGGATGCACATTGCTACTGTGTGTCTGAGACAGCAGAAAGAAAAGAGAGAGGAAGAGAGGGAGGACAGAACAAAAAGAGCAGGGGAGATGGAAGATATCAAACTGTAAAATGTGGTAAATTAGAGAAGAAGGATGGAGTTAAAGAACAGTAAAGAGTAAAGTGCAGAGGGACGATGAGGGACAATGTGAAAGACAGACAAACAGAGCTGCTCACTGTGCCATGTCCACACTGCCTGCGATGGCAGTGCCAGGCATAGAGAAAGCGTGAAAGAGACAGAGTGCGACAGAGTCTGAGGATGAGCTCTTGTAGTCTGGCTTAGAAAAGAAGACTTAATCCACGGGACTGGCTCGGTTGAGAGCTGGAAAAACTGCTCTTGACTCCCTCACTCCTCAAGAGATGCTGCTACTGCTGCTGCTGCTGTCACTACTGTTACTGCAGCCCCCCCTTTTCCCCTCCTCGCCTCCCTCTTGCTAGGCCTATTCTGCAAATGCAAACTTGTCAGAAGAATCACATCACACAGGCACTTGCTGTGCTGTGCAGTACAAACACAAACACACACAGACATGCACTGACCCACAAGTACACGGGAACAGAGGGCAGCGGGGCCGTTAAAATATTCAGTGCGAATCCAGTGGTGGAAGGTGAGCCGGTACCGGTAAACGGTTTCCCTGACAACAGCAGCACATGGACCAGTGACGCAGTGGAAGCGAGTTAGCAGAGGATGGGCACACACTTTACTGTAATGTATACACACACACACACACACACACACACAGAGCTAGGGATGCTAGGTCTACGCATACACCAAACCAAACAATGCAGTAGTGGATCTGCCTGTGTGGAAGGGGTGTGTTCACAGAGCACATGGTATATGTCTCCGCCCCACTCTCCACTTAAAGAGCCATGAGCTGTTTGACATACCACGACTGTACGGTGAATATGGTAACCTTTCCATTCATGTCCTGCTGGCTCTTTACAGAGTATCAGTATCTGTATCTGTGTGCAAATGCACTGCATATAAAAGAGTGAGAATATAAAGAAAGCAGAGACATACACTAGGGATAGGGCTATGAAAGAGAGGGTTAATAATATTGTTACAGTTATTACAGGCCACATTATTGGAGGCCTGTCCAGTAACAGTGCAAAGATCAACTGACACGACCATGTGGCATATGCTGGTGCACGCTTATCTGCAAATACACATAGGGATTAAACAACTAGCATGACAGCTTATAACCAAGACCAAGACATTTTGAACTCTGTGGCTCAAGACAGTGAGAGGACAAACTTGTAGTAATCCAGACAATATTTCAGCACAGTATTTTACTAAAAGAACACATCCAATTCCTTCAAATATTTATTATAAAAATGATTGTAAGACTCGCTGTTTTATCTCTTCAGGGAGCACATGCTGAGCAAACACATAGGCCGGTTCATGAAAGAGCTATCTGATCTTTGTCCCTGCAGGATAGAGTAATGCTGTAACCCAACACTCAGACTTAAACCGGATAGGCTAGGTTACACACCCTTCTCACACCTATGAGAAGAAGGACAACACAGACATGGGAACAGATGAAATATTTTGACTGTTATATAAACATTTACACTTCTTAATTTTAAAGATAAAGAGCAATTTTTAATCGCTATGCCCCCTGCATGTATGTGAATGCACTGAGGCTGTGAATTTAGTCATGAATATAGTTCAGGAAGTTTTATTTGTGGTTCAGAACATAACTATGGATAATTTATCTGTGAGGTTTGACAGTATAAAACACAAAAAACTACAACTACAACCCCCTTGATGTGGACGTGACAATCCAGATTAAGAAATATTATCATCACGGTGGTACTGCAGGTGAGGAGGAGCTGCAGGAAAGGCTCTCCTTGCCATTAGGGGCATGTGTGGACTGTGGCTATTTTCAGTACAGGTGTAACAATGAGCAGAGACGCTCAAGGGTTCAGAGCAAATCTCAAGACCTCAGGTAACTCGGCTGAAGAAAAGAAAGATGGCTGTAGGCCAGACACACAGGCAGGATGAAACGAGACGACGCGTAAAAGCTTTTCTGTCAGGCAGACAATGGAATGGTAAAAAATAAATAAAAGGAAAAAGACCATGCCTGAAGGGAAAAGTATACTCTGGCTAGTAACACGAGCAAGCTCGCAATAGCAACAAGTGAGAAATCAACTGGTCAGCTGATATAGAAGGAGATATTAAAACTGGTTTAGCCACAGTGTGAGAAAGGATCTAAGAAAAAATGGATTGCAAATAGCAGATTTGCAATAATCCCACAGGACAACATCAGAGTCCGCTTCACTGCTGTGGCCAAAGGCGCAGTGGTGCAGTGGATTGTATATCTTAAAGCTCACAGCGGCATGAATATAAGATAAATAATGCATATGGAAAAGTTGTTTATGAATACTAAGATAGTAACTGCAAAACTTGAAAGCACCATGGTGTAGAAAATGGATTCAGAGTTTGCAGAAGGGTCATATCAGACTAACATAAGGAGACATGAGATAATGGCGAGGCTAGAGAGAAGAGCAAAAATAGTGCAAAACTGCTATGTTAATGCTAACATGTTAAGTTGTATGTTTTAAGCCTGCACCCACACCATTATATCAACTAATCACATATTTAGAAATAAAAAAAATGTGAAAATTATAATTCTTAATTGTAAGGAGGTGTTGTGGACCTCACACAGTCGAACGAAAGTTAAAAGATCAGCGCGACCCACTTTGTAAACCCAGTGTCATGCCCACACGATGTCCGTGTAGTGCAGTACTTTGCTTTTCTGCAGCTGGTGCAACAACTTATGCGGATTAATACATTGTTTAACATCTGATCTGCGGCTCCTGTATGCACGTGAAGCACTGAAACACTGTACGTAACAAAGGATCTTCACAGCACACTGTCAGTGTTACAAATGGTTCTCCTCACTTCTTTTCTTCATCCATAACTCTTTTATCCCAAACTTTAAATTAATCCGCCTTTGTAGAGCTCAACTCCTGATTAGACTAACCAAACATGTTGTACTACAGAACAAACACAACCGTTTAGAGAAAACGTGTTGGGCTAGCTAATAATCACACATTATTTCAAAGCTAAACTCATGAATTCAATTCTCTGTCATTGATTTTCACTACAACAAAGCAAAACAAACATGTCGTGTCTAACCACAACTGTGTCATTGTTAACCTGACACCAACAATAATTCAATAATTGCTTTGAAAGGTAATTATGAAAATTAAAAACACTGCTCTTACATCCTAATTACTGGTGTCAGAGCAGGTACTTTCGCCTCCATCTAATGGAAAACACCTGTTGTGTTGTGTCACTATTTTTTAAGCTGTGCTCAGAAGTGAAACATGCAAATATGCCTTAATTTCTCGAAGAACAGAGTATTGTGCAGCAGAAACTTCCACATTCTTACCCCCCATTATCCACATTATTCTTGTTAATTTGATTTTGGCGACACCACTGGCGATAAGTGGTAATTGCTTTGATGCGTTGCCCTGAACTGGAAATTATTAGACTGACAGCTCTGCTCACACGCTGCCAAACACCATTTATTTTGCTTATATAACACAAGATTAAAGTTACATACCAATAGATAAAACACTCAAACATAAAAACATCTTTAAAAACAAAACAAAACATAGCTGCAGGAAACATAAAGCTGTGAGTGGCCATTTTAATTCCTAACGTTAACATGACACCATAAATTAACAGTTTGGGTCACAGGTGTCCGGTTATCCGCTGTTGTAGAAAGGTTTGGGGTATTTCTAAGTCAATACGGGCTGTGGTAGGATAAATTAATGTTTACAAACGCTTGAAAACGGCAGATACTAAAGTCATAGCCTGAAGACATGTTATAAAGCGAGCAAGAACAAGCCTCCGTTCACTTTACTGATTCACCTGTCACGTCAACTGAAGGAGCATTTCGACGAGTTGACAGCAAAATGTCAGCAACAGGTGTCTGCCGACGCGAGAGGAGCTCAACATGTCTATCAACGGCGACAACAAAGGTAAAACCGAAAAATAAAAGTGTACTTTAGAGAACAGGTCGTGTTTAATAAAGGTAAAGTAACCGGTTTGGTGAGTCGGTTTACGGTTAATCCCGCTCCCGTGACCGACCCGGCTCCGTGTGTTTGTTCAGTTATTCAGCTTCTGCGTTCAAACACCGACAACCGCCGCTGATGTGACCCTAACAGATTAAATAACAGTTCGTCCGTGTTAAAAAAAAAAAAAGTTTGTTACAGTGAACTTCTCTGTAGGTATGAACTCACCTTGGGACTCGGGAGGAGATGCGTCGCTGCCATCCTGGTCCGCCATTTCTCCTGACGTCAGCTGAGAGGATCAACGGCAGGAACCGGAGGGACCTGCAGGCGGGATCCTGAGGCCGGCCCGGCACCCTCCCACGGACAGGTGGGGGACGACACGGGCAAATACTTAATCTGAGAAGTACAATAATCTGATATTAGTGTGCTATAATCACACACTAGGGGCAGAATGAACTTTTCTCATGTTGTTGTCTCAGTCTTTGACACCTTTCCTTCATTTTGGGGCCTTAAACGCACCATATCACCCCATAACCCTTACCTGTTAATCTGTAGTTGCCGTGTACTTGCCTACCTATTTTAATAATTTGATAAATCTCTCTTCTGGATAATGATATCGATACTGTTTGAAATAAGACTGCCTGAGAAACTTGAGATAAAAAAAGATGTACAAGTGAAACTACATGGACTCTGAGCCTGAGTATGATGCTGACATCTACTGGTAATGAGAGTCTATCAATAAGGTGACCGTCACATCCCATTTATGTACATATTTATTTAGGTAACATGCAAGCAAGAAGAATCTCAACTCAGTTACCATAAATCAAATTTACACTCAAATATATGGTCAGTCAGTGGAACAATTATTGAGATCTTTTATTTAAGTCAAAGTAGCAATTCCACATTGTAAAAATACTGAAAGTACAAGTAAAAGTACTGCGTTCAAAATCTTAAGTAAAAGTACTTAAAGAACCAAAAGTAAAAATTGTGAAATATAAATATTTTGGGCCTTAAAGGCAAAGATGGAGGCTGGTTTCAACTACTCTGGTATACACTGGTTGACATTACATGTATTAGTTCTTTATATTTTATATTAATCTGAATCGGCAAAGTAACTAGTAATTAAATCTGTTAAATAGTAGAGTAAAATGTACATTAATTACCTCTAAAATGTAGTGGATACAAAGTACAGTGTTTCAAGTTAATGTAAAAAACAAATTCATCTTCACCCTAACAGCAAATTTGTGTTAATTGGAGAACAAAATACTCTTTAACATATGAGATTTACAAAAGATTCAGAATGTTTCTCAAACATTTTAATGGCTGCAAATTACAATCTAAAAGAGAAAAATAACACATAAGACCAAATGTAATTTGAGACAATAATAAAAGCTGGTGTTCACCATAGGATACAAGTGCTTTCAATGTGACCCACACATTAACATTTACACACAGAGAAGCATTTTCTCTTCCCTTTTCTTAATCCATATGGTACAAGCAAAGAAAACCCTGGATGTCAGAAAAAGGTTCAAGAGATTGAAATGGAAGGGATTAATCTCAAGATTTCCCATGAACATTGTTTTAATTAAAAGTTCTGCACACCCACACAAGTGGTTCCAACAGACATTTTGACTCGTCATCGTAGAAAAAGCTCAGGTGATACTAAAAACACTGACAATGGCTCTGTTGTATTCAAGTGTCCCAGTAAACCATGACAGTGTGACAGAACGAGCGTGGACACTGAAACTGGAGCTGCTAAATGGAATGCAGCCTCTGTTAATTTGATGACACCTGTGTGTACTAAAAATAAAGTTATGCTCTGTTACAGCTTTATCCTGACAAATAAGAACTATTGTGTTTGTAAACATCATCTGCTCAGCTGACATCTCATATCCTGTATCCCATGTGTCATGTGTCCCCCAGCTTTTTAAAAGAATTATTTATCTTAGCAAGTAGAATAAGTTTTTTTTTTAATTCAAAAAGGAACACTTGATGTTTCAGTTTCAATTAAAAAAAAAATCAAAACCACCAAATTTGCATGATTCAAAATTCATAGAAATAACCCAAAGCTTTGAACTGGCAACCCTAAAATCACAAACCATTCAAATGGAGTGCATTACTCATGTGACCAGCAGAGGGAGCCCTCTGCTTAAATTTAGCATTTTTGACTCATCAAATGTTTATGGAGGGTTCAATACCTTTCTCATTAGGTTTTATTGATCCATCAGTAAGAAGTTTAATTGTAGACTAATTAAAAATGAATAACCTTTTTGTAAATGCCCATTTGTTTCATACTTATGAATGCGTGTAATATATTTAATGTGTCCATTATGTCACATTACAGCAAATTAATCAAGTTACACCAATCTGGTGTTTGCTAACAATAACACAGTGCACTAAATTATTTAAAGGGCGTTTTCCCCTCACAGTTACCCTTTTAACAAAGCGATATTTTCAAAGACAAAATGAGACGTGAGACAAAAATAAAACAGACCACTGTTATATCAACTAACCCAGTGATATTTGAGTAAGGATTTCCTGTTCCTGGCTGAATGTATGCTAATCTCCACTCATATCACTGCTATTTGCCAGACTGTGCAGGCTTACCCCCCTCTGGACCCCCAGTAAAATGGTTACTGATTGGTGCGCAGAAAACGGCAACCATGGCAACCAGCTGTTTGGCAATTCCTCTGATGGAGGAGGTGGAGGGAGGAGATACTGGCCTGTAGGTATAAACTCCAAGATTCACACACTGACAGACACACAGACAGACAGACAAATACACAGATGCTGATAGCAAACAGGGAACTTTGTTTGTTGAACACTCTTGCATGAGGTTTATCCAATCCCTTCATCCCTCTACTTATTTTTCAGACAAAACCCCTCCAGACAAACCCGCCCCCTGCTTGTCCTCTGTCGTGTTTAGTGTCTGTTTTTGTGTTTGTGCTCGCTTCATTTGAAAGTTGGTCATGAGGGATAGAGTTAAGTCAGTAGGTCATTGTTAAAGCCTCGGGTGGCGTTCAGGGCCCTGTGCGTTTGACTGTGTGACATGTGTCTGATGTAAACCTCCACGAACTGTCTGTAATTGGATCCCGAGGGAGACAGATCTTGAGATTTTCCATCCACACCATGAAAAGAATATACACCACGAGTCTCTGCACAGCATGGAGTATTTACCTGCTGAACTGAAGAGAGCGAAGAAACAGGAAGCTTTAATCTAAATGTGTACAAGATTGTCAGACATTTGGGATGCTTATCCTCCGTTTATTAATACTCAAAGCTCTGCATGGGTAGATCAACCGAGGCTAGTGGTGGGCTGCTGTGGAATAAGCAGATCGAGGAACTGATTGATTTTAAGGACAAGCGGCCTCTTTGCTACACACTGATTTATTCGGATTAATTTGTGTGCTTGCGTGTACACACGGGCGCTTGCACAGCAACCAGAGCATGAGCCAGCAGACAGAGTGGTATAGGTCAGATAAATTTCTAGATTAAGTAGGCTGGTTTAACAAGCAGGATCAACAATCCAGGGATAAAACCACATCTTTTCATATATATCATTAAATATCCTTAGCTGAATAAGCCATAACATTTTCAAACATCTTTTGGCTTTATTTAATGGTTTTATCCATGAAACGTTCAAAAGCTCCAGAGGCCTGCTTCGTTAGGACGGTGTAGTTGTAGTTTGAATGGATATCATTGGCCGCTTCTGGCAACATGAGCAAGCAGCTCCACAACTGTCATCAGATTTTTAATGGAAAAAAAAAAAATCCTAAATCCTGATTGGTGCAAAGAAGTATGTCACATTACCTTGTTTCACCCCAAGTCCTCCCTGCCCGTTTTAAACCAACATGCCAAGCACAGACAAAAACACAAATATGAAAATCCCTGATGTGGAAATTGTTCTAGCTTTGGTAGAAAAAATAGCGTTCAGACAAAATAGCTCATGGTAAACTGATCGAGAAACTGTGTTTTTAGGGCCTATAAAGTCTGTAATAAGGGTGACATTCTTTACAGGTTCAGGGTGAATTAGGGGGCTCGATTTCCAGAATATGATAGAGATGGAATAAAATATTCATAGCTCATCATTCATTAGAGTCTAATCACCTGAAAATAAGATTTATTATGTTTTTGTTAGCGTAATATGAGCCTTTATATCTACAGATGCCACGGGTCATCTTCCACAGCCCCACGTTGCACTGCTATATTTCTACAGTAGCCCAGAACGGACAAACCAAACACTGGCTCTAGATGGAGCACTGTAATAACTGAAGGGGGTTGCAATCTCTAACTACACTGTTGCCTCTAAGTCCTACACACTTGTCTGTTAACTCTTATTTAAATTAATTAAATTAATATTGTTATTAGCGGGGTGTCGTTTGGCTCGGTTGGTGGGGCATCCTCCCCATGTGCAGGGGCTCAGTCCTTGCCGCGGTGGCCCAGGGCTCGAGTCCGGCCTGTGGCTCTATCCCGCGTCATGAGCTTTCCATTTACATTCTGTACCAGGTTATTTAATCATGATATGTAATGCACCAGTTATTGCATCATTTCAACAGCACAGCACATAATTATGTGGTGCTGAACAAGCATAGAAAATGGAGAGATAATGAGCTAAACAGTGCATAGGCTGCAAAAATTAATCTCGAAACCAGCTTGCAGAGACATGCCGCCGTGTTGACGGTAGTAACACATTGCCACCTACAAACCACTCATCTCATCAAGTGAGCAGATGTCAGTATAGTCAGAATATCACCAGCAATTGATATTCACACATCTCCAATAATCGTGCTTGATTTTTCATTCATGCTCTCATGATTATGAACTCATACATACTCTAATGAAGCACATTACTATACAGGGTTAACTGCTGTCACCCATGTAGTGTAACAGCGCCCTTTTCATAATATAGATATAAGCAGATGATTACCCAACAATCTTTATTGCCTGATTGCGCCACACTGTGCAGTATTTACTGTAACCTGGACTTTATTTCTGTTCCTTTCTCTTATCACATTCCCTTTAAGACTCTCTCTGCCTATTTGTCTCTGTCGCCCTGTCTCTTTATCCTCGTATTACCTTTTAAGCAGCAGACAGAGAGGGCTATCTCTCCATAGCAACACATCCCTCCAGACCTCTGGTTTCTTTAGCCTCAGTGTTCATTTTTCTCATCCTGTTATCAAAACAAAGGAAATCAGCTAATCAGAGTGTTTATGCTGCTTTAACCTACCCAGGGGTACCATCCTGTGTTTTTTTTTATTGATCATTGCTGTTATTATGAGGAAATATAGGTCAGTCTATTATTTCTTTTTGATGGGATGAGATCTTTATTAGACGATCTTTATGTATGGCTCAAATAAGACCAAGTCTTATCCTGTTTCTCTCCTGTTACACATTTATAAGGGCGCTAAGCATGTCTGTGTTGTTTTGGTCGCATAATGATAATAACCTCTTTAATTATCTCTGTCTCTACATAATTCACTAGAAACAGATGGTATAATGGAGAATAATCTGAACTCACCCCCCTGCAGATAGACAGACCCCCCCCCCCTACAGGACTCCCCTCGTGTTTTCTATGTAGACTCGCCTGTGCACTGCATGCTGTATCTAGGTATGAGATCCTTCTCAGCTGACCAATCTCATCCCTCTGGGTACGCGCTAAAAAGGACCAATAGCAACAAAGAAAAACAAACCTCAAAAACAAGTAGTTCATACACCAACAGGACAGTAGACATATGGCTATGTGACCCAAGTAAATAGTACTATTAATTCTAAATCCTTGCAATTAGTTTGTTCTTTGATTGTGGCTCATCATGTTTAATTAATTACTCAGAATTAATTATTACAACACTGTACCAGTGGTGGAATGCATGTAAAAGTACATTTACTCAAACTCTCTAATACTGAAGTACAATTTTCAGGTATTTTACCTCATTTTCATATACCCATTTTAGAGTGAAATATTATACTTTTTACTCTTGTAATCTTGTTTCATATTGTGACCTTTTGAAGGATGCCTAAGTTGAGAACTGCTGGACTGAAATACTTGTAACTAGTTATCACCAACAATATAAAGAATGGACAGCTCACGCGTGATGTCACCTATAGGTTTCTAAAGAGCCTTTTTGAAGCTCAGAATATGCGGTGTTGGCTGCCGCTATCTTGGTTGGCCTGCCTCTTCCACCTCCCGGCTAATCTAAAAGTCGACACAGATGTGGGCGGAATGAGGCATAGGTGCTCAAACAAGCCATCTGTAACAGCACCTACCTGTCAATCAAAGCGGCAACACTGCTAATTATGCATAACTTTAAGCCTTAATATAATTTGAACAGGTGAGTTATATAAATGGGGAAATTAATAGAGACCAAAACTGTACCAGGCTGTAAACATGTTTATTTCTGCTGTGAAGTTGGACATTTTAACATGGGGACTTATGGAGACTGACTCCTTCTGTAGCCATCCTCAAGTGGACATTCAGGAACTGCAGTTTTTGGCATTTCCACATAGGTTTCACTTCACAGCCATGGAGGTGGCAGTACTTTTACTTTCATACCCATACATTAATATTAGTATAGTTAGGTTTTGTTTATTACACTTTTGTACTTTTACATGAGCAGGATTGTAAATGAAGGACACCCTCTTCTTTTGTCCAACCCATCACTACTACAACCATCACTGACTAGAGGTAAATATAAGTGTAAAAGAAAAACTGCTGTGGACTGCTGCAAAATAATTCCCACATATTCAGCCACATCTATTATGTGTGTTTGCCTCGAGCTGTAGTGGTAGTAGCAATAGTAGAAATGGTCAATGTTGGCAACAAAGTCTGCGTGATGTTGTACACGCCTACATCTTTTTATGCTTGAGGAGCAATAGTTGTAACATTTTTGTCTGGAGTGATGGAAAATTGAATGAGCTCAGTGTAGTAGAAATTAAAGAGATTTCCCATGAGATGCAGGTTTTGCCACACACACATATGCATGGTGTGGAAGTGGAACATGTGCATGTGTTATATAGTATTTATAAAGTCAAGAAAGGAGGTTGTTCCTCGGGATTTGGTTGCACTTAAAGTTAAAGTAGAATAAAAAATTAAGTAAGCGTCCAAATACGTAACCTTGCTGGAAATTACTTACTAATAACTTCTGTCCCTTTTTACAACACACTTTATTTATGCTCCTGTCATACTAGATCACTTGGAGGTTAAGAAGCAGATGGAAGGCAGAGGCCATGTCCTCCTTACCCACAATGTAGCAGGGTAACTGGAGGTGACACGAGAAAACATCACCCCCTCTTCTCTTTCTCTCTATCTGGGTAATAAGCGATGCTGTATGGCTGAATTGCCTGTCATGTGAATGAATGAGCAGGCTACAACAGCGTGACACGTCGGCCCATCATTTGTCTGAGGCTGCAGTTGGGTTCCACAGCAATGGAGACGAGATGGGAATCTATCTCCGAACTGAAGGGAACCGCTGGGGGAGCTGCTGCTGGTGTCATCCTAGCTCTCATCTGTCCCTCTTTACCACCCTGGTCATATACAGTATTTGTCTGTCTTTTTCTATTCTCAAACCGTTCCTCTGTTCTCTCTCTCTCTCTCTCTCTCTCTCTCTCTCTCTCTCTCTCTCTCTCTCTCTCTCTCTCTCTCTCTCTCTCTCTCTCTCTCTCTCTCTCTCTCTCTCTCTCTCTCTCTCTCTTTCTGTCTCTCTGAAGTATTGGCATGATGGATCGCTGCATCCACAAGGGAGAAGGGGGAGAAGTAACATAGTGAAGTAGGAGAAGAGAGGAAGGGGGCGGAGAGGAACATATAGGATCAAGAGAGAGTGGCAAAATGAAGAGGGGGATGGGAAGACATAAAATTTACAGTAGGGTCTTTCTGGGCTGGGATATTTCACACTAGAACATATGATGTATTGTGTTTCTTTCTAAATGTACAGTGGCCTCAACAGTATAAACTGATAACAGCTCATAAAAATGGCACTCCTTCGCTCTTGGAAGTCTCATTTAATTTCATACATCCATAAAATTCTCTATTATTCTGTCAAACAACTGTCTCCTTTCACATCTGTTTTAATATGTCAAAAGACCATGACTGAGAGCGACTCGAGGACAACACTGGTGTGAGATTTGCTGGTGTGCAGCCAGCTGACTGAACCGGGCATGCTGGCTACATTGCTGGCTGGCGGGGGGAAGCTCCCGTCTTTAACTATTCTCCTCACATTCACCTTGCAGTCCCAATTATTCAAGTCAGCGTGCGCGAGCGCTCCCTGCCAGCCAGCCAGCCCCAGCTGTGAAAAGTGGGTCATGGAATTTAAAGGCACATGCAGCCTTGTTGCACTGCACAGTCGCACTGGCACCGCTTTGGCTTTCTGTTCCTCCCAACAGAAGCAGCAGCAGCGGCAGTCTGTGCGTGTGCAATTATGTCTCCTGCAGTGAGATCTACAAGACTGTTTGGGAATCTGTGTCAGTGAATCAAAAGACATTCATTATCATGTTCTGTGCGTGTGTCTCTCCCTCTCTCTGTCTGTATCTTCTGTAATCTGGCCTATATTCTTCCACATGAATTCCTTTTAGAGATATATAAGCTTTGTAGCGAGGTTGACTTGTTCCCTCACAGATCAATGATTATGCAACCTTGAGTTTCATTGTGGTTATTCCTTTTTTACTGCTCCCTCAAAGGCTTTTTAAATAATCTTTCTCTCTCAGAAATCAGTGAACCTTTCTACCTTTCTACCTAGCAACAATGTACAGTAGGACAGTAGGCCAGTCCATATGGGGCTAGACGTGCTGCAGAGATTGGCTACTCATGCAAACAGTGAGCAATAATGTCATACCCTGATGAGCTCTTTACAGAATCAGACAGCACACAGGACTGTCCTACTAAACTGCCGCCACATTGTGGGGCACTGAGAAGGAACACATTGGCAGCCAGGATGCTCTAATATGTCTTTTGTGCAGAAACACAGGCAGGGAAAAGCACACACACCAAGAACCACACACACACACACACACACACACACATCTCAACATATCTAAAAAATGCCACACAAATGTTTCTATGACGACTTCAATTCTCATAAGGAATATATAGGAAAATAAGCATTTCCGCTTTCTCGTCGAAAATTTGATGAAAAGATAAATACCCATCTTGTATGTGACCTCTAAATATGCTACAGCAAGCAAGTTAATAGCTTAGCTTAAGATAAACACTGGGAACCTGCCATTTTTACACTTTTGTACAAATTAAACAAACAGGATACAACGTGTTGATTGGTTAGCGTTAGGGTTGCTAGTAGAAAGATTTTGTTAACCCTGGACAGAGCCAGGCTAGCTGTTTCCTCTGTTTCCAGTATTCGTGCTAGGCTAAGCTAAGCTAAGCGACTGTTAGCTGTAAACATTTTTACCGGACAGACATGAGAGTGGTATCGCTCTTCTCATCGAACTGTCAGCAAAAATAGCAGATACATTCAAAATGCCAACTATTGCATCATTAATCCATATAAAGTGTTGAAAATACACACAGGGATCTGTTTAAACAGTACAGAGTCGTTCTGCATTTTTATTATCAGCAAAAACAAACCACACACCACATTACATTTTAAAAACAAGAACGCTTATTGTGGATGTACAGTAAAACAAAACTGCAGCTGAAAAACTGAACATTTTAGTCTTAATAATAATAATTCTAATCATAATAATAAAGGTATAAAAAGGAAAGTGTTTTATTTTGTGAAATAAAAACCTTTGGGCCAACAAAATGTTCCCCTCAACATGCGACTTTAAAAATACATGCAAACGTAAAGCTTTCTAGTATGGACACTTTCAAAATACTCTCCACATGAAATCCCATAAATTATAAAATATCAGCCTATTGCCCCTGAACTGTTTCTTGACAGAGAAAATCCTATGGAGTACCTCGGCATGAGTCCTGGATGCATCTCAGTTTCCTATAATGGCTTCCTCTTCAACTTTTCCTTCCAATTCACTGACCTGGAAAACACATGATCTTTTTCAAATAAATCGACCACTGCTAGCTGAGTGTGGTGACACCCATCCAGCCCAGTTCAGACCGAGTGAAGGAAATGTGAAGAGGACGCCACTTTAGACTGTATGCACCAATAAAGAGAGACACATTTCTTGCAGACACATTTCACTGGCGTCAATCGCCAGTGAAAATGCATCTTGTACAACCAAAACCTGGGAAGAACATCAAAAACAGCACCATTGTTAAAATTTTCCTGGATTCTCTCCAACGTGACAGTCACGTTGTTTCAAACACAAAGAGTTCTACAAAGTCAGACATGGCAGCTAAGTCAAAAAAGTATTTTTTTTTTGCTTGATTATAATTCATAATATCTATTCTCTTTATCTGTGTTTTTTCTCTGTTGTTAGCATGCAAGACGGGTGCTTTGCAAGTGTTATGTTAAAATAAAACATTGCCCTGCTTTTGTCTTTGGCAGCTGAGGGTAAATATATCACATGGCAGGTTTAGGTCTGCTCCATTCCGGTTGGTTTTGCGATTGACTGCTCGGAAGTGAAACTGGGCCCAACCCCGTAACACGAGTCATGATTGTACCAGAGCTTACAGGTTTTTGAGTGTGTTGGTGCACAAAAAGGTCATTAAGAACAATAAATAACTAAATCCACCTTTTAAACCTGGGCCTACGCAATTACAACTTATTTTCTGCAACCTGAAAAGTTTTAAACATCTTGAAATTCTCCACCCACCCAAAAGATGCTTCACAAACTTAACAAACAATTTCTGTGGAAAATGACTAATGTCATACTAATGCCTCCATGACGTACAACATTTAGGATGTAATACTCCCGGTTTTGGCACACCTTCCCTTACAGGACCTGACAGGTTTATGCGTCAAAGTTTCAAGTTGTCCTCACTGAACCGTATTTGCCTTTAGGTTGTTAGTAGTGAAGGTTCAGTGCTAAGAAAAAGGTGAACTAATCCTGAATATCCTTGAAGGCAACATCAACCACTATTAGAGAGGCAAGTTAGCAGTTAGCGGAGTTAAGTGAACCAGAAGGTAAGAAACAACTACAGTGTTTGGGCTGTATGTATTCTGATGAGGGAGAGCAATGAACAACACTGCATAACATGATAAGTGAAAGGCTGCCAATCATACAGGTTTTGTAGTCTCATACGGAGAACTGCAACACCCATCATGCCTTGCTGTGGTGAGAACAGTGGTTTAAAAAGCAAAAAAATCTTCACGCTGTTTTAGCCTTGTTTGCTAAAATGCCCCCACTCTTCCCAGAGTTTACATATCACAAAAGGACAGAGTTGATGTATTAACACCTTGTGCTTAAAATAAATCTACAGAGCTCCCTTACAAGCACTGACGGAGTAAAGATAAGAAGGTCGCCTTTTTGAAATAGGACAAAAAACTGTTGAAGACCACATTTCAATCACATGAACAATAAATGGCAACATACAGTACGTTTAAAAAAAAAAGAAGTAACAGCAAAACACGTCAGTAAAAAATAACAAAATCATGAAGCACTGTGTTTACATAGTGCTACAGCTAATTTCACACTACTGCAGTACAAACATTTTTTCTTTACCAACTCCCTTTTTGAGATTTGTTGCTGTCTTAGTCTGTATGGCTGTTGGGATCACAGCATCAGCTCGTAACATGGCTCTGAAATGTGGAATTAGGTGGTGTTAATGTTAAAGCACTGTTGCAGTTCTGCCATGTTCCAGGGCTTCTGGCTGTATGCTATTGAACCATGTTGGCTCTGTTTCTGTTTGTACCTTTCAACAGTCAAATATTATAATACACCTTGTTATTCTATGTGATCGTGAAATAAATGACTAGTGCTAAATGCATGGAGTTCATGGTGCAGGTTTGCAGGTTGCAGAATAGTTACTGATGCTGTTATGTTTAGGATAAGTTATTCTTTGTGATGACAGTCCATGTGGAGTGGGGTTAAGTAGATGGAGCTGAGATGACGTAGTTTATGGTTGATTGATGGTTGACGTTACAGCCATTATAGGCCCTTCTTGGTTGGTGCACTGAGTTTTCTCATTCCCCTTATCCTGCCCAGCAACTCACGGACAAAGTCCTGCAACAAAGAGAGAAAAACCGGGGGTTAGACAGACAGTTGCACACACACAAGAACACACATTTGACATGCAAAAAAAGTTATCAAATCAGATTATTAAAAACCCCAGTAAAGAAGAAGACCATGTGACGTGATTGACAGTTGATCGGTCCTATATAACATGAATATGAGTTGTTGATTATGATGAATAGTTTGATATTTTGGGAAATAGTCTTAGTTGCTGTAGACAAGATAAGTTAGTCAAGAAGATTGATACCACTCTCGTGTCTCTGCGCTAAATATGCGCTAAATACAGCTAGAAGCTAGTTAGCTTAGCGTGAAGACTAAAAACAGGGGGAAACAACTAGACTAACGCTGCCTGAAGGTGAAGTTTTTTGTGCAACTTAAACAAGCAAAATATATACATTAGTGAGCTTTAAAGGTGCTGTTATTTAACATTCAGAGACAAAGCCAGGCTAGCTGTTCCCCTGTCGTTTTCCAGTCATTATGCTAACCAGCCGCAGCAATTCAAAAAGTGAGCGTTGGCTTTTCACTGTGATAGACAACCAAATGAATTAGATTCATTTTTCTGTGCTATGGGTAATTGTACGGGAGAGAATGAGCCCAGGATATTGAGCGAAGCTGACTGGAAAATAAATGCATGAAAAAAATAAAACAGGGAGAGAGAACAAACCAGTTATGGTGGTATGACAATGAAATACTGGATTATTATGAAACTGAGTCAGTAAGGAAGGAGGACAGAGAGAAGCCACATCTTGGGTTTAACCAAGGGTAATATAGCTATCTATGATAGTGTGACCATGGTGAATATGCTGGAATATAATCTCCCTCATTAAACCCGAGTTGACATTACTCATGACCTAAGTACTGATGCTGCGCCCTCCTCGTTCTTCCTCGTACCGCACCTCCTCTCCCCTGTCTTTCTCCCTCTGTCTTTTCTTATATCCTTCATCCCTTATTTCCTATCTCTTTGTAATAGCTTCCACCTCTTACTTCCATCTCCTGTTATTTTGCCAGTGTACCTTTTTTCTAACAGTGTTCATCATCACTCTCTAACTTTGTCACGTTCACCTTTTCTCTCCGTGGCTTCACTGTTTATCCCCAGCTGATGCCTCCTTTGTGGGATTGTGTTCAAAATGGCATCTGTGCTACATCACTCTCAAGGGATTACAATGTCTTTGTGTGTGTGTGTGTAAGTGTGTGTACGCGTAGGTGCGGCTGTCAACCTGGTCAGACACTTGTGGTGACCTTGTAGTGGCTGTTACAGGCTGACCTAATGCCACACACTCACAAATGACAGATGGGGAGTCCAGACCAGACAAGATCACCGTATGTAGAGTGTAATGTGATTGGTCTGTACCACCTTTAATCACCACAATAGCTTAACTCACACACACACACACATACACCCCTTCACACAAACACAAACTAACTATAAACTAAACAAACTAAGCTTGTGGGTACACATTGTGTGTGTGTGTGTGTGTGTGTGTGTGTAGCTTTTGGTCCTTTTAACCCTTGTTTGCATTTAGGTCAGAGTGACATGACCAGACATTAATTAACCACATACACACTTCTGGGACATGACACTTCAACATACAGTGTTCTATATACTGCAAAACTGTGCATGCAAACATCAATCATCTACACACATGCTGCTAGGTCATTGATTTTGAGCATTTTGTTGGATAGATTACAGACACACTAAACACACTCACCTCTGTTGGTTTATAGCAGTCTGTTAATGATTCCTGTGAAACAAAAATGAAAACAGAGTGAGCCGTTGAGGGATTAGACATTTTTCTATCATTGTCTTCAAGTCGCTGCAGCTCTTGGAGTTTTAAAATGAAATGTAAAATGAATGTTCAGTTTGACATCCTCAGGTCTGTTTTGTCAGTGGTTGGTGGATGGCACTTCAAGCTGTTTTCAATACAGCTAGGGTCAAACTGAATGGTAGAAAAGCAAAAGTAAATTAACAGTGAAGTGTCTCTGAATGCGCTGGCATTAAGAATTCTACAGCGTGAAATCCAACAAACAGTAGAAGAGGCGGTGACAGTTTGCCTGCAAAGCATTGAGAAAGAGGTATTTTAGATATGACATAATTACGTCAAACTGAGGCAAACAGGGCTTATGAATCTAATTAATCTTTAATTGAATTGAATTTAACATGAACTGGGGTTTCTGTGAGATCAGTCAGAGGCTGTCACAAACACACCTGCAGTCAAGTGCATCTATTCCAAGCTAGCGTTAGTACTTTGGGGTTGCTTGGCGTGATTTAACACAAACTACACGAAAGAAGTCCAGCAGTGAGACTTGTGAATGACCTGACATGTCGCTGGGGAATGCCAAAAATAGATGGGTAGTTACAAAGACAGACACACACACACAGACAGTCACAGGGGTATACCTGCAGTTTGCTGGCTCTCTCGTCGTCACTGTTGACCTCCAGCAGGTCATCTATGTCTATCTCTACTTCTGGCATCTCTTCCTCCTGAAACACAGAAATGCTGGTTAGTAAGTTGCTGTAACAGAGGAAGGTCAAGAAGACAATGACATGCAAACCAGCAAGAAGAGAGGAGGTAAACTGAGAATTAATTTTTTTTTTTTTAAAAAGGGAATCTTTGCATTGGAATGATGTTGACACCAACCCCTCACCAAAATAAATCCCAAATATTCACGTTCTCTCTCTTTCGGTTCCACCTCGCAGCACAAATCCAAGCCTATATTCAAAACACATATCTGCTCCAAACAGCTTGAACATATATTTGCCTATTAGGAACAAACATCATATGGAAATGTCATTGAGCCATGTGGAGCAGCCAGGGCTGGGTCGTTTAGTGGATCTGTGGTTAGAGGCTGTATTCTGCTCAGCACCACATCAAAGGTCCTGTGTCCCTCTGGTTCATTTTATTTCACCACAGGGCTTGTGCAATAGAGGCATGCAGGGAGGATCAACCCTTCCCTCCCAGCTACCGCATGATGTATCCACCAAACTCTCCCTTCTGGGAATTAAAGCCGAAGAAACCATGTACAAGTGCAGCTTCTTCATAATAACTGCTCACTAAACAACATACGGCATGATTGCATATATACATCCATATTGGATGATTCCACATCTCATGATTTGCAACGTTCATTGTCAATGCAGGAAGTAGTATTCCCTTTATGCAATGAGGTGGAAAGTGAGGGTGTGGAGGTCGGGAATATAGCAAATGGTACTTCCATACAGCACACCGCAGTTTGCGTCTTGTTGCAGACCTGCAATTATGTTTGCCTTTTTATTAACCGTTGCCACGGTCTTTCTCTAAACTTAACAACATTTGCCATAACCAACGTCTTTCCCAACCAAGAGCAAGCAAAAACATTGGCACTGGATGCTGAACGTCTTTGCAGAATTGTCCAATATCGATGTTCTTGTTTGGCTGTTTAGCATCTCTTCCTACTGCATCCCGGTGCAGTATTCTCTAGGTTAGCACATATCATCTTCCATCAGCGCAGTCACGTTAAAATAAAGAGCTATGTCCAGGTTTTTGCTCGTTTTGTCACTTTCAGATCATTGTTTTGTTAATTTGGTTGAATCATAATGGCTGTCACCAATCATTGACTTTTTGTGTTTGACAAAACTAATATTATAGTGTCTCTCTCTTTGGTAACACCAAAATAAAGAAGTGCTACTTCAGATTGAACATCCTTGTTGGGCAGCGAATAATAAGACATACAGGTTTAATATCTTTTTGATACATGAGGCTAACTTTCATAGATGACCACTGTGTAACAGTAATAACTGGTTCCCTTTGTCCAGGATGCTACAATAATAAAACTGTTCCCAGTTCTAAATCATGCCTTGTATATGTGTGTGTGTGTGTGTGTGTGTGTGTGTGTGTGTGTGTGTGTGTGTGTGTGTGTGTGTGTGTTTATGCCTCTCAGAGGACTCCTGGATGCTTTTGCCTGGAGCATGCGCTGGTATTCAGACACAGGAATACGGAGGATGGAAGGATGATTTGATTTTAGCTCTCAGCATTAAAACTCAGTCACTGTGATTTCATTTTTGCGTGGGTGATGTTGATGTGCACAGAATAGAATTAGCACACAATTATACCTTTTTGAAATTACAGTACCAAATGTAAGACAAGCGGGAAGTTTGGTACATTATGTGCTCTGTGTTTTACAGCATGACTACAGATGTATTACTTAGTATAGGTATTTCATTTAAATCACTAAGTGTGAGGATAATATAGGACAGGAATGTACTGTATATGAACACGGAGACCTAACCTTGTATTTGTGGGTTACACAGTCTAAAACTCCACTTGACATCAGCGACACTCAAACCTGGCTCGCAGATACCTCATTTGCATTCGTTCACATACACACAAGGCTACCCCACCTCCATACTTATTCCTGAGCCGTTAAGAGGCATTTACACAGCCAGCGTTTTAATCATCTGTCTCTCTGCAGACGAGCGTCCCCTTCGACCTCCTTCTCTGTAATCTCTCTCCTCGTCTTAGCGAGAGGGTCTCGCTATGAAATCCCCCCCCTCGTTACAGAAACCAAAAACAAGGGAGGAGAAATTAGGGAATGTGGCAGAACATTTAAAATCCTGTCATCTATTAGTATGAAAGTGGTGCGCGGTGGAACCAGAGGACTGAGGTTATATGCAAATGGAAACATTAGAGAAGAGACAGCTATGTTAATGAGAGGGGAGTGAGCGATGAACATAATGCTGTTGCCATTTAAAATGATTAGTTCTTGCGTTCTTTATTTTCATGTCTTTGACTTTTTGAGATCTTTTGTACCATATAAATTCATTATGATGTAGAAATATGCAATATGGAAGAACAACAAAACAAACCAGTGTGCACCAACATGTTTTCTGTGTTTGAAGAGTCTGTTTTAATGCTCCAACATTGGTAGCTGAGTTTGTTATACCGCATAAATAAGACGGGAGCAAAAATCTAATCATTATGGAGGAATGCTATCTCTGCAACCTTTGACTCTGGTGAAATTCACACGGTTTGATGTGCTTAAGCAAACAATACCTTAAAATCACATATTAATTGTATAATCCATCCATTGTCTGTAACCACTTATCCTCATCACGGTCACGGGGCTGGAGCCTATCCCAGTTGACTTTTGGTGAGAGGAAAGCCAAAGACAATAAAAAACAGATACTGCATTTTAGTCGTGCAGTATCTACACTGTTTTCTGTAAAGACTGACAGTCATTAATAAAGAAGGCTTAAAAGGCTTTACAAGGTGCCTTTAGTTTCATGCCGAGGATAGATGAAAACCTATTTCTATCTATCTATCTATCTATCTATCTATCTATCTATCTATCTATCTATCTATCTATCTATCTATCTATCTATCTATCTATCTATCTATCTATCTATCTATCTATCTATCTATCTATCTATCTATCTATCTATCTATCTATCTATCTATCTCAAGGTGGACTGCTGTGTTTGTGTGTGTTGTCAGCAGGCAGTCCGTCACCCTCTGTCACTGTGATTGGTGATGACTAGGGCAAGCATGGCCTGTGTGTGTGTGTGAAGCATGACTGCAGGCAATCGGCAACGACTTGCAAATCTTCACACAGACACACACACACAAAGATTTTTGCCTCCATCAATCTTCTGTAGAGAAACGCTCACCGCACAGCTTTGTCTCTCTGTGGAGCTTTTCAGAAAGTACCTAAGTGTGTTAAATATAGTGCATGCAATGACAAGAATTGAAACACTCGGGCACACTCACACACTTAACATGCAGATAAACGCTGGACTTGTTGTTGTCCTGCTGGTGAATGAGAGCCTAAAATAGTTGAGGTCACACCCACTACCTCTGGGGAAAATAATTTTCCATCTTGCCAGCAGTGAAAGGGTGACAAATTGACAGCACATAATGCCAAGCGACAGAAAGGGACAAGCAGAACACAAACACTCACAGGGAAACATTCAAAATAATGCCAAAACAAGATCTCATTTTGTTCTCATTTTGTAAGACAGTGGATAGAAACAGAGAAACGCAGGTTGAAAAGGTATTCACACAACTAAAAAAGAACCATATCCTAAAAATACACATTTTCTAGGAGATATGGATAGGTATTCCTTCACATGTGTAACAACAGGAGATGTTTTTGTTGTTTCTTTAATGATCCCAAGCGGCAGAAACAACACAAACATGAGCTAGACAGAAATAAAGAAACAAACCTTGTATGCCTGACAGCATCCAAGTGAACAAGATAACACCGTGCAGACAGAGTGCAGAAAATTCACATGACAAACACAACAAATAGATTCTGTATGCTTAAAAATGCTAGCATGCAGATGAAAAAATGACTTTTGAGGGACATTATTGGACCAAATTGTTATGTGTGATTGAAACAAAGAGGCAAAATAAGTGAAAAAGTGTGGAGAGGTGTGTTGGCAACCAGTTGGAAACACAAAATTAAAATAGTCATCTCTGTATAATACCTTTTTGTTTCATTATCCATTATGTTTGTATCTCCAAAATAGTGTACTGGCAATATTAGCATGTAGTTTACGTGTATATAGTGTGAAATTGGACAGGGATGAGAATTTGTGTGTGTCGGTAAGTATTAATAAAGAATAAAAGCAGCATCTGTTGCAGATGAGAGTAAAATGTGTGTTTGCACATCCAGAAGAAACACAGGGGTCTAGATGAAAACGGAGGGAAAAAAGAGTTAGTGTGCATCTTATGTGTAGAGGATAGTGTGTGCAAGAGAGATAACAAGGAGCAAAGTGTTTGTTGTAATGAAGGGAACTTTGAATTGACTATGTATGAGAGCCAGCAAGCAAAAGAGAGTTTGAGAGAGAAGCCGAGAGCGAGACAGCTGAGCTAGTGTGTACGTTGTTGCGCAGAGAAAGTGTGTGTGTCTGTGTGTGTGCGCGTGTATGTGCCAGACTTGTTTTCACCAACATCGAAGCAGCCGGCAGCATTTTTAGTCTGGTTCATCTGTGATGAGGTGAATCAAAACTAATGTAAGCGGCCCGACCCTGTGACTCACCACAAACTCTATTCAGACTCTATTCAAACACTCCCCACGAACAAAGAGTCAAACTCCTTGTGACAGGGAATCACTTCACTCGGCCAAGTGATTCATGATTATTCTATTCATAGCCTACTTATATGAACTCGAACTACCAGTTGTATTGAACAGCACCAAGACTTCCCGTAGAGATAATTGCTACAGTAAAGGGCTTTTGCAAAGGGCAGTTGTATAGAAAGATAATTGTGTTATGTGGGTACATTTCAAAAAGTTATGTCATGCACAGCCATCTATAATCTATAGTCAGTGATTAAATGGGTAGCTTGTTGCAAAAGCCATCATGGGACTTTGTTTCAGCTCAGAAATAATGTCTGTCTGAGGACAAGTCTCAAGTAGACCGCTATGAATGGTAAGCTAAGACCACGTGGCTGCTGGAGGCAGTCAAAGGCGTTAGTAGGCTAGTAGACTAGCTTGTGATATAATCTGTTTCCTGTATTTAAAGAATCACTACTAAAATAGAATAGACTGTATAAAAAAAGGGATGTAGTGTGGTGCCTCTGGCTGTCACCATCTTGGCAGTCCTGCTTCAACCGGCTCCCGGCTAATCCAAAAAAATGGACAAAGACGTGGAGCCTGGTTGGAGCTGACGCAGGCTGAATGACGTCTTGTTGCCCAAACAAGGCATCTGTGATGGCACCCACCTGTCAATCAAAGCGGCCACGCTCTTAATTATCCATAATTTGAAGCCTTTATATAATCTGAATTTGCAGTTTTTGGTATTTCCGCGTTGGCTTCATTACACAGCCACGGAGGTTGCCGCTTGATATAAGCACTGCTACGGGCAATAAACATGCTGGCAGACTAGCTAGTGGTAGTTATAGGTCGGCTGCCCCCTTTGGTCACATGAAACCTCGCCTTACAGGAATGAAAGCTTTTGCTCTTTATGGCTTTCTAGTAGGTTTGAAGACTGTGTCAAGTCGTACATGCCATCAATTATCTTAGCAATATAGCACCGCTGCGGCTCAAGCAGTTGCCAAGTGGGATGCTACTGAGATTTTTTTCTGGGCGACCATGGCAGCTGTCAAGTACAGATGCTGAAAACGGAAGCTTAGCAGGCGACACTGCAGTCTATCAGTTGTCATTTTCTGTCATTGTCAGTGTGTGTGTGTGTCTGTGTGTGAGAGAGAGAGACAGTATGGTCATGTTGTGGTGCAAAGTGTACAGGAACATTCAGTCTGTACCTGTAATGGTATATTGAAACTGAGTAATACACACAATGTGGCTGACATTGACAGATTCCCCCACATAACTTAGATATTATTGAGCCGCGCGCACACACACACACACACACACACACACACACACACACACACTCTCTGATCTATTTTCCAACAGAAGTTATCCGGTAAATAAGATAATAACGCCCACGCTCCTTTAATCACAGCTCTGTTTGCAAGTGATAACGATTATAAAAAGAGAAAAAAGAACAGAGAGACGGCAGAGTTGGCAGAGAAAGATGGTAGGACAGGAGGAAAGGAATGTGAATTTTAATAGTGAGGAGATGCTAAATTGCTCAGATGATATTGTAAACAAGGAACAGTCATTAAAGAGTATAGGGTGTAAGAGAACAAGGAAATAAAGCAAAGGAAGGTAAGTTTTAATAACTCAAACAATTAAATAGGAAATTAGAGGCTGTGCGGAGAGAGCAACAAAGACTGCAAAAGGAAAGTGAAAAAAAATGAAGAGAGGTATGTATGAGAGCAATAATTATCATACACAAGAGGAGGAAATGAGATACGGGGAGATTGGGAGCGCACAGATAAGTGGGTCACTGTGATGATGAGGCAGAGGGGAAGGAAGAGGAGGATTGTGCAACTCAGTAAAACCTCACAGCTCAGCTTTCTTCCTCTCTCTCTACGCTGCCATGCTGTGTCACATCAAAGCGAGGAGGCACTCAAGGTGGGATGAATTCATCTCATGAGACCGTGTGAGATGAAGAAGACCAGAGAGAGAGAAACTATTGCACAGCATAGAACGGAGGGAGTAAAACAGCTGAGAGGCCTGCAGGATCAAGGTGAACAAGAGGACAGAGGCAGCAGAGTGCACCAGAGAAGTGAGAGAAACGATAAAATGGAGGCTTGCCAGGCTTCATGTGAAGGTTTCAAGTCTTACAATGTAAAGGAAAAGACAGGAAGAAGGTGCGGTGGTTTCCACAACTCTTCCCCCCTTCATCCATCCCTCCTCCTCCTTTGAGCACCCCACCTCTCTCCCCTCTCCCCTCCGGCAATGCAATTTGCTGAAACCATGCAGCACGGATGATGTGACTTCACTGGATAAAGTTAGCCGCTGCAGCAAAAGCTCTTTCCCACGCTGATTCAGCTGTACTCTAGAGGACATTGTATATCAGAGAGGGTAACTGCTAGGAAAAAAAAAAAAAAAAAAATTGGGATGGGAGGAGGAATTCATCCTCAAAGGAGAATTTCAGACCAAAAATAACAATGAGCCTGCATGCTGAATTGTGATGTAATTGTCTCAATTAACCATTCACCCTTCATTGTGGCAATTGCTTCTCCGCAATAGGGCTGTAGTAGCGCTGATGTTTTCCTTCATAACTCATTGACGGGCTGACAGATCAGCTCAGTGTTGGTATCCATTTTTCAAGCCAAGTGTACCCCCAATAATGCTGGATGAAGACTCCTGTCTACACCACTACAGATTGATATAATACACATATTATTGTTACTGTGCCTGCACAAAGTCTTGTTAACTTAATAACTTATACTCCTGAAGCAGTTGCTCACACTTCATCTAAATAAAAATGTTCAAGTTTTCTTAGGAGAAAGCCTCAAACTTATACTTGGACTGCAAAGTCCCATCATAGATAGCTAAGATACAGCAAGCATTGGATTCCACATATTGATCACACCATGTGGTCTTTTTAATTGTATTCCCCACAGTAACTGTTTATATTCTTTTTACTTTGTGAGTTGGAGAGACGATTGTCAGATGGTCGAATGGCTTTAGAAACGCCTTCACCAACACCAACATCAGATTAGGTCGTCTGACCATCTCTGCATCTTTCTGAAACCGACAATCTGACAATCTCACACCCACCTCGGCGCTGTGACCTGTCAGCTGTGCCGAGGTGAGAAAAGAGGCAGATTCTGATCGTCTCTCTCAACCTCTCTTTTCCCTTTTGTTACACATGCATTTCTGTCGCTTTTTATGTGAACCACTGAGTGCTACAGTGTGAATGACTTCCAGGAGAGACTAAAAATGCGCACCATTATCCCCATGATGAAATGACTGAAAAGCAGTTAGACAACACATCGAACAAGTAGTTCTGATTGCATAATCCAGCCCTTAGATAGAACTAGAGATGCATCCAAGTTACGTTCTTTCATTCCCGTGATAGAGAGCAACGACTGTGGCGAGCAAAAGTATCTTGATGAAGGCGGTGTTACTGAATAGTAAATGATCACTTCTTTCGTCAGTTTTCTTAAGGTCGTCTTTACTATTAACACCCTCCAGCAGGATTGGGAACTTGTCGAAGAAAAACAAGCAGCAGCATCAGTCATAGTTCTTGCAGTCTCCATGTTGTATATCCATAACCCCGACATGTATACATTTTGCGGAGGCCTACGGCATACCTTCAACAGTTACATGTGTAGGTTCCAAAGCTTCCAAGAGATGTTTACCTTCCTCCTAATCACCTCATACTTGGCTAGGAAGACAACATCATCTGCAAACAGCAGACATGCCAAGATACTGTCACTAAACTGAGGACTTCCCCAGGCCATCTTGGTATAGAAACATTAGGAGACTTGGCAAGTGGCTCCCACAATTCTTTTTGTATAGGATGAGTGGATTGCAGCAGCTCACACTCTTGCCGTCAAACATATGCTGTGTTATGTTGTTGATATACTTTATATATCCTTTAAATCACCTCGTCCTCCTTTGGTTAAAATCCTGATTTAAAGCCCAGACTGTTAGTCTAGTACTGTAAGTATTGTTGTGCATTCAACCATGAAACTGTCAGCATCTGTCTTGTGACTCTATTTCACAGTTTTGTGATTCGGGAGCGCCTGATTCATTTGGCTGTATTTATCAGGCATACTGTTCATCCCTGAGGCTAATGTATTGATAGCTAGGGCACAATTGGACCTTTGCTCTCAGTGCACAGCATAGCCTCCAGCCAAACTGGACTTCAAATGTCAATAACACCAGGGTCATAAGCAGTCAGCCATATTATTGGATTTATTCAAAATCAGAAAACCCTTTCTTGTGAATACGTAGAATCTAAGCAGTGATGTAGCAGCGATGAACCAAACACTTACCAAGAATTTGTTATTTTTTATACAATAGAGAATCTAGAGAGTGCCTGCTCACTGATTGGATCAATCACTGCCAAATGTGCAAAGTCATTCCGCACATGCAGAGGTAGACATACAAGTAAACTACACACCCACAAGAAAAACACCCCCACACTTTGAAAGTCAAAACAGTCATCTTCCTTCTCTCTCAGTCTCGCTCTCACAGACGCGTGTGAACGACGGCAGTGTTTTGCATCTTTTGCGCAGTGCCAACCGTAAAGAGTGAGTCAGTGTTCAGTACACAGCCAGTTTATAAATTGTGTCAGTGTGCTGACAATGAAACAAGTGATTAACTGGATCATCTTGGGATGGGCGGAGATGTCATAGGAAGACAAGAAAGTCAGTGTGCGAGTGTGAAAAGTCAACATCTCTTCCTTTCACGGCCTCAGCGAATTTCCATTTTTGCAACCCTGGTTGCAAATATTTCCATCTGGTTCTCACTATATTCTATTAATCTTTAATCACTTTGCAGATGACATCGCTTTTAAGTTTGAAGACAAATTCGCTGAGCTGACATAAATTCGACTGGCGATCCTGGTTGAAACAAACGAGAATGATTAAAACGGAAAGCGTGTCACTCAGCTCTGACTGCCAACTGCCCTTGCCATTTTAAGCCATCTTTTTTTCTTGTACCGCTATGTCTTGGGACTCAAGGGCTATATTTGCTATAGACCTATAATTTAAGTTAATAACCTGCAGACATTTTGTTCTTTCCAGATCTTTTCAGTTTTTATCCTATCCATCTTTATTTTCTGTTCTGTGCAGCAGGCAGGCTGATATACCTTGCCGGGGGTTGGTAGGAACATCTAAAAGCCTTGTGACCGCATTATAGTATCGCAGCTAAGCCCATAAACACTGCGTACAGGGTTAATAGAGTGGGAAACCATACAGGACTGAGAGGAAAGCAACTAGTTAAGAAGTAAGGACAAAAAATAAGATGAAAACTTGAATTGTTTTTGTTTTCTTTCCTTTTTTCTGGTTGATTACTTGTCAGTCACATGTCGATTGGAATTTATGGTGATATATATTTCAGCACTGCGTTCTTTGGTGGCATGCTGTTATCAAATTACTGATGCAGAAACCTTTTTGCATATGTGATTAACTGCAGACATGAAATGGCTATTCTACATGTGTGTGAAAGCCACAGGGATGACAGCAGAACAAAATGCTCAAGGGAAAGTCATAGCCAGGAGGAGGCGGAGGAGGTACGTGGGCGTCCTGGTGGGTCAGAAGTTGAGACCAAAGAGAGGAGGAAAAGTGTAGAGAATGACAGCGGGATGAAGCGTGTAGAGAGATGACAAAAAGGGGAACAAACACATTGTAACCTTTGCTTTTGGGATAGATATTTGACATATTTCTGCTGCCTGTGTGTGTTTATAACTGTTTCAACAGCTGGTAGCTATCAGCCGGCTAAAAGGCCTTCTTGTCAACACCTCTGATTTGTTTAGCAGCAGATGCATGTGTCTGCAGGTGCTAGATGAAATGTGTCAACACGCGCTCGGACACGGACGCTAAGCAAGCGTCTATTTTCGTCTGCGCAATTTAAATGGCAGAGAGATAAATGCCTGGCCTCCGATGCACAGATAACAAACACAACAATGACCTTCCTCGCCAGATCCATAAACACATCAGGGTCACTCGTTAATACAAACCATCCAATTGACTGGCTAAGTCCCTCCGATGGGTGGATCTGTCAGCCTGGCTGTAATAATTAAATTAATGGTGGCTGGATCCAAATTTATAACGCGTGCATGTTCCTCTTTTTCCGTTTAATTCCCACGCTCTCTCACTGCTTTTTTTTTACCTTGACTTCCTGCTCTCTTTATACAATTTTGACCTTTAGCAGAGTCAAAGCACATTGGATTGGTGTAAAATGGACCCAGAGCTGTAACGGAGAACACCAATTTTCAGAATAACGAGGTAATCAAGCTTAGCTCACTTCCTGTCATCAGTCAAAGTCAGATGTGTTCAATTGATCACTGAATTGAATCGCATACATCAACTGCCAGAGGTGATGGATGCACATATGAAGAAGAAAATAATGGAGAAACACATTATATACCTGCAGCACAACATCAACCTAGATCATAAATCATATCATCTGTCTGCAGTATGTGTACATACAGTATATCTAGTAACCTTAACAGTAACACAATGCTTCTGTCTTTGTCTGTCAATATGTGTCTGTTTATCGCTGGCATGCTATTCCTAAACCTATTGAGCGTCGCTAATGACTTGGCTTGAATTGCACTGTTTACTCCTCCTTCGCTCTACCCTGTGAGAGTTCACCTGATACGTGACCGTTCTCCTTCCCAGCAAGAAAAAACATGAAAGGCGAGCAAAGGGAGATGTTGTGGACAAGGTCACGGGAACAGCAAGGGGGGGGAGGAGAGAGGAGAAAGGAGAGAGGATAACGATACAGATAGAAAGCGATGACATGTTTTTCTACCTAGAAGCCAGTGTTGGTGCCAGGGGAAAGAAAGGTCAGCAACAAAATCCAGATTCCTTTGTCCATGGCACACACACACACACACACACACACACACACACACACACACATACATACATACATACTGCCTTAAGACAGCCCTCCTACACAAAAAAAGTGTGGAAATTAACATATTGTGGTGATGATTGTGCAGAGAGAAAGAAGAGGGTGGACATTAGAGTTAACATTATCCATGAGAAGACGCTTCATTTGGTCCAAATATGATACACTGACCTGTGTATGTGTGTGTGTGTGTGTGTGTGTGTCTCATGCTCATCCTTTCATGGTTCATTCAAGTACCCATGACTCTCAGTCACCACCACCAGATCTGCCAAAGAGTCATCAAAATATCATCAACCCAAAAAAAAGCATGTAGGGCCAATTACACACATCCACAAAACTTCACAGACATAAACACGCACAAACACACACTCAAGGCCCGAGGGCTGACCTCTGTATTTTCGACAGTGTCTGTGCTTGTACACATGAATAAGCTTCATTGAGTTGGGGCTCTGTTGACGCTGAGCCGTGAAAAAGTAGGGCATTACAATGTCTACTTTCCCCGTTTTGCAGCATGCACCCCTACAACAACACACAGAAAACTGCAGAGTCTGCGACAGATTTGCCACTCTATCGCTCTCTGTCGCTCTCTCTACACAAACACAAACACCATGTAAAGGCCTTTTTCCTCAACAACCGTCACTGATTGTGTGGACATGCTCTCAGACAGACAGACTTATCACCATGCTGACACATTCTGGCTTTTAATCACCTAGACTTGACCTCAGCATGAATCTGCACTCCAGTACAGTCTGGTTCAGCCTCTCACAGTGGGCTACTGAATGAGTGACTGGATTAGTGATTTTTTCCAGAGGCTGTGAAGAACGTTTGCAAAGGATGGGGAAATATGGAGCTTTTATATCTACAGGCTTCAACTACAGTAGCTCACAACAGACAAACTGAACACATTTCGTGGCCATCGTCGTTTATCCTATAGACTAGGTAGGAGAGATTGAGGCGAGGGGGTTGCAATTTGCAACTACACTGCTAGATACCACTAAATCCTACACACTGCTCCTTTAAGAGCTGCACTGTGAGCACTTGGGTCCTTGGCTTCTCTCTCTCTTCAATTCAGCCCTCCTCTGCGTTCTCTCCTTTTTCCCTCTCCTCTGTGTCCTTTGAACAGCAAAATGAACAGAGGCAATGTATCCCAGGAGAACAGAGTGGAATCCATCTCTGACAGAACTCACCTTCTGTTATCCTATCGCCCAGAGAGTAAGAGAGGGGAGGAGAGAAACAAGAGTCTCGAGGCAAATTAAAAACCGCCTTTGACAGAATCATTTTAATGACAGAATAAACAAGAAGAGAATAGCATTGCAATAAAGATTGGTTATTTGTTTAGAAGTACATTATCACCTCCATACAGAGCCAGACTAGTTATTTTTACCCGTTTCCAGTCTTTGTGTGAAACTAAGCTAAATGACCACTAGCTGCAGCTTCATATTTACTGCACAAACATCAGAGTGGTATCAATCTTCCTAAATAACTCAATACAAGAAATTAGTGTTATTCCCCAAAACGCCAAACTATTCCCTTTCACAACGACTTCTCTGTAAGGAATAAGATTTTTTTTGTTGATATTTTGATATCAAAAGAGAGATTTTGATACTTGTTAGCTTTTGGCAATGTCATAAACTAAAATGCATACCAGGTACATGATTGTTAAGGTTATCGGTATTTATTAGGCTGTCTTGTTAAATACTCACTTCTGATTTGTCAGTTGCATCATTCTAAGGTCCGTTATTTCTGTATATCGGACCGATATTAGGAATAACAGACCGCTGCTGTGGATGCAGTTGTAATCATAGACTCTGGAGGACCACGGCAGATGCGATAAAATCATTTCTAAATCAATAAAATTATTTTTAAATCAATAATTGGACACAAAATATTGATTTCTCTAGTAAGTAGCCGTGTAATAAGTGGGATAAGGTACAGCACGGGGGGTCTTTGCATGTCCCAAGTCCAAAGAACCATACGACCTGAGACATATTTTGGACAGCAGGAACTGGAAACAGAAATTCTCGCCTGTCCTTTATCAAAAATCAAGGTCTAATTTTGTCTGAGTTAACTCTTTCTGCACTCCATTACTTTCAGCGTCAGCACACACCACCATCCCCACATTACACACACACACACACACACACACACACACACACACAAACAGTCTGTAATGTTCTCTAGTATCAGGTTTTCTTATGAAACTGATACAGAGACTGACCTTTAAGCCGGACCAGCACAGCCAAATCAGCAGTCTCTCCCTCTCTATATCACACACACACACAAACACACAAACTGAGTCAACACATCTACACACCTGTGTCTATCTTAGGTCTGAACATGGAGGTGTTAACAGGCATGACGTGTGTGTAACTTCCTGTTTACACTCACGTGACCAAACATCATCAGTAAAGCAGTTAAGTCCACCTGCTCGAACAGTGTCATCATCCATCTATTCATGGACACGCAGATGAAAGTAAGCCTGAACAAAGTGACAGCGTGTCAAAATAATGATGTACTGGTTTCATTACCTTCTGTCCTCTGAAATCCTGCCAGCTTTCATGTCTTTCTAGCACCAGTCAACACTCTGCTTATTCCAGCAGCCAGCGTGACATCAAACTGGCAACGACGCCAGAGAGTCAGGGGATTATCATGTGATATTGTCCCATTTGCTGTGTGAAAGACGTAAAATGAGGAGATGTCACACTGCTGGGAATACCTACAATGAAATCTGGTTCACCAGAGATGACATCATTAGATTGAATTCAAAGGAAAAGGGGGACATCTGCAGACGAAAGTACTGCTACAATAGTGAATTGTGTCCAGTCAGAAATCACAACAGAGACTGACTTCATCTTGCAGGTGGGTGTTTTTGAGTATTTACCTAAATATGCATTTGCATTCAATCACAGGCTTCAAGAAAGGCAAATGCCGCATGACCAAGATGTGGACTCTTTGAGATCAACGCTGGGCTGGTGCACTCCGGCACCTCATCGAAAAACATCAAATAGATCAGTCGATCCACGCGGGGTAGCATCATACGACTTGTAGATCAAGTGCACCTGCTGACGGCAGACTGACACGGAGCCAAGAGCTCAGTTGGCTTTGAAATGTAAACCGGTCCACACTCGGACCAGCTCTCTTCAACTTGAGTGAGTACCACAGCAGGGCTGTAAATAGAGGAGGAAGCTTGCGAGGAAGATGACAGCCATAAAATACAGCTACTTAGAGTTAGATGGCTCCGCTATGATTCACCTTTGACGATGTTTTAGCAGACAGAAGCATCCTAATGGCTCCGCACACATGCAGACAGTCTATTTACCTTCACTATAGGGAAGAAATATTTGTATCGGGATGCTCTGCCAGCAGAGAGACAAACTAAAACAGACAATAGTGCTCTGATGTTGACATTCAGCATCCTGCTGTGATCTGTGCAGGTGTTTCCCGTCTGCACATGCGCACACGCTGCAGTCAATCTTGGTAACAGTAAGAGGCGCAGCTTATCGCCTAATGAACAACCACATGCCAGCGTCCACGTACGTACATCTTCTTCTGCATATTTAAATCAAACACCCCCCCCCACACACACACAGTGGAGTCTGACAGGTTCGTGTGTGCACGTGTGGAGGCACGCTCACGCCTTTCTGATTGGCTGAATCAGAGGCGACAGACGTGCATATGCGCATATGTGTGTGTTCGCGCAGACCCCTTGTTGCGGGGAAAGGGGGTCAGAGCTAGAGGGGAGGTGATTGGCTGGTGAGGAGAGTCACGGCATCAGCACATCCTTAACCCACTGCCCTTCTTTCCTCTTCTCCATCCATCCCCCCTCCTCCCCCTTACTTGGCTCCGTGAGCATACACACGCATGCACTTACACATCACCTATAGAATCTCTCTCTCTCTCTCCACACACGCTTACACTCAGACCTACACCACACGACCCCCCCTCTCTCTTTAAATGTTAAAGAATGCGACTTGTGAACGTGAGAGCGCAACATAATTGGGCTGTCAATATCGTCTGGCGACAGATCTTCCCTCGAAAGGTGAAAAGGTTTAAAAGGTCAGGAATTTGCCACAGACACGCCAAAGGAATTAATTCCAACACTGAGAGCGTCGCGTCAGAAAACCAAAGACACTGAAACATGGCTTTACATGAACACCAGGTACAGGCAATACAATGATGAACCCATTGGAGGATGCAGTTTCTCAGTCTACAATCAAAAAAGACCTATGCGACCGGTGCGTAAAAGGCGCAACTGTGCAGTTTCTCTCGCTCTCCTCATCTAATTCTTGACTTCGTTTTGTCTCCTGACATCTCTCTCTCTCTCTCTCTCTCTCTCTCTCTCAAAGTCTAAATTTGATCTAAGGTTGTGTTTGATCTTGCTGCATTGATCAAATTCAGGACCAGTTTCCCTGTGTGTCATTCTGTAGGCTACACTCCTCATTGTCTACCTGTCTCCCTCACCGTGCAGTCGGTTCTGGGGGTGCCTGTGACAGGTGCGCGCACTAACCGTGTGCTGATTTCAAGATTTACGCTCCACTCACCTCACAGTCGTACAACTCGCTGAGCTGCTCAATGATCCACTCCTCCAGCACGAGTCTTTTCCGCAGCTCTTTCCTGTCGTACTTGACCGTCACCTTTCCCTGTCTCTTCTGGACCGGGTCGTCCCCGGCGGTGATGGGGCCAGACCCCACGCAGCCTACACCAGTCGCAGCTTGGAAGAAGACGCGGCTGCCTGCAGTGGGCAGCGGGGCACTAGTCTCGGTGCTGGCGGCCGACATTGCGGGATGTGAAGAGGGTTTATTATTTAAAGAAATGTGTGAATGAGTGGGGGTTCTGCGGCGCTGGGAGAGACTGTGTGCTGCACGGCAGACGGGAGAATGGTGAGGAGCTTTTAAACAGCTGCTATTTAAAGCGCAGCGCCGGAGACAGCCGAGGAGGCGGAGCGCACACTGCAAGAAATGAGCATCTTAGGTGCCTGTCTCGTGTTAAAAATATAATGTATGTGCCCAGTTTAAAAGAAAAGCTGTTTTTTAATGGAGTGGCATAAACATAAAAGAGTTTTCAACACTGCGTTTCATATGGAGACTTTAAAAGTAAAGATTGTAAAACATGTCAGTTTGTGCATTCAAATTGTGGGAGGTTCTGCAATGATTTGAATTGAAAATACTTTAAATGACTCTGAAAGGTGTCATTAGCGAGCTCCAGAGCTCTCCTTAAAAAGTAAAACCATTTTTAAAGTAGTAAAATGATTGCTTTTTTTATTTTTTGCAGTGCGCAACCAGATTCCCTCGGTGGTGCTTGTCTGTGCACCCGTGCGCACTGGAGAGAAAGCAGAAGGTCTTTCCCAATTCCCGCCATTCTCTTCTGCTACCTTGGATTCATTATTTATTTATTTATTGAACTATATCTATTGAGTATTTGTGTCTTTCTGTGTGATACACAGATGTGTAGAAAAGTCATATATGCACACCTGATACTGGATCAACCAGCGTGTTTTCAAATGAACCCAAAGATTTCAGCCTGGCGTAGAGAGAGTTCTTTGCGCCACCTGTCGGCCATTATGGAGAAATGGAGAAACTATATTTTAACACATAAATACTGCATGGAAATGTTTTGCATAAGCTTGATTATATGGATGCAATATGTCACTGCACATATTGCAAAACACAATGCAGTGCAAGATATGATGCACTTTGGCATACATAGTATATGATACATGCATACCATAACCCGTGTGTAATGATTGCACAGGGTGTCCAAAAGTCCACACATATAGATAATCGTGACAGCAGATCTGCAGTTCTCAGTTGAGGCACACAGGCGTGCAGGTAAGTGCCCCCTCTCCTCTTCTCTCCTCTCCGGCAGCCATGGCTCTCCTGTCCGTCCTCACGCCGGTCTTGGCGGTGATCTTGTGCTTGGTGATCGGCTTCATGCTGCTGAATTCACGGTCGACGGAGACCACCTCGACCACCGCGGGGAAAACAAAAGGGACGTCAAAAGCGGACTTTAGACCGTGGGTGGACCAGGACTTACAGGACGACACAGAAATCACAGAAAAAGACGATGGTAAGAGAACTGTTTTAAATTTAAGGCCGGGCTGTTTTACACCTTTTTTTAGTGAGAAATGTTCAACTTTACATGTGTGCGTGAATCTTTTCCAAACCCCAATGTTAAAAATTGGTGGAATGTAAAACATCTACTCAAGTACTACTTCAGCACAGAGTCAAGGTGCTTGTGTACTTTACTAGAGTACTTTATACTTCTACTGCACTGCATCTCACTCAATATTGTAGTTTTTACTTACTTGTCTGACAGCTTTGGTTACTTTTCAGACTAAGATTGTTCATACCCTAACCGCATATCTCCAAATTCAGTGATCGTGAATCTTCCCGAATGAATGCAGAATTTTACTTGTAATTGATTATTCCTACACTGGCCCTGCTTCTTCCACTGGACATAATGATATCTTTGCCTTTTAATGAGACAAGCTACAGATTACAAAGCAGGCAACTATCTCTTGAACCAAGACCCTCAAGGGCCAACTGTTTTAGAGGGTCCCTGTAATAAAATCTATTATTTTAATGAACACAACAGTGCTTACATGATGCATGTTTCCAAATATGTTTATACTTGATCAAATTAATCAGAAGATGGTTTCTAGTGCTAGTTAAAATGTAATGAAGCTGACTCTCGCAGTCTGCCATGTAATTGATGGGTACTTAAAGGCAACAGTGTGCTGAAACAATGTACACAATGTAATTATTCATTATTATTGATTAAAAAGCCCTTATAAATGCATAATAGTTTTGAATTTTCATATCACATTTTCATATGGTCCTGCTCTTTGTGTGTCATCCTATTAGAGGATAATGATTGGGTGGACAGCAATGAGGAGGAAGACCTTCCACACGTCCCCTACTCTCCCCCACGTTACCCCAAGGAGATGATGCTGCAGAGATCCAAGGATTTGTACACTCTGTTGAATCAGCGGAGGTCTGTCCGATTCATCAGCCCAGAGCCGGTCCCACGAGAAGTCATCGATAATGTCATCCGCACTGCAGGCATGTGCAAATGTAACTGTAAATAAATAATAAAAGCATTAGGTCCAGTTATATTCAGCTATGTAATGTCTTTTTCCTTTCTCCTCCTAACTCTGAACAGGTACGGCCCCTAGCGGAGCACACACTGAACCCTGGACTTTTGTCGTAGTGTCAGACCCAGAGACGAAGCACCAGATCAGACAGATAGTGGAGGAAGAGGAGGAGGTCAACTACCGTCAGAGGATGGGTGACAAGTGGGTCAATGATTTGGCCAGATTAAGGTGAGCACCCATATTTACTCAACACCCACACACATATTTATATCAACATATGTGTACTGGAACAAGTAAACTGCACTGGCAACACTCAATACCCAATGTGAAGTCTAACTTCATTTTCTAATTTTACACGTCTCTCCCTTTTCTCATAACTTCCTTCCTCTTGTAGGACAAACTGGATTAAGGAATACTTGGATGTCGCTCCATACTTGGTCCTCATCTTCAAACAGACCTATGGGATTCTACCAGACGGCAAGAAAAAGACACATTACTACAATGAAATCAGTGTCTCCATAGCTTGTGGAATCCTGTTGGCTGCATTACAGGTAAAGACCCCTTCAAATATAAATCAGTCAGTCCCTGTTTTCTCTGTCGTAAATGCAATTTAAATAATACATCACATGTGTTCTTTTTGGCCATTTGCTTCTCAGAACGTGGGCCTTGTTACTGTCACATCGACTCCCCTAAACTGTGGCCCCCAGCTCAGGCTCCTCCTCAAACGGCCAGCCAATGAGAAGCTGTTGATGTTACTTCCTGTGGGTTATCCTGCTTCTGACGCCACAGTGCCTGACTTGAAGCGCAAGCCTCTGGATGATATTATGGTGCACATATGACAGAATCAATCTGCAGAGAAATAAAAAACAAAAAGCTTAGAACACTTTATTTTTTCTTCATCTTCTTCACCCACAGCTGCAAAATCAACAAAACATATTCCTAACGGAGGTTGCAAACAAGCTAAAGTTATTGTTCAACAATAAACCTATGTATAAAAAACATCTTTGCAACCATGTTCATGTGTGTAACTCACCACGTAGCCAACCGAACATGTATGATCCATGTCTCTTCAGAGATTTCAAAATAAACCACTCACTGACAAGCATAGTTTAATGTGGCATTACTTTTATTTTGAAGGCAAATGGCCCTACTGTTTTCTTAATTATCTGAACCAATAAATAAGATTTACAGAAATCTGTGTATAAACCTTGCACAGCATTATATTGGAAGAGATCTCACTGACACTGCGGTAGAATGTGGTACAAATGTTAAATCAATCAAACAAACACAATGTACTGACATCTGAAGGTCAACAAAAACAGAGAAACTCTTACAACACACTGATCTATACGGTTTCCAGCACTACTGCCTAGAAATAAATACAAACTGTTTTCACTTGTTTGCTTTGTGCAATTTCTTCTTTTAAAGGTCCTGTGTATCATTTAAGGGGATCTCTTGACAGAAATGGAATATCATATTCATAACTATGATTTAATTAGTGTATAATCACCTGAAAGAATGAATTAATGAAGAATTATTATGTTATCGCTTCAGCACTAGCACATTGGCTTCATTTCCCAGCCATGGATGTTGCCGCTTGGATGCCACTCAATTTTACACACTGGACACTGGACATTTAACTAAAGAGAACACAAGATACGTTATCGCACAAAAATGATGAAACCGGGAATGAAGTGCAATGGCTATAAAGTCTGAACATGTAACTCTTATAATAAATAATAATTTAGAATTTACATACAGGTGATGTTACTGACATTCAAGTCTAGTTTTAGCTGTTCATCACAGATCATCATCACATCACATCACATCATATCTTGCAAATAATCATCCTAAGTCTTACACACTGGACCTTTTAATGAAATCATGTTTTGTCTCACATCATAATAATTTACAGACACACTTTGTCACTATTCATTGCCACCGCTGGGGGTCAGTAGCGTCCAGGAAAAGCGCTGAATCACCCCACAGAAGAAGAAGAAGAAGAAAGGCCACATTGCGCAGGCGTACACCACGTACACCGATGCTCAGAGCTGGATGCTAGCTGGCTAGCTCACGGTCTGTCCAGTAAGTCGCACACATTGGGCTAGAGAGGAGGGAAGCGCAGCGGTGGAGAAGAAGAAGGGCGACCCAAGCGCCGCTACGAAATGGCCGGGCAACAGTTCCAGTACGATGACAGCGGCAACACCTTTTTCTATTTCTTAACGTCCTTCGTCGGACTGATTGTGATCCCGGCCACATATTACCTCTGGCCCCGGGATCAGAATGCTGGTAAGGCCCGATGTCTGGCTCAGTGCTAACTTAGCTCACTAACTAACCTCAACGTGAAGAAGTGTTCAGGCAGCTTTTTGTGGTTTGGAAACGCTCACCAGCTGGCGGTCTGTTAGTCTAGCTGGATGCAGAGGCTTGACAAACCTAAAACAAACGTTACACTAACCTGCAAATGTACAACGATTGTGTTCACGTCCCTCTCCACTGTTCAGAGCTTATACAAGTCACACAGTGTTAACAACAACTCTCCTATTGGCTACCCATCTGATTTAACTTCATATATCCAGCTAGTATCGCCTGCTTCAGCGGGTAAACATGAAGCTAAGTGCAGGCTAGTTAACACCAAAACCCAGCGTCACTCCTGCAGCTCCTCTGTACCTGACCTTATCCTGATATATCCTTATCTAAGTTACAGCTATCTGTTTGTCAACAACACAGCATAATCTAAAATGGGTTATGTAACATGTGATAGCAGACTTTATTCAGATAGTCTGCCGGGAACAGCTGAATGACAGGCGACCATAGATTGGAGCTAAGCTAACAGTTGTTATCGTGTTTGAAGGCTTGATGTTGAATGAAAGTTTGGTTAGGTTTGGTCCTGGTGAACATTGTGGTGTCCTAAATTTCCTCTTGTCTAGGCTGCATTATAATAAAGTCATAGACATATAATATAAACATATGCCTCTCCCTGCTTGGCTAACATTTCCACAGTCTCAGGGAAAATCTTCCATCTCCTCTGATATAGATCCTGCCCAAACTACCGTGCCACTGTCAGTACTGTCTGTGACTGCTTTGATGTGTCAGTAACATGTCTCCGTCTGTTCCCTTCCCAGAACAACTGCGTCTGAAGAGCCTGAGGAGGGTACACGGCAGATGTCTGTGGTACCGGCTCAGGCTGATGAAGTCTCAGCAGAGCATTGTCCCAACACTAAAGTGAGTCCAGCGATCTGCGAGTTTTCTTTGTGAAATAAACGCGACGTACACGATGCTTGCAGGTGACAGGATGTCCTACCACTCGCCACCTTTTTTTTTTTGAAGAAATTCTTCAATAACATCTCCGAAAGCTGTTCACACTCTGAGACAACACGAGATGATTACACATCTAAATTATTCACTGTCGGTAGTTATTTATGGAACTATGTGTAATACCGCTTCAGTGCAGTTCCTGTTTGATCACTTTCATATGAATGTCTTGACATGTGATTGGTCTCGCATGGCAGTATATAATTGCATGTTTCGCTCCCTTCTCCTTTTGTTGTCAAACATCACACCCCTCACTGTTGGATGGGTGTGACTTCCCTGAGCTCTTTGCACTGAGAAAGCTCAGTCATCCTCCCACCACTGGAGCTGTTCCTGATAACTTCACTCAAGTGTGTGTGTGTGTGTGTGTTTCCAGCTGGACAGAGATGTTGTCACTGTTGTATAAAGATGAGGCAAAGGCCATAGGCCGTAGGTGGACTCGAGCTTATATGTGTGGCTGGAAGTGCGTGTTTTGCAGGCTTATGTTGCTTTTATGTGTAAACCTCATTTGTGTGTGTGTGTGTGTGTGTGTGTGTGTGTGTGTTGGTGTAAACATTATGTTGCACTGTTTAACATCTCTCTTAACCCGACCACATTTTCTCATTGGTGTTTATTCACTGTGTGTGTGTGGGTTAATGGAAAGATGGGTGTTTTGAATGCCTCTCTCCTCTCGCTCATTTGCCTCGCTGTCACGGCGTTTCTGTTTGAGTATCTCTTCTTTGTTTTGTCTCTACCTTCTCCGCTCTTTGTCTTCATACATCTCTTTTCCGCTCCTGTTTTTTTTTTTTAAAATTCATAAATTTTTTATTTGCATGGTTGCTTTTGTGACTGAAGCTGGCTGAAGCATCAAAGCGTGCTTATTAAGTGAAATGAATCGAAATGGCCTGTCTCTGCCTTTCTCTCAAAAATCTCAGTATCCGTTTCATCTCCGCAACTATGTCATAATGATGGTGTTTATTATGGGAATCAAGCATGTATTTTTCTGGTTGGAGCCACTCAGACAACTTCGGCTAGTGAGCGGTTGTCATGGCAACAGATGCTGCAGCGCCAGGTCATAGGTTTTTGCCATTGTCATGGAAACAAGTTCAACTTCCATGCATAAATACTAAACAACAATGTTAGAACCTGTCCAGCCCTTCTGCTTGTGTGCAGTAGATTGAGATAAAGCTTTCTGTAGCTGAATTACAGTCCAATGTTTTACAGCTTTAAACGCTAAGAGCTGGTTTGCATTGCGGATTGCTTCTGCAGAAAATCTCGACTCCAACAGAGAACAATTACAGCAGATTAGAGTGTGTGCTAAAAATGAGACAGACCTGATGTCGTCTCCGGAGAACACAGATGTTTGTGCGTGACGTTTTTTCGTGTTCCTTGTTTGTGTGTTGCCGTTTGCAGGAAAGCGGCCTTGTTATTTGGCTGGGCTGTGTTCCTGTTGCTAGCCTACAAGGTGTCCAAGCTGGACAGAGAGTACCAGGAGTATAATCCATATGAAGTCCTCAACTTGGACCCGGTAAACGCACACAAACAAACCATGAAGTCTGCTGTATTCTACAAAGCCTCTGATGTCCTTAAAGACCTTTTTATCTCGTGTGCACAAGATATTAGATAATTTGTGTGAGATAATAAAAAAAAAAATATCATCTTTCAGGACATTTTGAGACTTTGTATTATACTCTGTTTTTGATTTGATACACTATATCTGGTGTGGTAAAGACTTACTGTAAGTATATTTCTGTCTCCAGGGTGCATCGCTGTCAGAAATCAAGAAGCAATACCGTGTACTGTCACTCAAGTTCCACCCGGACAAAGGTGGTGATGAGGCCACATTCATGAGAATTGCCAAAGCCTATGCTGCGTAAGTGTCACACAAGTCTTGCATTTATAAGCAAGACCACATCTTCGTTTGCATAATCAGAAAACAGACAAATCAGTCTGGGGTGACTCATTCACCTACTTCCTTGTCTTTTCCACACAGTCTAACCAATGAACAGTCACGACAGAACTGGGAAACATACGGTAACCCAGATGGTCCAGGAGGTGAGTGAAACCAAGACATACCTAAACACCCCTAAGTATGCATTTGCACTTTCATGTGTTGACATAGAGTCTGTACCTCGTGCTGATGAGTCATCCTCTTGAAGTCATAAACGTGTTAAACAGTAGAAGATGAAACATTCCATTCGTTCCAGTGAGAGCTGACACCCAGAGCCGGCGATGAAAAAGTGTCTGTCAGTTTCACACACGTTTCTGCTATGGATGTTTTTGTAAAGCATGATCACCGCGCACCAAAAATTATGTGTTAAAAATTAATAATGTGGTTTAAATTTGAGTAATTCAGAGAGCAATTCTTGAACATTTTGATCTCTTCTGTCTCCCTCTCTAGCAACCAGTTTTGGTATCGCCCTGCCTGCCTGGATTGTTGACCAGAAGAACTCAATGCTGGTATATATTTATTGATTATCAGTGTAGTTATAATTGATAAACCTTCTTGATTTGTATGGAATATGTTGTATTGGATTAGTAGCGAACCAATGTCCAAAAGAGCCAAATATTCTGCTGGATTACTTTTGGTTTTTGCTCTCCTCTGTAGGTGTTGTTGGTGTACGGACTAGCCTTTATGGTCATCCTTCCTGTTGTTGTGGTAAGTTCTCGCCATGATTTCTGTGCTATAGATTATGTAAAACACTTGTCCTCGTGGATTTCTCACTTTTCTCTCTCTCTCTCTCTCGTAGGGCACATGGTGGTACCGCTCCATCCGATACAGCGGAGACCAGATCCTCATCAACACCACCCAGCTCTTCATGCATTTCATGTACAAGACGCCAAACATGAACATGAAACGTGAGTTTCTCTCCCCACACTGCAGTTTCGAGACCAGATACGACCACGATTAGGGTACATTCAGACAGGAGCTGGCACTGTGTGCACATTTTTCCATTCATTTGAGTGGGGGTAGTGTGTTTTTTTTGTTTGTTTGTTTTTTTGTTTTTTTTTAGTGCAACCTGTCCTGACTATCCAGGTGGATTCATGGACTAAACTCTGTTACTCTACCTGTTGTGTTCTGGCTTTGTTTATAAAGTTAGCCAGCATGGACTCGTCACAGGACTGTGATGTCATTTTGAGACTCGGTTTGTAAAGTTTAGTCAACATGTGAGAACTCGTCTGACACACAGAGTCTCCTGTTTGTTGCTTCATGTGTGAAACGACGACTCTACTCTGGACTTTGTCCGGACATTATCGTGTAAAAATGGCATTCAGCATCGCTCCCTCTCCTCCGGCAACGTGAGTTACCATGGTTACAGGAACGCCCTGAAACTTTGTAATGATTCTCAATAAGAAGTTTGTGGTTAGTAACATCACTGAATACTGAACAGTTCTCTACATGGTTGATTGTTGGAGTAAAACTGGAAACAGGCTTTGCACAAAAACATTTGATTTCATCGACTGAAAATGACATTGAAAAGACAAAAAAGAAAAGTGTCAATAGAACAGCTGTTCACAAGCATCCTCCTGTAAAACACTGTTGGTCAAGTATACTTGATGTCTTCAGATGTCAAGTAGCATAACAAATTATGTAGTTGGATCTATCTACAGTGTTCAGTTGACTGACAACTTGATGGGAGAGCAGCCATTGATACCAAATTTCTGTGCTGCAAGTATGTCCAGTACACCGCTCCAACCGAGTCGCACCACCAGTCAAACTTCCACTGCAGCCATCGCATCTTCTCTGAGTCGCTTTGGATAAAATGACTAAATTTAACTAAGGGATTGACAGTAACAGTGCACGTGCCCTCACATTTATCGATCCTGTTTTTGCTACAGGACTAGAGGCAAGTTGCATTGTGATTTTTAAAAAAATATTTTGAAGGTATTAAATTTAACCTTAGGATTCCTGCATAAACCCTGAGAAGGCAAGCATTGGTCAAGAGACATAGACAGTGAATGAGAGTGAGGGAGCGCCGGCATCGATAAAGCTGGTTAATCAGTGGAATAAAAAGATTGTTTCTCAGTGGTTCCATTCAGCACAAACAGACACACCCCCACAGACCGCTGTACAACCATGTGGTGATTTAATCCTGTCTGAATGTACCCTTAAGCTGTACCGAGTAAAACAGGGATACAGTGACTCCTCATGAGATATTATTCTGTCTGACTTGCTGAATTAATATTTTGTGTGTAAAGATTAAGACATCAGTTCCTTGTTTAAGGCCCTAACGAGGACCTACAGTGGTTGAAATGTGATGCCCTTTAAATGATTTAGCCGCTATAGTAAAGGCTTTTTTAATTTAATTAATTAATTAATTTCTTCCTTCTTTGTTATTTTTCCTATATTTTGTGTGTGCGCCTGGATTGCTCTCCAGTTTATCCTGTTTTTGCAACACATTTTTGATCTACGGCTTTATATACAGAGCAACTAGTCACCTCCTTACTAGTTAATTGTTTATAATTTAGACTGCATTGGTCAGAAGTCAAACAAGCTTAACTACCACCTAACAAAACGAGTTTATGAGTGTCCGTTTCTTGTCGTCTTTGTTTAATTCAGATTTTCCCTATTTTCATGCCTTTAGGGTTAGCCATGGTGCTGACAGCAGCGTTTGAGTTTGACCCACGCAGCAATAAAGAAGCCACCATACGACCAACAGACAACATCGAAGTGCCGCAGGTGATAATAGACATCGACACAAAGTGCTCAGGAGGGCAGATTAACCTCAAGTATGCGTTATGAACAAACCTCTCCTGTCTGTTTCGCAGCTGATCCGTGAGTTAGGAAACATCAACGTGAAGAAGAAGGAGCCTCCGTTCTGCTATCCTTACAGTCTGAAGGCCAGAGTCTTGGTGCTCGCTCACCTGGCACGCATGGACGTATCAGAGGAGTTAGAAGAAGGTAGGAGGGTGGCATTATACCTTTCCAAAAGACTTGAAGCAATATCATCACAATTTCTGTTCTAAAAGTTACTAAGAAGGTTTAGAAATGAAGTTCATGTTGTATTTTAAATAATCACATAACACACGGTGAGTACGCTTGTATAGCTCTATGTCATCCTTCTCCAAAGCAATACTAGTTGTCAGCAACTGCTTCTTTGCATTTCCAAAAATGGGAAATAAAACAGCTGCACTCGCTGTTTGGAGTGAAGTTGTGAGGTCACAAGATTTCATTACGAATGCACAACACAGGTTCACATTCCTACACAGAGGTGATGTTACAACGACAAACTGTTTAGAGTAGTTTCATGATTTTTTTTTGAGCTGCAGTAGTTAATACACTGCTTATAAAGTGAACACTTTGTGTTTTGATTGACGGGGTAAATGAATAAGAAAACTGCAACAGAACTGTGCGTGTTCACGTTGAACTTGCGGAGCTTGTTCGGCTGTATCGGGGACAGCATTACAAAGTGTCTAGACAATGGAATTGTCTAACGTCTTCCAAAGAAATCTTGACAATACTCATCCTTTATCTGCATGACAATGCAGTCCTTTTGAAAGAGTTCAAAAAATGAAATAATATGAAATATGAGGAAGGTCAGGAACGTGTTATTTAAGACGTTATGTGTGTGTTTCTGTTCCAGATCAGAGGTTTGTGGTGAGGAAGAGTCCGGCTCTCCTCCAGGAAATGATCAACGTGGGCTGTCAACTTACCATGATGGCCAACAGCAGAGGAGGTACACACACGTCCAATTTAATATAAGCAGGAGTTATCACTTTGAATAAATTCTCACAAGCCTCAACCCACACAACAACTTCTTTGACAGTTTTGCCCATCAGTTAATATCGGTGTGTGTGTGCTGGCTTTCATGCCTCCAGGTTTCCACGCTCCTCGACTGGTAACCATAGAGAATTGCATGAAGCTGACCCAAATGATAGTGCAGGGTCTGCAGGAGTCAAAGTCACCACTGTTGCAGCTGCCCCACTTTGAGGAGGAGCATCTCCGCTACTGTATCTCTAAGAAGGTAACTGACGAGTGTACGCGCGCGCACACGCATTGTGCTTTGTACGTTGTAGTTTTCGTGGAGCGACGGGTCAACTGATCGTCTGTCCTGTTCTCTCTAGTACAAAGTTCGGAGCCTCCAGGACCTGGTGAGTCTCAAGGACTCCGACAGACGAAGCATGCTGCGCTTCTTGGGGGAGGAGAAGTACGATGAGGTCATGGCTGTGCTGGGCAGCTTCCCTCACATCACCATGGATACCAAACTGCAGGGTTAGTACTAAGATAGACAAACACCGGCTGGCCTGTGACACCTCCGCATGGAGTCAGTCAATCCATCTTTGTCTTTGTCACTTTAGCTAAAGCTGTACTGTCGACTGTAATTGTTGAGATTTGTACTCGTCTCTGTCAAACTTTTGAAAGTTGAAAGTTCCTTTTCTTTCTCTCCCTTTTTGTCTTTGCAGTCCTCGATGATGAAGACAGCAATAACATCACAGCGGGCTCAATTGTCACAGTAACTGTCACCTTAACCAGAAAAAAGATGGCGGTAAGGAATGATTGCATTTCCTTTACACACCGACACAGTTTGACATAATAACGAGCAACTTTTGTTAATCCGATTGATTTTTAAAAAAAAATTTTTTATGTTGCTTCCTTGGAGATGCACTTTTATGGATAAACACTAGAGTGTGCTGTTGTCTGTATGCATTGTTGAGAAGAAGAAGAATTGCCTGCTATTAATCCCTTTGGGAGGAAATTCAATTTTTACACTCCATTGTTATTTTGACACAATGCATATCCCCATAATACACACATGCACGGGATGTTAGAGTGATGGCAGCAAAGCATGGATTAACTTTATGTGTGTGTGTGCAGGAGGTGTTTGAAAAGGAGCAGGACTCAACGCCATGTCTAGCAGAGGAGACTGCCACTACAGAGGACGCAGTAAGGACTCGCCACAATTAAAAGTTTAATGTTTTTTTAGAAGAGCTGTTAGTGTTTGCCTAACCTCATTTTGTCTGTGTGTAAAGCAAGGAGACTCGAGTAAAGCCAAAACAAAAGTGTGGCAGAACAAGAGTAAAGGAGCTAAGAAGACAGCCAAGTCCAAGAAGAAAAAATTAACCAAGAAGAAGACCACACCTGCACCCTCCAAAACCAAGCAAGCCAATGGCAACGTGGCAGGAAATGTACGTACCCAATCACGGCTCAAAAAAAGCTGCTTAGTGATTTTTTTTAAAAAAAATTTGTAAATACACATAACTGCTTCAGTTGATCAGCAAAAACTGAACCGCAGACATCATAAATTCTCATCGCTGCTGATGTCACAGGAAGTCGTAGTAGCATCGACGGCAGCGTGAAGGAGGAAGAAGACGATGCCTCAGACAAGGGCAGTGAGTCGGACGAGGGCGAAGCCAACAAGGACTCTCCCAGCGAGAGGGACGAAGACAGCGACAAACAAAGCGACACAGAGGTGGATGAGATGGCTGGCGATGATGAAGAGGTCAGATATTCAGCGATATGGTGAAAATATCATTCTAGTTTTCTGTTGCGTGTTCCTTTATGTATTCCACACCCACTAACCCAATCTTCCTTCTCTCCACACTCTCAGGAGTGGGAGGCGTTGCAGCAGAGCATCCAGCGGCGAGAGCGGGCCCTGCTGGAGACCAAATCTAAGGTGACGCACCCCGTTTACAGCCTCTACTTCCCGGAGGAGAAGCAGGAGTGGTGGTGGCTTTACATCGCAGACCGCCGAGATCAGACGCTTGTCTCCATGCCATACCACGTCTGCACGCTAAAAGACACAGAAGAGGTGAGTGTCAACGTATGACTTTGTTGTATGCAGTAGTATGAAGTCAGTTTTGTGTGTGTGTGATGTGAGGGTACATTGTGGCTCATGCGATAATCCGTCTGCACTAGAAAGGTCTTAATAAGTTAAGGTGTGTGTTTCTTGTTTCCTGTGCACCTAAGCCCCACACACGCCCTGTTGCCAGGCAACCTTTTGCACTTGTGTCATCATTTCCTCAGAGGAGTGCGTGTCTATGAATATATGTGTGTCTGTGTGTTTTTATTTTGCACAAGTTACACCTCTGATCCCAGTGTTCTCCGGCAACAATAAGGATTGACAGCGAGGTAAAAGCTTAATGAGGCCTGTGTAAGTCTGCAGGACCAGCTGTCCCCACTCTGAAGGAATGTAATGGCAAGAGGTGACCCGCCCATGCAAAACAGTTCACTGTCTAGCAAACAATTAGTCTGTCACTTGAACAATTCCTTCTGTTGTGTGACTGCGTATACACTGTGTTGTTTGACGGACATGTTTTCTGGTGGAAGGGCCAGAAGGGCTTCTTTCATCAACAGGGCAAGGGCAGTAAAATGCCGCTGCTTTCACGGCTCATTCTCCGCTCACACGCTGAATAATAATTAGCCTCATTGTGCTGATAATTAGATGTTTGCCATGTGTAATTGCACGACATAGCAATCACAGCCCGAGGTAATGCTGGTCTAATATTTACAGTTGGACCCCATCATCATGTGGCGGTTCATTTGTGATTACCTACAGCGCTGCGTCCCTCTGGAGATGATTGTGCACCATCACTTACAACGGATTGGCTTTCTGAGTTTGTAATATTCAGCAGTAGTGTAGTGTTTCTCCTTCTGTTGGATCTATTATTGTTGTTGTCTTGGAAAGACTTCACCGCAGATGACATTCCCTTCTTTTTCTGGCTGCTATTTAATTTTGACGTCAACATTTTTTTACACAATGTAGCATTGTCACATGCTTTACTGTAACACTACACTGAATACATCACGCCCCGTGAGTGCTCCTGTGATTGGATCTGACAGCCGTACCTGTTTTTGTGTTTGTGTGTTGTTGTTGTTTTCTTCCAGGTGGAGCTGAAGTTTCCAGCCCCGTCCAAAACGGGCAACTACCAATATTCTGTCATCCTCCGTTCTGATTCCTACCTGGGACTGGACCAGATCAAACCACTCAAGGTGACAAGAGAGCTTGTTAAAGCTAAATGTTTTGGAGTGGTATTGATAGTTCTTCGTTTGCTGACGTACTGTAGAGCTGCAGGCAGCGAGGCAGCAGCTTCAAACGCTGTTTTTTTTCTTTTCTTCTTTTGTTGGAGTAATTTAGATTTTGAAATCATTACAGCTTCATTTGAAATAAGTCATTCTGTCTGACATTAAAACACAGATTTCTCTGCCGTTAAAGTATGGTCATCACTCTTAAATAAAAATAAACAACTGAACCACAACTCTACTTGGACCAGCCGCAATAATTTATTATCGTATTAAATGCATCTTCTAGCCTGAGAACTGTTTAAAGAGGCGATCTTATAAGCAATATATGTATTTATGCAAATCACGTACCCACACAGTAATTATTGCCCTGCATAATATTATGTTAAAGACACCTCTAATTCATTATGCATAAAACGAGGATGAATAAAGACGAATCATCTGTTATTTCTTGATGACACCAGGAACATAAATATGCACAGAAGCAGCATTAAAGTGCACAATTTTATTTCTGTCACTTGAATTTAAATACTGCTTAATAATGGCCAATAAAAAAACAAAAACAAACAGTCAGTGTGGACAAAACAGACGTTCCATGTGCTGAAACGTATAAATCTTATGTTTTCCTAGCTCGAGGTCCACGAGGCCAAGGCCATGCTGGACAACCACCCACAGTGGGACATCCCCGACACGGAGGAAGAGGACGAGGAGCAAGAGGACAGCGACGGCATCGAGGAGAGTGAAGATGACGACGAGGACAACGACTGATTGGAGATGCGCGTGCGCGCACACACACACACACACACACACATACACACACATGCTCAGCCGCCCCATCCCATGGACTGGCCATCCACCCACCAACCAACCAACTCCTGACCCCACAACAGCACTCAAGAGCAGCGAACGGAGGAGAAAGCAAAGCTGTGCCCGCCATACACACGCCAAACACAGAGAATCACCAGGGACAGTTTATACACACAGAGCCCTCCTCCTCCTCCTCCATTTTATCTTCACGATGACATGGACTGTGACCACGCCCCTCCATTTCCTCTTTTCTACAGAGACTTGTTCATTCACTTTCCGTCGCTTGGCGGAAGAGAATTATGTGAATACTTACCCAGGCCCGTGTGTGTGTGTGTGTGTGTGTGTGTGTGTGTGTGTGTGTGCGTGCGTGCGTGCGTGTAGAATATGAGCAAGTGTGTGTGTTTGTAACCTTGTATGTGTTTGTACAGGTATGAAAGATTGACACACTGTGGACTGGAGGACCTATTACCTGGGCTCTTTTGTTCTTTTGTTGAGGTGGAGGGGAGGATGTATAACAGCTAATTTGTTTGCAAATTAACAAGAAACGACCTCCTGACATCGCTCTCGCTCCTAATTTTAAAGTCACTCAGCACCAATGTTTTCCACACTAATGATACTTTCTATTGTACACTTAAAACTGCAGAAGCTTTAGCCCTATTCGTTGGGGGATCACAGCCGAGTCAACCCATTGGGACGTTTGCCTCTTTCAGCGCACGGGGGCCACAGTTGAGTCTCATTTATTATTTTTTTTTTGGTTTTGTTTTTTCCCCGCTGTCACACCAGCCAGTCACTTGTATGTACTTGTACTCACTGTATGTTGAAGGAGATGGATCTCCACTCAGTTCTGTTAACAATTGTTCTCTTCTGCCCCTGTTATCCACATCAAGCTGTGTTTTTTCTGAATGAGACAACTTGTTGGCTGAGAGCAGATGGATCTTGAAATGAATTGTGACCTCAAGTATAATGGGGGAAAAAAAACTTGCAGTGTTAAGATTTGTTTGAATTATGACTACTTTTCTTGTCCATATCCTACATAAAGGTTGTGAGTTTTCAGTCTTTTTAAGGGGCTCAAATAATATATATATATATGTGGCTTTTCAGAGAAGTGACTTCCTTTCTCTTCATCCCTTTTCTTTTTTGTTTAGTTTTTTTTAATTTTATTTTACAATTGTAGCACATTCCAGTGTATACTCATTGTCCAAAAAGGCCTTATGAATACAACTGAAATACCACAACAAACCACAACTCCTTTGGGTGCTATGCACCAGTAGTTCTTGGGAGAGTAGGAAAAACCATTTTGTTTCTTTTGTGTTTTTAAAAAAATCTACAGTATTTTCCTTTTTGTTTCAGTTTAGAGATAGTCTCTTGATGGTTACCTATAGCTTCTCAGTCTTGGAATACATATCACTGATCTTGCCATGGCAGGAGTTGGAGTACAAGGTCCCTGACACACAGCACTCATGATCTGAAAAGTGTCTTGAACAAAAGGCTGTTGAATGCAAATTTTCTAAGTGTAAGACTGAACATATTCTTTGTCTCTTTAAAGCAGAACAACTTTAGTTTTGTACAATTTCAGATGGGAAGTTTTTTTTTTTTTTTTTTTCTTCACCAAACCTCCTGGAACATTTTTTTTTTTCTATCTGAGACCTCATTCTCATTTTAAAAATTTACAAATTTTTTTTTTTTTTTGTCCCAGTTAAGCTGTAGTTATAACAAATGTAACACGTCTATGTCTGGTTTTGTTTCTAACCTTTTTTTTTTTTGTTACATGTTAGACTCATAAGTGCAACAAAAAAAAGAAAATCAGAGCTTCCCTGTGTAGCTCTGTGGGCTTTCACTATATGTCGACGACTTGACAGTTTTTAAAAGAAATTATTCATCGTTCACCGTGAATATCCACATTCAACAGTTAATTCTTTCTTTCTTTTTTTTTTTTTAAACAGTATAAACTAGTGTGTCATGTTGGTGTTGGAGAGATAAAGGTATGGAAAATCTATAGGCCCACTCTCCGGACGCCACAAACAAACTCATACGCGCGCACTATACCCTCCTGTAATTGTGTTCAAGGCAGGTGTATGCTAACAGGTAATATTGTATTCTGAGTATTTATCACTCTGCAATAGAATGTAGCATCAGTGATTAACGCTGTGTGGGAAGAAAAAAAAAAAAACTGCAGTGAGGTTAAATACGACACCATCTCTTCCATGACAGACCTTGTCCAGGCGACTGGCCGGCAGGCCGCCTCAGTTTGGACTAACTACCCAATGACTATCTGTCTGCCACTTTTGTTTACAAAGGAACTGTCATTGTAAATTGAAAAATATATTATTTGTATTTAAAATCATTTCAAATAAAAACTTTTAAATGAGATGGTGTCATTTTTCCCCCCCTTTATCTACTGAAGGTAGCTGAGTACAGGCATGCCTTTTAGCATTGCTTAAAAAAAAAAAGAATGTCAGACGTGGATCCATATCGGTGTTAGAAGCAGCTAGCTGAAAATATTTCTTCACCTGTTCACTGCAGATCAGTCTGACCTCTTGTAGGGAAACATGACTGATTATTTCCAATTTAATACTGATTTGTGTTCACTTCTGAATTAGCAGATGTGCCGACACTGTTACATGTCAGAAAATCTGGAGCTCCAAAAGCCCCAGCTTCCCTGCATGGTTCAACCTTAAATCACACCACACACCAGCTTACTGTATAGCAATGTCAGTCTTAGCATATTAATTATTCTAGTTTATTGTGCTCATGTGGTGCATGTTCCTGTGGGATGTGAGTAGGGGCCCAGCAGGAACACCAGTTTTCCTCCTGTGTGAACAGGTGTGGGAATTCCCAATCAGTAAGGTTTGCAAATGTGGGGTCAGTTTGTCAGGGTACCATGATTAGGCTAAAATCCTTTAAGCCTTTAACAAGGGAGGCTAAATGCATGTGTCATTTAGGTTAATGGTGTGAATCAACGTAATTAGCATATCAGTGATACAAAGCTGGACATGTAACTACTTAAATATCCTAGTTATGAGGCACATAATGAATGGTAATAGGACAATTTAAAGTATTCTAATTATGTTAGTGCTTTTTTTCTGGTTGGGTTGAACTCAAACACACACTGTGTGTGTATCAAGGAGTGTTTTTGTGTTAACAGAAGTGGGCTGAACCTCTTCAGTTTGAGTGCTTCCTCTCCCTCTCTGTCTCCTGAACCAGTGCAGGTAAATGAGATGCAGCTTTAAAGCCAGATAGGAAAATTATCCTCAACAACAGCCCCCAAAATTAACGTCCCATTTATATATTTTTAACCCCTACACGAACTTCCGCCCTTGAGGACGTTACAACTCCTGTCTAAATCTCCGGACAGCGTCGGGAAAGGTGAAATTGCGGCTTTCCCCTTCCCGCCCGCAGACTCCAGCACACCAGTCCGCGGTACTCGCTCGCTTTCCTGCCGCAACTGCAGGGGTGGAACCCGGACTGACCCACAACCGAGACTTCCCTGGTGTTTCTGCCGCTTCTGCTGCTCCACGCACCGGCTCAGTGTCTGCACGCAGTCAGCCTGCTGTGGAGAAATGGATTCCCGCCGTTGAATCAGCCCCATCGAGAAGATAGGTAAAGAGATGAACCACTGACTCCTTTTTTGTCAGATTATTGTACGTAGAACACGTGAATGGCCATGAATATGCGTCTGTATTTTTGTAGTCTCACCTACAAGGTCACAATAAACTCACTTCCCTATAGAAATAAGCACAGAGAGGATATGCTGCCTCCATAACATCATGATGCCACTTCAGACATGTAATTTCCTATTAGAGGACTTAATGTAATGTCTATCAGAAATGATAAAAATCTTAATTCTTTTAATGAATATTTGATTTTACATGCATTCTGCAAGTCCGTATTGTTTGTGGTTTGTTTTATTGCCAGGTGGTTAATTCATTATTTAAACCAAATTCACTTTTTTTCTCATGACACACTATACATTGATTACAGACAATGAAGTACTGTATGTTATGCACACAAGTATGTTTTTAAGATATCACAATGAGCCGAGGAAGTTACAGGCATTTACAGCATGGTTTACAGTTACTGACAACAACACACAGACACACACACACTTGTCTTCCATGGGCCTATCTTAGTGGGTTGAATTTGAATAGTGACAGTTAACCGTTGACCCTCAAATCAGATAAAATTAGCTTGACCTCACAAATAGTAAAGAATACTACAACAGCTAGCCTCTCTATCTTCTGTCATGTCACCAGGGAGGACTTAACCATTTTTTTGAGATAAATATGAACTAAAAATAAAAGTATAATGCACTTACCAGAATGGCAGCATTTCTGCCAGTGATGGAGGAAGAATTCAGATTACTAAAGTAAAAGTACTAATACCACACTTAAAATACTATGTTACAAGGAAAAGTCCTGTATTGAAAATGTGTAGCATTTAGTGACATCTAACTGTGTAGCTGCCGATTGCAACCCCATCACCTCACCCTCTACAAACTCACGAGAGTGCATCTATAGCCAGTCTTTAGTTTGTCCATTCTGGGCTCCTGTAGAAACATGACAGACTCCATGAAAGAGGACCCCCGGTGTCTGTAGGCTCATTCTAAGGTAAACAAAACATAATGATTGTTTTTTTCACGTGATTATACACTAATGAAAACGTAGTTATGCAAATTATATTAAATTTCTGCCATACTTTAGGTAAAAGTTTGTAAGTATAAATACTTTAACTTTATATATATATAAAGTTAAAGTATTTAATGCAGAAAATGGCAGCTGTGACTGTTGTGACTATTATAATATCGTTAGATTATTATTACTTAATGAACAACTTAACAATAACGTTACTGTTGTAGTTGGTTGAGGTGCAGCTTTTTTTAAACTATATTGTACTGTTGTCATATTGTGTAAGACTGCAACTAATGATTATTTTCATTGTGGATCTAATCTGCTGATGATTTTCCTCATTAAATGATTGACAGTTTGGTTTGTATAAATGTGTGAAAACAGTGAGAAATGCTGTCACAGTTAGCCAGAGCCCAAAGCGACACCTTCACAATGTTTGTTTTGTCCAACCAAGAGTCCAAACCTTCAAATTATTCAAAATAAATTCAAAGGAAAAAGCAGCAAATTGTCACATCTGAGAAGCTGGAACCATGAAATGTTGGTGATCAAAATAGCTATGTGCAAAACTTGTAATCTGTACAGCTGTCAAACAAATGTAATGGAGTAAAAGTGTAAAGTAGCATAAGAACAAAATACTGGGTGGCATCCCTAACTGAAACTTAAATAATTATTTTTAATAAAGGACCGTAATCTTTTAGAAAGACGAGAATTGTGGACTTTTCTGTTGCTGTTATGGCACAGCCACAAGGACATTCCACTGTTTGTTTTGATCCTCTCTCCCCTTGTAAGGCAATGTTTGAGAAAGCTTTTTAATAAAGAAAAGATGGTCAGTGCTGAATGTGCAGAGGGAAATGGTTATTATTGGTCCTTTCACAATGACGTTATAAAATGAGGTGAAGAGGCTTTCACACCTCACACACCTTCATCTGCATGGCATTGTGCAGATGAAGGTCAATGTTCCCTATGAGAAAGCAGCTACACTCTCATAAACTGCTGCATGACTGAAAGCTGAATGCTGATGATTTTCTGCCACTTTGACCCACGAATATATAATTTGTTTGCAAGTATGCTTTTGTGTAACCCAGACACAGCCGAAACGAATACATGATTACAGTTTTTTACAATTGGTAACAGACATTTGTCTATGCTGAGTTCACATAGTTCTCTTTACCAACATGCAGCTCAGTGCAACACATATATAATATCACACTCAAGATGCAACCAAAATATCCCATCACAACAGGAATGATTAAAGTATGTATGACTAATGTCTTTGAAGTATCTTTTATTTATTTATTCATTAAATTGCAACAAAAATAAGGTCACTTCTTCATTGCGTATGTTTTAATATTAATCTCTTAAAAATAATCTCTTAAAAATAATCTCTTTTTTCAGAGTAATTCCAAGTGCAAACACTGAAACTAAAGTAATTCTGGTAATGCAATATATATCCATACATGTACCATGTACATGTACATACATACCCCTAGTGGTACTAGTGGTTCCCTCTAGTGGTATATGTAGAAATCCACCCATCTATCCATTTTCTGTAACCGCTTATCCTTATCAGGGTCACAGGGGGCTGGAGCCGGTCCCAGCTGACCCTGGACAAGTCGCCAGTTCATCAAAGGGCACACAGAGACAAACAACTATTCACACTCACAGGCAATTTAGAGTCAGGAATGAATCTATTAAGTGCATGTCTTTGGACTGTGGGAGGAAGCTGGAGTACCCGGAGAAAAAAACCAAACAAACTCCCCACAGAAAGTCCCCAGCTGGGGTTTGAACCAGCAACCCTTCTTGCTGTGAAGTGACAGTGCTAATCACTGCCCCGCTATGAGTAACTTAAAAGCATATAATACTCAAGATAGATTTTTGAAATGAATTTTGTTTAAAGATCAGTCTGCTATGTTGTCACGTTCATGCATGCATACATCCATGAGTATTTGTGGGCTAAAATATGATGGCAAGATAGTTAGAAGAAGTAAAATAAATGGTTCAGTAAAACTGTTACCTTGGCTCCAAACAGGAAATATTAGGAAGAAAAGTGCAGATTAGGAGTATTCCTTTTCCACCAAATTAGCTTTGGTCAAATTAGGTTTGATCTGATCCCTGATAATCTTCTACAGATATGTTTAAACATCTAGCATTAATTGTGTCCAAAGAGAGACACGATTAAGTGGATAGCGGTCATAAACGTTCCATAAACGACTTTTGTTTGTGTCAGTGAAAGTGATGAATAGTGACAGTCCATAGTCCAAATTAATCTCTGTTGTGCGTGTGAACAGAGAAATGTGTTACCAACTGTAAAAAACTGTAATCAGTTAGTCAATCAACAAAACATTTGTCTGCAGTAATTAATAATTAAACAGAAATCTATAGATTCAGTCTTCACTCAGTCTATAAACTATAATAATAAACTGTATATCTTTTTGTTTGACTAAACATATACAGTATTGTGTTAGGTCTTTTTCACTATTTTTTGATACTTTAAAGACCAAATTGATCAATCAAGAACATAATCTGCATAATGAAAGTAATTATAATATAATGATTTATTATCTAACTCCACACTGTGATCATAACAGTACGTAATTGGCAAAAGAGTCACGTGCAAATAGATTGTGGATACGAGATTTGAGAACTTTCTGATTCAAATGAGGCTCATAGCTTCTAGACAAAAAAAAATGTGACCGTGTGGCACATAATTCATGTTTGTAGTAAATCTATCGATCTCTTCTATCGACGTCTGTTATTCACAAATGTGATACAATAGTTATTGTATTTGGCTCTATCGGTTCTAGTACTCTCAACTCTGGTCTGACCTTTATTTTTAGAACTAATGTAATATGAGAATGGTGAAGTTAAGCTTCTACAACAGGTTTTACCTGTAAAGAAGATGATCAGGTGAGTTAAGTTACATCCTCCCATAAGAAAAGAGAAGACTGAGTTTCTCTCAATCCACTCGGCCACTTTCTCCATGACTACTTGGTTTCTTCCACAGTGTATGGGAATGGAAAGCAGCTCTGTGTGTGTGTGTGTGTGTGTGTGTGTGTGTGTGTGTGTGTGTGTGTGTGTGTGTGTGTGCGTGTGTGTGTGTGTGTGTGTGTGATTTTTGTTAAAGGAATCTCGCCAACAAGCTGCACTACTGGCAAAGCTCCAAGCCACAAGTGTTTTGGAGTAGCAAGATAAAGTAGTTTTCTGCTCTCATGGGATGCAGAGCCTTTAGATAGAAACTGAAGCATTCCCCCGTGTGTGTGTGTGTGTGTGTGTTGGCTGGGTTGCACTCTGTTTCATCAAATCTTACTTTTTTCATACCGGTTGTTTCACGGTTCTACAGATAGGGTAGTGTGTGTGTGAAGAACCGTCTTCTTTCATGTTTTTTAGCATCAAACGTTTGATGTTTGAGTTTTTTGGTGAATGTGAAATATTGGGATCTCGAACATGATTGAAGCTCACAGTTCCTCCCTAAAAAATGTTTCATTGTCCATTTGCCTGTCCCTGTTTTCCACTGCATGTTTTTTTTTTGTTTTTGTTTTTTTTTTGTTCATTTTTTCAAAAGTACTGCTGAAGCAATCAAAGCTTCAATCAGTAATCACACAATCTTTGTCATTTCCATCCTCTTTCACCATTGTGCATTTTTCCTATTCATCTCTCAATTGTTGCCTCTCCACTTCTTTTTATCTTCTCTCATTTTCGCTCTGATAGTTGGTTGGTCAGTTGATCCATCACTTTGGCCCAGACTGAAATATCTTAGTAACTGTTGGGTGGATTTCCATGATATTTTGGACAGACATTCGTTGTCTGTACATGATCGTAACAGGACTTAATTGGCTTAAGAGTCACATTGCGGTCACCAGATTTGAGAACTGTTGTCTTTTAAATTCCACTTTCTGATTCAAATGAGACTCGTAGCATGTAGACAAATAGGCACATAATTCATGTCAGCAATAAATCTATTAAACTATTACATCTGTTATTTACAAATCTGATACAATAGTCAGAGGATGAATCATTTCTTTGGTGATCCTGACTTTGGCCACCATGAGGATGGCATCTTTGTTTACTAGTGAAATCTCTCAACAACTACTGAGTTGAGACATTCATGGTGCCCCGAGGATGAATACAAACGACTTTGGTGATCCCTTAAATTTTTATGTAGCCTCACCACCAGGTCAAAGTTTGTACTCAACCTGTGAAAAATCTCAACATCTACCTCATGAATTGGTACAAACCTTTATACAGACTTTCATTGTTACCAGATGATGAACATCACTGACTTAGCACAGTCATTGTGAGCATGTTAGCATGCTGATGGTGTTTAGTTCAGAGTACAGTCTGACAGAGCATAATACACATTATATTGCAATCATGTAAAGATACAGTAGATGATTAGTAGATTAACTTTATTGATCCCTCAATTCCTTTTCCATTCAAGTTTTTACTTATATAGGCCTGAATTCTCATACAAATGTGGAGAGATGGTGGAGTGATGGGTAGCCACATAGCAGCACCCTGAGTGCAGTTAGGGGATCGGTTAGCCACCCTCTGGTTCCCAAGCCAAGTTTCTACGAGCTATATTGCTGCCCCAATATGTATATGTATATCATTAAAATATTCCCCTAAATGGTTGATTCTTTTTTTTTTGATGCACTGCTGTAATTAAAGGAGTATACCCAACATTAAAAATATATTATTACACTATGGCATCCTTCCATCCCTGACATATTGTAACTGATGATAATCCATAACTCATTGGAAACGCTCATTGAGAATGCTTTGTTTAGACCTTTGGCTATAAATACTTCCAAAATGACAGTGGTAAATAAAGCCTTGGGTAAACTCTCAACTGTAATTACTGCACGCCTAACAACCACCAGAAAATAAGATCTAGAATAGGATAATAGGGTGATAATGTGAACATTTCCATCAGCTCTAACAACTTTCACAGCTTCCCTCATTCCCCTCTTCACCCGCCTTTGTTCTATCCAGTACAGAGGAGGCTGAAGGCTTAGTTAGTTAAAGTTAATCAGTAAATCCAGCACCCTGGAGGCCAAATTGCATTCACTTTACAGCACAATAGACGCATTGTACCCAATACTTTTATCATGAGCAAAGCCATATTCTCTCATTAACCACCAGTTTATTTCTTTGACCTCTGAACACACACACACTGGTAATTACACAACCGCCTCCCCCAAATTTCTTTTTTCTCTTTTAACATTCCCTCCACCATCTCCATCTTTCCGTCAGTCCGCCTGCCTTCTTGTCGTTTCCGCGCTAATTTTTCCTGCGGCTTGAAAGGCCTGAAATTAATTTGTAGAGGACAAGATTAATGTTGGGAAATGGAATATTGGAGCACTTTGTCATTACCTAATGGTGATTAGTAGAATGTTGATTGATTAAAAAATGAACTGTTCATAATTTGCATTTGACAGCAGCATGCTCTTTACCTCACAGTTAAATAGATTGATGTATATTGTTTACTTTTGAGTGTTTTCTCTCTGTTTCTCCAGTGTGATGTATTTCGCCTCCCCCTGGCGGGCAGCGAGGGCATGAGGCTGCGAGGAGGGCGGGATTTCGACCCTGACTCCCACCTGGAACTGGCCCCTCCTTCGCCTCCTCCTCCCCCTGCCCCTCCTCCTGTCGCCTGGTTACCCGGTGTCCTCAGCAAGGGTGTACGCCTTCGTCTACGTTTGGATCGCCGTGACGACCGGGGGAGGGGCTGCTGGCAGTTGGTGGACTTGGAGGCGGAGTCTAAACCAGTTGGGCGGAGACTGAGGAGCCGGGCCACTGACACCTGTGAACAAAGTGAGAATTCAGTTCAATTTTTTTTTTTTTTCCCAGGTAAATCTTTAAAAGTCATTGTATTTTATTTTGAAGGTGATTTATTTTGTTTAGTTTAACATCAGTTGTGGAAGAAGTGTTCAGGTTAAAATAGTAATACCACAATGTAAAAAAATACTCTATTACAAACAAAAGTCCTGTATTCAGAATGCGTCTTAGGTAAATGAAAGTATGAAAGGATTATTAGTGTAATATATTATATTATGGTTGGTGGATAGCCTCTGTCACTGTTTTATTGGTATAAATTATAGTATTGGATCATTATTATTGATGCATCAATATATATTAAATTAAAGGGGAGTTTTATTTAAAACAGTAACTAGTAACAGCTATTTTATATATATAAAAAAGCTGTTACTAGTTACTTCACCAGAGTAGCACTTCATATACAAAATATAAGAAGATCTTTGTATATATATGTCTATATATATATATATATGTGTCTATAAGAACAGTACTTGAGTAAATGTACCTAGGTACTTTCCACCTCTGTTTAAAATAATCAGTGGGACATACAAACAACTAAAGCAAGTCGATTCCAAATGTGTGCAGTTTAGTTAGACTTGTGTGTGCGTGGTGTGTGTCAGTGTGAGACCAATCCATTTAAATATTCCTGAATGTGATTTATCAAATTTTCCCATTTTCCCCCCTGACCCATAACTGATGTAAACAGCAGCACTCTTCACCTTCCCTGTCTCCTGGAGTGTGTTGTGTGTATGAAGGGGCTCAGTGGAGATAAGGAGGGGCAGTGTCTGTGTGTGTGTGTGTGTGTGCGTATGTGTGTGTGAGCGTGTTTATTTAATACACACATTGTTGTTTATGCGTTTATTTATTCCCACCTTATCACATGACTCTGGCGCAGGATCCGATTTCACTGTCTGTTACCATGGTGACGCCCTGCCTGAGCTGTAAATAAATTCAGGGGGTTTGTTACATTGATTAGACAACACACACACACACACACACACACACACACACACACACGTACACACACACCACAATCTTTTCTACAACCAAGCAAGTGTATATTGTTTCTGGTTAAAATGCAATTATTTTTTGCATGCATTTTGGTGTGTGTGTGTGTGTGTTGTTTGTTTACTGAGATGTGTGTAGGTGTGTGGTGTAGTGTGGCATTAGCATAACTCACTTCATTGCAGTTTCCTCTCTGCATAAGTGAAAACAGGTACAAATCTCCATCCCCTGAAGCTGGTGATTAAGTTATGCTAATCATTGCTGATCATTTCTGCATTACTGTGGCCATAACAGTGGGCTCCAACCGCTTTCAGATGCCTTCCTCCAACGTGAGGCTTTCAAAAGGGGACAATACCCCTTAGTTGGAAAATAAAATTGGGCGTAGGGGTTCACTGATCGCTTAATTGCTTAATTAGCCATAAACAAATTAGGCTGCGGTCCCAAATGTATTATGTTAGGGTGCGGTGCAGTGGTGCAAATCTTTCCCCCTCGCCTGCAAAAACTGGTGTTGTCTCATATTGCCAGTCAGTGTTAATGCCCCCCTCCTCCCCATCTCCAATTCTTTTTAAGTAAAAGATGATTATCTGTTCTCTCTCAGTCTGTCTCTGTCTGTAATGTGATGCGCCGTAATGGGACAGGACTGATTGAGGAGCTACATCAGGATTAATCTCACTGTGTAATTACTTTTATGATTTATGGTTCCTTTCCTTCGCACACACACACACACGTTGGCCCCCCTACCATCACGGTCAGTGCAGATGAAGTGTGTGAACATGTTCACCCAGTATCACAGCCTTATTGTCCTGACCTTGCTGTTTATTGTCCCTTTTTTATTATCATGTATAGACTTCAAGTAATGAAACGCTGCAATTTGTCTGGCCTGTCACATTGAGCGGTAAAACAGCTCATGAGCGACCACTTTACAGCCGACTCCTGGCAAATCTCTTTACACGCTGGCAGCGTCTGTGCGTGCGAGCGAGGGCACGCCGGCGTTTGATCCTCCCTGTGAAAGGTTAACCTGATTTTGATTGAGTGTTAAAACCCACCAGTGTGGCTTCTTTTGACCGCGGACGGGAATCGGCATAGCAACCTGAGCGTAACTAATCGATATGTGGTGGTGAGGAGGAAAAACCTGAGTTGTACTCCACACTTGGAGCCAATAAGAACAAATAACCACTCTGGAGCCTGCCTTTTTTTTCTTTTAATACCTACACCTCAGCGGGTAAAACATACACAACATTGCCTTTGGCTGGTGTTTTTTTCTTTCCATGTGTCGATTTTTTATTATAGATTAAACAAAAGCAGCGCACACAAGCTGACACAAAGGCAGAGAGAGCCTATAAATAAAAGGAAGAGAGTGAGCTTTGACAGCAATATGATCTTTTATCACAAACAAAAGCAGCAGAGTAATCCTAAAGGGCTTCTGCTAGAACCTTTTGATGTTTACAGAAGAATTGATCTCTTTAACTGGGAGCAGGTCCGTGCAAAGAAAAGTTCAAACGGTGATTAACAGATTTCACATTTTAGGATTTTGGTGAATTTTTTTTTTTTTTGGACTACTCCTGTGCGGACTTACATTTGAATTTCTTCAGAAATAATTTGATAATTTGACAGATTACAGTTTGTAACCCCAATGCTTGTAGCACAAAACACTGCACAGCTTGAATCCCTTGTCACCCGCTCTAAGCCTTTTTTGAAGACAGAAAAGAAAAAACCCTGAGCTGCGGCAACTGTAATTACATTACAGTCCCACACAGCCACACACACAAACACACACGCATACATACACACAGATCGTTTTGAGCTCAGCAGGTCTGCCGGCTGCCGCGGGATGTTAGAGGCGTGTTGCTATGACGACTGAAAGGGGACACACAGAGGATGGGGGTTAGGGTAGAAGGGAAAGGGAGGAGGGGGTTGTTTCGGAGGAAGGTGGTTGGAGATTGAGGAAGAGAGAGAGAGAGAGAGAGAGAGAGAGAGAGAGACGCACGCAGAGTTGCCGGTGTCTTGACAGTGTGTAGCAGCAGAGAACAGTAAAGGGAGACTGCTGGAGATCCATCAGGGGAATATTCAGAAACCTGCTGCTGGAGTGAAGCATCACACAGACAGTGATTACCAGACGGCTGTGTGGATGGTAGGCAACACTCAGAATGATAATTTTGTGTAAATTTTGAATTTTTTTTTCTTCTTCTTCCTGTGATTTGCTCTGAGAGAAAGAGGATTGAAGACATCGTGCATATTCAAATGCTCTTGTCTGTCTCTGTTCCTGTTTTTCCTCTTTCTGAGATGACAAATACTGTCATCACAGGAAGAGGATTTTATGCTCTACAGCAACTCTCTGTGCTGACCTCTAGCCAGTTCTGTATATGAAAGAAACGAATAATACGTATATGACAGCTAATTAGCAGAACATCAGCCTCTGTAAAAGCACAGTCAGTCAGCACAGAGCAACTTAGCGTCAGATTCAAAGGCCATGTCAGGTAAGTGACTGCGTTGCATGAATGAAATGATGAAGAGATCCATGGAGAGAGGGGTGTACTGTGAACGTCATGTGCATGAATGGTACCAAGACAAAACACTTGAAACCACTGTTGTCTATGTGTGTGCGAGTGAATGTGCACTTGATTCAATTCATTGTTTGATTACATGGGTGTTGTGGGTATATGTGCTTTCACTTCCTGTCTGTGTGTGTGTGTGTGTGTGTGTGTGTGTGTGTGTGTCTGTGGCTTTGTCTCTCTCTGTGCAGTAATGATATTTATTGCAATCTTTGCAGTTGAAGAGGGGGAGGGGTATGGAGTACAAAGCTTTATGTGGCTTTGTTTCTACTATTTCCTATAGTTTCTGTGTGTGTGTGTGTGTGTGTGTGTGTGTGTGTGTGTGTGTGTGTGTGTGTGTGTGGAGGGGGCAGTCTCAAATGCACTTCTAAGTTTCCGCTTTTGCTGTTTTGAGGCAGGGGTGCGTGCTGTTTAAAGCTGCCACTTCCTGTTACTTTGAACTTAACTTGGTAATCTCTCGGTCTTTCTCAGGTCTGATGAGTACCTTGTCTGCCGGCTCAGAGATGCAGACTCCAGCTCTCGGCCCCCAGTTCATGGCGGGGCCCCAGGGTAAGGTACCTGGCAGGAAGAGAGGACGGCCTCCTATCCGTAAGCTGGAGTTCCAGAGTCACTACGTTGAGCCTATGTTGCCTCTCAAGGTGCCGAAGAAGAGAGGCAGGAAACCTGGTTTTAAGGTCGGTCAGTCATCAAATGTTGTGTTTACATTCTGATTCGTCACTCCAATGTATTGTGTCTCCTCGTCGCTGAACAAATGTGTTAAAAGCATTTCCTTAACCCATAAAATATTTGCAAACACAGTTTGAATATATTACCACCTGCATTCTTTATATCTACATTCACATAGCTAGCTATACCCATATAATTAAATATAATATAATTCATTTGCTAGGTTTGTTGGCACAATACTGCCACCAATTGACGATCATTGGAATAGCGGTCAGGAGGAACGTTAATTATCGCATACGTGCACGTAATTACGTGTGCTAGTAGAGCTCGACATCCAACTGAACTCATTAAAACATTGCTCAGTAGTGCCACTAGTGGTCAAAAACTCAACTAGGTACCTTTTAATTATTGGTATATGTTACTGTTATGCTAAAACGTTAAAATTTGTATAACCTTTGTCCTGATGGTATTGTTAATGGTACTGGTATTGGTAGTATTAGCAGTATTTACTTAGAATATCTTTTGGTGTTTTGCCTTTAATGAGTAGTACAAGCCATTAGGCTACTGGACTTCCCAGTGTTAGCAGTAATTGTATATTATGATGAGTATTGATAGTACTATATTACTTAGAAATGGAATAAGTACTGGTTTTAATGTCACTATTTGTAATGGCATTGCCATTATTGGTACTGATATTTATAATGGTCGTACTGTACTGTGAGGCGGCAGTAGCTCAGTCTGTAGCGACTTGTCTTGGGAACTGGAGGGTGGCCAGCTCAAGTCCAGCATGGACCAAAAGTATGGAGGGTGGACTGGTAACTGTAGATGTGCCAATTCACCCTTGTGTGTGGTTGTATTTCGGGCCTGTGTATGTAAAAAAAAGAATTGGTAGCACGGTGGTGCAGTGGTTAGCACTGTCGCCACACAGCAAGAAGGTTCCTGATTTGAACCCCGGCTTTCTGTGTGGAGTTTGCATGTTCCACCCGTGTCCCACAGAGTGCAATTAATAGGTCAATTACGTGACTCTAAAGGTGTGAGTGGTTGTTTGCGATAAGCTGGCGACTTGTCTAAGGTGACCAAAGTCAGCTGGGATCCTGATGAGGATAAGTGGCTACAGATAATGGAGGGATCTGTTAGTAATGGTTTTATAGTGCCAACGACCAAATCACCAATAACCAAATTCCCAGCCACAGTTTTATTCGATTACACAACGCAACGTGCGCCAACTACAGGCCAAATGTCACATTGTGGCCCAACTGTTGGTGATTAATAGTACAGATTAATAATCTTGTGTTCTGATCTTTAATGAGAATCATTTTTAATCCTGAAACACTATTGATTTGTGTGTTTGTGTGTGTGTGTATGTGTGTGTAGCTGAAGCCCAGGATGGTGATGTCCCCACTAGCTAACTCTCCTCCCAGCAGCACACCAGAACCTGAGATGGGCTCCCTCCCGCAGGATGCTGCTATTGTCCCCCACTCTGCCACACCACAGGTCCTAACAGGTAACAGAGCACTCCTGTATCATCTTAAACCATTATAAGGTTTTCTGTCTCGTCTCTCTCATAAATGCTGACTTGTCAGCACAGAGTGAAATCCAAACAGAAGGGATGTTGGGGAATGAAGTTACAACGTCTAATGATTCTTTTTAAAGCCTTGAGACCTGAAGTCTTTCAGTAAGGCGGGAAGGTGGTCCTAATATTTTTACACTTATTATACACTCACAGCTTGACTTGGTGGTGTGACTTTGTGGTATGAAATATGTCCTCCCTTCCTCCTTTTTTGTTTTTGTATCTTATCTTTTTCATCCCTTTGCTACACTGCTCTGACTGTGACTTGAATTCGGTGCTAAAATACAGGCTTCTACGAGTGTCAGCGTGGTGTCTCTCTTCTTTGTTCTCTAGATACACAGAAGACTTGTTCAGCGTGACGACACGTGCGTTTAGATGTAAAAACATTACACTCGTGTGCATGTCTGCATGCTGAATCAAAAGCAGCACTAGTTTCTGCGGGTTTACTGTACACAAAATCATATCTTGTTTTTAGTCCCTTTCAATTTTCTCGCCCAGTTTTTTTTTTTTTTTGTTCAGCTTTCTCTGGAGAAACTCAGGCTTTTTAAAAAAAAATCATTCACAAGAGAAAATGCATCTCATACAGCCATCCTTTATGTCTCATTTTCTTCTCTCCCTTTTTCTCTGTCCTGCCCCCAATGAGCAAATATTTAAAGTCTTTAGTGTATTTGAGGTGGGAATGGGAATCTCATGTGTCAAGGACCAGCGATTTGCTCTTTGTTCTTGCAAATCATGAGAAGTGTCTGATATTTGAAGCACAATTTCTCTCTCTCTCTCTCTCTCTCTGTCTCTCTCTCTCTCACACACACACATATATATACACACACTACAAACCAGTGTGCTCCCTGCGGTGCTACCCAAACACATATGTAAATCATTTCTCTGGTGAAATGGAGAAGCATTTCAAAAACAGTCCCTGTATTTTAGGGATATCTTTTGGGACACTGTCTAGGCCGTGTACATTCCCTTTCTTTCAAATGCTGATAAATGTTTTATATTTGATTATTTTTTACATGATTTTTTTTTTTAATGTCATAATAGATAGTATATACATGGTTTATTCAAGAATATTTGAGATGTTAGGATGTAAAGATGTACAAAAAAGTGGTAAAATATTAAGCATTTACCGTATTTAATAAAGGCAGCTCTGCACTGTGTGCGTCAATATATAAGCCTCCAAACTCACATGCGCAGATCTTATCACATAATTGATTTTTCAGAATACAATACAATATGTTTGACCTTTGTGTGAGCACAAAGTAGGGGTAATTCAGAATCATCTCAATGGGGTATTTCCGTCTTATAAATCTGTCATCTGGTAAATCCATACCTGCCCAACTCTGGCATAACCAGCAGGCATCTACATTATTGACAAGCTGAAAAACGGTTGGCACAAAGGGAGCAGATTCAGAGGAATTCCTGGCTCCCTTTCAGCCATTTCATATCCAAACAGTTAAAGGCTGAAGGGGCTTTAACACAGTTTATCTGTGTATTTATTTAACTCGCTATGTATCTGCTGCTTAATACAGTACAGGCACCTGCAGATGTTATATTGCTCTGGAAGCTAAATAAAATATTTAAACAGATATTAGACTGTGTAAATGTTTGATGGACATCTGGTGTGAAAAGCTTGTATTTTAGTGTTAAATGTGGAAAAACTATACTGTCTATTTTGAAGTCTACAGCCATGCTAGCAGCTCCTTTAGCCTGTACTCAGCCACAGTGGTGGTTTGAGCCAAATACTAACGCCAGCATCCTAAAAAAGACAATGTTTATTATGTGCATCACCTTTGTTTAGTGTGCTATATGTTTGCTAATTAGCATTAAAGACAAAGTACAGCTGAGGGTGATGGGAATGTAATTATTTTTGCAGATATTGAAATGAAAGGTCACAGCATAGCCAACGTTTTTTCAATGAATTCTCAGTTGTACATGAATATGTGTACCAAATTTCATAGCAATCCAAGTCAGGGAATCGCTAAAGTGATTAGGAATCATGTACAAACCTTTGTGCCAATCCATCTATAAGATGTTGAAACTTTGACACGTTGACAGACCAAAGTTGCTGCACAAAACGGACAATATTTTCCAGATGGGCTCGACTTTAATGATGCCATTTCCTGTGTTCCTCCTCCAGCAGAAACGCCAATGCCTGATGACTTCTTATGTGACCCACCAGTTGATTCCAAGCGCTACGCTGTAGATCCCAGCGACTCTGCTTTCAATGTCATGACATCACAGTACCAGCCAAAGCACTCCTATGGTTACCGTGGCAGCAGTTGTTCTGCTCCAGTGGGCTTGTGCAGACAAGCATCGAGCCCAGGAAGCTTCCAGGAAGGAAACAGGAATGGTGTGTTTTTGAAATTCAGATGTACGTTCTCTTTCTCACTCTAACATACACTTCATTACTAGTCTACAGACATCGGTGACCTCACCTAATTACCATCATAGCGCAGTCCAACTTAAACTGGAGCCTGTCAACCAGCTTAATTTAAAACACCTGTTTCACAGAGCCTTTGTACACAGAGTCTGGTAACCTCCATAAATCACTGCGCTGTTGACTTCTTCATTGACTAAAAGGGAACTCTCTCTGCTTAGAATATTGTCAAAAATTAAATAACATTGCTTTAACATAAAATGGACCTTACATAGATGTAACAGTTATGAAATTAGCTGGAAATCTTTGGAAGAGCTGGAAGAACATGAGACTTCTGATCTTCTCAACTAACTCTACCCAAGAAAATGAATCAGGATATTCTTTAAAATGCTTTGTTTATGTTGATAATTTGAGCATCTTCACTCCACCCGTTTCTACTGTGCTACCTAGCTTACAGTCCAATGCCAGACACTGGTGAGTGCAAGCGTCCTGCTGGTAAGGACCCGTCCAGCTGGGGTGTTGAGGAGGTTGTTTGGTTCATCAAAGATGCTGACCCCCAAGCTCTGGGACCCCACGCTGAAGCATTCAGAAAGCATGTGAGTTCATTATTGTAGCCCACAGACTGGCATTGTATTAACAGATATACTGGAATGGAGCTTTATATCTCAGCATGCATTGGAACCCCTTGCATAGTCATAGACTGTAGCTTTATTTATCCATCACCCAGTTCCCTGTCAATAAATATACATCAGCAGATTTAGAAACTTTTTCTTTGTACTAACTTTAATTTATTATTTGTTACAGTGTTTAGTACGATACAGGTGCAGAATTTAAAGCTTTGCTATATTATTGTATATGTAAATTTAACCATGCAAACAGGTGAAAAATGTGTCATATTGTTCCATTAGTCATGCAGGTCTGTGATGTGTTTCAGGAAATAGACGGAGACGCTCTGCTCTTGCTGAAAAGTGAGATGATGATGAAGTATCTGGGACTGAAGCTTGGACCTGCGCTTAAACTCTGTTACCACATCGACAGGCTCAAACAGAATCGGTCATGATTTGCTGCAGAGGAGACAAACCCCTGATCACCTTTCACTAAAACTGTACCGCTGCAGATTCTCTCAAACTTTCTCAACCATCAGCAATACTTCATGAACGCCTCTGGAGCCAGATTGCGCACTTGACGGCTTTTACTGCGACTTCACCTTATTTTTGTACATAGTAAGACTATTTACAGCTGAAGCAGTTATTTAATTTCCATCATCGTTTGCTGGGTATCTGAATGGCTTTAGGTTGTAAATAGCTTAGCTCCACATGGCAGCTACTGTATATCCAAACATGACCTGCATTGACGTCTGCAGTCTGCACACAGCTCATTTGTGCAGATCTTAATCATGGATGCCGCATCAACACCTCTGAAGACCCACAGAGACAGGGAGCTTAACAGACTTGTATGGTGCTTTAACTTTTAAACTTTAAGAAGTCTTTGGGTTACATCTCAATGCTGCTGCAGTTTTAAAATTATTGTTTTGTGAGTTAGTTTTGTTGTTAACTGATGATAACGATGACCCAGGTATCATTCCTAGACACGCACTGTAATAATTGATCTCTCAAATTCTTCAGGAAGCATTCAAATCTATTTTTACCAGTAGCTAGCGTGAGTAACGGTTGAGTAAATCCAAATTAAGAATAAGATTAAGAGTATTCTTAATGAAAGGGAGAAATAATGACCCATGGATGAGATTTTTTAAAGGTTTAAAGGAATATTCAAACGTGAAAGCTGCATAAGAAACTTTGTTGTTGCGAAACGTTTATTTTACCACAAACCACAGCACAGCACAGCACAGCACAAGAAGCGATAAGATGTGACAGCAGTCAGAGCTGCATATAATCACACTGCGATCATAATGACAGGAAGGAAAGGAGACATAGGCAGACGCTGGGGGTTTTTCATCATGTTCTCATGAACTGTATATCATGTGCATTCACTGGTTTTCAATGACAATGTTGAATAGCAGGCCACTTTGCAGCCTACCTTGTGAGGATTTCGTTTTACTTGGGGTTGCAATGTAGTGTGAGAGAAAGCAACTTGTAGCAAACTTGGTGCTCACTTTAACCATTAATGCCACTACAATCACAACACTTAACAATTTAATCACTCTCCTCATACACTTCATCACTAACTCTTCCAGATAAAGCTACAGTTTACATTCCTTTCATGCAATACCTGTTCAGTCACTGTAAATGCATCATCAAATGTTTTGTTCTGCCTGATGATAAAGCAGTATTTCACCTCTAAACTGTATAAAGAGACAAACTATTAAGTAAAATGTCTTTAGCATTAATAATTTGACTCTTTTCCTCGTATAAAATTGATGATCAATCACACGCAGTATGTGACTTCAGTGGTTAAACACAATGCTTTGTTTGAAGCTGACTGTACAGTATTTGTTACTCACTTTGATATTTTGTGTTCTATGTGTTTTGCTTAACTTTTTTCAAGTCAGTGTGCCACAGACTTATGTGAGTACAGCATGTATGTCTATGTATGAATTCTGTATTTCATGACTGTCTTGAGCCCCAGTGAACTATGGGCTGCATTAAACTTTTACATTTTGTTTTCCAATTTCCAATCCGATAAATTTTTCAGTGATTTGCAAGAAATGTGGCAAATATGTTGCTTTGAAGTAAGTTTTTTTTTTTAACTTTAAAGTCCAGTGTGTAAGACTTAGTGGCATCTAGCAGTGAACATGCAGATTGCAACCAACTGAACACTCCTCACCTCAAGCCCCACCCATTCCAAGCAAACAGGAGAACCTAGAGTGGATATGAAACTTGTGAAAAAGGTGAAAGGCCCTATCTAGAGCTTGTGTTTGGCTTGTCCGCTATGGGCTACTGTAGAAACATGGCAGACTCCGTAGAAAAGGACCTGCTCCTTCTGTAGATCTACAGAAACTTTATATCTATATAAAAGGCTCTTTCTAACAAAAAGGTTACAAAAAGCAGAATAATTCTTATTTACAGGTGATTATACATTAATGAAAACATACGTATCACTAGTATATTCCATATTCAGCCAATAAAATCCTCTAAATCTTACACACTGAACGCTTTTACTCGTGTGTGTTTCCGGACTTTTATTTTGGAAGGTGCGAGATTACCGTCGCTTTGGTATCGCGAGAGTTGGAGAGATTCACTTCCTGTACGAGCGTTACCAGTAATTTTCATGCGGTTTACACAAATGTGAGCATCTGTCAGCCAGAGGTGAACATGGCAGAGGTCTCAGAGAGGACACTACAAGTTGCGGTCGTGGTTTCTTTCGCTGCCGGTTTCTTGGCGGGCTGGCAGGCGAACAGGATGAGAAGAAAGTTTCTGGACTGGAGGAAGAAACGGCTGCAAGAGAAACTGTCAGAGACTCAGAAGAAGCTGGATTTGGCTTGAATGGGAACGTGGAGGCGATAGGTGTAAGTCAGGCCTGTAATTACTTGACTAGTCTGCTTTAAAATTGGTTGTGAAAATGTTAGATATTATCCTCACCTGTCCTGAATTTACCTTCACCCGAGCTAACTGTTACGTACGTAGGCCTAGTTTATGTAAGACAACTTGTTGCCCACCTGTTCTCGGGACAGTTTGACATGTCTTCACAACACAGCAGCCATTTTGACATGAAATATTAGTGTAAACACAGGTGTTATCAATGATGATGATCACTGGAAAGTCTCTGCTGCAATAAATGGAACTGAGCCTTAATTAGTATCATTGGAAACACCTGTAAAAAAAAAAAAAAAAAAAAAAGTCTATTGTATCAGTAATTGTACCCATGTTATGCTTACACTCTCCATAGTGTCTCATAATATTCTCCTTTACTTACCAGGTTTGGGGCTGCTGGATGTATGTGCTACACGTCTGTCACTGTGGAGAAGAGACTTCAAGATGACCTACCAGTGTTTTGCACTAACTACGTTTCCCACAAACCCTTTAAAAGGCTGAGGCCGAACTTGATATTAACTGTGGTCTGTGGAAAAACAGTCAACAGTCTTTTCTGCCCTTGGACACTAACATGGCTTTAGTGGTTTTCTGTCCCAGCATGTCGTAGTTTCTATCTGTTTCATATCTGGACAAATAAATTATTTGTGTTTTTCATGTGTCTCTTATTATGTTGGTTGTTTTTTGTTTTTGTTTTTTTGTTTTAATTTGTAAAGCCAGTATTCCACACCAAGGTCACAGCTTACAGGATTATGGGTTCTCTTATTTGTAACATGGTCAAAACAGTTAAAAACGTGTGATAATGCCTAAATAACATCCATGTCCACAAATTGTAGGGGAGCTTGTTCAGTTACCTAAATGTTTTGACACTTAATTACCCTCAAATGTGTCAGGGCTTTGCATTTCTGCACCCCTATCATAAGTGTGTGTGAATGTATGCTTGTGAAAAATGTGAGCGCTTGACACCTTTTTTTTTTTTTCCCAACACAACAATCAATTAAACATTAGTTAGTCATGACATCATTACAGATGGGTGTGAACTGCAGCCAATTTAATTTTAGTTTTAATATTAAAAGCTCAATGTCGTTTTGAGCTTAGATGTGGCACCATCTGCTGGATGGAAGTGAGAATCACAACTGAAATATCAAAGTTGTACTTTATTGAAGATTACGCTGACAGAATTATTATATCCTGTTAGTGGATATATATATGGATATATATAAAACCACATCCACACCTGTACAAGAATACACAAAGACGTGATGTTGCAGTATATTTTTAAAATAAAAAGAACTATCTCTACCAATGATGCATCATTATCCTAATGAATTATATATTTTTGACAAAATAAACTTCATGCAAGCTACACTTTCTGTCTTCTTTTGCCTTGATTTTAATGAGCTTTCAACCACATCTCACTGCATCTGCTGATGAAGACTAACTTGCGTTTTCAAGTGTCAGTGTCAAGTGTTAATCAAGTCTGATATATGGTTTAGTTGTATGAGGTTGTGCATATACATATATTTATACTATATATATGTTTATTCACGTTATTTTAAAACGTTGCAAAGCCATGTACACAACATGTCTACAGGTGGTGCTAGTGCGCTTTAATGCTCTATGCACACAAACAAGCTTTGGCCTACAGCATTTTAGTCACTGGCTCTGAAATTAGATCCTGTGAGCAGATCTCTCTTTTTCATCATCACCAGTCTTGCAGGTCTATTACAACTACTCAACAAGCTTTTGACGAGACCTTAAGAAGTCCCTTTTTCCCATAGCACTCAGTGTCAGTGGCTTGATGAGAAAGAAGGTGGAGAGGATACTCAAGATGGATGAGGAGAACTTAAAATGACAGATAAATACAAAGAATGTTTACTGAGCTTCTTCTCACCCAGGAATACAGATTTTGCACTGTGAAACAGCTGTAGCTGTTAGTGCTTCAAAAGTACAAAAAACATATTTCTTAATATGTTTGAAGAGATTAGTCAGTACTTTATATAACAAAGTTGTCATATTAACAGAAAATGAAATTAAAGTCGACTTTTAATGGCTGCCTTTAATCACTTGTGCATTAAACTGAAATCTAATTTCAAGTCACTCTAGACTCGTTGTTGAAGTTTGGGTCATATTTTATTTAATTAATGTGAAGGTATTACATTAAGTTGCATTGAAATTTCTCATTAGAAAACCGAGTGCTCATGTATTGCGCACACACACACACAGACACTAATCCGATCTGATTTCAACACTCTCTGCATAAAAACTCTTTTGACATTTAACAAGGCCTGGATATAGAAAAACTTATCCTCACATATTTGAGGCAAAAGACACTTAAGTTACAGTCATACAACTGCCTACAGACCAGGTCATAAGACTGATCATAATTTCTTTAAAAACACTTATCAAAAATGCATAACTTCTGAAAAAATAGTTAAAAAGCACAAAATATATATAAATAGATTAAAAGCCTCGACTGAATGAGGCTACATTTTGTAATCTAGTCACATAACCCATGGATTATGGTTATAGAAAAGCGTTCTTATGCATTTTTCAGTTTCATTGACTTTCGCTTTAAATACACTTGAATGGTGCAGCCTAGGAGAAAAGAGAGGGATGACAGACAGCTTAGCGGGAATTAGAAAGTGTGAGAGAGTGTGTTGACAAATGGTGGGGAAAATGAGTGTCAAGGGAGGAGAAGTGTGTAGCTGTTTGTGTTTTGGATGCTATTCTAGAGAGGGCGTTATTGTCCCTCAATGTCTAATGCTGTGGCTAAATTGTGATGAATAGCTTGCTGGAGTGTGGTGTGTGTGTGCGCGCGCGTGTGTGTAGACGGCAACTGTCTATTCCCTGTTTATTTTGTAACAAGCTGTGCGTGATTTGTGTGCAACAGCAGTGTTGGTGCGTGTAGCTGGGAAGTCTTTTCAAAGTAGACGAGAGGGAAAAAGCAACAGAGAGGGGGGAAACACATAGCGAGAGACTGAGGGAGAGTTCACATTGACTGCTATGATTGATCAGATTTTTCTAATTGGCACGTAGACCTCAGAGCCTATGTCCTTCGCCTATATTGAGTGTGCTCAGTGAGTGTCATGTTTAATAAGCTTCTTGACTGGCTTTCTGGTTGTGTGATTGTGCCCTCTGGCTATAGAGTGACTGCAAAACAGGGATGGGAGAGAAGAGAGGAGGAGGCGAGAGGAGAGGTGGCAGGAAGAGAAAGGAGTATAGAGGAGACAAGAAGACATGATTTAAAGGGTGTAAAAGACAGGGCAAGCAGAGCAATAGGAAAAGGCCTCTGCTTGTTATGCTGCTTTTAGGGAGAAACAAGACTACAACTGAGTTTGCAGCCATTTTAGCGGCTCTGTGAGGCTGTCACAGATCATCAACATGCTAACATGCTCACAATAACAATGTTAATGTCTGTAAACGGATCATAAAGTGTCTGTGTGGAGAGCAAAAGAGGCGGACCACACCAAAATGCAATCTTAGAAACCATTGACGATCATCTGATGATGATTTGGCTTTTTAAAAAAATGTATCTGCGTTAACATTCAGTTATCTGTTCATAGAGATTAGCCAAAATTGTGTCTTTGGCGTCATTCTTGCATATTAAGTTGATAACTGGACTGCAGTGAAGGTCCATTTTCCAGATATCCGTTGGCGACACCGGAAGCCTCGAAACATCAGCTTTTTTAATGTGTTAGCCTGCACTACACATAAAGTACAGCTGAAGCTAATGAGAATGTCATTTGTTTTGCAGGCATTTGGTCAGTCTCTGACAAATTGAATATCCAACCTGATTACAGAGCTAGATGGAAAATTAATTGATCATCAGCGTTATTACAAATATGACACAAAGTTCTACAGCAAATCCCACTGCAATTTACCCAATATTTGAGACATTTCAGTGCTAGACCAAAGTCTGACATACTGACATCCATAAAGCCAAACTGCTAACATGGCTAAAAACACCGTGGACCTTTTGATGCAGTAACGATATGACTATATGTTTATATCAGTGAAACTCAGTAGCAAATAGTTCCTCGTAACATAATAATGGACCATGAAACTGAAGCAGTTAAGTGGAATTCAGCCATCATTACTTTTATTTTCTATGTGCTTTTCCTACTGTGATAACTGTCTTCTGTAAGAATCCATAATATATCAAACATTTAGCACTGAAGCCAAGATCTCTACCCAACAGAAACCCCTTATATATTTTATGTGAAATATTCCCTTCTATCAGTCAATATTCACCTACACAGCAAAGAGTCGTGTGCATTTATGTGCAATAGGGCAGAAAAACATACCTCTTACTAATGCTTTTCATACTCATACAAATATAAATATTGCATGAGTACACACAAACGTGGACACACACACACGCACACACCCGAGGCTTTATCCAGCTTCAATCCCATACACCTCACACTCCAGTAAGTGTTGGATGAGTAGGACCATGTCTCAGATAAGTACTGAGACTGTGGATTGGAGTAATATGCTGCAAAGAGACTTCTATTGAAATGATGATGTGGTCATGTCTCGCTTTATTTGTAACATCCTTTCCAAGAAGGCTTTTATGTAACGAGAGAGAGCAGCAACACCTCCATCCTGCTTAACAGTGGAGAAATTACAGTATGCAGAGAGATTTTATTAACATCATATCGGTCCAGTCCTGCAACCACTGAACAAAGTGTTCTAGCCATACTTACTAATCAGTCTTCAATATAATTATTTAAAGCAGACCTCAAGTAGAACAAGACTTTCTTTTGTTTCACATTTAAATAAGCTGTAACTGATGTCTTTTTAAAAATATTTAATAGATTATCTAGTACTAGAATTATATTGCATTATATTGCATTGATTTGACAGACATTTTATTTACATCCCTACATACATTGGGAGCCATTTGGAGTTCTTCACCAGCTACCAAGGGACGTATTTGGCTCTTTAGCTGCTAAGAGCGCCACTATGTTCACCAGCTTACTTTCTGCTATGTATTTTGAGGTGGTGGGTTAGCATACAGTGAGTTTATCAGAGTTTTTATATCTGAAAACATCTGTTTGCTGTTGCTGGAAATAAAGCTGATGAAAGTTGGTGTTAATTCTCCCTACTAGTGACACCTTCCACAATACTATTTGACCCATTGTTGCCCAAAGAATATTGATCTTGAAGGCTTTAAACCCCAACTGTAGAACTTGAAGTAATCCTTAAAAGGGGTGTTTTTGTAGCAGTTCAGCTACTCCGATCAATAAATGGTTAAGTTCAGCTGTTTTCCCACCCACAAGATGATTCACACCAAACTTTTTTTTTTTTTTTGCTCAAATAAGTACAACCTGTTGTTTTGAGAGCGTGTTCAGTGGCGTAATAGGTAGAGTGTGGTGCTGATAGCACTGCAGGGTTAGAGCTTTATTTCCCACTGGGAGCACCCATAATAAATGGATGCACTCAAGATGCTCTGGATAAAAGCTCCAAATGAATGACAGATGTGGCATTAAGCTATACACAGTATTGGTACAGGCTGTCTGCCCCGCTTACATCCTCTCATCCCTCTGTTTTTAGTTCTGAGTACACTTAAACAATCTGGGCACACTCAAGGGAGTGTTTGTTGTTTACGCTTTTCAGTTATGAGGTAAAAACACTTTGAAAGCCACATGCTTTTACTGTTTTCTAAACCAGAACTACCCTTAAACCATAAAAATGTTCTACAGTATGTTTCTGAACACGTCCTGCTCTCAAACCTTCAAACCACAGTCACTGAAAGTTTTTTCTTGTCTTTCAGTTTGTGAAAAAATGTGTTGTTCTTCTTGATAGTTGGTTTAGACTAAAAAAACACTCTTTGATCCACATAATACATATATTTATATCCATCTCAGTGATGATTTTATACAATTCTCAGCTGAATTTGAATATGGGCCTGATCTTTTTAGTTTTGACTTAGACTATATCTCACTCTGAGCACAAACATTTTCATCTCTGAAAGCAATTAAAGCACAGCCATCTTAAATGCAGTTCCACTAGTTCTGTGGATATAAGAATTATTATTATTATCATTATTTTTAAATCAGAAAACCTCTGAAATGTTAAGAAAGATCGAGAAAGTTTTGAAGTTTACTTCAGAAGTAAATGTTTGGGGACTACATTTGAAAACACAAAGAATAAGAAAAGAAAAGATTTTAAAAAAACATGATGAAAGGTCTGTGGCCAAGCTATGGCCCTGTGAGACTGCAATGCTTGTTTCACAATAAAACAGACAATAAAACTGCTGCATGGATAAAAATGGAGACACATTTTCTATCTTTAAATCCTTACCACTAGGGGCAAAAATGTAACATTTGGCCTGATGGTGGTGCCACAAAATTGATTATGTTACACCTACAGTGGGCAGCAAGGTGTTTTGAGACTTGCATGGCAGTCTTCTGTGTTTGCTGGGGTTAAGACAGATAGCTCTAGAGGAAAGGTCATGATGAGACACTCTGACACACTGTTGTGTATTAACTGTAAGTTGCATATAGACATAAACTGACAATCGGCTAAGATACATAATCTAAACTGCACTTCATTAACCTTTTAGAAACAACGTAACTTTCAATATACATGTAGGAGTAAGCTTTTTATTTGGCCTGACAGTGGCACTAGAGGAAAGGTAAGAGAGTGATCAAAATACTGACCGGCCAACCAAAGAGCATCACCATCCTTACATCCACCATCCTTATAGCTACACCACTCATATATTTTACCACCTGCAGCTGGCTTAGGTCTGATTTCCACTGCATCTTATGGCTCGGTTCAGCTCGACATGACATGACATGACACGACACGACACAACATGACATGACATGACATGACACATGACACGACTCACTTTGGTACCAGGTGCTTTTCATTTTCCACTGCTGATATGCCCCTCTCAGTGTAAACATGATTCTCATCTAATTGTCATAGCGACACATAGTCATATTGCTGTGACAACATCTTCAACAATCAGGGGGCAAACTACAGGGGAAGCAACGGGAGCTTGGCTCCTCTTAATCAGGCATGAGATGATTGTAAAAAAAAAAAAAAAGCTAAGGTATAGTTTATACACTGGGACCAACAGTTTTGGATATCTTACATCAGAGCACAGACGGCACACGATAAAAGGCTCTGGTTGCTCTAAGTGCTCTCTGTGCTTTCCCTTTTACATCAGCTCAGCTAGCTTGTAACCTCAACTGAGGTGATAACAAAAAAAAAGTACCAGGCAATATCAACAACTTTTGCCAATGGAAAAGCAAAAAAAGAACAGTTCCAAGTGAGTGGAGTCAAGTAGAGCCAAGCTGTACCATGCAGTGTAAATGAGGCATTAGTTTAGCAGATAGAGCTGAAACAGGGAAAAAACCTGGATCTGTCCAAGAGTAAAAAAATCCACCTGCCAGCACCTTTAAAACTCACTATATAACATTTAGTTTATTGAATGCTGCTGTACAAAAACATAAACAGAAGGATAAAAATGTCTGGGTTTATAAACTGGTATTTCTTGGCAGAGTGCAGTGACTTCCTGCAGTCTTGATATCACAATAAGGCTGCAACAAGGTGAGCCCTTTGAGGTAACTAATCCAGGTATTACGGTCACTGAACGTTGGTCCAACAACACCTGAACATTCAACAGCGAGGCGTAGTGTAATGACGATCTGAGATCAGTAGGAGATCCGCCATTCATCACTGTCTGTCACTCGTTACGTGACGTCATTCACATGAGCACACCTAGGAGGACGTCAGCAGCTTTAGTTCGTTTAGTAAACCTGGGAATTGTGCCATGGATTTGTCGGATAAAAGAGTTGTCTCAAGGTTGGATGTCAACTTTTCGAATTGAGGTGAGTTTGAATATATTTTTAATTCTAGCGTTTATTTGGAAACTGTGCGCGTTTTATGGCCTCGTGGTCTTTTAAGCAGCACATTTAATCTGCTGCTGATGACGTCGTTGTAGTCTGCAGACTAACAACTCGCCTTTTAGGACGCCTCTGGAAAATGTGCAGTGTTGTTTGGGTATTCTGTGCGTCAGCTTTGTCTTGGACTACACTGGTTGTAATACTGTTAACTGGCCGAGTGTGTGTGCTCTCAATGTAATGTTGCATGCCTACCATACACTAGAAAACTTTTTTTTATTTTATTTAAGAGCTTATTTATATATCCGAATACACCTTATAGGGTAAAATCTTCAAAACATCAGAACGATACATTAAAAACACATAAGACTTTAGTTAAACTATAAAAGCACTTTTAAAAAGGTGTCAGTGTCTTGTACGTGGGTAGGTCAGTGCAGTCACAGATGTGTTTGGGGAGAGAGTCCCGGGGAGAGGGGTCAGCTCTGCAGAAGACTGTGTCGCCCCAGGTCTGCTGCTTGGTTCTCCTGTGGTGGAGTCAGGAGGTTTGCATTAGAGGTGAGAGGCTGCAGGATGGAGCAGGTCTGTGAGGAGGAGGATTTTAAACCGCTGTGGGACTGGAAGCCAATGGAGGCTCTGGAGGTCGGGGTTCATGGTGGTCACAGGTGCAGGTGTGGGTGAGCAGGCGAGCAGCAGAGTTGGAGTTTATTTAAGATTTTGGATGGTGTGCCGTAGAGGATGCTGTTGCGTAATAGTCTCTTCTGGAGGTGATGAAGGCAAGAATGAGGGTTTTGCTGCGGAGAAGGCGAGTGATGGGTGGAGTGGAGGGTTTATGTTTTTGAAGTGGAAGTAGGCAGTTCTGGTGATTTATGATTTTGCAAAGACTGAGGATCTTGCAGAGTCACTATTTAAAAGACTACAGCCCGATTCATTTTCAGATTCTTTCCCATCCTGCACCTGGTGGAAATTTACAAGAAGAAAAGCTGTTGAGCAATGAAGCAGAAACACAAGCAGCTTTTGGTCACAGCTGTCCTTGTGTGTGCATTTTGAGGGCTGCAGCAATTTCTGTCCACTTTTTTTCTTCAACTCTCTATCATGGTAAAAATGGGAGAACACACTCTTACTCTTTCCACAATTCCACCAATTTCTCCTCCTTTTAGTCCAAGACAACCAAGACTTCACGTTCTTGTGCCTCCACGGAACTGGCAGTTTAGTATAAAGCATGCCTGCTTCTTGATGGTGATAGAGAGAGAACCTATTGGTTGAGCTGAGACTAAGAACCTCTGTTAATATTAAACATGTTAATTTTATTGGAACGTCAAGACAAGAAAAAGACCAACTCATGCTGAGTTTTATGACCATCTTGCACCAAATGATCGAGATAGCAAGAGCACGCTGCAACTCAAGCAAAACTTTCAGGATTTTATAGAGATTGGTAATTTATCTGTGACGGTCAAATCGTTTGAAAAGTCGTCTGGTGTAAGGCCAGCATTACCCGTTTTCCCATATTCACGTTGGAATTCTGACAATGATTTGAGCCCCACCATAGTTTAATCAAAAGGAAAAAAAAAAACAATTTCACCATATTTTAGTTGTACAAAATTGTGAGGCTAAGCTGGGATTGAAAGGAAGTTGATTAGCCTATTATGTCATCCAAATCTGAATGCCCCCTCACTTCATTCAGGCACTGCTGGCAGAAAGACAAACTCTTCTATTAAAGAGGAATCTTAAATCAAGCTTTTCACAGCCCTTGTGGTCGCACCCCTGAACAAGAGTAAGTACATTTCTATATCACTGCAGCAAGGTGACAAATGAAACCACTAGAGGTCCACAAAAAAAGTGGTTTTCGGGTGATTTTTTTGTAGTTTGTCTTTAAGATAAGAGCAAGATGAAAAGCCTTTGGTGAAAATGGAAACTCGCAGCAGAACATTGATCAGAAATTCTTTTGCCAATTGTTTTGCCATAGAGCTAGTCCCTGTATTAGCAATGTCAGGCCACCTGCTGTTTCATTTATTAAGAGAACAGTCTGTAAAATTATTAAACAGTCCTTTTTGTAAGTATACGTGCAAATCTGATATGAGGACAGGCTGACAATTGCAGTAACTGTCCTTGTTTAAGCATGGCTGGCCAGAGAGACAGAAACAATCTGAGTGAGGTATCCAACTTCTGATCTAAACACTCAGACACACCTAAAGGAAAATCCATCACATTCAGTGTATTCTGCATTCACTGTGTGTCATCTATCACATTTTTTGCACACTTGGCAATTGCACCTTTTTGAGGAAGTTGCTCTTTGACACGGGCGATAACCTTGGTATAATTACGGCAGGCCTGACAAATTAACCTTTTAATGTGAGAAAGTACAGGTGTATGTGTGAACACTCGCGCTTGTGTGTTTCCCCTCATAAACATGCCACACGCACAGTCTCAACAAGGGCAATGTGCACAGACAAAGTCAGCTCGTCGATGGAAACTGCTTATTTCAGCTGATGGAGAGTATAATTCCAACATTGGAATAATAATGATGGCATTGTAATTCAGATGGATAGGGTAGAAATTAGATTCTGTGGCTTTTTGCATATTGTCATTATTGAGTTCTGCACCATTCTCTCTGTGAAAGTGAAATGAATTGAGAGGTGGGATGGGTTTACATGTCTTACTTACTGAAGCGACACACAAGTCTCACCTTGCAGCAATTTGTGAGTCTAAAGTGAATCTAAAGTGCATCTTCATTATGTCCCCAAATGAAACATTAACACACACATGTGAATTTATGTATTTGCACAGACACACAGAGCCACCCTGTTGGTATGAAACCTGAAAGTAAATGACTGCAATCACATTAAACACCCCGGCAATTACAGTGAGAACAAACACCATTTCTATACTGCATTTCTCATAATGCAACTTCACAGTACGCCCTAATTGTGCTCCATTTGCTGCAGATAATAATCTATGTCACTCTCACTTTGCTTCGCACAAGCACCCAAACAGCTAATCAAAGAGCCAAATTTTTCTTACTCCCCTGCACTCAGAATTATAAAGCGTCTATAAATGAATGAGCATCATAGTGTCATCTAAGGCCTCGTAAGATAAGAATAAGATATTCCTTCTCCTCTTTCACTTTCTTTCACTCAAGGCTGCAGGATGGCCTGTGGCAAGGGTTTAGCTAAAACAGAATTTCCCAGCATAGATCAATAACGTCTTGTGTTATGATTATTATTACTTAAGGGAGTCCGCTGCCTTTGTATTTTTATTGGGGGGAAAGGCAAGGAGACCTAGAAGAAAATGCTCCTGTCAATATACGATCTCAGCCTTACAGGGACAGAAAGGATTCTTGTGATATAAGTATTTATTAACCATGACACATCATTCTCAAGCCACATATAACATCTAAGAGCTCTGGGCTACATATCAAAGTAGCCCTAAACTTTATAGTATCAGACTTTTGATTTTCATAAAATAACATCGCCTGAAAAGGTATATGTTCTTTATGGATGGGGCAAAATTGGCCATTTTTGAGCTGAAACTCTCTCATAAAGCCATTAGTATTGTACGTGTAACCATAGGAACCATAATTTAGCTGCTCCACAAAGATTTCTGGGTCTCATAAACCATTTTGTAATGGTCATACAGTATGTAACAGTTCTGAGACACTGACAAATGATATTGTTCTGCCGACGTGGGTGGCAGTTCAGAGAACACACTCAAAAAAATCTTGTTTTTCAAGGCGATGGCAAACATTTTGTCATTTAGTTTGTTTCTACTATTGGCAGAGGTTTCCTGCATCATTATTAAAGAGCACTGCAGAGAGGGCAGTAAATATGCTGACAAAATATGCGGACGTTGTTTGACACAGCGTGCAAATGCTACAACAGAAACATGCCGGTAATGCTCGTAAGACTTAGTTATCAGCGGTTTTAAGCTTGGACCTGCATGTGACTGAGCTGATTAAAAAAAGCCTTGTTTTAAAAGCAGAGGGTATTATTGGACATTTACAAATATTGAGAGCTAAAAGCATGAGTAAAACATGGCTCATTAATAGCTTGTGAGGTCCTTTTCCATTGGAAAATATTCCATTAATGGTTCTGATTTTTTTTTTAATGAAGCCACTTTTTGTAGTACTTCTTTTGAGTAATTAATGATCCTGTATTAGCTGGATATCAATTTTACAACAAATACCATTTGGCAGACACCCAAACAGCTGCACGTCCTTATCAGCCTGTACAATTGTAACCGTGCATACTCGATATTCTTGATTTTTAGGAAGAGTAGATGTAATCCCATCACAGTGGATGGTGTGAACACTGAGCCTGTGTAACACACTGTAAACACTTGGACAGGTGAAATACCTTTTGTGATCTACCGCTGTTATCTCCTGTACAGGCTTGAGTGCAATACATTGTGTGTTCCAACACGGGTTGTCGCACTCAATGATTGAATTCCAATGTTAAGAATTGTATTGGGGATTGGAAAATGATAGTTATGACCCTCACAAACAGATGTCTGCCATGTTCATACACCAAGTTCCGCCTTCCACATAGCGTGTTATGATGAGATGTTTTGTGTTCTGGTCTTTTCATTGTACACCGTTGGGATTGCTGCACTTAAAAAGCCTAGCAAAGCTGAGCTTTGCCACCTTCATCCAAGTCTGTAAGGTCATGCTGCCATCTGATAGTTGGTAAGCTATTACAAAAACACAGGTTTGAACAAAAACATTGAATAAAAACTGCTCATATCTGGCAAAACAATTATCTAATTATTAGTATTTGTGCACCAAACAAAGTACATATTATAAACTTGATCATAACATTACCATTATCCTCTCTGCTCCTTTAATTTCTTATATTTACCCTCAATACTTGTTTTATCTTGCCACCTTTTATGCCACTGTTTAGCTGGGTTGTTGGTGCATATGAAAGGGGGAAATAGAATTAATGAGCCTCTGGGTAAATAAATGGATTTTGGCATTCAGCTCCCTCTTTTCCATGCTCCCTGTTTCACCACAGTACTGACAGTTTAATCAGTTCTTCATTTAATGATTTAATCAGCCTTTAGAAAGGTATTTTTTTTGTGTGCCCAAAGTGCCTTACTTGCCAGGCCTCCTGATTGTCCCAATTGTAATAAAGTAAAGCACTCTCAGTACTGCATAACAGGGAATTAGGCAAAAATGACTTTGAGCAAGGATACATTTGAGAGAGTGATGAATAATGCCAACATAACGAAATCCTTACAAAACCATTTTGCATCTCTCATGTGGTTACCTTGCCCAACATTCAGGCATTGACAGATTTTCCTTAATTCAGGCAATTTGTACAGCTATAACAATCTCAACTTGGACCCCAAAGGCAACCCATTTTGGAAAGATAAAAGGTTGATGATAATCAGCCCTGCATATTTATCCTCAAATTTGACAGAGTTGCAGTTTAATCAAATGTGTAATCACACTCAGACATTAATGCGTTTGCCAGGGGGGTGAACATGCTTTGTGATAGTGCGAAAACAGAACTCTTGATGGCGTTCACCAAAATGTCTGATCGTTGCCATCACTGCTCTGCTACTGGGTGAAGGTCACTGAAGCCAAAAGCTGATAATGCTTCCCTGCAGTGTCAGAAAGCAATGCTAAAAACCCATTCAACTGTAGCCAGTCTTATTGCCCTCTTTCATCTTCTGTCCCTCTTTTCTTTACCTTTTGATCTTACATTTCTGACTTCCTAATCCTGCCCCACTGCAGCACTTAGACCTGTAGACAAAGACTGAAGAAAGGAAGTTTTAGGCTTTTAGTACAAAATTGTAGACACGCACACAGAGGCGCATGCACGAGTACTGTACACACAAAGTCTATATCATCTGCAGAACATCTGCTCGCCATCAAATATGGCATCAAAGGCCGCTTGTTACTTGGATTGCATTAGCTTCCTGATGTTTCAGCTTTGATATGGCCCAGCATTACTCCAGTGAATGGCACATCCTCCTGCTGCACTGCCTGAAAGTCTGCAAGCGTCAGTCCTTCATGTCCCGACAATACAAGCGTCTCTCTGGCTGTCTGGATAATCAAATGAAGACAGATGATACGCCAGAAGTCCTGCGAACACCGCCTCGCACACAGACTCCCTAAAGTTAAGGCTGTATCATCGTGCTTAATATAGCAGGCTTTTACAGTCTGTCCTGATTTTCTGTAAGAGAGTAGGTGAGTTTGGGCATACTTATCAATACTGTCACTTGAGCACCAGACATTTTGTTTGTTTCCTCACTCAAGCAGCTTAAAGGTGTTACCGTGAGATAAGTGAAGCTGTTTTTTTGTTTTTTTCCCTCAGGCAATCTCGCATCATGTCTCTTTATGTTGAGCACATCAGTAATCTGTTGCCGTTCCCTGCAAGTCATCATTATCTAAATTAGTTTGGTGGTTCTATATTTAATATGAAATTAGCAACCGATACTGCTTTCATTATACTGAATGGCAGCACGGGCCCATTAGATTCTGATCAGTCTTTCATAATTGAAACTCACATGACACTGTTTGTTGTACTGTATTTTTCTGTGAACTGGATTTTAGTGTCTGAGGAAGAGGACCTGCTCTAGTGAGTCAAAGAAAGTGTTATTCACTGAGGAAGGATAATGTTTCTCCAAATGGTTCTGTGTAAAATTATGCCCAACAAGGTAAAGACCGGGAAAGAGTCTCAATTTCCCCGTAGGCTGAATCACTTGAAGCATCTCAAATAACGTAGGATATTTCCATGATTGAAATCTGTTTTAATGTCCTTAATTTTGGTAAGTGTGCTGTAACTTTAATGGGACAAACTTGAGAGCCTCTTAATTCACACACTCCTCCATCGTATATTTCCATATAGCCCACATATACCATAGTCATGAACGCTAATTTATGTGATGCAATCAATATGAAAGCCAATTCATTGATATTTAAGGTTTAAAGGCTCCCATAAAAGTTTTATTGAAACAGTACTGACTTAAATGCTTAGCCACTGCAACATTTCTATTATAAAGATAGTCTGAAAGTCCAAAAAACATCTTGGGAGGGACTTGACTTGGACACTTTTAAAGTGATGGTGCATTTCTGCTTTAAGAACCAGAACAGGAGTTCATACTAGTGAAGTTAGACACTTTGGGAAATAAGCTTACTCAATTTCTTGCAGATACTTCAGTGAGAGCCTGGTCCAAGCGTCTCTAAAGCTCCATAATTGTGTTATTAATAATAATGTTGTACTGTAGCTTGTTTGTTAAAGGTGCAGTGTATAAGATTTCAGAGGGCTCTATTACAGTTCATGGCAGATATGAAATAACCGGAAAATAAGAGTCTTTATGGTTACCTTCAGAATGAGCCTTTTATATCTACAGTTTCCACAGATCCTCTTTCATGGAGTCCGCCATGTTGAACTGCTATTTTACTACAGTAGCCCAGAAGAGACAAACTAAACACTTGCTTTAAATCAGGGGTCGGCAACCTATGGCTCGCGAGTCAGATGTGGCTGTTTTGATGACTGCATCTGGCTCGCAGACAGGGGTGAAAGTAAGCCGGTATGGTCCGGTACTGCGTACACCTAAAACACTCAGTGGCGGTACGCAGTACCAGGAAGATGCTATAAAGCCCTCATTCAGAACCAGTCACGGCCGCACTCTGGGTCAGAAAATAGATCAGCTAGCAATATGCAGTCTTGAAAACTACTTTGTCTGTTTAAAAAATCCTTTTGACTCATTCCGAATTGTTTCTGAACTGTCCGTGCTATGTTTTAGTCCATGCTGGACGGAGCCTTGGCCGGGCATCTCCCTCTCTCCCCCTCCCTTCGGAGAGAGCCCGGTGGTCTCCTCTGCGTCCAGCCTTCAAAACGTGTACCATGCTATGTCTTTATGTTTGTTGCAAAATGTCCCAGTTGAAATCAGTAGGAGAGTAAGCAGTTGTGTTTTGTGTTATTTTGTTCAGTTTTAATGATACAGAACAGCTCGGAAAAGAAACTGCTTATGAGCTAACAACCGGAGCAGTACGTGAGTGCGCATGCACGTCTACATCCGAAACACAGCGGTTGCTACGGGGATCGGTGCATGATTGGGACCATGCAGCACCAGAAGTTGCATTAATGTTATGAAGTATTTTATTTATTATTGGTTAGCTTCAGTATAACAACATTATTAAAAAGAATAAATTCAGAGACTTATTATACTCTAAAATTGTTGGTCTTACTTAAAAATGCACCATTTATTTGTATTCTCGCTGTTGTTGTATATATTGATTTGTGTTCTGAGTTGGTCAATGACTTGCTGAGAAAGCTAATCACAAACAGCATCATTCACTGAGCGGGTACGAAGAGGAACTGTCATTTTGTGGATATCACACACACATATACATACGCTGACAGAGACAGAGCTGATACGCGACAAATCGAATACCAGTGCCCACTGGGATTTTGCTGAAGAGAGTGCCGTATGGAGTTATGCATGGTAATTACATGGCTCAGTATGCCCCTTCTAATACAGCCCTCTATTAGCTATCACATTGAGGCTGTTTGCTCTGTCATACCACTGCCACCGACTGACAATGTGTCTTTGTGTGTGTGTGTAGTGTACACACTGATAACGTGGGATATAAGACTATATTTGTTCATTTTCCCTGTTTGTATTGAGTCATCATGGATTTGGTGAAAGTCTGGCGGGTCAAACTGCTCCGCTTCTGAAATGCTACCGGTGGCTTTTGTCGCGTGGACAGACCAAAAAAGCGTCACGGCCATGACGTGACAGATGTCTGTGGGTTTCAGGGTAAGACTGTTCAACCTCCATGTCTATTAAGCCAATGCGAAAGTGCCAGAAACTGCAGTTCCTCAAACGGCCACTTGAGGCTGGCTATAGGACAAGTCAATCTCTATAAGCCCCTATGTTAAAATGTCCAACTTCACAGCAGAAATAAACATGTTTACAGCCTGGTACAAAAAAACAGTTTTGGTCTCTATAGCTAATTTTCCCATTCATGAGAATCATGACAGTCTGAATTTTTTTTTTTACTCACTTATTGAAATTATATTAAGGCTTAAAGTTAAGCATAATTTCAGCATGGCTGATCAACCTTAAAGCCACATTATGTTACTTTTTTACCTTTAAAATAACTGCTACAAAACCATTTTGCTACAAGGACTTTTAATAGAGTGAATTTTGCCTGTGTCATTCGCACTCTGCACCTGGAACGCATGTTCTCTGGAAGCCTTAAAGCACCAGGGGAGTGTTTGTGTTTACACCGCTAGCAAAGGAGCTTTGGACCTCCGGGAGGAGGAGGTTTACAGGCCCAGGGCAAGGGGGAGTCAGTGGGGAATGCTCATGTGTGGAGGTAGCGCTGCGGCAGAACAGGACCTGGGCAAATGGGCAATGTAACCAGGCTCAGCAGCCTCTGTGGACATTGCAGAGGTTAAAAGACCTAAGAGGACATGGACGGAGGAAGCTAAGAATAAAAGGCGAGAGTGACCAAGCAAGAAGTGGCTGTACAAGAGTAAATCTGGGACTGTCTTCTTGTCAGTGGCAGCTGGTGGAAAATTTTCTAGGTAGGGCTACACTACATCCAATCAAAAACACTTTGCAGTCAGGTATTCCAGTTTTATTTAAACATGAAATAAATTTTGTTCACCCACAGCAGCAATATCAGTAAAATATAAAACATGTAATAGAAAGTGTTTGTATTATTGAGATGCCCCTCTGGGCTGTTTTCACCTTACAATAGGAAGGTCAAGATCGAGGTAAGTAAACATGAAGTGTGAAAGTGAGGAAGTCCTTGCTATTCAGACGCTGAATGGACATAAGCATGGGAGACAAATGCTCTGAGGTGTAGAGATCCACAAATATGAATACTGCACAAAATATTAAATTATGAACACTGGATCTCGGAAAATATGTTAGACCAGTGCAATATAAACATGACCTGCATAGAAATGAATTTCAAATTCACTTGAGTGAATCCTATTGAACTGTACTCAAAAATACACCATGGAGTCCATGATAACCAGATAACAGAAGGAAATACTCATAAGAATCCATCTTGTAAATTTCTTTTGACCTCTCACACATGGAATTATTTAAGATTTATTTTAAATTGTCCACTATGGACAAGAATGCCACAGTAACCATGAACAAACAAACCAGTCAAAGTTTGAGTATGTCTGCTTGATACCTGGTTAATCATTAAAGCTGCTATGAGGAGTTTTCACTGTTAATTTACCGGTCTTGGCCTCTCCAGATGCGCTGCAGCAATGTGTCGGCGGTTGCGTTCTGGATTGAAATGCAATGAAAACCACATATCGCAAGCGCCAGCTGGCAGTGGGTGGAAATTTCAGTCGTCTCGTTTGCTTGAACGGCGACAAAAGTAGTGCTCTTTATTTCCTCCAGAATCTAATCCTTGAGCGCTGACAGCATGGAGTTCAAGCAGCTCATTTTGTACTGTCTTTTATCCACCTCCTCATTGTGATTGCTCACCGCAATCCTGTCGCCGCCATCCTGCTGCATAGCAATGTTCACTGTTCCTAGCTCTTAGTTAGCTTGACAGAATTATCCTTGTTATTCTCAAGTTTCCTTACTTTCTTAAACAGGTGATTCATATCCATTACTTCCATAACTGTAACCATGCTGAATCTGTCCCCATTGTTTTAAAAAGCAAGCATGGAAAGAAAAATATAGCATTAACATGACCGCAACATGTGGTCACAGCTCTTTTGCCTGTAGTTTCCCCTCAAACAGATCTTAGATGAGAGATTTTACCAAGTTAGGGTTGGGTCTTGGATGAGTAGACCTAGTAATCGTACTCGCCATTGTCATGTAGTTAAAAAGGTGAAAAGGTGCCTGTAGAGACTAGTCCTGACTCCTAATAATGGTGCTAGTGGCTGGCATGGGGTGACAAAATAAACGCCCTTTTTGCATTCGATTTGAAGACACTGCAAAACACTTCTTGGCTTTTCTTGTGTTGCATTGGCCTGATTTGCCCCTGTCTCAAGTTCTTGACTTTTCTTTGTCGTTTTTTTTATCATAAGTCATGTAATCATAACATATACAAGTGTACAACTGGCCCTATTAACGACAGTGGGGTAAAAGTAAATTGCATTCTGATAATAGTGGGTGCCAAATTGCAAAAATCCTAATCTACATAATATTACATTAATATTGGTAGGCAAATTTTTGTTACTTTTGCACAGAGCCAGGCTACCTATTTCCACCTGTTTACAGTCTTTATGCTAAGCTAAGCTAACCAGTCTAAAGTGGGCCAGAATGATCTGGACAGTGTCACCAACTCTTTTCCAATTAAAGTAGCTAGCACTCACTCCAAAAGTTGCTAAAAGTCACCAGATGACATCATACACTAATTTGCATATTGATGATGAACATTCATGGTTGTCAGTTGCAGTGAGGGAGAGATCCCTTTAAACCATATAAAAGGTAGATAGAGAAATCTTTAGCCAAGTAATCACAAACTTGCTGCAGGGACATTTTGAATTTGAAGTAAAAATATAAAATTAATCTACAAAGGGAGTAGATCAAACAAACTATTTACATATTTTAGAACATCCTAATCCAGAGATAAAGAGTGAGAGAGAAGTGTCTCTGCCCCACACACCACACCTACTGCTGCCAATGAGCAAAAGGAGAGGGAGAGACCGGCGCTGTTGGCAGAAGAACTGTGCAGCATGCATGGGAATGAATTACAATATAATATATATTTCTTCTTTCTTATTCTCTAAATAAGTTGCTAAATTTGTCACTAGTCGGTTTTTAGATATAAAGTCACTAGGATGGTCTGAAAAGTCACTAAATCTAGCAAGAAGGTTGGCAAATTGGCTGGATTTGGATGAACATGTCACATTACTGTAAGTGCAGTAATACATATCTGCTGATTATATGGATGATTAACATGAACTGCACTGGCTGGTGTAAAGGTTAGCTTCAGTGAGGTTGCTAGCTGAAATGGCTGCTGCTCATTGTGTTTAGCTCTCAGTGTTTTTAGTTAAGCTAGCTACACAGTTTGATGGAATATGAAAAGGAAAATCAGAAATGTTATGTGAGAGGAATAGATGATTGATTAAATATGTGTCAAAACCAAATAAATACGAGTGAAGGAGTTAAAAATAAGACTTGGAGTTAAATAAGTTTGTTTTATTAACTGGTTGGCGGCAAAGGAAAAGAAATTAAAAAGCTTTTCGCTTTTTTTTTACCATCCGAGCCTAAAGGAAAAACTTCTTTTTACATTTTTATTTTAAATATTTAACTAACATCATTATTAAGTAATGTATTTATTATATTTTAATTAGTATGAAAACCTTTTGCACTTTCTGGGTTCCACAGAAATCTTTGAATCTTGATAATCTAGAAATTATTCATGACTCTGACAAATAGTCTAAAACACCTAAAGGATTATATAAAATACATATACAATATACATACAAAACAGCAAATTCTCACATTATTACTATTATTACTATTATATATATATATATTTTTTTACACTGTTCTATCTTCAGTCTGAATGCCCACTAACCAAGGCTCTGGATTAGCAACAGGACCAAGCAGGAAATTGCCCTGCAGCCCCTTAAGTCCCAGGGTACCTGTGTGTGTACTATTTTAGTAACAGACACAGAAATCTCGTAGAAGCCAGGTAGTATTTTTCCAGCACAGGAGTACTGTGCGTATAAAAAAGCTGCCATGCGTGTCTTGCTGTGTGTAGTGTACTTGATGGGAACAGGATACATGCACCATTCAGGGTGGTAGATGGGAGGTCAATACAACAAATCTTTGCTTCAGGGCCCCTTTAACAGGTTTATCCACTTACATGTATGATCAACAATGACAAGCAAAGCACCCTGGCATGTTTTGCACATGGATGGAGGGAATGGATGCAGTTCATCAGTGTGCAGAGAACACACACACACACACACTTCAAAGATGTGTCCTTCTTCTTTTTTTGTTTTGTTTTTGTCACTCTGCCTCAACCTTAATAGCTTTAATAACAGCTCCAGTCATTTCTGCACTTTTCGATGGACAAATTATGTAAATCTATTGTCAAGGAAATTTGTACTAAATGGCAAAATGGTTCAAGTTAAATGGTTCTCATTCCCTTGCCCATCATCATCTCAGGCAGTTCCAAACAACAGTTGGACTGTTTGGATATGTGGAGTATTTTATTCCTGAAATATCTAACATTTCAACAGGCTCTTTTCAACTTTACACGAACACACTGTACTGATGATGCGGAACAAAATATTCCCCAACACACAGCAGACTATTCTGCTCCCCGGAGGTGGCGGGTGCTGCCTGCAACATCAAGCACCGGAGCATCACCCAAAAAAGACAAATAAAAGCAAAAATGATGAATGCTGCTCAGAAATGGAGGTCTAATTTTCTCCCAGTATGCACTTTGTTTGCCTAATTAATTTGCTTTGGCTCAGGCACTTTGCCCAAATGCAGTTAGATGAAGAGAGAGAGAGAGGGGGTTCGTGTATTGGCGTTTTTGTTTTTAAATATTCAGGCATGTGTGACTGTGGGTGACTGTTTTGGGGACTCCACTGGGTTTCTTTCTGGTCCAACAATTCACTGACAAATAAAACACATGGATTCATTGATAATCATTTTGCAAAATTTGACCTGCCTTTCATTTGTTTTGTTGTAAAAAGGCTCTGCCTCAGTTCTTGATTTATGCCGTTTGATTCTTGGTGAGGAGGTACTGATTGTTTTTTTCACGTTTGATCGAAACAGGTTCAGGATTCGACTTCTTGCAAATGACTGTAACAAAGGCCAGGCCAAACTAAATTACACCTAAAACAAATGTAAACTTTGCGTAATTGCTTTTCCCGAAAGATACAATATGAGTCACTTTATAGCTTTCATTTAATTGGGTTAAAATTACTGGCAAAGCAGAAGCTGTTTTTCATTTTTAAACATAATTAGCATAATTGTGGCCTATTTGGATATGAATGGGTTTAGAATACTACATTGAATTTAATCAATTTCAAACAATCAATTAATCAAATTTATAAACAATTATAATGCATGTATTTGCAGGAAGTTTGAACCTCTGAATATTTTGAGGTCTTTGAGGTATTCTTATTGATAAAAATATCTGTACTCTTCAACTTAATTTTACTGTTCAATTATTATCAATTTTACGACAGTTAGTTCCCGACCAAGCAATTTGATTGGACAAGAGCAGTACCATGAGTGCTGATACATGACTCTTTATCACAACACACTCTGCTTAACAGGTTATGTTAACTGTCGTTATCTATCTTTAATTGTAACTAATTTGGCACTACAAAGAGGAACATATTCCCACAATAACATGTGACCTAATATATGAATCCTCATTAGGTGACAAAGGGAAGCGAAGAAGCCTGGATACTTAAGTGCAAACTCCCAGGTGAAGTCAAAAATATTCACGTTGACTGCGCTGCGGTAACATGTAGACTTCTAGATCAAAGCTAGCAAGCTAATGTTCAGGAAAATGTTGATGTGTTGCTTGGCATCCAGTTGTGGAACTATTTCTGTTGGTGGAGCCAAATAAATGATTATATAAACAAACAATCAAATCGTAATCTCATCAATAGTGTGGTGGGTCTGGCCGCTGCCATATTGGCAGTCTAAAATGGGCAAAAATGTGGATCATCAGTGGCCCTGAGGTGGGCTGAATGATGCCGTTGTGCTCAAACAAGCCATGTAATGGCACTCACCTGTCAATCAGACCGACCACATTGTTAATTATGCATAACTTTAAGCCTTAATATAACTTCAACGGGTCAGTTAAACAGAAATTCAGACTCTTGTTGTAAACAGGGAAATTAGCCATAGAGACCAAAACAGTTTTTTGTACCAGGCTGTAAACATGTTTACTTCTGCTTTGAAGTTGGACATTTTAACATGAGGGCTTATGGAGACCGACTTGTTCTGTAGCCAGCCTCAAGTGGCCATTCAAGGAACTGCGCATAGGCTTCAAAATGCTGCTGATAATGAAGCCATAAAATTCTAGCTGGCCAAACCCTGCAGGCAGAGGATCTCCAGGTTTCATGAGACGGAACTGAGTGTACTGGTTGTACTAGATACCAAAATAAATAATTTAACAGTAACCCTCATTACAATGACCAGAATGTCATCTCCACACTAAAGTTTGCCAAAAAAATACCCCTGAGGGAATGAAACCTGCCCTAACGCTCTCAATGAACATTCTCACAAGCAGAATTGCCATCAGCCATAATCTGTAATGCCTGACATTTTGGATGCATCTTCTTGTTAAATCTGCAAACACTGTGAAACATCACTAATAACTTTCTTCTTTTAATATCAGGACAAATTTGCCCCCAACTATTGCTACAAATGTTCAGATTCAGACTCACCATGATGGTGGAATTTATAAGACTCTTAGTTGGCTGTTGTTAAATGATGCCAGAGGAAAATTCAGCCATATATCCCAGTGTATTCACAGTGTGTGTAGTTTTAACAACCGCTTATGCTAAACCCTATTTACCCCCTGTCCTCTCTTTGCTTTCTCCTTTCCCTCCTGCCCCCTTCCAGTGCATGGTGCTGGCTATTGATTCTCCCGCAGGGGATGATTAGCCCTAACCTGTGTCAGAGTGCCAAGTCAGGGCGGTGATAATGCCTTCACTCAATGCACAATAACAACTCAGGTGCCCCAGGAACAAGTCCGAGCTGCTGCGTGCGTGCTAGCATGCTAATTTGCAGAGACTTGTGATAGATGCATACTGTCATTCCCGCTGAACAAAGTCAGGCTCTCAGCAGTGCAGCAGCAAGGCCAATACGATAAGCTACATCAAACAAATAGGAGGGAGTGGGATTGTTTATACAATACCTCTATGTACTGTAAAGGCTACATATAACATACAGTGTGGGTAGATATATGTACATATTCATATCTGTCAACCCAGCTGCAAACAATGCAATACAAATGTCACATCCCTACTTTCACGGTTTTTAACAGCCAGTACACAACCAACACACTCTGACACCTCATTAGTCTTCATGTACCCACATGAGAATCGTGCTCAGGCCTGAAATTTCAGCTCTAGGCCAACCTCCCCCAATTCACATGCACCAAAGCTCGTCCGAGACTGAACCTGAACTGAAGCCCAAAGCAAGTTTTTAATGTAAAATTCGCTCCCTTACCCTTCTTTAACACACACAGTACAGGACAGCTGAGACTTTTCACACACACACACACAAAATGCATTCAATGTGACAATGCAGTAAACACACTGTCTACTCTGCTGCCGTATCAGCGTATCCATCATGATGAAGGGGCTAGTCAAACAGTAAACATGAAGACATAAACAGTGGTCATGTAGCTCTCGCCAAGCATTAGTTAACCAGCCATCACGTGTATATACAGACAAGATGTTTAAACCTCTTTACATTGATAAAGCACGCTCTTAAACAATGATGACGGTGAACAAGAGAGCAAGAGCTTAAATCAGAAGTGACTGACGACTTTGTCTCGATGTGAGAAGAGCATACTGACAAAGGGCACGTTGATAAATGTTGACCAAATCTTCAGCCGCCTATAAATACTGAATTAAACCAGACAAACAGACAACGAATATAAATCTCATGTTTGACGCTTTATAGTCTGAGTGAATAACAATCCAACACACGAGCCAAGTCAACATGTCAAGGGCGCGACAGGAAGGCACCAGACTGAAGTCAGATGAGAACAAATCTATCAGGATAGTCATCAGTATTATTTCACCAGCAAAGACCACACCATCAACAGATACATTTAAATGGTTTATTGACAGTACGGAAAGATGGTGAATGAAGATTGGATTCTTGTATTTCTTCAAACGCTGTTGCATTGTGGGGAAGTTTCAGTGGAGAATGCCCTGCAGCACCCGGACACAACGGACCCCAAAAGCCTCCAGCTACTTTAGACAAGATTGAGAAATTCTGAGATCTTTGAGATCTGAATGAATGGAGCGGTGATGCACTTGGACCAGTGGTCCAAGTGCATTAGCAGTCATGTGGCAGAAACTCTTCACAGCTTAACAGTGAAATGTGAGAGTTGAGGGTGCTTCTGGGAGTCTACAATCAGGAACGTAAGGGCAGGATTTACATATTGTCTGCTGAATATGGAAAGTATCTGTATGGAGAGCAAGGACAGCTGGATTTCAGCGAGTGGTGTCTCAGATACAGAAGTGGTGGAGTTTAAGGCTTCTGTTGCTGAGTCTGCTGATGTGGGTTGATGAAAACTTTCAAAGTAATCATCCTGATTCCATCCAAATAATTTTTCGTCCGATGGGGACAACAAAATGGAATTGGCTTGGTTTCTATTCTGGCGCAGAATATGTGAACGAAAGAGGACGTGAAGGTTAGGAGGGTATTTATAGGAATGCTGGAAGAGTTATAATTGAGGTCCTTAAACCCTGCTGATTGCACAGTTTTAGTTTTGAGATATCTGTCCTTTAAGATTTTTGCTGCCAACCCAATACAATGGAGGTGAGAGTCCACAGCATGAAAAATATTTCATCTAAAAAATTCAACAGAAATATGTCTTTTCTGAAACAATTAAATTTAATTATAATCAAATAATAATGTGCATTTGGGGCCATACACCATTCTGCATTACAAATTCTTAGTTCTTTAATTATATTTTGATGCCAATACTTCTGTACTTTTACTTCAATAAAATTTTGAATGCAGGACTTGTACTTCTAACAGAGTATGTCTGCTCTGTGGTTTTGCTACTTTAGTAAAGGATCTCAGCTCTTCCACCACTGCATCAAACTCACAGCAGTTCGTCTACTCTGGAGACAGGCGTTCTGGGATTTTCTTACTCCTTTTACTTCTTCTTGGCATTCATTACATCCACATCAAACATTGAGTCACGCAACAGTTAATACAGAGAACAACATAATGACTGTTATTTTCTATTTTATATATGAACAGACAGTATGTAACAGAACAGAGCCTGGCATGTCGAAAACTCTCAGTTCCTGTCAGTTGTTCAGGTTGAGTTATCCTCACAGTTCTTCATGCTGTTGCCACCTGCTGCGTCACTCACATGGAACAGTCTCCGTGACAACCTATGAGCCAACGTTTGACAAATTAAAAGAAACACCAGAAGAAATGAATGCAGATCCTTCTGTACAGGGCATGAGGGGTCACTGACTGGTTTGATGAGGATAAAAATGATTTACATAACAGGCTTGGGTCTACAGATCTCAGCTGAGTTGAACGCTGACTGTATGGGTGATTTTGGACACACAGTGCTCTCCAACAAGGAGGGAACTTTTAGAACTTTGTTTATTTCATTTGTATTAAAGTCTCAGTAGCTCCTCTCAGATCCTGATGTGATCACCGCAAGCCCCAGAAGAACACAGGGTTTACTTATTTATTGAATTTGGACAAATGCGTTACATGCAGTGCATTGAAGTTGCAGTGTAATGATCAAACACCGGGTGTGGGTTTCTACACAAAGACCTACAGTACAAAGAGGATCTGTTGGCAGTGTTGGCACTCGGCGTCAAAATGAGACCGCAAAAAGAAAAGAGGGAGGAAAGCTTTTGAGAGGAATTTGTGATCCTCTTGCTCTTACAAATCACCAGAAATACCGACCCCCCCCCCCACAGACACACACACACACACACACACACACACACACACACACACACACACACACACACACACACACACAGACAACAGTGTGCATGAAGGCTTTATTTGCTAAAGCTGAACATCGCATATTCACAGATGTTGCCTCACAGGCAAAAACACACCTATTTCCCAACCTCTTTTACAGTCTCTCTCTTTCACACATAAACAGCCTATCGATACACACGCACACACGCACACACACACACACCCCTAATCAGTGATCCTCTCTTGCAATGGCTCGCGCATCTGAAATGAGACAAAGAGGAAGAGGAGGTGGAGGAGGGGAATAAAAGCAGATTTACAAGGCCTGTTCCAGCACCAGTCAGCAACTTCATTCTCCAGCCTCAGTGATGCTCTACAGCAGTGACACATGTACACTCACAAACACACACACACTCTCTCTCTCTCTATCTCTGTCTCTCTCTCTCTCTATCTCTCTGTCACACACACACTTTGATGTCTTTTTCTCAAATGTAGAGAGACAATCTGTAGTCTTGGCTCCATATTTGTGTTGGAAAGGACTTTTACCAGCATCTGTATGATGCAGTGAGGACACAGAGATGTGTTTTTAGAGAGGCATCTGCAGGATAATGGTGCAGAGAAATGATACTAAGTAATTTCAAAGCCTGTTTTTTCTTCTTCTTTTTTTTCTGATGCTTAGTCATTATTCAAATGTGTAAGCTGAGGGTGAATACACTGTGGGCACAGATTGGTGGAAACATCTACAGCAACAATTCCAGCTCTTGATTCTTGACAAAGTAATTTTAGAGATTTTATCTGCATGTTGACCTTTATCACTTCACTCGCAGTACAAAACAACAAAAATGTGTTTTTAATTCACTGCATTGCAGATTGTCCCCCAGCCGCAACAAACAGATGTTAATAAAGAACTTCTCCAACGTGTTTCATTAATTCACGAAGTCGTCTGCATGACACAAGGAGCCAGGCGTTTCTCTCCACAGAAAAGTCAAATGCTGCTCATTGATCTCACAGATACACAGAAGTGATAAATAAAAATAGGTTCCCTCCTGTTTTCATCTTGGAGGCCGAGCATGTGCTTCTGTCTGATCTTTGCAGCTCTCAGTTCATACAAGGATCAGTTTTTGTGTGTGTATGTCTGAGCTTCACTTCAGTATCCAGTGTTGGGATTACCCGTCACTTTTGAAATGAATGATTGAATCATTTTATTTGAAATGAATTTTCGCAGCATTTTCTTAAAAGGTTCAAGACATGTTTCAGGAGACGTTCATGAATAAATAATAAATGTTTATAGTAGAGTCGCTGTTATGCAATATTCATGTAGCATGCTCCTGGCGTCAAAATAAAAGTCCTCGACAAATGCAATTTGTGATTTAAACTGCAATATTTAGCAGAAGGCTTTGATTGTATTTGCAAAGGGAGTGATGAACAAAACACAAAGCAAACCTAAAAGTTATGGATCATGCAGGTTAAAACAGTGAGTGCACCTCAAGAGGAGAAGCAATAACATGTCTGACAGCGTGAATATCTGTGTAGATCTTTCAAGACACTGTAATGCTCGTTAGGAGACACAATACTTAAGTGTAATCCAAGTGGGTGGGAAATGGTAGCTTTACTTGATTTGAGCTGAATTTAAGCAGCATCTCATGGAGATTTAATCTTGTTATGGTGGATGAGGCCGGCTGTCAAGAATTATTCTTGAATATGATAATCACTGCAGGCTCACACTTTTTATGAAAAAAAATAATAAAAAAAATTCTCATGAGAAATGGTCCAAGCTCAGGAATTATCTCAGGGGATTTCATCAGAAAAATAAAGATGTCATAAATAAAACGCAGTGTACGCTGCTTGCAGAGAAACATCTCAATATCTGAGTGTGGTCTATGATGTATTTTAATGACAGATGAAGTGATTCTGATTAAAGTGATTCTAATAAGTGCACTGAGTGTAACAGTTCACCTTTATTAAAACCAAAATGTCTCAGATATAGCACCAAAGATAACATGAAGCTATCTTGAAATAAGAAGAAGAGTTTATGCCATGTTAGCAACTCTGTTTGGTGGCACTTTGAGCTATAACACCAACAGGCTAAAACACACTGTGTCCTCTTGGATCCGTCTATAGTAAATAAAACATGATGAAGTGCCCTCTATAGTGGTAGCTGTGGCTCAGGTTATAGAAACCGAAATAACTCGCCATGGAGGTTTGGGAGTATGTCTATGAGTAAGCTTAGCGTCATCGTGAGCGCTTTGGAAAGGAGGGCGCAGTGTTACTCTTGATGAGCAGTTGGCACCTTGCATGGCAGCCTGTGCCATCAGTGCAAGAATGTGTGTGTGAATGGGTGAATGAGACAAGTGTTGTCAAGCACTTTTAAGTGGTTGATGAGCCAGAAAAGTCTAATATGCATATGCAGTATGCTCAAGTATCAAATAGTCCGCCTTACCTGCTTGAAAAGGGTTTGAGACTTTCCAAAAATGGAGCACAATTTTATGTGCTGATGCAAGCATGCAACTAGTATAATTTTATTATATCCACCCCTGCCCTTCATACAGCCGGGGTCAACCACTAGCTCACAAAGACATGCTTTGCTTGTTGAATGGTTGAATAAGTTCAAAAACCTCCACACCTTTAGGGGTAACTTGCCAAAACAGCCAATCCAACATTCACACTCGCGTCTTGCTGTGATTGACAGAGAGTGAGCAGGGTTTAAACTTCTCCCTCAAGTTTACTTTTTAACCTTTAACCACCCTCATTACTGTTTTATTTTTGTAAGTTTGTAACACAGTTCCTTTCAGGAGAGACTATCTAAAAATGTGCACTGTTCATCCCATTTTCAAACCATTGTCAATTCTTCTGACCACTTTGGAAGGTCCACCACCTCTTTATCATGACCTTTATCAGGATCTCGTTTAGCTTGTTAGCAAACTCGCATTAGTAAAAACAGAGGTGAGTTGTTTGGTCATAACCACAAAGTATTGATATTATGAATTAAAATTGTGATGATACTGGTGGGATTACCAGTCAGTAGGATTAATCCTATGTGAGCCATGAATGTTTATACGAAAAATCACAGCAGTCCACCCAGTAGGGATATTTTATTCAGGACCAAAGTGATCTGGACCTGAAGACTGCCATTGCCTATAGAGCCATGATGCTAGCATGGCTAAAAATAAAGGAATGACAAATTTGTACTTATTGCTTTTTCTTGTATGAGTCCCATCATGCTGATTGCTCATTGTAGATCAGAGACACTTGGTACACAGTATTCAAATAGATGACTTTTTTTCTGTACTTTGGCTGCAAAGTACTTGAAATTGAACCTCTGCCAAGTTCACCATTATTTAGTCCAGAGTATTATTTAGTCCAGAGTAAATATAGCTCAGATCCGCTTCCACTGCCTCTCCATCTCTGGCTTTCTCAGTGTTTTTTCTCCCCTCTCTCCAACTGATTTGGCTTGTAGTTGTTGCAGGCCTGCGTGAGTGAATAGACCCTCGCTTCGTCAATAAAGCAATCATTAGAAGCAGATTGAGTTTGTGCTTGTGTACTGACAGCACATTGGATGGGGTGAATGAAGGAGGAGAAGAGGAGCGAGAGAAAGAAGGACGCTGATGGTGAGATTCGATATTTTGATGCGTGTCGGCTGAATCTGTCTCAACCAATTTAAGTGATGGGAAACACTCATATTGTTTTTGTTTTTTTTTAACAGACACATAGAAGCTGATGGATCTAATTTTAAAGCACACACATGCTCTTATATATATTTACAGCTGTACACATTTCCAAAATTCATTCTCCTTTGCCTTTCCTTGATGTTCAGCCCTCTTTCATTAACACAAACACAAATGTACCTCGAAAAGTTCTAATTAAAACAAAACAGGGTCAGACAAACGTCAGAATTTGGAGCACAGACTTCCCCCCCCACCGTCAGTAACCTCTTAAACCTTGCCCATCCTTCTTTCTGCCTCAGCTGTGAGTCCCTGGGGCAAGAGTTGGTCAGTTATCAGCTGTGATTTCACAATGTTTGAAATGCAATCAGTCCCAATTCTCTGTGCTCTCTCTCTCTCTGTTGCCCACTAACAGGGAGCCAGCACCACCCCGATCCACTGAAGCTCATAGTTAAAGGACAGCAAAGCAGACAGAGACAGGAAGAAAAAACAAGGCATGTCAAGAGAAGTTTGGCAAAGTTAGATGACCAGTGTGTTTGTATGCGTGCTGCGTTGATGCTCCTATTTAAAGAACCATCATGTTTGCAAGAAATGTGTAGGAAGGCACGACGTGTTGCCTTAGAGAAGGATTCCTCTGCTCATAACTGTGAGTTAAATGCTACACTACAAATATAATGGTGTGTAAATAACAGACTAAAACAGAAATTGCTCTAAAATGTCAGTCTGTAACTGTGAAGTTGGTATATTACTAGCAAAATACTACACTGTAGCTCTCAAACTTTATTTCTTTTACACCCACACTGACATTAATCTATGTTCTTGGCAAAATATTTTCCCACCAGAAATGGCAGATTTTAATTATTTGCTTTTCTGTCTGTAAGTTTATACCAGTGGACAGTCAGCTATGTAGTCCAGCAAGACTGAATGCCTATGGTGAGGGCAGTGCCCCTGGCACGTTAACAAAAGAGATAAGTTAAATGAGAGATAAGCATTATGGTTGATGAGCTATTCCTGATCCGTTTTGATTATGTTATTTTAGGTGTTTTTTCTTGGGCATAGGGTGCAGGCTTATATCTAATACATTTTAATTAGTCATTTTTAGTTTACATTAAAATAGTATGTGCTTTATCTATGCCATATAAATTTGTAAAATTTGGATACTGTGCTTATATTTCTTACATCCCCTTTCAAGGGGCGTACGAGTTTCCGCAGTATAGATCTCAGCTGTAGATACTGCAGTAAACACATATCATTAAGATCAAAAACTCATGCTCTTTCTTCAGTGCGGCCCCATTCGTCTGCCTTGTTGCTGGGCTGCCCGCCCAAGATTTCTGATTTTGACATATCTCCTTTTCAGGTGATGCAGCTAACATACAGATAACAGTTGCTTATTTACACATCCTGCAGACATTAGCATTCATTTTGGTTTCTAGCACCCTAAATAATGTAACCTTTTAGCTCTGGTTCATTCCATAGAGTATAAAAAATAAATGTACTATACCCGGAGGTTTCTGAAGATCTGTTTTTTGTACCAGGCTCTAAACATGTTTATTTCTCCTGTGAAGTTGGACAGTTTTTTTATGGGGGCTTATGGAGATTGACTCTTTTTGTAGCCAGCCTCAAGTGGCCGTTTGATGAACTGCAGCTTTTGGCACTTCTTTGTTGGCTTCCCTTCACAGTCACCGAGATGGCACGCTTGGCTTATCCTTATCCCACTAGCTAGCTGCTAACTCTGTCTGCCATTTTGTAGCATACAGTGGGTTTCTCAAAGGACGAGGCTGGTGACACACAAAACCAGGACAATTAGCTAAAAGACATTACAATGCTAAAAAGCTACTGAGCTCTGGAGAACTGCAGAGTTTGGTGATAATTATCTGTGAATTTATCACTATGAGCGACACCTTTCCCATTATTTCACCTGTTGTTAATATAGAAATATTGATTGCAGCAGATTTAAAGCTTCTCTGGGGCTTTGGGGAGAAAAAAGTTTAATCGTGCCTTGTAGTGAAACATATATCACAGAGCTCATTGTAAATCAACCTGCATGGATGGATAATGTGACAGACATTGAAGCTTTAATAAAATGTCAGACTCTGCAGTAGAGTAGAGCGTAGCTGTTGTTCTGCTGGCTGTCTAAACGCTCATAGTCAGAGACTATTTAAAATCTGACTGATTCATCAGCGTAGGTGAATGAGCCTTAAGAGAAAGTTGCAATAGTTGTAATGTTTTATTCATGGGCATACATTATAAAAAGTTCTGCCGGGAATAGTTCATACAGAGAATAGCTGTATTTCTTACAAATGATCTTCCTCCTTTTTGGTGCATCTGCTATGTTAAATCATAGGAAATGAATACTTATAACTGTGACTGGTAAATTCTGGTTGACTTTTATTGTGTCCCCCAGGTTTTCTGCATCTTTAATGCCGACAAAAGCACATTATACAGGGCGGAAAGTGTCCTCTAGGTGTAACTGTGTACAGTGTGTATTTTGTGTTACCATGATGCAACATAGCATGTCTCAGTCAATGATATGTATCCAATATCAGTGTTTGGACTTGTGCCATTTCTCCCTATAGCCTCTTCTTCATGTTCCATTTAACGTGAATCCAATTCTCACACTTGTGTACAGCTATCTTGTGCACATGAATAATGTGTCACCTCAAACAAAGTAATACATGTCTTTGTGGATGTAATGGGCTTTAGGGAGAACACGATCAGCATGCAACAGTGATCCTGGGTGGAGACATGTTTGGCATGTTCGTTATGATTTGTGCTATCGGTTCTGCAGTGCGAGCATAGAAACCGGGCACATGTGTTTGCTTTGGAATTCACTCACCGACATGAAGCACTTCTAGCCTATGGGCATGCTGCTCTTCTCTATCTCTTATCGCTGTGATTGCAGGGGACTCGTAAGGCGCATGTACATGTTTATTGTCATGGATACTGCCATGATATATGCAGTTTGGATTGGGAAGGACTCAAAGAGCACAAAGGAGAAGAACGAGCGCAAAAATAAGTCAGAAATGATGAATTTCAATTCTGCATTATCTTTCTTTTTTCCATTTTATTATATTTTACTATCATGTACCAATCCTGTACACCAGGATACGCAGGAGCCACTTCAGAATAATATACCATCATGAGTAATATGGTTATGGTGGCAGACATTGGGCTATGTTGATACAGATCTACAAGTCTATGTGGCAAGCGGCACCATTCACTTACCACCTAATCTAAAAATGCCTGCTGGAAGTGTGCATTTGTCAATGGTTTTATCAAGAAGGCAACATTCCCCCACTAATATTTCATTTAGATATGACCATGACATCAACAGCAGGCTCTGTTAATATGTTGTGGCATCCCAGATACAGCCCCCTGTTCTGTAATCACATACAGTACACTGCCCTACACTTTGACTTAAAGCTTGTTCACACAAAACTCAATAATTTCTGAAGTCACTACCGGTCTCGACAACAGGCTAATTGGATGGCTGACCCTGCTGATTGAAAAAGCCCACTCAGCAGTCTTAAAACCAAATTCTATCAGTAAGTACAAAGCTTAACTATGAGCCGTCAGCTGTCAGTAATTTACAGATGGGTGACAAATTACAGGAAAAACTTGTTCCGCCAAGAGCCCCAAGAACAGCTCCAACACTCGAAGTCACCCGAACTCTGCTGGATAGATGAAAGGTTATTCACACATTTCATGTGTTGATGATTGCAGTAGAGAGCACTGTCTAATACATTGCTCTAACATCTCCCATAAGTGTTCAGGACGGTCACTCAGAAGATGAAACCAAGTTGGCCCTTATCAGGAAACTTAAATATAGTTGGGGGAAAATATATTTTAGCATAATCTTAACTAAAACAACCAGATTTCATGCAAGTACACTTGAATATCTGCTATTCATGAATCACATGCACATGGCACACTGCTTACTGCAGGGCTATTGAGGCCACACCCCCTACATGCACAGATGACCCTGGACCATAGTTTGGAGCCCAGAGCACAAGACTATTGAAGCCACACATTTGAGCCTGTGGACTACACAAAGTGAAGTAAGTTTCGATGATATTATGGGGTAAATATATTTGATGTGTAGTATTAATGTTTAATTTGCAAATAGTACATGAAAATATATTAGATAGCTAGCTGATAATTGCTAAATGAGCTATAGCTAGCATCATTTCATTGACCATTTATGATCTTTTCATGATGATAGCTTACCCCTAATTACTAAATTACCCCCAATTTCCAGTTAATTCCCATAAATTTCCATAATTCCCATGGAAACTTTCCGATTTTAAATATTTCCCAAATTCCCTAGCTTAACTTCTTATGGAACATTTCTGGAAATGTATTGAACACTTTCCACCCCAAACCTACTTCCAATCCATCCAGGCATTCACAATTCTGCACCTCTAAATTTACATTCAGTGCCAACGCAGAACCTACCAGTACAGTAATGTCATCTATATATTGTGAGCTAGACAAGAAGGAAGTCATGGTTGTGTGTGTGTGTGTGTGTGTGTGTAGTGCATCAGGCACGATTCTTCTGCATGACTGTGTTCTGTCACCAACCTGCAATTTATTGTCATTTAATTAATTGTAACCACAATCTAAGTGTCTAAGTGTTTTAGTTTCCTTACCTGTAATTAAACCTTTGTTTTGTCATAACCACAATCTTTCCCTACTCTTAATGGCACCGTTGTTGCCACACACAGATTTAGTAGAAAGTAAAGGTTTGTGAGCGTCAGTGTTGGCTTGGTTTTGCATTAAAACACCATTTTCACTGAACATAATTCTTGGTTTTACAGAATCCTTCAATATTGGCTCTTTTGTCTGCTGCATTCCATCCACACTTTACAGCTGACAATTAAATGAACACATCAGTGATTTAGTAGTGCAATACTTATCTATAGTTTGTCAGACTTAGTGACAAATGAAGGTATAAACCAAGCCTCCAACCATAACCACATATCCCATAATGCATCTCAACAGAGCCTTTCGTAACTCAGGCTTCCTGCTAGAAATTAGAAGCCTGAGGTGAGGTGACTTACAAAGGATCCTCCAGAGCCACAGAACACTTTATAAAACTATTTTCACTGGCTGAATAATCCTCCCTGTGGATAAACTGAACTTAAAAAATGGGCGGTGAGAGGACATCAGGACAACACACAGTAATTAGCATGCAACTAATATATTTGCAAACATTCCCCACCTCATGTATATATCTTACAGCTAGACACAAAGATGGTCAGCTTTTTTATTATCACATGCATCTCATTAGCTTCCATCACTGCTTTATCTGCTAGTGGAGATGACTTTGCAACAATCCAATGTCACTACGCAACACTGTAGCCTTCATACCCTACTGCTTCAGTTTTACTGCAGACTCAGTCTCGCTAAGAATTTCCTTTTTTATATAGTTTGTCTACTGTGTCCTTTCATGGTACTGTGAGCTTCACAAAATATACGGTCTGCTGCACTTCTGACAACAACAACAACAAGGCTGGCTTTAAGGCGGTGCTCACTATTTCCTGTGGGATTACCAGCTTTTTCCCTAAATCTACCTCTGTCTGTCCTCTGCCCATCCTACGTGGAGTTCACATAGAATATTCAGCCTCTAAAATGCTTTTGAAGCTTATATGAAAACTGTAAGATTAACAACGGCCATAAACCGACCTGGTATGTCTCAAATAAATGTAAATGACAGCACCTTTATAAAGAAACTGACATCAACTTACTCTACTGTGGAGGTTACTTCAATCAATGACTGATGTGTGTTCGTGTATATTTTTGGAGACCATTTAAAGAACTGAAATGTGGCAAATTCCCAAATGATTTGGACTCAGAGTACTGATCTACAGAGGAAAAGGCATTTGTACGCAGGTCAGCGGTCTGACATCTGTTCTTTTGAGTGCATTGGCTGGTGTATAGTGTCAGTGCAAGGCTTTCTGTCACTTCCCCCATCTGGAAAAATACCAGAGTCGCACATATCTTGAACCGATGGCACAATTACGTTCACCAGTTTTCAGCATCATCAGTTGTTCTCTGGCCTCCCTCTGTGGCCTTGAAGTTGATTCAGTTGGCAGAGCTGTCCAGTGAAGTTTTACTGAATTCAAACCACTTTTTTCAATTTTTCTAATGCAAGTTTGAGGGTTAGATTAGTTTTTGTTTAAATAAGATTAATTGCAATGTTACTTGGATAAGAAATTTAAACCATATGGCTGCTGCAGCTGGACATGTGCATTCACTACTGAATCTCTCTGCCCAGCTCCCCAGACATCACAAGTCCCCCTCTGACCCACTGTCAGAATACAAGAAGTATCATAGCACATCATAGGCAGCAGGTATAATTAATATAATTTGGCTTCGCTTTATCCTTTCACAACTTTTTCCAGCCATGTTTCTTCTTCTCCCCACTTTCTCAGGTCGTGCACTGACCCTGCTTCGCCTGAGAGACAAACTTGGCACATCCTGCTGTTTCTCTACCTGCTGATCTTTTTTCTCCTTTTTTTTTTCCGTGCCCTTCTTTCCTATCCTCAACAGATTTTTTTTTTCTGACTCCATCAAGTCTACTATACGAAGAGCTTTAAGCCTTCCCCTCCCACTCTTCATTGCATCTGTCCTGCAATATCCCTGTGTCTGACTGTGCCAACAAGTTTTCTTGTACACTTCGATGAGTCTTAAGATTGTGTCAACTTGTATTACAAAGTTGCAACATATTGTACCACCTTCCTGAGCCTTTTTTTATTTATTTTTTCACTGCGGTATTGCAGGATTTGTTTTCTCATCTTTGGAAAAACCTTCTTTGCCATTTTCTCCCTGAGAAGCTCTTGTATTTACTCAGCGTGACATTCATTGTAACCTAAACGAGGTCATCAAATCATTAAATTTCTTCAGTTAAGCTCTGGATCCAAGGTGCAACAGTAGTCACACTGCCTGCATATGCGTGGATTGGTTGGAAGCGCAGCTCTCCCTGTGGGCTCCCTCTACCTACACTACCATCAAATCAGTTTGATGGCCTAATGATTACTTCTAGTACCACAGAAAAAAGCATGAGGGGATATTACCCACCTTGCTATGATGTCTGCTACACTCTGTTGTAGTGAAGCACATTTGATTATGCTAAACACATCCTCTGACCACGTTTTTTTTAATGATGTTTGGAACTTGAAAAGCCTCCCACAAATGTTATTTGGAATCACATTGAACGCATTAGCAGGGTCCACAAAACACTTTTCTCCCGCTGGGCTGACTGAATTTGAAGCAAAATTATACAAGTTTATTCAACAAGATCAACCTGATATCTTCTGTTATATTCTCTTATTGTGTCAATTAATACATGGTATTCTTTTTTGACAGCCTCTTATATATTTACAAATGAGACAAAACTCATGTTGAGCAGCAGCCCTTCTATCACTCAGTCTTACAGTCAACTCTCTTTCACTCTCTTGGAGCCTATGCTTTGTTGCTTTCACTTGTCTTACTTTGCTTAAATGAATGTTAAATCATCCTGTACTATAATACCTTATAAGCAACAAACAGAAGAACAAAACCCTCTAGCCAAAAGTGAATATAGCCAAAGTGCTCGTTTTTGTAGCCAGTTTGTTGAGAAAAATCTCGTTCCCCATGATTTCATATTGTCAACATTACTCCTGTTTTTTAATGTCAGGAGGCCAATTCTGTTTTTTCTATGATGGGTCATGGTGTAACAATGCAGATTTTGAAGCATGGACCAGTATTTGTATGAAACATTTCTATTGATTAAAGGTGGGTTTTTGTTGGTATTTTTGCAAGTATTATTTTTCTTTCTACCAGGCTTGCAGTATTCATACTGCTGCATAGGTGTGTAAAAAAATAAAAATAATAATAATAATAATAATAATAATAATAATAATAATAATAATAATAATAATAAAATACACACATTGACTGCAAAACTGTATCCTGTTTCGTGACCTAGCTAATCATCCAACCTTATAGGATCATTTAGGAAAACTGTGAAAGTTGTATTTTGATCTTTCACTTCGTTATTTTTAAGGACGTTCTTGTTATTTTAATATTACACTCTAGCAAGGTCATGTGAATATCCAGAGACTGTAAAGCAGTTTTTTTTTGTATTTAAAGACACTCACTCCATCTCTGGCTACTGGTGATGAATTCTTGTATATTCTTCTTTCTATTTTACATTATCTGCAGTGGATAAACTGCACACAGGCTTAAAGAAACTAAAGAAAGATTGTTGCAGTATGCCATACTTTTTTTGTATGAGCTCTCTTAATAAATCTTTATCTTCACAAAGAAGATGGACTTAGACTTAAAAATGGACTTAAAACTTGTACTTGTACAAAGGAGCTGCAACTCAGCCTCAGATCATGTCCCCGATGTTTTCTAAAATCAGATTTTACTCTCTGAATACACCACCTCTGTTGCCCTTGTGTGAGTTTGTAAGTGTATATCTGTGTGTATGTGTATTAGCACTTTCTTCTAACCTGTGCACAAAGCAGCAGGTGATTTCCAATACCTGGCACCAGTTGAAGCCAGAGGCCAGCCACCCCTGCTGGCCCTCCATGTGTTCTGCACAAGCAAGCAAAGGCCCTGACCACCAGCACAAATACACAAACACACCTTGTGCTAGCTGGGCAGCACCTGTTGTATATGAACAATTACCAAAGCTGCCAGACGGAGTGGGGATAGATTGGATCTATACCAGCTGTCAGACTGACAGTTACCCCCAACAGAGAGATCACTGACACTCTGGACTGCTGCACGACGGAGTGCTGCTGCTTCTGCACTCTCTGGCCTTTCAATCACATGCTGGCCAAAACTTTTTTTTCACTTACATGCTTAAAGTTTTCCTTTTGTCTATGCACAGTATCACACCACAGTGAACTCAAAGAACTGATGCAAACATTTGCTGATCAACCAACTTTGCATTGTGGTATGTCATTTGTTAAATCTTTAGGCACTTGAACAAACCTCTAAGACTGCAACTAGTGCTCAGCTTACTAATTAAGCTTGTGCAAATAAATAGTCATCACTCTGTAGTACAAAAAAGTAAGCAAAGACAAACAAAACAACACATCTCAAATTGTGAATAATTTGATAAGGGCTTGTACAACCCAGTGAGGGAAAATAAGGGCAATCACTCTGGTCCTATATGCTGCTCAATGTCCTCATTCATATTCTTTATATGTAATTTTATGTCTGTTCTGTACATCTATTGCATATCTTACCGTCCTGGAAGATTGAATCCGTCCACTGTTGCTCTTTCTGAGATTTCTTCCATGATTTTCCCCAATGAAAAAGCTTTTTGAGAGAGTATTTCCTTCCTGAATTTAGGTTATATGGATAGATGGTGTCGTATTCTGCACAGATTGTAAAGCCCCTTGATGGTTATATAAATTATATTGACTTGTCCTGTCAAGTGCCAAAGGTGCTAGACTCACCAGAATGGCCAATGTTCAACCACAGATGCTCAACGAGTTGCATAAATGTGCCCCGAAGTGCCATCTCCTTTTGGACCATGTTATTTACTTAACTTCTCACTTCCTCTCTTGTTCCCCATGCTCAGCTATTTCTTACTGTCCATCTCTATTATTTCATTTGGCCAAATCACCGAGATGGTTTATAGTTTTAATAACACAAGGCACTTTCTGAGCAGTATTTGTTTACTTGATTTCCTGCGTCTTTGCTGTAAGCCTAATTTCCGTTTTGACCTCGCTTTCCACCTTATACTTTCTTCATTCACCCCCGTCTTTGTTCTTCTTGCTCTGTCAGTTGCTGAGGTCGATAGGCCAGGTCTTCCCTGAGGCCCCTACACTAATATCAATCTAGTTATTAATAACAGAGATGATGGAGATGTGCTAGGAGGAGGAATTGATTATTCTACCCCTCTCACCTTTCTCACTCAATCTCTTGTGAGCCAACAGAAGCAGAACTAAAACAGTATGGGAGAGCAGTGTTTCAAAGAGACAAAAACAAACCTTCAGGAGTGAACAAATTTAGCCTGTACACTATTATTTTCTCAACTCATCATTTACTGGAAAAATGTTCTTATTAGTACCAGTGTTAGTTTTACAATGTAACTGTACAGTACAATAGTTTTGGGCCAGATTTTGATTTACCAACAGTTGTTGACTGACATTTGTGAGTCTGTGTTGCTATGTAGGAGACATTGACTAGAAGATATCACGCTATAATATATGAACGTTAGTAGAAGGAGCTTTTTTTCATTGGTGTTGAAGTAATGTTGCAAACTATCTTTAGTGGCCACCCACACAGGTGTCGTGCCAAAGAACAGTACCGATCATTGTCAGTTGGAATAAAAAATTCATGCACCTGTAGAGCACTAACAGCTCAATCCCATCGGGCACAGCTGCAATGTATTCTGGCTGCACTGCGGCTGGTGGAGCTGATTGTGGCCGTTCTAGACAATGCACGTGATTCCACCAGAAGCGCCACGGCGCATTTCAGAAGCATCCTAGAAGCAGACAGAGGCCACATCAAGAAGCATAGGGCAAATCGCACTGGCCGGAAGTCAGACGTAGAAATGGCATAGAGTTTCTTGTTAATTTTCAAAATAAAACACCATGTGCAGACTTCCGATTGTAAAAACAGACTACATAGCCTACTTACTCATAGCAGAAGCACATAAACCAAGGAAAATGACCAGATTTGAGTCTGACTTCTGAAAATCTCCTGGTGGGGTATGAAGCCGCATGGAGAACGGACCAAAATAGTGTTGCGGTCACAACATCACAGACCCATGCCGTGCCTGGGTCATGTAATGGGGGTTGTCACTGAAACAAGCGATAACAACAACACACTGCTTCAGCTGTTCCAACATGCTTGGTCAAGGAAATTCAAATCATGAATACATATACACACACATACTCACTCACTCACTCACTCACTCGCACACAAACTATTATATATCCCTGTGTGTGTGTTTTAGTGCCTTAATCCTACCAGTGCTTCCCTCAGCTTTTCTCATGGACCATGGACAGAGCCAGGAATTGGTTATGAGCTTACAATGTGGAAGCCACAGGAAACATTCATTCGTAATCCAACAGAAAGATTGGTGTGGAAGCTCTCCTGACTGACAATATTGCACCAAAAAAGGATTTTGTTCTGCAGTTCTGAGATTAGATAGGAAAGGGTGGTGCACAAAACTGGAATTCAGATTTTTTTGTTCACTGATACATCTGTTTGAAATGTATTGCCTGTAATATGTGTGCGTGTAAGGAGAGGGGAGCGACCGATGGTGCTCGACGGAGATAGAGGAAGAGAGATGCTGCACTGATGCGTGGCAGGCGGGTTATTACAATAATGAGGATGGATGTGTTTATCATGAGTTGCATATCCCATTCCAATCCTTCCCTCCTTCTTTTCCTCTCTCCATACCTCTTTCGCTCTTTTGCTCACTTGAGTAGCTCCGTCTGCGTCCTATATCTGGCAGACCGGGACCTCAGCTTGACGCTTCAGCCTCATTGTTACAGCTTGTCTCAAGAGGAAGGTGTGTGTTTGGGTGTGTGTGTATGTGTTACCCTCATCTGCCTCTACCACCCGAAGCCACCCCTCCACCTTCGTGGCTAAGGCCAGGTGTAGCTATGAGGAGGTAATGGGGTGTGGAATTTGGGCAGGAGAAAAAGAGCCACTCCACGATTCAGCGCTTTCTCTGACAGGGCCCCATGGCGATAACCCTCCATCGCCTCCCTCTCTCCAGTCTCCGACTCCCGTCTATTTTCTTATTGTTTTTAGCCTCCTTCGTCTAAGAGGCAGAGGCGAGAGAAATCCAATTTTCAGGGCACCTTCTTTCACGCATCCTTGTGCGTATCCATCCATCTGTCCATCCACTTTTGAGTCACAGACCACTGAATTTCCTCCACAGGTCACTGCATCTGTAGAGGATTAAGACGTTTGAGTGACAGTAACAGACCCAGAAGTAGCTCTTGCAAATGATGGAAGTTGTTAAAAGGTGGCAGACTTTTACTCTGTGTATGTTGAAACTTTCTCTTCTGGGGAAAATGAAGAGCGTGAAAAGAAGAAATGTAATCTAGAAAGTTCCACAGCGCAACTTTTGAAAAAAGATTTCTGACAAGAGTATCGCACTTCCAAATTTGCTTTCATTTTGTGAGATCAAAAGAGTCAATCCGCCTAACGTCTGACTCATGAAATACTCTCACTTTGTCCTGGATGTGCCTCACAGAGTTAATGTTGGTTGCTCTGTTGAGCTAAATTGAACAGAGTGTGGCTGGAGCGGCCGGATGCCTCTCAAAAGAAGGAGGAATCTTCAAGGAGAAGAAAACCCTGATCTACAATGACACATACGATCACTTTGAAGCTCCTAATTAAATCATGAAATAGAGTGACACTAAATCAAAGTGATCATCAGGTCAACAGATCAATACTGTTCAAATCCTCCTTGCAAATGCCTTGTCATCCCCGTCTCTCTCATGCACATTCACTGACTTTCTTCTCAGACACATGAATGTCTTCTTTCTCTTTCATGTTCACTCCATCTTTACCCGTCTACCCTCTATTCGTAGATCAATTTGGTCAGCTTCATTGGTTCGAAAATAAACATTTGCTCAATGGTACACAAATAACACGGGAAGGCATGGTTCCTAATGAGTAACTGATCTATTTCTTTGACCTTCTTGTCCTCCTCTTATACACAAATAGCTTTCAAACAGGGGTGCGCTGCGTTGTTGCTCTCACTAAACTTCTGACACCTCACAATAAGTTTGACTGATGCCTCTTGGTGTCATAGAGAGTTCATAGTGAAAACTGAGCTCCTCTCAACTCTCTCTGACGTTTCATTAGTTTTTCTTTATGACTAAACATGATAGTTATCGGATGTGTGTGTTGTGTGAGTTTTATTGGAGTGAGTGTGTGTTTTTTGTGTTCTTTTCCCATAGATGGCCTCATTCCGGGGAAATGAGCGCGACCAACCAAAGCAGGCGCTCAAGTGCTAATCAGAGCCTGTGTGATTGGCTTTGGGTAATCATTACAGAAAATTGCTATGCTTTTTTGATGAGTCAAGAACTGACATGCCCTTGAAGAAGTTGCTTGAGATATGAGTGCAAGTGGTTTGTGTTTGTGCGTAGTAGAAATATAACAACTTTAACACAGTATTTTAACTTTGCAGTGTATACTTCTGAAACAAGTGGATAATCTCCCAATGAGATGAGATGATGCTACTCATTTCAATGCACTTGGAGTTTCCTTCTGACTGACTTTAAAGAGGTAATATCTTGCAATCGAGATGAGGCTTGAGAATGATCACTTGAGAAAAAAAAAGTTTTATTCGAGTAATTACTTTTCTGGATAATTATAATTTCCCAGTTAAAATAACTTTGAAATAACTACACATGTAGTGTAAGTATTTAGTCCAAAACTTAAATATTGGACAAATAGAGAAATTTTGACCTGATGATGATGATGAAAAGTCAAGAGGATAGCCAAAGTCAGTAGGCTTCACCCTCTGGGGACCATGAATGTCAGGCCATAAAGACTTCATGGCAATCCATGTTATCGTTCAAATATTTCAGTGGCAGACTGACTGACCAATCACAGACCAACATTGCCCTGAAGACATGCCGCTAGCATGGCTAAACAAGTTAGAGGAATAGTTCTCTTTATAAGCACGTTATAAACTCATTGTAGTCACCTTTTAAGTATTTCATATGAGTGGACAGCAGGTGAACAAGCATTAAGAAACCTCAACAATCGCCTCACAAAGCTGTGTCAACCCAAAAAAAAAAACCCATTGGCCAAGTACCCTTGAACTTAGCACCTACTCAGCAAGTTGAATCTCTAAAAGGCTAAAGTATATGGTGAGCCTGCAGTGCCTGCAGCTAACAAGTGCTGCCTTTCAGAGTCTTTTACTGTCATGGCATGATGCACCATGTAATCTTCCCCTCGGACTGTTTGAGTTATTGTGATTTTTGAGTGTCAAGGCTGACAGAGAAGGTTGGCCTCCTCGGGGCCATGACAACTGGTGTATGATAAATCAGCTGTAAGTCAGCTGTACACATGTGAAAATCCTGTACACGCAAGATGCAACAGCCTCTGCAGCAATTGCTACCAGTGACTCTTCATTCAATGTTTGTTTGAGGTTAAGAAACTACTGGCCCAAACAAAATTTCTACTTGCCCTGATTTAAAATTACAATACATACAGTTTCTACATAGACTTGTAACTTGACTTGTGACTTGAATTTGTCTTGCCTTGGATTTGTCGAGATTTGGACTTTTCCTAATTGAAAAAGACTAGATCTGAAAGACTTGAGATTTGATTTGGACTTGCCTTATGGAACTTGAACCTTGACCAGAAAGACTTGAGACCAGGCTTGAGATAAAATCTGAAGGACTAAAGACCTAAAGTACTTGACTTTAACTTGACTTGGATTTGTCCCAAAGGACTTAAGAACTGAAAGACTTGAGTCATCCAGGAGTAACCATAAAGGAATTAAAACTACACTTGAGACTTTTACTTGCTTGACATTGGGCTTCAAAGATTTGAAATCTGAGTTTGATCCTTCTCAAATGATATGAAGCCTAATGTTTCCCTCCAAAGTCTTTAAAACGACTCTGATGCAGATCAAATATATAATACACACCACAAAGATGGATTCACTGTTGAGACACCTTTACAGAGACACACTGTTAGTGATAATAACTAACTATCACTGTAACTAATGGTAACGGTTTCACAACTGTCACCTCTGTGGGAGAGTGAAAATGAATAGAGAGTAAGGGAGAGAAAGATTTTATTCCAGTCTGAGTGAGGGCTAACAGAAAATTGTTTCTGAGCTGCTCTAATAAAATGAAGAATAGAGAAATATTGATCATGCTGCTTGCTGAAAAAATCTCTTCTCTGCCTTCCTCTCATCTCCCCCTCCATGCCTTTCTCTCATCTTCATCACTGTGTGTTTGTGTGTGCGTGTGTGCGTGTGTGTGTGTGCAGATCTCTCCATCTCAGACAATTTCATTTCATTCTTGATGGGTTGTGGCAGGAGTCTAGTAGAAAAAAAAACATTCTTATGGCGCAGTATTTTGGGAGGGAAATTGATTTATACATTTTTAACCAGGCAGTGATGAAAAAACATTATGTATCAGATTTTGGAGGGCGAGGATGCACCCTGTCATTACCCGACCCAGTGTGCCTGTGTGTGTGTGTGTGTGTGCGTGCATGAGTGTGTGTGGTGGGTAATGGAGAGTAATAGCCCACCCTGTGGAGAATTGCCCTAGCTGTCGCAGGATGATGACAGATGAAGCTTCATGTCCCCTGATGATGATGATGACACTAATGCATTCACAGTCCGTTTCCCTCACACTGATCTCTGCATGACAGAATGAAGGAGAAGGGAGGGGTATTGGGGGTGTGTGTGGTGTGTGTGGTGTGTGTGTGTGTGTGTGTGGGGAAGAAGTGCAAGGAGAGAGGGAGAGGTCAATAACAGCCAAACATTAGAATATTAATGGCTGCCTCTAGACACGCTTTCTCCTCTTCTTTCCTTCTTTCGCTAACTTTCCATCCATCTTTATTTACATTTCAGAGCTCAGCTTTCTCAACCCAACGTCCTGTCTCTCTCTCTAGCTCACTTTTTCCTCAGTAGGGAGGGATTAGTGGTCATTAGCATGGGACTCTGATATAATGAGGCTCATCTTCTCCCACATGAAGGGCAGTTTAATAGAGAATGAGAGCTGCTTGTTCTGCCCAGGGGTGAGTGCATTAACCCTGACTCAAATTCAGCCTTATGGACACCCCAGAGGTGCATGGACACTAGCAGACAAACACACACGTACCCTGCGCCTATATGCACAAGTTCACATGCTGCAAGGTAAATTATGCACAGGCCACCTCTGGAGGGCACGCTGATGAAAGAGCATTCATAAATGAAATGCATAAAATTGACACAATATATATTCAAGCACGATCCCATGTGTGTAAGCAGACATTAATGCACACACACATTAGCATTGCTTCACTGAGATCGGAAACAATTTACATCAAATTCGTGTATTACAGAGGTTACACAAACATTACCCCCTCTCCCCTTCAGTCATGTGCCCTCCCACCTCTGACTGTGAAATTTGTTTCTCTCGATATTTTCACTACGTCTCCCTTCGGTTCATTCTTTTGCTGTCTGAGCCAGAGCTGTAGGTGTGTGTCAGAAGTCTTTTCAGCAGCGCCCATGCTTCCAGCTGAGAGCTCTATCTCCTGTGAGAGCAAGCTCTCTGAACACGACAGATAAGGCCGATTCAATGCCACAGCCTCTACCAAAAGCCAGCACACACACACACACACACACACACACACACACACACACGTATACACACAGGTTTGCTCAACACCCACGTGTATATTCAGAACACATAGGAAAGAGCTGGTGACACGCACAGCTGGATACATATAAATTGTAGACTGCATAAACAGGTGCTTAAACACACACACACATACATGAAGCCACGGGCTGTGACACACACAAACACAAAGCTCATTTTAAGGAATACATGCTGGAACATTCACTCGTACTGCTGTAACTCCAACATGCATCAACATGAGCACCGAAAACACCATGTAGGCTCCTGTCATATGGTATGGATACCAATGGGTGGGTGTGAGAAAAAACAGAAATACCAGATGGCAACTATGAGTGTTTGTGTGTGTCTGTGTTTGTGTAAATGTGTATCTGACTTTGAAATGTAAATGCTGCGAGTGGATGAGCTGCCAGGTACATTGACAGAGCGCATGGCGGGAGAAGTGTGTCCGATGTTACTGTGTGCAATGAGCTACTTAAGTGGGTCTTGGTACACGCAGACAAGCGTTTGCAGCTGGTAAAGACACAGGGCGGCTTTAGATTAAAGTAGTAGTAGTAGTAGAGTATTATAAACAGCCAAAGGCACCAAAGGCAAAGTGGCATTTTTTTCCCCCTGATGAGTGCTGTATCCTACGTGGGGTCACAGATTGCATGGAATTGCATTTGTTGTTTGACTTTTGCAAGTGGCTGGATGTATTTTTCCGTGTATGTGAATCACAGGGCTGTGGCTTCAGCTCCATATGAGCCGAGGGGATTGAAACATCCAGCTCTGTATTACTGGAAGGATTGAATCATCTGACATATATCAGTGCAGGGACTGAAATATCTAATCTCAGTTGTGTTAGGTGGAGCGGTGAGCCCAACTTGCTATCACACAAACAGGTGCAGTGGGAGCAGAAAAAAAGTGGCTGGAACCAAAAGCCTTCAAAAACATTTATGAATGTACACTCCTAGCTTGCTTTGCCAGATACATTTTTGAAGAAATGTAAATGCTACTTCAAGCCTGTGTTGTTTTTTTATTTGGATTAAGGATTGGGTACTTTAATACTGGAGACTAGGGTTTGTGTTCAGTGTCTAGTTAGCTTCAGTCAAGGGCATATCCATGGTATAGACACTTTTCTAGACAATTTGCACATTTAAAGCATAGTTTAATCATTTATGTGAATTTACACATAAAAGTCCTCACCACAATTTCTTACCTGATCATCTATCTCCACTGCTTTTAGCATGTCTCTCCCTGTGACGAGATATCACTGTTTTACCAGAGAAACAGTGACTGACCTTGGTGACCACATTTAATTTGAATATTCTGCTTTTATGGCTTTTACTAGTTTTATTTACTGCACTGTTTTTATCACTGCATATTTACGAGCAAATAGGAACCCAGGGATCTGGAGAAAGAAGAGTCACAGAGAAGCTCTTCTGCTCCTGCCTGCCCAACTCGCTACACCAACTGACTGCCTCCACATGGCACAAGGTGAAGGTGGAGACCCCTGTACTCTGAGCGGCATGTCTGGAAATTAATTCCAATATACTTATATTTGATATTTTTAATATAGTCCGCCTGGTTTCCCTAGTCGCTTTTTAGAAATTATTTTACTTTACTTTTCTTATCTTTACTACTATCCTCATCATCATCATCCCCCTATCGAGCCCGCCTGGATCCACCAAGCAGTGGGTCTTCTGTTCAATAGGCTGGTTCATTAAAACGTCGAAGAATGTCTAACGTCAGTATCAGCACTTGGACCAAGGTAAAGGTGACCGGCCTCTTAACCAGCAGCCATATTGTGCCTCTGTCCACTTAGATAACAGTCAAGCTATCATCTCCAGACAAATAAAATGTATTTTAAGTTACAGTATGATTTGATCATGAATTGCAAAGTTTGTTCAAAATCAACAATGCTCAATACCATGCTCCATTATATTAAGTAAAATACATGTATAATAAAAAGCATAAGAATCTTATTTTGAAGGGAAAAGACATTTAAGTGGTAACGGTGTAGACAAAATCTTGAGTAGTTACCAAATAACAAATCTGGAACAAAATGGAAACTAACTGCTCAGCAATGAACAACCGTGTCGTGGTCCCTGGGCAGCAATATAAAAAAATGACAAGTTAATTGAGAACAGCAATACAAAACAGAAGGAACACATATGAGGTGATTATGAAGAAAAAAAGAAACCTTTACAGGTGGTGATGTAATAAAAGAGCTTAAAACTATGAATATGTATTACATCTCATAGCGAATCCTTCATTTAAGGGATATACAAGGCAGAGAGGGATAAGTGTCCATGTTTCATGTCACAGTCAAGCAGAATTTGTTCATTTACATATAGCATGCTCTTAGATGAATAATGGAATGTAGCAGATGCCCTGAAGGAAATGAATGTTTAATGTTTTCTGTATCTTATTAATTCTTCCTTTTGCTGAGCACACTTGACTTGCCTGGGCCATGCTGAGTGAATCAAGAAGAAAAAAATAATAAAACAGAGAACAAACATCTTTATCTGTTGCCGCTATCTTGTAACTAACATAACATCTCAGTATTCATAATAGGCACTTAAAGTTTCTAAGATGTCCTCTGTGCATAGAGCAATGGTGTCAACCACTGTGTGGCTTGTTAGGCTGCTGTGTGTCCTGGATAGTTCCCTTAGATGTGTGTGTGTTGGTTCGATCGATACCGTCAGACGGAGTGGTTGCACCCTGTCACTGAGAATCATCAGAAATCTATCAGTGCACACATCACACGTGGACAAACAAATATATATTTCCGCTGACTTTTGCTGGATGACCTTCATTGATGTTCAGATGACCACAAAAGTAGCTCTCACAGCATGCCACAGTACTGTAAATATCCTTAAAGGCTTTCTGTACTTTTGATGAAAGTTGCATTTTGGTAGGGTTTCAGAGAAAATGTTGTGCCTCTGCTGTCACATTTGTTGTCTGCCAACCGTGCCATCTGGAAGACCAAGAAAAATACTGACTGTCTGTGGGTAGTATAAGGGGAAGAAAAAATACAGTAGCAAGATATGCAGACTGTGTGTCCAGAGATGATGCAGGGGATAAAATTCTTCTCAGGGACTCTTGCTGGCCTGAGATACACTCCAGCATCTTATCTTTTCTGCTGCAGTCTGGAATTAGTTTCACAGCGCAATAAAACTCAATTTTACTGCAACGGTTACAGAGCTTTACAAGTCATTAAGTCTCATATTCGACCTTAAAATCTTCCCTTTTTTTCGCTCCAATACTGGAATCAGATAGTTATTCATGTTTCTATTGTAGCTGCTCAACTTTAAGGAAATATCTCAGAACAAAGCAGGGCGACAGGCAATTCGCTTTACTGGTATCGTGATTTTAAAAAAAATGACACTTGAAAATGACACAAAAATCGATGACTTAAAGTTCATTTGTATTATGCTCAGCTGAAATTAACTTAACCTATTGCCAGCATATTTCTTCCGTATCAGAAAAAAACTAAATGAATCATTTTTAGATCACAGGTGTCAAACTGAAATCACCCAGTGGGCCGTAATTGAAGACTGGGACTACGTCACGGGCCGGGAGGGGGGACATTAGTGCATCATAGTATGGACACGTTAGCTCCACAAACAGAGCACACAAGTTTACCTTCTATGTCGGTAACCCTGTGTGCCTTGTCAGTAGCCTCCCACCTGTTTAGAAAGTCCCTGTTCTCAATCTCAAAGCCAACTGTTCATGATTAGTCTGTCAATAAACAACCAAAGCAGCGGGGAGGGTGGTGCACAGGTCTTGACCAATGACAGTGTCTTGACCTGTGTGGCGGCTGTTGCAGTCCATTGTGGGATTTGTAGTATGAGCGGTGGGAGTGCCATTTATCCATTAATAACAGACATATGAAATTATCTTGCAAGGCCGTATGAAATTATCTCCTGGGCCGAATCTTGAGTTTGACATGTCTGTTCTAGATCAAATGACTTGATAAAATAGATGTTTTATAATGTAGGGAACAGATTGTATTCAGTATCCAGTCCTTCAGTCTTCTCTTTCTACTGTAAAGAAAAATGCTTGTGCAGAGTATATTTGATGTATAACGAGATGTAGCTGCTGGGAAAAGATCCCTTCGATGTACTCTCATCTTTCTGTTCGGGGTCACTGAATATGATCCATGTATTAGTATTGATTTTGCGATAAATCTGAAAAACATCCATATAGCCTACTCTCTGGGACTGCGCTGTGGCAAAAAGAGAAAAAAAATGTAAAAAGAAGTTACCTTGCCTCATTTTTTTTTTCTTTTCTATGTTGCTTCAAACACACACGGTAAATGTTTTTGACCTAATAAACTGAAACAGAATTGATATTCAACCCCACCATCCTTCCTTCTCACTGTTCCTAAATAGGTTACCTCTCAGGCATTCAGACACAGGGGAACACTGACTTCCCCATGAGTGTTTCCTCCTCGCAACTTCACTGCATCTGCAAAGAGATCAGTGTCTGTAAGAGAGAAAGTAAAAGAGGGGGTGGAGGGGAGACTGGAAGGGGTATTGTCTAGAAGTAGGTCAAAATGGCCGTAGCTGCAACAGTTTTTGGCTGGAGACAAAGAGAGGGGGATGGACCAAGCGATGGAGAGAATTCAGGTTTTGGACTTTGGAGGGAGAGGGAGATGTGAAATGACAGAAATGGGACTCCAGGAAAAGATGTTAACAGTTATGGTACACCTGTGGCCACTGATGGAGTAAGAGAGAGACATAAAGAGAAATAAAGTAAGTGAGGCAGTCATCCCGCAAGAGAGAGAGTGAGAGAGAGAGAAAGAGAGAGAGAAAAGATGACCATTCAAAGGATTAGATGTATTTCAATACGTTTCCTGCTTCTCATTTTCAATTCAGCAAAATCTTTAGCTGATATAAGCCGTTTCCTCCTGTTTTGTGTTTTCTGTATCTTCAGAGAAACTGTTGACGGAGACAGAGGTCCCTCAAACTAAACTTTTTCCTTCTCACAAAAACCCCCTTTAAAGCCATCCTGCTGCTGTGTCTCGAGATAAGAGCCAGCACAGAACATTTTGAATAATAATACTATGAGTGTATACAGCATGCATACATGCAGCTCTGTCCGTGTTGGTGGTAACCAAGTACATTTACTCGAGTACAGAATGCACAATTTGGAGATTCTTGGACTTTACTAGATTATTTTTGTATCTGCTACTTCTTTTACTTCACTGCATTTCAGATGATACTGCACATTAGGTATGTTATCTCTTGCGCATGCGCATGGGGTGCATGTGCATCCTGTTTGCATTTGTGCTACGTACATGTGAAAATGGCTGAACTGAAGACAATTCAACGGATGTTCCAGTTACCGAGCTACACTGTAAACTGCCGACTGTCTGAATGCATCTGTGGTTGTCTTTTAAAAACAGGACACAAAAGACAAATGAGGTTTTTTGACACTGTAACATTAATAGAAAAAAACTAAACAAGGACAGCTACGTATTTTTATGTTTCCAACAGCTGTCATTACTACAACAACTACAGACGCATTCAGCTGACTTGCCAGTTAACAGGGTTACTCGTCAAAGCAAAATCGGCAAGAATTAAATATAATGTTTTCATTAGTGTATAATAACGCTGTGTTCTTGTTGTCTTAAAATGAGCCCTCTATATCTATGAGAGTGGCCCCAGAACAGACAAAACACTCATCTAAATATGACCTTTTGCTTTTTATGTGAATTTTGCAGCCAGAGTTTTTCCTAAATGCTTGAAAGGAGAGGGTGACGCTTAGGAGAGTATTCATTTGGTTGCAATCTGCAACTTCACTGCCACTAAATCCTACACACTGGACCTTTAATGTTGTACGTTGTAAGTTTTTAGATTTGAACTCCAGTCTTATTGGCCTTTGAGCCCACTAAAAACATTTTTAGTGGGCTCCTTGTCTCTGATTTTAGACATTAATGAGTTGTTCCATCAAAGAGATATTTTCACTCTAAAATAGGACCAAAGAGGTAAAATTCTCCAATATTTTACACAGAAAACAATTTGTGAAGTAGAAGTTGTTTTTCTTCTTCTTTCCTGATCCATTAATCATTTTACAACCCTTCAGATTTACCTTGCGATTAATATAAAAGTAGTTGCACCTTGACCAGCTACAACAGTAAATACTACTTACACATTGTTACATCAGTATTAAAAATCTAATAATGTCATATACGAGTATAAAAATATGTCAATCACAGGGGCCATTTTACTGCAGGACATTTTGCTGCATTTCTGTTCTTGTTCAGCAGCGGTAGCCAGCTAGAGGTTATTTATAATTGCCTGTATTTTTACAATAACAGTATATCAAATGACAATGTGAAAGGGGTCGTTCATAGTGTTGAACCTACGAAGAAATATCACCTGAATCTGCAATACTCTGCGGCTTTATTGTAAGTTTTAGCACATGGCTGCCTCTAAAAGCAGCTACCTGCTCAGCACCAAACAGCAGACAGACCTAATTATATGCCGCCAATGAGACACAGTTTGTGACTAGCTGGTGAACATAGTGGAGCATTTAATAGCTAAAGCACCAGATATTTCCCACAAGGTCAGGAGTTAGTAGAGACAAAATAGAGCAAGAAGGAAGTAAATATTAAAATTACATTCACCAGGGGCCTCATGTACAAATACTTGCGTGGATTTCCTACTGAAACTGGGCATACGCCAAAACCCAGAAACTGTCGTACGCACACAAAAATTCAGATGTATCAAAGTGTGTGTACGCATGGATCCAAGCACATTTCTTTTGTACATCCCAGTCAACGTGGGATTGAGCACACATGCAACTCCTCCCTGTCCACGCCCCCATTTAAATATGCAAATCTATTCACAGAGTCTGAGCTAGAGATTCTAGTGAATGAAGTGGAGATACTGTTTGGTAACCTGTCAACAGGGATAAAAATGACAACAAAAAAAAAAAGACGTGAGTGGGAGCGTGTGTGTGAGGCTGTAAATGCCGTGGGATCCGAGCAGCGCACACACACAGAGGTGTGGCGCTGCGGCTGACATTTCCAACTTTATGCCTGCTTTTACTGACAAGAATACTGAACACAGGGAGACAATCAGGGGCTTGTTAGGAAGTTCTGCAGCTCTAATTTCACCAGCAGAAAATAAAGAAAACCAAAAACATGATATTCGAATGCGCACATGCCCAAATGTGCATTGCGCTGATTTACATACGGGACAATTAAATGAATAAAGTATTTACTTACCCAGAAGCCACCCATCGCGCACCGTGCCAGCCTCCAGCCTGTTCCCAACCATGCTGTTAGTTATAATCAATGAGTCATGCATTGAACCAGGCCACCTTGCCACGATGTTAGTTAGCTGCATTTGCGCATAACATATGATTTGAACATTGATGGAAAAATGTTTCCTATTAACATGAACAAATTCATCCTGTGATGGCACTTTTATAGCAATGTGTATGCAGTCAATAGCTCCGATTACATTAGGGAAACCGGCTCTCGCTGCAAATTGCGCTTCAATGTTGGCCTGTTCAACAGCATTGTATGGGAATCTGATGTACCTGGATGACATTCGGATGATTCTGTCTCACACAGCTGGCATGGCTCGGCTCGGCTCAGGGTTGACTGGCACACTCCTGACCGATCAGCCAGCTCCCGCTGGAATGCCCCTGTTGTCAGGAACCCCAGCATGGTCAGCATCTGTGTGGACACAGACAACCCCTGGCTCCTCAACGTGTTGCGCTCTAGGGCCGGCCGCAGCTCTGCGCACAACTCCAGTAACACTGGCCTTGGTAACCGAAATCAACTTATGAGCCAATTATCATCGTTTGCAAGTAAATCCTTGCGTTCCTTAAATACTCACTCACGTCGGATTCCACCATTTGCAAGGTCCTCTAACAACACTAACGCTGCCATTGTTAATACCATATTCTTCGTCACATTGCGCATGCTTTTATATCCACCTATATAATTGCAAACACGTGGGTGTGTTAATTGTTTATAAGTGTGTCTCTGATGTGCACATCACTCTGATGACTACTTGTTTTCACATTATTAACAGTTTCCCAGCATCACCTCTAAGTGTCGCCAAAGGAACAATAGCTGTAGAAACGTGCGTACGCCAGCCATGAAGTTGGCGTGGGGCACGCACATTTCCACGATCATTTCACGTTTGATACATCTGAACGTGATCGTGGAAAAGCACGTACGCCACGTTTTTGTGCGTACGCAACCTTTGTACATGAGGCCCCAGGTGGCTAAAAACATGAATGTATATGCTGGGTGTCTAAATAAGCAGCTATTTGCTAAATGTTTGCCTTATAAACTTCAACATATGTTCATATTATGTTCACCATATGTTTTCATTATCCCTAAATGGCCAAATCAGTTATTGCAGGATTAGGTAGGATTTTGACTGCAGGAGGTGTTTTTAGATTATCGTATGGGAGAAGTACAGATCTTTTACTTAAGTTTGGTACTTAAGTAAAATATCTGTACTTCCCATTGCTGTCTATGTGCATGAGCATTCTGGGAGACATATAAGACGCTGAGAGGTCACAGTTTCTCCACAGAGAGAATTGCAGCATGCAGAGAGCGGGAGCTGCAGCCTTACATATTCAAGAACAAAGAACAGAAAAGTCAACACAAGAAAAAAAAAAAAAAACTCTTTCAAGTTGAGAACAAGCTGCACCACTTCAAGAAATAAAACCCACAGAAATTCAGCTTTGATGCAGTAAATCTAATCTGCCTTCAATATCAACCTTCCTTTGAGAAACTCTGGTGTAGAGTATGTGTCACAAATACTTTTCCTAAAGTAAACTTAATGTTAATGCAAACTGCCTCAAGGAGACACCATTATGGGCTTGAGGGGCCATTTGTTTGGGCCGAAGTAGCCATGCTCCTTTTTTGCTCCCTGGGTTTGAACAGACAGACATACACTTACTACTCAAATCCTGATTAGTGGAGAGTTCTCCAGGCACAATGGCATGGTGGGATAATACATGCTGTCCACTCATTCTAAATTAGAATTATTTCAAATTAGGGAGTGATTGTTTTTCAGTAGATGCAATCAGTCTGTGTGTGCGCGTGCATGAATGCATGTGTGTGTGTGTGTGTGTGTGTGTGTGTGTGTGTTTGAATTACCGGCTACAATCATCCTAATCAAGTCATAGCAAAGTGCATTGGGACCTTGGTTGCACTGACAGGCACCCTGATTACTGTGAGTGTGTTTCACTGCAATATAAAGGGTTATTTAACATGTGACACATGACTCATGTATGGACAAGCTACTTCCCACACACATTCACACCCACATGCAGCCACTTTTGCCCGTTTTCCCATTCCAACTCAGATATTGCACTGCTTTAGCGCTTTATACTATAACTACAATATGGTGCTATTGCCTCCACTAATCTGCAGCTGCTTAACCAAACACACACATCCACACACACACACACTCAATCTCATACTTTAATATGGCCTTGTCTGTATTTGGGGGGAAAAAGAAAAAGGTGCAATCTCAGCAAATCCTGCAGTAACAGCTTGAAGAGAATGTGTGTTTCTGTCTATCTGCATCAATGATAGTACAAAGAATGGACAGAGCCTGAGTGACGTCACCTGTGGGTTTCCGAAACACTGTTTTGAAGCTGAAAATATGTGACACTGGCCGCCGCCATGTTGGATGTACTGCTTCTTCCACCTCCAGGTTAATCTAAATATCGGCAAAGACGTGCATCACCTGATGCGGCCCGAATGACGCCTGGGTGCTCTAATAAGCCATCTGTAAGAGCACTTACCTGTCAATCAAGCAGTCACGCTGTTAATTATGTATAACTATAAGCCTTTATATCACTTGTATGGGTAAGTTAAAAAAAGATTCACCCCCATTACAATTGTCATGGACAGAGAAATTAGCTACAGAGACCAAAACCGTCACCTGAACCAGGCTGTAAACTTCCGCATTGGCTTCCTTTCCCAGCACCAGAGGTTGCCGCTTGATTGCACACCTGTTTATCGATCTTACAGCCTGTCTGTCTGCTTATGTTTGTTGTTGTATTCTTCTCTCCACTCCTTCCTCTTTCCTTCCTAAAACTCCTTGCTTTAAAGTGTTTACTAGGTTTAAGATGCATCAGATGTTTTCACTGTGTGTGTATGCACACTAAAAGGCTGTGTCTCCCCTGTGATATGTTATGTGCACAGGTTAAAAAGAGGACATCTGAATATAAGATTGGTCTCCCATTGCAAACACAGTTGCAGACAAACACAGACACACAGACATAGCTCAGACTTTGAATTCCCCAAAGCTGGGACGTGTCATTTCTTATATGTCTGAGTGACTAGAGGGTGCAGGGAGGACAAAAACAAGTTGAAAAGAGACAAGAGAAGAGAAGACAAGAGAAGTGACGGACAGGATTTGTCTTCTGGCCTTAAAAAACAGAGAGAGGGAGCGAGAGTAGAGCGGAGAGATGGAGACGGTAGACTCTAAGTTGTAGCTAATTAAGGCTCTCTAATGAAAAAAAAAAAGAAGAAAAGCCCTGGACATAGCACTGAGGAAGATGTTATTAAATCATAGCCAGCGGTGAGGGAGAGCATAAAAACATTAGTGCGCACATTCAAAGCACCACCCAGGGCCTATTGGCTGGAATTAGATTTAAAAAGTAACTAATATGAAAAATTAATTAGGGCTCTTGCGTCGTTAGGGGGGTATCTCTCTCTGTCTTCTTGAAAAAGAAAACCAGAAGCAAACCTCCAGGTCACCCAGCTGACAAGTAGACAGTGCACACATATAAACTAGCTTTATTGCTAAATGTAATAACTGTGACCTCTCTAAAACGGGCATACAAATTGTGCTACACCTGAGCAGTCTGAAACGTTCATATCACATCTGCGGTCTAGTTTGAAGTTATAATCCTTCATAATTTCATGCAATTGAACCCCATTTTTGATACGTTTGTCATTTAGCTGAGATTTCATTGTTTGTGGCGGAGTCCGCCATTCCTGCTCTGGAATCAGACTGCCTTCACACACACAGGAGATTCACAGGAATTAAGGCATGAATGTAATGCAGCATACTGTGTAATTTTATCTCATTGCCTTCAGCCTCAGTGTTTACTGTTCAGGTCACAGGGTCAGTTCTCACAGCAGCCAGTTGCCCCTGAGCTTAACTCTGAATCGCTTCCTGCTAGCTTGAAATTCACTTATGATGATCGCATTAAAAGCCCCACAATGTAGAAATCAAAACAGAATCTGAGTTATTATTCAGCTGATGTTTTATGTATCCAATTCAAAGTTCACAGGGGAACAGTCAAATGAAATAATTTTCAGCCACATTTGCTTGTTGTTGGTTCTTCGGTCACCTCCATTAATTTTTGTCTAACGGGGCTCCAACAGCAAAACTGAACAGGAGAAGATCTCTTTGTTTTGAGCTATTCTGGATTGTAATAGAGTGAAGAAATACTTTATATCCACTGACAAATACAAGCTTTCTTTTACCTCCATTCAGTGGTAAAATCAGTGGATCAAAGTGTTAAGGTAGATGTAGAAACACAGGACGGTCTTTCGGTTGACCATGGAGAAACAGAAATGATTAGGTGAAAGTCAAATCGGACAGAGTATATTTAATTATTTAATACATGAGCAGCTCATAATTTATTGATTGTTTTATGAGGGAAGAGCAAAGGAAAATCAAGGCTTTGAAAAAATCACATGACCTACATTTATACTTACTGGTATCGACTAGACTAAAGGCTAAATACTTTCTACTGACTTTTTAACTGTAAAAATACTCCATATGCTGCATATGAATATATTCTCATAGCTTTCACAGTGAGGCCATCTTGGCAAAAGTAACACCCTTATTAGTATTATTAGTAACGGAATATTTGTTCCGTCTTCTTATTTAAGATATAACCACAGAGGCTTGTGAGTCAATAGGTGTCAAAGTCGCCTCTCGGAGTAAAAAGAGCAGACGTGGGATCCATGAGTGCTCACCATAAGGAGAACAAAAGAACAAAGCATAGGAGCGAATAATAGCTTTCTATTGTGTTTGGAAAAAGGGGGAAATAAGAAGTCTCTCCTCTCCCTCTCTCATCTACTGGTCTTAGTGCCACAGAGGCGGATGATCCAAAGAGCTGCTCTGGTATGCCGGGATAAGCCGTGCCACTCGGATCCGTCACCATAACTCCAGAGGGGACTAGTGGAGGTGGGGGTAGTCAGAAGACTGAGCAAGTGAGAGACAGAGCAGCAGGGACAGGCCAAAGGGAAGAGGGAGCAATAAAGACAGGCCTAACACTTCAAATATCACACCATTCCTGACCCACACGCCTGCTCACACCATCACACACACTGATTACTTGTTGATGATTTACTCCCAGTAGGTGCTCAGGGTGTTATTCGTGATAGTATGAAAATGGAAAACCTGCGTTTGTCTTTCCCATTTTCTCCCTTTTCATAAAATACATTCAAAGAGAGTTTTTTTTTTTTTGCTCCGGTTGTAAATCTCGCCACTGGCATGCTAATTGAATAACCCAAGCCTAGCTGCAAGGCATGCTTCTGTGTTTTAAAATATACACTGCTCAAAAAATTAAAGGAACAATTTGACAACACATCAGATCTCAATGGGAAAAAAAAAATCATGCTGGATATCTTTCCTGATATGGACTGGGTAATGTGTTTGGAATGAAAGGATGCCACATCATTAATGGAAATGATTATTATCAACCTACAGAGGGCAACGACATTCAACGAGGCTAGTCCATGCCACAATCAAAGTTTGTATGGCCTCACGTCTTGTATGCATCACATCTGCTCCAAGTTGAACCTGCTCTCATCCCAGATCTGACCAATCACAGCTCCTGGGCGCCAGTGGCGGACCTGCCAATTCTGGTGTTCTGTGGCAAATGCCAGTCGGGCTCCACGGTGCCGGGCAGTGAGCACAGGGTCCACTACAGGACATCAGGCCCTCAGGCCACCCTCATGAAGTCTGTTTCTGATTGTTTAGTCAGAGACATTCACACCAGTGGCCTCCTGGAGGTCATTCTGTAGGGATCTGGCAGTGCTCATCCTGTTCCTCCTTGTACAAAGGAACAGATACTGGTCCTGCTGATGGGTTAAGGACCTTCTACGGACCTGTCCAGGTCTCCTAGATTAACTGCCGTCTACTGGAATCTCCTCCACGCTCTTGAGACTGTGCTGGGAGACACAGCAAACCTTCTGGCAATGGCACATATTGATGTGCCACCCTGGAGGAGTTGGACTACCTGTGCAACCTCTGTAGGGTCCAGGTACCGCACCATGCGACTTGTAGTGACACTGACCCTAGCCAAATGCAAACTAATGAGAAATTGGTCAGAAAAGATGAGCAGGTAAAAAATGTCCGCAGCCTCCACCAGTAAAACCATTCCTGTTTTGGGGATCGTCTCATTGTTGCCCCTCTAGTGTACCTGTTGTTAATTTCATTAACACCAAAACAGATGAAAATGAACAACCCCTCCAGCTACTAACCTGACCAGATCAATATCCCAGAAGTTGAATTGACTTGATGCTATACTGTATTAAAAAGTGTTCATTTAATTTTTTTGAGCAGTGTAGTTTAAAAACAGTACCGCCTTGTGAAATGCAATATTAGACTTTAATGTAGAATGTTACAGGGTCCCCAGTCACGTTGATGGGATCTTTTACATTTTGGAAATGAGATAGACTGTGATTCAGAGATGACGGACAAACACTGCACAGGCTACATTTGTCTCTTCATTGTGCTCTTTTATACCACTACTCTGATTCTGAAAAGACGAATATGACGGTGTCACAATGAGTTATTTGAAGTCCGGGAAACAAGTATAATTCATTTCCTGCAGACAATGTTAGGTGACTGGCATTTGGAGCGCGCCCAAGGCTTGGATGGGCATGTATTTCCCCTGATTGAATCATCAATACCGAGGGATAAGCAATTGTGTTAAAAAGTCAAAAGTTATAAGCAGGAAGCAGGATTTTAAAAATACCATCCAATGTTCTGACAAGACATCTAAAGAAGGTCTTACATTTTTAAAAAGATTTATGGATTTTCCATCTTTTACATATTTAACTAAGTTATATTCTCTGTTAATAGAATTACCAGAACCATCACAGAGGTTTAACTGCTGTTTCAGCATGGCTAGAAGAATATTCTAGTGCTGAAATTATGAAGGCTTTACCCATATAAGAGCCACTTAAGTATCTTTATTTGGTAAAAAGTGACATGCTGTTCTGCTAGTATTTTTGTGCAAAGTCAGAATGACATTGTAATACAGTTTATTGCAGATTGCTACAGGTTTGGCAGTGCCATAACAATATTCTAAGAAGTCAGCTGAGTAGTGCATCGACACAAGTTTTTGACCGTGTAATTGTGGAAACCATGTGAAGGACAGTAACAAGTCGGTAATGGACTGTGTTGAGATTTATGAATAATTTTGGATCACCTTTAATAATGCTGTAAGTTGTTAATGTTTAATAAATCATAGTTCAAGTTGTCCCACCTTGTTGCAGCCAAGGCACTTGGAGCTTACAGTAAAATGGCCACTACAACCTATTTATTGACTTGGTGGCTTAAAAAATAGTCACATTTAAATAGATAAATTATAGAAAGTAGCAAATTAAATACCAACTTTGGTTACCAACCTTGGTTACTTAAAAAACACAGAGGAAATTACAATTACAGACCTATTTATATAAATAAATAAACACTCCGATAAACACTTTAAACTGCTTAACTTTTAACCCTAACTGCCAATTCTCAATCTGAAATCTCTTAAATAAAGATGAAATAATATCATTTCTCTTAAGTAATACTACTTGTTAACTATTATTCAAATAACCGGAAGACCTTCTATATTGAAAATAACATTAAATAAAAATGTATACTGGTAAGCAAAATTAATTTCTCCTTTGTTTCTATTTACATAATCTGTAACAATAAAATAATTGACTGAATTAAATAAAATACGGAGAAATTTGGGAAAACTCTTCCCAAAGGAAGCTGACAGACTGTATCTCTCTTTCGTTTATTCTCATCTCTCTTGTGGGTCTTCTCATTAAGCAATCGCACCACGTTGTGGGTATAACAACGCTAATAGGAGCTGATGATCAATCCTAATTGGTCTCTTCAGAGCGCCTGTCCACTGTTTGAGAATGTGACCGTTAGCCACGGTGCCTCGGCACCCTAATGAACTATTCATCTAGTTTCGGCTCACCCAAAGGTCAGCCCCCACATATATCACACCAACTCATCACAAATACACACATAAACACATCAAAAGTCAACAGATACATGCTCACATGCATTAAGACATCAGCATGAACAAAGATCTGCATGAAAGGCAGGAATATATGCTTTTTCATGAAAATAGAAAGCTCACATGCACGCACACACACACACATGCAAATTTGAATGCCTCACATTTACTCACATCTGTACACGAGCCCTCCTAATGGTGCTGAAGTCAAATATTATGAAAGATGTCGGTCGTACATTGTGTGCTGACAAAAGAGATGAGAGAGAGAGAAAGGTAGGCTGGTGTCCACATTGTCTGACTGACCCACACAAACAAAACATAAACATTTCTATGTCTTCTAGTGCATTCAGACATCTGCTGAACGTTCACACTGACCAACTGTTTGCTGAATGTGAACATTAACTGGTTAATGTAGGTGGGAAAAAAATGCTAATCACTGTGGCAAAATGCTAATCACGCCTTCCTCAAGTTGTTTTGCCATATGTACAGAGCACACAGTGGTGGCATTGAGATGTTACGTGAACATTGTACAGTCACACACACACACACACACACACACAGATTGACACGTACACACACAAAACGACATAAAAGGGAAAACTTGTGAGCAGTCAGTGTGGCCAACCATGAAAAAAATAACATCAAAGTTGAAACCTGCTGATGTAGAAAAGGGAACACAGTCACGTGTATGTGTCTAGACTCTGTGTGTGTTTAGTGTGTGAGCTGCTTCCCACAGGCTGAGCGTGAAGCTTCTTGTACATGCTGACTGTAACTCTGTAGTTCCGTTTCCGCTCGGTTGGTTAGAATAAAGATTTGATTTAAGGGAAAGCTGTTCCCAGATCTGTGTCCATGAAGGAAGAAATCCTCCGTCTGACTTAAACCCCCTCAGAGCTTTCTCTCTCTCACACACACACACACACACACACACACTACACAGTCCTCAGTTAATGTAATGCTTCAGTAGGATGAGCATTAAGCGCTGAGGGCATGACCAGCAAACAGACTGCAGGTTTTCTTTTACTGCAGAAGAAGGAGGAAAAGAGAGACAAAGAAATATTACTTGACATAGAAAGAAGGAAGGTGAGGGCATTCTTGTGACACCATTCCTCCTCCTCCTCTCGCTCCGTCTCTCTGCTCTCTAATCCTCATTTTAATTTCCATCATCCTGGATGTAGCAGCCACTTCTGTAACCTTTTCCTCGCTCATCTTCCCTCTGTCTTCCCGCTATCATCTCCTCTTCCATATCAGCCTCTATACCTGCATCAACACCTTCCATTATATCTCTCTCTCTGGCCCTGTATGTTCGAAGGAGTGAGGAAGAGCAGTTGGAAGGACTTTCCACCGAGTGGGTTCAATGAGTAGTTGCTTGAGAATAAGTGATCATCTCAGCCCTGCTTCTCCAAAGCAAATGGTACATCAGAGTGTGTGTGTGTGCATGGAGAAGAGACAAGGAGAAGGGGAAAAAGAATGAGCACTTGTAAGCATTCTTATGCAAGCACTTCACTATCTTCCCCAGTAATCAATACAGGAAGGCTCGCATCAAGCAGCCATCAAACACGCATACTCATGCATGGCAAGTAAGGTTAGAGAAAAGCAGGTTTTACAGATATGAGTTTGATATATGTGTCAGCATACTGAAGAACATGCATGTATATGCAGTACGTGAGCACACATAAGCACCATCTCATATGCATGCCCTCAGGCGAGACCTTTTCTTCCTTTCTTCTGCCCTCTGTTTATCGATACATACACACACACACACACACACCATCATCGAGCTAGCATCCCCCTCATTCTACTATCATTCCACTTATTAATAGTATACATAGTGTTCAGTTCTGTGCTTTGTTCTCTGTGATGGGCCTCTCAGGAGAGTGTAAATCAAATACAAATAGAGTAGATGCAATTCATAAAAGAGACATTTCTTTCCCTTTATGCACATGTTGTTGTCTGTGGGTGTGTGTGTGTGTGTGTGTGTGTGTGTGTGTGCACTCGGATAAAATGCAGAGACTTCTTGAAGCCCTCAATCTTTGCAGGAAACTCAATGAGAGAGTGAATTACTTTACATGCGCATGGGATCTCATGCACATAGAGAGGCAACACAGAAAGAGGCTACAGATGTACAAATATTAAATAAAAAACACAATAAAAAATGAACGGTTTGTCATCATAAAAGTGCCTCTTCAAATGACAGACAGTGAGACAAAAGTCAGCAGTAATGTGGTTACACAGAGTGCTGCCCTCTTTTTCACTAAATCTCTCTGATGGTTATTATACATCTGTTATGTGTCTCTATGTCTTGCCTTTTTGTCCATCTGCCTCATTCTTTTTACTATGGCGTACATCATACCTCCATCTAACTGAACATTTTTTCAACAAGTCTAACTTTGTTAAGTTTGAAAAAGCGTTTAAATTTGAGAAATATTTCAAAATAAAAGAAGTTGCTCTCACTAAGAATCTTTTTAAGCAATAAAAAATAACGTTATGTAAAAATATATGTTTATACTGTAGAATAAGTATGGACTCTTATTTCTATCCAAATATTTAAAATGCCTCTGTTATTATTTTTGAGAATTTCTGGACAAACTATTAGTTCGAGTCTGAATAAAGTCAGTCTGTGAATGAATGTTCTATTCTAACATGCTACATAAGGGGATTACACAGGGTCAAACATGTCTAGTGTTAAATATTAGATTGTTATGGGGACACTTGCTTCTTCTCCTTACAGAGCAGCTGTATGTTATGTATAGGAAAGCAGGTGTCCTTCTGATCATTACAATGGTAACCGAGGTCAGAAGATACAACACAACATAACTTAAAAGCCTCTACAGTCAGATAATAATGTCAGGCGACTGAAGTGTAAACATATTTGCTTGTTTGTAGACTATTGATGTTTTATGGGCATCGAGTAGTAGTGGCACTATATTATGAAGAAATATGGTCCATAATCTAATCTTTTTCAACCATGGTGAACCTGTTAGACTACAAAAAAGCCAGAGTGTATACATATATATATATATATATATATATATATATATATATATATATATATATATATATATATATATATATATATATATATATATATATATATATATATATATATATATATATTTTATTTTTTTTTTTTTTTTCAGATTTCACTCCACCTACGACATACTAACATTATAGATCAGTAAATAAAAACATGAAAAGAAGGGCAGAGGTAGGCTTACTGGCAGCTATAAGGACACTTGGCATGGATTATGGTATGAAGGAAATGGAGCGTAGAGGGATCTGTTCATGCATTTAAATGGTACAAAATTATTCTTGCTCAACATTATTCATATTTCAAAATTTGCATGAAATGAATTAGCTTGAGGTTATTCCCTAAAGTATTATGGATGCTGCATACATATCCCCTCCAATCAAAATCTCATCTTCAGACCCGTTCTTTAAGAATTGTATTTGAGTCTCCTGTAAATTATTTAAATTTTGCCTGTTACACTTATTTATCTATTTATGTTTGTTCTTTCTAATTGTATATTAAGTTTTTCATGAGTGGATTTATCAGATTTCCACAACAATTTAAACCACTTCAGATAAAAGCTTTATCAAATTCTTTTAAACTACTTGCATGAGTGCAACAAGTATTTAGGACAGGTGGTGGTGTTGGTGCTGAAATTGTATCCTAAAGAAATAAATTTGATGTAAAGTAAATACATATTCCAGATTTATTTATTCATCATAAATGTCTTTGAGTACCTACTTCCAAGTAGTAGCACTCAAATAAATTTTATTTAAACACAAAAAACTAAAATGCCACAGAGGGTCTGTGTTTTTACAAGCAGTCCTAGCTGTTGCTGTGGACAGTTTCAGCCCAGAAATCAACATTTCCTCTGTAATAATTTCAAGGAAATTCTAAAAGAGGTTTGTCAGTGTCATTGAAAATAAATGCAATCTCTGAAGAACGTGGCCTTAGAAGGAAACATAAATTTCATCCTTGAACCTTCGTTGTTTATGTTCCTTTTTTTTTTCTTTTTTTTTTTCTTTTTTCACGATAATACAGCACATACTTGGCAGAATTTAGACTCTTTTCTTACAAATTTATACAACAGATACAATTTAGATTCTTGTGTCTTAATGTGCTCTAACTGTTTTATATTTCCTGAATACAAATCACACTTGCAGTATGTAGTAATCTATTTCAACAAGCAAGTGTTTTGAATTTGTTACTGTATTTATTCACACCATTATTTTCCACACCTCCTACAGTATATACTACTCATTATTACATAATCCTCCCTGAGGATTTACAGTATTTCTCTGCATTGTGGCTACACTTTCATTATTGTTTATTTGCCCGGTCATTTCATGGATCTTGTTATTTTTTCCACCATGATATTTTGTTTAAATCCCATATTCCAACACTTTTCCCTTTGTCACACTTTCTGTTATGCTCTATACCCAGTGACAATTGTTGTTCATTCCTCAAGGGTCTTTTTGGAACTGATGGTAATTTTTTCTTTTTCCGTTTGGTAATGGACAATGCAAGTACACTTGGTAAATGGTTGTGAACAGCATTGTAGTTTTCTGACTGCTCAAAGCACGTTATACTACATGTTGCATTGCCCCATACACACACACATTCATACAGCGATAGAGGCTGTCATGCAAGGTGCCAACTGTTCATCACAAAGTAACTAATTATTCACAAACACACACTAAGCGATGGCACGGCCTTTGGGAGCAATTTGAGGTATCTTGCCCAAGGACGCATCAATTTGTGGATTGGAAGGAGCCAGAGATCGAACTACCACTGATTAGTTGATGACCCACTCTACCTCGGAGCCACAGCCGCCCACACTTCAGCTGGAAACGATGAAGCTTGTGTGTCAGTCGGACTAACAGAGCAGCCTCTTCATTCTCATTCTCTCTCCCTTTGTCCTCTACTGTTTGTGTTCCTTGGTGTGTAAGTAATAAATGAATGGGCCTTCTGCTCACCCACTCATAATTACTGCTAATAGCTGCAGCATCTACTGTCCTATAAACACATATGTGTAAGCACTTGTTTGAGAGCCAGAGGTCCTGTTTGTGTTTTGACATAAATAAAACCTTCACATATAGAGCCCAAGTTAAAACATCGACCACAAAGTCATTATGAGTACGGTAGGTACCTGTGCGTATGTGTGTGTGTCTATCTGTGTTTGTGTGTGTAGGTCTGTGAAATCTTATATCAGTATTTCATCCTGAAGCTTTTAGAAAGCCTTGAAAACCTCAAACCAAGGTTCTATTTACATGAGAAAATGGGAAGATCAACTATCGATGCTGCTTTTCTTTTCGTGAGCACAAACACAAACACACATTAACGCAGACACACACATATGCACATAAACGCCCACAGAAAAAGCCACCAAATTAAGTGACAATCCCCAGGTGACGAGGTGATGTACAGACAGCTCAACAGATTCCCGTCAATTATTTGATATAATGAAAAATATTTATACAGCTGATGATACCCTGTACAGTTTCGGGCAAAGAAACCAATAACAGTAGGCCAGGAGATTTTCATTCTGTTGTGTGTGCGTGTGTGTGTGAGCCTGTGAATGTGACTATAATTGGGTTTTGATTGAAACCCCTCTAACCCAAACAAAATGGGTCGCGGTTTAAAAAAATTCTGAAATGTGTGGTGTGGTAAGCACAGAGGATGCGGATTCATAAGTCAATAGGAGAGACACGACATGTAAAAATAACTATTTGGAAAGTTAATGGTGATAAATGGAAAAATACACTTTATGTTAAAGTCTTAGTCATCCCCAAAGGAAAGGGTGAAATGTTTAAATGAGAATTGAGTGCAAAATCATGGTCAAAAATGATTGAGTCATTAGCTGATGGAGGGGTAATGACAACAAAGCACTGGATAGCAAGAATGAAATGAGCTGAGACATTAGCTGTGTCAAGGCTAATGAAAACCACTATGAATACAGAGCCAAAATTGCCTGTATCATTAGCTGATGTATGACTAATGTGAAAACAGTTTTAATTCAGTGCCAAAATTAACCAAATTGACACAGGGGCAGTGATGAAACTGTATGACATGAGCCTGTGGCTGATGACAATGAAATACTTACCTGACGTCAAAAATGGAGTCCCAGCTGACGAGTCATACGAAACAACACTGGGTCATTAGTTGAACACTGACTCATTAGAAGTTTAATTATGAATTAATGAATTGAGGATTAACAATATAACATACAATATTGATTCTCCACTTCCGAAACGTTCCTGCTGTGATATGAAGCTGTGTGAAGAACAGACCAAAACAGTGTCAAGGCCGTGCGTGATGGAATCCAGGGGCAAGTCTTAATTTTGTTTTTTTTATATTCAAGACAAGACTTAGTATTCGTGAATTAAATCAGTGATTCTGGCCTTTGTATTTCCTGGTACCACATCAAAATGTGATATTCCCCACCACTACTAGCTAATAATCTACCCTCATTAGCTCAAACTAATGTGGATAAAAAATAAAAAAAAAGGTTACAGACACAGAAGCAGGATATACTCAGGATATACTATACTGAGGATATACTTATTTGAACTGAATGTGCATGTTAACATGCTCATAATGGCATGGTTAACATGAGAAAATAAAGCCCAGGTTAAAAATATCAAACTTGACCTTTAATGTTTAATAGATAGTATGTTAGTACAGCAGAGCCTGATGGTTCTGTCATTAGTTTTGTGGGGAAATTGGTCATAAATCAAAGTATTGGACAGATTCAGCTTTGATGGCACTACACAAAAAGTAACTAAAGTTATTACAATTCATCCTGAGGGGAACATGAGTGTCTGTACCAATCACAGCAAACCACCCAATAGTTGTTGAGACATTTCACTTAAAACTTCAAATGTCAACTATATGATAGGGCTAAAGGAAAGGGGATCGCCAAAGCCAGAAGGATTCTGGGAACCTCCGTGAAGGTCAATCCATCAAGTAGATATTGTGGTAGTTAAATGGATTAGTAAAAGTTTTGACCTGCTAGTGGCACTATATGAAAAGTCAGGCACTCACCAGAGTTATTGCAATTAAACAGAATTGTCTGTACCAAATGTTACCCATCCAATATTTATTGAGATATTTCAGTCTGGACCAAAGTGGTGGACGAAATGACAGACCGACATTGTTGTACCTACAGCCACTACGCAAGAGTGGCTTAAAATGGGACATACAGCAAAACTTAATGTAGCAGTAAAAGCCTTTATGTAAAACATTCTGTAGCAGTACATAACGGCTAATAGCTTCTTGCATTCTTGTTGTTTTATTGGATGTCCATTCTGTTTACCTCTGCCTTCTATCTGCCCCACAGCATCAGTACCAGTCAGTCAGTAATTTGCTGACTCCTGCAGAGAAAGATTCATTTGTTTTCATCACCAACTAGCTTGAGTGGGCAATGTGTTAATGGTTGCAGTGTGCTCACATGAAAATACTATTGACCACTGGAGGGGGGGAAAAAAGTCATTTCAAAATTTCACAAGAGCACTGATCTACATGCACTATCCATAAACACTCTAGGGGATGTATTTATTTTTTTTTTAAGATTTTGAGATGTGGGTAGTGTGCATTTACACTTCACTGCAATGTTTGATTTGATGTTTTAAAAGAAGAAAAAGCTGAATCCTTGTTGTTGGAAAGATAAATGGTTTTGTACAGTATGGTGTCTCAGACTAAATGAAGAGCTTGAGTACTTTGAACAAGGACCACTTTTATTGGTATAGATGAGATGATGTTTTTGATATAGACTTATAAGATTGACAGGAGAAGATATATGGATTTGAATTTAATTATTCAACCCTGGCCATATAAGCACAACCTGTAGAATTACCAACTAGGAAACTCACTCACCTACTCAGTCTTCCTCTCTTCAGGTGATGGTGCAGCTGAAAATAAAACCAATACTGTGCTATGCTTGCCAATTTGCATTTGCGTAAGAAAAAGCATGGCAAGATCTTCTGTTCACCCAGCTAGTCTGTAATTTGCCTGGTTTAAATGGAAATCTTAAATCTTAAACAAGTCCTCTTCCTCCCACATGAGCAACCTGAGAATTAAAAGAAAAGGTGAAAGAGATAATTATAATTGGGCATAATTACTGCTAACCCATCTTATGAAGCAGGGCTTTGCTGCTGGGATGGTCAAACAAATTTAAATGCAAACGGTCATTGTTGCCATCAAGTATACCTTTAAAGTTTAAGTTTAAGTTTAATTTCGCCTCTTGCCTTGGCTGTCTCAAGAGTGACGACCTGTCTGTACATAGAGAGATTAGGACCATCTGTCATTGAGCATCATTTGTTCAGTGTTCCTGTTCTCTTTCAATCTGTCACGTGCTGTTAAAATGGACACACAAAATTCACAATTTCCTGAGCAGATATAAATATAGCACATTACTGAACATGCACGTGCTTTCTTACTGTATACGGCATTCTCCATTTGTTGGTATTTGTCATTCAGAAGAAGTACAGCAGTACTTTGAGCTAAATGATAATGCTAGTTAGGCAACATGGTCACAGTGACAACGCTAATATGCTGGTGTATATGGTAATGTTTATCATGATCACCATCTCAGTTTAGTGTGTTAGCATGCATACATTTAGTCATTTAGCTGATGCTTTTATCCAAAACAACTTACAAAAAAGGGAAACAAGGTACAGCACACCAAGGACATGTCAGTGCAGCAATAAATCCTCCTCACGTAGAATCAAGTGACAGATATAGAGGGGGATAGATTTAGCATGTCCAGTTGTTGGTAGTGCTAGAAGAGGAGGTACTCTCTGAAGAGCTGGGTCTGCAGGATTTTGAAGGTAAAGAGGGACGCTCCTGATCTGGTAGGAACCGGTAGCACGTTCCACCCATGGGGAATAACAGACAAGAAAAGTTTGACCTGTCCTGAGCATATGGGTGGCAGAGCTAGTCGTTGTTCATTAGAGGTGACATAAGCCTTTATAAGGGCATTCAAGTAGCCAGTGGAGCTTGATGCGCAGCGGGGTAACATGCTCTTTTGAACTGACTGAAAACCAGGCGTGTCGCTGTGTTCTGGATCATCTGAAAGCGTTTCACTGTGCAGCGGCACGACCGGGAAACTAAGGCAACATGATTAGAGAAGGTTAGATGGTCACTGATCATGACTCTTAAGTTTCTTGCCACCTGTCATGTCACCTGTCGCCATGTCATGGTGTATTGTAGGTTTGGCTGAGAGGACCAGCAGTTCAGTTTTTAAGAGGTTCAGCTTGCGGTGATGTTCCTTCATCCGTGTAGATTTGTCTGAGAGGCATTCAGGGGCCGGTGCAGAGACTATGGGGTCATCAGATGGAAATGACAGATAGAGCTGTGTGTCATCTGCATAGCAGTGATATGAGAAGCCATGCTATTTAGCATAAACACAAAGTACAGCTGAGACTAATGGGGAAGTCATTAGTTTTGCATGTGTTTGGTCATAATGCAATATTAATTATTGCTAGAAGTTAGTTAATTCATCATGAGATGACAAATATGAATCACATGGTAGTGGCAGACGAAAAAGTCAAGGGGTCACCAAATTCAGTGAATGTCTGTACACAATTTCATGACAGTCCATCCAATAGTGGTCACGAGATTTTAGTCTGAACCAAAGTGTCCAGTAAATATCCAATCTGCTGACCATTTCTGCTTTAAAATCCTGCCCATGACCCGGTCAGTCTGCCCTCCTGACTCTTCAATGAACTGCCCCCTGGAAAGTCACCATCTCAGCAGTGTGAACTGATTAGGTCCTGCTGTTCATCTATGGTAATTAGGTGATGAAATTTCAAGCAACCCACATTGTTATAACAAGCAACAGTAATGTGGTAGTAGTTAGTGTTTTTGGCAACTTACTGTATATGGGTAAAGATCTTCGACTTTATATGGAAAAGTCACCACAACCAAGTCAGTCCTCCCTGTTGACTCTGCATCCCAAGAAGCAGCTTCCATCTCTGGCAGTAAGAGCCGGGTAAGTCCCACTGTTTACTGATGGTAATTATGTGATATGAACAAAACACTTGAACTCACAATGTCTTTGCCACTTTCCACCATGCATGATGGGTCAGGATCTCCCTCACAATGCTCTCAATCTTACGGTTTCCATAAGATTGTTAACCCGGAGACGCTTTGTCAGTGGAACCATTTTTAGATTTAGAGTGGAAACCTGTGAAAAAAATCAGACATATCAACTTAATGATGAATATTTCCAGATCTAGTTATTAATAACTTTTAGATTAGATTAATAACTATCTGCTATACAAAGCTCAGAACTTTCCATATTTTGATAGACAAAACTGGGGGTGCTCCCGGGCGCTATGCAGTCTAGAGGGATAATAATAATAAGAATTATAATAATAATACACCTGTACAATTTAAAACAATCCATTACAGCATCCCTGCAACAAATTAAATCTTACTTCTACAAAGACTATGTTGATCAATATTGGTTGACATTGTCTGAACACATCTGAAAATCATGTTATTTTTTATCTGTACATTATATAATGTACAGATAAAATCCATGATTACAACCATGACAATAAGCTGAAAACATGAACACAGATATACAGTATATACACAAAAGCCATCTGCTTGGAGAACAAAAACACAGACACACACACACACATTCAAACATTCTGCACCACAACCATCACAGAAGACAATATCTCCTGGGATATTAGAAAGAGCCTGAGATCCATACAGAGCTGAACTTGCTGTCAGTGGGGAGCATCAGTAATTAAATTGCATATGCATATAGTAGCATAGGCCACAGACGGGCTGAACTGACAGCGAAACAGAAAAATGCATGACAGGCACCACAAGGCAAGGAAATATCACAGAGAGAAGATACAGGATGCTGACAGAGAAGGGAAGGAAGGATGTAGGTAAATAAAAAGAGAATGTGGAGAAGACAAGAGAAAGTTACTGGATGACAAAAACATCCCTGCACAGAAATTCAAACAATTCAGACTAATCTCACACAGGTAAAGCAAAAACTAAGCAAACAGCCACAAAGCGAGGTTTTAAACATGCCAGAGGTAGCTAAGCTTATACATTGCTATACATACACACACTTACCTGTAAACAAATTCATGAGCTATGCGCAGAAAAACACTGTCAGGGATCCATCTTGGACTTACATAAAGAATGTGTACAAGCCAGCCACGCTGGAATGTGAATAGAAAGCAGTGGCACAACGTCCATCACTAGCTTTCATTGCACATGACAGCTGGTGTGTGTGAAGTGGAGCCTACTGGCAAGGACCACAGTATGGCTGAGTGTTCCTAGGGCCTATAGACAAAAGAACACAAGTCTAAATTTTTCAGTAGGCCTTCTTGACTGTGTTTGTTCTACCTTTCAGTTTACCATTCAGCCAGATGTCCAGAGATAGGAAAACAAAAAAAATCCAATATTGAAGAGGCTGAGTCAGTGGTAAAAAAAAAAAAAAAAATCTGCCAACAAATTAAAAAGTGCAAGTTAGAGAATGTATTGATTCAACATCTTGACTCAACAAAAGTAAATAAGAGAATAGTTACAAAATTTCAGAATGTGAAAAAAAATCTGTAGTTGCTGCAGTCAGTGTTGGAATGAATTATAAATACAATTTTAGCAATTATATTACATCCAACCCCCAAAAAGTAATCTAAAAAAATGTGGAAATTTGAAATCAGTTCAATCACATCACCAAATTCATTATCTCAAGCGTTGCACATGCATATCACCAATGACCAAGCTAGCTTGGAAGATGAAAGCGCTTCCATTCAGCGGCTGGAAATGTTTCCATGACTGATTTTGTTTTGAGGAAAGATGACAAGAACATCATTGTCAAATGTAAATTATATGTATGTAGTGGCAAGGTTACTTATACTCCTTCCACTGCAAATTTGGTGTATTTGAGTGAATTGAGAATGAATGAAATTTATGTCATTTACAAGCTCTTTAAATGCATATTCTGAGGTGCTGCAGAGGGTTTTAAAATGCTGACTATGTGATTGCAGTCTTGCCAATTTGGCTTCCCATCCCCCATTTTTCTTCCTTCCTTTCCTGCGTAGTAAAGTCAAAAATTTGGGGCGGGGAATTGTATTTCTCCTTTAAACTGTCCTTTTCTTTGCAGCCAAACAACCCAATGACAAAAAGCTGTGACCATGGGTGGGAGTGAATAAAGAAAAACAACTTGTTAATATTTCGTTTACTGCAGCAAAAATTTTACCCACAGATATTGGTTTAACGTTTGGCTGAGCAGATAGTGTTGGATAATTCAGAAATCACATGAAAAGGGTAATTGCAAATGCCTTCTGTTTGTGTAGCAGCATGGCTAATGTTTTCACAGTGAATGCCCGTAACACCATCATCGCAAAGTATAGAGATATTTAGAAAAAGATGCTGCTGTCTTTCAAAAACGTTCATGGCTTTATTGTCTGACTAAGCCAGCATTCACCTTTTGTGCTTATGTTTTGGTGGCATTCACTGATTGAATTCTTATTCTGCCAAGTTCTCCCTCTCCTCCTTTCACACATTTAACAAAGGAGCAGTGAGAGGAAGAGAGGGGAGGAGGGATAGGGGATGAGGGGTGGGCGGTTTGAGAGAGAAGTATAGAGAAATTGAAGGGTACTGCATGACATTGCCAGCAAATTTTTTAAAAGCATATTCAGAGAAAGCAGAAATCGGGGGTAGGAAATGGACATACGAAGCTGGTGCAAAGAAAGAAAGATACTGCAACAGCAACCTGAAGCACTCAAAGCTACAGAAAATGGCAAGCCTTTTTTAAGATTCAAAGCACATGGTATATCCTGAGATTATTGACTAAAAATGTCAGTAAGGGGAGAGAAAGCATTCACAAGTAAGGGGACGGCAGAGAGAGAAAGAAAGGAAGTAGGAAAGAGAAGGTGAGACATGAAATAGTGAGTGAAGCTGCAGCTGAAGAGAGTAAAGGAGAGAAAACAGAGTTCAAAAGAGAAGGTCAAAAGAGAGGTGGAGTGGGCTGTAGAGGTGGGATGAGGGGAGCAAAGGAGAATAAGGGTAAAAGAGGAGGAGAGGGAACCATTTGTTTTTCAAGAGAGTGGTCAAGGGCACGAGGTGGAGGAAAGGAAATCACACCAGACTTCATCTGGAGGAAGATATTAACATCACACAGCTCACCTGCACGGATACCTGTTAAACTAAGGGACGGTTTGGGAAATCAGACGAGGCTCTGAACTGCTCCGTGTATGTGTGTGAATGTGTCCCTGCATGCGTTCGCGTGTGTCTGTATTTTGCTTTCAGCATTTTAACAAGGCTACATGAAGCCCATGGGAGAGTGGAAAGCAGGTCTCTCCTCCACTACCTGTGTCTGAAATGAAAATCTATTCAGGCAGTCAATGTCTGACCTCCAACTGACTGAGCAGCCATTTTACCCCCAGCTCTCTGGGAGAGGGTCGGTTCTCTGCCCTATATTTCATAAGCTTCCCTGTTCGTTGTGGGGTGCCATATGGGCAACATTTTAAATTCTTTCTGGCTTGTCATAAGTTGAAAGTTGTAGGACAGTTCACATTTTACTACTTAAAAGGATTTCACCAATGGCCCATTATTGTCACAAAAATCCCAAGCTATTGTCTGTGTTTTTATTCTTGACTTTCTTGCTTGTATTCTGGTACAGAAAAGAAAACCTCGCCTTGAAAAGTGTGCAATTCATCTAAAACTCAAAACGAAAATCTTTTTCCTGACTTATTGATATATTTTGAGCTGTGATCATCAATATCTACACATTAACAATTGCCCAAAATACTATGTGTACTTGGAGAGCATTTTATTGTCTTTAGGCTCATTGTTTTGTTTCAGGTCAACGCTCTCATCTTTTCGAAGGGCAGCCAGTAGCTATAGCTATAGAATGTAAGCTAGCTGCCCAGCACCAAACAACAGATATACAAAGTTAGCAACTAGCTGGTCAATATAGTTATATGATATATGCTAAAGAGCCAGATATATCCTTCAGGAGTTGGTGGAGTCCAAAACAAGAGCTACAAGACGAATATTGGACACAAGATTCGTAAATAAGGAATATTTGCTTTGAGTTCACCATATCAACTATAATATTATGTCAATGTTGTATTTAGAGCTAGTGTCCAATGCCCCAAGTCAGAAAAGTCAGAAATAACACTATGTAGAACTTTCTTTTATATTGTACCAGGCATAAAATGCCTTAAAGTTTGTGTTAAGTAAGAATAAATATCTGAAAACTGGTGAAAAACTGTTTTAACCTCTAACTCCACATTTCAGTAATATATCGTTCAAAGTCTTTTCACTTTTTCAGCAACTATTTAATGTTTTTTTTTTTTTGGCCTTTTTGAGCTTTACTTGACAGAGACAGCTTGAAGAGTGACAGGAAATGTGGGGAAAGAGAGATGGGGAATGACATGCGGGAAAGAGCCACAGGTCGGATTCAAACCGTGGGCCGCCGCAGCAAGGACTGAGCCTTTGTACATGGGGCGGACGCTCTACCAACTGAGCTAAACGACACCCCATATTTAATGTATTTCAATGTAATGTATATAATGTATTTTGAAAGAAATCTCAGAATTGCCTTTACACAGACTTTAACATTTCATAAGACATATTTTAAGACCATCTCTCATAGCTGTAGTACAGCAATCTTATCTGACATTGTGGTTCTTTCAATGAATTTTAATAAGGTATACGATGGAATCTCCATTGCAATACACAAAACACATTGAAGGATGTTGTTTGTGAGCTAAAGTATGTTGCCATCGATTCAGTTCCTGAGGTTTTAAAAATGTTATTAAAAGGAGTGTTATCTTCCTTCTGTCTGTGGCTGTACAGAGTGGGTCTTTTTTAGGAGACTCTCTGTCCAGCTCCATCTTTTACTTTCTAATTAGCAGAAACAGTCAAACACAAAAGAACAGCTGCACTAATTGCATTAGTGGCTCCTTGTAGCGCATTATGTAACACAAACTTAATGTCTTCTCACAGGGTCCAACCTCAAAGATAAAAGGTGAAGAACTTATAAAGCCACTGACAAACACCAAAAATAACCTAAACAAAACAATGCACAGAAGAAATAATGTCATTATCACTACACAAATAAAACTATGCAAATCCAAACAAAGTTTTTGTGGTGTGTTGAAGGAGTGATAATTGGTATCTGTGGATGCCAGATTATTTATGCATAAATATGGAAGTTTGTGCTGTTGTGAGAGTTTACAAGCATGAGAAGAATCAAGGAAAGAAAGCACCAAAGACAAAGCAAAGAGGATACGAACACAAGCTAAGCTTAAATGTTTGGAGTTTGTGTCTGTGCCACAGCACGAGCAAACCCCCACTCCATCACCAAGGCATCCTCCCTTTGTGCAGCCAATGATGTTCACACACTTTCCAATTTCTGTGGGACTGGAGCATAAATCTGAAAATGGTTAACAACCAGAATTTCTTGAGTGCAAGGCAATCAGAATTGCTATTAAAATTAAATTGGTAGAACTTCTGGAAAAACCACTATTCAGTCGATGATCATTAAAACGTTTTTCAGGGCTCATTTTTTCCAGTCAATCTTAGCAAGGGACAATGGAAAAATAATTACCTTAAACGCGTGCACGATAAAATCTTGGTAAAAATAACCCAGACATGGATGTTGCCGCATTGGTTATCATTACTGTCAGGGATATTGTGATAGTTTCAGCAAACATGCTAAAACATCATTTTCATAAGTTACCCACTGCAGCTTTGATAGCTCGCTGGTAGCCAAGCATCTGATGAATGAAGGTAAAGCATGAATGAAGCAGTTGATGCCAAACAGCTAATGTAAAGGCAACTTTAATGCTCTTTTCTACACAATGCTCCATTTTTATTTCATTGTGTAGCTTGGATCCAAGTTTTAAAGCTGTATAAAGCTAATCCCAAGAGCAGCTAATGCTAGTGGTTCACTGTGCCAAAATTTTGTATGGAGTGCATGCCGAACAGAGAAAATGAAAATCCCAAGTGAAACGGTGCTTGGATGCAGGAAATTGCATATATGAAAACAAGTGGAAGAACCGTGTATAAAAAACCATGATGAAGATTGAAGGACACCATGAGCCAACACAAGTTTAGCTCCTACATTTACTGACTCTGTGGCTGTGAGAGGAGGTTTTTATTAGTGTGTGCCTTCTGACATATTACTGAGCCACTAGGGGGCTCTAGGGAAAAGATTGCATTGTAACTGTTGCAACTTTGCCACAGTGAAATATTGGTAATTCCCCAACACAACTCTGCCTTTAATGCATCTCTGTGGACTTGTGTGTGCACTCAAGAATGTGTATGAACATGTGCACTGGATGTGTACGTTTGTGTATGTGTGTGTGTGTACAGTCTCTAGGCCCTGCAATCTATAACAAGAATGTTCTACCTTGCCCCTGATTTGAACCCCCTACATCATGCCTTATTGTCTTCCACTTCTCCTTTCATACACACGCACACACACACACACACTAATCAGTGCTAGGCAGCCATTGTAGGAGGCAAAGGTCTGCAGGGCTGTTTGATAGCAGATTAGGCTGGCATGTCAGACAAGGGACCAGGCCACACAGCAGGCAGTCACATGCTGAATTTACACACACACACCAACACACACCGCACACAGTCAGGAGGAAAACATATGTGAATACACGGGCACGCACTCAAAGAAACTCAACATGAACCTTCAGAAGACAGAACTCCAAGGTCAGCCCTGTTGTTGTAAACTGGGAACAGCTAAGATGGTCAAATGTGAGAGCAGCGGTAGTAATTAAAAGAAAACAAAGTCAAGTCTTCGACGAATAGAGCTCTAAGCTGTGGAAACTGACTTGCTAGTTTCCGTCCAGAGGCATACAACTGCAGCACAGCTTGCGAGGAGTTTGGATTTGGAGAAACACGTTATCAGTAAGTTTGGTAGCGGCTGGCATCAGTCATGACCAATCTTATCATCGCCGCCTTTACTTCTCTGCAAAAGCTGTGCACTCTGCATTTCCTGATGAGAACAGTCTTCAGCTGCCACAAAAGCTTCTCCCAAGGGGATTCGATGTCCTTGTGCAGGAGGTGCAGAATCGACACAAGTAAATACACACCGCCTTAAATTAAATTAACTCGGGAGGAGATAACACTTTTGCTTACCCTGTTACAGGGGTCCAAGAAAAACTACAGCATTGTGGGAACATTTCAATGAAAAGCAACACAGAACCAGCAGTACTGACTGTTGACCTTGAGATTGTGACAACCGCAAGCCATTCATGATGCACACAGAAGACTGAGTCAATTATTACAGCACAGCCTTGTATAAAAACTGTGAAATAACAAAAAGAAGTAATATTCTGTATATCAAATTCTCTGACATGTTTTGTAGGCTTTTCAATAGAGTCTGTTCATGTGCACGTTTCTTGATAAATCCATTGTAACAGTATAAAACCACAAGTTAATTCTATAAACCGTTGTTCATATACTGTGTACCTCAGGCATGGTCTAAGCAGGTAGGAAGCACCAAGTACACAAATGCTTGACATCAAAATTGCACTGTGGTGCCTAATAATTACTGACACACCCCCACCGTGCCTGTCCTAACCGTCAAATTCAGGGCAAGTCAATAAAAAAACATGCAGAGGTGAGAACACAGCTTGTTTGTCCATCCAGTAAAAAAATCCCCACTGAAATCCTGGCTGTGTGCCATCACAAAATGAGAGCCCCCAGTATCATCCATCTTTTCATGATAAAAGCCCGATTTGTAATTTAAATTCAGGAATGCTAACTCCTCCGTTACTCTTGGAAAGACTTGCTGACTCAAACCTTTGACCCTTTGGATCCATTTGCATAATAAAACTCATTTGAATCCATCATTTCATTTTGTAGAATTTACGTGATTATAATAACAGTTCATATGAAGTATAATGCCCTGAGTGATTCATGTGTGCTTATATGTCAGAGCTAAACCACAAAGAAGTCCTCTGTTACATCCTGCTGTTATGTTTGTTAGAGGTGGCTGTGGCTCGGCGGTAGAGCGGGTCATCCACTATTCAGAAGATCGGCGGTTCAATCCTCGGTTCGATCCCCACCAGTCTGCATGTCGAAGTGTCCTTGGGCAAGATACTGAACCCCAAATTGCTCCTGATGTGTATGAATGGTTAGCTCCTAAAAAACTGATGAGCAGTTGACATGGCAGCCAATGCCATCAGTGTAAAAGTGCTTTGAGTGGTCGGAAGGTTAGAAAGGCGCTATATAAGTACAGTCCATTTACCGTTTGTGTTCTGTTGTAATTGGTTGCATTTACAAAGAGACAATTTCAGCTGGAAACTAACTGTGTTAATTTCGGGTGCTGTTGTGCTATTTTCATATTTATAGCAGTGGGGGAGATTTTACCATTACTGAGAAAATGTGAGGGGAAAACACAAAACAAACACACTGAATGGCAACGTAACATGTACAAGTGGTCAGAAATAACTCCAGTCCAGGGGCGGCACGGTGGTGCAGTGGTTAGCACTGTCGCCTCACAGAAGGTTACCGGGTCGAACCTCGGCTGCTTTCTGTGTGGATATGCACGTTCTCCCCTGTCTGCGTGGGTCCACGTACTCCGGCTTCCTACCACAGTCCATAGGTCCAAAGGTGTGAATGTAAGTGTGAATGGTTGTTTGTCTCTATGTGCCCTACGATAAGCTGGCAACTTGTCCAGGGTGTACCCCACCTTTCGCCTCTGGGCACAGGCTCCAGCCCCACCCTGGTGAGGATAAGCGGTCCAATCCAGTCTAAAGTTGTTCTTTACTGCAAAAAAATACACATGCAAGACCAAAAATATGTCCCTTTTCAACCACATTTGTTCCAGTGTGACCTCTTTCACTCCATTGATTTCTACATGACCCCTCGGCCATAATTAACAGGGTAGAAACAGGAAGGAGGACTGATCATGAACATAAATAGAGAAACAATACTTTGGATTTGAGCATCACACCCAAATGTGTCTATCGTCCACCCTCTGGAACGGCGAGAGCTCTCTCAGTCAACAGTTTCCGCTCAGCCAGATATTCACTCAACAGTTTAAATCACACAACCTTATTTTCGGAGGTAACAGAAATGAGACAAAAACAAAGTTAATGTGTGCTAATGTGCTGAGAAAACAGGATGATGAATGTGCTTTGGTTAAAACAGCTGAGGAGGATAATCACAGTTAAGGCCACTGATCTCAGAGCGTTAATTGTTTTAACCTTTATTTATCTGGGTGAGGTTTGCTTACACACACACACACACACACACACACTGACATGTGGGTGCTGCCAGCTGGAAGCTGCAATCTCAGTCATCCACTAAGCAGTTAGTCGGTCTACTGAGGCATTTGATCGTTTAATGCTGTGCTCTTTGGCACTTTGGTAGTATATGTTCAGTGTTAACCCTCGGATTGAAAAACAGATCATATGATTTCGGATGTTGCTATAGATGGAAATGAGATGAGACGATGATTTAGTGAGATGTCCTCATTAAATTTCATGTGATTTGGTGTCACACACACACACAACTATTTGTATTGTACACTTTGTTCAAATCTTTACCTCTCCAATCGTAAGAAAACAAAACTAACAAATGTATCTTTTTTCCATATTTTCCTAACCAGGAATGAATTTCACAACAGTTGCATCAGAACTGTGAAATGAGGCCAAGGTTGTACAAGTACAAAACGAGTATAACATATGTCTCTGGAAAAAAAAACAATTCCTCCTCCCAATCGATTCAAGAGACGGGACCCCTCAGCTAACCGCTGCGTTTTGATGGCTGTGATCATATTGCACAGCCGGCACTGTGCACAAGAGGAAAAGCAGTCATGAAGCATTTGTGTCCAAGGCAATGACCTCTGTCTGACCTCTTTGATGCGACTCTCTACTCTTTTGATGCTTTCTCCCTTTCCCCTCACACAAACGCACAGATGCACACACTGCCACACACATGGTCTGGTGGTGTTGCTGATGTTGGCACATTTGTGCTCTGGGACAAGAGCTGCTTCATTGGCACTGATTACCACTTTATCCTTCCCCTGCAAACACCAGCCAACATCACCCTGCATACCAATGGACTACACCTACCACAGAGAGATAAGGAGGGGAAACAGAGAAGGAATGAAGAAACTGGGAAGTAAGCAGGTTTGGGCAATGTGGCAAACATTTTTTTACAACAGTTCTGTATGTCATAGGGTCCATAGGATATGTCACAATAAAAAAATAAAAATTGTAGGCCTTTCAATTTAAATTGCAAAGTATGATTCACAGTGAAATAAATTACACCCTCCCTCATGTTGAACCTCATGAATACATCATCAGCGCCATGCCTGGTCCATTTTTTTGTATTTTTTATATAAATGTGACATGTTGGACTTTCAGTATTTCATGCACTGTCACACCATAGCATCTTTTTACCTTGTTTATTCATAATGTTTTTAAATTTGAGCTTGTGGCTGTTGGGCTGTCACTGTTCTGTCCATTTTATCTATCTTTTTTTTTTACCCAAAACAAAATATTTATCTCACCTAGAGAACAAGCCTTGCTGGCTGTGCATTTGTCTGCTATATATATTATATTACCTTCATAATACCATTAGCTATTACGGACATTACAGGGTCAGTTTGCTGACTGGATGATTATTCTCTTACTGTGTCACCGTGTTTTTCCTGACACTGTTCCCCTGAAGAATGACGGCTTTAATGTGCCTCAACCAAACATTAACCATACCGCTGTCAAATCATAAAATGTCTTTATTTTTTAACAGTGATTTGCAATATTTTTTGAAGCCACAGAGAAATTATATTGTCATTGGAAAACACTTCTATGTGTCCTAGAGGGCATGGACAACAACATGCTTTGTCGTTTATTTGGAGATTTTGTTTGACATTTATTTGACATGGAAACACAGAGAGTGCAGTGGAGCTTTGACAGTCATTAGAAGCACAATCACAACCGTTTCTGTGTGATAACGGTGTTGTAGCTAAACTAAGAGCTCAGAGAGGCTAAGTCTCCTGGTATGTGTCTGTGGGGGAGTCCAGTGCTTTGGATCATTATTAAGGGAAAGGAAGTAAAAAGTCCGAACCACCAATCGAAATATGTGGTAGGGAATGATGGGTCTATCAAGCGTGGTTTCACAGATTTGTGTCCCACTCATAGGTGGGGGACACCCACATCTGATTAGAGGGCGTTAACGGACTTTTTTTCATGATGTAAATTAGTCCCAAATGGTTTATGTCAGCACTGGCCTTCCAAGGATGATTTAAAACAGTAGATGGCATGTACCCATGAAATGCCAATTTATATAAATTTAGTAAGAATATACCAACATTGACGTGTGTCCTGCGCCCCTTTAAGCAATGCTTCCTACCATACCCTTTGCATACTGTGAAATACGTTGAAATACCCATACATAAAGTTTTTATTGACCAGCAGAGTACGGTACTGAAGACATTAAAGGGGTGAAACAGAAAATCAGAGGTTATACTTTAATAAAAGTAACCATGTTTGGTGAGAAGAATCTTACCTGATTTAAGCCACTGCACAGTTCATTTACAACCCTCTGTTAACTCAGCATAGTGTACATTCATGTTAATCACATAGCATCACACCGAGCTCTAATTATGTTCTGTCAGCTCAATACAGAATGATAGAATTCAGCATGTCGGCCTTCTCCTGCACACACACACACACACACACTCACAAGTGAGGTAAAAGTTTTTTCAGAGCAGAACCGCAGTAGTAATAAGTTCAAGATGGAGTTAAGTTGAATCTGCGTAAGTTAACATTCATGGCCACATCGATGGGCTTCGGATGTGTCAGATGAGGGCCTCCTAATGAGTAACAGTCCGCAGTCTGAGGAGAGCTGATAAGACCTTACAGAAGACCTGCCTTTCAACAGGAGACAGATGGAGTTGGAACAAAACACACACACACACACACACACACACACACACACACACACAAGATGGAAGTAACATCAGACAAATCAAGAGGATTTGGGTAAATTATAAAATGATTTTAAAAACCTTCGGTAAACAGAAGAAGAATTTGCTCAGCTTTAAAAAAAATGCTGAGCACATTTAGATAAAACTTCAAATTCAAATTTATTTATTTATTTTAGATTGACCATTGTTGTGCAAAGACAAACACAATACAACAGATGAAGTTGTTATGTATTACAATGGGAGGACCGGCTGTATTTGAAGAAGCGTGGAGGAGACTTTTGGAACTGGTGTTATACAGAAAAACATTTGCCAATTCAATCCGTCACATTGGCAAAAGGAGTGTTTCGTGACCAAACTATTCCAATTGCTTTCCTTGTTGAATAGCAAGATGTCTTGGGACAGCTTGATGCCATATGTGACTGCCTGGATATGAACCAGGGTCTTTGAGCCAATAAAAGACTCTTTACTGAACATGTCTATTAAAGCTATACTGTTCCAAAACAGCAACTTTAGGCAAGCATGTTCGGTTTGTTTATGTACTTTACAAATCAAGAACCAAGCCCTTGCCTTTATGCTTGTAGCAACATCCACTATTTCTAAATGTCTCTCTCCTCTTGCTTGGAAAAACGGATGACGCTCTGACATGGCAAACATCTTCCATTTATGGCACAATTAATATGCTACGACAGCCTAATTGATTTCCAGTAGGATTTTTGCCACTTATCTGGTTATTTATGCTGTAATTTGGGCCCATGTTCAATATCGAATGAAAATCCAAATGAAGGGTGCCGACAGGGGTAGTAAGAGAAATGAGATTGAAATAGAGTTTAGCATATTGCTGTAACAGCAAGACTGCAGTTAAAAACAAAACAAGTCTATCTGAAAGAAGCTGTATTAAATCACAAGGAGCAGGGTGGTGAAGTGAGCAGGCTACTGGACCATTTGCTAAGCCTTTGCCCACTTTAGTTACTGCTGATGCCTGTCTTGCTTTCCATTCCAACACTGCACATATGCAGTTTAGGGTCATAACAGCACAAGCTTTTCAAACAATTTGAACTTGAATGCACACAGAAATTAACAAAATCAGGGCCGAGGGTTTTCACTTCTCTGGGGTCAGGTCACAGTGGCAGCAGTGGCGTTCCAGTCATCCCTCTCTCCAGCAATGCACTTCAGCTTCTCCTGGGGTATCCTGAGGTGTTCCCAGGCCAGATGGGCTAGATAGCCCCTCCAGCGAGTTCTGTTAGTGTCAGTAGTAATGTGGATGTTTTATCGTACTGTTGTAGGGAAGAGCTGAACTGGAGGGCAAAGCTCTTGATTTTCCAGTCCATCTATATTCCAGCCCCCACCCACCAATGGTCATGAACTTTGGATAGTGACAACAAGAATGAGATCATGGATACAAGCAGCTGAAATGAGTTTCCTTGGTTGGATGGCTGGACTCAGCCTTAGTGATAGGGTGAGGAGCCCGGACATCCAGAGGGAGCTCGGAGTAGAGCTGCTGCTCCTTTGTGTCAAAGGGAGCCAGATGAGATGATTTGGGCATTTCATTCAGATCCCACCTCGGCGCCTTCCTTTGCTTAGCTAATGCCATGCATATATTAATACAGTTGGACACACAGTGCTGCCAGGTTGTTCCAGTGGCCACTCACGGTACTTCAACGGAAAAGTACGCTGCAGCCTAAATAGACCAATATAAAAGAGACGTCTATAAACCTTGTAATTACAACTATGTAATTCATCGCTTAGTATTATGAATCTTTAATCCATGAAGGTTTTATATCTATAGCTGTTTTTATCTAAAGTCTAAAGTCTCTGGGCCAAGCATTTTCTTAATGCATCCCTGGCTAATGTGAATGCTAAAACTGGTTAAAAAACTGACTTTTTAATGTTTCCAGCTTCTTCAATGTTCTTGTATTACAGGGTAGAGCTAGTTAAACACAATATGACAGCACAGTAATTCAAATATGTAATCAAAAGATTGGATTGAGAAAAACATACTTGGACAACCATCCTAATGGTTAGATTTATGCTGAAATGTTCAGATTTTTCAACAGCATGTTTCACTTTTACTGGACAGAAAGATTTTAGGATGAAGAAACATTGAGTTTGCCAAACATAATGTTATCTAGTGCAAGTTTGTCTAGACCAAATAAAGAGCAGGGCAGAGCCACTGGTGTTACACTAACCTCTGATATAGTGGCATCTTGGCTTCCAGTGTGAAAATTCCACTCCTAAACAGGTGTTTGTCTGTTTATTGTGGCTTGGGGGAGTTGTTTATCTTAAGTCATGGGCCCAGAATAAACTCCCCGTGCTGATAAAACATCCACCCTGCTAAGGTATCCTTGAGGAAGACACCAAACGTGACAAAACACAGCTGAGCAGGGCACTTAAACAGATGTTTCTGGAAAAAAAAGGGAAAATATACAGTTCAATACTGTTGTTAAATGTTAAAACATTGTTGGAAACTATCATTTCTATTCATTGGAATTGTGCCAGTGCAGATTTTTATACTATGATTGCTTATTACAAGGTTTAACGAAGCAGACATACAGCTTCATTGCTCCCCTATCCTACTACAATAAAGACTACACTCAGTTTAAGAAATAACACCCCAAAGGAAAGCCTTCGCTGTGATTATAGATATGATGATGATGCTGATGGCTACCATCTGCAGCACCTAAGCACCTACAATCACAGTCACATGCTGGAGGGTATAATTGCTTGTAAACATTGTTTTCCAACACGAGTGGCATCTGATTTTTCCCCCCCATGTAATATCCACACATCCAAAACAACAATAACTGTATATTTTGTTTTGTAGCTATGTCAACATAATGAAATAACATTCCTTCAGTCATTTTTTAAATTCCATTACAGCTCAAAGGAAACCAAAATCCGGGGTCCTGCCACTGCTATATTTTGGAAGTTTAATTCTGATATATATATATTCAGTGGGGGGAAATAAATTACAACAACATTCCTTCCAGCCATATGGCAGTGGTGTAAATAATTGTCATCCAGCATTTACATAAGTATCATTATGTACCATGACACACAGACAGAGGAGGTAATTGTAGAGTAATTCTTACTGCAGCTACAGCCTCTTTCTGCTGCCTGCTCTGTTTGGCTCTTCACCTTATGTACAGTATATATCACAAAACTATTTTTTTCTTACACTGGGTAACCACTCTCCTGCAACCAGAAAAACACAGCACTGAAGCACTAATTTAATTTAAGCTGCCATATATTTATCCCAACAAAATGATATTCAGTTTCCTCCTGGGAGAAGGTTTTGTGGTGGATCTTCAACAAACTTTTCACTCCACCAAAAAAAATGATCAGAGTGAGAACGGATTGTAGGGCTTGAAACGAGAAGGAACACAGTACAGGAGATTTGAATTGTTTATGGCTGAAGGTCCACCACCTCACTGCTCCACCAACACCTGAACCACACCTTTCAGACTGAAATATTAGTCGCCCTATCTTGTATGCCTCACAACAAGCAATTGACTCAGGCACCCCAATGATAATAATGCTCTTTTTTTCCCCTGACACTGCTCTGGAGGCTAACCCTGCTCTCTGACCTCCCTGCAAAAAAGATTATTTTTTTCCTGCAGGGCTCAATAGATTATCAAAAAAAGCTTACATTGTATTTTTTTTTTATATACACACAAGAAGCCAAGAAAAGTGTTTTAATGATTTGGAGATTTAAAGAAGAGAATACTGGAAAAACCTTCAACACACTAAGTTGACACACAGGTCTTTAAAATCTTGACATGGCATGCTGTCCTAACACAAAAACAGGTACTCACTTACAGCAGAAAATCTCTCCTGACTCGTCATTTCTATACCCCGCTTCAGAAGACACACCCTTTACATGTATGTTACCAAAGCTTTCTCAGTTTCACATGTCAGCAGTGGAGTGTGTGAGAGAAAGAGTGCTTACATACATGGACGGTGAAGTGCATTTGTGGGGGGGGTTATTTTTTATGTGAGGCGGTCAGTCGGAAAGTGAGACAGTGATGTTTGAATACATCTGTGCATAAATTCACTGACGGATGACCGTGTGTGTGTGTCAGTCTGTTTTATCTGCATGGTATGGCACTGCAGCGTATATGATTTAGTTAGTAATTAGGGAATAGAGACGTATCCAATTATTGGGGTTGTGAAATATCACCCTGTCTCAGTAGTTATTCCAGTACTGTCTGCACCCTGCCTTATTATTACACCAGCTGCATATATGATTAGGCGTGTGTGTGTGTGTGTGTGAGTAAAACAGAGAGAGAGAGAGAGAGAGAGAGAGAGAGAACAAATAGAGTACATGTGTGTGTCCAGGAGAGGTGGTGCTTACAAAGGAAACTCATTTCTGCTCATTGTAGATTATAGGTGGCAGGACCACATGCCCGTAGGAGCTGTAGCCAAAGCCATTGCTGACAGTCTCATGACACCTTGTGTGTGGGTCTGTGTGTGTGTGTGTGTGTGTGTGTGTGTGTGTGTGTGTGTGTGTGTGTGTGTGTGTGGGCCAGGGTACTACCACTGGAGTTAAAACAATCCATCTCATGTATATTTATCTTTTCCTGTATGACCTTAAGTCACACAAACACAAAGGTAACTATTGCATGATAAACAAATCATACCACTGTACAGACACTAAAAGGCGATCAATCAGATACATGCACTCCTGCCTCAGCACGTGGGAGTGTGACAACCCCTCTATGTGTAAACACATAGAGGGGTTGACTGTTTGTGTTTGTCTTTGTGTGTTTGTGTGGGAGAGTGTGTAAATCTACACAATCTACCTAGTGAAAAAGCCTCCGTCCGCTCTGCCTGTCACCAGTGGAAACAAAGAACAGGGACCCTTCTATGTCGGCAACTGGAGAGCTGCAATCTCCAACCATCTGGGAGAGATACTCTGAGGAACTCTACGGATGCCGAAAAAAAAAAAAAAGAAAGAAAGAAAAGAAATAAAATGTAGGTTTCTTTCCAATCTGGAGGTAGACAGAGAAAACATCCATAGAGAGATTCCATATAAACGGCAAGATGGCTATCTGCTCTGGGCAGTGGTGATGAAAGGAGAGGCGCGACTGCAGAGTGTAGATGACATAAGTGTACTCATGCTTATCTTGCCAACACAATATGCAAGTATGCAATATATTATGCATGCAAGAGTGAGTCACGGGCTAAAATTTGATTTGCATTTCATTTCAGTCACATTTTGTTTCTAGATACAACATCAGTGCAAAGTAAAATAACAGAGTGTGTATTAATCTCCCTGCAGACTCCTTTGTTTTGTTGCTACCTTGCACACAAACACACACCTGTCTCCAGCCCCTCCCTTCACCAGGCACACACACACTCACACACACTGACAGACATGAGGGAACATGTAGATGTAGTGAAGCATGTGGAAATCATTTACAAGTTACACGTGGGAACTGGTGGGCAGAGGCAACTCTAGTATTCAGATAGGCTGGGAACATGTTTGTCATGTCCTGCAGCAACAGTGCGCATGCGATATGGGTGCAGTTTGGGAGTAATTTTTTTTAAGATAGTGGAAATGTTTATAGCACATCAGAGCGCAATAAAAACTCGTGCTCCACTTGAGATATGCAGCCTGTTACCTCCTGACTGTTGCCTTGAACTTGCATGCACAGACGCCGCTGATCATGTAGAGAATTCCACAGCTCTCTGACAACAAAAACCATGCCACGGTAACAGCCGCCTATCGCCGCCAGCCGCCCAACGCGCACCTGATTGGATCCTCTGATTGACTGGCATATCCCACAGCTGTGCCCATTGGCTCTGCGGGTAATGGACGCGTGACTCTGCTCCAGTCGGACCCAACGAAGGCGGAGCGCACCGACTGAGGCGGAGCTCTCCTTGGTACTTAAATGGAGCTGATGCTGAAGGAAGTGAAATACTAGCACGCACGACTGCCGGAGCGCCGGGTGCGCGGTGCGAAGAGTGACAGACGTGTGAGAAGAAAAAGGAAAGAAGAAGAGAAAGAAGGGGAGCAGAGGACGGTGCAGCCCTCTGTACTAATGGACCATAAGGATATTTAACCATTTGCCCGGGGAGCGCACAGGTATCCACTCTTCCTCCAGTTTCTGTTCATTTTTGCGCCGTGCGTAAAGACACAGGACTTGCCTTTATGCACAGTGCTCTCTCTTTTCTCGCTCTGTAACAGCTGCAAACCTCTTTTTTTCCCTATATTTTCCCCCTTTTCTCGTTCCCCCTTTCTGCATGGGAACCGCAGGCTCTTTTACATTCCAGTGGAATTAATGATTTGCTAATGGGTGTGAAGGGAGCAAGGGGCAGTGGATCATTGATTGTGTTAGTGTACTCTTTCGGCTCAATAACAGGAGAGAGCCTTTGCCCCTCTGTGTGGGTGACTGCTCAGAGGTGTTGAGTGCTTTCTTAGCTTACTCTCTCATCTATTGAGCAAAGAGCTTTAAATGAAGCCAAGTGTCTGTGCATAAAGTGTCTTGTTCTATGAAAAGGTGTTTGTATTTTACGCTACTGACACCTCTCTCTCTCTCTCTCTCTCTCTCTCTCTCTCTCTCTCGCTCTATCCCTCTCAGACACCGCAGTCCATGCCTCTTCCTTGTCAGGTCATTGATGGGAAATCAACTGGATCGGATCACCCACCTCAACTACAGCGAACTGCCCACGGGGGATCCGTCCGGGCTGGAGAAGGACGAGCTTCGGGTCGGCGTCGCCTACTTCTTCTCTGACGAAGAGGAGGAGGTGGACGACCGCACTCCGTCCGACTGCGGCTTCACCAAGGACCACAGCCCGGCCGAGGAGGGACCCTTCTCGGTCAGCGAGGTGGAGTACTCAGCCTTCTGCTCCCAGGAATGCATCTTCTCCAAGCTGCGGGAGAACGAGGACTTGAATGTGTACTCGGCCAAAACTTTGCTGACTATGTGCAAACCGGGCGACCTGCTGGAACTGGTGGCCACCGCGCAAGCCCCTCACTGGGCCATCTACGAGCAGGACGACCAGGTCATTCATCTGCACAAGGGCGAGATCCGCAAGGACAGCCTGCTTGAGATCAGCAACGGCCGCCACGGGAGGATAGTCAACAATCGGTACCGGTACCGACCGCTTCCCCCTGACCTAGTGATGCAGAACGCAGCGGGACACCTGGGCCTGAGCAGCGAGGAGATATGCTGGACCAACTCGGAAAGTTTCGCAGCCTGGTGCCGCTTTGGGAAACGGGAGTTCAAAGCGGGGGGAGAGGCGCACTCGGCGGAGCAGCAGTATTTCCTCAAAGTGCATCTGTCCGGCAGCGGGGTGCACACTCTGGTGTTTCGCAGCCTGGAGGACATGATACGGGAGAGGAGGCGAGTGGACGCCAGTGGAATTCTCAAAGAGCTGTCTTTGGTTAACGGGGGCAAGGAGTGATCAGGGATTCCGTTTGATATCCTCTCCTCCACCCCCTTTTTCTCTCCCCCCGCTGCCTCTTCTCGCCAAACGCGCACGGACGCACAGTTTTGCGCACACGCAAACGTACTCAGCACACACGCAACACAAGCACACGGACGCACGCACATGCAAGGACCTGTTGGCTTTGGACTGTCTTGTTTTGTTCCAGGATGGACCCCGGGCTGCGTCTGGACCACATGCGCTCTGTGGAATTTCCATCAAATTGCAGAGTGTTAAAAAATTGGGAGAGAGCGGCCATATAAACAGACAACGCCCCTTAAGATTAGATTCGTGCTGAGTGGGACACACGACTTCTACCAAACACATTGCCCCGAACAGCGAAATCACCTTTACAAACCGCACATAGCGCACACGGCTCGGTTTGGTTTTGTTTAATTTCTCGGGATAATGGAATTGGCCCCTTCTCGGCATAGGGCGCCTGCTGCGGCAGACCAGACGGTGAGACCGGGAGAGGGAGAGATTGGGGGGCGGGAGGGGGAGATGAAAGATAGGATCTGGGATGGCTCACGAAAAGTCTCCCTTCTATTTTTTTACTGTTAGCTTTAAAACCGGGACTGACCATAACACAGATCCAAGCCACTAATTCATAGACCTCTGACAGTCCCAGATGGCTACGCAGTTGCCTAAACAAAGCATTTGGCTTGTTCAAGCTCCCCTTTTTGCCATAACAAGAGTATTGTCATTTTCACAATGCTGTCATCCTGCTCCACAGCACTGGATGTATGTGTAAATTGTATTCATATATTAATTTCAATTTGAGTCCCTTATTTTTGTATTTAAGTTTAGTGGATTTAACCCTGATCTCTCTTTTTTTGATTCAAATAAATGGAGGTTGGAATATGAAAATAATCACTTGGTCTAGGGGGTGTTGTTTGGTCACACAAACACATAATCTTTCACTTTCACTCACACACACACACACACACACACACACACACACACACACACACACACAGGGATGAATGAATTATTTATGTTCCAGTGCCTCCTGACCTGCCTCAAGCCAAATAGGCTTCATATATCTGCACAGTATTTGGAGGCAGTAAAATGGCCATCTGCATCAAACCTATAAAGGCTTTATGAAAAATCCATATGGGATCTGGAAGCTACAGTATACTATAGGCTATAGGGTCAGTGGGAACATACAGTATTTGGCCCCAGGTTGTTTTTCCATGTGTGTGTTTTATCCTGTTGGTATTTACACATTCACAAACATGTTGACCTCTTGATTAGTATTTCCTTCTTCACAGACTTAACGTGGCTCCTTAAATAGTATATTACATCTGCATTGTGAACAAGATGTCCTCCGCTTATTGTGAGGAGACACATTGTGTTGTTATGGCACCTGTGTTATGTTAGTCTGCAGTGGCTTTATCTCTGGATTGATGTTTTTTACTCCTCTGCTATGAGAGTCAGACAGTATCCTCTGTTTCTCTTTTGATGTGTAGTATCAATGAAAGTGGGATCAATCACCACGGTAGTCCAAAGACGTCAGTCTACCATCTCCGTATGTTTGCTTAATTGACTCTGAAAGGACCAGAGAGTGGATTTATGTGAACGTTCTGCTGTAATATCTGTCTTCTGTTCTGCCTGTCTGTCTGCTACACCTGTGATTCATTTATGGTTGTGTTCAGAAGTCGAAATATAATATTGCTACTTCAGAGCTTGTCTGGTTGAATTCTCACCTTCCGGTGAGTCTCGTGATTTTAGTCTCGAGTGTGGTCATAATTAGCAGAGCTGCAGTTGATTTTGCTAAATCCAACTGGAGAGGAATGGCAGACAAAGAGTTTGTGTGTGTGTGTGTGTTGACAGTGCAGATGTTCTCTCACCACTCAGACATATTTCATGTCAAAATATAGACTAATAAGCCTGTGAATTTTGTAAATGTGCCTTGAGGAGATTTTTCTCCAGCTATTGACCCAAATGCATTATTCTGTTGGCTTTGCTGTGAATGTATTGACACATTTCTTCTCTTGTTTACTCAATTTCCTCTCATTCTCTTTAGCGTCTGTTGGCTGCTGTTTCTTCAGTCTTGCTGTGTATTGCTTTGCTCTCCTCACCTTTGTTTCTCGTTGTTTCACCAAAGCCAAAAATAACCATTTCCATTCTTTTTCTGCCTGCACAGCAAAACCACACTGGCATCAAATTCTGATGCGATACCCGCTTTCATTTGGAAAAAAAAAATGGCAAAAATGGAAAATATTATTTCAAACTGATGTTTCACATTTGGTGTTTTTAATCACCCAAACATGTAATTCTTGCCAACAAACACCTACTCTAGGTTGGATTTAGTTAACACGCTTTTGCTGTTGTTCTAGCCCTTTGTGTTACCCACTGATGACTGCTCAGTACATTTATAACAGGCTGCATGTCGACCCAGGTGTGTGTGTGTATGTGTGCATGTGTGTGAATGCGTCAGACATCCCCTGTGAATTTGAAGAACCAGGGTACTGGGGCAGCCAGTGTTAAGAGATTGTATGTGTGTTTGTGGTCTGTGACTAATAGGCCTCTGAGCAAGATTTACTAGCGTGTGTGTGTGTGTGTGTGTGTGTGTGTGTGCTCCAGGCAGATAATGCACACCACATTGTTAGCTTGAGGAGATGCTTCTGCCATCTGACATGACATTGTATGTGATTGTGTCTATATACCATGTATGTGTATGTGTGAGTGGGTGAAAGTGTGAGACCTAACTACCAAAACTGTGGGTGTATATATTTATATATATATCTGCCATATGTGCATGCATGTATATTCATGAAGGTCTGCATCTTTGTATCCATCAGCGACAGTGTGAAAGTAAACGCTGTTACTAGGGAAACTCCAGCAACCGTCGTACTGTATATCCACTGAGGTCTTGTGTCTGCATGCATGTGTGTGACTGTGCAAACCCTTCACAGTTTAAAGCTAGCCTGTTAACCTTAATAGCTTCTCGTGTAAGACAAACATCTAACAGCCAAACCTCTCGTTTTCTCTCACACACTGAGTACCAGCTATTGCTCCTTTGTGCAGTGGCATGAGTGTATTCGATTCATACTGTGGTTCATCTTCTGTGTGTGTGTGTGTGTGTGTGTGTGTGTGTGTGTGTGTGTGTGTGTGTGTGTGTGTGTGTGCATGTGTGCATCTGGACAAAGCGGATCCCAGCTTGCCTGCTGCCAGCTAAATCAGTGGTCTCAGAGGAGATGTTCTAGGGAGGAGGGAACATGGCAGAATATCCTGTCAGTGTGATGCCTTTAAGAGGATCTCCCTCTAATCTAGACACTGGTATGGACTCCCAGTAGACACAAATATCTTGTTTTACTCTTCCGCCATTCTTTAGGAGAGGCGCTTTGCTCAACAACATATATATACTACACAGCTGGTGATGTAAATGAGGCGGTAGTAAATAGGTTACATGCTGTTAAAACATTGGTAACTGTGGTTTCCTCTGAACATCTGTCGTAAAATGTGTGCATACATCACGCGCAGTATTTTTATGTTTGAACCAGCACCTTTATACTGACATTTAAAACTGATTACACGCTGTAACACATTTGTAATTTGAATTACATGGCCAGCTGGATGTGCTTATCAATGCCCTCAAAGCACTGTATTCATGCAAGACTGATTAAACCTGTAATAGGGTGGTATGAACATGAAGAGTCACTTGGACAGTGATAGTTCAAGCTGTGGTCTGGGCACTTAAAACCTGTAAGCATCCAGGTCTTTCAGCATTATTTAATCAGTGAAATAACTTCAAGTTCTTGGACACTGTAATGTCTTAAAGGATACATTTATTTCCCACAAAAAACAGCAATGAATTCATCCTGCTAACATGTATTGCCTGTTTATCCAAAGCCTATTATGGCCATGCTGCATTATTGAACAAAATCTACACACCACTGAGCCGCATCACTGCACTGGGTGACATGTTACTTTATTAAGAAGAACGTGGGCACTGTAGTTTATTTTGACTCGTCTCACCATCCTGCCGCTGTAAATATTCACTCGAGCAACAAATGCACTATTTACTCCTGTCTGAGTAATATTTTCTGAAACCAAGAGTGCCCAGACGAAATTACTCAGCCTTTTTTAAATGAAAGTTTATATTTGTGACCTGTTTTTAAAGATTTACGACTTTTCTAAGGACTAATGGGCTTGCAGCTGTGAGCCACATGCAGAATAAGGGGATTTGAGAAGAATTAAGAGTCAGACTAACTTTGTTGTGGTCTTTTCATGCGATTTGTTGATGATAACAGGAATATAGAAAATCACCAGCTTCATCCTCACAACTCTTTAAACAGAGAAGGAGCCAGGAATGCTAGACACTATCAATCACCATATGTGGTAACAACATTTCAGTCAGTTGACCTTCATCAGGTCTTCCATGAGTGGATGGATGTTACCTCAGGTAAGATTCAGCCTCCTGTACCTTATAAAGATCAACTACAGACAGTTAAAACAGTTAAAACTCTAACTTTAGTTTTAAGTAGCAAAACTGTATGTTTGTGTTTGTGTGTGTTTGGTCAATGTGATGTGTGTATTCTCAAGTTTTCTTACACTTAACAATGCAAGACTTCAAGGAAAAAGGGGAATCCCTGCTCTGTAGTGACGTGTGGTAATAGTTTTGTCTTGGGGTGCAGCACATAGAACATCCTCCCACAAGTATACCGGCTCTTCAACATGCCTCCTGTATTAAACATTAACACCGGGAACATGCAAAGACTAGCTGTGCCCCGCCCAGCCTTAAGTACTGTACAACAGGTGGAGTAACCGTCATTCAAATAAACACCTCTGTTTAAACAAGATCCTTTGTCTGCACCTGCCTCTGTAGATTAAGTGCTACTAAAACCTGTTTGCTCAATTCAAATTTAGCACTGTATCACAGTTTGGATGAAATGTGCGAACAAGGACAAACTAGTTTGTGTATCAAAGGTAATTTGGAGAGTTTCTGCACTGCATCTTTTTTTGTACATTGTTTTGTACCTGAAGCAAGGTGATATTTTTGTCATCAAGTGTGAAATACTCAATTTATTTCTATGTTTTCAGGCAGTGGTGGAAGAAGTATCCAAAGTAAAAGTACAAACACTGGATTTTAAAAGCACAAGCACATTACCAGTAAACATCATTCAAAAGTTAGCTTAAGAGGTCCAGTGTGTAAAATATAGGGGCCTCTATTGGCATAATATGATTGCAATGGAATAAAATATGCAGTGTGTAATCATCTGAGAATCATTATTTGTTTGTCACCTTCGAATGAGGCATCTTCAGACAGTGCAGGTCCTCGTCTACAGATTCTGCCATGTTGAACCACCATGTTCCTACAGTAGCCCATAATGGAAAAACTAAAAACTGGCTCTAGATAGGACCTTTTTTTCAGGAGTTTGGTGGCCACTGTAGTTTCTCCCATGCCAAGGAAGGAAAGTTTGAGGTGACTACACTGCTAGTGCTGCTAAATTCTACACATGGAGTATTAGTGCAGAAGTTTTAGCAACGAAATGTTCCTAAATGTTGCAGCTGGTTGAGGTGGAGTTAATTGTAACTGCTCCTTAATATCTTGGGTAGTTTAATCTGCAACAATGCGTATTTACTCAGCTGAAAGTAACTATAGCTGTTGAATAAACATAGTGGGGTAAAAAATAATAACATATATGGCTTTTTATGCTTGTAGCTCTTAAAATCACACTTTATGAAGTCAATACTGTTACTATAGCAAGTGTTAAGTTCTTTGTATGGCAATGTGTTTTGCTAAAATCTTAAAGGTCAGTGGCTAAAAAACAGCTTTAGGTGATAAACCCTAACTGTACCATTTCCTACAGCCCATAAATTTTCTATTCTGAGGGCAGGTTTTCCAACATTTGACTGTGCTTCACTGAGTTTAGAGACTGAATGGCCTCAGGATATGTACTCTGCCACAGCTGCACCGCTCAGTCCTCTCCACCTCCGTCTGGAGACAGTGACTGCTAAATGTCAGCATGATATTGTCAACATCCTCTTAAAATGTTTCATTTATTTGGTTGCACGGTTTTACAAACATTACCTTAGCTTACCCTGAGCACCAGAGATGAAGATGTTTGATTGCTTTGTTGGAAAGGAAAAGATAAAGAATCATCCAATACGGGATTGAGATATTTTGAGGATGACATTTGAAATATGAAATTTAAATTTGGAGAGAATTGAAATGAAATTTTTTGCTGTCATTTTCCTTTTTCTTTGACAGCAGTAGGTCTCATTCAAACATTTGGTAAATGTCTCAACACATTTGCTCTTTCTTTCATAATCAATGTTTGACAAAGCTGCTCTCTTTCCCTTAAATCTGCTCCATTTAACAGCTTTTCTTTTTCCATAATTAAAGTGTATAGGCATCATTTCCTAAACACATTTGCACATAACAATGAGTTATTTGGCAATGATAAAACATGCAAAGTGAATTTCTAGAAAACCATTCTTAACAAGAGAATGTGGTTTGAATTCATTTCATTCATATTATGCTTTGGCCTCCATGTGGAAGTCAGGAATAGCAGGGTTTCTGTGCCTGGCTCATAGACACTTCAGCAGATCTATCAGCAGGTTTGACTGGTTAAAGGACAAATATTGTACCCATCAGTCCACCCTGCAGCCCTGACTGTTTTATGTGTGTGGCCCCGTCCTCCTCTTCATCACTTCCTAATGAGTGAGAAGAGAAATTGCCTCCAGGCTGTGGCCCAGTGCAATCACAGTTTGATTAATGGGAAGGACCTAACATAGCCCCATCATTCTGTCTCTGTGGTTTTAACCCTTTTTAAAAAGTCACAGGAAAAGGTTACTGTAAATGTCATTATGAGCATTTCACAACCTTCCTGGCTGTCTTGCTCTGAATAACCCACTGTTAAATGTCATTCTCTTAACATTTTGTCATGTTATACTCCAGAGTGTTTCCCCAGCAAAGGTTTATATTTTGCCATTTCATAATGTTAGTCTTTACGCTTGAAAGATTTCTCTTGCATCTTTTACAATTGCACGCTGTTGAATAATGCCCTCAGTGAATTCATTTTCACAGGAGGAGTTTAAACAGAGAGAACAGAGAGATTTTTTTTTATCTCTCTTTCAGTCTCACACTGCAGAGGTTCATGTGAGGGTGTTTGTAATCTCCCTCTCTCTCTCTCTCTCTCTCTCTCTCTCTCTCTGTGTGGATAAGAACATAAGAGTGCAGCTAAAAAACAAGCATGTGGTCATTTGACTGTCAGTGTGTGGTCTGCTAAGGCTATTTAAGAGGTGAGAGGCTGGTAAATAAGCATGAATCTCATCCGGACTGCCAGCGTGCATGTGCATATTTATGACCATGGCTTATTCTCGGCTCAATACAGCAACATTTGCGTGCTCGGGCTGGGCAATAAAAAAGTAATATCTCAATATTTTCAAGACAACATACTGTAGAGTTCAATATTTATTCACTTTCTCTATAATACATTTATAAAAGGATTTTTGGAAAAGAACAACAATTCAGACTATAACAGCAGCACAGTACAGAGTGAGCGTGTGACCTCAACTGGAAAGTCTGGCTATTTAGCAAAAAGAGAAATGGTTGAAATTGTAGCTAATGATCATTATTTCCTCAGTACAGAATTAGTGATCTCAGTCACAATCTGACTTTGATACACCCTGATTACTCATCATAACTATCTTCAGCCTTAATTTAGGTCATGAATTTGGAAAACAGATTACAGAAAGTAACAGTTCTGTGGTTAAAGTTTAAAGACATTTCCTTCATTGTAAATAATGCATTTAAAAAAACGCTCGAGAATGAAATAAACAACCTTTAATAAACACTATCAAAGTCAGCCATGCTCATCAGTGAGCAGCAACAGGTTTACAGATGAGGAGATTGAGAATAAATTATAGATTTCCTGTCAATAACACCGCTGACACTCCTCTATTAGTGTTGATGTTGTTAAACGAGCCAAATGAAATCCTCAGTGTGAAGCAACCTCCACACACCACGCACTACACCGATTTCTTGGGGGAGTTAATGAGTGTTACTTTAACACAAAATTAACAGTGGTATACACACACACACACACACACACACACTCGCACACACCTGCCAAAGCAAGCCTGCAGCAAAGACATGCTCTATCACACACACAGACGGAAACACATAGAGACGGATACAGCCTGAAAGTGGGTACTATTTTTGTCAACACTTGTGTCCTCCCTCATACTTCCACTGATGACAGAAGCGACAAATGATTTCGGTGTGAAGATGATGAGTACATGTAATATAATAACACAAAAAGACTGCAAACAAGTTGCTGCAATTTTCCACACTAATTTCAACACCGTCTACCACTTTTTGTCTCCTCCTGTACTCTTCAGTCTCTCATACTCACCTCTCAGTGACCCATGCAGGGTTTCTATTCTCGCCCACCATCACACCAGACTCTGGACTAAAAGAACAGGCTCTTCTTTTTATTCAGCTCTGTATCCTCTTGTGTCTGTCTGCACGCCTCCAAATAATACCCTCGTTTTTTTAATATATGCATTTCTTTAGTGTATCTGGAAAAAAAAACAAAAAACAAAAAAAAAAACACACAGTTTTTGGCAGGCCAGGCAGAAAAAGACACAGACACCCACACTGCTAGAAATGAAAAATACAGCATAAGCATTGGATGAAAAAGACTCGACTTAGCAACTGTAATGTTTTTCAGGTGGTTTTTATAACAGTTGGCATATTTGAGGCATGTTTACTAACCAAGACAATGCTGAAAATGCAGACTGAATCAACCCATTCATGTCTTTTGTTGATGAGCAGTCATGCACAGAAACACAGAGAAAGTGGACATGAAGGATGAGATGATACACCGATGGACAGCTCTAAGCATTACCTGTCCAAGGTCAAGAACTATTTTGTATTTTGCAGTCAGAATGACAAACAGAAGCAGGATGAGTAATGCCGTGTGTAAACATTGTGATGGAAAAGTGTGTTATGATTATACCCAATAGGAATGAAAAGCAGATCCCAGTAAACAACAAACACTGAAGAAGACAAAAGACAAACTGGTATTTTACCTGTCAAAGCAGTACAAAACAAGCCTTTAAGGTATATTCAGACTTATTCATGCTTCGATAATGAAAATCACTGAGAGAAACAATTGTTTTGCATAATCTGGAAAAGTAACCATAAATCTTACTTGTAATATTATGGCATAATGCTTACAAGAGTATTCCTGTGATAAAGTATTCTCACATGAAGTTGAGGGACGTGGGTAAGACAGATTTAGACCATAGACTGTATAACCCACAGGTTTCTGAAGAGCCAATGTGAAACTCAAAGTGTCGTGGCTATGGCCGTCGCTATCTTGGCAGTCCTACCTCCGCCGGCTGCCAGCTCCGCGTGGAGCGTGGGTGGAGCTGAGGCAGACCAAATGAACCCTGGTTGCTGAAACCAGCGCCCTATGACAGCACCCACCTGTCAATCAAAGAGGCCACGCTCTTAAATACGTATAAATTAAAGCCATAATATAATATAAGTGAGTCAGTTATATATGAAATCACAAATCAGTACAGTCGTAATGGCCGGGGAAATTAGCTACAGAGACCAAAACTGTTTTTTGTACCAGGTTGTTAATGTGTTTAACTCTGCTCTGTAGTTGGACTCTAAGGTCCATGAATGTCAATCTACATTTCAGTCTCAGCTCTCAAGCAACCAAATGTGGCTAAAAACAAACATCTGTAACACTGGATTCCACACTTCCCAAAATACAACTACATCTTCCAAACTCCATGCTGCCAGTTTGGCAAGCCAGTCACCCTGACAACATCACTATGACATCATTAATGTCAAACATTATACAACTCTTTTCACACACTGAGCAATCCTCCTCATGACTAGAGCTGAGTTTCAAATATCAAATCTGTGGAGTGCCTCTTTGAAACAATCATAATACGTTGATTAAGCAGTCAATATAATATCATACAGCGGTTCCTGCCAATTTCCCACACACACACCACACAAAGAAATCCATTCACACACATAAGCAAATGCATAGAGAGAAATTAGGAGGAAATTGGAGAAAAAAACTCACTTTTCCTTTCTCCAAGTGCCTTTAAATCATCTATACAGGTAATGGGCTTTGGAATTGATTTTACTTTCATAGTAAAGAAACCAATTCAGTGCTGGTTTAACTACTGTCCTCTCCTCTAGGCAAGCTCTCCCATTCACCATTCAGCAACCAGTGATCCAATAACAATAGTGAATGGGATCATGGGCATTCACAATATGTGTGTGCAGCTGTGTGTGTGTGTGTGTAAGTGCTGCAAATGTGTTTGTGCGTGAGCTCATCCATAAATGAGTGTATGTGCAAGACAGAGAAAAAGCATAATCTGCCGGTAATGGAACATGAAACCGAGCAGAAAATTGCAAAAAGAAATGACTCCTAGGGAGGGTGTCAGCTCTGATGAAATAAAGCCCTTCATGTGTGGCCTAATAAAGCCAGGCAGAGGGGCTAATGCCCTTTATAATCACACCTTTATTCTGATACACATAGAGGGGGGAAAAAAAACACACAAACACACTCACATGGCTGAAGCACAGCCAAATATTAAAAAGTGGCTTGATAGTTAATTAGCAAGCATGGTTATTCTCCCTTGGGTGTCAGCTTGCTACTGTAGGTAACAGCACAGTTTTTCCTAATGGACTTAAAATATGACGTGTGTGTTTTTTTCACTGACAGCAATTAATAAAGAAAGATACTGCTTGAAATGTTTTTGTAATGAAAAGTTTTGTATCCACAGTAGAAAATCTCAGCAACAGGTGTTCCCTCCAGAGTCTGCACACAACTTGCCACAGTCATGACAGCAACCACAACATATAATTTTGATATAGTCAGTTTATAAGAGATTCACTTAATTTAGGGATCTAATTATTTTAGGAGGTGTCAGTGGCGAATATTATTAAATGCAGAGACTTTGCCCAATCTTTGGGCTTAGCGAGTTGCTTAATTGCATTAAATCAGTTCACTAAACTGAAACATTGATTTTTGAATCTGGGATTATGATTTAATTATCTCATTATTTCAACAAATAAAACCGTGATATGAGTCATGACGTGTGTGTAGCTGAAGTGATGAACCAAGTTTTTACTTATTAATATTAAAAAGATCCTCACATCCTCCAGAGATAACTGAATAATCTCTCTGGGTGATTGTAGAAAGGTATCTGATTTAAAGTTTTATACACTTCAGACTGTCTTCATTCTCTCAGGGTTGGAGAAAGAAGTGAGTATAAGGATCTTTCAACAGGTTTTCTGCTTCACTGGAGATCCAGCTTTGTGGTTGGCTCGCCCCTCCAGTATCTCTGAATTCCAATGCAGCCTGCCCACCATCACAGACATCACAGGCATTGACTAAAGGGTGTTGTAAAAAGTGTCATCCACAATTAATGAAGTCTGCAAGGGGGATTATGTGGATATTCTGCAGACTTCTAGAGAGTCTGCTTGTGGTGTAGACTTCACCACCCACTTTTCACTGCAACGCTGCTGACTTTTACTCTCAGACACAACAGGTACATAAAACTTAGAAATGCATAAAACATGAAAGTATGATGAGATGTTATGTGCAACATGTAGGAAAAAAAGTGACAGTCTTTAAAGTAGAAAGAAAAACACATCACATCAGGGGCTTATGAAGCCTTGCCGGCTGCACAACCTCACAAACTTGCAGTGATGAACAGCAAGCACCTCACAGTCCAAATACCAGCAGGGACCAGTCTCCAAATCAAGAAGGATGTCATTTAATTCGGCCTACATACATACATAGGTCTGGTCTGTCACATGACTTCGACTTGAGCCATATATCTAGCAACTGTGAAGCCCAATATTAAAATGATGTTAAAAAGACACATACGCTGATACATTCATCATTAATTCATTACTGGAAATGTTCCTCTTCATATTTATGCTGAATCGTATGCTTTCCTGTAGACAAATTGCACATTCTTGCATGTTTGCTGACCTGCTGTGCACTAATTAAAAAACTCTAGGTTACACTAGCATTCAATTTAAATTAACTGTTTATGTATCATTGGAAACTGTTTTCCCTATAATTAGTGCCAAATTGTATATTTTTCAGGAGCCTTCCAATAAATTATTAGGATCTTCAGACCTATAAAATGAAGCTTTACAGACACAGAAACAGAGCTCATCTCTTGCTGACTTGGACTCGCCCTTGATGGAAGTGTTGAAATGGACACAAAGAGAGAAATAAACTGAAATAGTGCCACCTGCAGATATGTCCGTTCAAAGGTTAAACATTTGGAGCCTCAGCTACATTTGTAGCGTCTGCCCTGATTCATTAGTATGGGGTACGCTCAAATTATGTTGCACTACATGGGGTCTCTGCTCTTTCAACCTTCCGTCTGTCTCTTTCTGTCGTGTGGTGTCATTAGTGTTGATGGGGCAGCTGGAATTGACTCAGCAGGGGGATATGATTGGACAAAACTATTCAACAGCTATCATCAACTGACCTGCCCTTGCCCGCCGCTGCTCCAGTGGATTTGCTAAATGACCTCATGTCAAAGCGATTGCTTGCACTGGACAACTCCTCCGTGAATAGCTGAAAACTGTGAGCAAGTGTTGTACCCTGTCAACCTACTGTGGGTAAATAAAGGTTAAAAACAAATAGCAAAAGGATTGTTTGCAACCATCTGGCGGTGGCAGTTTCTTTACAGCACCAGACACAACTCATATTGTCCCAACGGGATTCCAGCCAGCCAGTCCTTCAATAGTGTGTGGTGGAGCATAGATAAAACCTCATTCTGATGCCCAAGAATGAGAGAGGGAATGAGAGAAAGAGGGAGAGAAGAGGAGGAGAGGGGTAAAATATTGATGAGAAATGTGAGGCACAAAAATAGAGCGGCTCTGAATTGCCAATGAAGGGCAAAGGACACAGACACACACACGCACACACACAAAGCAGGATGTAACAATAAAATAGATGAGTAAATTACGTACACACTCGTGTGCACTTGCACATGCAACTATGGCATTTTTGTGCAAAAGCATGATTCAGCACAAAAAAACAAACAACAAAAAAAAAACATCCACTTCCCAGATGTGCTTTTCAACTGTCTAAAATAGTAACTGGCTATCTTTTTAAGCATTCTCTCTGTAGTATATTCTATGTAGCTATCATGAAAAAGAATATCCTCTTTTATTATCTACAACCTGAGATCAACTCCACACACACACAATATGACAGTGCATAACAATCCGATTTGAAAACATACCAGCACATATTCACATACGACACCGCCACTGTTAAAGGTTTAATGTGTAAGATTTAGAGGGATCTATTGAATGTTTTGTCTGCCATGTTCTTCCACTGTCTTTCTACAGTAGCTCAGAATGGACAAATCAAAAGTACAGGTGTTTTCTCCTACACGCTAGGATGGAGAAGGTGAGGTGAGAGGTATTCGGCTGGTTGCAACTGGCAGCTTCGCAGCGAGATGCTACTAAATCCCACACACTATGTGTGTTTCAGTTAATAAGGCCCAGCTGGCCTTTAAATATTCTTTAACAATAACTATTTCAATTAAAATTAAATCAGATGTCAAGAAAAAAGGGAAGGCAAAAAAAAAAACTAAAACTAATTTAATCTAACTTTGTTGTTCTAATAATATTCTACCCCAATGAGGCCCACAGCAACTCTCAACCTTTAATACTTTAAGAGTAATTAATTTGTTTTGCAAAGAGAATACACCAACAGCTGACAAGTGTACAACCAATAAGGTTTTCCCCTGGAGTTGTGGTCCAGAGATCATGCTACAAGGCAATTACCAGCAAAAAAACCCTCAGAGACGTGCTATAATCCTGCCGAGAAAATGTGTATCTCTTTTTTCACTCTATATGACAGTACATACTGTAGGTGGGTTTGACCTTTAAATGTAACATCTGCCACTATTCTTATTGTATTATATATTCTATTTTATATAGTTCATTTGTTCTCTTGACAGTGAAAATATGTATTATCTGAGATGCACGAGAGAGGAAGAAGAAGAATACACAGACGACAGCTTTCCTCTAAGACTTTGTGACCTGGGATTGCAGCCAGTCTTTTCAGCAACAAAAACCTTTTTCTGAGTGAATGTTAGAAAACAGTGAGTCACAGAAAGTCTCTAGAGTTCACACACACACACACTGTGATAGAGCACAATTCCCATCCAGCCTCGGCCAATTGCAGTTAATTGCTTCTGCAAATGAGTGATTGGGTCCGATTTTTTACCACAGCGGGATCTTACAGGAAGAGAGGATGAAGGAGGAAGGGAGAGAGATAAAAACAAAAACATCAACCTGTCACAGAGGCGCAATTAACAGGTGATTAACTTCTAACCATTACCAGATATCCCCTGTGTGTCCCTGTCTCTGTCCCGAGTGTGTCTGTCTAACTGTGTGTGTGTCTGTTCCTTGCTTGCTTATAGGATTGAAAGGATGGACTCCACAAACCCTTAAAACCTCTTTAAAAGCATACAAATGTGAATAAAACTCATGTAATACGCCAAATTTGTTTATGCTGTTTCATTTGCAGTGTGTCACTGTGTCACTGAACAACTTGTTGATGTTTTAGTTTTCTTGTCCTCTCTAATTCCCCCTGTGGTAAAAGTCAGACCCCATCTGTCATCCACAGATGGAATTAATGGCCATGAATGGGAATAATGATGGGATTCATTCAGATTCCACTGGAATGAATAGATTTCACTGTTTTAAATTATGGTGTGTCCATGTTTACAGCATTTTAAATTGTTTGCATTTAAGAACATTAAAGCATTAGCACACCCAGGTAACAAGATTTTGGCTACAACAGCAGAGATGTTGTGGACCACCAAATGAGACTCTGTACAGAAGTACAGGATGGATGCATAAACTGTTGTTTGTTAAGAAATGGTGAACATAACTCTCGGACCGCAAATTTACATTTTGATTTTTACATCAATGTAAAGTTTAATTTTGTGTAATTTCTGTACTCCTAGGCTAGCTGTTTCCCCCTGTTTCCAGTCTTTATGCTAGGCTAGGCTAACCACCTACTATCTCCAGCTCCAAACTTACAAAAAGAAAATGAATACGCATATTTTAGAAAATATTAAATACTGCTTTAATTGTTTGTTTGTTTGTTTGTTTTAATTACATGTGCATCACAAATGAAATACTATTTATCACCATTTTTCCCCATGGTGGGATGAATAAAGTATATCTAATCATTGTATTACAATGGAGGCAGTATTTATTTGACCTACACATATCTACAAATAAAACCTCAAATTATCTGAATGGCTAAATGCCACTAGAAAAGTGAGAAAATATGTTTTTTATATATATATAGAGAGAGAATTTGATTATATAGTTGATCAGACCTCTGGTACAATCCTGATTATTTGATCACATATGCACATTTTAAACATATGCAGCGATAAAAATAAGAATATCACCTATCAGTTCTGGCTTTGCTGACATCCATATTTAAAAAATATTCTAGGATCATTTACCTTGAGCATGAATCATTTTTCTGAATTCAAATGGATTTCAACCTCAGAGTGGACTGTTGAACATATTTATGATGGATCCTGCAATGATACAAAGACAGACCTCTGACCGGTTACCTGTGAACACATTTGTGTAAGATCCTGGAATGATAGAAAGACTGGTTACCTTAGCAACGTAGCACCTTTTGGTTCCTTTATATCATGGTGAGAAAATGTTGGAAACAGAGAGAGAACGAGTGGGGGATCAGCTGACAGGCAGGCAGACAGACAGTGAAGACAGGCAGGCAGGTAGACAGACTTGCATGACTTGTGCATCCGTGTCCCAATTAGTGTACAGAGGAGCTCAAGTTTCTGAAAAACCCAGAAAATAGTGCAATTTATAGTAAAATGTAAGGAAAGACCAAGACAAAATATTTGGACTGAAACAGCGGAAGAGAGGAATGAGGAGCTTCAAATCTCTAAATCAACTTGTGAAAAAACCTTCAACACAGACTTTGAATGTCACCAAATGTTAATTCCAACGAAAGACACCAAGAAGTAGGAAATCATACACATACACACATATACATGCAAGTATTTACATAAACAGACTGCTCCATCACGACACCAAATATTGGAAGACATGTTATGAGAACACATTTTGGATTTGACACAACAGATGGCCTCACCGTAATGTTAGCATGTCGTGTTAGCTTGTCGATTACATGTTAGTTAAAATGATAAGACAGCTACAAAGACAACAAGCAAGAAACTGTGATTGTGCTTTAAAAAGTGTGGCTATGCTAAACAGATCAAAATAACTAACTGAGATGGTAACACATCCTGTTTTTGGCCTCTAAAGTTACTTTTTCTCGTTACTTGCATATACCGACACACACTGATTCCCTCGCTCTCTCTCTTTCTGTCTCCGTTTCACAGACACACAAACACACACATTTACTGAATACCCCAGTGGAAGGCTCCTGTCCAGCATGGCGCTCTACGCTGCTATAAATCAGACAGCTTTCACAGACTCACCACCTGGCAAACAACTGATAGGGAAAGAAAAAGGAGGGAGGCCCAAAAAGAGCAAATGCAACAATAGATCGGGTCTAATGAAACAATAGAGACAAGAAAAGAGCAGGGAGGAGGGAAAGGGCAACAACTTGAAACTGATAAAAAGCCACGTACACGAAGTGCATTAAAAGGGGAGAACAACTCAATTTCAGAATTTACATCTATTTCCCTCACAGCCCTTGCAATTCATATTATCATGCAGTTTTCAGACAAGAATATTATATCTGTGTTTATCCCCAGAAAATCACGTACGGGGTCTTTTTGTAAGTGTAATCACACTTTTCAGGTTTCGTCTTGATTGAAAACGATGCTCCACTATTATAATAAATATTGATCCCCTTAAAGAAATTCTCTTTTCATTGGAGATTCAGTGCTTCGCTCAAGGACTCAAGGGCTGGATTTCTACCAGAACTCAAGTCCTTGGTTTGAAGGATAGTCTCCCTACTCATTTCATGACACCCCCACCCTGCTGCCTACACTGCAATCGTCACATTTTTACAAGGGTCACTCCTCTTTTGCCTCCGGCTATGAATGCTGTTTTACAGACTGTACTGTCCTGATGGGAATGCTGCATTCAGGCTCTGCAGCGGTGTTCCCCTCCAACTCACACAGACAGAGCTGCTCTTGTAATTTGGTGGTTGCATATTACATCAAAGTCTAATTATGACGGGGTTACAGAAAATACACATGGTTATTAATTTCAGCATCAAAACGGTAAGGCTGCAGTACATGAAAATCCATCCCTAAATCTCCCTAAAGCTCTAATACTGTACACTTGCAGGTAAAGCAGATCACATTTAGTCTTGCTCCTCTCCTGACATAGTGACTTCAAAGCTTTTCCTAGGAGGAGAGCTAACAGTATAATTAAATCTAGACAGACGATAGGAGAGCAAACGCCTACTAAATGGCCATCTTATCTTCTTTGGTCTGACAAACTGTCAAAGCCTCTCCTCCATTTGTACATAATAGGATGGTGCAAGGAGACAATGACAACACAATGATAGGTAATTGTGAGGAGGTGGGAGCTTATATGTGGAAAATGTCAGAAGCGACAGTGAGGTGAGATCGATGGATGAAGTCCAGGTTTGTTTAAAGCAATGAGAAGAAGCGGACATGCAAGAAATTTCTCTAAATTCTGACCAAACTTTGATTTTGATAATAAATATGTAAAATTTCTGGGTCACCATACAAGGGTGACAAAAGACAGCAAAGTCCTACTTCTTTGAGATCAACATCGAGATCAAAAACTGAATTGAGCAATGGAGTGTTTTATTGCTGCTGAATCAATTTTTATTTACCAGGAAAAAGTTATTCGTTAGTATTGCTTTAAAGATATAGAACACCCACACTGATTATTTCAAATTATTAGAGCTCTTCCATGGGTGTATACAGGCTGTGCCTGATTAACAGCTCCCTCATTCTCCTGTGTAGCTCAAGCCAAGTGTGTCTCATCCCATGTGTATTCATCACCATTTTTCTTGACAATACCCCATCCTGGCAGGTGCTTACAACTCACAGAAGCTTATTAATTCCAGTCAGGCACTTACTGCACGTCACCTGGCATTTCATAAGTGAATTATGACTTGAAATCTGAATATAGGATGTTTCTTTCTTCTCTTTAAGTCCTGTAGTCATGCATCATTATCTGGCTCTCCACAGCTGCCCCAGCTATCACGCACAGATTTTACTTTACTCCTAATAAGTAGTAGTAGTAATACCATTCGTACTTCAGTAAAAGTATGCAACAAATTACTACATTATCACTGTCATGTCATTCCCAGCAAAGCTCTGATCTCTTTAAATCTAAGCAGAGGTCTAATCAGCAAGTTTTAGTTCTCTTAAATGATCAATACTTCCCACACTAAACAGACAAACTGAATCTTTTAGATTTCAGACCGGTAAATATCTATAAGTTAGTATTGATTTGTTTTGTTGGCTTAATTATTACTGAATGTATGTATGTAACTGAATAATGTATGTAATGTAGGTAATGCTCATGTGCATTCATAAACCTTCTCGCCAAAAGTTCAACTCAGTTACAGTTAAATCACAATGGATAGTGGCAGCTTTTGGGATAAACTATAACACAATGAATCACTCAACAGAATTCAGCCTGTCCGAGACACCTAAATGTGTTTTCCTATTTTCTGTTGGACGTTAAGTGCAGGATTTAGAACTTTTCCAACTTTACAAATACGTTTCTTTAATGTAAGTACCATATTTATTTGGTATTTATTTTGGAAATGACAAGCAAAATGTATTATGTCTCCAACTTTGTCTAAAATTGCACCAGCAAAGTGTCAAAAATGCACACTGTGATGAAATCAGATTGGCTCAATTTGGCTGTCAGTGTTTTTTTTTGTTTGTTTGTTTGTTTGTTTGTTTGTTTTGTTTTTTTCACCGTAGGAGCAAAATGTCAAAATTCATCCCTCCATGATGTCTTTAAATGAGGCCACTGAGGTCTGAGAGAGGCGGTATCAGGTGTAATGACTTAATGGATCAAACAATTTGTCCTGTAAACATCCCCCAGACACTATGTTCAGAACCACATCTCAAAACTAAAGAACTGTAAAACCTTCTGCGTTGAATGAACTCCGACAGCGCCGACGAGCGTGGTGTGAAATTAACACTTGACATAAACACTTGGATAAAACTGATCTCTTGCACCAGAGCAACGTCAGCTTTAAGAGCGAAACAATCAACATTTTGAGTGCCTAATAGAATGACTGTAAAAAATTATTAACAGTGAAAAATGTAAGACACTGTCAATGTTTATATACTCAGGCACAAACCAGGGTTATAGATTTATTTTGTTTCTATAGAGCAGCATAGGCTCTCAACAAATCTGAATATGCAGCAAAATCCCGAATACGCACACACAACCATGCACAGAAACACTTGCAGGCATGGCCATGAGACCTTGGTTAATTATTCACATTGGTCAATAATGGGCCACGAATCAATTTTTAATTGTGTTTGTCTCCTGTATTAATCAGACAATCAATTCTAGGCAAGTCTCCGATCTCAGATGAGTCTCGGCAAGCAGGAGGAGAAAAGATGAAGGGAAGATGCAGGATGGCAGCTCCTGCAGAGGGAAAGAAAAAAATAAAAAAGAGAAGAAGAGCAATAGTGTGACAAGACATGATGGTTCCTCACTACCCGAACAGCCCAAGGGATTTTCTTTTTTTGTTTTCACAGGCATGTATGCTGTTACCCCTTATCTTATCAGGTCAGCAGGTATGAGGCGTGTTTGTGTGTGTGTGTATGTGTGTGTGTGTGTGTACAGTATTTTGAGGAGCTGTCCTACTCCATTTCAGTCCACAACCTGATAGAGTAATGGAGAGATGCTGACCTACCTACTGTACACACACACACACACACACACACACACTTCTTTCTCTTTTTATGTCCAGTCTTTGTCCCTGCTGCTCTTTCCGACTTTAATTTACATCCTTGCACGCCTCTTTTGACATCCAATAAGCCTATCAAAAACTCTGTTATTCTTCTAACTCATCATATAATCTCCCTCACCATTCAGAGGGAAAATAATGTGCACCTTTGAAGAAAGAAACAAATACATATAAAACATGTATAAATCCAAAGCAGTGGATTAAACTTTAGCACAACTTCAAAAAAACAAACCAAACAGCCAGGGACCCTGATAGGAAATGTCAAGCGGCTTTTAAGGCACAAAGACAAGCCATTAAAAGAGTTGGCGTGACACAACGTTTTAATATTCCATCTAGCATGTACCTTTGGAAATGTCATCGCTGCATTTGAGTTTGGTATGATAGAAAGGCACCCACTTGATTACAGTCATCATCCTTTCAGCCAGCAAAGACTTGAGATTACATTTACTAAAAAAAAAACACACGGAAATGTACACACGCCTACACACACACACAAACAAATATAAATGCATACTTCTTAATCATATACTCACACATATCAAACCATTACAGGCAATGGCAGCATTATTCCACACACTGAAAATATCACAGGCCTCTTGTTTTTGCTTTGATACTTCTGATTTGTCTCCAACACACTCCACCACACACACAAACACACACACGCACACACACACGCTTTTAAACCTTGATCAGAAGACAAACTAATAACGGGTGAGTGTCTCCAAGGCAAAACCATGCAGTGACTCGCTTGATGGCCAGTCCAAACAGTAACTATTGGTTTCAAAATTAAAAGGACTTGCATTGCCTTTCAAACATGCGGAAGGACTCAACTGATGCCACAAAAGAAGAAGGTACCATTATATTATGCGTGTACTGAGTCTGCCGTAAATTGACAATAAAATTGCTGTTTACTTGAATTTTGCCTTCTTATTTTCCCCAATCAGTGAAATGAATGCACAAAATACAAGAAAGGCTTGTTTTTGCATTTAGTTACTATGGCAATGAAATGGGATGAGTAAATTGATAGAAAACTTTTGCATTATTGTGTCTATTGCGGTGCTGATTGTGTATACGTAGGCTCGATCAGGTCGTAATCACAAAAATAATCTTCATGCAGAACCTCTAAGTGCTCGCTAACAGAGACAGAAAGGGAAAGAAGGGAGACTTTCACTCTAATACATGGCTCTGCAGGTAAGTGTATCATTCATTAGTGAGCTTTTTATTGATTATTGGAGTATTGGAAAGGGCTTCAGCATGAGAAAAAAAATGTGTTTTGTTAAGTGGAAGAATTAACAAACTATACAAGCAGCCGCGGATGTCAACTTAATTAGTCGCTGGAGAGCTGCATTAATCTGGCTGAACTCAATTAGAGCTTTCAATTAGAACTTAATCGCGACCTTATTTGCCTAAGAAACCAAAACACAGACACAGTTGACCTTTTTTCAACAGTCTTACTCTTTCCTTGAGATGGTATATTCTCATTTTCACCAGAATTGGAATTCATTTATAAGAACAGGTAGAGAAAATTTAGTTTTGATCCCCTCATGGTTGAGTCATTTGAGGTTAACACCCTTTGATTGGCTGCAGCTCCCTGTGGAGCCGTGGCCGTGGCCCCGGCTGATCAGGCAGACTGATTCTGTTTGAGCCTATTGATTGGTGGCTGGTGAAGATTAAGTTTGAGATGTGAACATGCATTGATTTGTAGGAGGGGGATGTGATATAATTCAATGTGCTACCATGAACATGAGCAGTAGGAAATGTAAGGAGGCAGGCAGTGTTTATGCAAACATAGAGATGCTTATTCAGCAGCACCACTGGTGGCTGAGAAAAACAATACACGCATTTACATATAAAGAGCAATATACAGTATACCTGCTGTATATGTATAGGTTTCAAAACATCTCACCAAAGAACTCCAGCTGGCTAGCACTTTACAGAAAAACTCCTTATAAATAAATAAATGAAGTGAAATGAATAAAGTCTTAGTAGAGATACAGTTTCTGAGACAAATGTGAAGACAAAGTGATTCACAGTACATGAAAATAGAGCACTCAAATCATATTTCATTTTAAAGGCAATATGGAACGTGATGATTAAGCAAATTGTTGCTTTTCTATATTTTTGCCAAAGTGCTGCACTTAGCATTTTGTATTTGAGTTGTAGCAACAGACGTCATTTTAACAGTGTGAAGGAGAATGTCACAGTCACAGTTCAAGTCCATAAATACATCCGTTCTTCTATTTATTTATTCACGGTCTATGGAGTCTAACAGACACTGATTGATTTTTTTTATTGGCTTGTAATTACTGTAGCTGACTTGGGTTCATGAGAACTGTAGACTTGCAGTGTATTGTTCACCGTCTTCTAAAATAAAAAACATTTGCATTTTTGCAACTTCTAAAAATCTTTAAAAAAAAAAAAAAAGCATTTTGACACCGCCTAAAAATCTTTTTTTGTTTTAACTTTCCCTCTTGTTAGAGAGAGGTAGAAGTGTACTCCAGGGTGTGTCAGTGCACTGTGACATCACTAGTGGGTGTGGCTACAGGTGCATCAGGATACACCACACCAGTCCCATCCCTATCTTTGCCTACATTTAAATGCACAGTAATTTTCCACTATTAGTTCGACAATGACAATATGTCAAATTTATTATGGGTTATGTAAACAGCATGTTCCATTTGGATATTCCTTATTAAGCCTTATTCCGAATGTAGCATTGCATAGCATGCACAAAAGAAGAAGCACTTCTTGTCTGAAGAAACACATCTACTTTTAAACATGAAAGACTTGGATATCAACAGGTCTTTGGATATGCTTTGGTATACCTCAGATATGATATATAATATAAACCATAGGACTTAGATTATTGAGACTATTACTGAGAGACTATTCATTTTCATTAGTCATGTAAACAGCTTTGTAAGAATATTGTCTTTTTTAGAATAGTGGTAAGAAACAGCATGTAAACGTAGTCAGTGATGCTGGCTGCAATCAGAGGAAAAACAGACTTGAAGCCTTCCCCTGCAGAGAAAACACTGCTTTACATCCTGGTGTTAAGTTTAAACGTGTGCTGCTTTCTTGACTACAGTAGGCCTCATAAAATGAAAATCACTATATGAACATCCTGCAATTAATCTGTTTGTTTTGACTATAGTGGTGCAAATCTCTTATGAGTATCCTCTAGTAAGAGGAAATGCAGCAGATTTTGTAGGCCATAAAATAGGTGTGAAAACCAGATTAAAGCCCCTGCACACCAACAGTAAACCCACATAAGTGATTTTAATAATTTTGGCGAATCACACCATTTCTGAGGACTGCGTGGTCGTGCACAGACTCTAAGTGCATTTCCATCCAACTGCTTTTATGTACATTTGAACAAAAAAAGAGTGGATCAGTTTATATTCAAAATTCAAGGTCGAGATAAATGCAAAAAGGTTTTTAAGCTTAGCTGAGATGGAAAAGTTGGTGTATCAATAAAGAAAGAAGTTGTAATGGAAACATAGCTAGTGAATAAATCATGTCATGTTAAATATATAACTGATGTAATTATGTTACAATTCACCATTGTTGAAAGATATTTATGATTAGTCCATTAAAGTTCAGCCCTCTGTTTTTTTAATTAAAATCCTAAAGTAAAGTGCTATTAAGTGCAGTGCAGTGCTGTTTCATCATTAAAGAGAAATGGGAAATGAGTATATAATAAAAGCAGCTGGCTCCCATGTTAATATATAAACAAAACATCAATTGACATATGCAAAACAAAGGATGTACATAAATATGCTGTACCCTCCCCAGTCACTGCCAGCCAACTATACATTTTGAAATCTTTTACTTGCCACACCACGCTTGCGTTGGCTGTGTGAGTAGTGTGTATTGAGATCAAGTTGTGCTTAATAATCGAAAAAGGGCTCCAT